>CM038552.1:43829181-45261681 GCA_021527575.1 Ensete glaucum
TTAAATCTGAGATTCTAAAGGTTAAGTTTTTTGTTTCTGAGGGAAGCCCTGCATTTGTTGACAATGAGATGAGCATCACAGTATTTTTTTTGTGGAAATCAGATTAACAGTCCATCTTCCTACAAGCCAAGCTAGCTTCACTGATGTTTCAACCAAACATGCTTCCCTAGCAAAATATATCAAAGCTTGTCCATTTTGATTCTTTTGACGATATATGTTTATAAAATCATATCTAAAGCATATATACTTCATGGCTCGATATCTATCATGTTTTCTTGTCTTCTTAACCTTAGGAGTCCACTTGTTTCGTTTCTTTATGAAAGAGGATGGCGCCAAAACTTCAACCGAAGTGGTTTTCCAGGTCTTGATGAAGAGGTATACTCCTCGCCTTTAGCATTTTCCTATTGTTTCATATCCTACTCCAACATATCCATCTTATGAGTCTCTCCTCTGCATTGTTTATTTCATGAAGGCTATATTTAAAAAGAAAGACTAACATTCTTGCTTCAGTTGCTCTGTGTTCATGATGATGTGCACACACCAACAATGAATCACTATGTCATCATGGTAGAGGTCTTTCCAAGTGTTAATTGATGAATTGCAGGTATATTGTTTACTTGGCAGTTCAACATGGCTCAAGAATACTTCAAGCCTGTCGCAGGCGGTTTGCTTGTAGATGTTAGCTGTGGAAGTGGCTTGTTTTCAAGGAAATTTGCAAAATCTGGATCTTTTTCTGCTGTTGTCGCACTAGATTTTTCTGAGAATATGCTTCGTCAGTGCTATGAGTTCATCAAGCAAGATGATACTCTAATAACAACGTAAGTATCTTCCTCCTGATCACGTCGCTTGGTGTTTTCACTATAGAAATTATTTTATTGCGTTAACTTTTGGTCATGGTTTTTAAGGAAGTTGATTCTAATCATTTTGTATCAGTTTGAGCTTACTTCTGGAATAATGAATTTGTTTGACAATTTATAGAAACCTTGCTCTTGTAAGGGCAGATGTATCAAGGCTTCCCTTTGCATCAGGTTCTATTGATGCCATTCATGCTGGTGCAGCTTTGCATTGCTGGCCTTCACCTTCCAATGCGGTAATCATATAGTTTTCTTGCTATTGTCCAGTAATATTTATGGAACTTGCTCCTTAAGCTACAAAGACTTCTTGTCCTTTTGTGCAAAGAAAATATAATTTCTTGGATGTGATTTTCTTGGAACAGGTGACAAATTCTGAACTTTTTGTCAAAGATATAGCATTATAGTGTACTTAGCACTGTAAAAAATGGCAGCATTTGGTAGATGTTTATTCATGCGTGAGTGGCTTCTCATGGGTGGTAGTTTCCTGCTGGTTTGGTTGCCAGTCAAGACATCAGCATCATTTGTAGATTCTTAGATGACTTCCTTCTGAAAGTAACATGTCCATTTATATCAATCTTAAGTATCATGACAAGAGTTAGTAGTATATTATGTACCTTAGCCTCACAATTAATAGAACCACTAAAAGTTAACAAAAGCAACAAACCTGACACATTTAAAAGAAACACTGTTGAACATCATGCTTGCCCTTGTTGCATATTTGGAAGATTAGCAAAAATTCATCATCACTTGTCTAAACCAAGTACTGCATAGGCTTTCTGTGGCACCCATGCTAGATGACATATATCGTGCGGACATGGAACCAACATATTGGTCTGTCATGAATCTGAGGTTTGCTGATTCCGCATTTTAGCAAATACCATACTTGTATGTTACTGGTTCTAAGGTGTGCCATCAAACTACAAACTTTGGTTTATAACTGTAAAACAAAATTTAAACTTCTCTAGTTTTGAGCATTCTCATACTTTTATCATAGTCTATGTAGATGGCACCTTTTCTTAAATCCTGCAACCTAACATCATGCAGGTGTCTTTGGTCTACAGAAAACTGTCACCTTAAATGTGCAAGGGATTTTCCTCTCTTCCCACACTCTTCTCATTTTGATGGAGAATTAAGTTCGGTCAATCATGGTGATCATGTTAAATGTCAAACATTTGCCACATGGTGAACTGAATGGTTTTTTTTTACATGACATTCATTTTAATGTGCCTTCTGAAGAAGTTAATTGTGTACTAATCACAGTAAGATGTGATTTTAGCTCAACTAAATATTGTAATAGGCCTTCACCATAATTGAAGTACAAACATGTAGTATCTGTCTCTCTTTTACCTTGATAAAACTTTCATTCTTATAGGAAACTCGCCTTGTGTCAAGCTAGCTCCCAAACCATTTGAACTGGCAACCCCTGCTTCTATTTTGGAATAAATCTCTTTGGTTTACTTTTCATTAATCATTACAAGATACTTATTTTGATCATATTCCTCCAGGTTGCTGAGATAAGTCGGGTTTTAAGAAGTGGTGGTGTCTTTGTCGCAACAACGTTTCTGGTATCTCCTGTGAATACTCCTTTACCTCTGGAAGCATTTCGGTCTCTAAGGCAGGTAATTAATTTTACACTCACCATCTCTCATTCTAGTTGCTACTAGCAGGATCTAGCTAAAACTTCTCTGTATTTTTCAGTCATTCGGCCAAGTGACCAACAGCTACAACTACTTCACCGAGAAAGAAATCAAAGACCTGTGCAGATCCTGTGGCCTTGTCAATTATACAAGCACAGTGCGGCGGTCCTTTATCATGTTTTCTGCACAGAAACCATAACATCAGTGTTGTGATTCTGCCACTCCTTAGAAGATTTGTTCATAAATGATACCAATGGTAGAGTGTTATATAATATATAGTGTAGAAATATACAGATACTTTTTGCAGAAAAAGGAGTCGTCACCATCTAATGTTGTATATTTATAGAGAAGTTCTTCTGTTCATGGAATTATATCATTAACTTATACTACAGAATCATCTTCAAATATTGCGTGGATATTATATTTATCTTTGCAAAGTTTGGAAATAGCATATTTACCCTTATAATATATATATATATATATATATATAATTAATTAATTAATTAATGTGGGAATGACAAATAGAAGAATCACTAACTTTGGATGAAACAGATATATTTTGCCTAAAATTTTGAAAAATGGATTAAAGATAATAAAATAATCCAAGTTACTTGCCGTCCTCTATGCCGATTAAGAGAAGCAAATGGTTTCGTGATAGGAAAAGCTTCTTTAATTGATTATTATGACCAAGTCTATGCATCGGACACATTGACAGTATCAGAAGAGCTTATCCTGGCATTGACTATATAAGCAGAGTTGATCCTGGCATTTCTTTTCTTTTATTAATGGATTCAAGAACAGCTCAACACAAATTTTTGTTTGAATTATGCTACGATACTGAGAATAATTTCTTATTTTTATTCCGAGAAAAGAAGGAGAGAAAACAAAAAGGATAAGATATTAATCCTTGAATTATGGACAAATCTGTGCTTATCGTTTAATCGGTTTTACCCTGTAATCCATATGGATTTGGGATGATGGTGAGATCTCTACTATGAGACACAGTAGACCAAAGATCTAAGAGCTCTCTACAGAACATGTATGTGCGGTCGTCGCAGGCCATTCGTCACGCATCAGTGATCTCTACAACAAAGTTGACTTCAATCTATCTATATAAATGGATTCGTAGTTGGTGAGTTGGTAACGAAGCACGTCATCGATATATATAATATGGTAATTGAAGCTTTCGAATCCCCAAGTGGAGAGCTCGACTCCCCGACGACTCGATGAAGCCATCACTTCGATTATTGCCACTTCATTCCCACTAATTGTTTGATCGGAAAACTTGGAGTCAAAGTGCGTGAGCGGTTTCACATGATCTGCTTCCTTATCTTTCGAGTTCAGTAGATTCTTCTCCCTGTTAGGAGTCGGACGGCATGATGGCGTTCGGTAGAGCGCAGGCGATTTTGATGTTCGCCACCATTTCTCTGCATTCTGCCGTTGCGGCACTGCAAGAAACACCAGTTTCAGGTTCTATTTCTTCTTGATCATAAGACAAAATTCTCTTTTATTATATGGGAGATGAATGCTATTTAGTTCAGAACACCGTTTGTCCACAGAAAGATGTTGTTTCCATGACAACAACAAGAAGGCATTTCTTTTTCTGTGTTGTGATGAAAGGAGAATGATTTGATGTAAAAGATCTGATTTTTATATGATCTAGAACCTCGGAATTGGACCGATGAATCTGTGGAAGGATGCTCTTTTTTGCGTGTTTCTGGGATTTCCTCCGAAAATTATTGATTTGAAAGATGTGATTCTTCAAGTGCAGAAATTTCTGTTTCTGCCAAATGAAGCGTCGTCTTCTATACTTCTGCGTGCATTGTGATCAAAGGAACTTTTTCTGATGAGGAAGTTTTGATTTTTTTTCTTATATTTTAGTTCATCTTGTTGTGAATTGGATCATTATATCTGAAAAAAGAGGCTACTGTTTTTTTTTTTTTTTTGGCAAGAATTTTGTAGAAAGATTTGATTTTGCTTGTGGATTTTTGTCCTCCAAAAAAGAACATTGCTTTGAAATATGTGATTCTTAGAACAAAACTCTCGCCTACAGAGTGCAGAAATCTCTTCTTGCACTGTGATCGAAGAACCATTTTTTTGATAAGAAAGGCTCAATTTTTATGTATCTCTTAGTACATCTTGTTGGCAAAAGAGAGCATCTTTTTGTGCTTTTCTGCGAATTGAAACCCTAAACATCAAGAATTTTGTAGAAAGATTTGGTTTTGATTGTGGTTTACGAGATGTGATTTGTAGGAGCAGCAGAGGACGTCTATTTGATTTCGCGAAGGAGCTCTGCCAATTCACCTGCTCGAATCCTCGTGGAGAACACCTCCTTCGTCTTGGCCGCAGAGAGGACTCAAAGACGAGATCCTTTAAACGGATTCAAAGCCTACACCGGTGGCTGGAACATCAGCGATCTGCATTACTTGGCCGTGAGTTCTCCTCACCAATCCACCGCTTCATCTAATTCCTAACAGGCAATTGTTGATGCCAGTCCGTCGGCTTCACTGCTGCTCCTCTCTTCGCCGTCGCCGCCGTCTGGTTCTTCGGCTTCGCTCTGGTCTTGTCTTTGATTTGTTGCTGCTACTGCTGCTTCCCCCGACGCAGTTGCTCCTTCTCCCGCACAACTTACGCTCTCTCCTTCGTGCTTCTCATCCTGTTCACTGCTGCCACGATGTGAGCTTGCTGATCCAGGACTTGCCGCATTGGCCCTCACTTTGGATTGGCGTCACCACATGCTCTTCTTCTTGCGTTGCATACAGAGTCGGATGCGTTGTTCTGTTCCATGGACAGGATGAGTTCCATGAAACCACGTCGAACACCTTGGATTTCGTGGTGGGCCAGTCGAACACCACCGTCTCCAACCTCAGGAGCTTCTCCACCAACCTGGCCGACGCTAAGAAGGTCGGTGTGGGTCAGATCTCCCTTCCGGCCGACGAGCAGGCCGCGATCGACGCAGTCGTGCAAAGTCTCAACGACGCCGCGGACGGCGTTTCCTCTCGCACAGCGGACAATTCCAAGAGGATACGAGACTACTTGGATACAGTGTATGAGGTGTTCGTTCATTTGATTTCTGCATCTTGAGGGTTTCCTTGAGCGAGATGGCTCTTCTGCTCCTCTACTGCAGGCGTCTTGTGTTGATCATCCTCGTGGCTGCACTGCTCCTTCTGGTTCTTCTTGGATTAAGTAAGTCCAAATGCATAGACTTCTGCAGTTATCGTCACATTGGCTAACTCGATCACATTTTTTCTGCAATTAATGCAGTATTTTCGATTCTTGGACTGCAATTTATCGTCTACATGTAAGCAACTTGCACTACTCCGCCTGTCCCCAGCATCCTCTCGCTTAGTATCCTCATCATTTCCATGGCTTTACTTGGGGGGCTTCAGATTCGTCCTCGTCGGATGGGTGCTGGTGGCAGCAACCTTCTTCTTGAGTGGCCTCTTCCTCCTCCTCCACAAGTCAGTTGTCGACCTTATCTGATAAAGAGTAGAGATGGTGTCTCTGACCGCCATAACCTGCGTTCGACCTTATCAGTGCAGTGGGGGACACTTGCGTGTCGATGGATGAATGGGCTCTTCATCCCCGGGAACACACGGCCATGGACGACATCCTCCCCTGCGTGGACGTCGCCACCACCAACGCGTCTCTGAGGCGAAGCAGGGAGGTCACCTTTCAGCTGGTGAACGTCGTCAATCAGGTGATCACCAACGTCTCCAACGCCGACTTCCCGCCCATGCTCAAGCCTCTCTACTACAACCAGTCCGGTCCCCTGGTGCCTCCTCTCTGCAACCCGTACGACCCAGACCTCGGCAGCCGCAGCTGCACCGCCGGAGAATTAGGGTTCGACAACGTCTCTCGGGTACGACCTCATGAACGCATTCGCGATCCGACCGTCACAATGATCATCACTGACCCCACGAGAACCACCATTCTCGTGCAGGTATGGCGCAGCTACGTGTGCCAAGTCACAGTGGTCAATGGATCCGACATCTGTGCCACCGTCGGTCGCATGACTCCCAAGATCTACGCACAGATGATGGCAGCAGTGAACGTGAGCTACGGTCTGTATCAGTACGGGCGGTTCCTCGCAGGGGTAGCGGACTGCACCTTCGTGCGGCAGACCTTCCGGTCCATCACCCTCCACCACTGCCCCGGCCTGGGGCGTTACAGCAAACAGGTCTTCATCGGCTTGGCCATGGCCTCGGCGGCGGTGATGCTGTCTTTGGTTCTCTGGGTCATCTACGCCCGCGCGAGGTGGCATCGCAAGCGTAACAAGCAGCTTCTGGCTCGGTCCTACCATGAACAACTGCACCTGCAAGAGAAATATCTACTGGGAACTCCGAGCTCAGGAAGATGACGCTGCTGTCTCGGTCAAACATAAGATATTTGACTCTTTTGTCTCAGTAGTATTGCTTTGTTTGTCGTTTTCTTTTAGGTACAGCTGACTGACGAGAGCAAATTGAGCAAAACCACGAGCCACACACCTGTGGCTTGCGAGACGATAAGGTCAGGAAGAAGGATTGGCTCGGTGTAAAGACACCTACGGCAACAAAGTGTCAATTGGAGATGAAAAGGTCCATCTCCTGGATTCTTCTTCTTCCGCTTCCATGTCGGTAGTCCTTCCAAGGAAAGCCTGCAGCCACTCTTCCTGCTCTCGTATCAAACAAGTGTCACATAGAGCCGACCCCATCGCTTAAAGGAGCTTTCATGGTGAATCGCCGAACTCAACAACAAGTGTTGATAGCAGGTCACACGCGTAGAACTGCGTAGCCAACAAAGCAAGTCGACCATATTTAGGCTTCTTCCCCGAAGCCATGGACGCTCCAAGATCCACCACGAGACCTCCTTCCATGGATTCCAAGAACTCTGCTTCTTCTTCTTCTTCTTCATCCAAGCCCCACAGCCCTTCTCGGCCCTGCCTCTGTTCGCCGACGACGCACCCGGGTTCCTTCCGGTGCAAGCTCCACCGTGGCCCGAGAAAGAGTTACGGCCGGTCAGTGGCGCACGCGGGATCGCTGGAGACGAAGGCACCAGCGAAGGCGGCGTCGATGAGCGGCCTCCTCGTGCAGATGATACGACCATCGAGCCATGATCTCCGCAGGAGGAGGCACTTCCAGCCCAAGCCGTCAAGGTTTTTCCTGATGAACAGTGATGGCCGGGGAGCAGTGGCGGTGGCTTGATGTTGTGTGAGCCCGATCTTGCTTTGGTGTGGATGTATGCTCACGCATGTATGCAGGCAACATTTTTACAGCCTGATGGTATACGAGTCAGTGGATCCATCCATGAATGTATACTTATGCTCATAGTTTGGTGATCTGATCATTTCTTGAAGAACTTCTGTCTGAGCTTGTTTATGGTTTCAAGATGGATTTGGAGTCAGAATTAGTCCACTCTGTGAGATGATCTTTGTTCGTCTATGTTGCTCGTTTCCGTGACGGAAGAGTAGGTAGGAGACGACTGACTCCATAAACGAGATGGCCCCATTGCATTCATTAACCTTCTACCATTAATGCTGTCTGTGGTCGGCAACAGTTAATGTCATAAAAAGGCTAATATTAATTTTATCTGACGATGATTTCTTAATTTATCAAACACTATCTATGGCGTAGGTGTCATCGCTGCAGATTATTATTTATGAAAAAAAATAATACTCAAGAAAATTCAAGGTTTTTTTTTTTTAATGTGTAAGAAATGATTGATTGTATTTTCTGTGTTGCTTTAAATCGATATATTATAAGGAGAAAAGGGGGTGGGAAATAGAATTCACAGGAATTTTTACAGGATAGGATGAGGTTGGATTTCATCCAATCCCACTACGCACAACTCGATCGGATCCTTTCCAAAACTTTGTTGCTTATGGGATCTTATAATTCCACGCGGGAACCGTACAATGATGCGGGCCCCAAGGAGAACTGCCACGGGTCCCAGACAAACACGAGCCACCACTTGCAGAGGATCCAAATCGAGCCCCGATCGGCCAAAACCCTAATCAGAAAACCCCCCCTTTTCGGTGTTTCTGGATCTCCCGGCGAGATCTTGCGCTGTAGCATCGCGTCGAAAGCGCTCTCCTCTTGCCCCCTTCTCTCCTCTTCGACCCTGGTTGGATTCGCCTCCTCCTCCTCCTCCTCCTCCTCCTTTCTCAATTTCTGAGTCGGTGTTTAGCTCCGTCTCTCCACTCAGCTAGGGCCGTGGTTCTCGTCTTCTTTTTCCGCAGCTTTTTCCTCTCTTTTTGGCTGGTATTTATAGATTATGATGCTTGGTCTGTAGAGATGGAGGCGCTGTGCCGAAGCAAGAGTAATGGACCTGCGGATCTTCATTTCATAGCCGAATTGCTCGTGGCGGAGACCGTTTTGGCTGTGGAAAGGTCTCTCCTTTGGCTTTTCCTGGCGGTACGGACGCTCCTCCCTTTTTTGATTTGATTTCCTGCTTTCGTTATTTCTTAGTAACGTATCAAAGTTGATAATTTGCTGATTGAAGAATTTTGTAGAGGGTTTTCCCTTGGTGCTGAGCTACACGAGTAGCGAGGCTTTTAGCTTCTTTCGGTGCTTAATCGTGTGTGGCATGTCTTCTTTGGTGTTGAGTTGTATTACTTAGAGATTCTTGCATGCCATTCGGCTTCACCCGTTGGTTAGACCTAAAATGCTTGTGTATACAGCCTTCCATGCGATGTCCAGCTTTTGTATGTGTTTAGGCGCTCATAGGTTCTGGAGATGATTCTTTTCCTCGATTAACTTTCCTTTTCTCGGCTGCTTCAACTCTTGGGATTTGATTTGAAGGAAAATCTTCCATATTCTATTTCTTCCTGTTGTTTTCATCTGGTTCATGTTTTGTTACTGTTGTATGGTTTACTTTTGTTCTTCTTGACCATCTTAGTCAACACAGTGCACGTTCTTCTGTATATTTGTCCAGTGTTGAATATTTAGTGTAGAAAAGAGAATCCAATGTAACGATAAGAAAGTAGTTGATCATCGTGAAGTGTAAGAATCTTGCTGTGAGTCAGGATGTTCATTTGAAGTGTTTAATATATATAGACAAGTTATTAAAAGGATCTTGATACCAAGTATTTATTTCCTTCCCATCTTAACCTAATGGTGGAACTGGCCATATTCGTCTTCGTAAAGGTCTTCAGGGATTCTTGGTCTTGTTTTGAAGGCACATTTAACTTACTCCATGAGATCTGAACTCTAGCATGTCAGAACTCTTTGTGGACTCTATAACTGGCCATGCTTGTATGATATCTGTCAAACATGGATGGTTTGAGGTTTTTGAAACTGAAACTACTTTGCTGTTTCTTCTCTTTTTGACAAACTGGCACTATCCAATAACTTCCTGATCCTATTCTAAGGTTGCTTGCACTTACCAGAAATAGAGGAGAACCTATTTTTGGTTGCATATGCACAAGGAAGTTTCTTTCTGTCTTAACCTCTTACTGTAAAGGAAGAACACTTAATAATGAGGTCTGACTATTTAAAGAGCTTGACCTGTTTGTGCATCTTCGAGAGTGGCAAATTTACATGTTGGACCATTATATGTGTATTGAAGAGTCCCTTTAACACATTATGTCGACTTGGATGTTCCAATCCTAGTATGAGTGTCCTATAACTGGGCCAATCTAAATAAGGATATGGCTCATGGGCTTGAATTGTCATAGAAAGCATGGTTGTCATGTGGCGAAACTCCGCTACTCTTATGTTACTGATAGTGACACTAATATACATCTTGAGTGCTGCATATGCATATTTATATTTGCATTCTTTGTTTTACATGGAGTTATATGTGTATGCATATCTATAAATGTGTCTATTTCAAGGGAGAGAAATTTGCAATGGATTGCTTATATATATCACTCATGGTGGAGCATTAGCAAATAATTGTGCTGTTCGATCTCTATCCCCTTTGTTTGTCTGATTAGCTTCAGGATTTGTTGTAGGTGGTGTTGTCTTTTGGAGATTCTCATTGCTACAGTTCCTTTACTTTTCTTTCTTTATACTGTTTGTCCATATACCAGACTAGTCTGTTTGTCTTTGGCATCATCATCAGCTTGATTTGTTGATGTACATTTTTTCATTTTGAGGGGCGAGCCTTGATGCTATGATAAGATCTATTCTTTTCTTTTTTTTGCATTTAGGCAACCGATTCTGAGTCAAGAACATTCCATCTACTCGCAGAGTTAAAGCCACATATGTTGACCACCCCTGGACCCATATATTGCTAATTTCTCTTATTTTCTTTTATTGCCTCCATTGATATCCTTGTATCTTTGACCTGCCTGCCTCCTTTACTAGTATATCCAAACTATAGATGGGATGTAACTATGTTCATATTTTTGTGTCTCTTTAATTTCAGCAAACCGAGGAGTTCCCTTGAGCTACATTTGTTGTTTGTTTCTGGCATTTTGGTTGGTTTTGGTCGAATGTTTTGTGAGAAATTCTGATTTTGCTTTCTGTTTTACCTAGCCTGATTAGTACGATCAAATGATCATCAAAATCGAACAAATTGTTTGTTCATTAGTTTCATGTTTCCTTCATGGTAAGCGGTTTCTTATATTTGGTCACTTAAAATTGAACTTGATTCAGGTGGTCTCTTCATCAAGTCAAATTGGTCCAGTGAATGACGAGTCTGAAGTAATTTACCAGTAGGTTGCTCTTCTCTTTCTATCTACCTAGTAAAAAGGTGAAAGCAGTTATACATTTCAACCAGACCAGGGTCTTGAACAAGCTAGTTTACATGTATAGAGTTGGTTTATATTGCCGTCGAGGCTTTTATTCTGTGCTATTTCTCTAAAGGACACTTCAAAGAAGTAAACCTGAAGCCATGCTCGAGAATAAGGATGATGGTGAGTCAGATGAAGACGAGGATGAGGATGACAATGGCGATGATGGAGCTGGCCAGGAAGACGGAGGCGAAGATGATCTCTCGGGAGAGGAGGGGAATGATAACCAAGGAGACGACAACGACGACGATGACCCTGAGGTCAATGGTGAAGGAGGAAGTGAAGATGAAGAAGATGATGACGACGACGACGATGAGGAGGAAGAGGAGGATGAGGAAGAGGATGAAGACGACGACGATGAGGAGGAAGAGGAGGAACTCCCGCAGCCACCTACCAAGAAGAGAAAGTGAGGCAGCGGATGTTAGATCCGGTCCTCGTAGTTTGTTTCATTTTGGCTAGTGTTGGTTAGAGACACTAAAGCTTTGTACTTGGGGAGTAGCTTCTTCATAGATTAGGGTAAGGAGGGGAGGGATGACTTCCTGTGAATGAACTTTTCTCGGTGTGTTTTAATCTTAAACATAATACTGCTAGCTGACATTGGATATATTGAAGGCTCATTTCATTTTCAGTATTCTTTGACTACTCCAGAGTTTGCTCTGTGTTTTAATCTTAAGCTGAGGGACAGCAGTAACAATAGCAGCAACAAGGTTGGAGCATCATAAATGCAACAGCCATTGTTTTCATTCTTGGCAAAAACTTGCATAGAATGGTGTTGAAAACTCAAGAACCTGACATAAGAGTTAATTGTCAAGATAATAAAATGATATTGAAACCTAAAAACCCTTATAATGGAAACTCCAAACTTGTTTAGAAATAAAAAAATCAGAGAAAATAATGTAAATAATGCAACCATCGATGTTAAACTCAAGTAACTCTTTTTGGTTTCACTCTTGCACAATCTCAATCTGCTTAATGAATCAAACAACATGAATAAAAGGCTACGAACATGAAGTGCATATAATTTAGGATTGTCATCATTATTATCCTCATCAAAATAAAGCCTAACAAAGGGAGAAGTTGGCTGTTCTTTCAGCAACCAGCAGGATTGGACAATCCCGAGTGCCTTATAACTGGAAAAAGAGGCATAAACTATCCCTTTCCAAAGGGGGAGATTAGGTAATGTAGGTATGAAAGGAAGGAAACACTGTCTACTTTCCATTCCAGAAGATCTTGAAGAGGAGACCTCCGTGAGTGGCAAAGAAGGGAGCAAACACCAGTGACTCCACTGCCATGAGCTTGATGAGGATGTTGAGTGATGGCCCTGATGTGTCTTTGAGTGGATCCCCTATGGTGTCACCGATCACGGCCGCCTTGTGAGCATCTGATCCTTTAGGTCCAAGACCCCTGGCTTGGTCTGAAGTCCCAGCCTGACCAACAGTCAACACATTAGTAGCACAGACTCATGATGCTTTGGCTGATCACAGATTCCATAGAGGAAAAAGCTTTACCTCGATGTACTTCTTTGCATTATCCCATGCACCACCAGTGTTCGATGCCGAGATAGCAATCTTCCGCAGATGCATAATTGAATTAAAGATCAGCAAGTGTGATCAAGAAGATTGGATGAACATAAATAAGATATTGAAACATTTGCTGTACCTGAACTCCTGAAACAAGAGAGCCCGCAAGCACTCCTGATAGAGTTTCGACACCGAAGAAGGTTCCCACGACGAGCGGGGTGAGCATCACCAGAGCACCGGGAGGAATCATCTCTTTGATGGAGGCATCGGTTGAGATCTTGACGCAGGTTGCATAATCTGGCTTGGCAGATCCCTCCATGAGACCGGGAATGCTGTTGAATTGCCTGCGGACTTCCTGCACCATCTCGAGAGCTGCACTGCCTACACTCTTCATGGTCATGGCTGAGAACCAGTAGGGAAGCATGGCGCCGATGATCAGACCAATGAAGACTTTGGGCGTCAGAACATCCACGGTCGAGATTGCTGCACGACTCACAAAGGCACCGAAAAGAGCAAGGGACACCAAAGCAGCTGAACCAATGGCAAATCCCTGGAAAGGAAGCAGGGAGAGTAGCTAAGTTTATGCATCAAGAGATGACAAGTTCTGCCAAACACAGAAAAGGAATCAAGGATACCAATTACATGCTTCTATATATATGATGATCGATCGAGATGCATAGATATACAAAAATATGCAGACATATTCCAACTCCATGTATGATTACTACTCATGTGCAAGGGAATTAATTGCATGCAAAAAGCACATGACTAATGAAACTGGCTGCAAAGTCCAGAGATAGGCTTTCATTTAAACTTCATGCAATTTCATGTCAATAGATGATCTGCTATTAAATGGTGATCATACCATTTCAGAGCACTATATTCATCAAATTCAAACATCCACTTATTATTTTATTCAAATTCATATCGGCAAAAATTGTGTGGGATGGTGCAAAGCAAAACCATCCGAAGCACTAAATTCTTTGAATTTGTGCAGATCTCTATGTCAAAATCAAACGGTTGCAATTAATTCAGAAAGCCAACACTTGATCTAAACAATTAAAACTTTTTAACATTTCCAATTTTAAATCAAATATTTAGGAGATTAGGAAGAAAATTGGACATTTATTGATAAAAAAGCAGGATAATAGTCAGCTTTGTTACCTTCCCGATTGCAGCCGTGGTGTTTCCTGCAGCATCCAGAGCATCAGTTCTCTCACGGATTCTATGGCTCATTCCGGCCATCTCTGCAATACCTCCAGCATTGTCACTGATGGGGCCATAGGCATCTATAGCAAGTCCAGTAGCGATGGTGCTCAGCATTCCAAGAGCAGCAACTGCAATACCATACATGGCAGCAAAACTGAAACTAACAAAAATGCTGACAGCAATAGCAAATATGGGGATGATGACAGATTTGTATCCCAAAGCCAGGCCAAAGATAACATTGGTAGCAGCTCCTGTTTTGCAGGAATCAGCAACATCTTGGACAGGGCTGCAATGCAAAACATGTTAAAGCTAAAGAAGTAAGGGAAGATGTTGGAAAAGAAGATACAATTGCCACCTATACCTGTAAGCATTGCTTGTGTAGTACTCGGTGACAAAACCAATGACCAGGCCAGCCCACAAACCAATTGCCACACAGAAGAATAGCTCCCTACCAATCCAACTTAAGGCAATAAGCAGCCAAACTTAATTTACAAATTAATATAAATTTCTCACCAGTTCTTCACCGCCTTCTGGGCACCAAAATTAAAGATCGTGAAGGTTGACGGGAGGGCTATGAAACTAACAATTGCAATGCCCACAGTCATAAGAGCAGTGGAGATTATGAGCTGCTTCTTCAGTGCAGGTTCAATCTCCTTCACTGCCTTTATCTCAAAGAAGTCAGTGGCAAACAGAGTAGTCACCAAACAAACTATAATTCCCATGGAGCTAATAAGCAAGGGGTACAACATTGCAGTCAGCTCATGATTGATACCAAATGACGAAATTGAGGCAACGACAAGTGCGGCACAGGAAGACTCAGCATATGAACCAAAAAGATCTGACCCCATACCAGCAATATCCCCAACATTATCACCAACATTATCAGCAATTACCTGGACAAATATGTTGTGTTAGGCACTGAAACATATGGCAACAAAAAGTATCAAAAAACAATAATTTTGACCAAGTACAACAAGCTTGCGGTAAAATTTACAAGGTGATAATCTGACATGCAGTAGAAAAGTAAAATAAGCATGTTCATCAGAAATGGCAAAATTCTTACAGCTGGGTTCCTAGGATCATCCTCAGGAATATTTCTCTCGACCTTTCCAACAAGATCAGCACCAACATCAGCAGCTTTAGTATAGATGCCTCCACCTACTCTTCCAAAAAGTGCCATGGAAGAGCCACCTAGGCCATAACCAGTAATAGCCTCAAAGAGGCCTTCCCAGTCATCCCCATAGTATAACTTAAATATGTTGATTGCAATGTAAAGCACAAGAAGACCATTGGCAGCAAGCAAAAATCCCATAACTGCACCCGAGCGAAATGCAGCAATGAATGCCTTTCCAACACCTTTCCTGGCTTCTAAAGTGGTCCTGGCATTTGCATAAGTTGCAATCTTCATCCCAAGGAAACCAGAAACAATGGAGGTTACTGCACCAAGCAAGAAGGATAGAGTGCTAAAAATAGCATTAGCAAGAGCTGGCTTGCATGTTCTATCCTTGCTGTAAGTGCAGGGCTGGCTCTTCGTGCTGAAACCCTCCACTGATCCGAGAAAGAGGAAGATCAGGATTGCAAAAACAACCATGAAGATTCCAACATACTTATACTCCGTAAAGAGAAATGATGTAGCTCCTGTTCAAGTGGATAAGATGTCAAATCCTAGATGCCATAGTGAATGCTCATAGTATCATCTTTCTTAGAACCACTACAAATACAAAGCATAGAAAAGATAAATGACACAAATTGACACATCCAGAATCAGTCAAGATCGCATCACAAGGAAACTAAGGGTGAATTTGCAAGATGTATCTTCTAACTAATGATCATTTTTACACTTGTGTGTATATATTTATATACACAGTAATAAAAAGAACCAAATTCTCCAGCCATAGAACAGAGCTCATAACAAGTTGCTACAGTGGCAAGCCATTATTATGACCCTTATAAAAGTTACTAATTGCTTATTTATGACCCTAATAAAAGTTACTGATTGCTTTGTGTGTATAATTATTATGACCAAAGGTTCTCTATTTCAATCTGTACTGTCCGGTATGGGTAGTACGTACTGGTTCGACAAGATACCGGTACACGGATCGCCTGCTACCGGGTGGTACCGTGCGTCTTCCCGCGCGGGGACAAAGCGCCACCTAGTCTTCCAGCGAGAGAACGAGGC
Organism: Ensete glaucum; assembly: GCA_021527575.1. Classification (NCBI taxonomy): domain Eukaryota; kingdom Viridiplantae; phylum Streptophyta; class Magnoliopsida; order Zingiberales; family Musaceae; genus Ensete; species Ensete glaucum. The sequence continues at coordinate 43,845,297 of CM038552.1, forward strand.
GCCGCATTGTCTTCCAGCGAGAGAACGAGGCGCCACATCGTCTTCGCATAGAAGAACGAGGCATCCTTCTCCCATGAGGCGAGGCAACGCCTCATATGTTTTCATTTTTTTAATATATATTATACTATATTTATATTATATTATATTATACCGAGCGGTATGCACAGTGCATACCGCTCGGTACCGGGTACCATATCGTACCGAGATAAACTCGGTATGCCGGTATGGACCGGTATGACGAACCTTGATTATGACTCTTATAAACCATTATACTTACCCTTATAAAAAGAACCAAATTCTTCTAACGAACATTTATGACCCTTATAAAAGTTACTGATTGCATATTTAAGATTTATTAACTTGCAAAGAGGCAAATCAAACAGGAAGGTAGATGCACAGCAGCCCCCCCCCCCAAAAAAAGGCCCAGCATTCAGTTTGTGATAATATAACTACTCAAAGGTCTTCATCTATTTGACCGGCCAAAGAATATGCCATCCTTTGATGTTTTACTTGAAAACTCAACTCCAGATATCATGTCATATTTATCGAATTTTCCTGACCAGAATTCACATAAGCATAGATCAACACCATCCAAAGATCAGATGGGCTACCAAATAGAAAGGATCTGTCAAGAGATGATGATTTCAGGAACAAGAGAACAAGAATTTGTGGGAGCCATGATGCACATATAAAATCAGATGTAATTTTATATGTGCTCAGTATGACAGAAAGGACATAGTGATAAAAAAAGAAGGAACAGAGATCACTGAGACACAGTCTGTTGTTTAACAGAAGTATGTCATATATGACACTTACAATTAAAGAAAACCACCCCTTCTTTGTGGAATATTGCTAAGCTAACTAGTCAATATTGTATTATGAGCATTAACAACCTCAATGAGGTAACTTACTTATTTGAACAAAATGAAGTATTAGAACAGAAAATATCCGTCATTTAGAGGCAAAATATAAAAAGAGAACAATCACAAGGACCACAAACAAGTGGCTATTTATTTCCTTGAACAGACCAAAATACATCTAGCTTTCTCTGTAGACCATATTACCAAAGGATAAAAAGAAAGAAATGCTTATACCACAAACAAATACAACCAATATAGCTAAAGAATAATACAAAAGATATTAAACTGATGGATGCAATAAAGGAATCTGAAATTGTTGTTTTCCTCAAAAAGAAGATACAAAATCAGAATCCAACTGTACCATAATGCAATACTAGTATAAACATGAGACTACAAAGTGATATAGCGGGCAGCAATTACTTCTTGCATATAAATGATGACAGACTTCATATCTGTCACATGAGTTACATGAAGTAATAAATTAAAAGAGATTGTGAACATTTCTATCACATCAGCTTCTCCAACTTACTAATCGAGATCCTATAGTGCATTATCAAAGTATAATTTTGCAAAATGCAAGTGGCAAGATGAGAAGAATAGATTGAAACTTCAATAACTCAATACTTAGTTAGCTTATTATTAGAAAGAACGTCTATGGCATTGCCAAACTGTCAATAGAACTACTGTACTCCCGTATTCCATAAACCTAGCAAAGTAGAATCAAATAAAAAAGTATTTTAGTGATGAAGAACAAAGACAAGAAGCAAAACGCAGCAGTATGGGTTTCATCGACAACAAGTGGAATACAAGGAGGACAACTAGGAATCAAATCACCATGGGACAAGCAAGCGTAAAACGAGGTCCAGAGACGAGCTCCGTCAAAGTTCTCACCTTCCGAAATGGCGCTCTGGATCTCCGCACACTTCACGACCACGTTGTGGTCGTTAATCCCCTCCTCCTCCTCGATGAGGCGGTCCGAGTACCCGTTCTTACCGTGATCGTGCGCCCCACGCGTTTGCTTCTCTGGCGACAGCTTGACCTTGGACACGAAGTACCATTGCAGCAGCGAGAAGAAGATCCCAACGACGGCGGCCACGGGGATTAGGACCTCCGTCAGCATATCAGACAGCATCGCCACCCTCATTGCCGGATTTCTCCCGAACAGCTCACGGGAAGACGGAGGCAAAGCTCCTCCGTCAGAAAGCTCGGAACACGTCAGGGCCGAACGCGATGATGTCCGAGCTCTCGGTCGCTTGCACTGAGACTGGCGTTGGGTACCCGAAATATAAAGGGAAACGAGAGAGAGAGAGAGAGAGAGAGAGAGAGAGAGATTTTGGCTAATATGGAAAGGGCATTCTAGGATCAAATTTCGGATATTCGTTGCCCATTTTGCCCAAATATGTGGGGGCATTGTAGGAAGTTTCGGTAATCTTGACCGCGGGTAACCTTTCCGCCATGGGTTCCCCGGTGACCTGGGATACCCCGTTGGCCAATGAGAGAACAAAAATCGTGTTGTCTTAGATGGTCCCGAGGATCACCTGACGCGCACCGCAAACTTAATATAATGATAATTCTATCCAATCCGCCAAATACCAAGAAAACTACCTGCCTACTGATTGGAGGCAGATCATTCAATCCAACCAACGGTTAGGTAACTCAGCGGGTAGTTTCGAGCCGCGTACCTAAAGATCGAAATAAGGGAAAGTGATCAAAGGGGAGATGGGAGAGCGCATAATGTTTCTTTATAAATTTTTTTTTTGTCAAATATAAAAAAAAATCTGCATTGTTGCATGATGAGTATGAAAGAAATATGTCATGAATAAATATGTCTTTATACCTTGGGACTAGGAAACCTCTGGCCTACACCGCCTTCATCTTCAGCAGCATTAATGGAGTCTATTTCTGCATCCCAAGGTAGTAAGTAGCTCCTTTTCACAGTCTCTGGATGCAAACATGCATCAGATGCTTCTCAGTCTAAATACAAACAGAACATGTGTCATCAGATCTTTGTGCAGCTTTATGTAGGTTTCTGTAGACATCATATAACTATGTGCCAATCCATTTACAAAATTCTACACAACATACTCAATTGATTTTTTACATTTTATTTACATGTTGGAATCAAAGTCAGTCATATTGTCCAGATAAATAACAGGAACTAACAATGCATCAATGTGATAATGTCACATCACAATGTTGGTGTGAGACTGTTGTATGTGGAACATGTGTTTATCTCACACAAACACCATCCTCTGAAGAATCTGTTGTTGCTTTTGATGTGTCATGCTCTCATCAGGAGGTGGAGGGCTAAGCAAACACCTGGAAAACATCCTACATCTTCTGAATCAGATTCCATTATAAACTTGTGGTTTCAGCATCACTCTTCATCAAACTGGTTCTCATAGCTGCTTCTTTCTTGTAGACTGACTGACTGACTGACTGACTGACAGTTGTATAGTGAGTGTCCCCCAAGAGCCACTCCTTGGAGACATTTGGACTCAGATTCCAGTTCTAGATCTTCATTGCTTCATCTTAAACTCAAAAGACCTTATTTAATTCACTATCCCAGCACCTCTGCCAATGCTCCATGAATTATGCCTTAAACTGCTGCCTGCTTCTTTCTCTTCAGAATCCTTATCATTCCTTGACACATGATCAAATAAAATCTTATTTTGAATTGAGCCATGAGATAGCTGGAAGGATTTGGGGGTCATGAATGAGATGCATCAAAGTGACAATGCTGTTGGAAAATGACAAGCATATCTATATCCAAAGTAATACTATATCCCCTGAATCAAATTCTTAGGCTTTTTGCTTTTAGCACTGCTCTTTCCCTTAAATGGGTTTCTAATCACAATTATATTGGGTTATCATTCCCCTCTAATTCTGACCCATAGGGCAACTAGATAGATTAGGATACAATGGTTGATAGAGATGGAAAGAAAAAGAGAGTCAGCAACTAATGCAATGCAAGCCTTGTTATTTTTTGTTACTAAAACATTGACAATCTAGATTAAACTAAATCAGCCAACTACTTGCCTAATTTGTGAGGGCTGTTAACTAATGCCAATACGAAAAAAATTTGTGACCGATACTACCATAAACAATATTCTTATAATCAAGGAAGAAAAGAGTGAAAAAATTGACAATTTCCCAGTTCTGAGTCTTCAGATGATTTGTTGACTTACAGAACTAAAGCTACTCCTTTTTTTCTCTTTTATCTTCTTTAATTTGAATTAAATTGGTTTTCGAGTGGTAACAGGTGACTTCAAATAGATATACATTGAAAAGCTCACTCACTACCATGACCTCTATGAAACATTGAACTTTACATTGTACCAGTTGAATCTCATTTTAACCATCAGGATAATCATTTGATTTCACATACCTCAAGAGGTTAATCATGAAAAGGTTCATCATTTAATTGAAAACGAAGTCCGAAAGTGTTACAATACTAACAACCACATCATATATTACATTTACCAGAACATTATACTCAAACTAGATGGCTTCCAGACTATAGCACAACAAACAATGGACAAATCTCCTAGAGGGCTAGAACAAATATTATTCATCCAAAGGCAGTAGGATGAACATGCACAACTCACAATCTAATCAAAATATGCAGCAAGAACAGGTTTTGTTGTATGCAGTGAACAGGTCTACTTAAGATCGTAGAGAATCACAATTCGTATCAAATATGCTGGCCCTAGCACAATCAGAAATGAAGAATCTTGGTTGTACAGCAATTTGGAGACCGTAAGGGAGAAAGAGAGCTTGAAGTAGAACCTCATCCTAGGATCGAAGACATCGACAGCAGAATTCCTTCAGCAACAAACTGTATCAACCTGCCTTCACTTGAGCAAAGCTTCCTACATTCTCCCTAGGCTTTTGCCATATTCTTTTCTTATTTCCCATAGCCGTTCTCCAACCTCTTTCATAGCAGGACGATCGACACGTGTTGGAGCAGCACATTCAAATGCCAGATCAAGCATCTTGCTGACTATCTCATCGTCAATTTTCTCCTCCAGTAGCGGATCCAATATATCCTTCACATTTCCTTCACTATGTTTCCTGAAGGCCTGTGACACAGAATTGAAGTTCATTATGGAGAAAAACATCCTGTAAGAATCCATCTATACTAGCTCAAAGCTTCATCTTGAGTTTGTCTTCCATTGTTAGAACAGAGGAGCAACTGAAATTAAAGCACTATAAGCAAAAGAACATAATCCAACCAAATTAGTTTGTCGAGGGCAGCATAGTGTATTCTAGTTTGGATGTGGGAAGACATTAATACCCTCATCATCTAAGAGGCTCTAAAGAAGTTAGAGAAAAAATAATTATATATTTGCAAATACCCTTATGATTCACAGAAGGAACCATAATAGATCATAGTAATATAAACTTTGCAAAAGCAATTTACTAAAGCATTCCAGAATAACAAGATATTTTAATTTGGTCTGGAATCTTCATTGCCAGGATATTTACAAAGATACAAAGCATACAATTTCACAGAATAGCAGTCACCATATCATGAAAAGATTTCAAAGAGAATGGAATACTGATGCTTACCCATCTCACGGTGATTCTTTCAGCAACATTTCTTTTAAGATCTACTGGTCGCCTTCCGGAAATAATTTCTATGAGCAAAATGCCAAATGAAAACACATCGCTCTTAGGAGTGAGTTGATAGGTCCTCAGGTATTCTGGATCAAGGTACCCAGCAGTTCCTTTCACTTTGGTTGAGATGTGAGTTTGATCTGTGTCTGATGGACCACTCCTTGCAAACCCAAAGTCGGAGACCTTAGCTCTATAGCTTTCGGTCAACAGAATGTTTGATGACTTCACATCTCGGTGAATTATCATCTTTTCTGTCAACAAATCAACTCTCATCAGCATATGTTCAACAAGCATAAATACTAGACAAGTAGCATGGTACTAAACCAAAAGGCATGACTACATTTAGATAACATGGGTATATTTGAGACATTGGCTTCTTCACCATTCAACTAATTTGTAGAAATTAACACCATGTGCTTTCACACAGGCAGATACATGAAGAACTCATGAATCTAACTAGGTAGAAAATTGTTCGTGTAATGAGCATTTTTTGGAGCAGAACCTAGAAAAGGTACAATATTATGCTGCTCAAGAATTCGAAAATTTAGATCTCAGCCTCAAACATGACAACCTCACTGCAGAATGAACGTAAGCGGACATCATCATTCTCACATGCAAGCCTCATCATTTTAACTGATCCTGACCTTATAATCATGAACTATAAACTGTTAAAGCAGCTTATCTCTAAATAATTGAGTTCTAGTGTGATGCCCTACATGACACAACCACTTTCATTCTAAGTAGCACTAATATTTACATAAATAAAATACAATAAGATGTGAGGCAATGTGCCTTCCTCTTCTCCTTCACGCCAGAACATACTAGCGTGCCATAACCATATATATGCACACTAGTACATACTGGTCAGGCCCAGAAAAGAGAAGTATGTGTGCATTAAAGATTAAATTGCACTTGCAAGTAACCATACAAATCTCTTATATCTGTTTGTAACTAACGGATAATAAAGCATAAAAATAAGCGATATGTTAGACATTAAATAAACAAGCATAAAAAGAAAATCAATATTGAAGCCTAACCTGCATACAGATGGAGATAAGTCAGAGCATGAGCAACATCAATAGCAATTTCTAGACGTTGATTAAAGTCCAATATCTTTCCATATAAACCTGAAAAATTGAGAAGATTGTAACATAGTCCATCTTAAGTGAACAATACAAGGACAAGAGAATTTGAAGGTTACCATCTAGGTGCTCCCTCAGGGTACCATTTGGAACATACTCTGTAATTATAATGCGTTCATTTCTGTTATCAGTGTAACCAAGCAACCTTACCAAACTCCTATGCTCAATCTTCGCAAGCAGTTCAACTTCATTGCTAAATTCATCTTTCAAGTATGAAATCCGCTCCTATTCAAAAGCAATTATCAGCAGAGCACATCCAAATAATATCAACGGAAACAAACTTCAAGATATGCTTGATTGTGCTGCAGAACTTCTAAAATTTCTACAAATCAAAGCAAATAATTTGCTAAACTTCAAGATATGCTTAATAATTTTCCGCCGGGTCTCTATGGATGGTAACATGGCAGCCTTACTCCTTTTATGTTTGGAAAAGCTATTTTTGAGAATAATTAATCGGATACCCATGTTGCAAAGTAGCCAATGATCGCCCTCACATATATATAACATATACATCATGGATTGAGACCACAGGGCATATAAGTACTACAGTATTTTCATGTCATCAAACTAATATATTTCTAAGAAACCAAAAAATTGCTTCATAGGAACACATGTATAGTGGTACTAACAGGCTACACTCTAAAAAATGCACAATGCAATATTTGGAAATGGCTAGAAAGTAAAGCATCTTCACTATATCATCATGTTTGCTGGACTGGATGCCTTGGACATCAACTACTATGCAAAAGAGAATTTTACGTCTGTCTTACAAGTCATAACTCCTGATCCGCCTCATGTTTGCAGGACTGGATGCTTGTTGTTCTACTGTTGCACCGAATGTATAATCTGTTCTCCTCAGAGTAATACACTGCTTGCGTCAATCTTTCCTATTCTCATTTAAGTGCATGGTAGATGACAACAACACTGGTCTGCCAAGAATTATGAATCTAGAATAGACTTTTGACGGTCCAGAGCAGGTTGGGAATTGGAAAACTGCTCCGACTATCCCCATTCCCACTGCTAGCACATATTAGAATACTTATATTTGCAGGTTCTCTGAACCAGAGTAGTATTGAAAAGATAAGATTGCTATTGGCCCAGAGAAAGGTAGTTTCCCATTAATGCAAGTGAGGGCAAGAAAGGAGCTAATTACTTCTGCATCTACCTCCAATTGGCCAAGGAAAGCTTATTTTTAATGAGTAGAAATGACATGGGTTGAGCTGTCTCTATCTTGTAAAAAATATCGGTAGATCAGGACAAAAAGTTGAAACTTAATATTGTAAACCAATAAAAGAAGATTATTAATATTATAATAGGATCAGTGTGAATACATGACCAACTATCCTCGGTAGCTTTGATAAGGCACTGTAAAAAAATATGAATCAAACTACCAACAGAATGAGTGGTCATTGTAAAGTAAACTAGAAGCCTCATGAAATATGTGTTCTGTTATATCTATTGATATGACAAAGCATATGTGTGATGCTAAGCTTCATATTAGATCTACAAAAGCACGCGCGCGCACACACAGACACACACACATATATATATATTATATTACCTTCTTTGCTCTCTTAATTGCGACAACTTGACCATCTGGCAATGAAGCCTTGTATACAGTTCCAAAACCTCCTTCACCTATTTTAAGTAAAGGTGAAAAATTTTGAGTAGCACTAATTATCTGATTGATACTGAGATGTACTGATCCAATTCTGCACAATTGAGGAGACAATGAAAATCGAGACGGGCTAGGAGGCACTCTTGGAGTTGCAGGGATCTTTTCAGAGGCTGTGCTTAGCTCTATAGATGAGGTTATATCCTCTGTAACATGTAAAGAAATATAATAAGAACACAAATACAGACATGCTGTCAATGTTTACTGCCATCAATGGAGCAAATCATAGAAATAGATCTTATGTCTACACATTAATGGTTATATCTACAATTAAGATTGTGGGATTTATGTTAATAGACTCTCTGCAGTATCAATCAATCTAATATAATACCATGGAACAATAGTGTTATCAAAATATTTCACAAAGATATTCAATATAGGCTTGCATAATAGGTGCCACTTTAATTGTTGATTCTCTCCCTTCAATATGTTTGTCCAGCAAAGAGAACCAAAAGGTTTCCATGTAAAAAAAATCGAACAATTTGCTGATATGTAAGAGAAGAATTGCCTTATCATAATCACATGATATGTTCATTTCTCAACATAAAATGACAGTGTCATCCAGCTAACCAAATTATAAACTTAAAGAATCATCAAGTAAGGTGATTAATATCATCATCATAAGGTAAAGGAATCACCAACGACGTGATATAGTAAAATATGAGATGATAATTTATTATTTTTGAAGATTAGAATATATTGTGATTATGCTTGACAAGGAGGTTATTTCAAGCATGAAGCACTACTCTCGTCCTACATTAGGGGATGGAAGTTAGGAGAAAGCTCAGTCGGGATCATTAAGGCATTGGTATACGAAACAATGAGCATATTTACATCTAGCAGATGATAAAATGATAAACATAGTATCTTGTGTGAGATTTAAACCACAAAGGTGAAGTTGAGGTTTTTGATTGATGATTAACAGATTAAAATTCAGGTCATAGAAGGAAAAGTTCAGAAAAGCTATTTAGAAACATCATTCAGAAAAACTACTTTCTAGGACTTCCTAAATTTAACATGTAAACTCTCCACTGCACTGCATGACATTCGATCTCTAAAAACCCCAGTTTGCATTTACCATCAATAATCACCTCAAATCCACAAGTTGTATAAAATATAGATGAATAAGGTAACAAAATAAATCCCATAGAAAGTTGATTTTAGATACACAATCTATAGTCCGTAATAGAAATAAGCTAAATAGTGATAAGGCATCCCTCATGGCATGGAAATGTGGATGCAATTCCTGGACTGCTTCCAGTCTACCAAACCCACATATACTGAGAATCATTTGTTAACTGCCATTCATGCCCAGATATGATTTAAATAACAATATAAAGGGAAAATGTTAAATTCCCTATATCACTTCTTCGTGTCTCGCAGCCACATCTCACTCAACAGAATGGATGTTTTTATCCATAATATCTTGCTTTTAGACATATAGTAACCTCCATGCCTTTTGTAATACATGAAGCTTAATATTCACATGCTTTTCAACATATAATAATCTGAGTTAGCAAGAAGAGATTCTAAAAAATTTTTGTTTCATCACATGCCTACTTATATATAGTTATATCGAGGATTAACCATATATGAAGGAAAAAGACCATAAATCAAGTATATATTCAATGCACCTGCAAGTAACATTAAGTGTTAAGGTTGCTAAACTCAAAACAATTAAGTAGATAAATCTGAAATAAAGTTTTTGTACTTGACTCACTTGAATTCTGCTGCCTATCTAGAACACTATGTTCACTTTCTTCCTTTCTTTTAGCGTGAAAGCAAGGGCAGAGGACACCACAACATAGGAGGAGCATTCCTGGAACAGCAAGAGGGATATTTTGTGGTTCTGAAGAAAATGTATACTCTTGCTTTTCTTCTTCTGCCTGACCCTTTTTGCTTGCTTGGATAAGGGTAGAGACATTTTCTGATAACTGTAACAAGATTTTCCTCCCTCCTAGTTTGAATGAGTCTGCTGCAACAGACCATAAAAACATAAAAAGCATTATGCATGCTTATTCAGTAAAATACTAAATAAATCAAATAAGACAGGAAAGTTTAAAGGGATGATTATTTACATTATAAGCTCTAAAGAAATTTTTTCTGTCAAGCATTTAAACTGGTGAAAACACAAAAATCTCAATAAAACTAGACGATTAACTCTGTGAAATGGTAACATTTTCGTCCACTAATAACCCAACCAGATTAAGTGCCCTTAGATATGTCCTCAAGACCATTACGAGTTGGTGCATAGTTATAGTACATGGCCATACATGCATAATCCAATCGGGGAACAAAACATTCAACTGCAGAAGAATCACATTCCCTCTACAACGTACTGCAGGAAGCGGTAAGCATGAACATAATATAAGATTCTGATACAAAATGGTCCATTTGACAATGAATTACCAGGGGAAGTATTGCAGTTGACATGAACTAATGCAGTGAAGTCTTGATTGCAGTGCTTCTTTCCTATCATTCGCCATGATTCCTCACAGGAACCACAGGCGAAGCAACCATTATTGAAGTAGGATTCAAGTGCCTCACAGATCGAAAAAGGATCTTCGATCCACCGCCCGTTAATTGAGAGGTGGTACCCATCCGACGATTCCAAATAGCCAACCTGATCATATCCACATACCTCCAAAACGATCGGAAGCGAAATTGAAACTGAAACCAATCCCCGCGAGAATCGTGCTAGAATCAACAGAATCAGAACCAAATAAGACATATCCCTAAAGAAAAATGTCATTTCGAGCTCCGAACTTTAAGTTTTCTCCAATCTTGCCTCCGTAGATTGGATAAAGTCCACCTCAGAAGATCCAATAAAGCAAAAAAAAAAAAAAAATCAATTGCTAGCCGCCGTAACCCTGTCTGAAATATCTCGCCTTTGGCTCCGACAGAGTTCTTACACGCTCACCAAACCAGTTTGAAAAAATCGGACGAATCAACAAAAAGATATCTCGGAGACACAAGATCGATGCATCTAGCAAAGAATCAGAACAAGGAAAAGAAGCCAATGCAAACCCGCACCCCTCCCTATAAAAAGCCCACTTCAAAAGGCCAAAGAATTCAGGTAAACTTTGGGGACGCCAACGCGAGAAGCAACGAAGAAGAGGTAAGAGGAGCTAATCATGGACGCAAGTGCAGACGAGTAGAAACCACCGGCAAAGTGATAGGACTCCAGCAGTCCTAATTAATCTATAAGTACTCAATTCAATAAAAATCTCAAGGGATTATAATAAAACCTACATAACCAATTCTAGTATAACTATGATTTAGATTTAAATTTTAAGACTGAGTAGTTGTCGTACTTTTTTACTCCACTATATCAATATAATTTTATTTAGCTAAGCATGGGCTAGGATTTAGAATATAATCTCCCCCTCTTTTCTATAAATTAAAATCAATCTATAATTAAGTCATATATATAATCAATCGAGGAACCTCTACAGTATTCTAAGGGTTGATCTCTCTCAAGGATCAAGATCTATAGAGCTCCTTCTAGGTTCTATCATCTGGTATCAGAGCATCATTCTTGCTGCCCTTGCTATTATCTCTGTCGCCTCCACCCTTCCAAATAATTCCCACAATTACTATAACACGCACCTCCATCGTCATCCTCAAGACGCAGATCTAATCAATCTATTGCTGCCCCTATATTTGAAATTGGAAGTCTAGTATATTTTTTATCACTCATGACTATTTGTTGCTGTTATTCCTTTACCTTACATGTTGGAGAAGTTTTTACTGCAAAATTATACCGTCACAAACGTTATCATTGTTGCAAAGGAGAAACACTGCAGAAAAATTTTAACCGATTGTTGCTTATTGAAACTGAACTTTTGCTTATCATTTTTGGCTGAAACTTTTATACAAATTCATAGATCATCTTAAATTTTATCTAAGATTGATCTATATACAAAAATCCTTCTGAAACCGGACTTATAGTGCTGAAATTCCTCGTCACGCATTGTTAGAATTTTATGATGAAGGATTTATCTTTTGTCTTTTCATCCACTTTCCTACCATTATATTATCGAACTTATTTGCTAATATTACCCAATCCAACCCGAGGATTTGTAATAAATTTATATATTTTTTACTTGGGTTTTCCTCCAAAAATTACGTCAAGAATTCAATGTTTCTCTAAAGCAAATTCTGTTCGGCAAGATAGCACGTGCACAACCCTTTTTTCATTAAATTCTATCATATTTGAGTGATGTCTTTTACGGGTTTTTGGAGTCTCTTTCTCTCATCCTCAAATCCGACCATCCTCACTAAGAACCCGTCCAAACCACACCCTAGACTGATCTAAAACAACCCCCCAAATCATCCCTAACTATAGCCTACTTTCATCTACCCGATCTACCCATCCAACCGGCCACCTCTTCTCCAAAAATTCTTATGCTACTAACCCGACAACAGAAAAAAGACCTCAGCATTACAGATCTAGGGGCCTATACCATGGCATCAAAGGAAGCTATCAATGTCAAGTTCGAAGCTTTTGAAAGCTACATGGAGGAAAAGATAAGATCCCTTTTCGCTGAATTCAGCATACACTGACCATCGAGCACTGGGAAATCACAGCAAAGAGAAACTTTAGATCGATAAGATGATCCTCAAGAGCATGGTCACATCATCTCTGATTAAAATAATCCATACATGAAGGTTGACTTCCCAAGATGAGAAGAAGGAGACCTGATTGAATGGATCTCGCGTGTGAAGCACTATTTCCGATTCTACCGAATCGCTGATGCTACACGGGTGGAGATTGCTACCATCCATCTTGAGGGAGATGCTATTCAGTAGTTCAATTAATTTGAGCACACTCATATAAGTCTATCTTGGCATTGATTCAAGGAAGGACTACTAAATCGCTTCAAACCAATCGATTTCGACAACATCGATGGACAATTGGCGAAGATTTGGCAAACCTCTATAATACAAGAATATCAAATAAAGTTTAAATATTTATCTAATCAAACTATGGATTGATCTAAAAAGTAACTTTTAGGAACTTTTATTGAGGACCTAAAGCCGGAGATTCGAGGAGAAGGCACAACAACCATACACTCTTATGGCGACAATTTCCTTCGCAAGAATCCAAGAAGAACAATTGAATCACAAAGTACGAAGGATAAGGTTCGCTCCTCGACTAGCTATATCGAAGCTTTCAGCCTCCTCTATTGTCATCTGAGCCCCGGCACTAAAAAAATTAATAAGAGACGAGCTTCGTGAATGATTGGCCAAGGGGTTATGTTAGCATTGTGATGAATCGTGGAGCCGAGAACATCGCTGCAAAAGGGGGCAGTTCCTCGTCATCAAACCAATAGAGGATGAGAACACCATACCATCTGAAGAGACCTTGAACTTGAAGATGAAGCCACAGGTCGAGCCCCAACCGGCCAACTATTCAGTGCATACGCTGGTCGGTTACCTTAACCTGCAGACGATGGAAGTTAGATGACTCCTTAAACAACAACTCATCACCGTTCTTATAGATACGGGCAGCACCAATAACTTTCTCAACAGTAAGGTTGTTGCATGTATGACGCTTCAAATCGAAGGTTGCAACAAGTTTGACATAAAAGTCATCGACGGTCGAATCCTCAATTGCGACCAACAGTGCCCGTGGGTAAAATTACTCCTACAAGACTAAGAAGTGGTAGCCAATTTCTTCCTCCTACCCATTGATGGCTATGAAGCTGTGTTTGGGATTGAATGGCTCACAACATTACGTGACATCTCCTGAAATTCTTTTAAGCTAATCATAAAGTTTTATTATAAAGGGAGATATGTCACATTGTGAGGTAAGCGTGAGAGCTATATCTCCACTGTTTCGACGCAGCAGGTAGAGAAAGTGCTACACAAGACATATGACAGATTTTTTATGCATATCCAACAGCCATCAAAGGAGGAGAACATGTAAAATTTAGATCCTAAGCTTGCCCCTTACTGGATAAATTCGTGGATATTTTCATAGAGCTGCGTAAGCTTCCCCCTAACCAGCCACATGACCACCACATCCTTATATTATCGGACAAACCTCTAGCAAATTTGAGATTATACTGCTATCATCACTTGCAGAAGGATGAGATTAAGAACATCGTTAAGGAAATGCTCGACACCAGAGTGATTCAACCAAGTTGCAGCCCTTACTCCTCGTCAGTGTTGCTAGTGCGCAAGAAGGATAGTACGTGACAGATGTGTGTTGATTACCGAGCTTTGGATGTCATCACCATCAAAGATAAATATCTTATACTAGTAGTAGATGAGCTCTTTGATAAACTAAAAGAAGCCTGAGTCTTTATTAAATTAGATCTCTATTCCGGATACCATCAGATTCGGGTATGCACTGAAGATGTTTTAAAAACTACATTCTACATATATAACGACCATTATGAGTTTTTGGTAATGCCCTTCGGACTTACAAATGCTCCTTCTACTTTTCAAAGCTTGATGAACGATATTTTTTGAGGTTTCTATGCAAGTTTATATTGGTATTTTTTGATGATATCCTCATTTATAGTCCTGCACTTGATATGCATTTTTTGTACTTATGAATTATTTTAACAATCTTTTGGGAGAATATACCTTATGTTAAACAATCAAAGTGCAGCTTTTTTAAGCGTAAAGTTGAGTATCTATGGCACATTATATCAGAGGATGAAGTGACGATAGACCCGACAAAGATCAAAGTAATGCAAGGATGGCTGAAACCTATGAACATAAAATCACTGCACTGCTTACTTGGACTCACGGGCTACTACTGAAAATTATGGCAGGATCAGCCGCACCTTTATGATTGAGACTGATGTGTCCGGAGTTGGAATTGGAGCTATTCTAATACAAGATGGTCGGCCTCTTGCTTACCCTAGCAAGGTTTTATCTCCCTCCTATCTTAAAATGTTTATGTATAATAAAGAAATGCTTGTCATCGTATACATTGTCACGAAATAGAGACCCTACTTGATTAGTCGATGCTTCCAGATTAAGACCGACTACCGAAGCCTTAAGTATTTTTTAGAATAGAAAATATCTTCCCTGGAGCAACAACAATTGATAACTAAACTTCTTAGCTTTGATTATAAAATTATTTATCAAAAGGGAAAAGAGAGTGTTATTGCATACGCTTTATCTTGGCTACTAGGACAAGCCAAAATTTTAACCATCTCCCTTCCCTCCATCGACTTTCTCAAATACATTAGGGAGGAATGGAAGAGCGATCCAGAAACCTAAGGCATCATAGAAAAATTGGAGAAGAATCTTAGTTCCATGGGTCACTACACTTGGGATTCGAAGGACCTGCACTACAAAGACTGAATTGTGATTATTCCTTCTTCCCCTTACATCAAAATTATTTTGCATGAGATGCACTCTTCATCTTCAGCAGGATACTCCATATTTCTGAGAATATATAAGAGGGTGAGGCAAAACTTCTTTTGGAGAGGCATGAAAAGATCAATTTATAATTATGTATCTAAATATGATGTATACCAGCAGCAAAAAGGTGATACGGTGGCAAGTCCCGGAAAACTACAACTACTACCTATACTAGACTCAGCATGGATTGACATCTCCATAGGCTTCATCGAAAGGCTGCCACCATCTCAATGTAAAAGTATGATCTTTGTGGTGGTAGATCAGCTAACTAAATATGCTCATTTATGTACTGTGAGATATCTTTATATCGCTGCTAGTATTGCTCAAATTTTTATGAAAAATATTGTAAAACTACATGAGATGCCAAGGTCAATTATGAGTGACCATGATAAGGTGTTTACAAGTAAAATTTGGATTAAGTACTTCCAACTATAAGACACTCAATTAAAGATGAGCATAGCCTATCATCTACAGACGGATGACGAAATAAAAGTGGTGAACAGATACCTCTAGACTTACAGTACTTCCCTAGTGAATTGCCCAAAGAGTGGACAAGGTGATTTCCTTAGGCCGAATGATTGTACAACATAACTTATCATTCATTAACTAAATATACCCCTATGAGGCATCGTATGGTCGACCGTCCCTGTAATACCTAAATATGTAATTGGTGTGGCCAAAGTAGATCAGGTCGATCAAAACTTCATTGATAGGGATAAGCTTCTATAGTTGCTGAAAGACAACATAACTGCCACCCAACCCATATGAAGTAACAAGCAGATACTCATCAGAGTGAGTGAGAATTTTTGGTAGGAGATTAGGTCTACCTTCACCTACAACCATACAAGTAATTGTCAATTAACACCAGAGTATCGATGAAGCTATCTCCATGATTCTATCGATCATATCAGATTCTGGAGCATACTGGGGTCATGGCATACAGATTAAAGCTCTGAGAGGAATGTGAGTTGGCACAGACTCAGTTGCCGAGCACTACAAATGATGGCAAGATTCAAACTCAACCTGAAGCTATACTTGATCGAAAGATTATGATGTGTCATTGACATCCTTCAATTGAAGTACTCATGAAGTGAAATAATCTACCATTTGAAGATGCAACGTGGGAGTCTTACGAGGAGCTGAAGACCCGGTTCCTAGAGTTTATGGACCCTCAGCCTTGAGGACAAGGCTAATTCAAATAGGGCGTGCTTGATAAGACTCCAGTAGGTTTGAGTCATAATCAACTAGAAGTAGTCAATAAAAACCTTATATGATTGTAATAAAACCCCACCTAACCACTTCTATCCTATAAAGAAGTGTGGCTATGGATTAGATTGGGGCCTTAGGGCTTAGTGGCCATCGCTTTGTTTACTGGGCTAGTCGGCCAGGGTTTCCTTCAGCTAGGTCAGCTATAAGAGAGGTAAAGAGGTAATTTTATTTAGGCAAGCACCTCCATGGGCTAGGGTTTAGAATCTTATATAATGATATAGTCGCCCCCTCTCTTTTGTAAAGTAAGATTAATCTACAATTCAATCATATGGCCGACTACTAGAATGGAGGAACTCCTATAGTATTTCAAGGGTTGATCCCTCTCAAATATCAAAATCTATATAACTCCTTCTAGGGTTATATCACTACATTTGGATTGAGCATAGTGATGATATCATTCACTTCTTTGGCTTGACGGATAGGTATATGGGTAGATTTGGTAGCATTATATATATATATATATATATATATATATATATATATATATATATATATAAAGAAATATAGATCTATTGATTTTGAGATACAACTGATTATATATTTCCACAGCTATTTATATATGATTGGGAGATCTGAATAGGATCTTTAAATATTTAATTTAAGCAAGATCTTCAGGATCTGATCAAGATCATTGAGGATCTGATCTAATCTTTAGGGATCTGATTTGGTTGAGATCTCCAGGATCAGATCAAGATCTTTAGGGATCTGATCTATTAACATACCCCTACAAGATTAAGCTCATGTCAAGGACAGCGATATTGGGCCGATGAAAGAGAAGATTTTGCGAGCAAGAGGTTTCATAAGTGAGTCAACTAGTTGATCAACTACATGCACATGACAAACCCAGAGCTGCTGGCGGATGACTTGATCTTGCATAAAATGGAAGTCGATAGCAACATGCTTCATACAGGAGTGAAAGACTAGATTGGCACAAAGGTACGTAGCATCAACATTATCATAGTAAATGGCAGGCGTAAGAGTAGAGGTTATGTGAAGCTCTTTGAGAAGATTTATGATTTAGTTGAGTTCGACAGCAATACTGGCAATGGCATGATATTCAACTTTAGTTGTAGATCGAGCAACTATCTTTTGCTTTTTGGAACTCCAACTAATGAGATTAGCACCAAGAAAGGTAAGATACCCTAATGTTGAAGTCTGATCATCAACATTTCCTGCCCAATCAGCAAAGGCATGAAGATGAATGAAAGAGTTTTTGCGAAGGAAGATGTCATGGTCGATGGTCCCCTTAAGATATCTCATAATGTGTTTGGCTTCAGCCCAATGCAAGATAGAAGGTTGATGCATAAACTATAATAATTTATTGACTATAAAGTTGATATCTAGACGGGTAAAAGCTAGATATTATAAGGAGCCAACTACCTGTCTGTACTGAGAAGAATATATAGCAGGACTACCATCACATAACTTTAGTGAGTCGTCAGTAGATAAGGGAGTAGTGATTGTCTTAGCATCTTACATTTTTGTTTTGGATAACAAATATTGGATATACTTTCTTTGTAAGATGAAAACTCCAAAAGATGTAAATGTAGCTTCTACACCAAGAAAGCAACTCAATTTGTCAAGATCTTTGAGAGAAAATTGATCTACCAACTGCTTAATAAATGTTTGAACCATCATAGGATTGTCACCTGTGACAATAATGTCATCTACATAGACTAAAAGATAGATTGTGTCTCCATATTATTAGTATAGAAATAGTGAGGCATCAGACTTAGAGTTGATAAAACCAATGGAGGACAAGAATAGTCTAAGTTCAGTATACCAGGCTTGTGGAGCCTGACGAAAGCCATAAATAGCTTTACAAAATTTACAGACATGTTGTGGATACTAAGGATGTATAAAGTCAGGAGGTTGCTTCATAAAGATGTATTCAGTGAGAGTCCCCTATAAAAAGGCATTGTTAACATATAATTGACGTAAGCACAATCCTTTAGAGACTACTAGACTCAGGATAAGTCTGATTGCGGTAGGTTTAATGACAAGACTAAACATCTCAGTGAAGTCAATGATGGTTCTTTGATGAAATCTCCTAGCCACCAGATATGCTTTATACCGAGCAATTGAGCCATCAGGATTTCGAAACACCCACTTACACCCAATGATGTTTTGTGTCGAATTGGGAGGAGTAAGTGTTCACGTAAAATTTTGAAGGAGAGCATTGTATTCCTCACACATAGCTTTACGTCAATGTGAAGATTTTTCAACTTGACTGAATGAGGTTGGTTTAGTAGACTCGAGCAAAGGTTTAATGCTAACATGTAAGTCAATGGCATGTCGTGGTTTAGAAATGCCACTCTTCGAGCTGGTGTTGTAACACCCCTCATTTCCGAATTTTCGTATAAATTTCTGGTGATAATGTAAGCATTCATTTTAAATTGACAAAAGAAATAGAGTATGAATCAGAGGTAACTTATTTGTAAGATTTGGGTGATATGTTCAAAAAAAAAAAAAAAAGAGAAAGAATCTGAGGACCTATATGTAAACCCTGAGGACCTAATCCTAAATGTACTAAATGCAAGGACTAAATTGCAAAATATATAAAATGACAAATTCCACCGTTTAAGCCTCTCTGCCTTCGTTCTTAAGGAAGCAGAGAAGGCAGTTGCGTGGATGATGAGGGAAAAAAAAAAAGAAAGAAAGAAAGAAAGGAAGAAGAAGAAGAAGAAGAAGAAGAAGAAGAAGAAGAAGAAGAAGAAGAAGAAAAATTGGGGCTTTAAGGGTTCTTGCTCAAATCTTTTCACTTAGGGTCAAAATTATCAAAGGCAAATATTCTAACCCCATCCTACATAATCTTTAGTCTCTGTTTTTATGTGGATTCAAAATAAATTGAAGGATTTCTATTTAGAAACTGATAT
The DNA here is from genome assembly GCA_021527575.1 of Ensete glaucum. Classification (NCBI taxonomy): domain Eukaryota; kingdom Viridiplantae; phylum Streptophyta; class Magnoliopsida; order Zingiberales; family Musaceae; genus Ensete; species Ensete glaucum. The sequence goes on from CM038552.1 coordinate 43,865,125, forward strand.
GTCTCTCTTTGGACATAGAACCATGGATTCTGAAGTTTTTCGGTAAACTGACCCCTATACACTGTTTCAGCTACAAGTTTCAGTACAAAATGTGAATTCAGGTAGGAACTATTTTGTTTAAAATTAGACTCTTATATCTTCCTTTTGACACTGATTTTGTAGATTTTGGACACCGAATACTTACTCAAACATCTGTTTCAAATGAGCCTATAGACGCTGTAAAACAGGGTTCAAGATTTCTGACCTGTCAATACTAAAATGCCTATAACTCCCTGTTGAAAATTCTGATTTGTACCAAACTAATTTTATTTGAAACTAGACTTGAAAATATTTCTTTTGACATATAGTTTGAAAATTTTGGAATTCAATTGTCTACCCTATTATCTGTTGAATCCGACTCTATAAATTCTGCAAAACAGTGATTGTGTTTTTGCCCTTGGGTTACCAAATCAAAAGTAACTCCGTGTTGGGAACCCTGTTTCATACGAAATTTGTTCCATCAAAATATAGATTGATATATGGTTCGATCACAGCTTTCTTATGGGTATTGGAGCATAATTGATATTCTGAAATATTTGTTTGCTGTGCCACTGGAATTCTGTCCGAAATCGAGCTTTGGTCGATTTCGCGTATTCTGTTCCATTCCTTTGGATATTTGAATTCGTCTAACCTTCTTATTGGAATTGAGCTAAATATGATTGCTTGGAATCCCTGTACACTCTTGTTTTCATTTCATTCCAAATCTGAATACATTTGTGAGAGATTTGTTCTTTGGTTCGTATTGTCTCGAAAAGGCACATGCACGTTTTGTTGTTCCACGTGTGCTTCCGACATATGCTACTTATTGTTAAAACTGCCATCTTGTACTCTGGTGTGTGGGATTGTCTGGACCTTTGCCAAAAATGGTAAAGGGTATGCGCTTATTGCCCGCTATGTGGGGTCCCGCTCAGGATATTCGGACCTTGCGAAATGGTAAAGGGTATGTGCTTAGAGCTGCGATGCTCGCCCCTTCGACTTCACCTAGGCGTGGGTGGATGGAGCTCCGACGTGGAGACATTTGTCAGGTGGTCATTCAGAAATGGATGGATCACATTCTGACTGAGATCCCACTACACCTTCTATATGTTTGATATGACACCAGAGTTTTGGTGAGTTGTTTCTGTTCATGCTCTGGATAAGAATGATATGATTGCGACGTCAAGGACGACGTTTGAGCTTCTGTACGATATTTGTTTTTGATATGCTCTGAAATGCTTCATTCATTGATGATTTTGCTTCGAAATATTCCATATGCCGTTGATATGCTTCGTAACATTTCGTATGCCTCTGATAAGCTCTGATATGTTTCCTTCGTTACTGAGATGCTCCAATTACTCTATGCCCCATCTGTTAGGAACCAAATATGTAAGATTGAAAAGACAATTATGTTTCTGCTCCTAACGATATTATGTCTACGAAATCGTATATTCTGCCTTGTAATTTGAAACTGTATCCCTTTGGAAATTGTATTATTTTGATATGGATATATTAGTCACTTGCTGAGCTCCTTATGCTCACCCCGTTTGTTGATAAATTTTTCAGGATAGCGTATCGCTTAATTGTTAAGATTGGGCTGAGGCGGTGGAAAGTTTAGAAGATTTTGGGCAGATCTTTGTTAGCATATGTGTTTTTATTGTATAAGCTACTCTGCATCTTATGAAATGTGACGATGAATCTAAACCTGTGGATTTTGTGTAAGATAAAGGATCCCTCATGTATAGGATTTTGGAATGTTAAGTTAAATTCATGTAATGATATGAATTTATGGTAATCGTTGATTTGGTGACTGCATAGACTTCCCCACTTATGAGTTTATGTGTGGTTATTATTTTGAAGAGTTGAGTTCGGATCATATGAATTATCGAGTGATGCGTGGTATGTTTATGAAGCGAGTGATGAATTTGTAGACTATAGAGGTGAAAATTTGATCTGAATGTTTTCTTAGTGACCTCAAAATGTGTGTTTGGATCCTGGATTAGTTGTGAGGAAAATTTTAAATATTGTCGATATTTTGGAGGGGCGTGACAGGTGTACATGGAATGAATAAGGGCAATAATAAGATTAGGCAGTAAGGATGGTGGGTCATCATGGGTTGAGTCAGGTTAAGAGACTACATAAGTTTCTTATGGAGTTGAAGACTGTGGTATTAGGGTCAATAGTTCATGAATAGAGGAAACTTGTAAAGAAGAGGAAGGAAGAAGTTGCAAGATATAAATAACAGGAGATTGTGAATCCGGAGGAGATAGATCAGAGGGTTCGGTTGATAGAGACGAAGCTATATTATAGGAATCCATGGTTACGATAGGAGGCTTATGTTTATGAAAGGGAAAGATAGACTCTAGAAAGTTGACATGTTAGGAAACAAAGACTTTATTAGTATGAGGATCATAGCAACGAAAGGTATTATGTTCAAGTGAGTACCCAATAAAAACATAAGGTCAAGATCTAGGTTGCATCTTATTTGACGCATAGGGACATAATCACAGATAATACAAGCAACCAAATACTTCAAGTGTTTCCATATTAGGACTTTTATGAAATAGCTTTTCGAATGGTGATTGATACTACAAGATATGAGTTTACATACGATTAATAAGATAAACTATAGTTCGAAAAGATACTGACCAGAAGGTGAATGACATGAAGGCTTGATGGAGGAGTGTTAGACGAGTTTCAATAATGTGTCTATGTTTGTATTCAGCAGAACCAACCAATTGTGGAGTATATGGAGGTGACTTAAGATGTTGAATACTGCAAGCAGACAAATAGGGTGCAAGGGCTTGATATTCACCTCCGCCATCAGAGTAAACAATTTTAATTATAATCTAAAAAGTAGTTCTCAACTAATTTATGAAAGTTAGTGAAAATTGTAGAAACTTAAGATTTATGATGGAGAGGATATAACCATATGTACTTGGTAAAATAATCTACAAAGATAATATAAAACAAAAAATTGTCAAAGAAAATTATTGAGGCAGGCCCTCAAACATCAGTATAAATAACTTAAAATGATTTAGAACATAATATAATAGATTGTCCAAAAGGTAGTTGATGATTCTTATTACTAAGAAAGTCATCATAGTGAATAACAACATCATATGATTTAGGCATAGAAAGAAAATAGCGGAAAAGTAACTTTTGTTGGATTTAAGGCGAGGGATAACCAAGATGTCGATGCCACACATCAATAAGAGCAACAATTATAGAGTTGGTAGTAGGCTTAAAAAGATACAAGGCTGACGACCATTTGTAGATATTATCTTTATTCAGGCCTTTGACCAAAAATGCCCCCATACTCAGATCCTTAACAAGAAAGTAATTAAGAAAAAATTCAATGAAAATATGATTTTGTTTGTAGAATTGAGAAACGAAAATGAGGTTTTGTTTAATGTAAGGTGCACACAAAACATCATCAAGTATAAAAGTAGTGGTGTATGTTTTAAGCATAGTATAACCAGTATGAGTGATATGAATGCATTTACGATCATCGATGATAATATTTTCATGTCCTTCAGAGTTGTTGTGGATTGACAAATTCTGGAGATTATAAGTGATATGGTAAGAGGCACCGGAGTTCATGGTCCAATTTGATTGATTATCAATTAAAGTAGTCATAACACTTGCTTGACGACACTATTGTGCACCGGTAGAGAGGAAGGCAACAGCATGGGGCGGGCTCTGATACCAAATGTCATAACCCGAGTTGATGGGCTAACTATCTTGATAGCTTCAATTTACTCTAAACACTGGCCAAAATGCTCGAGTTGAGAGTTACTAGTAGTACACTCAACATATCTCATATCGAACCCTAGCATAGGCTTAGCCTAGTGGTGGCTCCATGTTGTATCCATCCATAGGCATCATGCCCGAATACTAGATCGGCTCTGATACCATGAAGAAATATAGATACATTAATTTTGAGGTATAATTAATTACATATTTCTATGGCTATTTATATATGATTGAGAGATTTGAACATGATGTTTAAATATTTGATTTGAGCGAGATCTTCGGGATCTAATCTAATCAAGATCTTCAAGATCTTTAGGGATATGATATGTTAATAATATATATATATATATATATATATATATATATATATATGTAAATTTATATAATTATTTATTCAAAGTTAGTGACGTTCAAAATATTAATACCTTTGAAAAATATTATTTATATAAATAATTTTGATTTTATAATTTAGTTTATCACCTTGGAAAAATATTGTGGGAGCTAAATGGACTTATGATTTTGTTCTTTGATGATGGATGGACCTCAAAATATATTTTTCGGAGAAAAAACGACATATGAATCTTTTATTATATAAACTCTTCGACAAATATGTGATAATTGATTCTTAATCAAATTGATGACATGATTGCCAAACTATTTCTTGTCAGCTATTAAAGAACTTGTCTTCAATTATCTTAAACTTCTTCAAGGCATTATTACCACCGTGCAACGATGGCGGCTAATTCTGGCTTTAGTTAAAGATGATACCACAGCCAAAAAGATAATAATGATCCATTAAATTAACTGTTAGTTTTCAGCGAGAAGACTTCACTTCGCGGATTGATTCGAACCGAGACAGTTGTTCTTGAGAAAATTATACCTCCACAAGCGATTGAGTTTTTTATATATATATATATTTTTTCTATCTGGTGTTTTTATCGATTTTGACTCATTTTTTTCGTCATCAATAGTAAAATAAAATTATAATGAAAGAAATAATATTTATCAGAAAAATTTAACATTAAAAAGATTAGAATGAATAATTATCAAACCAACTAGTTATACAGATGAAGACAATATAAATATACATCAAAAATATTTATTTTCTGAATCAATCTTGAATGTATGTTAATGATAGGAGGATGCTATAGATGATGAAATTAAGATTTTAGAATCTTATTATTGATTTTTGATTTTTGATTTATGATGAAATCAATTAATAAGTATTTAATTTAACATGCGTATTAGAGAAAATATTGTAAGTCTAACTACGACAGAGTAATTGAGTTAAAAGTAGATGATGGGCCGAGATCAAGTTTGAGCATCGGGCCGGGGTTCGGACAATGTAGCAGAACCACGTCGGAAGTTCGCTAGGAGATTCGTCGAAGGGATCGGGAAGCTCACTAGGAACACACCGGAGAGCCAGAAGAAGGCCGTGAGACTTACCGCAAGAATGTCAGAGGCTGTCGGATTGGCGGGAGTTAGGTCTTGGTTTAGCTTGTTGATCATTAAAAGTTGTAATCATTGAGTCATAGTTAGGGATTGAGTCCTAATTGAGTTGGATTTGGATGAAATCCAAATCAACTCAATAAGATAATCAGGTCCACTATGGGGTGTGATAGAGCTCAGGTCGAGCTCAATTAGTTGACTAGGGGATTGGTCAACTGATGGTTCAAATTGGGATTGAAAAAGTGAAGGGAATCAATTTTCCAAGATTCTCAACGGATGAACTATTGGTGAGTGGCAATTCAATCGACATCGCACATTGGGCAGCTGTCAATGGTTGAACGATCCAAGCTGGGTGGCTGAATCGCCCATAGACCAGATTCTGGGTACTTTCTACGTCGCCTAGGCCTGTGGCTAAACTGCCCGTACCCAGATTTTTCGGTTATGTTTGAATTTTGACTCCAATTTCTAAATCCATTTGGGGCCTATAAATACCCCAAGTTTTCTTACATTTCATATAATACTTTTTGGATTATATTCTACTGAAAAAATTATGTGTGCATTATAAGAAAAAGAAAAGTGAAAGGGAGAGAGCTTAGAGTTAGAAAAATTTTTGAAGTCTCCCTTGTAAGCTCAAGTGTAAGGATCTGGTCTTCACCCAAAGAAGATCGGTAATAGATGTCGGTGTACCTCAAGAAGGAAGAGTCGAGAGTAGACATAGGGCCAGTTGATGTCGAACTATAATTATGAGTGTTTTTACTTGTTGCATTTATTACTTGCAATTGTCGAGTTATTAATCATTTTGAACTAAATACTAATAGACGCTTCCTATTTTCATTTGCTCTTTGAAAGAAAAGTTTCAAGTCAAGCAATTCCCTTCGACGTTGCTTATCTTTTTATTAGGATTTGATTATTCCTTCTAAAGTTATTCTTAAGCAATAAACTTAGTATTTTCTTTGGATCAGTCACTTGTTATGAAAAGCTTCGAATTTACTTTCTTGTTTTAAATGAAAAGTTTTTTTTTTTAAACGAGAATTTACACATTCACTAATTCACCTCTTTTAATGTCAATTGATCCTAATAATTGGTATTAGAGTAAGGTAGTTACTCATTGGATTAATACGCACTCGAGTAAATGACTTATTTTGACATGAATGAGAGACATTCATCTCAGATCCTCCCATGTTTAATGGGACGGATTACACGTATTAGAAGATCAGGATGCATATTTTTCTTATCTCTTTGGGCCTTGATTTATGGAATATTGTTAAGAATGGATTTAAAAAATCTTCTAATCCAATGAATGAGTGAAATGATTTGGAAAGGAAGAGTTTTTCTTTAAATGCAAAGGTTATGAATGTCTTATTTTGTATTTTTGACAAGAATGAGTTACATCATTTTTTTATTTGTGAATCAGCTTTTGATATTTGGCACATATTATAAATCATACACGATGAGACTAGTATAGTAAAAGAATCTAATATTAACATTTTAGTTCATAACTATAAATTGTTTCGAATGAAACCAAGTGAGTCTATTGGAGACATGTACACACATTTCACAAATATCATCAATAACATTAAAGCACTTGAAAAATATTTTTTAAAATTTAAATTTATGAGTAAAATTTTAAGATATTTACCTAAAAATTGGATATTAAAATAACTCCTATTCAATAGGCCAAAGATATAACTTGACTCTTGAAAAACTCATTGGCTCTCTTATGACATATAAACTAAACTGTAAAACTCATGATGAGTTTGATGAACCCCTTCTAAAGAACATGAAGAATGTAGCACTTCTAATAACAAATGGCTCCTCGAGTGAAACCTCGAGTGATGAGGACTATGATATTGCATTATTATCAAAAAAATTAAAAAAAATTATAAAAAGAAACAAAATTATAAAAATAAAAGGAACCAAAGAAAGACAATGTCATATGCTATGAATACAAAAAACTGGAACATTTTAAAAATGAATGTCCTCATTTGAAGAAGAAGCCAACACATAATAATAAAGCACTTTCGGTCACTTGGGACGATTCAAGCTCTTCAAATGAAGAAGATCATTCCAAAGAGGAAGTGGCTAACTATGCTCTAATGGTAATCGAAGATGAGGTTAGTGAGTCTTTTAAGTATTTCTTTTTTGGTGTTATTAATTATATTTTATAATTTATTTGATGAGTTTAAAAAACTTAACATAAGTTGCCTAAGAATGACAATAAATTATTAGTTAGTAGACTTGACGAAATGCATGATTCATTAATATCACATAAACCATGTCCTAAATATGATATGCTAGATAATATTAAAGAACAAAATATCATGTTTAAGACAACATTAGAAAATTTTAAAATTAAAAATAAATATCTAAATATGATCTTTACCAATAAAAGTCATATTAATAGAAAAAGTATAGCCTTTGTTAGTAACTTTCAACAAAAGTCAACCATGTTTGTTAAAGGACCAACCTTAAATATGCCACCAAGAATCAAATATAATTTTTATGGTAAATTAGGACATAAGGCAAAGAAATGCCTATATAGAAAATATAGTCTACATCAACTAGTTTGGGTTCCAAGGGAACTTTATACAATAAAAAATAATTAGAAAAGAAAGATAAAGTTTTTTATGAGGGACCCAATATAAAATGGATGCCTAAATCAAATATATCTTTCTTGTATGTTTGTTTCAAAATTAAAGCTATGAGCCCCGAATAATGCTTTAAATATCAAGATATATAACTTGAGATTTAACACTCTTTAAGGCTCACTAGCCTAAATACCAACAAATTAATTATTAAAATAAAAATAATTTTTTATTATATTTAATCTTGATGATACATGACCCTTGTATACTATAAGTAAATCAAATAAAGGTTAATTATTATGAATAATAGTCATATGTATAAAAAGAATATTTTGATGATGACTATTGTACTAATTTATATGATTGTATTAGCTTATGTTGATGATTATTGTTAATCTTAAATCTAAAAATCATATATGAAATCATCATTCTTTAAAAGAAAATTTTCTGTTGTGATGACCTCATATGAAAATACGTTTCTTATTTAATTATCTTATGACAATAATGTTAGTTGATGATGTGTTAGTGAACCTTATGAAAAATCACTGAAATTTTAGAGGAACTTTGATGATCAAGATCAAGTTAAATGCATTGATTAATCTGAGCTATTTATTGCACATATATATTATTTTAGTTAAAAATTAAAACATGATAAAAAGAGGGGAAAATATGTACCAACAGTTGAACCGTTGGTTCAGTGGGTGAATTGCTAGACCTTGTACAGCTAAACCGCTCAATCTGCGGTTAACCGACCGAGACCCAATTTATAAAAAGTCACTTAGGGCGCGGTGAAATCGACCCTAAACACCCTCACCCCTCTCTAAAACCCCTTTCATTCGTTCCTTCTCCTCTAAAACATCAAGGAGACTCCATACTCTTCAAACCAATGATTTTTGCCTATCTCTAGGAGATCTAACTAAATGTAACTCTCTAAAACTTCTCTCAAGTTATTAAGATTGTTCTTACCATTCTTCTTGTAAAATCTATGTAGAATGACCCTTAGAAGATCCTCAAGGGACAAGGGAAAGAGGATATTAGAGGAAACCTATGACACCAATATTTTTTATTCGTATGAGCATACTATAAAATTTTCAATCCTTAAATTTAGAAGTATTCATAAGAGAATATATGTTTTAAAATTATCTAGATGACCTAGATAATATAGAAACAATCCAATGGTTTGCAAATCTAGAATCCCTACCCATTCTTCAAGTGAATGAACTCATCTTCCAAAGATTAGTTGGATTATTCTATAACAACATGCATGTAGATGAAAATAAAATAGCTTCTACATATCTTTTGGGACACCACATAGATATTACCGATAATTTAATTTATAACCTAATAGGCATCCAAAAAAAAGATTATTATTTTAGGAGACAATGGGATATGAATTCTATAGGTGTAACATACTTTGAAGCTTTAGGAACTATTTTCGAATATCCTAATCTAGTTATCGTACCAAAAAGTTGTGAACATATGCTACCCTTTAATACAAAAGTGCTTCATCATATAATAATTAGTATCTTACTTCCAAAACAATTTCACTATGATAAACTGAATCAAATGGAATTAGAAACCATGTATTGGATAATGAAGGAACAAGATAATTATTTTGGATATCTCATAAGGTAGAACATGATTGATCTTGCAGACAAAGATTTGATGCTACTTTCTGGTGGATTAATAATTATATTATTATATGCTCATGACATAGTCATTCCACCAGATGAATAAATCATTAAAACAGATAGGTATAATATAATCAATAGGAATCTTTTAAGAAGATTTAGGTGTGTTGAAAGACATGGCATATGGATTAGATTACCTATAAGGACTTATTCTCCACCACCTGAACCTGAACCTAAGACACCTATTCTTAGGAGAAGTCTATCTCCTCCTACCAGTCCTCTTGAGGCACAGCCCATGATGCAGCTAGGACCTTCTTTTCATGTCGAGACTATTATGAACCGGATGGAACGAATTGAGCTACCGCAAGATGAATTAATGACTAAGATGGAGCAGATCCAAAGATAGCTCTATGCTTTATCTAGCCATTTTAAAATTTGATATTTTATATTAATACAATTACGCTTTATCTAACCATCTGAGTAATTATATTCGGTGGAACTTGATATTTTATACTAATCACACACTCATGAAGTATTCCTTTTTTATCGACACCTTGTGGCATAAACTTATAAACTCTTGTTACATATAAGTATCTTCTAATACTTTATATTGCAAACTTATTGATATTGGAATTTGTTAATACTGAGCATCAAGTAACATATATTTTTACAAAAACTTTAAATGGAGAATAATTTGATTTTCTTAGAAGATAACTTTGAATATTAACATGAAAATATATGAATTACTAATCTAGATTTCATGATTTTTATGATAATTTTTTTAAAAAAGTATTTTATTATTCAAATGAGATGTTTATCTTATTAATTATAAAAGGGGAGAAAATTTACATATTTTATAGACTTATTTGCTATGCTTGCTTGAAATTCCATGAGATAATTTTAAATGCATGAGAAGCTCTTAAACTTTTGATCTCCTTGAATTTCTTGTAGTTTTTGAGTTTATTTTTAAAATTCACCTCTACAAAATTGAAAGCTATGTTTAATGATATTTTACAACTCCTCCCTTGTTTTATTTCTTTCTTTTTCATAAGAGAAAAAATAATTTTTATGACTCATATCATATTTTAAAAAGGGAGAGCAAAAACTCATGTGTTTTAAAATCCTTAGCCTTATATTTCACCTTTTTGTTGATGACAAAGAGGGAGAAATATACATTAATGATACATGATATTAATGATATACATTGATGATATATGATACTGATGATATGCTTAGATATCTTGGATATGAATTTATAATTATTTTTTAAATTCATAAAAATCCTTGATGAGTTGATGACTTAATAGTTTAAAATCAAATTTTTGTTAAGGTATGAGTATCACATTGTAATCCTTGAAATATCATTTGCTTGAAATATTAATTGTCTTGGTTTACTTGAATTCAAGAGTGTGATTATCTTGAATTTAAGTTTTCTTTATTATGGCATAGATTTAGAAGGAGTAAGGTTTAACTCTCATCATCAATTGATTGACATTATCAAAAAGGGAGAGATTATTAAATCTCAATTTTGATGATAAAATCAATTGATGAGTATTTAATATAACATGTGTGTTAGAATAAATATTGTAGGTCTAACTACGACAGAACAATTGAGTTACAACCAAATGATGGGCTGAGATCAAGCTTAGACATCGGGCCGAGGTTCGGATGATGTAGTGGAACCTCTTCGGGAGTTTGCTAAGAGATTCGCCGAAGGAATTGGGAAGCTCACTGGGAACACGTCGAGATATTACCGAAAGAAGACTGTAAAGCTCACCAAAAGAATGCTAGAGGCTATCAGATTGGCAGGAGTTAGGTCTTGGTTTAGCCTGTTGGTACTAAGAGTTGTAATCATTGAGTCATAGTTAGAGATTTAGTCTTAATTGAGTTAGATTTGAATGAAATCCAAATTAACTTAATAAGGCAACTAGGTTCACTATGAGATGTGATTAAGATTAGGTCAAGCTTAATTAATTGACCAGAGGATTGGTCAACTGATGGTTTAAATCAAGATTGGAAAAGTGAAGGGAATCAATTTTTTGAGATTCTCGGCGGATGAACAGTCGGTGAGCGACGGTTCAACCGATGCCTAGGTTTTCGGGCAACTGAACTACCTAGGACAAGCGGGTAAACTGCCCATACCAAGATTTCAATCGTTGTTAGCAGTTGAATCACCCATATCCTGGATTCTGGGTACTTTCGACAGTTGACTCGCCTAGGCTTGCGGCTGAACCGCCTGTACCCGAATTTTTTAGGTATGTTTGAATTTTGGCTCCAATTTTTAAAGTCATTTGGGGCTTATAAATAATTTAAGTTTTCTTACGTTTCATACAATACTTTTGGGATTACATTATGTGAAAAAATTATATATGAATTGTAAAAAAAAAAAATAAGAAGGGAGAAAGCTTAGAGTTAGAAAAATTCTTGAATTCTCTCTTATAAGCTGAAAAAAGATCGATAGTGGATGTTGGTGTGTCTCGATAAGGAGGAATCGGGAGTGGATGTAGGTCAATTGGTACCGAACCATTATAATTTTGAATGTTTTTACTTGTTATATTTAGAACTTATAATTATCGATTTTTACTTACTTTTTAAGAAAAATTTCAAATCAATTAATTTCCTCTGATGTTCCTTATTTTTTTATTAAGATTTGATCGATTCTTCTAAAGTCATTTTTAAGTAATAAATTTAATATTTTCTTTGAATCATTTAATTATTATGAAAATCTTTCCATTTACTTTTTTGTTTGATAATAAAAAAAATTATTAAAATTATACTTTACACTTTCACTAATTTAAAGATAAGTATAAATTATTAAGACAAAATTTAGTACAAGATAATTTTCTGAAATATATTGAAAAGATTATGAGGAGACATTTATTTCTATGACTAAAATAATATTTGTTTGACTAATATGATATTTGTTAGAATAGCGATTGTTTATGCAGTTAATCTTAGATGAAAGCTTTAGTAACATGAGATAAAAAATACATTCCTATATGATATAACTGGCAAGGACATTTATATAAAATAATAATCGAGATATACTTATATTTTCAAACTAAATTAGGTTGGTAAGCTCAGAAAGATTCTCTATAGGTTAAAGGGAGCTCAGCAAGTATAATATATAAAAAAAATAATACTTATATTTTTATAATTATTTTTAATTCAAATCCGAACTTATTTATTAAAAAGCAAGAAAGCATACATGTTGATATGATCATAATTAGTAACGACAAAATAGATATTTTAAAGTTTCACGATGATGTTTCTTTCCGATTAAAAATGAAAGTCTTAGGGAGCTTAATATTTTTATTTGTCTATGAATACAAAAAAGATATATTTATCTCTAAAATAATTTGCGTAAAAAATATTAAGAATTAACAAAAATAAAAATGTTTCTACTCTACTTAGATGTAAACATTAAGCTAAGTTATAATAATGAAAAGGTTACTTCTGATCCCGATGGTTTTGATAGTCTCATCTACTAAATAATTACAAGATGTGATATTTTATATTCAATTAAGTTTGCAAGTCGTTTTGTGAAATCTATAAAGAGAATTTTAAGATATATGAATTATATCATTGATTTGAGATTATTTTATAAGAAGTACTATATCTTGAATTGAATAGTTATTTATATACTTATCTGTGAGGTGATTTGAAATCATAGATTCAATTTTTACTATGTTTTTTTATATGTTTCTACTTGTGTCTCATCCTATGATAAGAAACAACAATCGATTTCTCTTTTTACAACCGAAACAAAATATAAAGTTTCCTCTCTTACTACTCAAGAATATACAAGGCATTTAATCGTGTATGTTGGCTATCAAACTAATAAATAAATTATTTTATAGTGTGTTAATTAAAATATATTAAAAATGATTATAAATCTAATTTGTCATGCAAGAATCAAACGTATTCATTTCTCTTTTTACAACAACAAAAAAAAAAAAGAGGAAGTTTCCTCACTTGCTACTCAATAAATCAACTATTTTATAGTGTGTTAATTAAAATATATTAAAATTGACTATAAATCTTTATCATGCAAGAACCAAACATATTAAAATTAAATATAATTTCATCCAAAAAAGAAGTAATTCAAGGAATCATAATGGTCATGCAGATCATGAATAAAGATAATATCACATATATGTCTACCAAATCTCTCTTGAAAGGATCATTTGAAGATTTTTGAAGCAAGTTGAGACTTACTGCCACAAGCATATTTTGAAGATAAACATTAAGATTTAAAATATTATCTTTTAAAAGATTTGACATTCTTATAATTAATTTTTTAAATAAGTTGATTTGATAGGATAGTACAAATAAGGGTCTCTTAGTATAAATTATTATTGTACACCTATAAATAATAGATGATATCTATATATACGTACATCCATCTAAGTTCAAGTGTTTACGTTGATAGGACTCAAGTACAATGATAGTTCAAGATTCAATTTTTTTTTGTTTTTTACTTTCATCTTAATTTCTATCTATTTAATTTGATCTTAAAACAAATAATGCTTTGTTTAAAAAAAAAACAATTGCACTTAATATGATCTCTCGCTTTCTTTACGATCATTTCAGCTGCCTTCGTCCTCCGAGAGTCTAATCCATCCTCTACTGCTACTACTCCAATTAGAGAAGCAGCTGTTTCTGTAAAATTAGAATGATCATGCTGACATCAAAGACAAAGTCAACAAGGACCGGAAACGAACACCTTTGACTTCAGGCATGCACATCGAGAGCTGACGAAGACGTTTGACTTTTGCCTGTGGCAAACTACCCGTCGTCAACTCAAGAAGCAAAGTCGAGTCCTCTGTTGATGCTGCCGAGCACTTTGTTTGAATGCAGCATCGAAGCCAATCTAATTGGGTCTTTGCAAGTGGCCCGTTGACTTTTGTCCAGACATGGAATGTTTAGGTCTTAAATGGAAGCCTGTTGTGCCTTTGGTGTTCCAGCTGCTGTGAGTAACCCTATCGAAGGCTCTTTCTTCTCCTACCTAAACCGCGACGGTGGCGTGGCCATGTCGTAAGTGACCGGGACCGCCTTCTACGTGACCTGGTTGCCGGCGGAGCGGTGGAAAACCGGGCGGTTCGATGTCGCCGGCCACGGCCACAAGACGGTGATCGCCGACGCAACGCGGTCGAATTCAGAGGTGGCGAACAGAATGGGGTCTGTGATGGGAAAGGTTTAGGAAATAATAATACTGAAATAATTGAATATTTTTTCTTCAAGAAAAGAAAAGAAAATAAATATAACAAGTATTTATTTAATTTCCTGAACTTGCCTTTTTTTTTTTTTTTAACTTGGGCGTGGATTATATGTGCAAGCAAAAAAGTAAGGTATAAAAATCTTGATTAGAACACTAATAAATATTTCAATGATAACAATTTAATTATCTTGAGAAAAATCTCGTCCCACATGTGTGAATTAATTGGGATTTTCACCCGTAATTTAATTGGAATTATCCTTGATGTTCCTAAAATGACTTGATCTTCTTCTTCTTCAAAAAAAAATAAAAAATCATACAATAAGATAAAACATAAAATTATATTTATAATAAATAAAGTAAAAGGAAGTTTTTTTTTTATTTTTCCAGAGATGCATCTTTTTCATATCTTCTAAATATTTTTATAATCTCTAAAATATTCCTGAAATGACACAGTAGTAATTCTTCTTTCTATTATGATTCGACTGACTTTTTATTATACATCGCCTAATTATAATATTTTTAAATATATTACTTCTGAAAATATAAATCTACTCAAAAACATAATGAGTAAAGTGAAACCAATAAGGATAAATATATGAAGTCCCATTCTTAATACGAGGTAGCTTATATTGGATTTTGAGTCCATGTCTTCAGTTATAATGTTTTTGTGAATGCTCACTAAATAATCCATTCAAAAATATATTCATATATCAATAAAAATAATTTTTGAAACTTTATTTTCTGTATATAAGTTAGTTTCAATTGGGTTTGAGTATATTAGGTACGATATTTTTGAATAAGTTTATAATGTTTTGATAGAGATATAAAAAATATCGTAAACCTATTTAAAAACACTGTAAATATTATAAAAATATTCTTATTTGCTTATACTTACTCCTAAATCAATGAGGATAATTATCTGAATCTATATTAATTTTTGTTAGATTTTGAGTCAATTGAACTTAATTATAATGTTTTTAATAGACAAAATATTTTAAGGGAGGTGTAAAAAAGAATATAAACTCTATGGATTGGATTGGTTCATCCTATCAAGCGATTCATAGTGTGTTTGGGTAGGAAAACTATGTGAGAGAGCACAGTTGGAAAATTTAAACAGGAAGCACCTTTCGAGAAAAATCAAAAAATCTTTTTTAATAAATTATAATTATTGAATGTATGAATCGAAAACATTTACAACTCTATTAATGAAGTCCAAAAGCATGTGAAAGAAAATGGTAAAAGATATATCTTTTCGATAAATTAGTTATTATAATCATAAAAATATTTTAAATATAATTTGACGTTACAACGTATTCTTTCTATGGTAGTAACGATTGATCCGGGATGCATTTCTAAAAAAAAATATTTTTTAATTTTTTTTCTCCTGTGGTGCTTCTTATTTCACCTCTCTTCCTTCACTTCTCTTTCTTTTTCTATGGACCGATCAATATCGTGAATCGATTTTATTAGAATATTTTTCACATTATCTTATAATATGTTTGCGCATTATGAGAAAAATATTGTAATATAGTAAAAAAATATTTATGTAAATTTTATAGAAATATTATACTTATGTTATAATATTTTCAATAATATTAAAAAAATATTGTAATGTGATGAAAAATTACTATGTTATAATACTTTATATTGTATTATATTATATTTTTAGTATTGTTGTAAATATTACAACTGGACCGATTCACCCTATGGATCAATTTATAAGAAAATTAATAATAGAGGTATGGTTAGGGGTATTCTATAAATTGGATTAAGAAATGACGTTGTTAAAGAATTATGAAATTTTTTTTTGAAGAAAATATATATATATATATATCTCTCTCTATATATATATATAATCTTAAAAAATATTTTTTTTTTATAGAACATCTTCTTTATTTTTTATGAGATTACCTTTGCCCGCCCCACTGTGACCTCAATCGCCTTGCTATCCCATTAGGTCATGTAGTCTCCCTTCATCATCATCCTGCTATCCCATTAGGTCATGTTATCCCCCTCTACCATCACCCACGGTTTTGTCGAAGCCCTGTCAATATAGAGTAGTGACTTGAGTTTGCTGAAACTCGATGGAATGAGACCAAAGAGCGAGATTTTATATCACTCAATTTAGATGATGCTATATAAGTTAGCGAGCTTCGAGAGGAACGATGACGAGATATCGTTGATGAGGTTGTAGTCAACTATCTCAAGGACATTGAGGGAGGGATGACATTAAGGGGCACAAGGTTGTAGGAGAGGTTGAGATGACAGAGAGTGGTAAGAGTTCCCAGAAAGACAAGGACGATAGATATGAGTAGGTTCACAATAAGTAAGACCGCTTGGATGGCTTGGAAGCAATTGGAGGGTGGGATGGGGGTAAAAAAAAAATTGCTAAGTGAGGTTGACGTGGGCAAGTGATGGCAAAACATAGAGCGTATTGGGAAGTGGGCGGACGAGAAGGTCTTAAGGAGAGGTTGAGATGGGTGAAGGTGGTAAATGAGTAATGGTAGAATTTGAGAGGGAGGTGTTAATGAGATGATACTGTCTTATTATTGATATACTGATCAACTATCAGTATGATATATTTTAATATATCGATATATGATATGATGAGATATATCGATAAATTAATATGTATCGACTAAATCGATCATTTTGTTACATCTATATATCATCCATTGAGTGATATATGATGATATAATGAACCTTAGTTAATGATGGTCACTGCAATCGAGTAGGTGATGTTAGTCCAATTTAAAAGAGTTATGACCCTCTCATTAAGTAGTTGCTCCAAATTAATAGGGTTTTGGTGGAGCAAAGTCGATGAAAAGGATGATAAGACCTTACCATACGATAACGCGATAGGGCAACATTGAGACATTGTACAACTTATTTTAAAAAATTAGGGGTGCTATGCAAAATTAAAACAAAATGACATGTTTTATAGAAAATAATAATTTTTTTTTGAAAGAATTTGTCCCGATATATATATATATATATATATACATATGCCGCTTAACGTGCGTTGCACGAGCCAAAGCAGTAATTAGTTTTTTAATTAGCTGAAGCTTGGAAGACGATTCGTTATGCTGTGGGTGAAAAGAAACGAAACACCGGAGAGACGACCGAAGCGAAGACAGTTTGGTGGCGTTGCCTTTCCAAAGCCAGCAGCGATACCCCCACTGCGCGATCGCCCCCGTCTCGCCCTCTGCTCTCTCCCTTCCTCGATCCGATATTCTTAACTAGCCTTGAGCCTCGATCTTTCAATCTCCCGCGGGAGATCTCCGATGCCCACCAACAGCCCCCCGAAGCACCGACACGATGGTACCTCGCCGTTGCCCCTCGGCATGGACTGGAGCCCTCCCCCGAAGCGTTGGGTACGCACCCCCCCCCCCGTCCTCCTCCTCCTCGGATCTTCTTCATGAGTGGATACCTTCGGCGCTGAAATCCTGGGTTTTCCTGTGTAAATTTGCGCCCGATAAAGCGAATCTGACCTATCTGATAGGCTTTCTTCTTAAAATTTTCGATCTCTTACGTTCCTTTCGTTTGAATCATGGATCATGCCATTCTACACTCAATTTGGTGGTTTTCTTAGCTTAGATGAATTTTGTTAGACGATGAAAATGTGATTAGATTCTGAGTTAAAACTTCAATCTGATTTTAAAGTTTGAACGCTGTCATGAGCTTCGTGCTTGTCAATGATAAACCTTACTAGATCAAGGACGAAGGCGACATTACATATCGTTTTTCTTTATTTTGCTTTCTACAATCATTGTAGTTGGTTACTGTTCTAGTGCATAATCTGGAGGCCATTGCCGAGGGGAATTAAATAAAATTATGATGCTTACTATCAACTTAAATTGTGTCCTTACCGGTCGGCTAACATGCAAGCAGTAAAATGATTAATATTATTAAAACTGTGCAGGTATTAGACTTAGGAAAGATGTGGATTGTGACGTTTAACAAGTACAACATGATGACAATCTATAAAAAGAAAGAACAACCAGCACAAAAGAAGTGGAAGCCTCACCAATAAAGAGAATAGAAGTTTTCTGGGGTTATGTGATCTCTCCATCTGCTTTTAAGCACAAACCACCCAAGTATACTGAGAGTTAGAAACCTCTTGAATTCACTTATTTCTATTTTTCAAAAATTTCACAGTTTAATGCTCCAAGCATCTTCAGTCTCACATGTTCTGGTTCTTTTGAGCTCAATAAAATTAAAAGTGTCATTGGTACAATTACTCGGTGATGAACCTATTATCATAAGCCATAAAGATGCAACGAGATCAAGCAATTAACTACATCATGTTCTTTGCTGCTTTAATATGTATCCTTACCTTGCATTTATTACTTAAGGATGTCAATTAATGAGTGATGCTTCAGCTATTGCTTAACTCCAAGCTTCCTAACTTATGCTTGTTAGCACTTTCCCGCTAGCATTTTCAGCTAACGAACCTTGGGGGTAGCTTAACCTTTTGGACCATCTAACTTGCTTGCAAGGTATTTAAAGACATTTCATTGTTGTGGATGCGCTTCATGATCGATGATCCTATGAGATGGAATTTCTGCTAGTAATTATCATGGACGCTTGTTTTTACTTCACTTTATTTTTGATCCATAACTCAACTTGTAATGTTTCTTATTAATGAATATTATCATTTATTCATTCTATGTTGGAATTTCCTGTTTACTTTGCTTAAGAGCATTCTTTTTCTCTTATTGCAATGATGATACTGCAACCTAGCCATTAAAATTAATTTATTGGATATTCGATCCTGTAAAAGACTTTGCAACAAAGAGGTCATCAAAGTTTATATGTATATTTTCATACAACTTGATTCCTGATAGTTTGGACAATACGGCTTGTTGTTGTATTATGTTTTTCTTCATAAGACCATGAAGTTTGAATGAGTATGTCAAAGGCATCATACTTCTTTATCTTGCATTATTTTCTGGATAGATATGATCTTGATATTGTGAAAGAGAACATTGTATCTCACTCAAAAGTTCATATTATCTTTCTTTCTCAGATTGAACAATGTTATGTGCTCAATCCTTTAATTAGGGTGCTTTCCCTTGGTTTAAACCTCACATGCTTTGAAGCTCCTTGGACGAATCGATTGTATCATCAAGCAGCCTAAATTACCTTGCTTTAATTTTTTATTCTATGAAACTCATTTATAGTTCTTTCTGTTTTTTCATACTTGCCACTTATTGCCTGATGTTTGGTATACTTAGTTTCTTTAATGTCGAATAATTTCCCTCCTATCTTTTTCAATGTATCACTTTGTAAGTACCTTTTTCTAAGTGCCTTGTACCTTATTTTAACTATTTTAGCTGAAACTCTCTAGAAGTCTTCTGAATTGTACTCAAGCAAGTTCATATTTTGTAAACTTGTTTTTTCATATTACTGATCTTCTAGGATAACTAGCATTTGTTTTAAAATGCCCAATCATCATTTGGTTCATTTACTTCTTTGCAGGATGGAAGAAATACTATATGGCCACACAATCCTCAAACTGGTTGGAGTTACTGTGCCATGGTTCCTGCTTGGAATGTTCAGACAGAACCTGGAACATCTCAAGAAAGCTTCTTAAATCCTATTGTTGTAATAATCTTCCATGCATCGTCATTGCTCTTCAACTCTCCATGTCAAATGCACTTTTGTAGGCGATGAGTAGATGTAATAATCAGATTTGAAGTAATAGTAAAAGAAATTCTTCCTATGGAAACAAATTAAAAGATGATGAATTTAATGTCTAATTTTTGTTGTATTCATTACTGAGAATGAAATTAATATGATGTGTTAAATATATGGAAGGACAAATTTGCTTTTGCTAGCCTAAGTTGGGATACCTACTCATGTGTGTATACCTATAGAACTGTAAGCTTGATACGAAATTCTAACTACCTTATCTTTTTCCATTTGCTTATCTTCTTGTATCTTATTGTATGTCGTATTAGTCTAGCTGTCTTTGATTAAGTGAAACACTGAGATTTAAGTAGTGGTATTCTGCAAGAGTATGCTGTGTAGTTTGAATGTGAAAGGTTTTTTTTTCCTATCTTGTAAGAAAATTCTTACTTCTGTGTGGTTCTATTAGCATTTTTACTTAAGACGACTTGTGTTCTCAGTGGAACAATGATTATCCATGTTCTGATAATTATTTTGTGGACAAAACCTCTTCATTTACTATTTACTGAAGATCTAGTTGCTTTTAACATTAGTAAGTGGCAGTTTTACAGGATTCATGTGGGTATACAATCTCCAGAAGGGGTTAGCACCAGCCATGGATTGTTAAGAAGATTCAGTGACTTCTTGAAGTTATATTCTGCTGTACGATAAATTCGATTTAATCATCTAATATAAAATGCAATTCTGTTTGCTTTATTCTATTATTTGTTTGTTAAACAAACAGCCAATTTCCTTTTCAAAGATTTAGAGTTTGCAGAACAGTAAGTTGAGGAAATAAATTATGAAACACCATTCAAGGGGATATTAGGAGATCACGGGGGTAAAAAATTGATACCACCTTCAGAGGTTCTTCTTTTAAAGAGCAGTTAACAATTAGATCAATCGTGTCATTGAAACAGAGATAAGGTGCACTTAGAGAAGTTCACTCATAATCTGATATTGTAATTGAAAATATCAGGCATCATGTTGCTGGTAATTTCCATTAAAGACATCTAAAGACCTCACTTATAACAACCATGTTTCTGATATTATGAGAAATTGCACATTGTTTTCACCTTATTGCCATTTCTCCTGTGGAAAGTTGCTAGAAAATTGCGGTAACACAGATCAATTCAGAATATGTAATTTCCATTAAAGACATCTAAAGACCTCACTTATAACAACCATGTTTCTGATATTATGAGAAATTGCACATTGTTTTCACCTTATTGCCATTTCTCCTGTGGAAAGTTGCTAGAAAATTGCGGTAACACAGATCAATTCAGAATATGTAATTTGCAGCTTCAGCTGTGGAAGCTGACTGCCATATAATGGATTGACTTGTAACATTTTTTTCAATCAAAATTCCTTCAACTTGTTATTTTTATAATGTTAATTCAAATATAATAAAACTTTTGTGTTACTATAACCCTGGATGCAAGATTCTAAATACTGGTGTACTGTTCATTTTTTTTACTGGTCCAACGTAGCATGGGCATGCAGATTATGACAATTTTGTCCGATCTGCCTCAAAATTATTATTTTTATTTTTTGAGTCTGGACAGCTGAAAACAGTTGTTGATAGTCTTAACAGTTGTTGGCTGTCAACAGATGGTAAAAAAGATTTAAGAAAATAAAGAACACTCTGGACTGAGAAGGGTGTTGGATGATGCTCTTCAGATTAGGATGTTGGACGCTGTTGCTGAGACCTCCACCTCCTGTGTCTTCTTCCTTTGCTCGGTTGTAACCTCCGTCTATGTCACCGCCATCTCAGCATTTACCTCATCCAATTGCTAGTATTGCTTCTCGTATTGTTGCCACTGCATCTTCTCCTATGTGTGCAAAGCCATCCTCTCTTCCTCCTTCACTGCTCCTTTTCTCATTCTGATCCTCCTCTGCTCTTCTCTTTCACCTCCGTTCATGCTGGCTGGTATGAGAGCTTATCATGTGTCAGCATGCCCCATGTACCAGCGCCCAGACCAGTCAGGCCAGAGGCTGTTGCAGGTCTCAGATTATGATTTTGAAACCTTGTTTGGATGTTAGTTAGATTTTACACTTCTGGAAATTTTGTACCATTACATTATGAGTTTATGAAAGATGTTTTCAATGTGTATTAATGACTTTAACTCTGACTATTATCACTTCATGTATCTGGTGTGCAGTCCGTGTATGTTGATGCCCCCGTGGGTGATATACTTCTTTTTTAAAATTGTATAATCAATGCAAAAATTTTGTTGTTGTTTCCTCCTGTGAGAATGAAAATCATGTGACATGTTTGTGTGATAACCTATTTCATATGCTATATTATGTCGAAAGCTCAATATTAGGTATTTTCTGGTTTTGGATTGAGGTTTAGTTTGGTCACTTCTCTATACACTTATCTTTTTTTGTAGCTTAAGAAGACATTTCCCAGAAAGGATATTCCCTCTGCCCCTCCAAAGCATGCTTTTTTGAGAATAAATTCAAGCCGGATGCTCCTAGAAGAGGTATAAATTTTGATCCAATGATTTCTTTTTCCTATGCTGGATTCTGCTTTATTTGTCAAATCTGGATGGTTCATATATCACATCTTCATTCAGATCCACTTTTGTAGTTGACGGCATTATTATGCAGGTACATGGACTGAACATGTCAACAAACATGTTGTATCTCTTCCTTGAATTTTGCTGACAAACATGTCCTACTTTTCTAAATACCAGGCTAGAAATCATTGAATTCATCGAGTTAGATTGCTATGTTAAGGCACAACACAAGTAATAAAATGTATGTTAAGAGGATTTGATCAGTTCTAGTTATCTTCTTGCATTAAGCATTTAGTCTGATAATTTGATCAATTTTAGTCACTTGCATGCAATAAGCCCAACTTGCATGCATTGAACATAATATGCCAGAATGTTTGTCAGGGGCATTGATCAGTTTTATTTACTCCATCTATCTATCTCATTATATATTTTTCTTCAACCTTTTGTAAAATGGAAACTGTTGCTGTTTAAGGCATGCATACTTGATGACATTGGATATCTGGAGCCTGTTGATGCAGTGCCTTGATGCTAAGAACTAAGGGGATTGGCAGTTTAGGTAAAAAAAACCTGATAATACAAAAAAGACATGATCCACGCTATTCCCTTGCTTGTTCAAGTGGTTGTTTGGACACTTACCTGTATGTTTTTCCTCCTTTTGGGATTTGAATTATAGGAAGTGATCTGAATGATATGTCAGATCCTTTATTCTTTGACAATGTTGAATAATTACTGAATGTCATGATACATTATTTAGAACATTTTTGGATATGCTATATTTATTTGTTGTTTCACTTTCGCCATAACTAGCCCGAAGAACACTTATAGGTTCAGAAGCCAATAGGTTTATTAGATATTTTCCAATAGGTCAAATCTTGTATAAGCAATACAAGATACAATATGTATATGGCAACACAACAATATTTTGTACAATGATGCATATTATGAAAAAGCTTGATGTTTGATTTATGTGTTAGTATATGTATATGCATATCATTATCTAATACATATATACCTATCTTGATAGATAACAAGTAATTTACTAGCATGCCTCACATAATTATTAAGAAAAAAATTCAAGGGACATATTGCTTCAAGAATATAGAGATGACAGCAAAACCTTTGATAAATCAAGATCATTACTAAATGAATGAGTTATACTTAAATGTTTAATACAAATGAGAGATCTGCATATCTTATTATATATTCTTATCTAAAATCGAAAGTGTAAATTTTATGAAATATATATTTTTTTACAAGAAATATATGTCAAATACTTACTTTGAGCAAGTATTTGACATATCCTAGAAGCATCCTACGGCATTGTTTTTGACAGGTATCTAATTTGGATTTGACAATCAGTTTAAGGTATGTGTCATTTCACAAAATGACTAGTATGCTTAGTAAAAATTTAGAAGATAAATATTCTCACTGTCATAATGATTTATTATTCTTTTTTAGTGTTTAATAAGTTACTCCTTACAATGACCGTAATAAATAAAAGAAAGGATTTGCATATAGGATAACGTAAAATGGTGAAATTTTCTCCTCGCTGGACATTATCTTTGCCTCATTTTTTCTTTTCTGAAATTAGTTTTTCTTCTAAGTTATTAATGATTCTTCAACCAGATAATTTTGTTGCAGAGAAGACGGGCTCTAGAGGAATGGATGGGAAAGCTACTCTCTGATATTGACCTCTCTAGAAGTGCACCTGTGGCAGCTTTTCTTGACCTAGAAACTGCTGCAAGGTTATGTAGGTTTTACACCTCCACATTTGTTGGTTCTCTTTAATGAACATGCTTTTCCAATATGGTTGTTCTTTTGTTTGCTTACTAGATAGAATGCTATGCTAGATGGCTTTTGATTATCTGATGGTTTTGTTAGCTAAGCTAATTCACCTCCTTGATATAAACTTTCTGCTCACTCATTTTCCTATTCAGCATTTCAGAATGAGAATTGTCAACTTGAAGAACCAAGTTCATCAGCTAATGCTACTGCTGTGGCCCCCTCGGTTCTGGCTAGACCCATTTTAAGTGCTTCCATTGCTGATTATTCGGCAGTTCCATCTATATCTCACACTATTGCATCAGATATCTGTAGTGAGAATATAGATGAAATATCAGAACTTGGAACTCCGAAAAAAGGGAAGAACCAAGTTTCTGAAGCCAGCACTGTACCTCTAGCACTTGTTCATGATCTAGTGTCTTCTACAGTAGCTATTGGTGATGATCTCATCGGTGAATCATCCCTGGAACAGCCAGAAGATTTCATTAGGAGTAAGTTGAACCACAGGAAAGAGCATCATGCTCTAGAACAGATGATTGGTGGAAGTTCATCCAGAGACAGAATAGAGTCCATATCAGATCAGAACCATAATAAACTTTATGGTCATTCTCGAAATCTCTCTGCTGAAAGCATTGGGAGTGATATTAGTTCCATAAGAGGCAGTGAACTATCAGCTGCTGGGGTCACCAATTCAATTTGGGAGGTATCCCCTGATGTTCCTGGTGGTGCTGAAATTCCAAATATCATGGATGCACTTCCTCATGCGGATACACAATTTTTTGATAAGGCACAAATTGTTCTTCCAATTGATCAAAGGCTTAAACTTAATCGAGTTATTGTGAATATGCAACAAAGATTGGTAACAGCAAGAACTGATATGGAGGATCTTATAGCACGGTTGAATCAAGAAATGGCTGTTAAAGAATATCTTACAACAAAGGTGCATCTCTAGTCATTACTTGGGTTCTGCTTCTCTTTTAGATTCTGGTAGCATAAGTTAATTCTGAGCTGTTGTGTCATTAGCACATCAAATTGGTTGTCAGTGTATTTCCTTATAATGTGGATTCACATGCACTACTTAAGTTAACTATGTATATATAAATTCTTTTGAATATATTGTTTTTATCTCCTTAACTATTCAAATTCATACAACTCCAACTCCAAGTCTTTGTGTTGACACTTTATCAGCATCTGCATTTATTTCACTATCATCGATACTTTTGGATATAGGTCAAGGATTTAGAGGCAGAACTAGAAGCTACCGAACAGAAAGGTGCAGAAAACTTGCAACAAGCAATCTTAATCGAAAAAGAGAGAGTCACACAAATGCAATGGGATATGGATGACCTGCATAGGAAGTGTACAGAAATGGAGGCAAAACTTACATCTGAACAGGTGCAATTCTTTCTCTTAAATTTATCATTTACAATATGCCATTCACTTGAGTTTTATCCCTCTGGCATGGTTTCACTGATTGCAGAATGAAAAGAATCATGCAGACTCGGAGAAAATGACTCCTAGTGATGAAACAGAACTGTTACTGCAGGAGGTACATAGTAGAGAAGAAGAATTGCAGAATATGCAGAAATGCTTAGCAGAACTTGAAATGAAATCAAAGGCTGACATCAAGGTCCTTGTCAAAGAAGTGAAGTCCCTAAGGAAATCTCAAGGAGAGCTGAGGAAAGTTCTGAATCAATCTTTAAAAGAGAAAACTGAGCTAGAGGTAGTGTGCTTAAATTCTATTGACAGGACAAAAGCTATATTACACTCATAAAGGGTAGTGTTGTGCTTTAGGCATGAGTATCCAGTTGTATCGTACTTGCCCATCTAAGGATGAAAATAAATGGTAAGAGGTAACTGGATCATCTTGGTTGAAACTTGAAACTATTATTCACTGAATGAAGCAGTTCTTATATAGCAAATATTTATGGGAAAACATAAGGTTGCAATCAAAGTTTGCATCTTCATGTGGTTTTTCTGTAATACATCCTGCCTATGGTTGCACCTTCAAATTGTTCTTGTTAAGCAGTTTTTCTTTGATTGTAAGAATTAAAAGTGAATGCAGTTGAATGCTTGTGCTGTTCTATGAGCATACTTGGGGCTGTTCATCATATTAGAGTAATTCTTTTTAGCTAATGGATCCGTCTCTTTTTTAAGACATCTGTTGGTTTTTCATTGCTATTGCAAGAGTATGTAGGATTTGTTAAGTGTTATATATGAGCACCTTTTCTTTGGAAGCAGATGGAAGGTAACCTTTTGTCTCGTTTTATTGATATTATTTATATTTATGTAGGTGCTCCATTTTCTCTCTAAACATACACAGAGTTAAATATGTTTGCTATTACTAATATCCTATTTGACTTAAATAAGCTTGTTATTATTGGTTAGTTGAATAAGTTACCTCGTGTGATAGATTAGATGGATTTTTCTCAAGTTTCTCAGAGAGGTGCTAGATAAGGTGTTTTCTTGGCTAAAATATGTTGCAATAGACTAGCCTTTTGTCCAGCCTACACACCAGTTTTATCTTGTCAATTTGATTAGAAGTCATAACTTGGTAGGCTTTGTATGTTAAGTGCCTGAGGTGAGCAGTATGATCTTTTCATTGGTTGCTTGCAATGTTACTATTGTGGTTTCAGTCACTTTTCTTTCTCCCATAATACTCCCTAGGTCCAGGTAATTCTCTTTAATGCCTTCAAATTAATTGAGCTGCTCGCATGATAAATTTGTGACAACTTGCTGGCTCCTTTTTGCTTCTTGCTTGATGTTTTCTATTGTGACCTTGGTATTTAACTATTCATAATCAAATATTTTTATGTATCTCCCATATTTAATCTAGTTTGATGTTAATAATTGTTCATTTCTAAAGTCAGAGAATTAACTTTGTCTCTAGTCCACAATTTGTCTGCCTTTTGGTTTGGAAAACTGGCGATAGAATTGGACCTTATCTTATTATAGTCACTTGTTATTGATAATATGAGAAGCCTAATATCTGGATAAACCATTTTTGCTTATTTCTGTGATTGGCCTATTTTATCGTCTATATTTTACTTTTTGCTCTTTGTTGAATCAGGTAGGTCTTCATAGAGAAAAGCAAAGATGGTTAAATGCAAAATCAGCAAACGAGAAACTTCTTCATGAATGCAGAGTTCTTCGTGATTGCCTTCAAGAGTGCAATGTAAATTTTCTCAGGAATGAGGAAGACAAATTCACTATTAGTTCTTCACCTGCTGATGCTTTAGATCTCCTTGCAACTTCAGATGATCGAATTGGTCTACTTCTTGAAGAGGTATCATTTGACTACTATGTAACTGTTATATTCGCTAGTTTAGATCCATGCTACTTGGTTCTATTTAATATGAGTTGTATTACTCTTAATTGGTGTTTCACTCCTTGACCAGGCTCAAATTCTGGCAAGGGATGATCAAGAAGAATCTTCTTTGAATGTTGTTGATGTTCGAACTAGCGAATCTTCTCAACCTCTGATTGCGGAAAATGGTGATATCTCAATTAGCACAGACAATCAGATAAGAAAAATGCTTACTGATATGTTTATAGATAATGTGAGACTAAGGAAACAGGTAAATTCAGTTATCAGATGTGCCTTGAATACAGTTATAAAACCAGAAGAGAGCGAAGAAAGTCATGAAGTTCCTTCAAGGAACACTGTTCTTAACCGTTTCTTGTAGAGATGAAACAACAAAGCTGTACACATTTCTCTTAAACTTCTGTCTTTACTCTGATTGACCTCACTCACATTCCATGAGCTGTATATTTTGACCACATGATATATATCTATCAAAAAGTACAAGGATTTAATTCTCTTCATCTCGAATACATGAGCTGGAGTTGCTGCTTCAGTGTCAAAACTTCTCTTTAATTCTATTTATATTAAGTTGGTGAGGAATGGTTTGTGATAGTTCTTTCCTTCACAATCGGTAAGAAATTTTGAATTGATCTGCTTCAGGTTTCAAAACTTCTGAAGCAGCGAACCCAAGCAAAGCTGCAAAGTGCTTTTGACAAGTTAGTGCCTAAGCTCCTCATTGTTGTCTATCAGTTCAGCAAAGTCTATGTAACTTTTGTTCGTTCAGAAATGTAAGGAGACTAATTCTTCGGGATTTCGGTACTATGACTTGGTTTGAAGCCACCTTATAGCCTCTGGGAACTTTTTGATGATTAGTTCCTTGGAACCCAAAATGTCCAATATTGAAAGTTGCTAGTTTTCTTAATTTTAGACATATTATTCATCATAGCTTGTACTGAAATATGCATCAGGGAACTACAAAGGCTTGTCAAGAAGCAAATCCCAGTAATTCAAATGGATAACCTACAGTATGTTTATGTTCACCTTGTTATGATTCATTGTCTAAATGTAGCTATTTAGATAATATATCATATTTTGATCATATTAGATGTTATATATCTATCCATGCCAAGTTTGTATAGCATATTTGAGCATGTATCCCTATGGTTAAAATCCATCAAAACTTTGTTTGCTATCTGTACTTAAAAATGTTAATAATTTATAATGTTTAGAACAAGATCGACGATCTTGAATCGCATTGCCTAGTACGGGCATTACGTATCGATCCATCCACTGAGTGGTATGCGGATCCCCTGCTACCGATTGACAGTTGATTTCGATTGGCGTTGGTCGTTGTCGGCAGTGTTCCTAAGCGTTTCATTTTGTATCGACATATCGGACCATACCGAGCTGAGTTCGGTATGTTGGTACGGTATGATTTGACGAACCTTGATTTATAATCCCTTTCTAATTTTCATGCAACTATTTTGAAATGTATTTTCAATGGGATATTAATATTTTTAGGAGTTTTAAAGTTTTTTTTTTTTTTTGTAGTCTCAGATTAAAACCTGTACATACATATTTATAAAATCCAGTTATATATAAATATATGTCCCTAATTTGAGATAAATGAATGTATATTTATTGGCATTTTAGCTTAGAAAAGTCTTTTTATGATTGATTTAGTTGGATGACTTTCGAGAAATTATTAGGTGTTCATTTAGACTAAATTTCAGTTTTAGAAGTCTATTCTCTGAACCGATTCACTAAATCAGCTTGGATCGATCAGTTTAGTGAACCGATTCAATCAGTCTATTCTCCATCTCCTTGTCCTCCCTCTCCCTATCCTCTTCTATTCCTTTCTTCCCATATCCTCTTCTTTATTGTCCTTAAAAAAAAAAAGGAGCAATTTATTTTATATTTTAGTAATAAAAAAAAGAAGATACTTGTTTATTAATAAAACTAAAAGGACAAGGAGATACTTGTTTATTAATAAAAAAAAAGAAGCCTCTTCATAATTTCTCGATAAAGGATCACCCGATAAAAACTAATTAGTAATGTTTTTACTAGTTAATTTGTCCTATATTTATCTTTGATATCCCCGCGGGATGGGGTTTCCCACCCGCAGTACGATTCCGACTCCCCCTTCCTCTCAAGCAAAACTTATCCATTTAGATTACCAACTTTGCTACCTGCCTCATTATATGAGGCAACAGAGAAGTTGTGTGGGTCCCGCAAGTGGGGCCACAGACGACCGGGAAAGTTCTCTTTATTGTTGCCACGCGAGGAACGCTAATTTTTTGTTGTCTCAGATGTTTGCTTACGTCACGAACTCCGAATCCACCTCCGAAACGGAGAATAGGACCCCTATAAAACCCCGATCCCCGATCCCCGATCCCTTCCCTGATCCCCGATCCCCGATCCCCAGACTACTACTCTTTGTTCTTGGTCTCCCCCGCCGTGGATCGATCCTTAGAGGCTGAGAAGGGTTGGAAGAGCTATCGGCCAGCGAAGGAATTCAGTCCCGAGTACTGCAACTCCGAGACGGCTCAGACGCCACCATGCCTGCCGTAGTGGTCTGTGGGAAGAGGTCTTCTTCCATCTTCGAGGATCTCCACCTCCACGCCCCTCCCCCGGCATCCAAGAGGGCCCGCTGCGCCTCCGATGCCGTCCTCTCTACCCCCGCGCTACAGCTCTCCTGCCTTGCCGACCGGGACAACGGTGAAAACAGCGGCATGGGTACTAATCTGTTTGCGGCTAATCTTGCTCATCTGCGGTCCCTGTTTCCTGAAATGGACCAGCAGGTTCGAAGCCACTCCATTCTCTTTCTTCTTTATGATTTTTTTAATTACAGAAGATGGCTGCCGTATTGTCCCGCCCTAAGTATTGCTGTTCTTTGTGTAGGATGGATTAATTTTATTAAATTATGTAGCAAGATGAGCTTTTCATCATGTTATACTCAATCTTGGATTTATTCAGTGTGTTGTCAACTTTTTGGCACTCCAACTCAGGATACTATCTTTGATTCGGCAGAATTTTCATTTATCTCAACTAATACATTATTATAAACGCTGTACTGGTTTTGACATAGTTTTCTGTCCTGAATTCATGAACCTTCTGAAGGCATCAAGTTCCAGCAAAGTGTATACAGTTAACTGGTAATAATTTACCTAATTATAGAACTAAAAAGTAGGCTGACTTTGATTGTGGACCTAGGGTTGTCTTTTCTTTTTGTTTTTGATTCTTTATTTTTTCTTTAAATTAAAACATAATTAGCAGTTAATGAAGCAGTGATTAGGTGTGCACATTTGCTTTGGAGTGCCAGATTACTATGCCAGTGGCTTCTGTTAGCACTTGTCTGAGTGATTGTAGAGAAATCGGAGATTCAAGTTTCTTCTGACGCCTGGTGGGTTTGGTTTTTAACTGCTGGTTTTGCTTTTAGAATTTAGTTGCTGATCTATGGAGCCTCGCATGGCCAATTTGAAGTTATACTCGGATGCTGATAGGCTTTGCCTTTCCCATAATTCTGTGTTCCCTATTTCTGTTACAGAAAATGATCATTGAACACTGGTATACGGGTGACAACCCAGTCTATCAACCCATACTATATTCTTGGTTAAGAACCTATCCTAGGTGATATTCAGAAATCAGCTTGTGGTTGTCTCAATCTTTTGCACGTTTGCATGTTTCAATTATTTTCTATTGATTTTAACTGTACTAACTTCAGGATTATTTGAGCAAGTCATCAAACTTTGTGAAAGCTGGGGCGATTGTTGCATATTTCAGCTGATAAATGGTTATAACTTTCTGCAGCTTCTTGAACGGGCACTCGAAGAATCAGGAAATAACTTGGATTCTACCTTACAAAGCTTGAATGATCTCCATTTAGAAACAACAAAATTTAACTTGGATTCTTCTGTTAGCAAATCTGAAATTGCGGTTGAGACAAATGTTCAGCCTTTAACTGAAGGTGTGCATGCATCTCAATATCAATTCTTTTAAGCTTCTATTCTCTATTTAGTATCTTAAGTGCAATTCATTTGTATATTTTTT
The DNA here is from genome assembly GCA_021527575.1 of Ensete glaucum. Classification (NCBI taxonomy): domain Eukaryota; kingdom Viridiplantae; phylum Streptophyta; class Magnoliopsida; order Zingiberales; family Musaceae; genus Ensete; species Ensete glaucum. The sequence continues at coordinate 43,897,110 of CM038552.1, forward strand.
ATATGTTAGCACAGGTTTTTCTTTCACGAAGTGGACTCTAGCATGTTAATAGAAGACTTGCATTCTTTTAAGTTTATGTTACTATAGCTCTCAATTCTTATGAATGACAAGTACTTAAGAAACATATTGATTCTTTCATTTATTGTCTTTATTTGATCAGGTTGTAGCAGTATGGGTTCTCTTAAATTTGTAATGTTTATTGTCTGTTTATTTTTATTTTCTTTATTTATGTCTGTTTATTGCTTACATTGGTGATAGTCACTTACAAGCTGGTTCTTATCGCTGTGTTTTGTTTGGTGGTTGTCACAAGGCAATAGTTTGTGTATGTGTTGCCCTGTGCACACAATACTACAAAATATTTGCAATTAGCCTTGTATGAGAATTTGTGTTAATAGCAAGGTTTGCCAAACCTTGCTATACCGGCGTATCGAGCTCAGGTTGGTACCGGTTTGGTATGTTGGTACCGAGCGGTACACCTAGGTGTATCACTCGATACATAATAATAATAATAATAATAATAATAATAATAATAATAATAATAATAATAATAATAATAATAATAATAATAATAATAATAATAAAGTTAAAAATAAAAAGAAGGGCGATGCCGCCTCGTTCCTTCTCCCCACACGAGGAGACATTTCTTCTCCCCGTTCGTGGAGAAGAAATCGCCCGTGGGCGACGGATTGGGATCAGGAGAGCAGCGTCATACTCCAGGTTCTCCCTTTCCTTCTCCTTTATTTTCTTCTGATACAGTCGAAAATCGGTCACCAACGGTCGAAATCGACCATTACCGGTTGATTTCGGGTGGTAACGAGGCAGAAACTACCCTAATCGGTGGTATCGCCCGATAGCGATATCGGTGCTTCGGGTACGTACCTCGATCGAGATTGATCGGTATTGCAAACCTTGGTTAATAGTGTTAATATACCATGCAAAAACTCTAATTATGAGTTTTACTTGTTTTTAATTCTTCATATCTTTTTTACCAGAAACTGTTGCTGGGGTTATAACATTAGATTATTTTTTTTCATCTTTTCCTTAAATGTACTCTTTGCTTTAGTGTCACATTATATACACATACTAAGAAACTTTGTTAGTCATATAATCAAATTTGCAATTGTTTTGCCTTTTTTTTTTTTTTGTAGAGATTGTATACTGTTTGACTATCTCTTCTACATGTTGAACCTTTTGAAATTCATTTCAATAAAACCTTTGGCTATGTTTTGGATATGTGATTGCGATTTGTATGATTTTAACTGCAGTTTTATGCAGCAAGTGGCAAACTTAGAATCTGTTTTTATTTTTTTCATACCAATGCTTACATCTGTTGGAACCTTGATCAGGTTAAACAGGCTTCATTCAGGCTATCATCCACGATAATTGATACTTAAAATAAATTTGATGATATTTATTGGAACCTCGATCAGGATATGCAGGCTTGATCAGAATAAATTTGTGTAATTTTAGGCAAATTATTTTCTTTTTGTTGGGAAAGCAAAATTCTAATTTTTTCAGGTTACCATCCATGATATTGATGCTTATAATAAATTTGTGCAAATTTAGTCAAATTCTTTTCTTTTATTTGGGAAAGCAAAATTCTATCCGTTTTCCTGATTCCATGAAGGAACTAAGCATGTGAATGTGTTATAATGTTGTAAGGAGATACTCAGTCCTTAATATGCTTGCCGCTCAATGTTTGTAGCCATTAAGATGATATGCTTCATGATGCTTTCTACCTTTGAACCTCTTAAGTAGTTAGTCCAACAACTCGTTTCATCAGAAATGTGACTTCTAAGGTTGAACATCCGTGTGTGACACTTTCATGTGGAAACCATTTGTAACTAAATGTCATTTTTCTCTGTCTTGTTCATGGATAAACAAGGATGTTCTAAGTTAGAAGATGTGATTATTTGACTTGTAAAATTAGTTGAAGAGGTTCTGAGTTTGTATTTTCGTTTACAAGTATATGACATCAAGTTCAACTAATTCATGATTAATTATAAATAACATATTTGATTTTAATTCGTCGCTACAGGTAGTATTCCTAGGCAGTATATGTTGTGTCCTTTTATCTTTGTAATCAGCTAATCTTTACTTAACCTGGGAAGTAATAAGTTCTTTATAAACCGTGTGTCTCTTTGCTTAAGAATATCTTTGGTAGTTTTCAAGATAGCTCTATATATTACACACTGATTTATCTGAAGGCTATATGAAACAAGCAGATTCTATAAGTCTCCTAGCCAGTATCCTGTTATTGAGGGTTTAAAATTTCTGGAATTTCCTTTGGTCTTCTTTTTTACTTTCTGGAATTGGCTAGGTGGACTAAAGTTATGATTAACACTTCATGTTCACTGAAATGTGCACATCTGAGACATGGAAAGTTTATTCTTCTCCCCTGACGTATTTGGATATTTGACAGGTGTTATCAACACAAATGGTGTGGATCAAGTTGCTTCAGGTCTATCTGCTGCAGATGTTCTCCCAAAAGACGGATCTGAATGGGTTGAGCTGTTTGTGAGAGAGATGATGAGTGCAGCCGATATGGATGATGCAAGGTCTCGTGCGTCCAGAGTACTGGAGAGTGTGGAGAAGTGGATACTGGCTCAAGCTACAACTGAAGCGCTGCAAAGCTTCCACAAGGTATTTATTGGTTTAGTAATTATGACCATATAACGAGGGACGTTAGGCGGTAGTTGTAAATTATTTTTGTGTCTGCTGGTAAAGGACTTGTGCCAGCAATTTAGCGGTAAAATTTTTTCAGCACGCTCACGTTTATGTCTCTAGTAATGTTGGTCTTTTTGTTTCTCATTTTTGTGTGGTTTTGGAAAGTAGTGCCATGTTGTGGTGGAACTTTTGCAGAAGATTCATGTTAGAGGTTTCCAGTAACGTCTTTCTTTGTCTCTCTGCATGTATGTCGGAGTAGTAAGTGCCAGCTGTAAGATTGATTTGTCTCTTTTTTTGGATACCGTATTGACATGGAACAGGAAAACGCTATACTGAAAAATCAGTTGGAGGTGCTGCTTAAAGAGAATACTATTCTGAAGCATGCAGTGGCAATCCAGCATGGTCGCCAGAAAGATTACAATGAGAAAAGTCAGGAGCTGCAACATCTGAGGCACCTTGTATCACAGTATCAAGAGCAGTTAAAGACTCTCGAGGTATTCAGATCTATTGTTTACCTGCGTTTTATCACGCCTTTGACAATGCTCTAATGAAATTCCCTGAATGATGTGTTCATTGGCAGTTCAATAACTATGCTCTCTCGGTTCACCTGAAAGAGGCTCAGCAAAGTAACTCCATTACGGGACGCTGCAATCCAGATGTATTCTGATAGAGAGAAAAGATGGATGATGCACTTGGTGTCAACAGCTCGGACTAGTTTTGATCGACATTTCTGGACAAGCATAAGGACCGTGGGGATAATATTGCTGTCATCAGGTGTACACGTTTGTAGTTACATTCATCAATCCTTTCCAGATTATGTATTGATGAGAATCTCGAGTGTTTGGTTGACTTTTCGTTTGGTATCATAATCATTTTTACTGTATCTAAAAGAAGCATCGACTTTGTGAGGCATCCCAAAATGATCTGAAGGGGAGAGGATATTGCATTAGCGGGATCTTGGAGGATGAATGTAAACAATCTTTATTTAAATGTGGCGTGTGAATCGAATTTGGTTTTTCAAAGTCGTCCAAGTTTATCGTTTTGTATTTAATTTTCGCTCTAATCTTTGGTTCATTGTTAAGTCGTTTATATATTAGTCGTTATTTTAGTATAATTTTTTTCCTTTTTTAATGGGACTATAGTTTTGGGCTTGAACAGTTACAGCCGTGTGATCCAATCAATCTCCCCGTCAACATTCGTGTCCAAAACTTCATGGACGACAAGACGAGAGAGGTTGATGGACCACAAGATGCTACGATCACAGCGGAACACGGATCTCAAAGGACACCTCTTCACTCCTTCACGTAATGCATTTGCAACTACCACGCAACGTTCCAGGTTGGACTGAATCGACCCCTTAGCGCCTCAGGGCCGCCGTGTTGTTTCCGAAGAATTGGATTACAGGGGTTTATTCACACGTAGCCGAGTCAGGAAAGCCAAGAAGAAATCGTCCTCGACTCGCCCGAGTCGGTGTCGCATCGCCACCGCCATTTGGCCACGAGACCCGACCCGAGCTTTTATAAAAATATCGCAAACTCGTTGGCCTCTTAACGTCCGTCATCTAAGCCTCTTCCCTTCATTCACTCCGCGGACCCAAACCCTAGGCAGAAGAAGCAGCGGTCTTGTACCCCCTTCCTTCGTCTGGCGATTTTGACTCAGAGGTAGAGTTAGAGATGTGGAACGGCGGCGCTTCGTCGTCGTCGTCGGCGTCGTCGTCTGCAGCCCCGATGGCGCCGCCAGGAACGGTGCCAGGGGCCGGGATGCCCCCGCCCCCGCCGCCGGCGGTGCAACCATCGTACAGCATCCCGCCTTCTCCTGCGGAGTTAGAGGCGCAGCTGGTGGAGAAGGCCAGGAAATGGCACCAGCTTAACTCCAAGAGATACGGGGACAAGAGGAAGTTCGGGTTTGTCGAGACCCAGAAGGAGGATATGCCGCCGGAACACGTCAGAAAAATTATCAGGTGCTCCCTTCTTTTCTCGATCTCTAGTGCTATTGCTTCTGATTCCGTTAGGACGATTTAGGGTTTCACCGAACATGCGAAAATTTGGGGATTTTGTTTACTAGACTGTAGTGGAAAAAGCGTAGAATGCTTTTATATCTCTATAGAAATTGATACCAATTTTTAGCACGATAGTCATTTGCTGACTTGAAGTAGTGAAATCTAAGAGATATCTCTGCAATCGTTTCAAAAATCGTAGTTAGGTTCCTTTTCCCCACCGACCTTTACATGTAATTTTCTATTTTAAGATAGTTTGGATAAATATAGTATCCAATTTCATCTACTTGATTTTTAATAGCTATATGTGTACAGGAGGTTATATTCGTTTGATATGCTAAATTTTTTTATTCAATGGATAAGTTATGCTGCCACACAAGATATATGCATGCCAGTTTAAAGAATAAATTTTCTTCGATTATAAATACATATACTTCACACCGTTTGAGCACATATGTGTCTTATTTGTGGATGTTTATATCGATCATGAACTCTTAAAATAAGAAGTCTTGGATAGAATCTACTTTAATTTGTTGCGTATGTTGGATTCGTTGCTAGGGAAGTTTCCAAACCTTCATTTCTATATTATAAAATTTATCTTGAATGACATTTTAGCATTTAAAATTTCATTTGCACTATATTCTTGCCTTTATAGTTGTCTGGTTAACATTAGACATGAAGTTGGACGTTTTGGTTTAATTTGTGCTGTTCTCTTGGAGACTTGAACTAGTTTTTATTGTTATTTGCATCGTAAGTTAGCCTTTATAAGAAAGCTGTTTTTCGGTTAATGGATGAGAGCCAGTATCAATTCCCCCTCTCCCACTCTTTGCAGAGACCATGGAGATATGTCCTCAAAGAAATATCGCCATGACAAACGTGTGTACCTTGGAGCTTTGAAGTTTGTTCCTCATGCTGTTTACAAGTTGCTTGAGAACATGCCCATGCCATGGGAGCAGGTACTTGTACATCTTGTCCTATCTTTTGTAGTAATTAGTTCTCCTTGATCTTCTAACAGAATCTTTTTTGGATCTAGGTTCGTAATGTGAGGATCTTGTATCATATAACTGGTGCAATCACGTTTGTGAACGAGATCCCATGGGTGGCTGAACCTATATACTTAGCACAGGTATGTAGCATTGATCTGCAAGATATGCTTCTTCAGAATAGCTTCTATTATAGAGAGCTAAAAATTTCTAGGCTAGCTTTGGAACTTACTATATATGTGTGGTCCCATTCAGTTAATCTAAGTAGACAAATAAGATAAACTGATAAAGATGTTTTTTATGTTACAAAAAGTTGTTTTTGGTATCATATCATGATTCATTTGTTGGTAAAGTCCACTCCTCTAAAATATCTTATTTCATGTGCCTTTGTAGTGGGGCACAATGTGGATCATGATGCGAAGGGAAAAAAGAGACCGAAGGCATTTTAAAAGAATGAGGTTTCCACCTTTTGATGATGAAGAGCCACCACTAGACTATGCTGACAATTTATTAGATGTGGAACCCTTGGAGGCTATTCAGTTAGAACTAGATGAGGAAGAAGATGCTGCTGTACATACGTGGTTCTATGATCATAAACCTCTTGTTAAAACAAAGCTTATAAATGGTCCTAGTTACAGAAGGTGGCACCTTTCACTTCCGATTATGGCCAATCTTCATCGGCTTGCAGGACAACTACTTTCTGATCTAATCGATCGCAATTATTTTTACCTGTTCGATATGGAGTCATTCTTTACTGCTAAAGCATTGAACATGTGCATACCCGGTATATTTTTCTTTCTATTATTTTCTTCACATTTATAGATGATGATATTCAATGTCTTGACATATCAATTTGTTATTTGTCGGGAAGTCACTTTGATTTTTATTCTGTATCACTTGGATTTGTCATATGACTATATTTAGGTATAAAGTTTTCACATATGGATGCATGCTTGAACTGTAATTTCTTCGTTGTTCTTGGTCCTATAAATTGAAATCTTAACTCGTTTGGGTCATCGCAGGAGGTCCCAAGTTTGAGCCATTGTACCGTGACATGGAAAAAGGAGATGAAGATTGGAATGAATTTAATGACATCAATAAACTTATCATTCGCCAGCCATTAAGAACAGAATACAGGATTGCATTTCCTCATCTGTACAACAATAGGCCAAGGAAAGTGAAGCTTAGTGTGTACCACACTCCCATGATAATGTACATAAAAGCCGAGGATCCTGATTTGCCTGCATTTTACTTTGATCCCTTGATAAACCCGATTTCTTCAATTAACAAGGTTGACCGTCGGGAGAGGAGAGTACATGAAGTGGATGATGAGGATGACTTTTACCTTCCAGAAGGAGTTGAACCTCTTCTACATGAGACTCAGTTGTATACTGATACAACAGCGGCTGGAGTCTCATTGTTGTTTGCACCACGTCCATTTAATACGAGATCTGGTCGAACGAGACGAGCTGAAGATATACCTCTTGTCTCGGAATGGTACAAGGAGCATTGGTATGTTGGTCTTCTGCTGAATCTGCTGTGTGTTTGTACCCTTTTATGATTGTTTTTGGTTCAACTTGATTCACTTCTTGTCTAATGCTGCTGCTTCTATTATTCACAGTCCTCCATCATACCCAGTCAAAGTTCGTGTCAGTTATCAGAAGCTATTGAAATGCTATGTATTGAATGAATTGCATCATCGACCTCCCAAAGCGCAGAAAAAGAAGCACTTGTTCCGGTCTTTGCAGGCAACTAAATTCTTCCAAACAACAGAGCTAGATTGGGTTGAAGCAGGATTACAAGTTTGTAAGCAAGGTTACAATATGCTGAACCTGTTGATTCATCGGAAAAATCTTAACTATCTTCACCTTGATTATAACTTCAATTTGAAGCCTGTGAAGACGCTCACCACTAAGGAGCGTAAAAAGTCACGTTTTGGAAATGCTTTCCATCTGTGTCGGGAGATTCTCCGTTTGACAAAGCTAGTTGTTGATGCTAATGTTCAGTTCCGCTTGGGAAATGTCGATGCTTTTCAATTAGCTGATGGCCTTCAGTATATATTCTCTCATGTTGGCCAGCTGACTGGTATGTACCGTTATAAGTATCGTCTGATGCGGCAGATCAGAATGTGTAAAGACTTGAAGCACTTGATTTATTATCGTTTTAATACTGGTCCTGTTGGGAAGGGACCTGGTTGTGGGTTTTGGGCTCCCATGTGGAGGGTGTGGCTGTTCTTCCTTCGTGGTATTGTACCATTGCTAGAAAGATGGTTGGGTAATTTACTTGCACGCCAGTTTGAAGGTCGTCATTCTAAAGGAGTTGCAAAGACTGTTACAAAGCAACGAGTTGAAAGCCATTTCGATTTGGAGCTTCGGGCTGCCGTGATGCATGATATTCTTGATGCAATGCCTGGTAAGCCCATGAGCTACATCTTGAATCTTTTAACCACAAGTGTACTATGCATCACATTTGTTGGTTGGCACATGTTGTATTAGCTCCTAAATGTTATTTTCTAACAAAATTATGAAATCTTTTTCTCTGTTTAGATAGTTCCCACAATATATTTTGAGATAATAAACTAGTAATTCTTTATTATGCAGAGGGCATTAAGCAAAACAAGGCAAGGACTATTTTACAACATCTCAGTGAAGCGTGGCGCTGTTGGAAAGCCAACATTCCATGGAAGGTAAAAGAACTTTTGATCTTTAGCATGCATTTACGCTTGTTCTTCCTTACTTGCCTCATTCTTCTAGTCAATTTCAGGTTCCCGGACTTCCAGTCCCGATTGAGAACATGATTCTCCGTTATGTGAAATCGAAAGCAGATTGGTGGACAAATGTTGCTCACTACAACCGTGAACGTATTAGAAGAGGTGCAACTGTCGATAAGACGGTTTGTCGAAAAAATCTAGGAAGATTAACTCGATTATGGTTAAAGGCTGAGCAGGTAAATGAAATTCAGTTCCTTTCAGTTTTGATTTCAGCCTTAATGGTGTATGCTTTTAAGTATTAATATTTGTCATCATCAAGTGTCTCTCTACCCATGTTTTTCTATTAATTTTCTTGAGTTCTTCTTCGTCTTCCATCATTTACAAGCCCAAGTTCTGTTTTCTTCCTTGCATTTTCATCTTTGATATCTAGTTCAATGTTTTTTATTTTTTGGGTTCTTTTTGTGATGAGTGAATAATGTTCATCTTAACTGTTTGAAAAAACCATATCCTTGTCATATCCAGGAAAGACAACACAACTACTTGAAAGATGGTCCATATGTCACCCCAGAAGAAGCTGTGGCTATCTATACCACTACTGTTCATTGGTTGGAATCCAGGAAGTTTTCAGCTATACCATTTCCACCATTGTCATACAAACATGACACTAAACTTCTTATCCTGGCGTTAGAGAGGCTGAAAGAGTCTTACAGTGTGGCAGTAAGATTGAACCAATCACAGAGGGAAGAATTGGGTCTTATTGAACAAGCTTATGACAACCCGCATGAGGCTTTATCAAGGATAAAACGTCATTTGCTCACACAGCGTGCGTTCAAGGAGGTAAACCCATTTACACTAATGTCACATGATCATCCTTAGAGTTTGCCATTTGATGTTTGGTGCTAATATGTTCATCCTTCACAGGTTGGCATTGAGTTCATGGATTTGTATAGTTACCTGATTCCTGTTTATGAAATTGAACCTCTTGAGAAAATCACGGACGCATACCTTGATCAGTATTTGTGGTATGAAGGTGACAAAAGACACCTCTTCCCTAATTGGGTCAAGCCTGCAGATTCAGAACCACCACCACTTCTAGTATACAAATGGTGTCAAGGTATAAATAACTTGCAAGGCGTATGGGATACAAGTGATGGCCAGTGTGTTGTGATGCTGCAAACAAAGTTTGAGAAGTTCTTTGAGAAAATTGATTTGACCATGCTTAACAGGTAATCTTTGAGAAAATTGCTTGCAAATTATTCTGAAACTACTAATTGCATGTGTCTAATCTGGTTTACTCTACGCAGGCTTTTACGTTTGGTTCTGGACCACAACATTGCTGATTATGTAACTGCTAAAAACAATGTTGTATTGTCATACAAAGACATGAGTCATACAAACTCTTATGGTCTCATTCGTGGTCTGCAGTTTGCTTCTTTTGTTGTACAATATTATGGGCTTGTGCTTGACTTGTTGCTTCTTGGTTTAACCCGAGCCAGCGAAATTGCTGGTCCTCCTCAAATGCCCAATGAATTCATTACATATGCAGACACCAGAATTGAGACTCGGCATCCAATTCGATTATATTCCCGTTATATTGATAAAGTACACATATTATTCCGTTTCACTCATGAAGAAGCACGAGATCTAATTCAACGATATCTTACAGAACATCCAGATCCAAATAATGAAAACATGGTTGGGTATAACAATAAGAAGTGCTGGCCGAGAGATGCAAGAATGAGGCTGATGAAACATGATGGTAGGTCACTTCATCCCATTGACCCTATTTTACTTATCTTTTATTATTCTCATCCTTTTTGCAATGGCGCTTATAGTATTCTTTTAGTTGTGCTGGTTCATGAATGTCCTCAATTACTTCTTTGTCTTGTTTATATATTGCAGTCAATCTTGGGCGAAGCGTCTTTTGGGATATGAAGAATCGACTTCCTCGAAGTATCACAACATTGGAATGGGAAAACAGCTTTGTTTCTGTTTATAGCAAGGACAACCCCAATCTTCTTTTCAGCATGTAAGGAAACTGCTATGTCTTTGCAGGCCTGAATTTGTTTTTCCTAATATGTTTTTATATACAACAATAGCACCTTGTTTGTAATATATCCTCTGTAGCTCTCTACATCATTGTGCTAATTGTCTATAATCTTCTTGGAATTTTTCACTCCCTCTGTTGGCAGTTCACATTTTGGTAATTATGAAACCAAGAAAACCCAACTTGCTGGCAATATGTGACCTGTGTTGGACATTTTATTTTGAAAAAGTTGTCTCTCTTGCTTTAAATTATTATATTTACCAAATCACTGTTGCTTTATGTATAATAACATGTGTATGTATAAACTAGCGCAGTCTAATACGACTTTTTGCTTTATGTATAAATTTTCAAGTTTTCTATTACTTTTCTTTGTTTGAAATGTCAATGGTATTTCTAATTCTGCCTCTTATTGTTGTTCACTTCTGTGGACTTCTGTCCACCCTTTACAAACTTCCTTGTGTGAACTGTTTTGTTCAGTTATTAAAGCTATAGGTAAAAGAGTGTTTTTTTCTCCAGCAGTCTGTCTTTTAGAAAGAAATAAGTTCCAAAGAGTTAGTAATGTGTTCTTATTGTTTGTAAATTATAATGAATTCCAGGTGTGGATTCGAGGTCCGGATATTGCCTAAAGTAAGAATGACTCAAGAGGCTTTTAGTAACACTAAAGATGGAGTTTGGAACTTGCAAAATGAGCAAACCAAGGAGAGAACAGCAATAGCTTTCTTACGTGTTGATGATGAGCACATGAAGGTGTTTGAGAATCGTGTGAGACAGATTCTTATGTCATCAGGATCTACTACCTTTACCAAGATTGTTAACAAATGGAATACAGCTCTTATTGGTACTGCTGAACTGACTTTAGAACTAGACACTTTTGGACATCAATTGGACTGTTTAGCTTAATTATATTTCTATTTACTTGTTTTGTAGGTCTTATGACATATTTCCGAGAAGCAACTGTGCATACACAAGAGTTGTTGGATTTGCTGGTCAAGTGTGAAAACAAGATACAGACTCGTATCAAAATTGGATTAAATTCCAAGATGCCTAGCAGGTAAGCATTGTTACAATCTATGGCAGTATGGTCATGCTTGCATGTTTGACTTCCAATCACTTCTATTCGACAGATTTCCTCCCGTCATTTTTTACACACCAAAGGAAATTGGAGGCCTTGGCATGTTGTCTATGGGCCACATATTGATCCCGCAGAGTGATCTACGGTATAGCCAGCAAACAGATGTTGGAGTAACACATTTTAGGAGTGGTATGAGTCATGAGGAAGATCAACTCATTCCCAATCTTTACCGCTACATACAGGTTTCGTGTCCAACCCTATATTGCTTTGATGTTTTATTTTGGTACATGTACTTCCTATTTGTTGATTTTGCTGGTGACATCTTCAATTTCTGCAGCCCTGGGAGAGTGAGTTTATTGATTCACAGCGTGTATGGGCTGAATATGCACTGAAGAGACAGGAAGCACAGTCACAAAATAGACGACTGACTCTTGAGGATCTAGAGGTATTTGTTTTGATTAATGAGTTTGTCTTTATTATGCTAATTAGAATATGTTGTTTTTTTAATAATGGGATTGTTCCTGATCTCTCGCCTAGAACGCCAGCATACTGCTGTTAGCTTAGGTGGCAGCACTTGATTGCTGTGTCTATGAATGAGTTATATTGCTCCAAATGGACAATTACTGTGTTTATGCTATGGTAGAGTTACTTAAATACACTATAAAATTAGTTTAGGTATCATCATGTTTCAAAAGGTTGCATATTTGTAGGTGTTACGATAATCTGTGAGTTCATTAATTGCATTTTTAGTGCAACTGATGGGCTGATGATTCCACACAGGAAAAGACTGTGTTATGGATAATTTTTAACATAAATGTGGAGTTTACAAGTAGGAACAGTATGACTCCAACTGTATGTCGAGGCATTTTAGAATTTGCTTTAAGTCACAATCTGTCATCATGATATTCTTTAGAAGTTTCCCTCGTGTTAGATGGGTAAGTAACACAAGTAGATTCTTTCACTGGAGCCCATAAACACCAGGAATGAGAAGGTAGCTCTTGTTTTTCTTAGTGTGCTGTTTTTCTTAATCTTTATAGTTATTGGGTGCTGTGCATATATGTATATATTGGGGGCTTTCTTCCACTCATGATATGTTGGCAGCATTCTTTCTTCTCTCTCTTTGTTTATATATTTCAACATTTTCTTATTGTTCTTCACTTGTTTTTCTTCTTGTGGTTTGTGTTGTGTTGTACTTGACTTTTGGTGTCTCTGTGGCTTTTTAAAGGGGCAGGAGTAAAAGGGTAGTACTTATTTATAAATCCAAATTGATGGATAGTATTTTTCTTCAAGCAAGATACTTGGATAACCTATTGTAGTGCTATTATTCCTGTGTTACTAATTGACATCAATTATTTTTTTTAATTTTAGGATTCCTGGGATAGGGGCATACCTCGAATTAACACCCTGTTCCAGAAAGACCGACATACTCTCGCATACGACAAGGGATGGAGAGTTCGTACTGATTTTAAACAGTATCAAGTTTTGAAGCAGAATCCATTTTGGTGGACCCACCAGCGGCATGATGGCAAGCTCTGGAACTTGAATAATTATCGGACTGATGTTATCCAAGCACTTGGAGGAGTAGAAGGAATTCTGGAACACACCTTGTTTAAAGGGACATAGTAAGTAGAAATTAACATGCTTTACTACTCATAATGGTGTTTATTTTACAATCTTTGACAATGTTAAGGGTCTCTCATCCTATCAGTTTCTTTTATTCCATATATTCAACTAATTTTGGTCATCCATTTCAGTTTCCCGACCTGGGAAGGTCTCTTCTGGGAGAAGGCATCTGGATTTGAGGAGTCTATGAAGTATAAGAAACTAACGAACGCACAACGTTCAGGTCTAAATCAAATTCCAAACCGTAGGTTTACTTTGTGGTGGTCTCCCACCATCAATCGTGCAAATGTGTATGTGGGCTTCCAGGTTCAACTTGATCTTACAGGGATATTCATGCATGGAAAAATTCCTACTCTGAAGATATCTTTGATTCAGATATTCCGTGCTCATCTTTGGCAAAAGATTCATGAGAGTGTTGTTATGGACCTGTGCCAAGTTTTGGATCAAGAACTGGATGCTTTAGAAATAGAGACTGTGCAGAAAGAGACTATACATCCAAGGAAAAGCTACAAGATGAATAGTTCTTGTGCTGATATTCTCCTCTTTGCTGCACATAGATGGCCCATGTCCAAACCAAGCCTAGTTGCTGAGTCAAAGGATGTTTTTGATCAAAAAGCAAGCAATAAATACTGGTTTGATGTGCAACTTCGTTGGGGTGACTACGACTCCCATGACATAGAACGTTATACTAGGGCCAAGTTTATGGATTATACAACAGACAATATGTCCATATATCCATCACCCACTGGTATGTCTTGCATAATTGACTTGATATTCACTTGGAATTCTGTAATCATCTGGAAACTTGCTGACTATTTCTCTGCAGGTGTCATGATCGGATTGGATCTGGCATATAACTTGCATTCAGCCTTCGGCAATTGGTTCCCTGGGTCAAAGCCTTTATTGGCTCAAGCAATGAACAAGATCATGAAGGTATAATTTTATCAAATCTTAGTTCTTTAGAATATATGCCTGCTGCCACCAGTTTTGCTTACTCTTGATGTTTAAATGTAGTCAAACCCAGCATTGTATGTTCTGAGGGAGCGCATAAGGAAAGGTCTGCAGCTGTATTCATCTGAACCAACTGAACCATATCTCTCATCACAGAACTATGGGGAGATTTTCAGCAATCAAATCATATGGTTTGTTGATGACACAAATGTGTATAGAGTCACAATACATAAAACTTTCGAGGGAAATCTCACTACTAAGCCCATAAATGGTGCGATCTTTATATTCAACCCAAGAACAGGACAGCTATTTCTGAAGGTTTAGTCATTTCTTTTGATACTTGTTTAAGTTAGCTTGGAACCGTTAAAGATGTGAAGTGTTAAAACATGTAACTGCTGATTTTTTTCTCACAGGTCATCCATACCAGTGTATGGGCAGGGCAAAAGCGTCTTGGGCAGCTGGCCAAGTGGAAAACAGCGGAAGAAGTAGCTGCTCTTGTGCGGTCATTGCCTGTTGAAGAGCAGCCAAAGCAAATTATTGTCACGCGCAAAGGAATGTTGGATCCTCTAGAGGTCCACTTGCTCGATTTTCCCAACATTGTAATTAAGGGTAGTGAGCTACAATTGCCCTTCCAGGCTTGCTTAAAGATTGAAAAGTTTGGTGATCTAATTCTGAAGGCTACTGAACCTCAGATGGTTCTGTTTAATATTTATGATGATTGGCTGAAAAGTATATCATCATACACTGCCTTCTCCCGTCTAATATTGATATTGCGGGCACTGCATGTGAACAATGAGAAAGCAAAGATGTTATTGAAGCCTGACAAGACAATCGTCACTGAACCACATCATATCTGGCCTTCTCTGACAGATGATCAGTGGATGAAGGTAAAACTTGGAATTTGTTTACTAGCATCTTATATTATTTTTCTTTACCACTTAGTTTTATGGATTACTAAGAAAAAACCTGATTCAGGTGGAGGTTGCGCTTAGAGATCTCATACTTTCTGACTATGCAAAAAAGAACAATGTGAACACATCCGCACTGACGCAGTCTGAAATCCGTGACATAATACTCGGTGCAGAGATTGCTCCACCCTCACAGCAGAGACAACAGATTGCTGAAATCGAGAAACAGGTTCGTATTTGCTGGAATGTGCTGCTTGGAACTCTATTCCTTACTTTTTGTCTTCAAAATGGTTTTCTCTGTCTGTAGGCCAAAGAAGCTAGTCAATTAACGGCCGTTACAACTAAGACAACAAACGTGCATGGTGATGAGCTTATAGTCACCACTACTAGCCCATATGAGCAGCAAGCATTTGGTTCCAAGACCGACTGGCGTGTGAGGGCTATTTCAGCTACAAATCTTTATCTTCGTGTTAATCACATTTACGTGAACTCAGATGACATCAAGGTATTAAAGCTGAACTTATTTATTATCTTAAACTTACAATTTCAAAATTTTATTGAAATAAACTGGTTTTGTTTTTCAATCAACAGGAGACTGGATACACTTACATCATGCCCAAGAACATATTGAAGAAGTTTATTTGCATAGCGGATCTGAGAACTCAGATTTCTGGTTACCTTTATGGGTTGAGCCCCCAAGATAACCCACAAGTGAAGGAGATCCGTTGCATTGTCATGCCACCCCAGTGGGGGACTCATCAGCAGGTCCATCTACCATCAGCGCTACCTGAGCATGACTTCTTGAATGACTTGGAGCCACTGGGATGGATGCACACACAACCTAATGAGCTTCCTCAACTATCTCCACAGGTTAATATTCCGAGTTTTGTTTCGTCTTCTATTTGGCAATGTGATTCTAAGAATCATGTTCATGTTTCTGCATTTGTTCCCCTGCAGGATCTGACAGCCCATTCTCGGATACTGGAGAACAATAAGCAGTGGGATGGAGAAAAGTGCATTATTTTGACCTGCAGCTTCACTCCGGGATCCTGTTCCTTGACTGCATACAAGTTAACCCCATCAGGTTACGAATGGGGTCGAGTCAACAAGGACACTGGAAGCAACCCCCATGGTTATCTACCAACACACTACGAGAAAGTACAGATGCTTCTCAGTGATCGTTTCTTGGGATTCTACATGGTAAAAACATCTTTCTGTTCTCTAACATATGATCACACATCCCATTCGTCTTAAAACCCATACAACGTTGTCAAATCTCCTCAGGTCCCTGACAATGGTCCTTGGAACTATAATTTCATGGGAGTAAAGCACACCGCAAGCATGCGGTACGGTGTAAAGCTGGGAACGCCAAGGGATTACTACCACGAGGATCACAGGCCGACCCATTTCCTGGAGTTTAGTAATCTGGAAGAGGGGGATGTGGCAGAGGCAGACAGGGAGGATACCTTTTCATAGTGAGACTGTTGTAGGACCTTGTACCAGACTCAGATGATGATGGCTACCTTATGTTCGTGCTGTCCTGGAAATTATAGACATTAATTTCTCGTCGAAAGCCCCTGATGCTGCCTTTGTTTTTGCTTTGTACTTGGTGTTGTATGCTAAATGAGGCTATATATCATTTTCTTGTTCTATTCTCGTGTATCATATCATTGTTATTACGTTTTTATCCAACTTTTATTTTGATTATTATTATTATTATTTTTTGTTTAAGGGGTTTGACACATTGATAAAAGATTCTTAATTTTAAAAATACGAATTATATACGATACGAAGGTAATTGATGACGAAAGCACCCGGTTCGTCTATTTGCGACCCATTTAGAAGCAGCGGCTCGAATAAGTCTCGTTGGGAGCCAAACCGAGGCGGGTGGAGGAAAGCCATGAAGGCCTCTGTGCCCCTTCTTGCCTTCATTCTCCTCGCCCTCGTTCTCCTTCTCATCTCCTCCCGATTCAACCCCTCCCCCTCTCTAAAATCCCTCCTTCCCTCGAGCCCGACGCTCCAATCCGCCCCCCGCCTCAAGGTCTTCGTCGCCGACCTTCCCCGCTCCCTCAACTACGGCCTCCTCGACGACTACTGGGCCCTCTCTGCCCCAGACTCCCGGATCGGCATCGACCCCGACGCCGGTCTCCGGCCTGCCGCCGCCGCTGCGGCGCCCTGGAAGCCCTACCCGGAGAATCCTCTCATCAAGCAGTACAGTGCTGAGTACTGGCTGCTCGGGGACCTCGAGACGCCCGGCGGGCGGAGGGGGAGGTCGTTCGCCGAGAGGGTGTACGACCTGGACCGCGCCGACGTGGTGTTCGTGCCGTTCTTTGCCACGCTGAGCGCGGAGATGGAGCTCGGGTGGGGGAGGAAAGGCGGGTTCTTGAAAAAGGAAGGCAACGAGGATTACAGGCGGCAGAGGGAGGTGGTGGACCGGATCAGGGAATCCGAAGCGTGGAGGAGATCCGGCGGGCGGGATCACGTGTTCGTCTTGACTGGTAAGGGTTCTTGACGTAAGTGCGATCTTGCAGTGCATCATTAGATCATCCAACCTTCTGCTTCCTTTGTGCCTTCGATTGCTGTAGATATGGTTTTCAACACTAAAATTGCAAGAGAAATGATTAGCTTAGGTGTCTGGCGAATCAAGTGTCACTATGACAAGTAACGCACTGAGACCTGTAACCTTCTACTTCCTTTGTGCCCTCGATTGCGGTAGATATGGTTTTCAACACTAAAATTGCAAGAGAAATGATTAGCTTAGGTGTCTGGCGAATCAAGTGTCACTATCGCAAGTGAGGCATTGAGACGTGCAAATAGAAGGGTTCGTCTCAGCATCTGTGTGATGCCTGCTTCGATTGGCATTGTGCGTGAATATTTATCAAGTTTTGTTGCGCTTCAACTACTGTTGCATTAGCTTCTTATTCTTCAGTCTCTGGATTGTCAGGTTGTGTTATAACTTGGGGCATTCTTTGGCAGATCCGGTAGCAACTTGGCACGTCAGAAGCGAGATAGCTCCTGCTATTCTTCTAGTGGTTGATTTTGGTGGATGGTACAAGATCGACTCTAAAGAGTCTGCCAACTCTTCAAATATGATACATCACACTCAGGTTTCATTGCTCAAAGACGTGATTGTGCCTTACACCCATCTGCTACCTAGATTGCGATTGTCGGAGAATCGGCATAGGCGTAACCTTCTCTACTTCAAAGGGGCTAAACATAGGCACCGGGTTAGTCTTCTTCCTTCAAATTTATTACTCATTATTAAGATATTATAAGATATGGGCTTCCGCCTTCGAATTGCGACAGCACAACAAATTTTCTGCTTTTGTTCCACTCTAGATTTTTTTTGTTAATTTGCATGTATATCACCTAAATTGTGTGCTCATGTAATCTTGTTTATTTATGTATTCTGATGGGGACTATTGTTGCAACCCCCACCTTGTTAGCTAGGGAACAGTAACAGGAATTTAAATGAACTTATTATGGAGCCCCCTCCTTGTGATTTCTTTCTTCGAAGAGATATTTAGTGGTCACCGCTTCTTTTCGAGCCGGCCATCATGCTTTTATTTGATATATTGTTTGATTTCCTTTTTGCATGAAGTAATGATTTGAAGTACCATAATTTTTAAGGAGAAAGCTGCTGAGTAATGAAATATAACTTGGAAACTGTTTTTGATTCGTTGAAGAATTCTGCTGAGTCATGTTAGTAACAGATGTATTACATTCAGAAAATGTTCTTTGGGTATCTTTTCATTAAGCATATTTATTTGATTTTTCTGGTTAAACAGCTGCCTGACATCAAACTCAATTATCGTTGTCAAATTATGCTTTGGTTCATTTCTTTGCTTGCCTGTCTGGAACTCCAAAGTGGCTGTAGAATTCCCTGAATTACAGTTCATTCCCTATATTTTCTTTTTTATCAAAAAATGTTAAATTTTTGTTGCTAGTGGGCCTTTTGCCAACAAGTAATGTGGAATTGGGGAATACCAATCAAATACCTAAGCTAAGGAAATGCCTACGGAATTAATTGCCTGAATAGTAATATTTACATTCACAACCACTGCCTGATCGGTGACATATTTAGTCGCATAGAATATCATCATCTGATTTATGTTTCTTTCTCATTCGAAGTTAGCCAATATTGACACACATTCTTGTTTGTCATCTTACTGCCTAGCTTGTTAGATGCAATGATGTCTAGCTTGATCTATATTGGATACAAGTTTGCTGCCTTTCTCATGTTATTAGTACACTCAGAAGCCATGAAATTGAATCATAAATCTTACATCTATTGCAGGGAGGTTTGGTTCGTGAAAAATTATGGGATTTGTTGGTTGATGAGCCTGGTGTTATCATGGAAGAAGGTTTTCCTAATGCCACCGGTCGTGAGCAGTCAATTAAAGGAATGCGTTCAGCAGAATTTTGTTTGCATCCCGCAGGAGACACCCCCACTTCATGTCGCCTCTTTGATGCCATTCTTAGTCTTTGTATACCAGTTGTCGTCAGTGATGAAATCGAACTCCCATTTGAAGGAATGATAGACTACTCAGATTTCTCGGTTTTTGTGCCTGTCAGCAAGGCATTGCAACCGAAGTGGCTAGTAAATAACTTGAGGAGTATTTCTGAACAGCGTAAGCGTCGATATCGCCTGAATATGGCACAAGTTCAGCCTGTTTTTGAGTATGATAACGGCAATCCTGGTGGCATAGGACCCGTTCCTCCAGATGGTGCCGTGAACCACATTTGGAGAAAGATCTATCAGAAGGTACCCATAATTAGGGAAGCAATAATCCGGGAAAAGCGAAAACCTGAAGGTGTTTCAATCCCACTGCGCTGTCACTGCACTTGATCAGCTTTCTTGCTCGGAGTGTTTGTGGTTACTGAGCCATCTAACCAAACGATGATCTATTCATTCTCTTGTAACTTGTTAATTACATGTAAAGTCTTTTTTTTTCAGCTGCTCTAAGATCATGACAATTATGCGGAAACTGGAAATGTTTTATAGTTGTTTTATTCTATTCTTATCCTACTTCCCGGACCTCATGTTTATCTTTAGACTCTACTTTGTGCGTGTGTGTGTGTGCTCACTGAATTATCTTCTTTGTGAACCCAGCAACAGGATCCAAGGGTAGATTCTTGAGGTTAAAGGTATGCATGAACTCAGATATATTTTGCAGGAGCCCTCATCGGTCACCATTGTCCTCTCAGCTCGTCCCCCCCCCCCCGCTCAGACATCTCGATCCAAGGCCAGATTACCACCGAGCCTAAAGGTAAGCAGCCCAACAGCAACAGCAAGAGAATGGACGAGAAGTCCACCAGTAAGGTAAGCTCATCTAGGATTCAAGAATCTTGTGTTTGATGAATAGTGACTGCTAGTTATCCTTTTTCAGTCAATATTGATGTGTATAACATATCGAGATATTATTTAAAATTGTTATAATAGTCGTCTTTTTTAAGCATCATTATTGGATCTCGTCCCGTCGAGCGTTTACTTCATGAAGAGTGGACAATGGCCACCCAGTTGAGCAGATTCGCCGTGAACAAGCTTCTCATTTCACATTCATTTCGTCCAACACATTGTCGAATTATCTTCTTAGCCTCCTTTCATCAGTTATTATGAAGAAAAAATATGTTATTACTGTTGATGTTTCACTGTGGTTTTAAGCAAGCAGTTCTACAACTTGTTCTCAAGTATGAAGGTTTGTTTCTTTACTACACGTACTGAGAAAGACGAAGGTCTCCCCTTCCCCCCCTCTCACGCACGACTGTGACTGGAATTGCTGTTTCCATGAGACCATCTCCTCAGGGCAGAGGCCACCGAGTTCCTTCTGGTGGCGAAAAAGCCCTCCCGCTTCTTCTTACCCGGCCACCTGCCCTTACTGCTCACACCATCGACCAGCGGACGTGGCCGCTCTCTGCCGCCTGTTTCCGCCGCTATCCCAAATTCCTCCGAGGCATTCCCCTCCTCCGTCGCCTCCTGTTGCCGGTCGTTGGTCGACCCGCCGTTGACCTCCAGGTTGATCGCCAACTTCGCGTGCCTGCTCGCCACCAGCCAATCCGCGCACTCTGGCGTCACTCCGGAGCACCTCTTCACGGTCACCTTCGCCAGCTTCGGGCACCCCGCGGCGAGGGCCTCCATCCCGTGGTCGGACACCGGGCATTCCTTGATGCAGAGCTTCTTCAGACACGTGCACTTGGAGGCAATGCAGGCGACCTCGGCATCCCCAATGGTCTCGCTGCCGCAGAGAGCTAGGCGCTCCAAGCTGCTGCAGTTGCTTGCTATCAGCTCCAAGCTCCGGTACGTGGGATTGAGCCCAGCGAGGACCAGTTCTCGGAGGCCGGTGCATCGCTGTGCCACAGCCTGGAGGCCCTCGTCGCCGATACTGTTCGCCTTCCAGCCGTCGATGTGGAGCTTGCGGAGGCGGTGGCAGCGGTCAGCGATGGTGGCGAGGCCTGCGTCGGTGCACTCCGGCGTCTTGACGAGGCGGAGTATCTCGAGGTCGATGCAGCCGGACAGGAAGGTGAGACCGCTGTCGGTCACCTGCAGCCTCTCCAGATGGATCTCGACGATACGGGGGACCCTAGCGGCTATGTCCTGCAGGAGCGGATCCCAGTCGCCGGAGCAGCGGATGAGCTTGAGCGTCTTGAGGTTGGGGGATCCGGCGATGAATGGCGCGAAGCACTGTCCGTTGTACAGGTCCTCAAGGCAGAGGGAGCGGAGTGAGGCGGCACCGGCGACGAGATCGGCGGTGGCGGAGGGGTCGTGGAGACCGCGGAGGCGCTTGATGGAGAGGTCTTCCAGGCGGGGGCACCCGCGGAGGATGACGTCGATGCCCCTGGCGCCAAAGGTGCAGGAGCTGACGGAGAGCTCGCGAAGGCCCGGGCAGTGCCGGGCAATGGCTTCCATGCCGGCCACAGTGACTGCGCGGCAGGCACGGAGCTTGAGGCTGACCAGGCCGGGGAAGCGCGCCGCGACGAGGGCGAGGGCCTCGTCACCGATGCTGTCGTGGCGGCGGCCGCACACAAGGGCAATCTTGGAGACGCCATCGAAGCGGCCAAAGATGGCGGGCGCCACGTCGAGCAGCGCAGCGCGGGCGTCGAGGTTGAGGCTGCAGCGGCTGCGGCTCTCCACGGCGAGCCACCGCCGGCACACCAGGGAGCAGCTCTTTCGGTCGCCAGAGCCGAGGGACCGGAAGACGAGTGCAAGACACTCGTCGGGGAGGTCAGCGGTGTAGTCACTCGTCAACGAGAGGCCTCCCATTGCCGGAGGCGCTTCGGTGAGGCGGCTGGAGGCGGATTGGCCCATGCACGGCGACGGAGAGGCAACTGTTAGCGGACCCGCCGGCGTAACCAAGATTTCGATGACTGGGGCTCGACGTAGTCCGCCGCTGTCGTCGGGTTTATAAACGGTGAGCGTGAAGTGGTGATCGAAAGCGATGCGGAGAGAGAGAGAGAGAGATGGACGCGTCAAAGGGAGAGTGCGCGTGGAGACCATAGACTGCGACGACAAGAAGCGTGCATCCACGCGGTAGTAAGATGGTATCGCACAGTAGATGAAGAACTCAGATTAGACGTCTCCTTTTGACTGTTCATAAGGGGCAGTCAAGTCTCCTACTCTCGACCGGATTTGAGATCAGCTACTACAACACGTACGGCTCTCTTCAAAGGAGAACACAACTCCTCCATCCAAGAAGATTCCGAGGAACTGCTTCGAGGTTTTGCCATGCAGAAGACGAAACGTAACCAGTTGGCTAAAGGCTCTGTTGTCAGCGCCGGGAGAGAACATACTTTTTTGGCTACAACCAACGATCGAGCACTTGGGCCGTTCTCTGTCAGTGCCCAGAGAGAGCAGCATACTTTTTGGCTGCAACCAACGATCGAGCACTTGGGTCTGTAAGAGCCACGCAAGGGTGATCCAGTTTCCAGCATCTCATTGGACTTCTAATCTTTTGCGAAGAGACGATTGGATCCAAACGCAGATGAAGCGTTGTGGAAGTCGCCGTCACCGACTGGTGTGCGATGGAGTCATCCTCCATTTCAGCTTTCTTCCTCTCGTTTGTGGTCCCCACCAAGACCAAGGCATGTATTCCTCATCTTTGTTCTGGGAATCTGAGGTTGACTGGGTTGGAGTGTTCAGTTTGGTTGGTTCTGCAGTAGGGAATGCAAGTGTCTAGAAGAGTGGACTGTGGCCATAAATGTCGAAGTCAAATGTTCTTTAGGTTGCGGACGCTCCACGTCGGTGATTGATGGAGAAAATTTTGACATCCTCCAGCAGGCAAGTCGCTTCCGGTCGCACTTAAAAGCAAAATTGTCTTAAGAAAGCGTATACGTTTTCAAAGATTGGATTCTCGAGATGCCATGGCTTTGAATAAAATGAGTTCGATTAACTCAACCCAGTGTAGTGTACGACAGACAATTTTCACGTTAGCAGATATATACCTTAATAGTTTATTTTTAATTAGGAACGATAGAATATATTAATGATCAATCATTATCCATCACATACATTATATTAAAATCATCGTGAAATAAAAAGATCCAGGTTACCCAACACCCACATATGCTCGCATGAACAAAAATTCAAAGCATGTGGTTATCTCTCCATACCGCCCATATGAACAAAATGACAAAAGAGAGACTCTTAAGCAGTTACACATTGTCCCTACCAAGGCTAGGTATTTTCGTACTAGAAGGAGAGTCTAATGTCATAAGAATATCCACCCATCAATCCACTCAATGAACGATCTAGCAATGATGTTCTACCTCTAATTCATAGCACTTTTACTTGGGGGGCATCCACCATCCTTCCCATATATTGATGTATCCATTTCGATGCAGACATCGAAGTAGTACTGGTGTTTGTTCAATGACTCAGGCTCTCACCTCTAAGGATAAACTCGAGCCACCTGCTCGTCCCTACTAAGATGTTCCTAAACCTCACATATCAAGTGCAGACGCTCATGGATATGATACAGGCTATTGCCCCCAATCCTACCTTAGCCTCTCGAGAAATCTACGAGCGAAAAACAAAACAAAAAATAGATTTTCCAAAGTTAGGTATTTGGCCTTGTGCGATGATTGGTGTGTGAAAAATCATAAAACCTGAAAAACCAAATGAATCATGAGAGATATGTTACCTAGGAAGATAATATATCCCTAAAAATTTTTAGATACGAAGGAGAAGGTGAAGGAGTACTCACGTGCTCCTCTTTATCGGTGCTCCATGTGGTGGACATAGACAACAAGGCTCCTCAGCTACGGGATCAGCCTCTCCATGCACACCACAAGGCTCTTAAGCCAAGGAGGAGGAGAAGGGGACTGAGGAGAAATAAGAAGGCAAGCTTATGTAGTTCTAGCCTATGAATCAAGGAGCCCCTCCTGTTGATAGAGGTGAATGAGCATATTTCTTAATGGATTGGGTATTGGATCTTTATCCAATTACTCAATCTTATTAGATCTTATCCATAGGATCCAAACTAAGAGCTCCATGGATATCTCATATTTGTATCTTTACTCATCATAACATCCACCATATATGTATGACCCTCTAGGTCCGATACCGAGTTGGCCATGAGCTGCTTTTATCAAAATTCCTTATGATATAGTATATTATTATCTATATAATAATTTGCTCGACTCATTGACTATGAATGTACTAGGACACTACATCATAGTCCCCATATGGTATAGAGAGATCAAATCTATCAGACCTATATGTCTATAATTACCGTGTATATATAGTCCCTCATCAATCTAATATCTCAGAGACTGTATCTTAGGCATGGATAATGTCAGGCCTCATATGGAATCTATCTGAGTCTTGCTCTAATCATATTCTCCTAGAGAACTCATTCTCTCTCAATTTGAACGACCCTGACTAGGGATTTTGTTTGAGCGAGCACAAACAAGATATTCCTCTCGTGATACTGAGAGTAGATGATCATTTGTTAACACTCAATAGCTTTTATATGATTGGCTACCAATCTTAATAACCAATTATACTAGATCTAAAATGTTTTAGACATATAAGTCTAATGTCAAAGAGAGGAGTACTCATACAATACATCCTTGGTGTCTCAAGTCTAAGGACCAGATATACAACTGGGACTACGAAATTGCTCTTCAACAATATGTATCATTACATTCCACAAACAGATCAATCAGTGAACTCATTCTCTAATAAGCATATGCATTATACCTCTAGTGTCCTCACACAAGTGACTATGAGACCAGTCGCCTCCATCATATGAACGAGTATACAATACACTGGTCTATTCAGTTATCTTGACATCCCTCTAAGTAATCTTGACCATGATGATTTATGATTTATGTTTAAAGGCAAATCGATCTCATTATTATAATCTCATCTTATCTGATTCTCATTGTACAAATCCAAAAACATTACAATATACATCAAAAAATATATATAATATGAGAAAATATTAGTAATAATAAGTAAAGAGATTACTGCAGCATGTCACAGGTGTCATCACTCATGTGATTGGCTTATATAACACTTATAACTAGCACAATCATCCCAATAAGCAAGGCCACAATCTCAGTCACGGTCGACACATCAACTTTCACTAGCACTGACATTTGTCATGATCCTCCCAACCGACACGATGTTAGTATCTCAAGATCGTCCAAGGCTCATAGACCTATGAGTCGAAGGAGAGCCCCACTCTCCAACCATGAAATTCAACACACCATCGCACCACCGCTTTGCTTTAGCCGAATCTGAGACCTAATTAGCGGATTTGATGGATGACTCTCTAGGGTTCTAGCTATGATAAATGGACCAATACTTAAACAAGAAATAATGAGAGTTCCAATAGTCTAGAGGGAAGAGTTCAGCCGATCCCACCTCGGGTCTATCCCTATTCACTAAAAACATCTAGGAGAAAGTAATCATGATAAACTTCTGCCTCCCATCACTAGAGGCTTTTGATAGCAATACCGACCTAGTAAAACATACTAGCCTTCCGCACCTAGTTGTCTATTTATGGCACCTTGAGCACTCTGATATGTCATGCGTTTCTAATAATACTGAGATGCCCGACATAAGAATGGTACACTCACTTAAAGCCACTCTTAGTCTTTTGATTAGCTCCCAAAATATTAGAGTTATGCTTCCTTGAGAATGTACGCCCGAGGCTATCTATGGCAATGCTGCTTGAACTTAAGCAAGGGGTGGAAAAGACACTCTCTAACTTCATTGCTTGATTCACTAACGAAATCCAAGACATCCAAGAAGCCCATCCATCACTTATGGTTCAAGCCTTTATGATAAGGCTCGAGGCCTTTTTATCTTTTATAGCCATTGGTGGAGAGGCCACCGACAATAATACTCGAGGTCCTCCAAAGGGCCAACTAATATATAATCACAGAGATAATGGTCTTAAGTAAGCATAAGGAGATACACAAGCAGGAGTGACTACTACTAGTTTTGACCCTGAGGTCACCACAATAAAGAGAAAACTGACCAACTTGATGAAGAACATAAGACAAAGAAAAAATAATTGATGCAAGCTACCTCACATAAGGTTTGAGTTGACTTACTTGAAAATGACTAGAACCAAAGTATTTTATAGATAATGAAAAGACAGCTATTGAAAGACCCTCAATAGATGAAGACATCATTGGAGATGAGGAACAAATCTAAGTACTATTGCTTCCATCATGATTATGGCCACGACACGAAGGTATGTCATGATTGGATGGAGTAAATCGCAGAACTCATTCATTGGGGACACTTTGGGAGGTTCGTTCGGAGGCATCGGAAACCTTCACCTCAACCTCAGAGGCCGATGGAAAGGTAGATTGACATCATCATTGATGGACCTATCTCGGGAGGAGACATCTACTCGAGTCACAAAGCTTACACCTAGGCTATCATCAAAAAGCACCTAAAATCCAAAGATGACTTGAAAATAACCTTTAAGAAAAAAGATACAAAGTACCTCGACCGAAACCATGATGATGCCTTGGTAGTCTCCATTAGGATGATTAACGCTCGAGTGAAAAATGTTATGACTAACACAGGTTCACTAGTGACTCCATCTTTACTCATCAGACGACGAGCCTACATGTCCCATTTGGCTGCAAGCCCTACTCTAAAACGGTGATGATCAACTTCATGGTGGTCGATATCGCCTCGACATATAATACGATCATAGGCTAACCCCACTCAATAGGCTGAGGGCAGTGGTGTCAACCTATCATGTGATGATGAAATTTTCAACAAAGACTAATGTCAAACAGCTAAGAAGCAACTCGAGGGAGATGCGTTGGTACAATCTGATAATGATCTCCCTACCGAAGAAGGTCTTGCCTTAAGCACCATCGATCGACCCTTGGAATTTCACCAAGTCCCTACCATATCTAGAGCCAATAAAGTCATTGATCGTGACACCCTTGGACAAAATTTGTTATGGCATAAAGAGGATCTGAATCTACTATGATAGAATGAGGACTTAAAGCCTATCATGACAGAGGGAGAATTTAAAGCCCACTATGATGGGAGAATCTGAAATCTACAATGCTAGAATGACTTGAATCCCACCATGATGAAAGGACTTAAAATTTTCCACGATGAAGGAAGGACTCGGAGCCCTCGAGGGCGGATGAAGAGAAATCTGCTATAGTGGAAGCGTAGGGCTAAATGTGCCCAAGGCTTATAAATTAGAAAAACTGAAACCATGCAAGGAGAAATCTGTTATAATAGAAGCACCAGGTGAAATGGGCCAGAGGTGTGTGAGTTAAAAAAACTCAACCCATATTGAGAGAAATCTACCATGGTAGAGGAACATGCCAAATGTGCCGAAGACGCATGAGTTGATAAAATCCAACTCATGTGAGAAGAAATTCGTCATAGCAAAAGCATAGGCTAAATATGCTTGAAATGCATGTCGGTAAAACCTGATCCGTGTAAAAGAAAATTCGCTATGATGAAGGCATAGGTTAAATGTCCTGACCCGCGTGAGAAGAAATCCAACACGATGGTGGCACAAACTAAATGTGCCCGAGACACATAATTTAGGAAAACCCAACTCATGTGAGAATAATCTACCATGGCTAGGGCACAGGTCAAATATGCTCGAGATGTGTGAGTCGAAAAAACCTAACTCATGTAATAAGAAACTTACCATGGTAAAGGCTGAAGCCAAATATACTTAAGACATGAGAGTTAAGAAAAATCAGCCTGTGTGAGAAGAAATCTATCACGACAGAAACATAGATGAAATGTGCTCGAGAAGCATGAGTTGGAAAAACCTGAGCCACGTGAGAAGAAACTCATCACGATGGAGGCACAAGTGAAATATGCTTAAGACACATAAGTCAGAAAAACTTAACTTGTGTGAGAAAAAAATTGCCACGATGGAGGCATAGACCAAATGTGCTTTAGACATGTGATTCGAAAAACCTAACCCGTGTGAGAAGAATTCTACCACCGTAGAGGCACAGGTCAAATATGCTCGAGATACGTGAGTTAGGAAAACCCAACCCACGTGAGAAGAAATCTATCATGGTGGAGGCATAGGCCAAGTGTGTCCAAGATGCGTGAGTTAAAAAAACTCAACCAATATGAGAATAAATCTACTATAATGGAGGCACATGTCAAATATGTTCAAGATGCATAAGTTGAAAAAACTTGCCCCGCATAAGAAGAAATTTGCTACAGTGGAGATATATGCCGAATATGCCCGAGATGCATGAGTCAAAAAAATAAGACCTATATCAAAAGAAACTTGTCATGATGGAGGCATAGGCGAATTTGCCCGAGACATATGAATCGAGAAAACCCATCCTGTCTAAGAAGAAATCTGTCATGATAGAGGCATAAGACAAAATATGTCTAAGGGGCATGAGTCAAAACAAATTAGATCTATG
The DNA here is from genome assembly GCA_021527575.1 of Ensete glaucum. Taxonomy (NCBI): domain Eukaryota; kingdom Viridiplantae; phylum Streptophyta; class Magnoliopsida; order Zingiberales; family Musaceae; genus Ensete; species Ensete glaucum. The sequence goes on from CM038552.1 coordinate 43,925,960, forward strand.
TCAAAAGAAACCAAAATCATGGTGGAAGCAACAAGTCAAAGAAGCCCAAGGTAAGTGGATCAGGAAGCTTGACCCTTGCCTTCCCGAGAGCTATGGAGGTCAGGAAGCCCGATCGCCTTTGTGAGATGCAAGGAGGTCGGGCCTCCCGATATTTGCCTCTATCCACACCTAAGACACGAGGTTTGGGAAGCCCAACTATTGCTTTTGCAAGAGGTAAGAAGGCCATGCCTCTAGCCTCCACCTTCATCTACACATAAGGCACAAGGGATGAAAATCTCAACCCTCACTTCAGCAAGAGGCAAGGGTGTCGGGCCTCCCGACCTCTGCCTCTATCCTCACCCAAAGTATGAAGGTTGGGAAGCCCAACCCTTGCTTTCGCAAGTGGTAAGGAGATCAAACCTTCAAAAAGTCCGACCCTCGCCTTCGCTCAAGGCATGGAGATTGAGACACTGGACCTTCGCCTCCGCTAGAGAGGCATCATCATCACGCGAGACATGGAGGTCAGTACACTTGACCCTCACCTTCATTCAAGCCATGGAGGTCGAGACACTCAACCTCCACTGTTGCATGAGGCATGGAGGTCGACAAGCCCGACCTCTATAATTGCATGAGGCGTGGAGGTCGAGACGCCCGACCTTCACCTCCACCAGAGGTGCAGAGTTTGAGAAGCTCGACCTTCATCGCCATGCAAGGTGTAGATGTTAAGATGCCCGACACTTGCCTCTACCTGAGGCATGGAGGTTGGGATGCCCAACCCTCGCTTCTGATCGAGACGGGGAGGTTAGGATACCTGACCTTCATTGTCACATGAGGCATAGAGGTCGAGATACCTGACCCTTGCCTTCGCTTGAGATGTGGAGGTCAGGATGCCTGACCCTCATCTTTGTCGTCACACGAGATGTTGGTTGGAAGTGTTGGAAATAGGAAGAAGTAATGAAATGTCCAATTGATTCATTGATTCATCGTTTATTTATACATAATGAAAAGGAGGATTTTCCTCAACTAACATATGAGATTTCCTCATTCAGTTGGGGAAATCATATCTAAATCCTAACCAAATCCTATCTTTTATCATGCCCCCGTAAGATCGAGCTCTTGTAAGGATGTCGATCTTGAACTAAGGATGTCGATCTTGAATCGATGTCAATGAAACTGAAGGAAGGAAGCTGCTGTGTTGTTAACCGCGGTGAAGCCCTGTCAGTGATTGACTTTGACGGTGATGTCAGCGGCAAAGAGCAAGGGTTGTAGCAAAGGACGGTGACGCGGCTGCATGGCAACATTAGTGGCAGCGGTAGAGGGCATGGTTGAAAGTGACTGGACTATGGTGGCGGGTGGCACGGAGATGCGACTAGGTGTCGCTAATCTCTACTCGGAAGAGGAAAGCGAGGATCACAACAAGGTTGGTAGCGGCAGACAGCGGATCGCGATGGCGGTGGCAACCAAGCGGCGAGCGAGAGGAGGAGAGGAAGATGGTGGTCGACTAATCTAAAGGACAGTGAGAGAAGCGTTGCGGTCGTAGATTTGCTATCGTTTAATAGCGAAAAAGAACTTGTTATGCCCTCTCTGTAGAGCATTGAGAGACAATGGGCGATGACAGTGCTCTCGGTGAGAGAAAGAGCAGCGAGGCTTGGGAGGGGCACCGGCGGATGTAGAAGCCGTCATCTGCTACAGATGAGGTAGGGAAGGTGTCATTGCTCGTTGGAGCTGATGCAATAGTGGTGGTGCACGAGGAAGATGGTCTCATGCATAAAGACGCCTCAATAGATGAATGAGAAAGCCGACAGAAAAGAAGAGTCGTCGCGGACAAACAGTCATAGAAGCTATCATTTGACAGCGGATAAAGGAAGCCGACGCACTAGAAGCCGTGAAGAGTGGCTTTGATGTTAGCGAGAAGCTATCGTTTGACAGCAAGAAGAGATAGAAACTGTCGTTAGACAGTGAATAAAAGAAAGATAATCTCTCTTATAGAGAGAGGGGCTCTGATACCATGTTGGAATTATGAAGAAGTAATGAAATGCCCAATTGATTCATTGATTCATCGTTTATTTATACATAATGAAAAGGAGGATTTTCCTCAACTAACATACGAGATTTACTCATTCAATTGAAAAAATCATATCTAAATCCTAACTAAATCCTATCTTTTATCGGGAATAACCCAACATGCGAGAGTAGATCTCAAATACTCTTTGTGGAAGCCATAAAAAAATATCGCACTTCAAACCCCTCTCACAAGACCCTCGAAGCACGGCTTAGGGGGGATAAATGATAAGGAATATATTAACTACCAACTATCATTTGATACATAAGCACCACGTGAAAGCCATCGTAGAAGGAAAAGATTTAAGTTAGCAAACACCCATCTGCTAACATGGACAAAAGTCCAAAGCAGGTCGTTCGGGGCTCTCTCCCTCCTGCCACCTATCTTGAGAGAGGGATCTTGAAGCAAGTACTTTGAGTCTTGCTTTAACGTCCCCCTCTTAACATTTTATACTTGTCTCCTCTAAGGTCAAGTATAAAAAGGTAACCCTTGGCACTACACCAGGCGGCTTTGTTTTTAGAAAAACCCATGCCCAAAAAAGATCTCAGACTAACTTGAGCGTCCAAGGGATTGGGTTAAAGAATTCTCTAACATCAGTCTTGGTGTGATTACCACCTTGGAGCCACCTCGAGCTACCTTAGAGATCTCTCGAAGCTACCTCAGACACTATTATACCTTTGAGTTTGGACCATGTCAGATTAACTCAAACGTCAATAATAATTTTTCATAATAATGAGGATCTATAAGATCTAAAATAATTTCTCAGGAGTCAAGTAGATGAAAGCTTATTAACTTTTTATGCCTAAATCAGTAGCCATAATAGTAAAACTTAAGTTGATAGTTATACATCAATCAAGCTCATATAAATCGATTCAAATCCTTGTTCACTTTCCATATGTAACTAAGTTAGAATATTACTAGTTAGGCATTCATCGGTTAGTGATAGTTGTTTGTAATGTATGTTTGTATGATTATAGTATCATTAAGTAATATTATTATATCATATGTACCATTTATACGATGACACCCATTTATTTCTTTTTATAAACGATGTTTATTTATTCAGTATACTATTACTTGTTATAATTGAATTCTTCTTTTTCTTAGTACTAGATAATGATACTTATTTTATTCTATTTTTATAATATAATAAAAGAAACTACTAATATAAAATCCATATGATATTTGGAGAAACATTAAAAGAGAGCTTAGATCGTGTATTTACTTCACAATTAGTATTGTTACATCGGGTGATTTTTATAATTACTTTTTTATTTTTGTTTTTTTGAAACTTTTTATTTTTATTTGGAAAAACATTAAAAGAGAGCTATATCGTATGTATCCGGATTTTCTGGATATATTTGAATTTTGATTCCAAATTCTGAAACCATTGGGGACTTATAAATACCCCAAGTTTTCTTGTATTTTAGACAATAATTTTTAGAATTAAAATTTTATGAAAAACTTGTGTGAATTATAATAAAAAATAAAAGAGGAAGAGAGTAAGCTAAGAGTTGTAAAATTCTTGTAAAGAGTATCCCTTGTAAGCTCAAGTTTGTAAGGATTTGGTCTTCACTTAAAGAAGATTGGTAGTGGATACCGGTAGACCTCGAGGAAGAGGACTCGGAAGTGGACGTAGGCCAAGATTGGTGCCGAACCACTAGAAAATCATAAGTATTTTTTATTTGGCTTATTCTTTACTTTTAACTTTTTTTAATTAGAAAAGCAATAGCGTCACCTTTCGATTTTATTTTTAAATTATTTATTTGTTCTACTTTGGGGTTTTGCTCCAAACAAAAATTTTTCCTCTAATTTGAATTTTATTTTTAATTAGAAAAGCAAGAGACACCTCTAATTTGGGGTTTTGCTTCCAACGAAAAGTTTTCCTTAAACCATAAATTTTTACACTTAGTGTCAATTGATCATAACAATAAGCACCACGTGAAGCCATTGTAGAAGGAAAAGATCTAAGTTAACCAACACCCATCTGCTCTTATCGATAAAAGTCCAAAGTAGGCCATTTGGGGCTATCTCCCCATTGTCACCTACATGGACAAAATACTAACAGGGAGACATTGAAGTAAGCACATTAAGCCTTGCTTTAATGTCCCCCTCTTGACATTTTATACTTGTCGCCTCCAGGTCAAGTATAAAAAAGTAATCCTTGGCGCTATGTTAGGGGGACTTTTTTTTTAGAAAAACCATGCCCAAAAGGATCTTAGACTAAATAATTCTCTAAAGGATTAAATTAAATAATTCTCTAACATCAATCTTGGTGCGAGTACCACCTTGGAGCCACCTCAAGCTACTTCAGAGATCTCTCGGAGCTATCTCAGACACTCCTACACTTTTGAGTTTGGACCACGTCGGATTGACTCATATGTCAATAATATTTTTTCCTAATAAGGAGGATCTATAAGATCTAAAATAATTTTTCATGACTAAAGTAGATGAAGACTTCTTAACTTTTTATGCCTAAATCAATGGGCCATAGTGGTAAAACCCAAGTTGATAGTTCTACATCAATCAAGCTAATATAAATCGATTCAAATCCTCGTTCACTTTCCATATGTAACTAAGTTAGAATATTATTGGTTAGCCATTAATTGGTTAGTCATAGTTGTTTGTAATGTATGTTTATATGATTATAGTATCACTAAGTAATATTATTATATGATATGTACCATTTGTATTATAATACCCATTTATTCCTTTTTTATAATCGATGTTTATTTATTTAATATACTATTACTTGTTATAATTGAATTTTTTTTCTTAGTACTAGATAATGGTACTTATTTTATTCTATTTTATGATCATAACATATTATGATAAAAGAAATTCCTAATATAGAATCCATATGATATTTAGAGAAACATTAAAAGAGAGCTTAGATTGTGTATTTACTTGGCAATTAGTATTGTTATAGCGGGCGATTTTTAGAATTTTTTTATTTTTTAAAAGATTATCTCTCTTTAAATTTTTTGACTCAATGAGGAGTGTAAAGCGGTTCTATATGAGTTAAAGTTGATGTTACCTTGTTATCATTGGTTAATTATAGGAGGTTGTGGGTGATGCTAGTAGGTACGAAGGAGAAGGCCAAAAAGATTATGATAAACATGACGGGAAGGTGCTTGGTGATGATCATAAGGGACATACTTCCATATTGGAGGTGGTAGCAATGCTCAAGGGGTCGAAGCAATGGGTTGTCGACTCACGAGAGCGACGAGCCTAGCATGATGGGTCATGCGAGGGGAGTCGAGAGATGAAGCTCCATTGTGGCTGCATTCTTCCTCTCCATTGAGATCAACAATCACGTCGCATAACGACTAGTGTGATAAAGGATGATAGGATAAAAGCGATTTGTTTTTGGGAAATCTCCCTTATCATGTTATTTTATGTTTATTAGGAAAGCATGTACCTGTAATTGTCCCAAATCTTAGATACTGCAGCGTGACACCGAAGGAGTGACACCACGAGACCAGCTCTCCTCCGGCCATGTCTTGCTGCTTCTTCGCACCTAATACTGTACCACAAGGGTTACAGTCGAAGAGCAGCATTGAAGCATGGAAACTTGGAATTGTGCTCTTCTTTATTTCCTTCGATGCATTCAGAGATCAGCAGTCATCTGTATGTTTTCCCGGTACAGTTGCGTGACGCTTTCTCCTTGGCATTTACTGCTGTGGAGGAATTGGAAGGCGTTGGTGTTGATGATGACCTCTGTTCGGGTGACAAGAGAGATCAGTGTCTCGTAATCACTCGCTCGCACTCCTCTCGCCCCCCCCGCCCCTACGAGCACAGATCCTGCTCCTGCCATTGTTTCACGTCTTTAAAGCTTGATCTCGTTTTATATCCATCCCTCTCTCTCTCTCTCTCTCTCTCTCTCTCTTGATGACGATGATGTTTCATCTAAGACCAGAATTGCTGAATACTGTAGAAAGTTTCTGTTTTGAGACACAAAGTAAACGAGGAGAGGGAGAGAGAAGGAACAGTGGATGGAGTGACAAACAAAAAGCGGCCAGCCATGGCGCGGAGATACCCCAACCATTTCCTTAAAATACCCACCCTTTTCTGCTCTCCAACCAGGCTTTGCCGCCACCCCCTCTCACTCACAATACTAGGTGGACAACAGTAGGGAGAAAGAGAGAGGCGACACCGGAGAGGGCGTTTTGAGGGATGGGGATGAGAGGAAGTGCCTCCCTCCCTCTTTTCCTCTTCCCTTTTTCTCCTCACTCGCTCACTGTTCGCTGCGGTGCTTTGAGGTAAGAAAGGAGTAGAAGAGGAGAGCTAAAAGATGGCTCTTTTGGATCCTCTGTGTTGCCAGGAAGAGAGCTTGCAGCTGGAAGAAGAACGAAAGAGGCCAATGCTGGCGCTTCTGGAAGAGCCGGAGGCGGTGGTGGAGGAGGAATGGGCGGAGGTGCTCTGCTCTCTGGCGGCCAAAGACGAGGAGACCCGCCCTGAGCTGCTGCCTGGCGTCGGTGGTGATGACGCGTACCTCCTGTCGTTGAGGAGGGAAGCGGTGGAGTGGGTGGTTCGCGCCGCCGCGAGCCACGATTTCTCTGTCGTCACCACGTTTCTCGCCGTCAACTACCTCGACCGGTGCTTCCTTCCTCATGCCGCTGCAGGAGGCCTCCGGCTGCAGCGGGACAAGGTGTGGATGGGGCGCCTTGCGGCGGTGGCCGCCCTGTCCCTGGCAGCGAAGGTGGAAGAGACGCAGGTTCCCCTTCTCCTCGACCTTCAGGTCCCGACGCCACCGGGAACGGAGGAGAACAGGTACGTGTTCGAGGCCAAGACCATCCGGCGGATGGAGCTCCTGCTGCTCTCGGCGCTCCGCTGGAGGATGAATTCCGTTACCCCACTCTCTTTTATCTACCATCTCCTTCCTCGATTCTGTTCTATCTCCACCACCACCGCCACCTCCGCTGCCCGTGTCCAGGAGTTGCTCGGTGACTCTGAGGCTGCTCTACTGTCCGTCGTTGCTGGTGAGAGCTCATCAAAATGCTTCCTTTCTTCCATCAAAGGCTTAATCTTTCTTATTTACACCACTTCGTCTTTGGGTTGGCTTATTGAAGATTGGAGATGGGTCCGATATCCTGCATCCGTGTGGGCGGCGGCGGCATTGCTCCACGCGGCGGAAGGTGGTGCAGGCGCCGTCGCCGCCACTGCCTTGGTGTCCCAGGAGACCCACCACCTCATTTCCCTCCTCAACGTTCCAAAGGTTTGGCTTCTCCGACTGTTTGCTTGTCCTAATTGTCTCGTTCTTAAAAACTCCACAAACCGATAAAGAAATCTACAGGAAAAGGTCGAAGAATGTTATCAGCTCATCATGGAATCGATGGTCTACGGTGGTGGCCTCTTCTGCCACAAGCGCAAGCACTGCACTTCCTCTTCCTACTACAGCGTCAACTACTCTTCCCCACATAGTCCCAACTGGGTGATTGGTTCCTGCTTCAGTTGCAAGAGCTTGTCGAGCGGCGACGATTCGTGGGCAACGCATCAGCCCTCGGCGTCGCCTTCGCCGGAGAATCGTCCTTGTAAGAAAATGCACTGCAAAGAAAGCCACTGGGAGTGAGGAGACCGTATAGCATGCCGTCCTTGGTCCTGTTTCGATGTAATTATCATGAACTGGCTGTTCCCAGGAGATTTGGCAGCTCAGGTCTGCTACTTGGGAGCAATTTTGGTTGGGACTCAGGTGGCCGTGAAGCAGAGGAAAGGGGAGGGAGGGGAAATGAGAAGAAGAATCAGAGATGCTGGCATTGGCATTGTTCTGTTCATCTTTTGTTCTGAAGAATGTTCTTTTCATCTGTATGTTGAAGAAACACCGCACCCACTGCCGTCATCCTCCCGACTAGTTGTTATCTACCACTCGCTTCTCATCAATGCATGTTCATTCCTCTCCCATTACTGCTCTCTCTCTCTCTCTCTCTCTCTCTGGTCTCAGAAATGGCAACAAACACTGATACGCCTGTAAAGCTCTTTCCTCTTTGGATTCAGCATCCCTCACTAAAAGCTTACGGCGGAGGGAGGGAGACAGGTCGAGCAAACACATAAACGACATTGATCACTTGTCTGTTTGCATTAGGCTGCATCTCCACTTCTCTTTGGCATAAGAGGAGATGAACTGATGTCCTCCTGTTTGTAGGTAACAGGGATCTTAATACGATAAACCATACGGGTACTCCTGTGATGTGGCATAAATCAAAGCCTCTTTTGTTCTACCACCAGCCTTTTGCGACAGCTAAACCGTAGGAGAAAGAAGAGGTGGAAGGACGATTGCAACAGCCATGTCTTGTCCTCGAGTCCACCCTCGCCTTTTCCTTTCTGTCTTTTCCTTTGGCGCAGACAAGATGGTGGAGGTGAGAACGGCTCCCTTCTGAAGCACTGGGCAGCGAGGGAAGCAGCTGGGGGAGTCGCAGAGGACTGAACCCAGGCCAGGCCATCTCTGAACCAAAGCTTGGAACTGTTGCACAGGTGATGAGATCACATGCATTGGTATCTGCTGCACGCTTTGCGATTCGTCATGCTACAGGTACAATTATATGTGCATTTTGGACCACCGTCTTTGTAGCGACTTCACTGGCCTTTCCATACCCGATGATGGATGTAAGCAAGATATGATTTAAGCTCATTTGATGTCTGTTTCGAGCAGTATCACTGTCGTCAAGCTTCGGCTGGCATCCCCATTTGCTTTGAGAATCGCGCACGCATGCCAAACGAGGAGACATACTCATGGACATGTCTCGTCAGAGTGGAAAGAAGATATCCCACCCACTCCTCCTCCTCCTCCTCCTCCTCCTCGGTGGCGCGGGGTTCCCTTTTGTCCGAGAGAGAGAGAGAGAGAGAGATGTCACGCTGCTCCTCTCGGGGCACACAATGATTGTGGAATCATCTGCATGCACCTTTCTTCTTCTTCTTCTCCTTCTTCCTCTTTTGACCTGCTCCTCCACAGTGGAGACTCGTCTCCCTGGGAGTGCAGGCGAAAGAGAAGTAGAAGCATGGTCGAACCTCCCCCACTTTTACACTCCCCATACGTCCAATACCACTTTAACTCACGGCTCGAGGTGCTGAGACAGAGGGTGTGTCACCTCCACCACTCGCGACTATGTGAATCCAACGACAGAAGCAATCAATCATAATACTATTTCATCTTATGGGATACATTAATTAAACCTATAAACAAATCAATTCAATGGATAATATCCGAGTCACAAAGTGCCCACACTCGACAAGAAACAGAATCAACCTGGCGATCCCTAGTGACCGATCCCTGGGCTTGGCCCGGAATCCTTGATCGCCTTCCAGTCGAAGCCAGCCATGTTATGGCCTCCGCCGCCTCCTCCGGTCTTGATCTTGATCTCTCCGAGAAGGAAGTTGAAAACCCTGTCGTCGTCACCCGCGCCGCGTGGGTTGAGAACGCTCAGAGGCCGAGCTTGCGCCGTGAGGGCGAGACCCAGCACCAAAGCGAGGACAGCAAAGAGGAGAAGAGACCTGCACCTCGCGGCCATGGCTGTTGCACAGGTGAGTGACCGCTGCAAGATGATGAATGGGGCTTGGGAGTGGGTTTGCTTTATATGCAGGCAGGCAGGCAGGCAGGTCAGAGTCGATGGATGCCTCAGTTTGACCGGCGAAAATGAACCTTGGCGGCGTCGTTCCCACCACGTAGCTTGCTGCATGCGCCAGCCACCCAGGAAGCATCGCGGAGGAGGCCAAAGGGGCGAGCGGAAAAAGGGCGTGAGAGGAGCGGGAATTCTGCGAGGGGAGAAGAAAGAGGGAGGTGGCGTGGTGGAATTAGGAATTGAGGAAGAGGGTCCCCGGTGAACGTCAATGACTGCTGATCGCAGGAGACCAGGGAGGAAGGAAGCTATTAACGAATGACTCTTTCTTTCTCACCAACAGTTATGTGGACTGTGAGAATTGACCATGAAGGGGCTGCTTGCAGCAGCAGCCTTTGTGAGACCAGGCGGGGGAAGAAGCCATTGCTGGAAGAATGTGAGACTCGTCGAAGGTCTGATGATGATACCACCAACGTGCGTGAGAAAAAGAACGCCTGCCTTTCTTTGATTGATAAGAATAATTCAAATAGTTAGGATTATATAAGATAAAATATAAAAATTTAAATTTAAATAGATAGATTAGCATTAAAAATATATTAGAATATAGTTATTTTTTATTATTTTAAAATTTTGTACTCTACAGTCAATATAAGTATGTGCTTTTACATCAATTCAAAATAGATCTCCTATTCTCTTTCTTTTGTGCATGAAGTGCATCGATTAAAAAGAGAGTAAGACTAATAGATCCAAAAGAGAAAAGAAAAAGAAAGATGACAGATATTGGGGTAATTATTTATGATCAACTTCTTTCTATGTTCAAAATGTGATAATTATCACTTTTAGGTTATTAAGATGAAAATTCTATTTATTTCATAAGGATTATAAAATTTGATAGATATATTTTTATTAAGTATGATCTATAATATTCTAATACCAGTAAAAAAAAAAAAAGAGATCAAATGAATGAGAATATGTAAAAAGATGTTTGATGCTATAGCAAGTAAAGATGAGTCCTTATTTTTCCAAATCATGATGGCATCAAAATCAATAGAAACTTAAAAAGTATTAAAAATATGTTTGGAGCCACAAACAATATAAAAACTTTAAAGCTTTATATTAATCAATGTGAATATAAAACTCTTATGATTAAATATTCTAAATTTATCACTATTTTTTTCTTAAAAGTCTCTTCCATTATAAATCAAATGAGATCTTATGGTGAAAATCTAAAAGATCAAATTATATTATTAAATTTTCTAAAATTTATTTTTAAAATTTGATATGATTTCAACTACTAAAGAAGAAGTTAAGAATATAAATATATTGTCTATTAGTTAACTAGTATGCTTCCTTTTAGTCATGAGATAGATTAGAAGAAAAAAGAAAACAAAAATCATATCCTAAGGGAGAGATCAAAATGACAAAAAATGATGTTAATTAACAAGCGTAAATGAAACTCTAATGAGAATAACAAAGAAACTCATCACTATTTTATTATAAAAATAGATATATTAAAAAAATTTACTAGTATAAAAATAAAATTCTAAATATTTCTTTTTGTTCTCACTATAAAAAAATATAACCATCTTGAAAAAAAATTATTAGAACAAAAAATCAAGCAAATTATCATAAAAAATAATAGTAAAAAAGAGGACAAAAATATTTTCTTTATAGTTTTTGAAAAAGAATATTTTATATCCATTTAATTTTTGGATAATAATTGCAGTAATTATATGATATGAGATAAAAATTTGTTCCAAACATTTGATGATTCAATCAAATCCAATTCTGTAAACACTAAATATAGTAAAAAAATTTATTGATGATGTGATATTCATTCTTAGTTGAAAATAAAATTTCATTAGTATAAGACAACTGATGATAAAAAGAATATTATACTAGTTTATATGATAAAAAATATTTGATTTATAATAAAAATAAAAAAAAATAATTGTAATTGTGTTATGCCATAAAAGCTATGATTATTTGAATTTTTATAAGTCTATGCAACTTATCTTTCATGGTAGTTTTAAAATAAAATGCTATGACATAGGTCGTGATAATTAAGGAATTATAACTGATGATACTGAGATTGATAGAAGATAAAGATTTAGATATGATTTTCCTAAACGAGTAAATCTTATAGATCAGTTGACGAAAATCATATTCCAACCTGGTATCAGAGCCCCTCTCTCTCTCTAAGAGAGATTACATTCACTATCCTTTTTCTTATTGTCAAACGACAGCCTCTTGCCCTCTTGTTAATGACCGAGGAATCATCCTCTCCTCTATCATCGTTTGTCCACGATGGTCCTTCTTCTCCGTCGGCTTCCTCTTCCCCCGCTAGACCCATGATCATCGGCTTCCTCACTCCTCTACCGAGGCATCCTTCTACACAAGGCCGTCTTCCTCGTGCACCATCGCTGTCGTATCATCGTTGTCGTATTAGCTGTAACAAGCAGTGGCACCTTCCCTACACTATATGTAGCAGATGATGACTTCTACACCTGCTCGGTGGCTAGATTTTGTCTCCGGATCTAATCTATGCATCCTTCTATTGTTGCTACTCTCATCTGCCCCTGCAGCCCAAACAGCCATAGCAGTCGTTGTCCATATTTTTCCTCTGCACACCTTCTCCCTCCATCTGTGTTTATACTTCTCCCTTCGTCGGTCCATCATTATCGACTCTTCTACCAAATGCCTCTACGAAATTGTTGGCACCGTTGCCCCTCCTTACCACCGCTGCCTTCTTCAATTACAGCACTTGCTTGTCGTAGTCACTGTCCTCCTCCTCCTTTCATTTGTTGTTGCATCAACAAGCCCTTTTTCGCTATCATGGTGAACCATCATGCGGTGGACGGGTAATCGAACCACAACGGCAGGATGTTACCACTGAGGGGATAGGCGTGAAGGAATCCGTAATTGCCTAGCACTTGGTTGTCGGTGAAGTGCAGTGCTCGTTGCATCTCTTCCCAGCCTATGTTGTGTTCGTCGCTACAGGGGTAACACCCCATGAAGTGCATCATGAATGGCCAATGCCACCCATTCAACCCATTCACTACAGATCCTCCCTTGATTGCTGTCAACCTCAGAGTTGTTGTTCCTCACCTTTTGCAGTAATCGTCAAAAAAAAAAAAAAGAGGGAAAAGAGAGAAATAGAAGAAGATGAATGGCACCACTGCCACATCTTTCTCCCCTCACTTCTAGCCCTTACCATTGTCATCCGCTCGCCCGATGAGATCCTTCTACCACTGCTCAACAGCACCGACGCCTTCTTCCATGGCAGTCGGCCCCAACCCTATTAGTTATCCACTCTGTTGTCCAATGGCAGTTTATGCTACATCCATTCTGCTACATCTGTCCCGTGTCGCACCAGCTTCCTAATGCCTGCACCCTCCTTCTCAGTCAGGCTAACATCGTCGTCGAAGTCAACTGTCGTCCTATCTTCACCGTGGTTGACAACACAACGACCTCCTTCTCAGCCAGGCTGACATTGCTATCGAAATTAACCGTCGTCAGATCTTCATCATGGTTGACAACACAGCAGCCTTCTTCTTAGCTAGGTTGATATTACTGCAAAAGTCAACCAGTGTCAGATCTTCATCGTGATTGACAACACATTAGTCTTTTTCTTTCAGATTCATTTACATCGATTCAAGATTTAAGTCCTTCACAGGAGTTTGATCTTACGAGAGCATGATAGTCTAATCTAATCGGACTGTCGAGCTTGGCTCCAACAGAACTGTCTGCTCCTTCTCAGCCAGACTGATATCACCGCTTAAGTCAATCGTCGTCAGATCCTCATCACGGTTGATAACAAAGCGGCCTCCTTTCTTCAGATTCATTTACATCGGTTTAAGATGGATTTAGATATGATTTTTCTAATTTATTTTTTATTCTTATTTCCTATTCCAACAAAGATGACTCTAGAATAATATGAAAATATTAAAAATAAGACATGAAATATCCTGTTTGTAATGAACTCTGACAACAGAAATGTTAAAATTGATAAAAAGTTATAATCTATGAAGTAATTATTTATAAAAAAATACTATCTTTATTAAGTTGGGGTCCGATAAGGATTCAAGGAAAAAGAGGTAAAACACTAATCGTGATAAACAAAGCAAAAACTTATTGAGCATCAATAAGTTTCTAAAGGCAACTAAAAAATTTTTTAGATACATCACAAAAAGTCTCAATTATGATATCCGTAAGAGATTTGAAGTTATATTATTATACTGATAGTGAGTAGGCTGATTGTGTAGAGATACAAAAAAAATACTTCATGTTTCGTGTTGCTCAAGTGTAATTTCACGGAAAATTAAAAAAAAAAAACGTGTAACTCTCTAAAACTCTAAAGTAGAATATGTTATGACTATAAATATAACATGTCAAACAGTTTAGTTTTAAAAAATTTTAATAATTTTTTTAAAAAGTAAGATGAACTAACTTAAATATACCGTGATAATAAGTCTACTACTATAATTATTATTACAATCATGAAGAATCTTATCTTTCACAAATGTGGCAAACACAAGTGAGACTTTACGCTTATCTGTTTTTGAGCTGGGTGCGAGAGAGAGAGAGAGAGAGAGAGAGAGAGAGAGAGAGAGCAAGCCATCAATCTGTTCTTTAGCAAAGCATGGTGACAAGGCTCCACCAATTCTGCGCTCGGCCAATCCTCCACGAAATCTATGAAGACATGTCGGTCATATCAAACTCAGCTGTCGTCTTACATACGGAAAACAATCCCACCGTTGCTTTTATTTTCATGTTTTTGTTTGGATTTCATTGTTTTTCCTATCATAAATAGCATCAAAAGAATCTCTCTCTCTCTCTCTCTCAGCAACAACAAAGAAACAAAAAAAAGGAGGTTACCTTCCTGGGTTTGTTCTCCGAACACAACTCTCTTCTTCAGATCGCAGGGAACACATACTTACTACAAGTGTAAGGCCTTCAGGTCGAGCAGGGAGCAGCCACCGCGGGCCACTTCGTCTACTCTTCCGCTTCTGTACGACGGCGACATGTTTGCCGTATCAGAGAAATTATACGATACGTGTACCGTCGATATGCTCAAGTCAACCTCAAGGCAAGATTGACGACGACGACGACGACGACGAAGGGCGCTACGTTGTCGCGGCCCAACGGCGTGACGTATACGGAATCAATTCCAGTCAAAGGACTCTGACGTGGACATCGGTCGTACTTCCAGTCAAAGGCGCTACGAGTTGAGTCTTTACGTGACGAAACTATCCATTCATTGAGACACATCGAGATACGACATTGTTTGATGTCCCAAGTTGGGCCACATCAACGGCAAGCCCACCAATGTCGGCTACTCCACTCTGCAACTCTCCGTGGCCGCGGAAAACCAATTCATTATCTTTAACTCTACGTATCATCATTAAAGCGTCGTATGGGTCGACCCAATCCCATGAATCGATGACGTAAAGGACAATTGCAAGATCGACTCGCACGAATCTCGAAACGAGCACTGCGATGCGATTTGGTTTACACGTAATTTTAGTAGCTAAAAATATATTACAGCGAGTGATGTCAGTCAAACTGCAGCTACGTCGGCGCTGCAGGAGCCTCTCTGCCTGATCTCCTCCACGAAGGCCTGGATGTGGCGGTCCGACGACCCTCCCTCCTCCACCGCCTTTGCCGCTGCCTCTTTCCACTCTGCTGCCCTTGCCTTGATCGCCTCCGCGCCCTCTCCCTGCGTCACCGCCTCCACGCACCGCTCCACATCATCCCGCGTGGCTGGCGCCCGTAGCCGCACCCCGACGCCATAGACTTCTACTAGGAACTTGGAGTCCGGAACCTGGTCCCCCCACTGGGGGTACGTCACCACCGGCACGCCGGCGGTCAGCGCCTCCAGCGTTGAGTTCCACCCGCAGTGCGTCACGAAGCACGCTACGGCGGGGTGAACCAGAACCCGGTCTTGCGGGCTCCACTCCACCACCAGCCCCCGGTCCCCGGCCTCCTCGATGAACCCCTCCGGCAGCAGCTCTTGCGTGTCGCGACGCACCACCCACAGGAAGCGCCGGCCGCATTTCCTGAGCCCCCACGCCAGCTCCGACATCTCCTCCTCGCTCAGAACCACGATGCTGCCCACCGACACGTACACGACCGAGCTCGGAGCCTGGGCGTCGAGCCAGTACATGCAGTCGGCCGCCTTGAACAGGTCGCCCCGGATGCTCGACTGCGACTTGTCGTCCGGCTCCACCAGCGGCCCCACGGGTATGAGCTGCAGCCGGTGGGAGATGGCGTCGATGATCTCGCGCTCGAGCTTCTCGAAGGAGTTGGCGAACACCCACGACGCCTTGGAGATGTTCCCGAACTGCTCCAGGATCACCTTCCTCAGGGGCTTAAAGGGAGAGGACGGGAGGAGAAAGGTGGGGAGCTCCTCGGGCTTCATCGGCGGCAGGCCGGGCAGATCGACCGTCACGTCGGGGTTGTCCTCGGTGGGGAACTCGGCGAGTGAGTGGTAGTAAGAGTAGTACGTGGTGAAGACGGCGCAGGACTGGACCCAGAGGACCCCGCCAGGGATGCCCATGTCGGCGGCGACGTCGAGCGCCCACGGCAAGAAGGGGTTGTTGATGATACACGACACCGGGCAGCCGGCGTCGGCCTGGCGCCGGATGAGGTCGACGAGAGCCGGTGGGCCGGTGGCCCGGATGGCGGGCATGAGGACGTCGAGGTCCTTGCGGCGGGGGTCATCGACGGGCAGACCATCAGAAAAGAACTCGAAGCGGATGAAGCCGCGGCCGACGGGCTTGGGGACGCCGAGAGCGGAGTCAGCGGTGGAGGAGGAGATGCGGTTGCCAATGTCGTCGGTGGAGCAGAGGGTGACGAGAAGGCCCTTGGCAGCGATGCGCTTGGCGAGGCGGAGGAGGGGGTTGAGGTGGCCTTGGCCGGCGAAGGACACCATGAGGACGTGAGGGATGCTGCTGTCGCTATCTCCTTCAATGGCGATTCCCATCGATCGATCTATCTTGGTGTAGATCTCTCTCCTTGGAAGGAGCTTCTTCTCTCGTCTCGGTAGCAGTAGCAGGTGTTCACGGAGAATGGATAGCAGTGGAAGCGGGGATTTGGATTGGGTTGCTGGCTGGCTTTTGAGGTGAAGAGATAATAACGATGATAATAATAATAATAATAAGTGGCCGTCAAAAGTTTTAAGGGCTTTTAACATTATAAATGTCAATTGTGTAAACCAATAATTACGTAGCCATTGACTTGGAAGTCCTTTGACCACTTGACGTTTTATTTCCTTCGGTAATTTTCATTTAACTTTAACATCGTCGAGTCCAAACCTCTCATCATTATCGGTTTATAATTTATCTTATATAATTGACCCTTCAATGCCATATCGACTATATCTTATTATCGTTTCGATTAATCTTACAAATTTAGCCGAAAAGCGCATAATTATTTGGAGCATTTAATCATCGTCTCGAACACAATAATCTCACATAGTTATGTTTTTGCATTTAGAATGAACTATCGAATCCAAAGTAATTTAAGAACGAAAGTATCAGGCATGTCCCGGATGTAATCTTATCATATTTTTAACTTTAGCTTATTTTTACTATGATGTTGTAAATTTTAATTACCGAGGCTAAGATATCGTCTCGGTATGGTACTATTGGTGTACACATAAATATCTTAAAATTCTTCGTTGGCGTCCGAGAGATGTGTTAGTTTCTCGGAACGTCAATTGGTAGATTGGAAATCTAAGCGATCGCCTCGTGCTGGAGTCGACTTCTGATCCTTGGTTGAACTGAGATCGCTCAGAGTCCGATAGGACGTTTCGAGATGAGCTGCTTATCTTTGATCGAAAAACCTTGTTTGGTTGGCCTTTGTGGGGCAAGAATTTTCTCTTTACGAGTACGTTCTTTTGCTCCTCAGTTGGTTCTCTAGACGTCAACGCTTGCGCCAAGGCCATAACGAGGGAGAGGGGGGAGGGGAGGTAAGGTGTCACCTTGACTCGGCCCCTTCGACAATCAAGTTAGCTATGTGAATTACTTTGTGTAGTATACCTAGTGTTGAAGAATGTCCCCTTGCTTATTTATCTAGGCACCTTGTATACTACCAGAAGTCATATAAAGTGAGTTAATATACGTGAGTGGTAGATCGACGTCATACACTGGTCGGTAGCTAAACCCCGACCTATCTATCAATTATGTCTATTGTGCTAGTTGCTTTTATTACGTATCTGTAGTAGGCAGATCCTTCCATGGGTCGTTGTTTGGGTTCAAACAGGTCCTACTATATAAGAGGTGTACGGAAGGAACCTTACGATGGGGACCGGGGATACAGCCTAGGCCTAGCTCCTCAAGCGGTGGTTCGAGACATCACTTTTTCCCGAGACCTTGTTCTTGATAGAAACTAAGGAAAGTTGTATTGAAACAAAGAAATGAAGTACATGATCTACTCTTCACTTATACCTATTTATACAAGAGAAGAAAATATTGAAAGGATTAGACTATTAAGGATTTTCCTCAACAGCCTAGTTAATATGCTAAAGTTGTTACAGTAGTTTTATCTCTTAACATGCCCCCGCAAGATTGTGCTCCTGTCAAGGACGCCAATCTTGGACCTATGAAATGAAAATAGCTTGAGGGCAAGTGGCTTCGTAAGAGATTCCACTAGTTGATCTGCCGTATGAACATAAGAAACATGTAGTTGTCGGTTGATCACTTGATCTCGTACAAAATGAAAATCAATTGCTATATGTCTCATACGAGAGTGAAATACTAGATTTGCACACAGGTAGCTCCGATATTATCACAATATATAGTAGGAGTGACAGAAGAGCGGATGTCAAGTTCTTTGAGCATATTCATCACCCAATTAAGTTATGCACCTACAATTGTAATAGAGCGATATTCAGCTTCAGTGGTTGACCGAGTAACAATCTTTTGTTTCTTAGAACTCCAACTGATTGGATTGGCTCCTAGGAGAATGATATACCCAGATGTCGATGTTCTATCATCAAAGTTTTCAGCCCAATCAACATCAACATAAGCATGAATTTGGAGTGGAGAGTTTTTGTAGAGAAATATACCATAGTCAAGAGTATCATTAAGATATCGTAATACTCGTTTAACTACTGACCAATGTATAGTATATGGTCTATGCATGAATTGGGACAGCTTGTTAACTACAAATGAGATATCTAGGCGGGTGATAGCCAAATATTATAAAGAGCCAATCACTTGTCGATATTATGTAGGATCCATAGCAGGACTTCCACCATTTAATCGAAGCATTCACTGGTGGAGAGAGGAGTAGAAATAGCATTTGTATCATTTATGTTTGTCTTGACTAATAAGTCTTGAGTATACTTATGTTGAGAGAGGAAGAGTCCGAAAGATGTAGACATTGCTTCCACTTCCAAAAAATAATTCAAGAGACCGAGATCTTTGAGGGAGAATCTGGTGGCCAACTTCTTAATGAACATTGTGACCTCCATAGAGTTATTATCGGTCATAATGATATCATCCACGTAAACTAAAAGATATATTGTACTGTCCGATTGTTGACGAAAAAATAAAGAGGTATCAGACTTAGAGTTAGAGAAGTTGACTGACATAAAAAATGAGTCAAGTTCTTTGTACCAGGCTCGTAGAGCTTGTCGAAGACCATAAATAGTCTTGTGGAGTTTACAAACATGTTTCAGATATTGAGGATGAAGAAAACCAGGAGGTTGCTCCATAAAGACATCATCAGTTAATGTTCCTTGTAAGAAGGCATTATTGACATCAAGTTGTCGCAGGTGTCAACTCCTTTAAATGGCTAAACTTAGAATCAATCGAATTATTGTGGATTTAATAATTGGACTGAATGTCTCTGTAAAATCAACGTTAGGACATTGATGAAAGCTTTTGGCTACTAAACATGTCTTATACCTGGCAATGGACCTATCAGGATTCCGCTTAACTCGAAAAACTCATTTACACCCGATGACATTTTGTGCAGGATGAAATGGAATAATTGTCTAAGTTGAATTATGAACGAGGTTGTCATACTCATCAGACATATCTTAATGCTAGTAAGGAGACTTTTGAGCTTGAATGACCATGGTAGGTTCACAGATCTCAATAGAGGGAGTCATAATTGTATTGAGGTCAAGAACCTGACATGGTTTGAAAATACCACTTTTAGAACATGTTATCATGGGATGTCCAAGTGGTTTAGGAGATGATGGCGGAATGGGTGCTGGGGAAGTAATAGAACAGGGTGAGTTGGACTGAGAGAAGAAGGAGAAGAAAAAGAGGGAGCGAGATGTATTGGAGAAGTGCTCCACTCTTATATGTGGGTTGGAGTGGGTGATTCTTGTGGAGGCTCATTGGATAATGGCATATGCCAATGATGCATATTCACCGGAGTAGTTGGTACAGTAAAAGATTTGGACTGGTGAAATGGAAATGAGGACTCCACAAAGACTATGTGACGAGACACAAAGATCTTGTGAGTCAAAGAATCATAGCATCGATAAGCATTATGTTCAAGAGAGTAACCAATGAAGGTATAAGGTTTCAACCGTGGGACTAGTTTATGTGATGCATAAGGACGTAACCAAGGATAGCAGACACAACCAAAGACTTTAAGTTTCTGAAGATTTGTAGATTTATGAAACAATTTTTCAAATAGTGATTGATTGTAGAGGACTGGAGTAGGCATGTGATTAATCAGATAGACTGCAGTCTGGAAGGTTGTAAACCAAAAAATAGTTGGCATGAAAGCATAATGGAGAAGTGCAAGACCAATTTCAACTATATGCCGATGTTTGCGTTTGGCTGAGCCAACTAGCTGAGGAGTATACAGAGGAGACTTGAGATACTAAATACCACAGGCTAACAAGTATGGTATTAGTGTTTAGTATTCACCTCCATCGTCAGAATAAATTATTTTAATGGTGGACTGAAAGATATTTTTCACCATTTTTTTAAGGTAATAAAGGTTTTAGAGACCTCAGACTTATGCTGAAGAGGAAACAACCAAGTATATTTGGTAAAATAATCAACAAAGATAACATAAAATTTGAATTTGTTAAATGAAATACTTGGTACAGGATCCTAAACATCAGTATATAAAATTTCAAATGGTTGTGAGCAAGAAATAGAAGAATTTTCAAAAGGCAATCTATGACTTTTATTACTAAGATATGCATCACAATGAGTAACAATAGAACTTGCTTTAAAAGATGAAAGAGAATAACGTGAAATTTTTTTTTGGAGAGTTGAGGAAAAAAGGTAACCCAGACGATGATGCCACACATCCATTGGAACAACAATAGAAGAGTAGGCAGTGGGCTGAGAGATCGATAACCATTGGTAGCTGTTATCTTTACTCTTGCCTTGAACTAACGATGCCCCCGTGCTCAGATCTTTGACAAGAAAGTAATCAGGAAAGAATTCGATTGAGATATTATTTTATTTGTAGAATTGAGAGAGAGAGAAATAAGATTCCATTTGATATGAGGAGCACACAGCACATCACCGAGTGTAAAGTTACGAGAATGTGAATTAAGCATTATGGAACCGACATGAGTAATGAGAAGTTACTTACCATCACCGATGATGATATTATCATTACCACCATAGCTATTGTGAAGGGACAAATTCTGGAAGTCTGAGGTGATGTGATGGGAGGTGCCTGAGTTCATAACCCAAGAATATTAATCAGAAGTTGGGGTAGCAACAAGATGTGCTTGGGGCATGGTATAGCGGAAGGTCGAGGATGAGACCGACAGACCTTAGTATAGTGACCAACCTTATCACACAACTGATAGACTATGCATTGTTGAGGCATAAGAGCAGGTCTTCAAGGCTGTTGATAGTTGATGTTGCTACCTGGAGGCATGGGAGCAGGAAGCCAAGGCTACTGGTGATTGATGTTGCTTCCTTGAGGCAAAGCATGTCCAAGTCCTTTGTTGATATGTTTGGAATGTTGATTATTCTTCCTTTTTGATCTGTGACTCACCTGAGCAGTAATAGGTGGGCCTGGAGCCCTATCTTCACACTTTAGATATGTCTCGTAGTCAGTCAACTTGTTATACAGCTCCTCAAATGATAGCAATGAGTCGCGTGCTCGTATTGCTGCTGCCAATTCTTTGTACTCAACTCTAAGACCATTAAGAGTGTGGACAATAATTTTATCATCACTCAGGTGGTGCTCTATTAATGCTAAATCATCGATGATAAGCTTTATATGTTGGAGATAATCACCGATGGTACTTTCCTCTTGTTTGGTATTCATGAGTCTTGAGAGGAGGCCGAGCATACGAGTGCATGAACGATTAGCCAATGTAGTTTGTAACTTACACCAGGCTTCAACAACAGAAGCACATGAAAATATAAGTGGTGCGACAAAACTAACAACAGAGGCTTGAATTGCTTGGAGAATGAAATGA
Source organism: Ensete glaucum (assembly GCA_021527575.1). Lineage (NCBI taxonomy): Eukaryota > Viridiplantae > Streptophyta > Magnoliopsida > Zingiberales > Musaceae > Ensete > Ensete glaucum. Next base: position 43,947,975 of record CM038552.1, read on the forward strand.
TCTTGACGTAACCATAACTTATACTTCGGATTTGGTACTTTGTGCCCCCGGGATGATGATCATTTCCAGTAAACAATTGAAAGATCCATTAACATAGCCTAGTAAATTATAGCCAAAAAAGAGATTATAAAACTGAGCATGCAATGATGCGTAGTTTCCTCATCTTGATAAAGGGCTACAACATTAATAGATACAAGCCCTGTATATTGAGAATCACTATTGCTTCCTACGGGGACAGTAACTGGAATTTAAGAGGTAGAAGACAAAGACATTAGGGGAGAGGATACCAAGCAATATTGCTTTTGAGTCCTAAAGATATGCAGTGGTAAACAGCTTGTAGATCCATTGTGTACCAGAAAGAAAGCTGCAGGCTATGCAAATAAACTACTATAGTAGGCAGCAGAGATCTGAGAGAAGCCTGCTGTTACCGGGTTGGCGGCTAGGTGTTACTGGGTAGGCAGTTGGGAGCAAATGCAACAGCTTCCTACTCTTCTCTTAACTCTTTTCCCCTGGATGGGAGCAAAGGCAGACGGTGAAGAGAGGAGTTAATCTGCTATCGAAGAAGAGAATGAGCACCGAAAGAAGAGGGTCACAACTACGTGGCAGCAGCAATAGCAGGGGACAACGAAAGCTGTAGCAAAGTACAACAGCTTCGACAGTAGATAGTAGGACAACAAGGCACTGTCCACTGGAAATGTGCTTGTCGGTGGCTATTTGTGGCAGTGGATGCCGTCGACGTGGTTGGGTAGCGGATGCAGCAGGACAATGATGCAGGAAGATGGCGATGCTCGCTGTGCGCTATTGAGGATGGCCTATGTGGATAATCATCCTCTCCTCCACATGAGAGGTTGAGAGGAGGTTGGGAGATAGAGAGCCTCAGTTGCAATATTGGTGAGGCTGCACAGGCGATTAACACCAATCTGGCTAGGCAGAACCGGTGTGGTGCCTATGTCCTGTTGTGCGAGTTGATGGCACTAAGTTAGAGACCCGATAGAAGGTGCAGGTGGTGGGTTAGAAGGGTCTCACCAGGCTTGATGGGGCAACGAGACTGCGCCCGCAATCAGGGACCTCAGTCAATTTCATGAATAGTGGGAGAAGAGACGATGCCAGGAGATCGGTGCCGATCTTGTTGGTTTCGTCGGTAGAGGAAAGGTGCAGTTGCCGAAGGAAGTAGAAAGGCCTCTTATTTGTTGTTGTTTGCTCGTGGAAGAAGCAACAATCGAGGAGGCATTGCTTGGTCAGAGAGCAACATATGAGGCAGGCAAAAGTGAGAGATGTGCTGTCATTGGATAGCGAAGAAGAGATGGGAGAATAGTTGCATCTGCTCTGCTTCTGTGGTTGGAGGGGAAGTGCAGAGGATGGGCACAGATGAGGGTGTCGACTGCGGTAGACTGACGGAGGTAGAAGAACAGACGCCGACGAGGTGGGTGGTTGGAGCAATCAGAAGATACATCAAGGGTTGAAAGTGATTGCTATCCAATAGAGGAAGAGGGTCACGACTGCGTAGTGGTGGTGGTGGCAGCAGTTGTGAGCAGTGGCAACACACGATGTAGTGGCAGGGGAGGAAGATGCGTGATCAGGCTGTCGGCTGGAAGGAGCGGAGCCGAGATCAAATCGACAACAGGGGACAGAGGCGGGTGAAGTAGGCAGTAGCAAAGGAGCAACAGGGGAAACAAAGGTGATGGGCGCCAGCAGCTGCTTTGCTTTGGTCTTGAACTAAGGACTAGCGATGGTGCAGTAGTCGGGGAAGCCATGGAGAAAAGAATGTAGCTTCACCAGTGGAGGAGTTCCTCTGCACCTAGAGCTGCAGGTCCGAATGGAGAGGAGGGCACAGGCGACGTTCTGGCCACGATGGTCCCTCAACAGAGTAAGCGGAAAAGGTAGAGAGGTGCGCACGAGATGACCAATAGCATAGAGGGTGTCGTTTGACAACAGAGGTCGCGACTGCAACTTCTACACGCGGCCGGATGCGATGGGAGAATAGAGGAGGCGTCAACCAGTGGAGGTAGCAACTACGACTGTTGCTTGCGGCCAGATGCGATGGGGAATCACTATTGTTTGACAGTGAGAATACAGCTTGTTCTATGCAAGCAGCTCTGATACTATCATATAAACTAAGAAAAGTTGTATTAAAACAAAAAAATAATGTACATGATCTATTCTTCATTTATACCTATTTATACGAGAGAAGAAAATATTGAAAGGATTAGACTTTTGAGAATTTCCTTCAATAATATACTAATATGCTAAAGTTGTTACAGTAACTTTATATCTTAACAGTTCTGAGTCAAATTAATCGTGTTTACTTGATTTTTAAAAGATGATATAAAAATATATACAGAACGGATCAAAATATGTACTATCACTCTAATATCATATCATTTAAGTTATCTTGAAAGCAGCAACTATCAATGACAAATTGACTAAGCAACTCTTTGCCATGATAAGAGTATTAACTTATTTTAATTTAAGAGGATTACGATGGGACACAATCATTATCATCAACTATCTTTCATATCTTTCATGTACTTGAGATAAAAGAGGAATTAATTTCCTGATGCGTTCATGAGAGCCAACTATCATTATCATCAACTATATCATTTTTTTCCTTTGACATACACATACATCACCTTAATGACTAAGACATTGAGATGTGTAATACTGTTAGAGTACCAGTGACATGTTTTGCTATGCACTCTTTTTTTAACTTTGGTCAAAAAAAGCATATCATATATAAAGAAATATTTTTTAGAGTCAATTTTTTTATCAAGTGTTTATGATAATTAAAATCTCAAATGTTAAAAAAAATATTACATTAGTGCATGATTTTTTATGAAAATTTAAAAAATAAAAAAATAAAATGACACACTATGTAGAAATCGAGTAAAGTAAAAAAAAATTCTAAAATATAAAAATATTAGAATATTTCCATGTGGATCCAATTCAAATGCATCATCTAAATTTTATGGCATTTGCTCAAGTCCTGCTATACCATACACTATTTTTGTGCTATGACTTAACAAATAGTATATCGCATATTATGAAATATTTTCTGAAGATCAAATTTTTACCATGTGTTTGAGACATAATTCAAAAAGCCAAATATCAAAAAATATTATATGAGTGTATGATATCTTATTATAAATGAAAAATGGCACGCTCAAATGCTCTTTTTTTTTAACTACATTTACTCATACATATCTAATATGTATGACAATACAATATTAGAAAAATACTTTTTACTATCTCAAAACACTAGAATATATCCATAATTTATACAATTCTATTTACATAGTAGGATACATATTATAGAAATATTCTTTATATGACTAAAACTTTAATCATCTATATAATTTTAAAATATCAAAAATTCTGGAGAATCGTATTCTTCACCAAATTGATCGTGTACATTGACATTCTATATTGCATAGGATTTACAAAGTAATATCTATAATTTTGGCGAGATACATGCAATTCTTATAGAAACTAAAAAGCAAATTATCTATAAAAAAATTTGTCATAAAAAATTTATCATGCAATTTACAATCGGAACTCCTTCATTTGCCTATGGAAGAATAACACAAGAAATCCAAATAGTAAATGCTCAATATACTTCATAATGAATACAAAACAATCATTCTTACAACATACAAAAGTCATTAATTGGTTAATTAATCAATAATAGACTAGTTATGGTATTTTATAATGTTTCTATTAACCATCCTTTTGATTTATGCTATGCAAAACAATCTTTGGATAGATTACATTTTTCTGTCATCATCTATTTAATTTGATGATTGGCACAATTCTGAGATGCAATAATTATATTTTTGTATCAATTACATCCTTCAGTATGTTCACATGCAACATTGGAAATAAACTTCATTAAATTTATTTATAGAAACAAAAGTTTTAAAAGGCTTCCGCTAAACACTTTTCATTTTATAATAACTTCTATCATTATATTTTACATTAGACATTAAATTATAAATCTTCTTATACAGATTGACAATCAAAAGGTGCTAACCCTCCATTTTCTTATTATACAGCAATATAAAAAATATTTAATTGGCCTATTTCATGAGTCTTGTTGAACTATCTAAATAATATAGAACCATATATCTTGACGTATTTATGAGACAATTAAAAAAATTAGTGCCTTATAAATTCTATACTAAATAAAAAATATCAACAATACTAAATACATTACTACCGACGACACACAAGATTCTTCAAGTGTGTCTTCCTAATTAGAATATTAACATAGGTAATTACTACAACAGTATCTATCGTACTATTAAAATCTATCATCTTCATAAAGCAATGCAACCTGAGGTAGCTTACCTCATCTCTCTAGATTATTTCAGTTGATAAACTATAACACCAAAAAAAATCAAATAATTTGATCAATTACCTTATGTTTAATAGAAACAACAAAAACTATTTACGTATGTTAAAACTCTAAGTAAAAAAAATAACTTTAACTCATGACAAGGGCTTAGAGCTTACATAAGATTATTATGGCCTCTTTATTCGAAATAACTTCATCATCTTTCATAGTATATTTAATATCTTATAAAAATTATTAAGAATTTATTTTTAATATGATGCTTATCTCTTTCTCATAATCAATCTCCTTCTTCGAGGTTCTGCTCTTCACTTGGGTTTTTAGCATAGAGAAGACCCACAAATCCTTTTGGGTCTACCTCCTTATCTTTCTTTTTATTCTTCCTATGACTTCTCATTTCGCAGGGATTGCATATATAAAAATACTAACAAAATCTCTAAAATAAAAACCCAGTGATATATGCCCATAAGTATTATATTTAAAGTTTTCCTAAAAATTTTAGATCATTTTGAACAGTGCATCTATGTGTTGCACTAATTTTTTATTTTTGCTGAAAAATGATGCATCATCTATTAAAAAAATTCTCTAGACTAATATATATATATATATATATATATATATTGTTGATATGTTTAGAAGCTCAAATATGAAAACCCATATTACACAGATATATTATAATTTATTAAAAATATAAAAAAATAATGTATGGTTTAATAATTTGTAATAATAATGCATTGATATCTCAACATTTGGTGCCTGGTAAGAATATAATCATGTCTCACATGATAAAAGATTGAACTCTTTAATAGTTTATAAATAATGAAAATGATCATTAAGATAGTTTTCCAAAAGAAGTTATAATAATAAATCTAAATTTGATTCCAAAATAAGGTACTTATTTTAGTAGATGATGTTGTTAATATCATTCTATTAATTATTTTTCAATGCAATGTAGGAATAGATTCTTTTCACAATCTTGAAGATTCTAATTTATTTGATGACTTAAAGCATGCGACGTGCTCATAGAACCACCCATATCAAATATCAAATATATGTTAGGATCAAATCATATTATATAAAAATATGGTACAATAATTTATGAATTATATACCTATACATGAGTTATGGGTAGACAACCTTTCAAATAATCAATAATTGAAATCTAGTTTCTCTTGAATCTCCTTATTTTCTTTTCCGTTATTAGAATCCTCTTGAAATAAATAAATGAACTATTGTAGACTAATTATACTTATTCGAAATTTTTAAATCATCAATGTTCGATATTAAGGATTACTGTAATCTATAGCTGCTTTAACAGAATAATGTGTAGGTAAAAATATATAATACATGCATTAAATAAAAATCTATCGTTGATTCATTATCATCACTTCAAATTTATCATCAACCTTTTTAAATTCCTATGGTTTGACCCTTCAAATAAAAAAAAAATAACTTATATGTAAGATACCCTCCGGATCTATATGTCTTCAGACCAATAACTTCTTTAGCATTGGGTAGAAAGAGATATATTATTCTCAGATCATCGTTCTATAATTGTCAATATTAATCTGTAAGGTATGACAATATTAGGAATATAAAAAAAATGATCAAATATAATATTCAAGTGACATTACTTGATGATAATGAGACCAATTTTGTTAGATTATACTTAGTAGGCTCCATAAGAAAATGAGAAAAATAATCCACAAAGTTTTGTTTTAAAACTATCCAACCAAGATGACTGTTCAACCCCTCTTTATCATTGGAATGACTTGATTCATAAGTACCAACAAATGGAACCATTAAGATGAAATTTAAAATTTATTAATTATAATCAAATAAAATTTATATAAACAAAAGCATTCCTACACTTGAATCAACATTCTTGCAACTATCTTAGGACATTGTACACGTATAATAAGTGTTTAATGACATGATTATTTTTTGTTTAAAGTCAAAAGGGATTAAATTTAATAATTCAATGAAAATTATCTAGCTAGAAAAAACAAGGATAAAAATTAAAATTGACACACGGTTCAAACTCTCAAAAATCCATAAAAATACTAAAAAAATATCTACAATAAAAACCCAGTGTTATATGCCCATAATTATTATATTTAAAGTTTTTCCAAAAATTTTAGATCATTTTGAACAATGCATCTATGTGATGCACTATTTTTTTTTTTGCTGAAAAATGATGCATCATCTATTAAAAAAATTTTCTAGACTAAATTATATATATATGTGTGTGTGTGTATATATATATATATATTGTTGATATGTTTAGAAGCTCAAATATGAAAAACCATATTACATAGATATATTATAATTTATTAAGATATTAAAAAAATGCATGGTTTAGATGCCAAAGAAATGGTAAAAATATTTAAAATAATTTTTAATATAAAAAATAGTGACATATATCGAAAGGTGTCGTATCTAAAGATTTTTAAAATTTTAAGATCATTTTGAATAATGTATTATGTGATGCACTATTTTTTTAATCTTCCTCAAGAGTAATGCATCCCCTATTAAGATTTCGTTTGATCAAATATATATATATATATATATTGTTGACCTATTTAGAAGCTCAAATGTGAAAAAATATTACATAGACGCCTTATAATTTTTAAGAAATGATCAAAAACAAGGAAAAATATATTATTCAAATGATCGAAATTTTATAAAAAATTCTCTAAAATAGAAAATTAGTGGCATATGCCCATAAGTGTCTTATTTAATAAAATTTAAAAAATTGAGATCATTTTGAATATTGATCCACGCAATGCACTATTTTTGAATTTTCCTTAATAATAGTGCATCACCTATTATGAAAATTTTCTTTGGACTAAGTTTTCTATATATATTGTGGGTCTCTTTATAAGCTCAAATTGAAAAAAAAAAATATATTACATGGATGAATTATAATTAGTTAGAAACAAAATAAACAAGGTAAAAATAACATATTGTTCTAGACAAGGTTTTTATTTATATAAAAAAATCTTAAAATATTAGCAGTAAAATAATAAGTTTTCATGGCAATGTTTAAAATAGTAAATATGAATGTAACTCTAGAACATTGGCTATATAATAAATCAAAAGTTAAAATTTTTTTAGCAAATATATTTTATAGAAGTAGAAACTGTCAAACCCTATAACTCTTCTTACGATAGCGACGGATTAGAAGCTCAAAGAAGTTGATAGTATCGACGACGAATCTCGATACTCGTAGGTGACGAGATTTGATCCTAAGCATAATAATGCATGAAGTAATCGATACTCGAAAAGATTGTGAAACATAATTGAAATGAAATAAAAAGTGATTGAGAGATTAAAAAAAAAAAAAGATCGTACATTCGGAAGAGGATAAAACAAGACACACAAAGTGGAGAAGCAGAGGAAGTAAAGGGAACTGTATCTACTTGCATCTCAAGACACGATTGGTGGGAGAAATCCAATAGATCGATTGAAAAGTCTGTCTACGTATGACTGTGGTTTGTACTATTTACTGTTGACTGCATAATAACCGAAGTTAATTTTCGACAGCCCATGCAGTAGTGCTACGACGACTTCTCATCTCTCTCTCTCTCTCTCTCTCTCTCTCTCAGAGGGAGGGAGGGAGGGAGGGAGGGAGGGAGGGAGAGAGAGAGAGAGAGAGAGAGAAGGAAATTAAGTGACCAACCAACAATAAAACCTTTCAAATTAATTATTGTGGAGGCAGTCTGAAGAATCATTCTGAAGCAAAAGTTGACATCAACCTACCAAAAAAATGTCGCCTTTGATTGTGGCAATTACTGCGACATCATAAGTTGGTGCCATGGAAATCCCCCATCTTTGTTTCAGCAGTGGAAGTATCAGAAAACACACAACAACAGTCTCTCCCTATAATGCCAATTTACTACTGCATCAAAATGAATCCCACTTATTTAAAGACCAGCAATCCCCCACACTCTCTTCACACCTGTAGGTGTAATTGCACCACCGAACAATGGTCCTCAGCCTCCTCCTCCTCTTCCTTCTCTTCTTCCCCTCTCTCGCCGCTCCCTCTCGCATTCCGGCCATCATCGTCTTCGGTGACTCCACCGTCGATGCTGGCAACAACAACTACGTCCGGACCATCGCCAGAGCCAACTTCGCCCCCTACGGACGCGACTTCCCAGGCGGCCGCGCCACCGGCCGCTTCTGCAACGGCCGCCTCGCGACCGACTTCCTCTCGGAGTCCCTCGGCCTCCCGCCCACCGTCCCCGCCTACCTCGACCCGGCCTACTCCATCAAGGACTTCGCCACCGGCGTGTGCTTCGCATCGGCCGCCACCGGGCTCGACACCGCCACCTCCGACGTGCTAGTGAGTCCGTCCTTCATGGCCTTCTTAGGACCACCACGCCCAACAATTTAGCTACGTAGTTAGTTTCGTGTCTTTTAGCCCACCACAGCGCCGGCCTACGGTGCGCGATCAAAATCGCGTCGCGACTCATGTCGCATGCCGCTGCTCCGGTCGCGACTTAAGTCATTCCCGGAGTCTCGTCGTACGTAGGTTGGTCGTTGAATTGAATGAATGCTACGAGTCGGATCTGCTGTCAGCCCGATACGATACGACACATTGATGAGTCCTTCCTCCACGCCCCACCGTCAACCTCTAACTTACGACGCCCATACTGTGGATGCTCATGCGCAGTCTGTGATACCTCTGTGGAAAGAGATGGAGTACTTCAAGGAATACAAGAAGCGGCTGACGCAGTACGTGGGGAGGAAGAAGGCCATGCACATCATCCACCAGGCCGTGTACATCGTCAGCGTAGGGACCAACGACTTCATCGAGAACTACTACTCGCCGACGAGCAGCCGGAGCAAGCAGTTCACGGTGGAGGAGTATGAGGACTTCCTCATCGGCCTCGCCGCCCGCTTCCTCACCAAGCTCCACCGGCAGGGGGCTCGCAAGATCTCCTTCACAGGGTTCGGCCCCTTCGGGTGCCTACCGTCGGAGCGGGCCACCAACTTGTTCGGCCACGGTGAGTGCGTGGAGAAGTACAACAAGGTGGCCATTGACTTCAACAGGAAGCTACAGGCGTTGATAGAGAGGCTGTGCGCTTCGTTCCCGGGGCTCAAGCTGAGATTTGCTCCCACGTATGACTTGTTCCTCCATGTCCTACACAATCCATCCTCATATGGTGAGTCTCCGACATGTTTCTTTCTTATCTGCTGGAGGAGACCTGCAGGTAAAGCAAGCGATGTGTTGCAGGATTCGAGAACGCGATTCGAGGATGCTGCGGGACGGGAAGAATCGAGATGGGCTACTTCTGCAACGAATGGAGCCATTTCACGTGTGAAGACCCAAACAAGTTTGTGTTCTGGGATTCAGTTCATCCCTCTGAGAGCTTGAATCGTATCTTCGCCAACCAGACGCTGAGGACCAGCCTCGCCGAGTTCTTATAGTTGATGTAGGTCGTTTAAGATCTCATATATATATATATATCCACAAGCCTAAGAAACAATCAAGTAGATTCAGTGAAGCTTAATCGGATGTCTTTTTTTTTTTGCTTTCTGCCTGTGTGTATCATGTGCGTCTCCACTTCTGCAACAGAGTGGTGAAGAAGATGAAGTCATTTCTGCGTGGAACTCCCCTCTACACCTCAATCTGGAGAAAGGCGACGCGGAACTCTAAGATCGTGAATCCTGAGCCCAGTTTCTACAATGATTACCAACAAAGATCATCGACTAATAATAGAATTAAGCTGAAGACCATCAACTACGTGTCCTGCAAGACGACGGAGTTGTAGATAAGAACGACGTCGTTTGCAGCTCCACCGAAACGACCCTACTCTGTCTCTCTCTCTCTCTCTCTCTCTCTCTCCCGCTTGTAATGGCTCTTGTCATTTATGAGTGGAGAATTTGCGGTATTTGGATGTGCATAGCCAATGGATCAAAACCACAAACTTTGTGGTCTTCTGTCGCCTTGTCCAACTCGTTTTTTCGAGGAGCAGTGGCCCTCTCGAGAACCTGACCTGTGGTCCTCAGAGGACAGACACCTCATTGCACAAACTTGATGGCACAAAAGTTCAAAACTCTTTGGAACACAGAGCATCATCCATGGGGATGGGGGAATAACAGAGAGTGACTTGCTGTAGGATAAGAGGCTTGATGTTGATAGGCCATGGATGAGAGGCAGAACAACTCCATGGCTTCTGTCTCATCCTGTGGTTCCCATTTTCTCAAACTTCTGCAAGACCATGTAGCATTGTTACAGAGGACCGAACTCCACATTCTCCTCCTGATGCAAAAAGGAATTGCTGCACGAAGGTCTTTTACATATGATTAGACTACTCCCCACCAGTCTCTCTCAAGATTCCATTTTTTGTGCTCATAATCTCTCTCTCTCTCTCGCTCGCTCGCTTACTTTTGTCTTCTTCCGCCAGGACACCCAAAAAGAGGTGCAAATCTGTAGTTACTGTTCTGTCTGCCTCAAGAGGCAGATAAGAGCCAACAGTCCTCCGCTGTTCTTTCACACCAATCCTCAGGAACCCAAAGGAAGCGTTTTTGTTCCTTCTCTTCAGCTTTCTTTAGCAGTGAGAGATCAAAAAGTGCTCTTTCTTTCCTTTGGGCTCTCTGGCTTCTTTGGCTGGTGTGGAGATGAAGCAGCTGGATAACGGGAAAGGGCGCAGGGTCCACCCAACCCCACTAACGGGGGCGGCGGCGACGCGGGACCTCCTGGCGGCGCTCCCCGCGACGGTGCTGGCCCTGGCGGCGACGCTGACGGCGGCGGAGCAGGAGGTCCTGGCGTACTTGCTCTCCGGAGGAGGCGGCGGGGGGAGGTGGAGGGAGCAGCGGCGGCGGCGGGCTCACCCGCCGGAGCTGGGTTGCGGGTGCTTCGGTTGCTACAAGAGCTTCTGGGCGCGGTGGGACGCGTCGCCAAATCGATACGTCATACACAGGATCATCGACATCGTGGAGGAGAGCTCGGAGGCCAGTGAGCTTGACCGCGGGAGTGGCAGCAGCAGGAGGAGGCGGGGCGGCCGCGGCGGGCGGAAGGACGCTGGCTTGGCGGCGGAGGTCGCGACAACTGGGGTGGAGGAGAGATTGGGGGTGGTGGGGATGGGATTCTCCCGGTTGGATGGAGGACGCTTGGCGGACGATGATGGCGAGGACGGTGATGATGATGGAGAGGAGATAAATGGTGGCGGCAACAGCAACAACAACGCTAATGGAGGTTGCAACTCTGTGAGGAGATTCATGAGCTTCATTGGGGAAAGGGTTTGGGGAGCTTGGAATTGAATGAATGGAGACAGAGAGATGGAAAAGGAGGGAGTTTTGGATGCTGGAAAGGTCACTTTTGATGCCATCTCCTGCCTCTTTCCTAGAATGGTTTCTTTTCTTCTCTTTGGTAGGGAGAAGTACTTGTACAGTTTCCTCTTCTTCTTTTGAGAATTTAACTCTCTCAGCATCAAAAGACATGCTTCATGTGAAAAGAGAGGTAAGATCTTTAAGCATTCCAAGTTTATTGCAAGTTCTTCTTGCTCTCTTATGATTCTTACTCTTGAATTCTATCTTGTAGGATTTCATCTCCTTCCAAATTTTGCTTGTTTTGATATAATATCATTAATCATTGCTGGAATTGCTATTCAATTGGGAACTTTTATATTACCTGGATAGAAGAAAAAAGAGAAAATTTTTCATGAATGTGGAGGAATTTATTCATTGACAAAAGCTTAAACTTCAATCTAAGATTCAGAGGGACACACTACAGTTTCATTGTTTACAGGTTATTACTATTTCTACAATAAAGCAACTAATGCTGTCTATATTATTCTGTTCCTTGCTTTCCTTTGTGAATAGTGTTCTAACTAGTATCCCTGTGCATTATATGTCTCTAAAAATGGAGAAAGAGATTTATATTTTGGTTACTAGTTTGTGAGGAATTTGGTATATGATCACTTGATGTCACTGCTCATCTCTTGGCAATCACTATTAGTGTCTCTTTGTGCTAAGTGGGATTTTTATTGGCTTTCCTCTGTTGAGTTATGTTTGTGTAAGCCAATTCTAGGTTAATTGTGTGCTACATGACTTTTTATGGACTTAGTCAAGTACTTGTTGCATGATTCAAATGCCATTTTGATATCTATGATTTGGTATCATAAAGTTGAAGTAAAGCCAAGCATATAGCCAGCACAAAAGCTAAGGAAGCAAGTGGCTAGTAAAACCACAGTTGTTCTTCCTCTTTTTCGCCTGCGGTGGCATCTATTCGCCTCCATTATCGCCTAACTTGAGCCCCTGGCTCTCCAACTGACTGAATCTGCAAGTTTTGCAGAATTATTTGATTCGAATCAATTAGCCAACTTAGAACAATCCAAGTTTCCTTCAGAATCTCTAAGCCTCTTTTGCCTTTGATAGAAAGAAAACACAGAGAGACTAAGCACTGGGACTGAGGGCATTTGGTGCTTCAGCATTCCCAAAAGACAGAAGGCTAATCTTTTAGCAACCTTTTCTAGTTTCACAGCATGGGTTGGCATCTCCAAAGTGTAGGTCTTTAAATTTTAGTGTTGGTGTGGGGACAAGCCTCTTCTCTGTAATTGTAGATACACTACTTTGTGCCTATGTATGGGAATCTGCCATGCACAATGTTTAAATTAGTATGGCTTCTGTTTCATCAACCAATTCATATTATACATAGACTTGGTCATATGGCTTCTGTTTAACCTCATATGGTGAAGACTCAAGGACTTCAAAATCTCATTGCATAACCCATGGAAATCATCGGTTTTTTATCTTTAATTGATGTTGACTTTAATTGATCTCACCTGCAGAGAAAAAAGAAAAAAAAAAACTGAAACTGAATGTGTTTAGGAAAGTAGAACACTTTTTTAAGTGGTCAATTATGCAGAGCATTCACTTTGTCTATGTCAAAATATTCTGAATTCTAATCATAATGTGTTAGTTCTTAGTACTGTCAAAGTTCACTTTTGATTTGTTTTATTTTTACTTATCAAATTAAATGCTTCATTCTCTTCATATCTTTTCATGTGGATTTCAGAATCTTACACACTACAATCCCCATTTTGCTATTTAATGTTGATTGTTCTGAGTTGCTGGTATGTCCAAAAAGTATGGTTTCCATTTTGCTTCTATCTCTCTCTCTCTCTCTCTCTTTGGATGGCATTTCTCCTTCTTAGATCTCAAGAACCCACTCATCAGATAACCTTGAATCAAATGTATGATTCAACATTATCCAAGGGCACCTGTGGTATAAGCAACACATCAACTTGTTGAATCATTTTTCTCTGAAATGTCTGCTGAAACCTGATACAAGTCCCCATTCTTAAGATCAAAACGGGTCAATGGTCAAAGATGCATGATATATTTGGAAGGAGGGAGAAATAAATTAATCATGCAAAGTTAAACAAAGGTAAAACCTTGTGAAGTGTAAGCTTCTTTAGCTGGACTGCAGCATGGATCTCTGAACCTGAAAAGAATGAGATAAAAGCCAGCTTTAGTTCCTTTGTTGCCAATGATGACATTATGTCTCTTATGACATGTTTATATTTAAAATTATATATATATATATATATGTTGTTTCTTAGGAAAAATTTACTGATTTAGATACTTATATATAGTGATTGGTTGAATGCTCAAGTTTTGGTTGTTTTTTTTTTATGATTGGGAATTAAGATTCTATTGGTACATTTATTTGTACCACAAAAGGCATCCTTGTTGGGGTACATCACTTGGCACCCACTCATGGCAAGTGCCTCGCAACTTGATGGGTGCTTCAGTTTCCACCCATGGCAGTTGTCTCACCTGTGGTCACCACATCTATAATTAATTAGTTATTTATTCTTTTTAAGAATTTGGATTATAATTTTTTTTTTTCAAATGGTGAATGGTGGAGGTAAAAATAATAATAATATTTTGATAAAATCTTTATTAATTAAACTAGTTGGTATGACATTTGTTTTCAACTTAACATTGTTAAATGATTATGAATGAAAAAATTATTACTTACCACTAAGTCTTAATGAAGTTATTATTGTCACCGCCAGGGACAAGATATCATTTACTCGAGGAATGCGTTACCCGATCATATATAGCTAGAACGAGGTAAGTTCACCGAGCGATCTCAATCCGTCGTCTTTGTTGTGTGGTTCTGCTACCTGCATGTGAGACTAAGACATCCAAACTTGAGCGATTGGGCTAATAAATATTTTTGGAGGGAACATAGTGTCGTCTCACTGGTGAGCGGTATGTCCACCTGAGGGGTCCCGTACCATCTTTCCTACGGTGGCGCTGCTCACTGCGGTGAGAATAAGAAAGAGAAATTTTAATTATTTGAAGCCTAAAAATTATTTTTTGGACCATATTCTTTGGGATCATAGTGTCATTTAACTGGAAAAAACATTTAATTATGGATACATCGAACCTTGAAAAAATCATAAAATAATGGAATCATATATGCCAATTTATGCAATACCGCTCAGGTGATAGATATCTTCTGGATATCAACCAGCATTATTAGGAAAAAAATTTGATCATTGGTAACAAATCTTGAGGTAAAATTTTCGTTTCATCACTTAGCTGTTGCATAAATAATAATAATTCACTCATCATAAAATTTAAGAAAAAAATAAGACTAAAGTTTAAAACAAATTGATATTTTTATCCACATAGGAACAAGTTTATGCTAGGGGTATTTCTCTAGAAAAAAAAAATGCTCATTTTGGGTTTTTCCCAAAGAGCACATTACCTTTTTGGTCTTTCTTATATAATATCACTAATTAAAAATATATATCTATCCGTTCGTTTTGTCACATTCTTAAAATTATTTTAATATTTTCATTTGACAAGTTTATAATATTTTTATATAATATTTATAGTATTTTTATTTATTTATCAAAGATATTGTAAACGTTATTAAAAAAATACTATAAGTGATACTTTTTTTGTTGTCATTACTACTTGTAAATCATTATAATATCATTTTTTTAGGCTATAAGTCTATTTAGATTATTTATAATATCTTTCAAGTAGATTTTATGATATTTTTATTGGGGGTGAAAAAAAAACATCATAACAAATTATTTTTTTATTTTTGTTTAGATGATGTTCCTCAATTATTATAAATACCTATTTAAATCCTAATATGATAGATATATCAAATGGGTTTTTAGTATATTTTGATTATATTTGACTCATTTACAATGTTTTAAAGTAGTCTTTACATTGCCCCGAAAACACTACAACAGATCAAAATAGGTGAAAAGAAAATTTTAAAATTAATTTGGGTATATTTCGAATTATGAGCATTGTTTAAAACAATCAAAAAATAAAATAATTATTTGGAAAAAACCACCAAAAAAAATGAGGGTTCTTCTCTAGAAAATCACCCTTTATACTATACATCATATCAAAACATGAGATGGTGAGATGTGGATGATATGACCAGTTTTGCATTCAAAATATTTATGACAGAACAGAAATGGAATGCCAAGGTATTTCTATTCTGAAAAGAAAAGCTGATGCCAGTGAAGATAAAAAGAAGCATAAATAAAGTTCCCAAACAAGAACAAGTATAGTTGCAATGACATCAACATAGAAACATTATTCCAAAATGCTTCGATTCACATGGTAAATACTTGACATTCTCCTCATATGATTGTTCTCTTCTCAAAACGCTGACGTCACTCCATGTAAAAGACAGAAAGAAATCTTACATTACCACCAGCTACTTATTTTTGTGGGCTGTTTCCTCATCACCTCTCAGATAGATCTTCCAACTGCCCATTTGTCAAGAGAATGATAACCAAAAATGGTAATCGATATGCCAAAATTTCCAGTCTAGAGACACCAAAAATGGATGAGAAGCTGCATCTAATCCGACTGATTTATGGATGACTCTGAATGAGGTGTGGTATGTGATGGAGATGTTTGTGTACAAGGACTTCCAATGTCATTGTTATCCACACCCTGCATCTCACCAATGCTCACAGATTTGAACTCATCAGATGCTGTTGGCAAACTGCCGGATGAACTATCTGCCGCCATCCATGTAGATTTCGAAACCCTTTGGTGGGGAGTGATCACTGATGAGCCTGGAAGAGGGAATACAACCACATATGGGTGATCAAATTTACAAGATGCACCATATTTGCAGCTTCCGTATGCAGCATAGAATGTGCATGCAGGCTCACCCTTCGTGACCGTCAGATGTACATGCACATAAACAAGGAAAACCGTCAGATACTTAACAGTAAACGAAGGCATAAACACCAAGATTTTAAGGAGATAAAAGTTAAATACTGGTCTGAGAGGAAGTCCAAAGGGTCCAATAGTGCATGCAGCTACTTGGTTCCTCTCTTTAGGGTGATGGTACTTGCAAGAACTACCGTATTTGCAGCCCCCTGTTTTCATGTAATATTGGCATTCTGGTTGATCAGGTCTCTCTGGAAAAATGATCGCCATACTTGAACCTGGATCCGCACGATGCTTTGAGTTGGGTATGTGATCAGAACCAAGAGACTTGTTGGAGGGAATGCTCGCACTGCCCTGTTTGAAGAATTATATAGAAAATCTCATGTAACTTTCTTGATAATCACAAATGACAGAATCCTAGCAGTTTGGTTTGGTGTGTTTGTGTGTTTTAGATTGCCACAATCCACCCAAAGTTACATCTTTAATTAGAGATGGACTAGGCAAATCTGTATAAGCACTGTTATCTGCTCGTTCACAAACTGATCCATCAAGTGGTCTTTATATATATATCTAGTAGTTGGATGTGTCTTTTCAACATGATACCAGGAAGAGGACAGGCAGTTAAACTTAGTTCAGATGTTGGTCAGGAGCTAGTACCACAACATTAAGCACATTTTAAAGTCTCCAGACAAATGTAACAAGAATTAACGACAGCACATTAGAAAAACCTTGTAATCATAATCTGATCTTAAATATGTTAATACCATATAAAGAGTTAAACTTTAAAATAAAGTGTTTCATATAACAACAAAAAGATGCACATGGAGTTAAAAAGTGTGTCATATTATAAGCATTAGTTAAATTTAAAGAGAATCACTTAGCAGCAATGTCGAATTTATCCGAAGTCTTGGTCCTGAGCTAATAAGAAATAATGCCCTCAATGTAACAACATTAAAAATATACAACTCAGGCAATCTAATGGATTTCAATTCCTAATTCTAACGAATAGCTGCTTACCATGTATTTGGTCCAACCCTGCTGCACAGGTGCTGTGGCTTGGGCGGATGGAAATACAAGGGGCATGTAAGATGGGGGGAACCCTTGAATACTAGGATTGGTCATGTAAGGGGTCCTCATCGAAGGCCATAGTGGAAGTCCAATCAAAGATGGTCCTCTTATTGGTGCAGAAGATCCTGTATATCCATACACCAAGGAGCCTGATATAGGAAACATGGTTCCGACACTCACAGGCTGAGGATGATTGAACTTGCAGGCAACTCCAAATTTACAATAGCCAGTTTTCATGTAGTATGGACAAGATTTTTCACCCTGTGAAACCACATCAAATAAACACGTTACAAAACTCTCATCAATACATTATTCAAAATTAAGGAAAATTTGATAACCACAAAATAAATGTCGAACCTTGCGAATTGGTAAACCCAAATCATTCAATTGAAATAATTGAGCATCATGCTTGTCTTGTGGATGATGATATTTACAGGTTGCTCCAAATTTACAAGTTCCTGTTTTGAGGAAAAACTACAACAGAAAATCCATATAAACCAAATGTCACCACAAAATATAGATAACTAAATCATATGCTATATAATACATTAGTGATAGAATCATGAGAAATAAATGCAACTGATTAGGAAGGTCTACATCTGAGTTGCACTACACATGCTATTGGTTAAAAGACATTAGCACAGCTATAGGTATGAGTTCCAGTAGAATTGAATTTTGCTAATCAGTAATCTTTATATATTATGATCTCCAAACAAATAGGTGTGCCCGTTTTAGAAAGACTTGTGCTGTACCTTATAGAACGAAAATTCAGAATGAGTTGAATTATATAATTACCTAAGGCTGATTCAAGCACCCATTATGCACAAATTCATTTACAAGATCGTTATCATTTTGCCTGGTCTCATTAATCTTTAGCTATTTGCGTCTTGGCAAGAATGAGAAGTTGCAATATGATGCTATAACCAACTGGTGAGAAATCCATCATTTAGATGACAAAAAAAGAAAATCAGACATATGCCCGCTTTTTATGTCAAAAGCATGACAGAGTAAAACATCCTCTTGCACCATGCTGTATATATATGGTGGACAGAACAGAAAACAATTGGTTTAGCAAACTAGATATGTTCCACTAGAAGCCCCAAGCATATCTATTTTGTAGGATATTTCATAACTGATATTTTTATATTAATTTGTTTAGAAGTATTGGTAACTTAAAGTTGTAGCTAAAACATTGTAAAATGTACGACTTCAAAGTGGTTTTAATTATATCTGCAAGTACACATGGAAAATGAAGCTCCTAACACAAACAAAACCATTGAAGCATTCTAGAACGAATGAAATATTAGGAGGAATAGTTTGCTTTAGAAAAGCAAACATGGTTTCATAGCAAAATACTTTTTGATAATGAGAATAGTTTAGACGTATCCAGTAACTTGAATAATTAAAACTTTAATAAAATAACTAGTATCCAATAAAGACTATGAACTGTGTAGGAAAATGACTTGCCTCATTTCTTACCCAAGCTGTCATAGTCTAAGCAGTGGCAAAACAACCAAAAACAAATTACACCATTTTTTGTCAGCCTTATTGCCACATCTTAATAGCATAAAGCCAGCAGACTATGGTCATCATTTTAGTGTTGAATTCTATGGCCATGGTGCCAAAACAGGAATACTGAACTTAACAGATAAAAACAGATGTCTCAGCACTGTATTGGTTCTCAAAATGAGGGATGAAACTTTGATATGTTTTTGGGCAACGATAAATGCACCTGGCAGTCAGATTGACCATCTCTTGGGTGAGGTTCATCTCTACACTGAGTTTCCTGGAGCAGAAGAATGAGTTAGACCAAAAACCAAATAATCCATCTCTAGAATCATTATGATGGTAAGAAGCTTGAACTGGAGGAACAAAACACTATCAACAGGAGTCCAGTTGCTCTCACCTTGGCAGTGATGTTAGGATGGTTGTACTTGCACTTGCTTCCGTAACTGCATAAGCCGGTCCTCAAATAGAAACTGCAGTTAGGTTCTCCAGGGCGGTCAGGATATGGATTCGGCTGCCCATCAGCACCCTCCCGACCATCCTCATCGTCAATATTTAAACGACTCATGGTTTCTGCCATCAAGAGCCATCAAAACCCATCAAGTTTCCCTTTTTTATTACACGCTGCTTCGATGATCGATTCTTTGCATGTCTCATGAATTAAAAGATGCCTTTTTAATCCGAAAAAGCAAACAGACTGATCAAAAGCAATACCACAGCAGGAAACAAAAAAGAAAAAAGACCAGAGGGGGCTTGAACCGGGACAGAACCGACCTTCAAGTTTACCTGGCGACGCATTGGAAGAGGAATCGAAGAGAACATTGTGCCTAGCGCCGGGCATCGGAGTGGTGATCGATCGAAACCCAAGATCAACCGATCGAAGCCAACGAAGATCAACCAACTCCTTCCCCTACAAATTCCTCAACTCGATCCCCGTCCGCCCTAATTCCAATCAACGATTCCACTCCCAAAGCGTGAAATTGGACGCAGAAGGAAATCCCGCGAGCAGCTTTCCGACAAAATTTAGATCTATGGGTGATGCATCGAATCAAATCGTCGGTCCTATTTCTCTCTCTCTCTCTCTCTCTGTTTGCTGCTTTCGTTTTAATTACCAAATCGATACGCTGAAGGAATCGGAGGAAAAGAGAAATTTAATGGGGAATGTGTTTATAATTATGTAGTGTATTTTGTTCAATAAATTAGTAGATCCTAGTAATTAATTTTTAAGACGGATTCTATTAATAGTTATGGAGGGAGGAGGGAAAGAGCGCGTATTGGATGAGGCTTTACTTATTTAATGATAATTAATACCATCTTATCGGATGAGATTAATAGCAGCAAGAACTGTCGCAATCACGTGCCCGAATGCCATTCAGTCAGGAAACAGGATTCTTCACCTTGACCGAAGTCTGGGGCCCACTTCTTAGTGAGCCCCGGGATTCTGAGAGGCTGTGTTATCTGTTTCCTGAAAAGGCCAAGACAGGGCATCCGTGCCAGTGCTGCCGAGATTACGGCCTCTTGGACACCTTGGTTTCGATTAGCTGTTGGGTTTCTCTACACGTGGACAGTAATGGTTTGTCGTCTTCCAAGTTTGAGGCTCTGGACCTGGCTACAACTTGATGTTTGGTGTTCGACAAGTAGAGCCGATCTACAAGTCGGTCACACGACCCACGCGGTCGCCGGTCCTCGCCGGGATCGTCTCCTCGAAGAGAAATCACAAACACCCGCCCCCAGCAAAGCACCGCCCAGATGCGGGCCCCAGAAGCGGGGTCCAGGAACAGTGGTGCGTTAGGCTATGGCACCACTGTCGCCGTTGGATCTACGGGACACCGTAATTCGACGGTTCAAGATCTCCGAGAGGGATCACCTGCACTTGGGTCAATGTTTTCTGTGTATTGGGTCAAAATACGTCAGGATTTTGACGATGTTTAAGTTGACCAATGGCGTTTTCCTTGATGCAGCAACGCAGATGTCACATAGCGTTTCTTTCCTTAGCATATCTCAGGAAATCTTTGCAGGGATGCTGAGGATCCATATTTAAGATACGGTGAACAGTACCACTTCGTGCAATGCGGGAGAGAGGATTGATCGGGTGGCCCATCAAGATGAGTATGGATCTATCCATCCATCCACGAATCTACAGTCGTCGATTCTTCTTCTTGCGTCCTCTTTTCTCTGCAAGGAAGGAGTAAACACTCGACTTCCTTCTCGTCCATCCCTGCTGGTGATGTCCACTGACGAGCGAAGCATATGAGACCATGAGATCCTGATATCGAATCCATGCTAAAATCTAAAGCTAACTTGTTCCAGGATGGGATCAGGCTCAAGGAAGAAGAGGGTGAAATCTACCATGATAATGACTGCAAAGCAGCTTCTTGTTCATGCATCCTTTGCATTACTTTGTACTAAAAACAAGTTTGCATTTGAATCAGGACAATGAGACAGGACATACTCCTCCAGTTCTTGGACAACATCAATGAAGTGGACTGACATTTACACCTTCCTTCAAGGCACAGTAAGAGCTGACAATGAAGCTTGATACTCCACGCAGTAGACTGTCCAATTCTTATAATAGGAAGACAGAGACGTGTAACACATTGTTATCCATGCAGTAGAAAGAATCCTTTATCTTGAAAATGAGGCCTGAGAAAGTTTGAAGCTTGAGATATCGAATTGCTCCATGAACATTTGATCGGAAACTCTTGCTTTTGCAGCGGCAAAGCATCGGTACTCGTCGAATATTGAAGCAAGGCACCACCGCTGCAGTTTTCTTAGACATCCAACGACGCAACCAGTTCGATGCTGAAAGCAGACAGACTGAAGATTATGATACTTCATGACTATGTTTGCAAGTACTGAGAATGATCTGAGAGAGTCTGATGAGTTTTACCTTGCCTCGGTTGCAATGGATAAGGAGTGGGTGGTTTCTGATATCTACAATTCAAAGTTACAGTTCATGAAACAATTAAGCAGTTGAAGTGCAAATGATGTTTGCCAGATCTAAGAAAACCAGTTTATCAACAATTTATACCGAGGACTACTTTGAGTGCTTCACGAATTGTATCTTCTGGAATGTTGGCAAAAGGTTCCTGCAGAGGAAGTGGCTCTTAATAGTATTGACAGAGTAGCTTAAACCAAGATGACTGGTGATGCTCCTACCATTATTCTCAGAGTTGAAAAGGATGACAAAATGTTAAATACTGTTAAATTACTCTGAACATTGTCATAATTGCATGCCAAGTTCATGGTTTTAATATACCACTGAGTGCAAGACAGATCTAACTGAGATTACTGAACTAAAATTGTAAGTTTTACACATTATGAAAACAAATATACTTGTCTAACAAGTTATCTTCAAGGTTGCAGAGATACACCTTCAATGCATTCACTTCTTACTACTGCTGATCATAGTTCCATCTTAGAACAACCCATGATTCACAAAAGAAAAAAAAAAAAAATCAAGGATAACACCAAAAGTGAAAAAAAAAAAAGAGGAAAAGATTATTGAAATGTATCCTAACTCATTAAATCCATTAAGCTAGAATCTATACTCTCCTTTTGTCCAACTAGCTGTTGGAAATATGAAGAAGTAAAGAAATACCCATTGAGTTCATTGATTTATCATCAATTTATACAAGTGAAGATAGGAGGATTTCCCTCAACTACCATACGTGATTTCCCCATTCAATTGGGGAAATCATATCATTCAGTTGGGAAAATCATATCTAAATCTTATCTTCTATCATACCTTAACAAGATCGAGCTCCTGTAAGAACGCCGATCTTGAACCAAATACACCGATCTTGAACCAATGATAATAAATCTGAATGAAAGAAGCCATTGTGTTGTCAACCGTGGAAGATCTGACGGTGGTTGATTTCGACGACGATGTCAACCTAGTTGAGAAGGAAGCCGTTGTGTTGTCAACCGTGGTAAAGATCAGATGACGATTGACTTTGATGATGATATCAGCCTAGTTGAGAAAGAGCAGACAATTCTACTGGAGCTAAGTTCGAAAATCCGATTAGATCGGACTATCATTGGACTATCATGCCCCCGCAAGATCAAACTCCTGTGAAGGATGCAGATCTTGAACATATGCCAATGAACCTGAATGAAGTAGACCGCTATATTGTCAACCACGATGAAGGTCTGACAGCAGTTGACTTCAACGACCATGTAAGCCTGACTGAGAAGGAGGGTGCAGGCATGGCTAAGAGGAGGTCTGGCATGGGCCACGCGCAGCAGAAAGAATGGAGCATAAGTTGTCTGTGGACAGCAAAGTGGAGAACTGATAGAGTTGGGGTGGACTGCCGAGGAAGAAGGCGTCGGTGCTGCCGAGCAGCGGCAGCGGATAGAAGGATCTCGCTGGGCGATTGAAAGGCAGGAGAGAAAGATGTGGTGTTGATGCCCTTCGTCTTCTTTTCTTTCTCACTTTCGTTTCTTCGTCAATCATTGCCACCGCACTGATGGTGGCAGCGATTGACGCTGGCTGCTACGACTGGGGTGAAGGCAAGATGGTGCGGCTGCTGATGGAGGAAAAAGCCGTAGGATGTAACAGCAGGGGAGAAGGAGGAGGCAGCGTCCAGTGGCGGGTGGCAGCGGCGGCTGGCGACCGGAGCTGACAGGTATGACCTTAGATAGTGTAACGGGCATCTGCAGTTTCGTAGGGGAGGAGAGGAAGATAATGGCCGGCGGTTGGGAAGAGAAGCGACTGTGGAAAGGAGCAGCACTTGTACGATAAGAGAAAGAGGGGAGCGACCACCAATAGAGAGGATGGAGTGGCAGAGAGGGTGCAGCAGCGGCTTGTAGCGAGGGGCTGTGCTGGCGGTTGAAAGATTGAAGCAGAGGAGGAAGGGGGAGATGGCAACAGTGGCAAGGTTGTGTAGAAGTCGACGCCGGCGACAGCGAAAGCAGCAGCGACGCTACCATGTGCTGATGAAGTGGAAGGAAGAGACACGAGTGTAGATCCGACGCTGCAAGGAGAGATCTACATAAGAAAGAGATCAGTAGAGAAAAAGGGCAATAGATCTGCCGTGGGAGAAGTCAGTGGTGCCACCGGGACAACACAGGTTGTTGGACCTATTTGAGGCAAGCAGGCACCGAAGAAGAGATGTCATAAGATGATGATCACCTAGACCAACTGCTCCAACACAACAAAGGAGGGAGATGACGAAGAGAATGGTCGCCCGGGTCACTGGACCTTAGAGGGCTATCATTGGCAGAGGAAAAGAGCGAGCGTTGTTGATAGCATCATGAGCGGCGCCCGTCTCTTGTTGGGATGTTGTCGATGGACAAATGGTGATAGAAGCTATCGTTTGACAGTGAAAAAAAAAATAAAAATTCTCTCTTAGAGAGAGAGAGGCTCTGATACCATGTTGAAATAGAAAATAGAAATGAAAAGCCCAATTGATTCACTTATCCATCGTCAATTTATACAGGTGAAGATAGGAGGATTTCCCTCAACTAACGTACGTGATTTCCTCATTCAGTTGGGGAAATCATATCAGTTAGAAAAATCATATCTAAATCATATCTTCTATCACTATCCTTAATTGTCTTAATCAATCTGTACCAACTATGAGTTACAATGCCCGGTGATGGGTTTGAGAAGCCCTCATGATGGGAGTTGCAGCACTACAACCACCATTTTCATGAACTAAACACTCCAATTACTAAAACAATTTTCTAGATTTGCAGCAGCACTTTTGTTGCTGAAAACTCAAGCCTCACCTTTGGATCAATCTGGCTGCCAGAAGTGAATCACAGGAAAAGCTACTCAGTGGTTTAATAGTCTGGTTGATGCCGAGCAATTAGACTTCATGATCATCACTGCCTCGTTGAGCATCACGAATCAGATAGGATTGTACCTTTTTTAGTGATGTTAAAAATTCAGTGTCAACTTCTTTCATCACAGTGGAGTTTGGCCTATACTCGCATCCTCAGTTCCTAGAACTTTTCCTGTGTCTTGAATCTTATAAATAGAGCATCTTAACAACTCAGTCTTTTATAGAAAACAGAAGACATAAAAAAAGTACAAACAAGAAAAGTATATGTACATGGCTTCTCAGCTATCTGCAAAGGAGGACCATCTCAGAGTCCTTTTGTTGTTTTATGCTTTGGGAAATAAGTTTTGGAGATTGTTGCAATACACAGAGCAAGCAGGCAGTAATGCTTTGATGGTACCAAATGGTCACTTGCCATCAAAATTTGCTCAAAGAGAAGGAAAAGGGGAAGTGAGAAGCAACAAACAGAAATGGTGGTGGATATATCATGAATAATCTGATGAACTAACAACTATTGGAGCCTATCACCAACCTAACTGATGGTTTCATCTAATACTGACGAAGATGCAAGGCGTCTAAGAGAGAATGATCGAAGAGACTAGCTCTCAGTGAGAGTTACAGACCAATTTATGATCGAGGCAAGTGACAAGCTAGTGAGTAAACCAGAAAGCACAGAGGTCATGACAGAGAAGAGAGGCTTCACATGTCCTCCTACTCCGTGGGTTAGCACACCAGCAGTACATCCAGAATCATAAGCAACAAGAAGCAGGCATTTTGGTTGATGGATTAGGAGGAAACTGGGCATCAAGATCGCACCTTGTACCCGTCGATCCCGAACTGGAAAAGCCTGATTCCGTTGGCTCGAAGGAAATCGACGTTGGCGTCCGGGTATGGCTCCGGGCAAAGACACCTGCAGCCCAAACCAAAGGCATAAAAACCCACAAGACAAAAGGACCCTTTTCAGCAACCAAAGCAGCGATCTTTCCGCGATCAAGGAAGAGAGGGAGGAGCTTCACGCACAGGACGGAGCGGAGGTGGAGCGCCCGCAGGAAGCTGAAGTTGGCGGCGTCAGGGAAGCCCGAGCGGAAAACACCATAGTCCACCATCGCGAAGTTGAGCGGTGGCACCAGCACCGCCGCCCCCGCGGCGGTCGGAGGAGGAAGAGGGCGAGCGGGTTCCGCCTCCGGCACCACCTCCTCCGCGGCGAGCGCGTGCTTGACCATCGACAAGAGAATATACCGTAATATTATCCCCGCGGCGTCGCTGCTCCGTTTGGAGAATCTTCTGAAATCTTGGACCGATGAATGAATGGCTGAACAGTTAAAGGGAAGGCAGCGGTACGACAGACGACAGAGTACGCTTGTCTTCTCTTCTCTTAGTGGTGACGATGACAACAACAACAACAACAATGGGTCTGAGGTCTGGTTTTCCATTCCTTGGATCATGCCTTCATGCTTTCCAATTTCACCCTACTTCTAAGAAGCTCAGAGAGATTGTGGTGGAGGATCGAGTGTGACTCAGCAGCAAGTCTCTGCGGCGGTCCTCGTCGGTGACAACAGGAGCTTAACATTGCCGTTGAACTGTAGGCGCATGTTGAGCTGCGACACCAATCTTAGTTAGTTCACCATGAAAGATCTCGTAGAACCGAAAGCGATGCCATACGAAAGCAAACGAGAACTGGAGAGGCATAAAGTACATTCCCACAGAATATGCTGTGACTTTGGATTACTTTAATCCTTCTTCTCTCCTCCACGCACCCTCTCGTGGCTGCTATTGTTCTTAGTTTCTCCTCCAACACAGCTTGGTATAATCCAGAAGAAAAGCCGTGCTACATTGTATATATTGCCACATCTGTCATACCATCTCTTTGTCGTAGGAGTGTACTTGGACAACTCAATGAAGACAAAAGGTGAAGTCAACTCATCCGGAGAAGATTCTTCTTCTTCTTCTTCTTCTTCTTCTTCTTCTTCTTCTTCTTCTTCTTCTTCTTCTTCCATTTGCCGAAAGATACATGGCGTTCTCTGATCCTATATGACCAGAGAACAGCAAAATGGTCAACCACGGAAGGTATCCATCCATCTGAACCCTCCCGCTCTGCTGCCGCTTTGCATGTGTTCGTCGGAGCTGCTCAAACCGCAATCGCACTGTTTGCAGAGAGCAGATACAACACAACAGGGGAGGATGCTTGAATCCATGCAATGGATAAGACTGCAAAGAGAACATGGTTGCTAGATAAAGCAGGACACATCGCACTGCCTCCCCAGGAACGACGGCGCAAAATTTAAAGCGCATGCAGTGAGCGCAATAGAAGGAGGACGTGGGTGCGGTTTCTGCATGCACAGTGTACACACCCAAATCGACTTGCTTGTCAAAGATAATTATGGATTGGGTTGGTGTACGTATTGCAGCTTACCAAAGGAGATGGATTGCTTAATATCCTCGTCCTTAGAACACCCATATAGTGTTACGGTTTTAGGGTCACGAACAGCAACACTGGGAAGGAGATGGATTGCTTAATCTCTGAGGCGCATCCTTCTGAAAGATTAGCAGAGGAGACCTCTCTATGGTTTGCCAGACGAAGCAGGTAATCAACCCAAAGATTTGGAAGGGAGAGTGCTCGGAAGGCAGGACAGAGTGGGTGAGTTGCTTGTTTCCAGATGCATCCAACCTCATGATGGTAAGTAATGAACTCCCACGCCAAATAATGCACTGATGCAGTGTGGACCTTAATGGAGTCATGGGTTAGGGAAGGTGGGACTCGCTTTCCCTGTGACTCCCACATGTGTATTAGTAGTAGGTATTTGTGAGGGCCAAAGCTTAAACAGCACCTTCCTCTCTCTCCCTCTCTTTCTTCCTCGTACGTTTGTGGGGACGCAAGGAAGATGCTTGGGAGTCATGTTGTCAAAACCTTTAGGATCCTGCCGATCTCGTTCGTACTTCTCCTTCTCCTTGCCGCCGCCCGGGCTGCATACGACTACCGCGAGGCCCTCTCGAAGAGCCTGCTCTACTTCGAGGCGCAGCGCTCCGGCCATCTTCCTTACCACCAGCGCGTCACCTGGCGCGGTCACTCCGGCCTCACCGATGGCCTCGAACAAGGAGTTAGTCAGCGCGTCGTCTTCTTCTTCTTCGGTATCTTCGTCTCATCGGTTCCTTCTTTCTGAGAACAGGTTGATTTGGTTGGAGGGTACTACGACGCAGGAGACCACGTAAAGTTCGGCCTGCCGATGGCTTTCACCATAACCATGTTGTCCTGGGGCGTCATGGAGAACGGGGATGCGATCGCGGCTGCCGGGGAGTTCGAGCACTCGTTGGAGGCGATCAAATGGGGGACTGATTACTTCATCAAAGCCCACACTCACCCCAACGTCCTCTGGGCGGAGGTACTAAGATATTGCGTGGCATTGCGCTTCATCAACTACACATCATTATGCCAATCCACATTAACCATCAGTTAGTTCTCTTCTTCTTCGTCGATTAGGTCGGAGACGGCGACACCGACCACTCCTGTTGGCAAAGGCCAGAAGACATGACCACGTCGAGACAAGCGTACAAGATCGACGCGGAGCACCCGGGATCAGAGCTAGCAGGAGAGACAGCAGCGGCCATGGCGGCTGCGTCTATCGTGTTCAAGAAGACCAACCCACGCTACTCGCACCTCCTACTGCGTCACGCCGAACAGGTGGGGTTCCACGCAGCCACACACACCAACGCGCTCTGCATCACCACCAGTCAGTCTCCCGCTATAAACAGAACGCATCATTTGGCATTGCAGCTGTTCGAGTTCGGGGACAAGTACAGAGGCCGCTACCATCTCAGCGTGCCGGCGGCGAAGAGCTACTACCCATCGCTGAGCGGCTACGGCGACGAGCTGCTGTGGGCGGCGCTGTGGCTCCACCGGGCGACGGGGAGAGAGTATTACTTGCAGTACGCGGTCGACAAAGCGTACACGCTGGGCGGGGCCGCATGGGCCATTTCAGAGTTCAGCTGGGACATCAAATACGCCGGCGTTCAAATTCTTGCGTCCAAGGTAAGACTTGTTGTGCCTCTTCTCCTGCTCACACCTTTCTTTATTGACCTCGTCACCGTCATCTCTCAACAATAACGCGCTAAGACTGCCGTAGAACTGATGAACTTATCGTGGGAATTCATTTCGATGGGAGAAGACTTCTTGGAGGGGTGGATGAGACATGATGAAGTCCATTCTCAACTAAATCTAGAGAGAGAGAGAGAGAGAGAGAGCGCGAGAGAGTCATGACGTGTTTCTGAAGAGGCTCCCTCTGTTGACTCATTGCGCACACCAATTGCCGAGGGAGTTGTTATATGG
This sequence comes from Ensete glaucum, assembly GCA_021527575.1. Classification (NCBI taxonomy): domain Eukaryota; kingdom Viridiplantae; phylum Streptophyta; class Magnoliopsida; order Zingiberales; family Musaceae; genus Ensete; species Ensete glaucum. The sequence goes on from CM038552.1 coordinate 43,977,184, forward strand.
TCAGTCAACCGACACTTGACTTGGAGATCGACGCCGACCGTGCAATGGTAAGACGTAGGTCTCTGTATTCGTCAGAACTTGAAGCATAAGTAGGTTTGAATCACTCATCAATGGCGATCTAACCTGAGACCTCCAACTTCGATTCTACTCCTTGTTCTAACAATGAAGAGGAAATCGCTCTTCAGGATTGACCTTTGCACAGTCTTGGAACATCCCACGGCTTTGTGGAACAGTTCTATTGATTGAGATTAATGGAAGAACAAGATCAATAATTCACAACTGCTCTCCCGGTCAGAATCGACCCTGACAAGCAGCATTCAATTGACTCATAGCAGTGACAAATCCTTGGCTTTTGTATCAGCTGCTGATGGAAGGAGGAGGAGGAGGAGGCGGAGGAGGTATTCTCGACCAGCAAAGATACACACTGCAGCAGTACCGATCGAAAGCAGAGCATTACTTGTGCTCCTGCCTCGGCATGCACAGCAACGACAGCAACGTGCGCCGCACCCCCGGCGGCCTCCTCTTCGTCCGCCGGTGGAACAACATGCAGTACGTGGCCGGCGCCGCCTTCCTGCTCATCGTTTTCTCCGACCAGCTCGCGCTGGCCCACGAAGACCTGCACTGTCCCCGTGGTCCGCTCAGCCCGCAGGAAGTGGTCTCCTTCGCCAAGGCCCAGATGGACTACGTCCTCGGCTCCAACCCAATGGGCATCAGCTACATGGTGGGCTTCGGGCCCCGATACCCCACCAGCGTGCACCACCGAGCGGCTTCCACCGTGGCCTACAAGAAGGACAAGTCCTTCATCGGCTGCGCCCAGGGCTACGACGCGTGGTTCGGGCGGCAAATGCCGAACCCCAACGTGCTCGTCGGCGCCGTCGTCGGCGGCCCGGGCGCCGAGGACGAGTTCAGCGACGCGAGGGGGAACTACATGCAGACGGAGGCGTGCACGTACAACACGGCGCAGATGGTCGGAGTGTTCGCGAGGTTTTCTCAGCCGGAGAGACGATGACAAGCTTCTGCATGCAGACACATAGGAAACAGGTGTTGGTTTTGTGAGCTCTTTGTTTCCTTGTTGCCATTGTAGGGACGACGATATGTTTTACTGGGTATAAGTCCGAGTTACAGAAACAGCGAAGGTAAAAGCAACACAGAAAAAGAGAGATAGAGAGAGAAACATACATGTTTCTTGGTTCAGCAGTGAGTCCTTCGTGATTGATATGTTCTCCTGTTCTTTACTGGTTGCAAGGTCCTGCAAGCTGAGATACCATACGACCAATCTTGCATGGCTTCGATGGCACTCTGTCACGGATGCCAAGCAATGATCATTTTATCCTTGACCACTCTCTGCCACTGGCTTTAATTGATGATCGAGCAATTTTGTTGCTAATTTCTGATGATGATTTGGGATCATTTTCCACAAATGTATAAATATACATATTTCAATACCTTATCCATATGCAGTCTCATTCACCAACTACAGAGAAATATAAAACGAATGTGATCATAGAAGACTTTGCTGGATATCAAACATTTCAAACTTCTGCCTGCCATTAGATAAACATACCTCTTGTGCCTTCATATGATAAGCCACTCTAATCTAAATTGTAGTGCAAGTACCTTTGATGGATTTCACTTCCAAAACAAGATTCTTCTTGCAGCCAAACAGACCAGAAAGTGCAGTGATTACCAGCTGAGGTAGAATACAAAAGTTCTCTTCTATGCATTTGAACAGTCATCGAAAAGAGTACATAAAATTCTGGAAGTTCCCCTTTTTTTTGTCAATAAATGAATGCATTATACTATAATACATATACAAGGGCATATAGGGTCATAGATCCAGCATGTACTGAAGATCAGCGGCAAGCGAAAAATTTTCTTCAGCATAAAAATGGAGATCAAAATTAGATTATTCTTCCATTTCCTCAGATGCTCATGAGCCACTGCACTTTTTGGGTGTATCATCTGCAACCATAAGATGGTATGCTTGCAGTACTGCATTTTGCTTTATATGCTTGGCCTCTCAATGTTCTCAAGGAACTACATGTTGGCAAGACTGAATCTTCCATTTAGAAGGATATGTCTGTCATACTGGAGTCCTGCTCCGGCACCCTGTATGAAAATCCAAGCTCATCTCCTGAGCGCCTCCTGACTGCACTTGCCCTTTGCACCAACCGAACTAGTTGTTGGACGACTTCAGACATTGGCGGTCGAAATTCTGGCTCCGGCTGTAGAAGTCATAAGAAAATTAGGTTTGCCATTTTTGAAGCTTTAGCCATCTTTATGGCCTAGGATTAGAATATATATATATATATATATATATATATGTATATACACACACTAGTTCACAGGCATTTATTGTAGAGATCATAAGAAAATTAGGTATGCGATAACCCAATCAAGGTTTCAAATGACAATATGGATTAACCGGTCTGACCAAATACTGCAGTAATAATAGTTAACATTTTATTCAACTTTGTCAGTGGTACACATTGATGTACTGCCCGACAACCAGTACCATACTTGTTCAATGCGCCACCAAGGCTGATACAAAATCGAGATTTAAATTCTTAAATTTTTTTAATCATAATTTTAACTTAAAACAAAAGAAAATAATGCAAATCCAGTTTCCAAGGGCTTGTAGAGGAGTAGAACCTAAAACGAATTTAACATGAGATCACTTTCACATATCATTAAACGCCAATACTACAATTTTCAGTTTAACAATAATGAAAAATTTTGTAGATAAAGAAGCACCAGTAACTGCATCTGTCTGTGCTTCCATTTACCAATGTCACTGGATTGCTACAGAATATTGCTTGTCTGCACTGAAAATTAGCAACAGTATATATTCTCATAGTTCTACCATATCCGATTTGATTCATTATTAACATTTATCAGTAAAAAATATGAAAAAAATGTAGTCATATTGTGCCATCTCTGTGGTTGAGAGCATACTCCAAGCTAATCTTAGAATAAAATAAAAAGGTCCAGCACATCAGCAAGCTAACCTTATAACAGAGAAGACCTTAATTGAGCTATGTTTATAAATCTTGTGGAAGGAGAAAACACTGAGCAAAAATTTAATGACACTATAAGGACATATAGATAGAAAGAAAAGTACAGTATGAAGTACCTGAACGCATAGAGCAATTATGTCAGCAAAACGTGAAAGAGATTTTGCAGGATACATCCCGTTCAATGATGTATCAACCATCTTAGATAATGCATCAATATCATGTAGTTGAGGAGTTGCCCATCTGACAAGGGACTGCTCTGATCTCACTCTAGAACTGAAAATGCAAGTAAGAATTAACAGTCAACAACCAAATTGGCAAATTGAATAGCCATACGATCAATATAAATGAGATTATATGGCAACAAAAATAAACCTATCCAGTGGCTTCCGACCAGTCAGCAGCTCTAACATCACTACTCCAAAACTATAAACATCACTCTTTATAGTATACACTCCAGACATTGCAAATTCTGGAGCACTGTAACCAAAGGAACCAACTACCTCCGTTGAAACCTATCAAGTGCAAAGTAATGATTTACAAAGACAAATTTCATGGTCAATCTAATTGGTAAGTGATTATTATATTGTTTTCACTTGCCTGTCTTTCTGTGTTTGGTGTTAATGCAGCTAAGCCACAGTCTGATAAGTGAGGATTAAGCTCTTCATCAAGTAGAATATTGGTGGACTTGAAGTTTTTGTGTACTACAGAAGGCAGGCATACTTCATGGAGGTACCTACATAGAAGTCGACATATACATACCTGTCTGAGTACATATTACACCAAATTATTGAACCTTACACTGTACTTACTCTAGAGCCCTAGCAGTGCCAAGTGCCACTCTCACACGTGCATTCCATGATAGCCTCTTGCTACTATAATCAGCAAAGTGCAGCATATCATGTAGAGTTCCATTTCCAATATACTCATGAACCACAATCCGCTGTCCATGTTCAACACAGTAGCCTGAAAGTGTAACAATGTTTGGATGCCGGAGTCTTGACATATTTGAAACAGCCTCAAGAAAATTATCCTCCTCTTGTAAGGATATTGCTGCACTGTCAATCTTTTTAACAGCCAAAACCTGGGAGAGGCAACAAATTGATCAATACATGCAGCTGATGCAATATAGTATAACTATGAACTGGTTGGTGAAGGAACAAGATACACTAGGAAGCATCTCCAGTTCCATATAAGTTTGATGACTATATTAAGCTAATGCACTAGGTCTATATTAATCTCAGGGAAAGGAAAAAGGCAACAATCCTAGCCGCCAACTTTCCTCGTGATGTTAGAACCAAAGATTAGATACATTTTAGTGGTGACTTTATCGAACTAACCAGAACCTAAGAGATCATGGGCTCCTTTAATCATGAAAAGCAAAGGCAAATGACATTCATCAAGATGGAGTAGTGAAGTTGTGAAGCAACAGACATTTTCCAAGCTCAACTTTTTTTCTTGTGTTTTCTTTTCCACCCTGAGCATAGAGAGGAAGCAAATTGCATGAGCTATTAGTCTTCCCTCTGTCAGATTTTCCATTTGCAACTCTTGTATGCACAAGATGGATTTCTGTATTACTGATAAGAATCTCTTGTGGAGACCTCTAAACTCAAATAAGAGATGTAGTTAACAGAAATAAATTTGCCACTTAGTATACCAAAATTACCTTTCCATTTGGAAACTCTGCTCGATAAACCCGACCAAGGGAACCTTCGCCAACAAGGCAATCCTGACTAAAGCTATTTGTTGCAACCTGAAGAGAAGCAACAGTATATGATGTTGCAGTTATAGGGATTTTTGGTCGTTTTACAGGAACATTCTTGCCATGCAACTTTTCAACTATCACTGTGTCATTAGGAGGCCCTGGAGTTGTTGCGGAAGAACTTTTCACTCTCAGCTCTTGCATCTCTTTCTCATTCACTAAAAAAGACATGTAAAAATGAGTGCATAATTTACTTATATGATAAAGGTAGTTACCAAGTATAACATGTAACTTCAAAAATCTGAACAAAAAGAATTAATAATATAAACAACTGAAATTGTACCTTAGCACAGTTAATCAAAAAAATAAAAAAGTTTGTGACTAAAGGGGGTACCTTTATCCGCAACACCAACAGCAGACCTTCCAGTATCATTCCTGTTATTTATACTATGATCTTTGCGCTTCTGGACATTGCGAAGTAGTAATATTACAGCTAGTGTGATGCATAATGCACCAAGTGTTGAGCCTAAAACTATTCCTATCAGTGGACCTGTAGTCAATTTTTTCTTGTTGCCTGCATTATCTGGAGAAATTGATTTACCCTCAGACCCCTTTGGTGTATTTGGAGATTCCTGAGTGCTGTTATGAGTACTGTGCTGTCTACTTGGAGGTGGCGGCATGTATGGTGGTGGATGCGGAGCCGGACTGTTAGAAAAGAAATTACCTCCAATCCTGCATATGAAATTGCAAGCATAAAATGAGGAAAAATGGAGGAAAAAAAAAGACTCGTAAAAGTGATAAGCAAGATCTTCTTTGCTACTCACTCAAGATCTGAAATTGAACTGAACTCCTGGGGTATCCAGCCGTTGAACTGGTTATTTGCAATATTTCTGATAAAAATTAGCCATATCAGACTCAGCTTTTATACAAAGTGCAATTGCAACACTTTCTACAAGGTAACTTACAGATTAGATAGGCTCAGATTTGAAAGAACATTTACTGGGCCTGTCAATTGATTGTTTTGTAAGTAACTGAAAAAGAAGCAAAAAAATTAGGAAGCTCCAGTCTTGCATATGACTGAAAAGCCCAAAAAAAATGCAGCTATTAATTTTGTTGCACTTACAGACTAAAAAGGTTTGACAGAGAGCCAAAAGAGTTTGGAAGATCACCAGTAAAGTTGTTGAAAGACAAATCCCTGTCATGACATGCTTACAATCTTAATATTTGCATACAAAGCACAACCTAAGATATCATGACAGAATGATTTATCTTCACAAGCAGGTAAGACGGTTGGTCTTATAGATAGGTAGAGAAGACCTAACCATGAATCTCCATCATTCATGTGCCTGATTTCACACTTTTACTGTTCAAAATTCATATAGAAATATCAACAAATAGTTTTCTTTATGAAAATTCACTGACTTAACTAGTTAAAAGCATACAAATTATTATTGATCATGAATTTGTTAGTACAAGAAGGTTTTCAGATGAGTTCTCAGTCTTTATTGGTAAGTAGAATGTAAATTTTAGCAAGCCGAGCCAAACATGGCAAGCATGCATGTGCCCCTACCACAATACCTTCCAAGTATCATGAATCTTAATTCTTCTGCTTAAAACCATATCTTTAAACTTATATGCATGTATATAATTGCAATAAAAAATTCCTTAGGACACTTCAATACTGTTAAGCGAAGATTAGATTATCCCTGATTAAACACAAGTCAATTACTAGAAAAACATAGTCATCTATGATCGCCTACCTTCTTGCATCTTATGCTATGTAAGTATATCATGTTAGTAATTTAGCCAAAAACCAAGCTAGTCTACCTTCATTCAATTATTATCTTGTGACCTAAAAACAAGCTGACATCTGTATGAAGAGTAATAGAACAGTTCCACTTCAGTATCCATTGGTACAATAATGTAGCAACAAACAGTTATAATTGTCATTTTTCTCCATCACGATTCGCAAGCAAGCGAAGGTTGATACTGTTGCTTGATGAAACTAACAAGGTATAGCGTCAGTATTTAGATTTGATGAACTTCATCAGTGTTTAAATAATAAAGAACATATTCAATATTGATAAGCATTGAACCATCGTAAAAATACTATCTCTTTTTTGCATATTAGATAAAATCTAAATTTTAAAAGTAGCACAAGCAAGCAGAAAAAAGGTACAAATAGTCGAAAATCTTACAATTCAGAGAGATCCTGAAGATTTCTGAAGATATCACCAACTGCTTGAGATAGTGAGTTGTGGCTGAGATTTCTATAATCAACATAATTCATATAGCGGTCAGTACCAAATTTTCAATTCCAACATCATGAGGCTATGGCTCTACAGTAAGCAACTTACAGATAATTGAGTGAAGCCATGGCAGATATAGAGTATGGGAGATTCCCAGAAAGATAATTGCCAGCAAGGTTGCTGCACCATTCAAGGAAGGAAATCATATCAATTCATCAGTCATGAAAATGTCTTGTAAAAAAAGAGGGGAAAAAGATATCTTAAGTGATCGAACATAGAAGCATTACAGATAGGTTAGATTTGGCGGTAATTGATATGGAATGGTCTCACGTATGTCGTTGTTGCTCAAGTCCCTATCACCAAACACAAAGAAGGAAGGATTAGGTGTAATTCTTGATCAGAAAATGATGTTTATCGATGGAATGGAACATAAGGGAGATTTCTCACAGTGTTTTCAAGGACAATAGATCTGAAAGGAGGTAGCCCAGGGAACCATTGAGCCCTAATCCCGATAGCTGGCTGTGTAGTGGCAGATGAAGCAGAATAATTACCAAAGAAGATGGAAAGAAAAAAGTATTGGGCGTAGAAAAAGTAGGAGACCAGGAAACATTACACGGCAGTGACGGATGAAGCAGAGCAAGAAACCCCCTTCCACGAGTCGCCACACGGATCACCGCCGCTCGACGTCCACCCAGAAAGCTGCGAAGGGCTATTCAAAGAAGCATACAACACGCCGAGAGCTTGAACTGCAAAAGAACCCCTCTACATTCTCACCGCTCAACTCTAAAGAAACCGAACGCAACTGTAAAAGAGCGATCTTTTTCCTCACGAGAAAAAAAAGAGCGCTACATAAAACCCATAAAAACATCATCTTGGCGATCACCAATCAATCGACGAATCTCGCGAATAAAAATTACCATCCGACGAATCGGTGGCTGATTCCACCACCACAGCGGCGGGGAGGAAGAGCAGAACGACCAGATCGAACAGAGCCGTCAATGCCACCGCGGTGCGACCCATTCCAATGAAGAAACGGGAAGGAGGCCTGCCTCGTCTCTTCCCTTGATCCCACAGCCTGCCCTCTCCTCCCACCGCTACCCGTTGCTGCCTGTGATGACAGCACAGGAGATTCATATGCTTGCTTCCGACACAGAAGCGGTGTCGGCCAAGTTCCCTTTTTTTTCCTAATATATATATATATATATATATTTTCCTTTAAGGAAAGGACTCAGCAAGCGGTGGGAGGAGGAGAGAAGGGTGGAGGGAAGATGGCTTGGAATGGACAAAAGGGGAGGAAAAAGGAATAATGGCAAGATATTAATGTGTATTACTCGCTTTTACTCACTCAAAACCAAAACTATCACAAAGAGAAGAACACATTTCATATTACTTCCTTTTGCTTGCTTCACCACTGCGTGTCATCACTCGCTCTTTCTTCCTCATTTACTGTGTTAATTGTCTTCTGAAGTCCTAACAGTGTACTTTGATGACCCATCTTGCAAGCAACGGATGCATGCACAGAGAGAGAGAGAGAGGAGTCCTTTAACTATTAGTTGATGACTGTCCTTGGCTAAGCCATTAAAATATGCAGCTGGAGCTTAACTGCACTCCAAAGGAAGAGTTAGAGACAAGAAAGGGAGTCAGACCGTGAAGACCACGGGCACACATAAATGAGCGAGCAGGAAGCGCCATTACTGCTCCACCTACCTACCTCTTTCTTCCTTCTCAGCATTTTTGCCTTTCCACTGTCGAGTCCTACTGAAGGTCATACAAACTACTCGAACAGGAACAGAGTCATCATCTTCTTCTACACTTGTCCACGATCAATTTACCTCATGTTTTCTGAGCCCTGAAATAGACTGTAGTTTCTCCTCCACAGGCCATGTTCAGAGATGGAGCAATTAATCTCTGACAGCAGCGTGAGAGAGCTTGTGGAAACCTTGGATCCTGGAACCAGTTGATGAATATATAATATGGGAGATGGGAAGACAAGAGTCACGGTGCCGCCCGTGGCACAAAATGGTATTGTGGATCTGTTCTTGGGAATTAAGAAGAAAGTTAAGTAACCATGAACAAGAAAGACATTATGAAGAAAGAGAGAGAGAGAGAGAGAGAGAGAGAGAGAGGGAAGCATGTTTTGGATCCTACCATGTATAGCAGAACAAGGAAGAAGCATCTGAGGACAAATAGGAAGTCACAGTCCCTGAACATGGAAATGGTCAAAGCTACAAGAATATTTATTTGACTGGGGAGTGAGTAAATGTTGAATATTGATTGTAGTATATTATAGTATATAAATATATATATATATATACCTTATTTGATATCGAAATAAAATAGTGGATTGAACCGATTTAAGATAATTTGTCGAATTAGAGCAATTAAAAAAAAAAGGAAGGAATCTGTGGGGGAAAAAAAAGGATATTCTCTAAAAATAATTAAAAAATATTTTCTCTACATAACACAAAGCCTCCCTCATCTTTGAGGAATCCCAACACCAATTCCGTATCATCTCCCTGCTGATGCATGGAGAGATACACGACAGTTCTGAGATCGACAAGTCAAGTAATTGCTATTTAGATGCTGAATCACATCAGCAACTTTTCTGGATGATGTGATCTCCCATAGATTCGATATAAGGACAGAATCCACGTATATATATTTCTGAGAGGCCGAATCGCCATTAATGGTTCCCCACTGCTGTTGTTACTACTACTACTCCGAGAGAGAGAATCCACAACGAGTCTGCGATCTGATCGAAGTAGCATCCATTACTTTTGCGCAGGAAAAAGCCAGAATTCCTGGTAATGATCGAGGAGTGGAGAGCTACAGCTGGGAACGAAGCTTAGCACGTCTCCAGAACTGTGTGTCTTGTTTCTTAGCTTGTGCCAGTAGCCCCAGTAAGCAGTGCCAGTATGAGAAGAAGACATATTCCTGTCTTCAGATACCGACATGAAGATTTACTACCAAGACTTCAGCAAGAAAGACAAGTCCTCAGGCATCTGAGGGTAGAATCTAAAATTATAAGTAGTAGTACTAAGCAAGCAAACGTAATCTTTCTGTGTTGGCCAGTCACAAGCAGCAACAACTAAAGATCACACACACCACAATTGCATGAAGGCAAAAGTTCCATGGAGGGTGATTGCATGACTACTACTGCGCATGCCAAATCCCCATGCACGTATATGCCTCTTGCAGTAGATCAACACAAGTACATAGTTCGACATCAACAAAACCAGAGGAAGAGCGACAAATGCAGCGGCAACAACAGCTCTTATTGCATGCCTCAATGCTTGGGTTTCGGCATGTGGGATGGAGGCGGGTAAGCACCAGAACGATCGCCACGGTTCTTGGCGTGAAACTTTCTGATGAACTCCGAGGCCGATGCATCGACGCAGCGTCGGCCGGCGTGCCTCTCGGCCACCACCTGCACAATCTCCACCACGTGCTCGGGCTGCGCCGGCAGGGCGGCCACTTCGCCGCGTCCGGGCGCCACGAGCGTGCCTCCGCGGCTACGCCCGAAAGCCATCTTCGCGAACACAAGGGACAACTTCCTGACAAGCTGCACCACCATCATGGCCGACCTCTCGCAGATGGTCGTGTTCTTGCGCCTGCCGTCCATGGCTCGCTCCTGCTCTCTCGCTTGTTGAAGACTTGCAAGATGAGATGTGATGTGCTACGTTATTTAAGGAGGGAAATAGGGATTGGTGTTTCTCGTCTTGTTAGAAGATGGAGTGGAAAAGAGATGAAAGAATCATGGAATGAATGATCTAATGGAGATCTCAAGCATCCTTGGTTTCTATGGTGCTCTACATCTATAGGTTAAGAGTCACTTGATACCTGCTACAAACCTTGGGAAGGTACAAAGATACTCTCTAAAGGAATCCTAATAATAACATATCAGAGAGAGAGAGGGAGAATTTGTTCCCACATTATATCCATGTATTTTATTAGTATTCTTAAGGGAACATTAGGGTAGGGTAGGTAGGAAGAATAGCATTTAATTACCTCAGGAGTTCGGGGGGGGCGATTTGATTAGATATGTGAAATGGGCTTCTTCCTCGCGGGAATTCCTCTTCAAGTGGGAGACAACTTAAACATCTAAAGTAAAAGATGGAATACAAAAGAGAAAGAGGAAAGTTGCATGGATTCTTTTTATCTGATAAACTTCTCCTGGCTTTTAGATAAGCACATGTTTAGCATCTTAACTATAAACATTAGAAAGAGTAGTGAGGAAGTCTTAACATATGTTTATGTCATTTTAACCGAGAAAATTACTTGGCCAGTTGATTCATTCTTCATCTTAATATAATAATAATAATATATAATTTAAATTTTTGAAAGTGAGACCTAAGGAAGGAAGGGTCAGAGTTCGTAATAGGTTGAGGTTAAGAATAAATGAGCCAGAGTTGGACCACCATATTATAGGTATGATAAGTTAGGGTGCATAAAAGGATAAAGTGGAAAACGATGTGAATAAATATGCCCAGGAGGAGAAAGAGAGATTAAGAGATCACTACATGCCTAGCGTCAGATTAATCAAGACACATCCACATGAGGTAGAATCGGAAGCTCCTGAGCTCGTCGTTAGCACATGAGATGTTACATACGTATGACACCATACTAGGTGGTTACAACGGCTCTGTGCTATCGTTAGTGATTGCTTCCACGATAATGCATCTTTCTACCATTGATGGTGATCTTAATTTTTTTAAACTTAAATTATATGTATCACTATATTAATATTTTTATAAGTTAGCATATCATATAAGCAAACTCTAATGTTTATTAACTCAAATTTAACGGGAAAAATTTATATATTATGTCTTAAAAAATGTAAAGATTATTATAGACACTAGAAAACCATAAGAGTTTAAATGGTCAATGACCAAAATCACAAGAACTAAAAATTGATCTTAATTTTTTTAATTAAATTATATATTATTAAATTTATAATAATTTATTATGAGTCAATATGCTACCTAAATCAACTCTAACAATTATTAACTCAGATTTAATAGAAAAAACTTATATGTTATATTCTTAAAAGTATAAAAATTCTTTTATATATGAGTAAATGATAAGAAATTAAATGATTTATGATTAAAATCACATGTGCTAAAATTGATATTAACCTAATAAACTTATTCTGGCTTTTAGAAAAGTACATGTTAGCGGCGTATGAAGTATATGCATTAGATAGAGTAGCAGTAGTGAGGAAGTCTTAATAGAAGTTTCATGTCATTTAAAGAGAGAATTATTAGGCCACTCAAAAGTAGATTCATTCTTCATCTTAATCAAGTGTGTTTAAATTAGATTGCCAAGAAGATAGATCTATTGTGGCATATTGGATTGAGTTTGAAATCATCTGAAGTTTTACAGCAAAAACACAATTGGAAACCTAAATTCTCTGGATAATGTCAAACATTGGTAGTATTTTAATAGAAGTGATAAAACAAAAGATCCATATTATTTATTGAGTGAACACTTATTTATACAAGATTCAGTTGAGAATTTTCGTCAATTGATGAATGAGATCTTCTCGTTCAGTTACAATTCTGTTCAGTTAATATGCCCTCGCAAGATCGAGCTCCTATCAAGGATATCGATCTTGGACCGATGTAAGGAAAAAAAGTTTGCGGGCTAAAGACTTCGTGAGAGAGTTAGCAAGTTGATCGATAATGTGAACATGAGAAATACGAAGCTGCTGGCGGACAACTTGATCTCACACAAAATGAAAGTCAATAGCAATATGCTTCATGCGGGAGTAAAAAACTGGATTTACACAAAGGTAAGTCACACCGATGTTGTCACGTTAAATAACAGGCATAGAATTAGAATGAATGTGAAGCTCCTTAAGCAAGTTGGTGATCCAATTAAATTCAGTAGCAGTAATGACAATAGCACGATATCTAGCTTCAGTAGTAGACCTTACAACTATCTTTTGTTTCTTAGAACACCAACTAATCGGATTAGCACCAAGAAAAATAATATAACATGATGTGGAGGTTCTATCATCAACATTTCCCGCCCAATCAACATCGGCAAAGGCATGAATCTAAGGGGGAGAGTGTTTACGAAGAAAAATATCATGATCAATAATCCCCTTAAGATAACGCAAAATGCGTTTAATAGCAGTCCAGTGTAAAGTAGACAATCGATGCATAAATTGAGATATATTAACCGCAAAGGAGATATTTGGACGAGTAAGAGTAAGATATTGTAAGAAGCCAACTACCTATTGATACTGAGTAGAGTCTGTAGCAGGACTACCATCATATAACTTCAATGAGTCAATAGAGGACAAAGGAGTGGTAACCTCTTTTGCATCCTACACATTCATCTTCAACAGCAAGTCATGAATATACTTTCTCTGTGAAAGGAAGAGACCAGAAGACGAGGTTACATTTTATTAAAATTATAGGGACATAATCACGGATAACAAAGACACCCAAAGACTTTTAATGTTTGTAGATTGGGGCATTTTTTAAAGAGCTTTTCAAATAGTAATTGATAATGTAGAATAGGAGTAGGCATGCGATTAATGAGGTAGACAACAGTTTGAAAAGCTATGGACCAAAAGGTAGATGACATGGAAGCCTGATAGAGCATTGTTAGACCAGTTTCAATAATATGACGATGTTTACATTCAGCAGAACCAATCAGTTGAGGTGTATCACCCCCTCCATCAGAATAGATAGTTTTAATAGTGGTATCAAAGTAGTTTTCAACTAAATTTTTAAAGTTAGAAAAGACAATAGTGACATCAAACTTTTGACAAAGAGGATATAATCATGTGTACTTCGTAAAATAGTCTACAAAGACAACATAGTATTTAAACTTATCAAAGGAAACAACTGATGCAGGACCCCAAATATCAGTATAAACTATCTCAAACAGTTTAGAGCAGGAAAGAGATGAGGTACCAAAAGGCAATTAATGACTCTTATTGCTAAGACAAGCATCACAGTGTGTAATAACATTACTGGATTTAAAACAGAAATTGAATAGTGAAAAAATATTTTTTGTTGAAGAGAGGTAGAGGGATGACCAAGCCGATGATGCCATATATTAATTGAAGCAGCAGTGGATGAGTTGCCAATAGACTGAGTGAGAAACAAGACTGATGGCCATTTGTAGATGTTGTCTTTATTCAGACCGTAAACTAGGGATGCCCCCGTGCTCAAGTCCTTGATAATAAAATAATCAAAAATGAATTCAATGGAAGTATGATTTTGTTGACAGAATTGAGAGACTTAAATAAGATTCCTTTTGATGTGAGATGCACACAAAACATTATCGAGTGTGAAAGAAGTGGTATTATAATTAAACTTTATAGAACTAATATAAGTAAGGAATCATTTTACTATCACCGATGACGATGTCTTCATATACGCCATAGCCATTGTGGAGCAATAAATTATGGAGATCGAAAGTGATATGGTGGGAAGCACTAGAGTCCATAATCCAATTGGAATAACTGTCAGAAGGAGCAGTCATGACATTTGTCTGAGGCCAGGTTGATGGAGTTGGGAGGTGAGGTTGAGATCAATAAGCTCTGGCAGTGTGATTAATTTTGTCACACAACTAGCATATGACTAATTGCTGAAATGTGGGAGGAGGACAATGTGACGAAAATGAAGCATTCAGACGATGGTTGAAATACAGAGGATATGGAGGAGGAAGTGATGGGTGGTTGCTCATAGAGGTGGTAGGAAAGTTGGTCACACCTTTTGAAGCATTCTTGTTATATTTGCGATTACGCCATTTGGATATGTGGTTGAACTAAGGTATGATGGGAGGTTCTGGTAGAGGTCTTGGCAGCTTGGCATCACGCTTCAGGTAAGTTTCATAGTCTGTCAACTTTTCATAAAGTTCTTCAAAGGAAATTGGAGAGTTGCATGTACAAAGTGTTGCTGCTAGTTCTTTGAACTCTGGACTCAGTCCATTAAGCATGTAGATGAGTACCTCTTCATCAGAAAGTGAATGACCTATCAAAACCAAGTCATCAATCATTAGTTTGATATGTTGTAAGTAGTCGATAATAGTACTACCCTCCTGCTTGAAGGTCATAAGATTGGAAAGTAGTCCAAGCATGCGGGTCCGTGAGCAGCTCGCTAAGGTAGTTTATAACTTGGTCCAAGCCTCCACAGCAGTGGTACAGGAGGAGACAAGCACGGCGATGGATCCAGCAACGAAAGCTTGAATTGTTTGAAGAATGAGCCCATCTTGGCGTAACCATAGCTTGTAGGTTGAATTTGGTATTATGTTAGTTTCTCCGAGAACTTGAATCATTACTGATGGATAGCAGAGAGAGCCATCAATATAACCTAATAAATCATAGCCAAATTAGAGATTAGAGAATTGAGCACACCAAGACGCATAGTTGCCATCTTTAGATAATTTAAAGGGAATAAGGGAGATAGCACTAATGGAAATAAGTCCTGTATGTGAAGAAGTCCCAGCATGTAAGAGAGTTGTGACATCATAGGTAGATGACAAAGAAGACATATGAAATAAATCAAAAGAAACTCCAGAGAAATGACATGATAGTATATAAAAGCATATGGTGTTATAGTAATAAAAAAGGTGACAATGATGAAATAGGGAAGAAAGAAGAAAAGAATCTTAAGTCGGAGTAGAGAGACCTCAATCAATGGAGGCTGTTGTTTCAGAAAGTTGCAACAGCCTAATACTACAGTGTTAACCTCTATGAAGTGGGTTTAGATGCTGAAGTCGATAAATGCAATGAAGTGGATGTGTGAGCAATTTTGCTCATTGCAAGTGGCGTAGGATTCAAACTAGTGTTGAAGAGGGAAGGAGTCGAGGTCGAGAGCACATGCACACAGATCGTTAACTGATGAAGGTCTACTGGAAGCCAAAGTAACAACAAGTGCTAGAGTGAGCTGTCAACACAGATATGTACACTGGAAGATACATCGCGACGGGCTGGGAATGTGGCCATGGAAGTGTCGTTGCTCATCGAGGCTGATGCGGCAACGGTGAAGCATGAGGAAGACTACCTCATGCAGGACGTGCATCATGCCCTTGAAGAGATGAAGGCCATGAATTATAACACCCCTTAGTCCCACATTGGAAATGTGGGAATATATGAGTGTCTTCTAAGGGTTGATGAGTGTATTATTGTTATTGCCCGACTTGAGTATTTTAGCCAGTGGTTGACAACACTTAAAGCTATCATTGATAGTTAGCTCATCAACTTAGGTCGTCATCAAACTGGGTCATGACATCTGGTATCGGAGCCTACCTAGTATTTGGGCATGGTGAGCTGACCTAGGATTCGATCTAAGATTTGTTCAACGTTAGCGAGGATGTCAAGTATATGAGTATATGAGTGCCTTGTAAGGGTTGATGAGTGTACTATTGTTACCGCTCGGCTCGAGCATTTTGGCTTCATGCTGTGCTAACTATCCTGATAGCTTTAGTGTTGCCACTTATATATGCCCACATTTTCAATGTGGTAGTGGAGTTTGAGGATGCAGTGGCTGGTTCCATGGATGTCCTGTGGTCGACTTCAGAGTTGCAGATGGGGATGAGATCAATGACCATTGGAATTTGTTAGAAGTGCTGCGTCTGTCTCCGTCGGAGGCTTCTCGGAAGTGTAGATTTTGGTGAAAGGTGCTTATGTCATCACCGAAAGCGTTGAGGGCATGGGGAAGCAGAGGAGGTAGGAGCTTCGCTAGCAAGAGAAGCAGCAGTTGTGCCATAGATTGCTTCTCTCGAGGACAAGTGAGAGAGCTGCAGTAATGATCGACGAGGGTGGTTGGAGACACCGGGACTGAATAGGTCTCTGAACCTATTTAAGACAAGTAGGCGCCAAAGAAGGGACGTCACAGGATGATGATGGGCTGTCGTTTGATAGAAAGGAGGGCACTGCTTGTGCAGGTGGAGAAGTAGAGGAAGTAGCCGACGATGATGAGTGACGCTGGCTGCGAATAGGGATGGGATGTCGTAGGAAGCAGGGAGACTGAAGGAGAGGGTAGCGGTTGCGGCGTGAAGCAGAGGAAGGGCAGCAATCGCGTCAACGTGTTGGGGTGACTGCGGGGAGGAAGAAGGGATGGTGGGCGCAATAGAAGGCTAACAGAAGGGGCAGCAGTTGTTGTGGCAACGACAAGGGCAGCGAGCATAGGAGCAACAACAGGCAGAGAAGAGAGAAGAAGCGCGACGCTAGTTGTGTGTCTATTTCGATGGATGCGATCGACATCGGTGATTGCAGGCGCCAGAAAGAAGAAGCGACTTGAAGAAGAGGGTTGTGACCAAATCTGTCATTTGACAGCGGGAAGTAGTGGATGTGGGTTTCAGAAGATATATTCCAACAAGGAAGAGAAGGTAGCAATGCTCGCTGTGAGAAGTTGTCCGACGATTGTGCCTCCCTAGAAAAGGGACATATGATGCCGAGAGATTGGTGCTGATCTAGTTGGTTCTGTCGATAGAGGAGGCAGATGTGCAACAACAACAGATGGGCAGGAGTCGACGACAAAATCTGTATGCGGCCGAAAGCGATGGAAACTTACTATCGTTTGATAGCGAGAAGAGAGGTTGCTCTAAGCAAGCTGCTCTAATACCATATTTTAATAGAAGTGATAAAACAAATGACACATATTATTCATTTAGTGAACACTTATTTATACAAGATTCAATTAAGGATTTTACGTAATTGATAAACGAGATATTCTCGTTCAGTTATAATTCTGTTCAGCTAACAACATATAGTAGATCAAGAACTTAATTTTGACCTTGGTCTTGATGGTGGGATGAAATAGTTGTCATCACAGAGAACTGAGAAGAATGCTGATAGTGGTGTGTGTGTGATGTTGCAGGCACAAGGAAATGAACTGCGTCAGTAACCACAATTCTCTCACCTACAAAATGGTTTATTCATCAGCTCATATTTTGGAGTTGGATTATACGATAACATTAATTATACTATCTGAATCATTCTTCATATCTTAGTAACATTATCAATTCTACAATAATCACATATGGACTTTATCTGAGTGACTCTCTGGCGTAAGAAAGATTTTTGCCAAACATATGTTATTATCATAATTTTTGAAAAAGGTTCCCATTGTGACTAATCAATTCTTTTATATCTAAGATTTGACAAGAACGAACGAAAGTTGTCTCTCCATCCCCAACACTTTGATAGCCATATATATGTAATTTTATTCATGTAAGATATTAAATAAGATGTATAAATAATTAAAAGAAAATTATGCAGAAAAATGATGCACTGAGGACCAAAGGAAAAATGGCTTCAAGTTTAGCGCAAGAAAATAAAAGTAAAATAAAACCACTAATTGACCCGTATTTATGTAACGGCTATGAGGGGCATTTTGGTACTTGAGGCCACACAACTTTTGAAAAGGGCCACCGACTCCTTCATCCCTCTCTCTCTCTCTCATCTCTCTCTCTCTCTATCTCTCGCACTCGCTCCAATCTTTTATGCCTCTCTCTCTCTCTCTCTGCCTTCTTCCATTGTCGATCACACCCTAATAATCTTCGATTCCCGTCGCCCCTCTCTTTCCCGATCTCCATCTCTCTGCGCTCCGTTCCTCGGATGAGATCCAAAGGACGGCCCTGAGATCCGTCAGCAGAAGCAGCATCCACGTGCGGCCGCAGAGGAGCGGCAGCGACCGACAAAGATGCAAGACCTCTTCGGATCGGTGCGCAGATCCCTCGTGTTCCGTCCAAATCTTAACGGTAACGATGGCGGCGGCGGCAACGGCGGTGGAGGAATAGCGGAAAAGATCGGATCTTGCCTCAGGAAGTCCCGGATCGGACTGGGACTAGGGTTTGGGGCGTCTGCCCCCAAACTCCCTCCTCCGCCGCCGCCCCCGCTTCCGGTGGAGACCGATGACGCACTCCCGATCCGGTGGCGAAAGGGCGAACTCATCGGTTGTGGCGCCTTCGGCCATGTCTACATGGGTATGAATCTCGATTCGGGGGAGCTGCTTGCCGTGAAACAGGTAAACATATGTTGATACCTGTTGTTATGGTTAGGGCTTTTAATTTTTGTTCTTACGATGATGGTCTTGATCCACGGGTTTGTTCGTTTGCAGGTCTTGATCGGGACTAGCAATGCTTCCAAGGAGAAAGCTCAGGTTACGATCTTGTCATTTCATTCCTTCTTTTTCTCGTTAAAATCTATTTTCCCATCCCGATATGTGGAGTTTGGTGTTGATGATTCTTTTATCTCTGATTTGTTCTATATTTGGTGGTAGGCTCATATAAGGGAGCTTGAGGAAGAAGTAAAACTTCTAAAGAAACTTTCTCATCCAAATATAGTGGTGAGTGCTCTCTGTCAGACTATTTGTTGTGAACTCGATACCTCTTTGATGAACTTATTGCTTTTACATTGCTCATAAAATTTTTGTACCATTTGCTCTTGTTGGGTTTGGGGCAGAGATATTTGGGAACAGCTAGGGAGGAGGAGACACTGAATATTTTGTTGGAGTTCGTCCCAGGCGGATCCATCTCATCATTACTTGGAAAATTTGGGTCCTTCCCAGAGGCTGTAAGTAGCTTTGTTCTTATGCTGGAGCGAGGCATGATATAAATGCTGATGCTTGACTAACATAATCTCTCTTTTAAACAGGTTATAAGAATGTATACCAAGCAGCTTTTGCAGGGGCTTGACTATCTTCATCAAAATGGAATCATGCACAGGGACATAAAGGCATGACATTTTTCATCATGGCATCTGGGTATTGCTTTGATATCATTTTTTCTGAAAGTAGTGGACTTTGTGCTAATTCAGGGGGCCAACATTCTCGTGGATAACAAGGGTTGCATTAAGCTAGCAGATTTTGGGGCATCTAAACAAGTAGCGAAGCTGGTAAGACAAGAAACTAGATATTGTTTTTATGATGCTTTTTATGAAAAATCACACTGCTGATTAAACAATTTCCAAAACACATCAAAGTTTCATTCATAGATCACATTGTAGAACACTAATAATTAGACTTCCAAATGAATCTAGTATTCTGTTTTACTAATATGCCATCAATTTATCTTCATGTTTCGTAGCTGATGATCTGGTTAGAACCTGGTTGAGAATTATTTGTTATAGTGCATTCTTATTTGATCAATTAGCATTATAAGTTGTTTTTTTTTCGTACAACTATACATCCAATTTTCTTTTCTTGCATGACTCTTTTTTGTTTTACTTCTAAATTTATTTACAACATGGTTTACCTACAAGATATGATGGACCTATCAAACAAATAAAAGCGAACTACCATGACAGCTTTCTTATTTGAAAAATTGTTCTTCACTAGATAAACTTGGCCATGTACAAGAAGCATCGATATTGTTCTTCTTTCTTTTCTATCACAAGACCCTAACTTATTATCACCCTCCACTTGTGGGCATGACAATTTTCTCAGGCAACTATGAATGCAGCCAAGTCAATGAAGGGCACTCCATACTGGATGGCACCAGAAGTAATTCTTCAAACAGGGCATAGCTTGTGAGCATTAAACCTTTCCATCTTTTTTCTTTTTGGCATCAGTAAATGTATAGATGCACATTCCTTTTTTTAGTATAATTGCATGAAGAAATTTTCCTTCACCATACTGTAATTGTTTCATCAAAATTTTCTGCTCATTGTTAGTAGAAGCTTGACTTTAGGATTGGCTTGGGGGCTGATCCCATATATATTACTGTTTTCTAGTCCTGAATGAATTAAAGAAGCTTCTTAACCCTTTAGTTGTGTTAAGATAGAAGTCTTTTCACCCTTTAGCACTGATAATGGCGGGTCATGGACTTTATCATATGACACCCATCATGGGACTCATCAGTTATATCCATACTTATTCTTTTTTGCTTTGCAGGTATATTTGGTACCTCAAAAGATGCTAATTTGTTTTGCTATGGGAAAAGTATCTTGCCAACTTAAATATGAAACATGTGTGAACTTCATTTCGTTTTAGTTTGTTTATGAAATGGTAGGAAAAAACTGATTACTAACACTCAAAGCCTGAAATTTCATTAACAGAAAATAATGGTAGTTTGTTTCTGTTCCTGCATTTCTTATGACAACTGTGCATTTTGAGATGTACCACTGCAATCATGTTGTCGGCTCTAAGGCATATGATTCTGATTTTCCAATTTAATTAGCTCTGTTATTGTTTATTTGACTTCTGATTGCACTTTTCCTTGCAATGAACTTGTGCATAAATCAGATGTAGTTTCTGAAAGATTCTTAACTGTCTCAGCTCAGCTGATATATGGAGTGTTGGTTGCACTGTTATAGAGATGGCTACAGGTAAGCCTCCCTGGAGTCAGCAATATCAAGAGGTATGCTCTTTGCCCCACTCTTTGTCTTTCTGAACTTTGACCAAGCACTTCAAAGTTTAAACATCCAATGTGTTTTCCATTCCTTGCCTGTAAACACTGTACTATTATCCAGGTTGCTGCCCTTTTCCACATCGGAACAACAAAGTCTCATCCTCCTATACCCGAACATCTCTCTTCAGAGGCCAAGGATTTTCTTTTGAAATGCTTACAGAAGTATGCTCTATTTTCTTCTCCTTTTCTTTTGATATCGATTTTGTTTGACATTCTTGATTTCATATATAGGTGGTTGTTTTTGAGTGTTATCTTCTTGATGATGCTCCAAAGTAAATTATTCAACCAGACTAGACATGAACTCTATGACGATGCCTGTTAAATATTGGGATGGACAAATTTAATTTTGAATATCAGTGAAACTTGTTGCAATAATTTAATGATCTCTCAGGTGCTGTTATGTGAACATTCCAAGTTCTTATTATTATTAATTGTGAGTTCATAATTTGATTTAGCTGTGAAAATTACGACTCCTAAATTTTTTTATAGAAAAAGGATTTTACAACTATTTGGAACTGCATTTATTTGATACACAAATGCTGAACTGGTGTTGACAATTTGTTGGCAACCATTTCTCTAGTAAATTGGACATTTTAATGCCTTAACATATGAACTCACAGGAGTTCTAGCTAGAACATTTCTATAACGACCTTATTACTTGCTTGATTTTCTGTTTATCTTATGCTCCTTGCCAGATTTCTGGCAGTCTAACATGTAATTGTTCACAGGGAACCCAACTTGAGGGCTACTGCATCTGATTTGCTGCAGGTATTGTAAATATTGAAATTATTGTCAGAAAAAAAGGGTTTCATCATCTCATTTGTTATTTATTGATCTTATTTGTTACGTGCAGCATCCATTTGTTACCAAGGAATTTCAGGATATGCATCCCATACATCGCTCTGCTGTTGCGGTTAGTTGACCCATGTTGAAGCTAATCATTTTTAGCCCATGATTCTTGCTTTATCTGTTATTTTATATATTTCTTCCCTGACACATGTTCGATGACCAGGAACCCCCTAAAAATATATCCCTGCCACCCAAATCATTCACAAAGAACAAGTATGCACGATTAGATGTCACTGAGATTTCTTAGATTGTATCACGTAGCAATATTTGACTTTGGAGAGGCTTTTATTACAGCAATACCATAATGGTTGAGAGCACAACTAGCTGCGAAGGACTGGACAATAGCATTAATGGCAGCGGAAGCTGCTCTACTAGCTTTCCTGGAAAGTTTTCTAGCAGACCTATATGGGAGATGAGTTCTAGTGGTGATATGTGCCGGTTGGATGATAAAGATGATTTCCCAGTTGTTGGATCGGTAAGTTGCAATTCAGGGTCGTGCTAGATATATTTTGAACTGCTGACACATGAGTAGGATATATTTGTTGGAATTTGTTGATTACTCTGATGTTTTGTTTTCTCCAGAGTTTCAACCCGATGTCTGAGCCCTTTGATGACTGGCCAAACGAGTTTGATTATAGTTCAGAGCAAAGAAAGATGGACTTGGATGACTTTGGTGAAACTGCCATGGATGATGCATGTGGTAGAGAAGGGAAAAATGATTTCACATTCCCTTGTGAGACGGTACCAGATGATGATGAAGAAGTTACAGAGTTGAAGATAAGAGCTTTTCTGGATGAGAAGGTGAGCACTGAGCAGCCAGTGTCTTATGCATCCTCTTACATTTTCTGAATAGTAGTAGCCTTTAAAAGTGAATTTAACTTTTAATGTTTCTGGTCCCATTTGGACTTGGAAATGACTGCTTCATATTACTTGCATAATGAGATTCATAAATGAGAACCATCCTTGTTCATGATGACAGGCCCTTGATCTAAAGAAGCTGCAGACACCCCTATATGAGGAGTTCTTCAATAGCCTGAATAACAACAACGAACCATGCGCTGGAAAGAAATGTGAAGAAAATACATCAAAGATTTTAAAATTGCCTCCTAAGAGCAAGACTTCGCCCAACAATATGGTAAGTGGGAAGACTGCTCCGGTTGCTGACATGGCGAATAAGCTGAGCCCTGGAAGTTGCAGCAGGCGAGTCTCAAGTAGTGGAGATGAGAGTGACCGTGTTCTAAAAGAAATTTCACCGCAGCTTAATGAATGGGGAGGACTTCTTCAAGATGCTCAACAGGAACCAAACTGCCCAAGGTTTGTCAAAGATACTTTTTGATCTCATTTGTATTTCTTTCTATGGATATGTCGCACTCCTAAAAATGGAAGCATGCTCTCAACAGTGACAATTTTTCGGAGAGGCAGAGGAAGTGGAAGGAAGAGTTGGACCAAGAACTTGAGAGGCAAAGAGGTGTGTGTGTGTGTTATTACGACACCTCCCAGTTTTGCATCTGGACTTGTTTCTTTTGCTTTTTATCACAGGTGACCATTCTCTTTTTTGTCTTTTTTTTTTTTTTTTTGTCTTTCTTGCAGAGATGATGAGGCAAGCAGGTTACGGGAAAACATCTTCCCCAAAGGATGGATGGTTAGCTCGAAAGAGAGACCGTATACGATTTACCTCTTCGGGCAAATGAGTGCGTGTACAATCCACTCTCTTGAGCATGCTCCGAAATATCGGTATTCAAATATCTTGCTTATTCTATATTCATTTGCTGTTTGAGATTTGTTCTCCGTCTAGCTTAGCCTAGCCCAGAGGCGCTTTGTTCCTCTGGCTTAGTTTGAGCATGGAAAGATCTCACAGCTCATCATCTTCAACTTCAATCTTCAAGCTTCCATGTTTCTTAGACGAGAGATCTAAGCTCCGTCGTCCTCCGTGTTTGGGGTTATAGATGGCTGAGTGTAGGAGACGAGAGAGTGCATGCATCATGGTGTAAGATTTTGGTTAAGCAACATTTTATTTGATGCAACAATCATAAAGATATAGTTAACATCTTTGGGATTTTGTACTTACTATCCACAGCACATGCCTTGTTCCTTAGTCCAGATAGATAGTAGAATCAGACTCTTTGAACCAAGATTACTACTACTGGACGAAAAAAATGCAACACTTGTAATAAAATGTCTGATTCTTACTATAAATTCTCCTTTTCTTTCATTGTCAACTTTGGATGCCCCATAGTATTTAATAATACAGGAGTCATTTTTGACAAGTTAGATTTATAGCAGCATTTGATTTAGGATTTGTTTGAGTTAGGAGTGAGTGCGGATTGGATCAACACACCAACAGCAGCACGGGGAAAGAACATAGACTTAGATTTTTGAGTTAGGAGGGAGTGTGGATTAGATCATATCACAAACAACAACAGCAGCAACAAAAGAAGAAGAAAAAAAAAAATAATCTACAACCATGGATGGATGATGTGCTACATTATCCGACAAAATGTGGGACGAGTTGACGGTTGGATGAGTAAATGATGCATCCGCCCAAATAGTAAATGATGCATGATAGCATAGCATAGATACCATCGGATGGGTCAACTACAACGTATCGATTAAGTTTGACCGGTTGTTCACCCAATGGTGGATGAAATATAGGATTTATCCAACATAACCTCTCCAACAGTCAATCAAATCATTGCTTCCAACATCAAAAGCAATGATTGTGATACCGAGTTTATTCATTTAGTAAATCCAGAATGAAAATATATAACAACTACACGTATATCACAACCATCGATTTTATTTTAAAAATTGACATGATATATTTTATTTAATAGGACTGATATATGGAGTCTCAATTGATATAAAAATAATAATGATATGTATATTTATTTTTATTTATATTGGAGCAGAAAGATAGTACGCATGTGGTCATTGACAGCTCGTAGTGGACATCTTTTGGGAGTGTGTCGGTGAGAGGCCGAAGTTTAAAAAAAAAAAAAAAGGAGTTTATCTACCTCGCTTTGAGATGATGATCACTACATAAGCAGCTGCGGTGCAATGAGGAGAAGGAGATCATGGAGTTGGAGTTTTTATTGTTGTCGACATACATAGAACAAGTGGTGCAGCACAGGAAGAAGGTAAAGAGAAAGCTTTGGGAGGAGTCAGCAGCGCTGGTTATGGTAGTAGCAAGGGATCTTGTCGGGCTTCTTGCCGGACGGCGCAGGGTAGCACTTGCCGTTGCTGTATCTGCCGCCGTTGGTGGTGTCGCACACCTGACGGTCCCTGTCGAGGACACCCTTGTAGGTGAGCTTGGGGGGTTGGGACGCCAGCAGCCTCCTGTTTACCTCGGAGTCCAGTTGGAACTCCTCCTCCTCCTCCTCCACCATCACCTTCTCGGCACCGCACCGGCCGTCGGTCGAGTTGCAATACCTCGGAAGTCCGTAATCGATGGTGGCGGCCGCGGCGGGGCGGGCCGACAGGATCATGCTGCCGAAGAGGATCGACGCACACAGGACGAAGAAAGCTGGACATCTCTCCATCATCTTCCTCCCCATTCTCTTCTCTCCTTTAGGAACGGCACCAATGGGTTAGCTTTAACAGGACCGCATGTTTAGTATCACAAGTTCAGGGTGGTGGTGGGACGGCACCAATGGCTTAGCTTTAACCACCCCCAACCTTATCCTTTAGTTTCTGACTTAAAAAACAAAAAGAGGCTTTGTGAAATTGAATTATCTAACTTCATTTACTCTAATATCATCAATTTTATCAATTAAAATAAAAAATAATAGATAAAAAAATAATTTTAATATCATAGTTATGTTTTCGATGATAGTAGATAACGGTATCACTGGAGGTTATAGGTGACTGTTGTTAAAGACAAGGGAGAGCGACAACGAGAGTTGAGGCTAAAAGAGAGGAGAAAGATACGATGCAGGTGTCAACGCTTTACATTTGTGTTAGCAGCAATGCAGATACAGAGCGATGAAAGTGTCGCTCAACATCTACATCGGTATCGATGCATATGCAGATGCAAATGCATACTGGCATCGCTTTGCGTCTACATTGGTGTTGACAACGATGAGGAGGAAAGACGATGTCGCACTGCATCTGTGTCGGTGCCGCTCGATAATTGTGTTGACATCGATGCAAATGCAAAGTAACAAAATGAATGCTCGACATTTGTATTGACGCTAACATAGATTTAGAGCGGCACTACCCTTTCCCGCATCATTGTTGGCGCCGACACAAATGCAAATGTAGTGCGATGTTACTTTGCATCTGCGTCAGCGTTGCATCGCATTTGTATCGATCTGCTGAGCGACCCTTTCATCTCTTTACATCTGCATTGACATCGACGTAGATCCCAAATGGCCTTTTCACCACTCTACATCTATGTCAATCTTTTCACCGCATTGCACCTACATCGTCATCTTTCCTTTGTCTCATATCTCGTTATCGCTCTTCCTCCTTATCCATAACCGTCACTTAAGGCCTCAAATGGTGGTGATATCTATTAACATCAAAAATGTAACTTGGATATTAAAATTATCTTTTTTAACATTATTTTTGTACTTTCAATAATAAAACCAATGTTGTTAGGACGAATGAAACTAAATATTTTACTTTTATATATAAAGATTTTAATATAATTTTTTAAAATTAAGAATTGATATAGAGATTTAACTAGCCCGAGAACACACCCAGAACTCGAGTTTAATAAAATTAGTATGTTATACTAATGTTTGATTCTATGTTATATTGATCCTCGACGAGGATGACAAACTAGGAGATTATAATACTTCCACTTAGCTCCATATCATAAATGAAATGAGAGATCAGATTCAAAAAAAACTATAGGAACTAAATAGGTCTAGTATCATTGATTTGAATGATTAAAGCTTTAACAAAGTTAATGTATCAATTTATCTCATGAGATTAAATGTAGAGATGATGAAGCCAATTATTCAAGTGAAAATACTGTTTAAAAGGAAAAAGTACTTTTTTTTTAATACAACCAAAGCTCTAAAATTTATATATTTTAATTAAATGATATATAAGATGCTCACATGTGAGTTTTGATCCAACAATAAATATGACGTCCCTCATCATCCCATCTAAATGATATGACCTCACATCGATTTGAATGCTCCATTTATGTCAAAGTTTGACTCATGCACTGTTTGGTATAACTCATTTCACTTAAAGATTACGTCTCTCATCATCCCTCGATATGAACATGACTTAAAGAACGATCTCTATTAGTTTATACGACATCAATATCGACCATTTTAGTTTATACGACATCAACATCGACCACTTTATAAACCAAATGCTGACTGCAAAAATATGGTGCAGTGAGGAGTCATTATCTGATGGGCACTGCAATTTTGACATCTCAACCTCATCAAAAATAGCCAATGCATTGTTGGCGTAGGCAATCGAATCCAAAAGAGTTCGACCTCAGTTTTGCCACTCCAACACGAGCAAGTTTTCTAATGTGCTCCTCTCAGTTCACAGATGACAAATTTGGATTGTGTCTCCTATGATTTCACATCACAAAATGAGATCATATTGTTCGTTGGTAGAATAATTGGATGATCGATTCTACACTGTGTTCGGTATCGCTAACGTATGCATGTTTGAAGGTTACCCTTATTTTTATTTTGAATATATTTTATATTTTATCCATTAATGAACAAGCGGGAGAATGTAAGATTATGTGGTCCATTATTAATCGAATAAGATATATTATGGATTATTTGGATTCTGATAAAAAATATTAGTCAATATTAAATAAAGTTTATATTATATTTATATTGGGATACTTTAGGGGATGCCCTTGATGGAAGCAACTTACCCTAGACGCTCTGCTCTCGTCTAGATCTATTTTAGTTCTTCTTGTAGATCGATATTTGACGTTATTCAGATCTATTCTAGTTCCTCTTGATATTTGACGTTATTCAGATCCGACTGGCGGTGCTGTTGAAGATCTAATTGGATCTCAATCATATGATATCTAAAGGTACGCATCGTAAATAGATCTAGTATTATTTAATTTTAATCCTGACATAATAGTTTTTTCCGTATAATATTTTTATGCCAACAAAAGATTTATGCTTATAGAATTCCTAGTAAGCATGCTTTGTTTTCATAGATTCCTGCACATCATGAGGGCAACGCAGGGCGCTCTTATAGTCTCTTCCGCCATCCAGATCATATTAGGCTTCAGTGGCCTATGGCATATAGTGGTAAGGTTTGTAGGAAGCCTGTGGATCGCAAAATTGGTTTGGGACGATCAATCAATGCCTCCGTCGAAGTCACGAACACATATCGAGCTGTAGACTACTGAGTCCTCTGTCAGCTGCACTTTATTTTTTATTTTTTTATGCTGATCACCGAGAGAACGAGGATATATGCTGCTGTTTAATCCTTGTTGATACGTGATCTGCAATCGCTGACAAGATGATGTTATGGACACAGGTCTCGCCAAATGCATCGAAAGCTCATAATTCTAGTAATATTCTCACAGGTATAGTGTTCCAATCAATGCCTCAAAAGAGAAGTGCCTTTGAATCCCTTAAAAGATCACTTCAAATGCATGCATGCGTTGAGCTCGCTAGTGGTTGAGAAGATCTATACGATCTTGACCGGATGGAACAGACGGAATCGTCGTCCATGGTTGCACTATTACACTCAAAGAAGCATGCATGTCTTCGACCGACATGCCGTCTTCTTCTCCGTCGCAATCGTCGTCCATGGTTGCACTATTACACTCAAAGAAGCATGCATGTCTTCGACCGACATGCCGTCTTCTTCTCCGTCGCAATCGTCGTCCATGGTTGCACTATTACACTCAAAGAAGCATGCATGTCTTCGACCGACATGCCGTCTTCTTCTCCGTCGCAATCGTCGTCCATGGTTGCACTATTACACTCAAAGAAGCATGCATGTCTTCGACCGACATGCCGTCTTCTTCTCCGTCGCAATCGTCGTCCATGGTTGCACTATTACACTCAAAGAAGCATGCATGTCTTCGACCGACATGCCGTCTTCTTCTCCGTCGCAATCGTCGTCCATGGTTGCACTGTTACACTCAAAGAAGCATGCATGTCTTCGACCGACATGCCGTCTTCTTCTCCGTCGCAATCGTGTCACGGTGGGAGGTGCATATAATAAGCATGCAGCAGCAAAAGACTCAGCAGCAGTGTCGAACCGATCGTTCTGGCCTCGTTGCTTCATCTCCATGGGAAACGCTCATATGCCTGCCTGCCTGCCTCTCCTGTTCTATCAACTCCTCATTCTTTCGATCTCAGAGGAGTAGTAAGATTCTCCTAGGTGCAGGATAAAGAGTAACCATATCCCTTTGGATGGGGAGCACCAACCTTCCAACGGTGGCGAGGCTTTCGCCATGATGGCTGCTGCATTCGTCGCTCTCGTACTGTTGGATGGGATTTTTGGAACAGGCAAATGGGGATCCACTGTGTCTGTGTAAGGTTGCTGCAGAGATGAACACATCCATGGAAGACATGCTTCGCTGATCGCTGCTCTTCCTAATGCAGCGAAAACGCCGGATTGATAAGCAAAGATAATGATGCCACAGCGAGGAAGGACGGAGGATACCATTTCTGGGACAAAGTTTAGATCGATCCCAGAAGGGAGGAGTTCTGCTCGTTGCCCTTTTAATCTGAACAATTTCTTCCCTGCGGACTGAACTGCTGCTTAAGGCCATGCCCGGTGTTCTGTAATATAATAATAATGCTCGGACAAACAATCTTGTGTGTGTGTGTGTGTGTGTGTGTTTGATAGCAGTTCTTCTGCTGTTTTTTTTTTTTTTTTTTGGCTGAGGATGGAGTCAGATTGGGTGTGTCCTGCCTGCAAGGAGACATAAACAAAAAGTTTCATCACAGTTTGTGAGGTTCAATTCCATGAGGACAAACAAACAAACAAACAAACAATTCCATTTTACTCATTGTTGTGTCGGCAAAAAAGAGTCACCCCCCCCCCCCCAAGAGGGCCAGGCCATTTGAGTGTTGTTCTCTTGGTAGAAACCACATCATAACATTAGAACACTGAGAGTTAGTTATATTCCAAGTGGCCTAACCAGTTTGGAACCGAGGAAGAACTTTATACAGTGGTATAATTATGAGGAAACAAGAGGTAGATATCACAATAAATGCTTCAAAACCAGTAACTCTTCATTTGATACTCTTAGAGATCATTCTAGAAGAATTTGTTGAATAGATGCATGTTCTTTGAATTATGATAAAAGACCTTAGTGAGCTTTGAACTAATATAGAGAGCATGGATGAGCTACAAAAGTATATGACCCTTTTCATCTCATCTTTATGTGGTTGAGGAGACCTTAGTGAGCTTCGGAACCAATAACCCTCTTCGCGAAAGATGGCAAACAGAAGGCAGCAGAATGGATCTGAGAGAAAAGCCTGATCATTTAGGATTTCGGTGCATAAAAGAAATGTGTAATCACCACGGACGGAATCATTTCTTGCAATGAGAAATACCTCCGAATTGTAAAACTTCAAGGGTCCTTTACATTTGTTGGAAACATCATCCTCATCAATGTGGTACACATGATGCTGGAAATCAACCGGTGGCCCCTCGGTGGAGCAAAGCATGAAACCGATCACTCCACTGCATTCATCAACCATCAACAGCAACCATACCTGTTTCATCAATCAACAACTCCAAAAGAGCAACCCGAGAAAACTCATGTGATTGTCATGCATACCTTGGGTACGTGGGTACAGTCGTCCAAGCATAACTCACAGAGCCCTTAAAGACTTGACGACAGGCAGACAAGATGCCTTCTATGAGCTGCATATGGAGCCATATGCTCTCTGCCTGTGTGCACAAAACTCCTCCTGGACGAAGAACTTTAGCAATTGATTCAAAGAAAGGCTTCTCGAAAAGTTCTTGAGCTGGACCTGAACAAGTAAAGAAATTAGAAAGTTCTCGGGAAACAAAAAACGGGGGAAAAGATTTACTCCTGTATACCTATTGGATCGGATGAGTCCACAATGACTGCATCGTAACTACCTTCAGGAACACCTTTGATAAATGCAACTCCTACAAGTTTGAGACAAAAGATGAAATAGCTTATGATTCTGCAAAGAGACTGTAACTATTGTTTTGAAGTCAAGTACATATAGCAATGATAAACTGTGTTCGGCAAGGCACAAAATATTAAACCTGAAGGTTGTCTAGTCATATTTGAATTTTGATGTACGTGGGCATATCTTTGCAATAAGATCGCCTTAAAATAATTTGCATATGTGCAAAAACGGTTAACTGAATCATTCTGTTAATATACACAGGACTAACCATACCACGACCAACATAAGTCACTTACCGTCACCAATGTGTAGAGTAACACGAGGATCCTCGTATCCAACAGCCAGGTGCGGAAAGAACTGCTTGGAAACCTATGAAAAGAAGAGAATAGCTATATAAATCTGTAACTTGTCAAAATTTGAGGCTGTACATAAAAGCTTGACGTTGTCTATAACAATATCCAACAGCCAGGTGCGGAAAGTCTTTGAGGTTTTACTTTCCTGAAGTATTGCAAATTTCAAGACCAAGTGGAAAACACTTGAAACTATTTAAACAAAAGGCTCTTAAATCATCATGACATGCAGATACACAGCAAAAGCCAAGCTACAAATACA
Source organism: Ensete glaucum (assembly GCA_021527575.1). NCBI lineage: Eukaryota > Viridiplantae > Streptophyta > Magnoliopsida > Zingiberales > Musaceae > Ensete > Ensete glaucum. Next base: position 44,009,054 of record CM038552.1, read on the forward strand.
ATAAGTTCATTTTACTCACATCGACAACCATCTTATCAATTTCACATATGTCTATTTGCTCCACAGAAGAGTAGCGTGATACTTCTCGTAATACACCACCATCACCACCGCCAATAACCAAAACCTGAAACAATTTCAGTTAATAAAATTCACAATACATGTTAAAACTTTTAAATCTAGAGAGCAAGCAGGTTCCTATCAAATTCAGGTAAGTTCTTTGAATTGCTAAGGAACATTTAGATTGTCTTTTCCATAAGTTGAACAAAAACTACCTAATAAGTACAAGTTAAAATATTTTCAAATAAACATGAATAAAAAATTGCCAAATAAAAGACATTCAATTGATGAAATAACAAAATTAATAAACTGTCCTAGAGCCAGGACATTTTCTTCAAGTTAACAACTTATCATGAAAAACAGCAGACCATTTATATCACAAGTAAATGTTAAACAAATTATTATCAACAAGTGCCCACAAAAAGTATAATAGAAATTTTTTGCCAGTTTACTGTGAAAGCTTCTATATTATGAATCAAGGATAAATTCAGTAAAATATGATAAAGTTAAGAAATACAGTTCCTTCCCTATAGAAAAAGGTGAGCATGTCCAAGATGTGCATGCTTGGTGAACTTAGTTAACCCAACAACGGACAGGTTCACAAATCAAACTAACTACCTTAGTTATGAAAGGATGACTAGTGCATGGTGCTCTAGCTAATGCAAGGTGTAGAGAGGGTCAATATACCCCTACAAGCAGAGAGATTATTTAAGTGAGTAATAGACAAGTCACCCAGGTCACCAAGGAGCAACCTAGTGTGGTGCCAAGGCTTGTCCTCAATTTTAAAATAACTAATAAATTGCAAATTTTAAAATGATTCTAATGGTTCTTCCAACATTAAAGCCAACCGAAGTCTTTTAAGATCATATGCTTCTTTCAAGTCAAAAGAAGCCTATCAGCCTCCATTTACAAAGATAAGGACAACAGGTTTGATTCTAGAATGTGACCAATAGCGAGAAAAAATTGACCACCTTTTGAAACCAAGGAAATACTTATAATAGAAGATTGGAAGAAATGGATTCAATCATCGGGAAACACAAGCTGTTCAATTAGCAGAGATCATCTAGAAGCCCACAAAATTCTTTTATGTACTTCCATAAATAGACAGAGAGACATATAGAAATAAGATTGTGTGCAGAAACCGAATAGAGATATCTCACAGAACCCAATGCTATGTCAGAGGAGAAAGTTTTCAGTCAAAAGCATGTCACTGTAGCAAGCAATTGTCAGTCTGATAATATCCCAACAGCCAAAGCTGGATCTTTCACTAATTGTTAATAAACAAGATGTCCATTATGCTTTCCACGTCAGTACAAATTACAAATCACTCGAGATGGCAGGAGCAAAAATAGCTGCATGACTACATAGTTCACGCTAAATAGTTACCAAATAACCACACACATAATGAACAAACGTATTTAGTTCAGTTCCTTTTCTTCATAGAACTACCAATATCTGAAATCTAGCAACAGTTCCATGGGGCTCATATGCAGAACAACAGTCTCGAATCTAAAGGAAGTTTGTTAGTACAAGATAATCTTACAAAGATATGACCTTCATACACTTGATTTGCTAAAGTACCTTTTTAGGATTCGGAATCGAGCAAAGTGGAAGATGAGTGATCATTTCTTGGTAGGCACATTCATCCCTTTCTGTTACTTGAATCACTCCATCCAAAACAAGCACTTTGCCGTATGTGGATGACTGCCACCAAAACAACATAAATATTTTATGCTTAGCATAACTAGATTATTTAAGTTCAACAAATGCAACATCAACAACGAAAAATGCAACGTCATGCCACTCAAAGTGATGATCACCTGAAATACCATCACATTTTGGTAATCTGACTTTCCCTGAAACAACATCTTTTCCACCTTTAGAGAGTGAGCCTCTCCTGCAAAAGATATCGATGGTCATACAACAGATGAAATGCTGAAAGAAATAAACAAGAATTCCTGCACCGAATTCTTACAGGAAACCAAAAGCAAAAAACATGGAATTCCAAATTATGTGGAAGAAAATGTGGTTTTGGCAAGCACGTGCAAGAAAACTGCTTTCTTCGACACAGAACATGAAGTTTCAGAACGCACGGGAGCACCTCTAACCGAGACATTAAGCGGAGAAAACCCTCACCAAAGTTCTCAGGAAGCACAAAAAAGGCAGACCACACAAAAGAAAGCCTATCAAGAATCATTTGTGTCAGTAGCATTCGCACATACGATACACTAACACCCCTTCATATCCACTAATTATCCATCGAAGTCCAACAGAGTTCGATGCATCAGAGTAACGCAGGGGCAGAGAGAACGCTGCATGAACAGCACAGCAGAGGGTTCGGAACGCAAAATCCAGACCGCACGATTCCAAAGGGGATCAAGAAAAAGAGGACGGAGGGACCTGGCCACAGTGGGCTTATCTCGGAGAACCACCCGGGGATGACAGAGGAGACGCCGTTCGCTGGCTGCCCGTGCTCTCCGGAAGGTGCTTCAGGAACACCGTCGCTTTGGCGCTCGCAGTCGGCCTCCTCGCTCGGCCTCGCCCTCTTCGCCGCCGACGCCTCCTCCTCCTCCTCGCCGACAGCCGCCATGCCGCCTTCGAGCTCCATGTTCCGACTCCGCCGCCCAATTCCGTCGCTCCGTGCCTTCGGTTCCCAATCCCTTGGTTATAGGCGGTTATATTTTCTATATTAGCCCCTAAAAGTTGTGATTTATCAAATATACCCCTACAAATCGAAATGACTTATTTACCCTTATTCTCTCTACTTCATACTTAGTTGGTCATTAATATATCTACTTCATTTAATCTCAAATCAGATTAGTATGCATGCCTTAAAATATACCCACATAATGTGATAAAATGGGCACACTGTACATTGTTTTGTTCCCATAAAGAGTTTGGTACCAAAAACATATTATAATTGACAACATGAAACACCTATGATGATAGGGGTCTCTCAATAATTAGGGTTGGCATTCTGAGACTTTTGGGGCAACCTTTATTCTCACCCATCCTTTGGAAACATGTGGAATCAATTAATTAATTAATTATCTTATTTTCAGTGTTAAATTTGAGAATAGAAGAGGTTGATTTCCATGTTATTATTGTCTATGATAAATCTTCAACATTAGTTGTCTTATCAAAGAGTAATTTATCTAGAAAAAAAAAATCATCATCAATTTATTCCCTCCATTCATAACCTACCAAATGGCACCCATTTATCCTTATAAAATATTTTATTTAAAATATTTTTATTTTTATTTTTTGAAAAAAAATTGAATCAATAAACCGATTCAAATTAAAATTATTGAACCATATGCGACTTTCCTCTTCCTTCTTCGTATCTCTTTCCTCTTTCGAGAGTGTCGATGATGAAGGTGATAGAGGATGACGGAGAAAATGATATAAGAGAAAGAGAGAATGAATTGAATTAGATTGAACTCGATAAGTAAAAAAAACTTGATCTATTTTTTTTTAAAAAAAAACTAAATCAAAGCCATGTAATGAGAGTATATTTCATATGATAAAAATCAAGTAATCAAATGACAGCATTAACCAAGGAATCATGGAGGAACAGCGGAAGAGGTTTGCCAGCTTCGGGTGTCAAAAATGATTGGCGTCATCGTTGCAGAAGACAACGCTGCATGCAGCTCAATCACTGCGTTGAAAAGATGGGGGGGGGTCTGCTTCAGAAGAAAGGGAAGCTTGCTGCTGTCTTTTGCGAGCGGATGAATCGATCGGAGAGCGTATTTTTTAGCTGTAAGCGCATTGTCGTCTGGTGGCCATTATTTGCGCGGTGAGAGCAGCGAAAGAAAGAAGAAAGGCTCATATGCTATCAGTCTGCCGTAGAAGAAGTCCGCCGGAGAAGAGAAAAGAAGATGATGAGCTCAGAAAGGCTCATATGCTCACTCACACGATAAAACACGACCCTTCTTGAATAATTTCGAACTAATAGGGGGGGGGGTAATGATGTTTTGAATCTGGATAATTGCAGGAAATATTTTGACTTCAGTAGTCTCTCATATGGTTCTTTATTTCATATATAAAGAAAGAGAGGTTTATTTTTCCTTGTTGGGATTGATTCTGGGAAGCTGTTCTTCAACCATGATTGGAGGAATCATTGGACTCCCCTTTCCACTCCACTATGTGTCTTCTCGAAGACTACCCAACTTTGAGCAGGACAAATTACAGTGTAGAAAGTTAAAGCAGATGCTCTTGGCATCCACAAAAGATGGATGTTGTTCTTGGGACTTTTTATCTGTGCCAGTTTACCCAACATGAGTTAAAAGTAAACACAACCCAGTAGCTAAAAACTTGCTACAGTAAGTCTATGAGAAGAGGAGTTACTAAAAGAGAGTGATGCCACTCATCATCAAAAATAGCTTGATTCAGAGTCAATCCTGATGAGCTCAGGATTCAACATTATTGTTCAAGGGAACAAGACTTCTGGAAATGGCCTGTTTGAAACTGGTCTACTATAGCAGGGCAGGGGGGGTGATAGAAAGGCAGTAGATGCATGAAGCTGTAGTGCAGACTTACAGAACAAAAGAGAATTTATATTATAGTCAAGAAAGCTTGGAGGAAGATTCATTAGATGACCTTTCAACTCTATTTAAAAAAAAAAAAAAAAACCCACTAATTTTTGGCATACATAATTGAAGACTTTAAGCCCACTTGTCTCAATTTGAATGGATATTTCATTATTGATTTCTCTAGTGAGCCATTCCAAACATGCTGTTCCAAACACTTTTTCACTAATAGTCTTTGTATTTGCAAATCAATGTAAACCATAACCATATCAAAGTATGCAAATGGTAATGAAGTAATATTTAAACACCTGTCTTTCATCAGGAACTTCAATTTGATAAGAAGCTAATGAAGTAATATTCGTTTCAGAAACAAGGTTTCGGAATGTGGAACTATTATTCTATAATATAAGAACTATTATTCTATAAGATGTGAGTTTTAGCAATAAACGGAAAACCTTCAGTAAGGAAGTTAAAAAAGTTTTTAGTCGCTAAACCCCGATAAAATTTGTATCACATTGAAATAATCTAGCAACATTTTCTTTTATTTTTAATCTCGCAAAAACCTTCAGTGACGAAAATGTAAGCTAAAGTTTAATAGTACAAAAGGGAAAAAGAAAAGAAGAGTGATCATGATAAGCCGAAATCAATTATAAAAACCTGTCCATACAGAGTGATAAGAACTATTTTATTGCGTGTACGCTTGCGCATGCGCTTTATGGCACAAGACGAGGGATGGCAGCTAAAGATGCTTGTACCTTCTCGTTGGAGTACGACAGATCGACCATGCTTCCTTGCAAATACTTCTCGTATGCAGCAAGGTCAAAGTGGCCATGACCGCACATAGCCATTAGTATGACTTTCTCCTCTCCTGTGTCTTTACAGTGCAGTGCTTCTCTAATTGCAGCAGCGATAGCATGAGTTGGCTCTGGAGCTGGAATTAGACCTTCGGTCCGTGCAAACTGCAATGCGGCTGGCAATGACAAAGATGAAATTTAGAAACACCCGATGATTCTAGCTATGACAACCATAAACTCATGATATTGCTTTATGCATGCAACTGACAACAAAAAGATCATATCGGAATAATGAACCCAACCCTGTAACACACACACACAAATATACATTATGTAACACTGAAGAAAAGCAAAAAAATCTTATGTTCAGTTACCTTGAAAGCATTCAGTCTGAGGTATCGCAATCGCCTCTATAAACCCCATCTCATAAACATGTGAAATTAGCGGTGCCATTCCATGATAGCGCAAACCACCTACACCACAGAACAAGTTCAACATCCTGAAACTTATGAGGAGACAACAAAAAAGAGTCCAAACTATTGATGAATTTAAACCTGCATGAATTGGGTCGGGTACAAAGTCATGACCAAGAGTGTGCATCTTCATCAATGGTGTCATCCCAGCTGTGTCACCATAATCATAGGTATAGACTCCTTTAGTCAGTGAGGGGCATGCTGCAGGCTCCACAGCTCGTATCAGGGGATCCATTCTTCCTTTGAGCATCTCCCGAATGAAAGGGAATGTAAGGCCTCCAAAGTTGGACCCTCCACCGGTGCATCCTATGATCACATCTGGGGTCTCACCTACTGCTTCTAGTTGGCTAAGACACTCCTCACCGATGATAGTTTGGTGAAGCAACACATGATTCAGAACACTTCCCAGGCAATACTTGGTGTCTTCATGAGTAGCTGCAACCTCAACAGCCTCCGAGATTGCTATTCCTAAGCTACCAGGGCTTGAAGGATCTTCCTGGAGGATTTTTCTTCCGGCATTAGTAACACTAGAAGGTGAAGGATGTACTCGGGCTCCCCATGTTTGCATCATTAATTTTCGGTAAGGTTTCTGGTCATAGGATGCACGGACTTGCCAGACCTGGATGCCGAGTTGCAAGGCAAATTAATATCATGAACAAAAACATTATTACAAACACATCACTCCACTTACCTCACAATTCAGACCAAACAGGCTGCAAGCAAAGGCCAAAGCACTACCCCATTGCCCGGCACCAGTCTCAGTCACCACATTTTTCACTCCTTGCTGAGCATTATACCAGGCTTGCGGAACTGCGGTATTGGGTTTATGAGAACCAGCTGGACTTGTGCCCTCATACTTGTAGTAGATTTTTGCAGGTGTCTCAAGAAGTTTCTCCAGTCTCTTAGCTCTATAATTCAGTAAGGAAGTTGAGCTTTCTGTTCAATGTGGCAGAACGTATGGTTTCCAACAAGACAAACCTGATGAGAGGAGTTGGGCGCCACAGCTTATAGACGTCAATAACTTCATCTGGTATAGGGATGAACCTGTCATCACTCACCTCTTGCCTAATCAACTCATCCGGGAAAAGGGGTGATAGATCTTCATGCTTAAGTGGCTTGTGAGTCTTTGGATGCAAAGCTGGAGGAGGTTTTAGCGGGAGATCCGCGACAAGATTGTACCATTGTCTTGGTATCTCTACCTTGTTTACATCACCATAAACAGCTCTGGTTCTTAGTCCATGACCATGGGACAGCTTTTTGTTGACTGCAAACTTTAGGTTTGGTGCTGAACCAAGCAATGATCTTTCAACACCTAAAAACAAAGATAGTGAGTATTATCGATTGCCATTTTTATTCATAGAAGATCGGAAACAGACGTCTAGAAAGACACCTTTAAATTAGCTCATCCAAAACCTACATAGGAAAATGAACAAGGATATCAACTAGAGAAACATGATTCAACCCAGATGTGATCCTTAAACAGACTGATAAGTGCATATTAATAGAAAGTCAAAAATCTCTACTGAAGAATGAGGGTGAGAAGTTTGATTTGAGTCAGCTTAACCTGGATAGCTAATTGCATATAACCAACTATCCTCAAAAGAATGGGAAAAAGCAAGTAAATGGATAGCATGACTAGCTGAAGTCCCTCTAGCAGTTGACTATCATCACAAATTAGACATGTTTTAATAATAGTTTTGTGTTTCAACACTTCTAGACAGCTTGGTTAATGCATTACAAGCTATCAGCGAACAAATATTAGCACATTCAATCACATATTGGTTTCAGATTTCAAGCACCCTTTAATTACCACTTCATCATTCATATATGTGAAGAAATAGAAGAGCATAAACCAAGCTCAACCTACATAATAACAACTACGAGTTATAAAAGGTTTCCTGAAACCATGATGCACCAAACTACTTAGGATTACAAAGTTGCTTCTGGCACAACAAAAAAGTCGGACATTTTAGCTAAATGTTCGAATTCTATACCAGAGCATGAAGTGTTCTTCAGAAGCTCCTACAGCCAATTGTTTCTTAGACACAAGCACAGGCAGTAGTTTGCTAAATTTAAAATCTGAGAATGTAAGACCTAGGTTCTGTGTCAAATTTATGATCGTAATCATGTGATAACCAAGAGGAACTAAAATCCCAAAAAGGAAAAAAAGTATTAAAGCCTTACCTAAATAATGATTATGCCATAGCCTCCCTGTATTAGCTGTTGAGAATTGATTCATGGTAGTTATATAGTTAGTTAACATGTTTAGGTGTATTGGCTCATGTTTAGGAGTTGTGGAGGTAGTTTAGGAGTTAGTGGGGGTAGTTATTAATGATGGGTGAGATAGTGAGATAGTGGGATGAAGGAAGTGGTGTGAGGTAGTTACTATTATGTCCTAATAAAGAGGACCTTAGTGAATGAAGCAGTAGTGCAGAGAAGAGAGTGTGTGCATTTGGAGATAATCTTGTAAGTGTTCTTGTTCTTTTTACCTCTTGTTTAATACTACGTCGTTTTCTTGATTGAAAGCGTTCTCCGTTAATTGGATCGTAGTATTATGTTTTATTATTTCCTTGCTCCTCCTTCCCCAACATTTGTGGTATCAGAGCCTTGTTTCAATCTGAACTGGGCATTATGGCTTTTAATGGCAATTCTATGTCTCAACCCCTTATTCTCATCTTCTCGGGCAAATCCTACAAATTTTGGAGTATCAAGATGAAGACTCTATTCAAGTCTCAGGATCTTTGAGACTTGATAGAGAATGAATATGCAGATCCAGATGAAGAAACCAGGCTGAGGGAGAATAAAAAGAAGAACTCAAAGGCATTGTTCTTTATTCAACAAGCTGTGCATGAGACAATCTTCTCAAGAATTGCAGCAGCGACAACCTCAAGACAAGCTTGGTTTATACTTCAAAATGAATTTCAAGGCTCATCGAGGGTGATTACGGTAAAATTTCAAACCCTTCATCGTGAGTTTACAATTTTGTTTATGAAAAGCAATGAATTAGTGTAAGATTTTCTTTCTCGGGTGACTGAAATTGTTAGTCAAATGAAATCCTATGGTGAACATCTTCATGATCATCTAATTGTTGCAAAAGTTTTGAGAAGTTTAACTCCAAAATTTGATCATGTTGTTGTGGCAATTGAAGAGTCAAAGGGCTTATATACTTATTCATTTGATGAACTAATGGGTTCCTTGCAAGCACATGAAGCAAGGTTGAGTCCTTTGGAAAAAGTGAGGAAAAAGCATTTCAGGTTAAGGGGGAGTCTTCTACTTCAAAAGAAGACAAAAAATTAACAGGAAGAGGACGTGGCAGAGGAGGATTTCGTGGTAGAGGAAATGGAAGAGGAAGAGGAAGAGGACACTTTGATGGGCATGATGAAAGGCAATCAAACTATGATCAGAAAAACTACAAGAGTGGAATTCAATGTTACTATTGTAAGAAGTTTGGTCGAAGGATTGGAAAGAGAAAAGCAAGCAAGCTATGTGGAAGAAAATGAAGACAATAGTAAGTTGTTTATGACTCATTCACAAGTTAATAATATCTTAGATAATATTTGATTTTTGGATAGTCGATGTTCTAATCATTTGTCAGGCATAAGATCAATATTTAGAGATATTGATGAAACTCACAAGTTGAAAGTTAAACTTAGAGATAGCAAACAAATCCAAGTAGAAGGAAAAGGAACAATTGAGGTGAAGACAAATTAAGGGAAGGTAAAACACCTTGATAATGTTTTCTATGTTCCTAGCTTATCACATAACTTGGTGAGCGTTGGACAATTGATAGATATTGGATATTCAGTTATATTTGATGATAGTTCATGCAATATTAAAGATAAGAAATCTGGCTTGATTATAGCAAATATTTGAGTGACGCAAAATAAGATGTTTCCAATTGATGTTTCAAATATTGAGAAACATGCACTTGTTGCAAATCAAAAGAATGAGACAAATTTATGGCATTTGAGATATGGACACCTTAACAGTAAAGGTTTAAGGTTGTTAAATAAAAAATGAATGGTTTATGGATTGCCTAAAATTAATATACTTGATGTATGTGAAAGATGTATTTATGGCAAACAAAGTAAGAAACCATTTCCTGTTGGAAAAACATGAAGAGTATATAATTGTCTTGAATTAATTCATGCTGACTTATATGGACCTATGGATACAAAATCTTTTGGGGGAAGTCGATATTTTCTATTATTTACTGATGATTATAGCCGCATGAGTTGGGAATATTTCCTGGAATTGAAATATGAAGCATTTGATAACTTTCGAAAATTCAAGGTACTTGTAGAAAGGCAAAGTGGTAGATGCATAAAGACACTTCAGACAGATAGAGGTGGTGAATTTATCTCTAATGAGTTTAATTCCTTTTGTGAAGAAAATAGTATTCGCAGTGAATTGACAGCACCATATACACCAGAGCAAAATGGTGTAGCTGAACGTAAAAATCGAACTGTTGTCGAAATGACAAAAAGTTTGCTTAAAGGAAAGTATCTTCCAAATCGGTTTGTAAGCCGAATGAGCTTTATTTGTTGAATATTTCACCGACAAAAGCTGTTATGAATCGAACTCCTTTTGAAGCTTGGTATGGTATAAAGCCAACTGTAAGTCATCTAAGAATTTTTTGTTGTATTGCTTATGCTTTGGTAAATTCACAAAATCATCATAAGCTTGATGAAAAATCAGAAAAATGCATCTTAATTGGATATTCTGCACAATCCAAAGCATATCGATTATATAATCCTATAAATTGTAAAGTTATTATTAATAGAAATGTTGTATTTGATGAAAGAGCAAGTTGGAATTGGGAGATCAATTGAGGTAAAACAAAAATTCGCGTTCCGGCAGAACTAGTTACTCCATCGAATCAAGTGACAGATCCTGCTCCAACAAGTTCAACGTCAACCTCACCCAATAACAGTTCAAATTCAACAAATGATTCCTCAAATGAAACCCCTCCAGGAAGGTTTAGATCACTAACAGAGATTTATGATTCAACATTTGCTTTATTTATTTCAGATCCTATAAGTTTTGAGGAAACAGTTGAAAAAGAGGAATGACGAAAAGCAATGAAGGAGGAAATCAAGTTAATTGAGAAGAATAAAACTTGGGAGCTAATGGATCTACCAAAAGAAAAGAAAGCTATTGGTTTGAAATGGGTGTACAAAACAAAGTATAATTTCAACATTTGCCTTTATGATGATATTATATATATGGGTTCATCTGTCTCTGTTGTAGCAGAATTTAAAAAATACATGATGAATAAGTTTGAAATGTCAGATTTAGGTCTACTGCACTATTTTTTTGGGTTGGAGGTGAAGCAAGGATCAGATGGAATTTTTATTTCACAAAGAAAATATGCAATGGATCTGCTCAAAAAATCTAGCATGATTAAATGCAAAGCTGCAGCAACACCCATGAATGTAAATGAGAAATTGCAACTTGAAGATGGTACATGTTTGACAAATGCAAGATACTACAAAAGTTTAGTTGGAGGTTTGATCTATCTAACTCATACTCGACCAGATATTACCTTCTTTGTTGGTGTAGTATCCAGGTTTATGCAAAGCCCAAGTAAACATCATCTCAGAGCTGTTAAAAGAATTTTACGTTATATTGCTGGAACTACGGATTATGGAATTTGGTATTCTCATAATTTTAAATGTAAATTATTTGGTTTTACTGATAGTGATTGGGCAGGAGATTTAGATGATAAAAAGAGTACTTCAGGCAATATTTTTAGCCTTGGATCAAGAGCTATACCTTGGAGTTCAAAGAAGCAAGAAACAACTACATTGTCGACATCAGAAGCGGAGTATGTAGCTGCAACATCAGTAGCATGTCAAACTATATGGCTTAGAAGACTTCTTGAAGATCTTCATCAAGAACAAAAAGAAGTAACAGAAATATTTTGTGACAATAAAGCTGCAATGACAAAGAATCAAACATTTCATGGAAGAACGAAGCATATAGAGATACGCTATCATTTCATCCGAGATCTTGTAGCAAATGGAGCTATAACAATGAAGTACTGTGGCACGGATGAACAAGTTGCAGATATTCTCACCAAGGCACTTCTAGTTCAGAAGCATGTTTATTTTATGTCTCAAATCGGTGTATGTAACTATGAATCAAGGGGGAGTGTTGAGAATTGATTCATGGTAGTTACATAGTTAGTTAACATGTTTAGGAGTAGTGGCTCATGTTTAGGAGTTGTGGAGGTAGTTTAGGAGTTAGTGGGGGTAGTCATTAATGATGGGTGAGATGGTGAGATAGTGAGATAGTGGGATGAAGGAAGTGGTGTGAGATAGTTACTATTATGTCCTATAAATAGGACCTTAGTGAATGAAGCAGTAGTGCAGAGAAGAGAGTGTGTGCATTTGGAGATAATCTTGTAATTGTTCTTGTTCTTTTTACCTCATGTTTAATACTACGTCGTTTTCTTGATTGAAAGCGTTTTTCGTTAATTGGATCTTAGTATTATGTTTTATCATTTCCTTGCTCCTCCTTCCCCAACATTAGCTAGTTTTGGTGTCAAAAAAAACTTAGGCATCAATCTTCTCAATGAGTCGCAAGTCGTGCGACTCTGAGAAAAATAGGAAACTCATCATTGTTTATATATTCTAAGAGAGCCACCCGAATGCCTATTCTATGAATTAATCCTTGAAATGCTAAATTTTCTATTTTAAAAGTCTCCTTTTATGCGCTAAGCACAAAACTAAGAATAGGAAGACTATTTTTACACATGAAATCCGCAACACTAAAAATCAGCATTTGGGCCACTTGGGCAGTTGAGATCGTCAAAATGAGATCTAAAGAGATCCCGACATAATTCAATCACTGTAAAAGAAGGTGTACAGATTGCAAACCAGACCTCTTTATTGTGCGATGAAGCAATCACTCATCGTTTTGGGTCAAAACCCACCCCCTGGGTATGCTTTAGATGGCAAGCCAACCATCATCATTCATTCAATCATGAACAAAGGTTTTTTTCTACAGTGGTTTCATGTGATACAGCAACAGGGTTCGTTGAGTCCGGATGAACCATACCAGGGAAGGATCTCCGGAGACGGTCGGAGACGGGGTAGGAAGGCAAGAGCGTCGTCGCCATGGATCCTCTCTGTTCCTCCTCCTCCTCCTCCTCCTCCTCCTCCTCAGAAGCTTCCTTGGCAGGCCGGCCGAACCCAGACAAAGACAGCGAACGCGGCGCGCTAGGGCTCCTCAGGAAGCTAGAAGTCGTTTCCTCTTGAGCTGCGGTCGTGACATTGATTTCATTTGGCCGGATTCAGCAAGTCAACCCCGCACACTTCCGAAGAGGCAGAGGAGCTGCCGACCTCCGAGACCCAAGCCGCAGCCGCACACCGTATCTATCGCAATTAAATGCACAGCGAGATCCTACCCGACTCAATTCGACGCGAACCTTGGCAGCAGGAGGCAGTGCCAGATCCGCCGGGGTCCACGCTCACCGAACAAAGAGTAAGGCCTTTTTGAGTCAACATTATTTTATTTCATTTTGCCGTAAAGACCAAAGTACCCTTTTTTCCTGAAGTAGGAAGTATTTTTATTAAAAATGTGATGAAAAATTGCCCATGTTAGGAGTCTAAAACTGGTAGAATAATCTCACAGCCATGGAGAAAGACCTCACCTTGTTCATGATTAAGAAGAGTCTTAAAACAATGTGATTACAGAAAGCAAGCATAAAAGAAGAGTTCACCAAAACAAGGTTTAGATACCTTGCAGTGATGTCATCATGGGCTGGTTGGGGTAGGAGGCCAAAGGAAGGAAGGAAGGAAGGCAGACAAAAGGTGCAAGTCATGAAGGAAATGATTCTAAACCTATTGCATCATGTAAATGTGTTTTTTGACTTGCAAATTATCTGATAACTTTCTTTTGTGTTTTCCAGATTCACACTGATAACTCTCCTGTCTACATCTAATACTACTTTTAATCTTTTCACCCCAAAAAGTGTATGCTAGTTGCAGGGAAGATAAATTATATTTTTGTAAGACTGATGAGATGAAGTAAACAGTAAAGAAGGCTTGGATTCTCTCATCATGGAATATGAACTCTTAAGATATTGTTTTCTTTCATTATGGAAGATGGTTTCATGCAGTGGTGGTATATGCGCTGGTGATATGTGGGGGGTGTGTGTGACCTGACTCTTTTGTTCTCTCTCATCTCTACTCTCTGTGTGTGTGTGTGTCTTGTTGTTCCTTCCAAGTTTTATTACTTTGCTTTGTTAGGAAGCACAAGTATTCTGAAGTCACAGCAGCCATTGGAGAAGATAACCTTTGATTAATGAGTCAAGTGGGTGGTGGTCTTCATGCTATCTCTCTACCCACTATGAACCACTAAATTTACTGTTTGTTACCTACCATCTGTGATGGGGTACCTGGTATTAATTTCTATATCCATCGGATGTTTATAAATCAATCTTAAATCTTATTTATTTTCGATATAAAACTAATTGATAAATAATATATCTTACGATCTCAGATCAATCAGAATCTTACATTTACACTCATCAAATGGCATGATCATAATTGGAATCCATCAGGTGGTGCTCCGCCGTTGTCTTGCCTATAAATGAGGGAGGCTTTCGTCTCCCAAGCTGATAGAGCTCCCTCCCCACACCTCGCCAAGGAAGGAGAGAGAGATGGGCGGAAGCCAGTCGTCGTCTTTCAAGTTCTCTTCCTGCCTCCTCTTCAAGCCCAAGTGCAACGATGATGAGGCGGACTGGTACGTCTCCAGGAAGGTCCGGCCGAGCGACGAGGACGGAGGGTGGTGGGTGGGCGAGCCGGACGTCGACAGGAAGGCGTCTGCCTTCATAGCCAAGTTCCATGCGAGCCGCATCATGGATCTTGAAAGCCACGAGACCCGTGCCATGGACGCTGAAAGCCGCACCGTCGCTGCTTAACCTCCGTGTACTCTCGCTCGTTCATGTCGCTCTACGTATCGAACATTTGTTGTTGATGTAGCAGGAATGCTCGTCGCAGCAAGTTCGATTCCAGCTGTTCATCTTATGGTAGAAATAATGATATGAGCCTCACGTTTGGCTGCATGCACTTCTCCTTCTTCTTCTTCTTCCTCCTCCAATTATATGAGCCATTTTGGGTGGAGGAATCATCTGCTGCATGACCACCCACACAAAGGCTATACGATGAACACTGTCGATTGCATGGTTGCATGCTTCTTGAGATCAATGGCGTTTGTTTTTTTGTCTCTTTTCTTTCTTCTTTTAGCTGAACCAAGGATTTATTTCAAGGCTCCACAAATTCAACTTATCACCAGATATTAATAGGATCAGCACAATGGCTAGATCAATGGCGCTGGTTCCTGTTCTGAAGGGGAGGAATCCATCCTAAAATATTCTCATCTGTTCGAGTTCTTCCCATCACTATAGGTTTGTTAAACCAGCTTACGAGAACACACGTTGATGAACACTGTTATCAGACCATGCAGACATGAGCAGAAACCATGACTGCCAAGCGTATATGTGAAATCCAACTCAAGCTTTTTGACCTGATAAATAATTCCTGATGAGGTGCAGGTTTTGGAAAAAAAAAAAATCCTGCATCCTTGTTCCACCTTTTTCTGACGATTTCTTCTCTTTTTTCTTTTTTTATTTGGACAGTGACTTCCAATGTTCATTCTCTATGAATGGTACAATGGAAAAGGTGGATGCTTGCATCCAAGTTACGGATTGCTGAAGCTTGGAAGTCTCTATCAGCTAAAGTGCAGAACATTTATGGCTAACTCATGGGGTCCTCCACTTTCACCTCTCTCTCTTTGCTCTCTGGAATGCACACTGGCCGAATCCCTTCATTACGATGAAACCTTTCTCCATCATTTGCATCAAAGACTGCCAACCTTTCTATAAAAAAATAAAAAAAAAAACTACATACATCCACAGTCCATTCGAAGCGTTTACAAGTCTCGGTGAATCCGAGATATATCAGTTTTAACGGTGCTAATGTGTTGACCAAAGTGAAGGCTCATTCTGTCTCCATGGTTGGCAGTGTAGTAGTACATAATAAATAACCTTTGGGACGAGGAAAAGCCAGTTGTGAGAAGCAATGCTCTTTGGAAATTGTCATCGAATTAATACACGAATTATGTATGAAAACATGATGGGATTCCTTGGCTTGTGTTTGTTGTTCCACACCATTTCTGAGGAGACTTGTGTTGTTCCACAGGGTGTAAGGGCAGCACTACAATCCAGAAGCTGTCACTGTAGGATATAAATTAGTCGAAGTACTACCGCTTTGCAGATATTCCAGCTTCTACCATCCATTGAAAGGTTGGCTTATCCAAAGCAGATGGGAGATTCCAACGCCTGAAGTTTATCGATTTGGTGGGGAATATATGATGGTAAGTGAGAGATTTGGAGAAGGATAGCTATTCCAGCTTGACTATGGGGAAAAGGTGGAAGAAGAAGAAGAAGAGATAAACCTATTCTAGTTTATCTTCCTCATCGTGATTGTGATGGAATGCGGGCAGTATCTCTAACCCTGACTGCGAGATTAACTGCACCTTCTCCCTCTCGGAAGATTACGGCGTCACTTCATTGATGGAACACAAATCCAAATTTAAAATATTGGCCTACTATTACTATATTCTTCCTTGGCTCAGTCCTCACAGATCGGGTGGGTGGGCATGAAACACCTGCGCCCGAGCCGGCCTTTGCGCTTCTTCGACTCAGATCACGAGACCATTGGCTCATTCTTCTTCACTGTTTCTGACTCACAAATAACATCCAACAAACATACGTTCCACATCTACCACTTACTGTAAGAGAAGATACATAAGCCAGAAGAAGCATTAAATCATAGCTATTAACAAGTAATGTGGCGTATATTATTTCAAATAAATGTATGGCTAATTACCAAGGTCTCTCACGACCATACATTGTTTCTTCTTATTCTATCACGCAAGCTGAAAAATAGTTTGGCACATTCGAAAGCATCAAATATTATCGCAACACAAGTTGGAACAAAACACGATAAACATCGGACTTTACTCTCATCTGAGCTGCCTATAACAGCTATAGGCAACAGCAACAGAAGCAATGGCCGAAACAACCGCTAGCGCAGCGTAGGTATCCTCTCGTTCCCAGCTCTTGAACCAGGTAGACACCGCACAGAGCTTCCCCGAGCAGGCATCTTTGCTGCTGCCGGCATTGGTATCCTTGCCACTGCTCTTCTGTGCAACGTCTGGAGCCTCCTGCACTTGTGCAATGTGGTTTTCGGGGCTCTCCTTTGGCATAACTTGGCAACAAGTAGCATTACCGATGCCTTGACAGCAACCGCCTCCACTGATCCCAGTGGTATCAGTGGATCCTTTTTTAGTGCTTTCGTCCGATCCCCCAACAAGCTGTAACCTTAGATTCTGAGCAGCTTTCTGTTCATCGACGGACAGACCCATCTGCCCCCTGTACCAATCAATGTTCACCTCACTGAGCTTGTACATCAATTTATATGCAACTACATCTAAATGATTCTTCTTAAATATAAAGATTAGATAGTAAATATCTACTTCTGCATGATACACTTTTGTGACATAAGGCAATGCAAAAGAACAATAACATAATGAAATTGAAGAGGTACCTCCAAAGACGGTCCACGATCTCTCCTTTTCCAATGTGCTGTTCCATTAATATAGGCACGTCATCTGGAGTCACGTATCCATACCTTACCACGGAAACACAAGAACCATTTGTTTACTTCTGCTGTAATACAATATAATGACAAGAGTATACTCATAGACACTATGAAGAATGAAGAAGACAGCTACCGATGTGATGACAATAAAACAACTCAAACCAGCTTCTCCTTACCAATGTCCAGACACTTCTCCATTATCATTTGGGCTATATATTATTACGTTTCCTGCATACTTGTGTCCACCGATGTGCGAGCAAGGGCTGACAAATACTTGACCCTGTAGACCTCTTGATGATATCTCTTCCTTAAATCGTTCGATCAGAACAGGACCACAAACACCACACTTGCGATCTCGGCTTCCATGAGCACATACAAACACATACGAACCTGAAAGTGGCTCAGGTGGACTTGGAAGCCACTTAGAGTTTTTCTTGAGCACTTCATCAACAAAACGTTCAACATCTGAATGTGTTAGTTGCCTGCAAGCAATAAGTCCAGCACAGGCCTAAGAAACATGATTGACATTCCTGTCCTGCATCTTGCAAACAAAACTATTGATAGGTTGCTTTACCTGTATCTTAACATATCTGGGAAGATCAAGACATCACCATTTGAGAAATCAGTGCCATCCTCTCCTTGACATATGGTAAGACGAGTCTGAAGGAAATAATGCAAAACATAAAAAAAAATGGCACAAAGCATGAGCAAAACATACTTGTCATCTAATTTTATGAAGGCAGTGGATTTTTGGAGAAGATACATCAATGTTGGCGTACAGAAAGATTTTTTTTTTTTTTCATGTGTCATTATATCCATGTATGTGCATGACAGAGAGCATGCTTAGCATCAACATTTACAATATAATTTTTCAGACAAAATAGTCATAAATCTGAAACAAATTAATGATCCATGACAGGTTGATAAAAGTAGAAGCAATGCAATGTTCCCCCTTATTACAAATGCGAATAGTCATATGATATATTGAGGCAACTAGAAGTTAAATATTTCACCAAATTAAACAATCAGAGAATGCAAATGACAGATAAACATAGGAAGCAGCTCTTAGAGCAGGGGTAATTTACTCATATGCAAGTTTCAGATAATTGGTGAAGATCTGTAGAAACTAGATGAAACTGGAAACACTTAATAAACAGACACCTTAATTCAAAAGAGGTTTAACTCTCTACTGAAAGTCTTAAATGTCTAGCAAGAGTGGGTCAACATTGCAGGGCCCTATGTTTTGCTACTAGTAGAATCACAAGCCACATTATTTCAAATATGAGTAGTATCTCTATATATAGTCACATCAAAAATATTTAAATGTTAGTGTCACACTACTACATGTGAAAACATAACTAACTGAAAGGTAAAATGTTCTGGAATGTGGTGGGTGAGTGTATGAGGCTACGAAGCACGGATAAGGACAGGGGGCACGGACACGACATGATGCGATACGACCCAGACATAGAGATACGTCATTTTTAAAAAAAATTAGGATATGGACATGTATGTATATATATATATATATATATATATATAAAGAAACATAATCTTGATATTTTATTCAAATTATTATAAGAATTTAACCAAAAGCAGTAAAAAAACTCAGATTTAAAAAATAAAAAATAAAATAGGTTAATAATATTTTAACAGTTTAATCAAAAGAAATAAAATAACCCAGATTAAAAAATAATAAAATAATAAAACAAATTAATAATATGTAAACAGTTTAACCAAAACCAAAAATACTAATAATCAAAGATAAGTGTTTTTAGTAGTAACAAAAACCTAAACAAAGTCAACATACCTTGTGACGCAGCACGACTGAGGAAGAAGCTTGTCAGATACTAGTGAAGTCGTCGAAGGCCTAAGGGCGCATGGCAGCCATCGGGTCGCTGACAAGTGGGGTGCTCGAGGAGGAGGGCCCGAGAGTGCACGACAATCACTAGGTTGCTTATAGGTGGGGCATTCGGGGTGGAGATTCCGACATCACACAATGGCAGCATGCGACGACATAAGGGCGCTTGGGGTGGAGGCCCCGAGAGTACGCAATGCGGCAACAACCGTCGGGTCACTCGTAGGAGGGTCACTGAGGAACGAGAGTTGAAACCTTCGGTTCGCTCAAGAGTTAAAGAGTAGAGGTGGCCGACGAATGGTGGTGGTCTGGGGGGCACTCAGGTTGGGGCTAGAGCTTGCCTCTTCCATAGGTGGGGTGGGGGTAGAGATTTCACAAGTGAGGAAGAAGGGAAGCCAAGTCAATGAGGAAGAAGGGTCCTCCGCACACGCTCAACGAGTCCACCAACAAATTAAAAATAAAATAATAAAAAAGGGCATGTGTCAGACACGTGTCTTGCTGAATCGATGATGAATCCGTGTTCCATCCACATGTGTCGGACACAAGTACACCACCCAAACCAATGTGTCCATGCTTCCTAGGTATGAGGTATGTTAATTAGTTTGTACCATGAATGGCGAGTGTAAGCTTGGTTGTTTCATTATTTAAAGAGTGATTAATTGATCTGCTTGCTAAAGTTGGTTGTTGTGTTAGGCTAAGAAGCACGAATATGGACATGGGGCAGGGGACACAGACACAATGATACGTCATTTTTTTTTAAACTAGAATACAGACACGCTAAGGACACTTATATTTTTTCATATAGAAAAATAATACTTATTATTATTACGAAACAAAATCTTGATATTCTATTCAGATTATTATATTTGCAATTTATTCAAATTATTACAATAATTTAACCAAAAGCAATAGAAACTCAGATTTAAAAAACTAAAATAGGTTATATATTTTAACAATTTAATCAAAACTAAAAAGTAATAATCAAAGATAGGTGTTTTTAGTAGTAAAAAAAAGCTAAGCAAAGTATACCTTGCGACGTAGCGCGATTGAGGAAGAAGCTTCATCGGACGCTAGTGAAGTAGCCAAAGGCTCAACAGCCTGCGATAGCCATCGGGTCATTTGTGGGTGGGGCACTCGGGGCAAAGGGCCCAATGACAATACAATGACAACAAGCGAAAGATAGAGGGGTGCTTAGGGCGAAGGGCCCGAGAGCACGTGACGTGACAACAACCGCCGGGTCACTCGTAGGTGGGTCGCTTGGGAAGGGTGGTTGATACCTCTGGTTCGCTCAAAAGTCAAAGTAGTGGAGGCCGACGAGTGGTCAAGGAGCACTAGGGTTGGGGGCAGAGCCAGCCTCTTCCACAGATGGGGTGGGGGCAGAGATTTCCACGATAAGGAAGAAGGGAAGCCAAGCCGGTGAGGAAGAAGGGTTCCTCTACACGCGAGCACAGAGCCCGACATGCGAATAACGAACCCAACGAATTAAAAAATAAAATAAAAAAAAGACATGTGTCTTGTCATGTCGATGATGAATTCGTGTTTGACACGAGTCCCAAGTATTAGGTAAATAGAAATCTAATGCATTGTATTGATGACATACTTCTAACCGTTGAGTGTTTGTTGTTTTCAAATAGATGCGAGAAGCAAGCATAAAGTGGAAAAGTAGTGAGGAAAGTTTGTCTAACGAGAGAACTTTAGAAAGCTTGTACCTACATCATCATAAGGCCAACCGAATTAAGGATAAGATTGATGATATGTATCGAGGAATACAACTCTCTATCAGATGTATCAATCCAGAATATCATAAGCTGAGGACAGTGCTATAACCTACAACTTGATATGTAGTTATGGCTTAAAACTGAATGCCATAATATAAAAAAGATCACCATAGTAATCAATCATGTTAAAGTGCCAACACATTGCAAAGAAACATTCTATTTCATGGGAAGAACATGTTTCAACCGAGATCCAATGATGAATAGAATGCGCCTATCATCTCTTTAACATGAAAAACTAGGCGAATTAAATGAATCCCAAGAAAATATAATGTCAACCAATTTTATGCTTCTGGTAGCTAACAAATGACTGAGCAACCATAAATAAAACTAACCGTATCTTCTAAATCCAACCCTGTCACTTAAAGATATTAATTGAATGATCAAAGAACATAAATCGATTCGAGATCTCCGAATCAATCGGAAACCAAAAGTAGAACTTTTGGAGTTCAAGATCAAAACATCTACAATTCCTCTGTGAGGGCTGATCCGCTCAAGGCAAAAAATCGAAATCTTTGATATAAATTCCACATTCCAAACACCTAATTTCTTGTGGATATAGCCAAGAAACCTTCCAATAGGAAGGAGAAAGAACAGGTCCCCATGGGATACTGAAACCCAGGATCACAGAGCGCCAAATGATTTGGATAAAGGGGCTCACCTTCTTGTCGATCGAAGACTGCCAGGTCTTGATCTCGCTCGCCAGGCCCCTCGGCAAGAGGTCGGACTCCGACCCCTCGACGTTCGGTGGCCAGACCTCCGGCGACTTGTAGCAGAGGAACAGGTGCCGATCGTACTGGTGGACCGTCCCCACGAGCGGCCCCTTGCCGAACCCCCGCCGTTGGAACCCGTACTCCGCGTCCTCCCCCGCGGCGGCCTCCGGGGCAGAGCCGGCTCCGGAAACGGGCTCGTTCGTTCGCGAGCCTCCCCCTTCGCCGCCGGAGAAGGCGATTGCGGAGGAGGCGGAGTCGGAAGCCATGGAAGCGGGTTGTAGAAGACGGTTAGACGCCGTGTTAACCCCACGACCGCGAGAGGGAGAGCAGCAGCAGCAGCGGAGAGATGGGCGTGAAACGAGGTGTCTTATCATGGGGTGTGGGGGGGGAATCGGGTACGGGAAACGCTTCTGTAATGTGGGCAACCCTTTCATGCAACCGCTGAAGCACGCCACCGTCCATTCCACGCCTCCTTTCCACATCGACGGTGGACGATTGACGTGTAGAATTCGCATTCGTCGCCTTCCCTTTATTTTAAAGACTCTGTAAATGTTTGTCTTAATTATTGAGGCGTTTGTTACATATAAATAATATATATGACTTATCAAAAATTAGTGTGTTTGACTACGTCTTTCAAATATTTAAATATTTTATTTATATATGTCACTCTCATCAGGACGCATAGAATAAGCTCAAATTAATCACTATTAAGGAATATATTTAATATTTTTAAAAATATTAACCACTAGAAATTGAACATATATATATAATTTTACTGCTATTGCTACTACTATTTCTTTGGGGGATGTTTGCATTCAGAACCTATTTATCAGAAGAAGAAAAAAATCACATAAACATTAAGAAATCCGAATTCAGGGAGGAAGAAAGTTGGAAGACGAAAGGAAAACATAGACAAATGAGATGTGGAAATGGATTTCAACAAATCCATGGAAAGAGCAACACAAAGCTTTCATCATTAGATTGACCACCGCCTACATAATATATACAGATGGCAATTCCTTCGACTCTGCCAAACCAGAGGAACATAAGAAAGATACATCAAACATCTCACGGCAACCTAAGTCTTCTTCCCAACAGGAGCTGCTGCAGTGGAGGGACGATCGATCCACTTGATCGTCACGTACAACTCACCGGACTCGACATCGCAAAGCCTCAGACATACGTCCATCACGATCTCGCCATTGATGTAGGTGATACAGCTGCTGGCCAGGAGGCAATTATCGCAATCTGGAGCCACTTTCCGCAACTTGGTCTCGCCGGAGGTGAGCTGCAGAGCCCGTTTGAGCTTCGAAGCTGAGAGAAGAGGCTGGAGGTCGAGGAAGGCGTGCCCCATCTTGTCATCTGACTTGAACCTGTCTCGATCAAACACCTCCTGAGAAAAAAGTTTCAAGGAGACACAATCAACTTTGTTTCAAGGAAGAAAAAGTATGGTTCTTCTGCTGAACTTTTTTTTTTTTTTCAGATGTTTGAGGAGACAGTGAGCATGCACACACAGTTCTTCTCTCTTCTCGAAAACCAAAACTCTATCGAGTTATGTTGTTGTATGACTAAATTATTCTGTGTAAAACAAATGTAGATGAATAGCCAGATAACCTTTGCAGACAAAGAAACCGAGGAATTGCTGCAATTTCTTTGCACCCATCATTTCTTTGATGGTTCATAAGAACGTTGTTTGATTTATAAGAAGGGGGGGGGGGGGGAGAAGGTGCAAAGCCCACCTCCGACATGATAGCCAGCAAAAGACAGACACAAGAACAATTGGCAGCCATGGAATTATAGGTTGTACAAGTATTGCAACATCAGATTTGGTTTGACCAAGATTAGGCAGCCATGGAGAATAATTCCATTAATGCAATAATTCTCATCCAAACTGAGAAGCACTGAGTGCTAGAAACAGCATTTTTCCTATTATTTTGGATTCAGAATAGTAGAAGAACATACCAGATTTAAGATACCAAGAGGTTCTTTTAGAGTAAATATCATCTCTTCATTCCAAACCGGATTGAGGCAGCTATTGATGACCTTTGTCTTGGCACTCTAAATCAAGCAACACAAGTTAACACAATGAGATGGTAACCCTTTCCACATAAGGTTTACAACACAAAACATTATATGGAGTTGAAAAGGGCTGAGCAAAAATGGGAATTGGAATCATTGTTTTTGGTTCACAAGTTCGATCACAACAGAAGCTTTGTTAGAAAGAACATATAGCAAAGAAATTGTGCAGAATGTGACTGATACATAATGGTGTTTGCATGTCAGAATACAATTCAGAACAAAATATATCTAACAAATTGCTAGAAAAGAAATCATGCCCAATATTTATTTTAAAACGCAAAGAAGCCAGCATAAGAAATCAACAATAGATCCAAGGAACCCATCTTCCAAGTGCATAGCTCAGAAATATCATCTGATAATGTTGATTAAATATTATGAGATGAGCAGAAACTGCACAGAAGGACTGAGATAACATCAGTAGATCATCAGTAGTGCTTTTAAGTTTTAACTTTGATGTGAGATTTCTTAGGAGCCAATTTAGCAATGAAAGAAATCTTAGATCATCAGTAGTGAAAACCAGTAATCCAACAAGGATGAAATTTTTGAGCTACTTAATTGAGGCCATTAATATTAAAGTTGGAGGAGAACATTCAGAAGCATAATAACAGGTCGAAATCAATGAAAATATAAACCATATAGATGGAAAAACAATGCACCCTTGAGAAAAAGAAGCATCTTTGTTGACCTCCAGCTCAAGATCAAAAAGACAAGGCAAAAAAGAAGCATCTTTATTGGCCTGAAACTATGATGGTATCTGTCATGATGGAAAAAAAGAAGAAAAAAAAAATGCTGTTGATGATTTCCTCAACAACAGAGATTATGATTTCGTCAAACGCATGAACTTGAGTGTTTCTATTGATAATGCATCAAGTAAAACTGCTTGATCATGCTATGAACATAAAAATCTTCGGATCAACATGTCAACAGGGAACAGCCATCTCACAATCAGTTTTAAGGTTGCCGAGACTCGCCTGATTTCCGACTTTGACCACAACATACGGATCACTGCTGGTAAAATCTCGAATCACCAGATTCTTTCCTTGCACAATGATCACTTTGAGAAGTCCAGCAGCCTCCTCCATGTATTATCCCCTCTCCGCCTAAATCGGGATGTTTCAGCAGATACCTCCCTGCCCACAAAGCAACCCTACTAAAGACTTGGCAATGAAGAGATTCCAACATTTGATTCGTGGACAGCCAATCTAATTCCACTTGGTGCCGATCTCTCATCCAAAACCATTATCCTCGGCAAAAATTATAGGTATAATGGACAAAAAAAAAAAAAAGTAGTCAATTTTCCCAAAATGAAAAAGAAACAAACAATTCTCGAACACGAAAATTTTCCCAAAATCACTGGGCGAGAAGCAAAAAATTTTAGCATGAGGAATCAAGAGGAATAGCAAAACAAGAACTGGTTCTACAGCCGTAGAAGCCGGTTACGATCAGAAGGACAAGAAACCCGGAGGAAAGAACGCACATCAAAATTCATTCAAAATAGCCACTTTTACGACGGAAATCGAAAATAACGAGGCGAAGAACATAAAGGTTGGATCTTTCGGCACGAAGCAATGAATCCTAACCAAAGAAGCAAATTTTCATCAAAAAAAGAGGAGGAAATCAAAATCACCTCCGATGAATCTGCTGTCTCTCGCCGACGGATAAGACAGGGAAAGGGTAGAGAGACGAGTCTGGTGGCGGCTTCTTAGTCGTGGAGCGGCGTACGGAACGTGCGCTTCAGGGCGTGTGCGCAGAAAAAAGTGCACTATGCGAATCCAACTCAAATTCTTCAATTAATATCGGAAGGTGTGAAGAAAAAAAAAAAAAAAAGAAGCATCAACAAAAGAAATTTCTAGCGATTTTTTTGACACATAGTTAACACTTTGTTAGGCATCCTTCAATTGGAAATAATAAATTTAAACAAAAAATAGATATTGCAATTAACTATATTATTTTGAGAGTCAATTGAATCGCCACGGAATTCTGACATCATTTATGATGTGTAAGATTCACAAACCATATCAAGGCACTCTATTTCTACTATGAAGTGTCTCTATTTTTATTTCTTAAATTAAATTTTTTTTCTTAAACTTCAATTTTATGTCCAAAAATTATTTTATTAAATTTTCCTGTTATTTTGGTATAAAAATAAGAAAAACCAAATTGAGATAGTAAAACATGAATCGATCACTTTGCAGCACAATATCATAATATTAAAAATAATCGGTAAAATAAAAATTATCATGCTTCCTCCTCTTGACTTTAATTATTTTGGAGATGGTGAATGCACAAAAGGGAGAGAGAGAGAGAGAGAGAGAGATGTGGAGTGGTAGGAACTGTAGAAAAGAATGGCAAGGTTGTGGGAGAGCAAAACTATGATTAAAGCAAACGGTGAGCAATAAATGATCAATTAAACTTTATCACTAATTGGTAGGATAAACTATGGGTCTATCATTACACGTCAGCCCGAGGACTATACCGACACCCACCTCAACAATCCTTTGTTTAGACACATCAGCCCAATAATTATATTGTTTACTCAAAAGATCGTAACTTAGCGATCCTGTTGAACGATACCTCGGGAACTGACGAAAGTAACGTCCTACGTAGAGTCGTACCCACAAATCAGTCGAAAGCATTGCACCAATTAAACACTTCGTTATGACCTCCCTCCGTTCTACAGATATAAATACCCTCATTGTAATCCACAGAAATGAAACTTTTTCGATCACTTCTCAAAAACTTCCAGATTTCCTAAGTCTCGACTTCATCCCTGAAGAACTAACTTAACCATCGGAAGGGACCTCGTCGGGCACACTCACACAACCCCCGATGAAGACATTTTTGCGGGTCTTGGCCGTTTCTTGAAGCTGGCCCAATAGACTTCTCGACTCTAGGGGCCACGGTTGAGTGAAAACCCGATAAATCCACCATACCTCCTGAGTTTCCTGATCCAGTCCAAACGATCCTACGTACGCAGGTCAAATTTGTCGTGCTTACTCCTAGTCCAATAATAATCACTTACCAGCACCAATTAATGTTCCATTTGCAATATTTTTGGCTTCCAAAACTGGTCAAAATGACTCTCGAGAGTCAAAATTCAGCAATCTCCATCTGCAATAATACTGTGGTTTTTGCTGCAGTTCTTCCAGCAGACTAGAGAAGAGCTATCAAATATAGTAACGGGTAACATGAAAATTTATTGACAAGCGTATTAACAAGTAAACTAAAACAGTGAGGTGATTTGTATGTTAGATCAAAGCAAAAGGAATTGTTTTGTATTTTTCTATTGGTTGTTCTTTTATCCTTCAATCCATTATTGTGGTCGCAGGTTGTTCACCAAATAGAATTCAGATTCAACCACTAAAATTTGACCCGCCATTCTTTCACGAACACAGATATAAACTTGGCTGAATCAGTCAACGGAGGAGGTTGTATGTCATTGAGACTTACATAGAGAGAGGTTCGTGAAGCCAATGAATGTTTCAAGCGAACTCCATAACTCGACAAGATATGAAACCGTGACACTATATTTGACTCTCATGTCTTCTCTCAGAACACTGCTAGTGCAAAGATTTCAAAAAGCCATCACACTAATGAACTGATGCAATTCTGAGCACAATGTGTCTGCTTAGAATACAGGAAATGGGAATTTTTAAGCAAGAGAAGAAAGGTATAACCGAGTAGACATGGTAACATTCAAGAGAGAGAGAGAGAAGAATGATAGTACCAGAAAAAAGTTTCTAACAATTTTGATCATATGTTTGAGGATAGAGTCTTAGTTGAAGTGAAGAGAAGATGATCATATCTTTTTCTATCAGATACTTGAAGTATAGATTTCAGAAGGGTCAAGCGAATAAATTTTATCTAAAGATTTGTTATACAATCTGATTTGCTAATCTTGATACGCGAATGAGACCTTGTTTGTCAAGGCCCGAGTTTGATGGGTTATCTGGCTTATCATCTTTGTTTGATCCAAATCACTAGCTAAAATATTTAAGCTGATCAAACTCTTATAAGTCAATCATAATCTTGCCCACTTCCTCATATCCTTATCATACCTAAATACTAGGTTAGCTTTGATGCCAAAATATCATAACTCAAGTCTAATGGGCTAACTGGGCTATCAAATTCGTTTAATCCAAACCACTTACCAAAATGTTTAAGCTAAAGTTGATAATAGTACACTTATGAAATCCTTATAAGCTGAAGTTTGAATTTGGGTTATCTTAAACCTTGACGAGAAACGTCAAACTCTTGAGTGAGGGAGATCGTAACACCCTGATTAGTCTCAGATCAAAAGTGGGCAAGATTATGATTAGCTTATAAAGATTTGATGAGTGTATTATTATTAACTTCAACTTAAATATTTTGGTCGGTGGTTTGGGTCAAACGAAGTTGATAGATCAGTTAGCCTATCAGACCCGGGTCATGACATTTTAATATCAAAGCCAACCTAGTATCTGGGCATGGTGAGGGGGCTCGAGTAGGAAAGAGCTACTCGTGGATAGAGTCAGAGGACTCGTCATGACGTGGAGTCATCACTAAGCTATGCTTCACTTATACCATATTAGGATTTGATATGGGCTATATTGGACCTTGACAATGATCTCAAGCTCTTAAGTGGAGTGTATTATTATTAACTTCAGCTTAAGCATTTTTGTTAGTAGTTTAGGTCAAACGAAATTGATAGATCAATTATCCTATTAGACTCGAAGCATGACATTTTAGTATCAGAGCTGATATAGTATTTGGACATGGTGAGAGGGCTCCGATATGACTCGTAGTATTTGGACATGGTGAGAGGGCTCCGATATGACTTACGAGTCGATACATAAACAACAAATCATAATTCTCAACTATTTGTGATGAATTGGAAATTATAATATATTCATAGCAGGTAATAATATTTTCATAGATTTCTTATAGATTCTAATATCTTTAACTTTTGAGGACCTACCTGATAGGATTAAAGCACCCTATTCTCATTTCCTTAGGTTGAAAAATGTTGATCTAAATAATTAAAGCCAGACGTTTTTTTCAAGGAAAAAGTTGTCTTTTTTTCTTCATATGTTTGTTGATTTTGGTTCAAAGAGAGCATATAACTATCAATAGGACACTAATAATCTTTTGCAGTGCAGCAAAGCGAGCTCTCACGCATCTCCATCGAGCTTGAGCAGGCCATCATCTACCTACTTGGCTGCAAAAGAAAGATCTGCCAAAAAGAGACAGACTAACGACCCTATCTCTGCAACGCATGAGTGATGCAGACAGCGCGGAGTTGCAGTTCTTTCATCCTGGAAAGGCGGAGGCACGGCGTGGATTCACCGACAGTGCTTCTTGTGCTGGTTTTGTAGCTTTCCTGATCGCCGACTGCTGAAAGAACGGAAGCTATTTCGTTAGGAGAACAGTCAAAAGCCTGCCTTCCATTTCTTGATCACAATGAGTGAAGTTGAAGACGTGTGTTCATCGTTCTTCTGAGATCTCTCTCTGGGGAAGTAAAATTTTCTGCTTCCAGAGGTAACAAAACACTGTGTTTATTCAGATTTCCTTTTCTTCTTCTCAGAAACGAAAAAGATGATGTTGTTTTGGTTAACAAAAGAAAAAAAAAAATGTTTTTTGGCATTAAAGAGCTTTGTTTCTGATTTCTTGACACAGAAAGCACAAGGAAAACAAAAAAAAAAAGAGGAAAGAGGTTGCTTGCTTCACATGCATACCATGTAAGCCATGGCTCTGCATCCAGTGTTGTTTCACATGCACATGTCCCTACCCTACACAAAGGTGAAAGAAGACTGTTCACTCTCCTCTCTTTCTCTCTCTTTGATATCTCATTGCCCACACAGAGAAGGTTGACTGCATTATGGTGCATATCTGTAGTTAAACCATGTAAAGAAGAGAGTAACATATTAATGAGTGTGATTATTACCTTATTATTCTGTTCATCAAACTGGATTATTAGCACAACCATGATCAAAATGTAGCTAAAAATGTGTCGGCAGACAAACTTGTGGGAGTCTCTTTATTCTCCCTGAGCTTGACTAATAATTAACATCATAGATAATGCTAAAGAAACATCAATGATGCTGCTGACCTGGTAAATCCCAACTGCAATCATAATGCTACCCAAACTCAACACTTATCAATCCACAAGAGGCTGAAGAATTGAATTAAAAGTATTCATGCATCTTAATTACAATAAAAATCGTACCATAGTCTTATAATATGACAGGTTATGCAGAAAAGTGTTTTAGGATCCAACTGCCAACCCCATTGATAAGCATTAAAGTAGTCATTCATTGTCTTCCTGGCCTTCGGAACATGGAACTCAATTCTCACAGGCCAAGACAAAACATGCATCCATGACAGCCATCACCACTCACCAGCCCCGTTTGGCACTTGAAGCTTTCTGCTTACAAGCTTTCATGAGATCCGTCATGGACCAGCCTTGCCAACCCATTCTTTGCACACTGTCTTCTTATCAAGTTGCACTCATGGCCCCAACTAGCCTGGACTTGCATCTGTCATTTATGTTACCGTGTGACATGTTATATGGTAGTTTGGAGACCATTTGCGATCTCTTACAGGAACAACGGAGAACAAGCGTGACTCATGGTGAGAAGGTGGTGGACATGAGGATGATGATGAGGTAGCGACAGTGTCGATGGAGGTACAAGACATTAAGATCGTGAGGAAGAAGAAGACAAGAGAGAAGTTGGTGATGGTGATATGTTTGATCGATGTTAGAGGTGTTTTGAGGGAGAAGACGGAAGTTTATTGCTCTGGTAAAAAAAAAAACACATGAATGAATAATATACTGAGAGGAACTGAATCGAGCAAACCCTCTCAAAGTAACATGGTGCTCTGCCGGTGTGACTTCTCTTCGGGGTTTGGCATCCAACCCAGGAAAAAGGAAAGGTAAAGAAGAGGAACAAGAAAGCAAAGAAAGACTGAGAACACAGATCGAAAACCCAGCCACGAGAATAATTGCGTTGCGTCTCGCTTGCGTATCTCTGGGCCCAGATGTGCCGGGGCTCCATGCCGGACCCTGCTGTCGGTGGAGGCAAAGCGCCGCCCCCTTGCCACCGCGGCTGGGGGAGACGGCGACGGCTGCTGGTTTACTTGCTTGTGATGGAAGGAGACGACGCCCTGCCGACAGCGTTACCTCTCTCCGCTTCAACGTCGGCACGTGCTCGGTCCTCGTCTCACGTGTTGACTTTTTGGAGCCGATGCGAAAGCTGGGGTAAGATTGCGCACATGGCAGGAGGTGTTGCCTATGTCGTGTGACGAGCGGTAGGGGTCACCGACACGGGAAAAAGGCCTTGGGAGAAGAACATAGAACACGAGTTCACAATGCTCCCCCAATGGGTTTA
Source organism: Ensete glaucum (assembly GCA_021527575.1). Taxonomy (NCBI): domain Eukaryota; kingdom Viridiplantae; phylum Streptophyta; class Magnoliopsida; order Zingiberales; family Musaceae; genus Ensete; species Ensete glaucum. The sequence continues at coordinate 44,040,371 of CM038552.1, forward strand.
GGTGACACGTCCAAATGCAATCGCATGAGCTCATCATTTGGTTTATTTGGACCGGAGAAGCATGATTGACCTGTGATGGCATCGAATCATTAATCATGCAACTGAGGAGGAGAAGCAGCACATCGAGGATCTGATTGATTGATTGATTGATTGATTGCATGTATACACATGCTATCGATGGGACACACTCCAGCCTGGCGCGACGTTAGTCGGAGCTTTAGTCGTGACTCGAGGCAGGGGCGTTCGTTGCTACCTACCAATTACCCATTATAATGGCCTTTCCTCGCGCTTCACCCCCACACTGCACACGCCACACACTCCCTTCCTTCTTCTTCTCCACTTCATCCTCGATCCGGTCGAGCTTATTGAGTTCCTATCGCTAGAATCGTAGTAAGATTCGCTATCGTAGCAATGCAGCGAGCTTTTCCTCTCCTCGCCGCTTCTGTCCTGCTGCTGGCCGCGGCCGCCACCTTGCCGGTGGCGAGCGGGCACAATATAACCAAGATCCTGGCGCAGCACCCGGAGTTCTCCACCTTCAACCACTACCTGTCCGTCACCCACCTGGCTAACGAGATCAACCGCCGGCTCACCATCACGGTGCTGGCCGTCGACAACTCCGGCATGGCGGATCTCCTCGCAAAGCACCTGTCGATACTCACCCTCCACAACGTCCTCTCCCTCCACATCCTCACCGACTACTACGGCGCCAAGAAGCTCCACCAGCTCACCGGTGGCGCCACCATCTCCTCCTCCGTCTTCCAGTCCTCCGGCCATGCACCCGGCACCACCGGCTACATCAACATCACCGATCACCGACGTGGCAAGGTCACGTTCATCACCGAGGACGCCGGTGGCGCTGCGCCCGCCGTCTTCGTCAAGTCCGTGAAGGAGATCCCATATAACATCTCCATCCTGCAGATAAGCACCATCCTCACCTCCCCCGAGGCGGAGGCCCCCGTGGCGGCGCCCGCCCCCGTCAACCTCACGGAGGTCATGGGCCGGAAGGGCTGCAAGGCCTTCGCCGACATGCTCCTCGCCCGCCGCGACGTCCTACAGACCTTCCAGGACAACCTCGACAGCGGGCTCACCGTCTTCTGCCCAGACGACGACGCCGTCGCGGCTTTCGCCCCCAAGTACAAGAACCTCACAGCCGAAGGCAAGGCCTCCCTCCTCCTCTACCACGGCGTGCCCGTGTACTACTCCCCCCAGCTCCTCAAGACCAACGCCGCCGCCATGAGCACCCTGGCCACCAGCGGCCACAGCAAGAACTTCCACTACAGCGTGAGGACCGACGGCGACTCCATCATGCTCAAGACCCACATCGTGACCTCCACCATCACCTCCACCGTCGTCGACCAGGACCCGGACGCTATCTACGCCGTCGACAAGGTGCTCGAGCCCCGGGAGCTGTTCAAGGTCCCCGAGGTCGTCAAGGCCGACGCCCCCGCACCGGCCCCAGCCGCCCCCGCGCCCAAGAAGGCCAAGCACGCGCACGGAGCGAAGCACGCGTCGCCACCCACCCCGGCCGGCCCCGACGAGGCCCCCGCCGACGCAGACGAGGAGGCGTCGGACAATGCTGCGTCCAGTTTCGGCCCCGCCGGGAGGTGGCTCACCACCGCCGCGGCTGCCACTGTAGCGGCAGCAGTCATATCAGTCCTCTAAGAAGCTAAGGTTCTTGTATTCTTCTTCTTTACTCTCTGTGCTATAAATTTTCTCCTTTTTTTTTTCCTCTCTTTTTTTTTCTTGCTTGGTAATTTCATGATTGAGAGGGGGAATAATTACAAGGGAGAGACTCATATAATCTACTATATATTCTATAGTAGTATTATACTCTCTCTCTCTTCCTCTGGTGGGTTTGTCCTGTAGGGTTGGTTGTGTGTGCTTTTTGAATGGTGATGATTACTTTATAATCTGACACTCCTCTTTGGAGATTGGACTTTGGATTCGGTGCCTTAGATCACATAACTATATATATATATATATATATATTCTTCTTGTCCACTATATATAACACCACCATGGTACAATGGAAGAAGCATGCTTAATTGGATCTAGCAAAGTAAAAAAAAAAATGAAGGCAAGCAGAGTTCATCACAGCTGTGGTCACACTGTGATGGGTGGGGAGCAGAAGAGACATGAGAACAAAGATGGGTGGTGCACATGGGTGTCCCAGTGGAAAGCCAGACACGAGCATTCTCACACGTGGCATCACTTCACTGGCACAACACGGGTAAGTAGTCTTCTAAGCAGCAGTCCACCAAATGAGGTTGACTGTTGAAAGTTGAGGTCCTCCTCTTTCACCATTCTTTCTGAGGGTGCAATAAATTAGGGGGTAGGTTGGCTGTGGTGGGTCCTGCGCTGACCCCACCATTGAATCAAACACCTAGTGGTTGCTTTGTATCATTTGATGAGCTGGAGGACATTGTTCATCACATCACAGTCTTCACATCATTCCTTCATTATAGCAAGCCAATCAATCTTTATACTTTCTTAATACCACCAACATGGCGAGCAAAAAAAGAACAGCCAGTTGCATAGCAGACATGACATGCTCTCTTTTGGAGTAGCTTTCCTGTGTGTATATAAATAAACACATACCAACTTAAATTAAAGATGATGATATAAGTATAGCATATATATGGTGCCAAAAACAAACACTTTGGATCAGAAGTGCTTTGCACCTAATGACACTCATAATTCATCAAGCAATGAAACCTAAATTTGTACAAACTTCAATTGTCCTAATAAATTATAGGCATCGCCAAAGCCCTACTGGGTTAACTGAGTCAAGGATACTTTACTGCAACATGAGAGAGCTCCTATCATGACCAATGTTCTTCGTCGACCAATTTACCAAGCATGCGACGACAGTTTTCGGTCATCCGTTGTTTATGGTTTATGCCTTCAGATGTTTCAGTAATGTAAGACACTCGATACAGTTCATCCTAAGTTCAATATGTAAATTATCAGTGCATCTTGATCAGTACAATTCACAGCGACGCACAGTATCTAAGACTCCAAAGTGGAACAGAGGCAAACAAGTTAATTAGCCTCTCAGTTACTTCTGCGAGGAGCCTTTCTGAAGAAGCGAAGTGCGGAGGAATACACAATGATGTTACACCTAGTCAGACAGGCGGAGGCGTCCGGTTCGACATGAGGAAAAGAAGATCACAAAAACAAACTGTTTGGACAGCCGCTAGCTGGTATCAACCCTTTGCCTCTTTGGAGCTTGTTCAGACCCCTCAATGTTGCTCTCTGGTCCTCCCGAGTCTCCAATTACTTGATTAATGGGTGAATGGTCAAAGCGATCCTACAATGAGAACAAGGACAGAAAGCCCTGAGCTAGTAGTATTTAAACAGGATAAGGTCATTACGAGTGGATAACAAGAACAAGGATCGAAAACCCTGAGCTAGTAGTATTTAAACAGGATAAGGTCATTAAGAGTGGATTATTATCCAACCAATTCTGTTTCTGCCAGCAACACTAGCCCTTGTAACTATAATGTTAGGTCCAACCATCCAAGTCGAAATTAAGTAGTTGCCTGGTAGGTCCATGTCCAACTATAGTGATAGAATCCCAATTTAACAAAGCATGACAATGTTTTCAATAATTGTCAATGAGATCAATTAACTAATGATCGTCGCATCTAGGAAAAGAAGAAACTCATGATGTTGAATAACAGAATATATTCAGTACAAGTTCCATCAGAAACATGTAAACCTACAATCAATTTACTCAGCAGCATTGTCTAACATGGAAAACTTGGATGAACGGCATGTATCGGCATGGATTCAACATGTTCACTGATCATGTTATCTGGTTCAGTTGCTATGCCAAGGATAATGCACAAACAAAGTAGTTTATACCTTTGCACTGGACATATTAGTGGTGGTAGTCCTTCTGCTTGCACGCCTAGCAAGATTAATCTGCACAGAGATGCTGGCCTGAGACATATCCACTCCTGCACTAGCTACGGCTTGCGATACAGCGGTCAATAGCCTGCATGAATACAATACACATGGAACTCATTCCACAATTAGCAACAAGACATAACTTTCCCACAAACATGACAAGATGTCTGCATGAAAAATCTAGTTGTTTAATGAAGCCTGACCCTTGGGTATAGACACTAGAAATACGGATCGTGCCCTCATCGATTGTTAGCTCTTCTTGTTCATTCAACATATCATTGCTCACGGTGCAGTCGGCCATGCATGATGAACTTTGCCACTCAGATTGAGTCTGTGATACTAAATTATCTGAGTCTGAAATCAACCTCTCCTGAGGCTGCATAAAGCCAGAGCCACTTCCAACAGCCGCATAATAGTTTGATTGCATGGGAACAAGCACTGAACCAGGACTCATATCAGCTTCTGCCAAATTATGTGCATTTGAGAGAGAAGTTGGTGCCCTAGGGATGCTACTATCAACCAACTTTCCAGCTAACAAAAGGCCAGATTGAGGACCATTTTTCGTAAGGTTACGAGGGTCAGCTATACCATCTCTAGGGGCTCGATTGCTACTCTGTTGAAGCAAAGAGAAAACATTAGTCAAATCTAAAAACTTCTATTGGGCTACTTTTATAATGTCTTTAAAAGTTTGTTAATCTTCTCCAAATGCCACACTAGGAAGTGCTCCGTAGTCCAAAATACACACACAAACATTTACATGTATATATAGAGAGAGAGAGAGAGAGAGAGTTGTAGAAACATCATGTGAACAATTTTAATCCAGGGAATGGAAACTTCAGTCCAGGGATGATTTATCTTTTCATACATCCTAGAGAAACCAGGTATATCATTTCTAACCTCAAAAAATCACAGGAACACATAAGGACCTTAAAGTTGTAAAGAGAAATGATACTAAAATTAAAAAAAATGATAATTTAGGTTATCATTGGTGGAATACACAGTTCAGTTCAGTTTTGCTAAATTTCCAAACCAAACCTCACTAGGTCAATTTTCCAGAATTTGAAACTGAAATAAACAAAATAACAAGAACAGTCAGATCAAACTGGGCTTAAGATGTCCATTTCAGTTTGCATTTTAATTCAATTTAAATTATAAGATATTTTAAAGATAAAAAGCAGTATAAGTAAGTAGACTTCATAGTCAATAGAAATGAAAGTTCTTCAGTAAGTTATGATTAATTCACAACTCAGTATTCATTTCTTGTATGTACATGGAGGTTATATCTTCATTTTCTTGTTCATTTTTGTGTATCAGATGAACTCTCAAATAAAATAGTTTTCATTTTTCCATAGATGTACGCTCTCCTGTAGATGCATGCTCTCTTCTCACATACAAGGAACTTCACATACTACTCCTAAATGGAGTGAGATCAACCAGTTTGCAGGAATAATTAATAAGTACATAAAATAATATATAAACTCAGTTCAGTAGAAGAGGTCCATGGGAATTCCAACAAAACATATAAATACAAGAAGAATAAATTGTAATATGTGGACTGTCAGTGAACTATTTCTTCCACGAATGAAATGAAGCACAAGAAAGCAATGTTTCCTCCTTGCAAGTATATTAGCCTAATTTGTTGGCCTTCAGATATTTATGGACTGTCAGCATGTTCAAACATTGTTCTTTAGAACATTTAATAAATCAATGAACACAAAGATAGCCGGAAATGCAATTTCATGCAAAAAGCATATATATACACATTTGTTTTCGTTCCAAATTTGTGAAAGAAAAATGGTAGAAGATTACCCATGGCATCAATTTTTCATTTTCCTGATTCCAACCTGGGAATGATTCATATTTTTGTACCTTCTCTTGTAAAAATTTAATGTACTCAATAGCCTGCACAGGAACCAGATCTTATGAAGTGTAATTCCAAACAACTTAACCTCAAAGAAAAAAAAAATCGGAATATGCAACTACCTCCAAAAGGAATGACGCTTTATCCCTCTTCTGATCACTATTGGGTATGAGGTCTCTAAGTATCTGAAATCTGTACATAAGGAGTATTAACTTTTTGTGCATAATATTATAGTTGCAAAGAATCATAACTGGAATAAATTGAATGTAATAGCATAAGGTTTAGTACTAAAAAAACTTGCTTGTTGTTACATTTTGGTTTTTCTAGTATTCCAAAAATTAGGCAATAAAATTCAATTTCCATTTAAAACAAAAACTTTAGACGTAACTATGAAAGCCCCGACAAATGTGAAAAAGTAAATGAAGCAACAAAAGTTGTGGCAGTTTCTGCTGTAATCTTAAAAGTATCAATATAGTCTTGGACACTGAAATCAATTATCCACGTCAAATCCTGCAGGATGAAAATATCCACCTTATCATGCTTTCATGGATAGCCATGCTAATACCATATAATTCGTCACTTCTCACCAAAATATTGCATATTTGTCATCTCATGCCAGCATATAGGTGCACACAGATGAAGGTTCCTTGTTAGGGGCAACATATTACCCCAAGTCAGACTGCAAAAGCATACAAAGGAGGTACTAACACACATGGGGGCACACGATTGTCGTAACACCATATTAAATTCATCATATAAACTAGCATATAGCATATGGTATGAACAAAAAGAAAAATATTTTGATATCATTAATAACAGGACTCGATATTGCAATGTAGGTAAAGTATCTTTTAGTGGGATATTTATGTTGGTTTTAAGATAGTTAGATACAAGCACAATCAAATTGTCATTACTGATATCAAAATCAGATTGTTCTTGGCACATCCAGAATCCTAGCAATGACATGTTGAGAAACGTTCACTATACTATTTATAGACATTAGACTATACCAAGTTCCCCGATAGAAACAATATTGGTAAAGAAACCGTGTTGGTCCTTCAAAATTCTAATCCGACAGTTGCTATAGAACTATGATTCTGGCCATCCAATCACACGTACAAAAAACAAGAGGAATATATGATAGGAATATGGGTTAAAATTGACTAACGACTAACCTGTCATTGATTTTGCACCTCCGACGCTGCTCGGTTGCAGAATGTTTTGACCTGGGCGTAGTTGGCGTGCCTGGCTTCTGCTCACCACTCTTCACATCCACCTTTACCGTGAGTTCCGCTAGAGAAACCCAAAGGGGAAAAAAAGAGAGTTATTTGGCACAGAAAACCCATTTTCTAGTTCAAAGTTACCTCTGTTTTTGGCGTTCAGCAAAAAAATATCTCCTTTTAAAGTAAAATAGGCTTCAAAAGAGAAATGGGTAAATCCACACACAATCAAAACACAACACCAACAAGCTCATCATATTTCAGGTTTCGGTCAAGCAATTGGAAGAAGACATACTCGGTTAGAGGGAACTCACAGCAATTCTTGTTCTGGGCAACAAACTTTCAGAAAAGAAGAAGTCAAAAAGTGATTTTTCTTAACTATTCGGAATTCGTAAAGCAAGCGCTTCCGTACAAGAAACACAACGAAAAGTGGAGAAAAAGAAGATCTTTTATTTTTCCGCAAGACAACCTCTTCGAGACGATCTCTGAGCCCTCCCCATCTCATCCTCCTCGCCGCTCGATCTCGAGACCGACTCCATCAGTCGCTTCCTGCTCTTCCAAGGCTCGCCAGCTCCGTAAGGGAACCCCTCAGATACAGAAGGGACGAGGCGATCGACAGAAACCCTAATCCAAGCGTTCCTCGTCCCGAAGTTTTAGAACTCCTTGTGGTAGGGGGAAATACGCAAATTGTCACAAAACCCCTCGTAAAGGCTCGTTATGACAAATCCATCCCTCATTTTGTAGCATACTTAATTGACACTCTTGCCCCTCGATCTTTTATAAAAATTTACATCATTGTCGGCAACGAGTCTTCTCCTTCTTCTTCTTCTTCTCATGCTTTCTTCTTCCCCCTCCCCGGGCTTATCACCGGCGCTCCAGACTCGATGATACCATGCTACACGAACTATCTACAGCCACGGGCTTCACCTGCATTGCTGAATGCTCCTCCTTCAAAAGAAGAAGACTCGTGGCTTGTGAAGCCCTGATTCCGTGTTTGTTTGGATTCATCGGCACTGCCGTATGCAGAGGTGGTGTTGCTGCTGTCTCTCGTTTCAGCGTCTTCTATTGTTTCCATATAAGATCAAATCAGGAAGACAAGTTCAAGTACAGTTGGACACACAGAGAACTGCCCCATGATGAGGTTACAGAGACTCTCTGCAGGCTTAGATGCAGTAGAGCTCTTCCACCCCTCTGCAAAGACTGCAGGAGGCTATCATGGGGTCAAAGCTTTCGCTGCACTTGATCTGGTTGTATTCCTGGATTCACTCGTGTCTAAAGTTGATTCATGAGTTCTGATTGGCTCAATGAATTGTATTACTGAGACAGTAGCATTGCTGCAAACTAGTGAATCTGGTTGCCTCAAATAATTCCTGGGATGACTATGGTTTATTGTGTCTGCGTTTGGGGGATACGAGTAGCTAACTTGAAGAGATCATAGCATTTCCTGCATGAAGAAGAGTTGGAATTCTAGACCTCACAATGCAAGGCCATCATGCTGTCTCAGAATGAAACATGTTGTGTCTTGAATAATACAATGTTTTTGCTGAAGATGTATATAGAACAGCGATCTAGAAGTCCCATATTAACTATGTAGATGATGCATTAGACATCAGATACGCAGCATACAAACTGTTCCTCTCTTGTTATATCCTAAACAAGTATAGATAACGGAGGTTAAATAAACTCAAAAGGCTTTGCTTTAGTTGTGCTTTGGGGGGTGGTTTTTCGGCGCCCGGTAATCGGAACTGAAAGATACAAAGCCAGCAAAATGAACCCTGGAATGGCGAATCTGATGTCTCAGCTCACTCCCTACACTCGAACGCGCATCTTCTCCATGCTCATGTTCTTTGTTGATCCAGTGTTTGGCACCTGTGTTCACTGTGCTTCTTCCTTCCTCCACCATCTTCCTTCCTCCGAGCCATTTCTGGCTGCTGGCACCAAGTTCCTGGCGACAATGTCAACTCTTAGAAGTTTCAGTAAGACGGGTGTTGGGAGGCTTTTTATGCAAGTAGTAGACTACCTCATTCCTCTTGTGATCTTGCACATAATTGCACCTGTAGTCCGCAGCGTCTGCAGTGAAGGAATTGGGTGTCGCGAGATCAGTACTCCTGCAGGCATGTACATTTATCTGAAGGAATCAGAATGGAAGGACATAGAGAGAAGTATCTACCTCTTTTGGCAATGACAGTGAAGTCCTCCAGAGCAATCAAAGAGAGCAAGAACACTATGACAGTTATTGTGGACATTGAGCACACCATCACTTTCCTCTGGCCTTCAGAATGTTTGTCATGCAGCAGAAAGGAAGGAGGAGAAGGGATTCAAAGGTCAGGCTTTATAAGCTGATGGGTTCAAAGCTGTGATTCCAACACCTCCTCTCTTCCTATATTAATTACTCCTTGCAGTCTATTTTAACTTGGTCTCATGACTTCTTCTGATTGGCCTTCTCAAGACTGGTGTACTTGGAAGGACTCAAACCTTGTCCTTGTGATAGAAAAATAAGAAAAGTAAAGAAGAAGGCGTTGGAATCCTTTGTATTGAGTATGATAGAAGATATGGGAGTTTGAGTCTGTCTGCCGCCATGCATGCAACGAGGTGGGTAATTAAATTGTGGCTGCAGGGGTTGCCAACCAGTCAAAACTGAGAGCTTTGGCGTGCTATTTTATAGCAGGGTAGGACTCGAGTTCCAAGATGAGCACAAATTATGAGATCATGGTCAAAGGCTTGTTTCTTCCTGTTGTGCCGCTAATCTCCATGAAGTGTGATTGCAAACTGCTGCTAATCCACATAATCTATGAGGTTCTTCAAGTAGAAAGGCGATCTTAGTTTATGCACTTTGATGATTCTTAAGTGCCTCCTCACACAGTGAAGGTGCCAAAAACTTGAAGAGTTGTTGTTTCAAGGAGAGAATTAATCCACAGTTTGGCCAAGGGATTGCAGCAGTCAATGATGGCAAGATCATGAAATCGAGAGCCGGAGGAACATGGGCTCCTGGGAACTGATCACAGTGTTCATCATTAGTGAGCTATAAAGAAAGAGGAGGAGGAGGTGCAGGTGGTCCTTTGCGGGGGGGTGGCTTGAGAACACGAGGTTGTGCCACCCAAACTTCATGTCAACTGGTGGGGTGGCTTTTGAGGCCCGGCCATGGGAGTTGCCGCCACCTGCTGTCCCTCGGCTGGTCATACGGGCTCTTCTCAAAGCTCTCCATAGTGATAAGCTTAGCTTCCATTGCTGCACCTGCAACACATCACGTTTGTCTTCTGTAATGCAAATGTTGGAGAAAAGCTGGAAGCTTTCTGTAAGCGTTACAAGATTTCACCCTCTGTAATGTTCTCTACGAATTCATAGTTGAGATTTGGAAAAGCTTTGGAACATTAGAAAAGAGAGAGAGAGAGAGAGAGAGATGGTTCGCTCTCTGTCTGTGTCTCCCCTCTGACAGGTTGACCGAAGGGGAAACTATTTATATACTGCTCTTTAACCATGTTAATTCGCATAGCTGAAGTTTGCTCACCATGGTTTGACCAGCCATGCAAATTAGCACCGTTCGGCAACTCCCACCACACGTTTCGGACAAGTAATCGACGACGCTCATCATCTCCGACACGCACATCCATTCCCTGCCAAGCGTCTACAGAGATGCAATCCCACGGCGTCCTCCTCCCCCTCGGCGGCCCGTCGTCGTCCCTCTCCTTCTCTCGCCGCCTCCGCAGCCAGCTCACCCTCACTTCTTTTCACGCGTCCAAAGCCTCGACCAGACCCCGCAGCCTCCTCCTCCCCGTTGCCTCCGCCGTCTTCACCGTGTCCGACGGCGAGCTCGAGACCCGCGGCTTCCGAGTCCGGCGGAGCTCAGACGGCCTCGACGTGGCCGCCCTCAACGACGTGTTCTCCCGGGTGGGGTTCCCCCGGCGGGACCCTGACCGGCTCCGCCGCGCTCTCGGCCACGGCTCGGTGGTGTGGGTGGAGGAGGCCAAGAGGGGCGGCGGGCCGGGCAAGCCGGTGGCGTTCGCGCGGGCGACGGGGGACGGGGTGTTCAACGCGGTGGTGTGGGATGTGGTGGTGGAGCCGTCGCTGCAGGGGATGGGCCTGGGCCGGGCGGTGATGGAGCGTCTGGTGGCCGAGCTCCGACACAAGGGTGTTTCCAACATCGCCCTCTACGCCGAGCCCCGCGTGGTGGGCTTCTACCGCCCCCTCGGCTTCGCCGCCGACCCCGACGGCATCAAGGGGATGGTCTACTCCCGCAAAAACCAGAAGAAGAGATAGATTAAGATGACAGTAATAGCAACAGCAATCTACAGAGAATTCTTTTTAATGTTTCTATTTTTCTTCTCTTTAGATGGAAATGGACTTATAGCTACAACTTTTATTTATGTATTTGTGTTGATAGATGATAACATTAAGTTAGAATTTATATATAATTTAAATAAAATTAAATTATGATTTAGATATAATTTTTTCAATTGAATGAAAAAATCATGTAGGGAAATTCTCTTATATTCACCTGTATAAATTGACGATGGATCAATGAATCAATTGATTATTTCATTACTTATTCCTATTTTCAATAGATTATATTTCTTTTATTCACTATCCAACGATAGTTTCTATCTCTTATTGCTATCAAACGATAATCTCTCATCGACGTCAAAGCCACTCTCCACGACTTCTGGTGCGTCGGCTTCCTTTCTTTAGTCGTTGTTAAACGACAGCAAATCTATGATCGCAGCGCTTCTCTTACTGCCCTTCGCCCGAGCCGTAGCACCATCTCCTCCACCGAAGTCAATCATCATCAGACTTTTATCGCGGTTGACAACACAACGGTCTCTTTGACATCGAGTCAAGATCTACGTCCTTCATAAGAGCTTGATCTTGCGGGGACATGATAGTCCGATCTAATCAGATTGTCGAATTTAGCTCTAGTAGAATCATCTGCTCCTTTTTTTAAATTCATTGTCATCGATTCAAGATCAACGTCCTTATAGGAGCTCGATCTTACGGGGGCATGATAGAAGATAGGATTAAGTTAAGATTTATATATGATTTAAATAAGATTAAATTAGAATTTAGATATAATTTCTCCAACTGAATGAGGAAATCATATAGATTAGTTCAATGAATCAATTAGATATTTCATTACTTCTTCTTATTTCCAACTATTTTAACTACGACAAATTCTATTCCTTAATCGTGACACTATATAACTATGATTTTTACAATCCTAAGTAAAGATATACATATTATTTCGGTAATTTAACTGTAGTAATAGATATTTTTTTCAACGAATAATAGATACTTTTTATCTAAAAAAATTATAATAATATTTTAGTTATTATCGTGATTATTCAATTACAATAATAGATACTTGTACGCAAGAGAACCATAATAATAGCTAAGGTATTATTGTGATTATTCGACTACAGTAATAAATAATTTTACCTTGTAAGGGACAACCATAGTATTAGTTTAACCATTATTATTATTATTATTATTATTATTATTATTATTATTCAGATATAGTAATATATAATTTAACCTTGCAAAGGATAAACACAATAATAATTCAGCTATTATTATGATTATTCATTTGCAGTAATAGATACTTTTTATTATAAAATAAAATTAATAATAAAAAAGGAAGATTATACTTTAGGGGATAGTCTTCTTGCAATAGATAGATAGAGCCTTGCGCACAGGAAAAAAATATCTTCACATATATCTTTTATTATTCTACGTTTCCTTCGTTGTTACGATTTCTAATAATCATCTAGTTATCATTTAGTATTTAAAAAGAAAATAAAATTAATATGCCAGATCAAAACTGCAGCAATAGTATATTTTTAGCTATCATGAAAAAACAAAACTATTAGTTTAATATGTAACACCTCAAATTTAAAAAATACATAGCAAAAATGGTGATATGTTTTGATCCTAATAAATTAGCGACGACAATAATGATATTACCAACTAAAATATCAATCGTCACAATCATAAGGTTCTCATTAAATATTAAATAAAAATTATGATAATTTCGTGATTAATTCATGAATTTAAAATTGTTATTAGTGATGGTCTTTCAATGATAAATTATGTTCATCACTAAAATGTCATTTTCATTGGCATCAAGAGCTAATCATCTTCCATCATCAATCATCTTTTAATAATAAACATAAATATATATTTAAAAAATTATGATTAATAATAAAAAAAAGTGTATTTGTTAGTAGTACTAAGTGATCAAGTGTTTTCCTTGCAACGGCATCGCAGATGATGAAATATTCATTAATATAAAATTAATAAAAATAAATAATAAAATTTTTCCTCGCGCCTTATTAATATCGATGATAGTGAATGAAAAGACCTTCTGCATTGTTATGTCCATATTAAGATATGAAAATACAAAGAGAAAAATTTAAAAAAATAAAATAAAATGTTGCTTTCCACATAATTTTTCCAATAGCTCTTCTAATCTTAGATTTGCATTCATCTCAATGTCATCTCTGAGACAATTCGACGGAGAAAAGGAGGAAGGAAAACACTACTGACGTCGACCGGAACTCGATGATGGTCGTCGTCTTGCTACGAAGGTAGTGGGCATGTCATCTCCGGCCATCATCACTACAAGAATTCTTGGCTCCATATCCCAAGGCACAGTAGCCGTGGCTTTCTCATGCAGGGCTGACAACTCTGAGTTCTCACCGTTGGAGGACTTGCTAGCTGAGCACAACAACAGTATGACAAGAGATATCGCTACGAGGATCCCCATCGCACAGAGACCTCCGAGGAGATAAAGGAATTGGAGTACGCCACAAGTTTGCAGGCTTCATGTTTCTATCTTTCTTCCTCCTCCTCCTCTTCTTCTTCTTCTTCTTCTTCTTCTTCTTCTTCGCTTCTTTCCTAGCCAGTGTTCTTCGCCTTCTTTCCTTTCGGGTGTTGGGAAAGGAGAAGCAAGGAAACGATAAAACAAAATACTACGATCCAAATAATGAAAAATAATTTTAATCAAGAAAACGACGTAGTATTAAATAGGAGATAAAAGAACAAGAACACGTACAAGATTATCTCCAAATGCACACACTTTATTTTCTTCACTACTGCTTCATTCACTAAGGTCCTATTTATATGACATAATAATAACTACCTCACACCATTTCCTTCATCCCACTATCTCACTATCTCACCCATCATTAATAACTACCCCCACTAACTCCTAAACTACCTCCACAACTCCTAAACATGAGCCACTACTCCTAAATATGTTAACTAACTGTGTAACTACTATGAATCAATTCTCAAGACTCCCCCTTGATTCATAGTTACATACACCAATTTGAGACATAAAATAAACATGCTTTTGAACTGGAAGTGACTTGGTGAGAATATTTGCAACTTGTTCATCCGTGCCATAAATACTTCATGTTATGGCTCCACTTGCTACAAACCGAGTCTTATGCTTTTGGATATTTTCATCTGCATTATACTTTGTTTTGAACACTCATTTCGATCCTAAAGCTTTTTTTTCTTTCGGTTGATTCATTAGCTCCCAGGTTTCATTCTTTTTGATTGACTTGATTTTCTCCTTCATTGCTTTTCGACATTTCTCAACTGCTTCTTCAAAACTTATAAGATCTGAAATAGATAAAACAAATATTGAATCATAAATCTCTGTTAGTGATCTAAACCTTCCTGGAGGGGTTTAATCTGAGGAATCATTTGCTGAATTTGAACTACTACTGGGTGAGGTTGACGTTGAACTTGTTGGAGCAAGATCTGTCACTTGATTCAATAGAGTAACTAGTTCTACTGGAACACAAATTTGTGTTTCACCTTCATTGACCTCCCAATTCCAACTTGCCCTTTCATCAAATACAATATTTCTGTTAATAATAACTTTACCACTGACAGGATTATATAATCGATATGCTTTGGATTGTGCAGAATATCCAATTAAGATGTATTTTTCTGATTTTTCATCAAGTTTATGATAATTTTGTGAATTTACCAAAGCATACGCAATACAACCAAAAATTCTTAGATGGCTTACAGTTGGCTTTATACCATACCAAGCTTCAAAAAGAGTTTGATTCATAATAGCTTTTGTCGGTGAAATATTCAATAAATAAACTATTGTTGCAACTACTTCTGCCTAAAACTGATTCGGAAGATGCTTTCCTTTAAGCAAACTTCTTACCATTTCGATAACAGTTCGATTTTTACGTTCAGCTACACTATTTTGCTCCGGTGTATATAGTGTTGTTAATTCCTTGTGAATACCATTTTCTTCACAAAAAGAATTAAACTCATTAGAAATAAATTCACCACCTATATATGTCCGAAATGTCTTTATGCATCTACCACTTTGCCTTTCTACAAGTGCCTTGAATTTTCAAAAGTTATCAAATGTTTCAGATTTCAATTTCAAAAAATATACCCAACTCATGCGACTATAATCATCAGTAAATAATAGAAAATATCGACTTCTCCAAAATGATTTTGTATTCATAGGTCCACATAAGTCAGCATGAATTAATTCAAGATAATTAGATGCTCTCTATGCTTTTCCAACAGGAAATGGTTTCTTACTTTGTTTGCCATAAATACATCCTTCACATACATAAGTATATTAATTTTAGGCAATCCATAAACCATTTCTTTTCTATTTAACAACCTTAAACCTTTAATGTTAATGTGAATGTCATAAATTTGTCTCATTCTTTTGATTTGCAATAAGCACTTGTTTTTCAATATTTGAAACATCAATTGGAAACATCTTATTTTGCGTCATGCAAATATTTGCTATAATCAAGCCAGATTTTTTATTTTTAATAGTGCATAAACCATCGTCAAATATAACTGAATATCCAATATCTATCAATTGTCCAACGCTCAACAAGTTATGTGATAAGCTAGGAACATAGAAAAAATTATCAAGGTGTTTTACCTTCCCTTGATTTGTCTTCACCTCAATTGTTCCTTTTCCTTCTATTTAGATTTGATTGCTATCTCCAAGTTTAACTTTCAACTTGTGAGTTTCATCAATATCTCTAAATATTGATCTTATGCCTGACATATGATTAGAACATCCACTATCCAAAAATCAAATATTATCTGAGATATTATTAACTTGTGAATGAGTCATATAACTTACTATTATATTCATCTTCTTCCACATAGCTTGCTTGCTTTTCTCTTTTCCAGCAATCTGCCTTCATATGACCGAACTTCTTATAATAGTGACATTTAATTCCACTCTTGTGGTTTTTCTGATCATAGTTTGATTGCCTTTCATCATGTCCATCAAAGTGTCCTTTTCCTCTTCCATTTCCTCTACCACGAAATCCTCCTCTGCCACGTCCTCTTCCTGTTGATTTTTTATCTTCTTTTGAAGTAGAAGACTCCCCCTTAACCTGAAATGTTTTTCCTCACTTTTTTCCAGTGACCTGTTCAACCTTGCTTCATGTGCTTGCAAGGAACCCGTTAGTTCATCAAATGAATAAGTAGATAATTTCTTTAACTCTTCAATTGCCGCAACAATATGATCAAATTTCAGAGTTAAACTTCTCAAAACTTTTGCAATAATTATTTGATCATGAAGATGTTCACCATAAGATTTCATTTGGTTAACAATTTTAGCCACTCGAGAAAGAAAATCTTGCACTGATTCATTGTTTTTTATAAACAAAATTTCAAACTCATGGCGAAGGGTTTGAAGTTTTACCGTAATCACCCTCGATGAGCCTTGAAATTCATTTTGAAGTATCAACCAGGCTTGTCTTGAGGTTGTCGCTGTTGCAATTCTTGAGAAGATTGTCTCATGCACAGCTTGTTGAATGAAGAACAATGCCTTTGAGTCCTTCTTTTCTGTTCTCCCTCAGCCTGGTTTCTTCATATGGATCTGCATATCCATTCTCTATCAAGTCCCAAAGATCCTGAGACTTAAATAGAGTCTTCATCTTGATACTCCAAAATTCGTAGGATTTGCCCGAGAAGATGGGAATAAGGGGTTGAAACATAGAATTACCATTAAAAGCCATAATGCCCAGTTCAGATTGAAACAAGACTCTGATACCACAAATGTTGGGGAAGGAGGAGCAAGGAAACAATAAAATAGAATACTACGATCCAAATAATAGAAAACACTTTCAATCAAGAAAACGATGTAGTATTAAACAAGAGGTAAAAGAATAAAAACATTTACAAGATTATCTCCAAATGCACACACTCTTTTTTTTTACTACTGCTTCATTCACTAAGGTCCTATTTATAGGACATAATAATAACTACCTCACACCACTTCCTTCATCTCACTATCTCAGTATCTCACCCATTATTAATAACTACCCCCACTAACTCCTAAACTACTTCCATAACTTTTAAACATGAACCACTACTTATAAACATGACTGTGTAACTACTATGAATCAATTCTCAATAATCAGTGTGCTCGAGGTTTGTTACAGGAGAAAGCCTGAGATGGTGGTGGTAGATATAGTGGGGAGACTAAGTATGATTTGGAAGATTTCACTCGCATCTTGCTAGGCTTGTAAGACACGGAATAAACTGGCATTGTTTGCTCTAAAAGAATGCAAAACCTGCAATTTAATTCTGTCTTTAAATTCAATGGAAAAGTTTGAGGACCTCATTCTTTTCCAGTCATAATGAAGGAAAACTGAATGATTTGGTGAAAAATAGAACTTTGTTTCTCTGCAATCAGTCGAAGTCATATTCTCAGGATAGTCTTGCACTACTACAGCACAGCATCATGAAAGCTATCTATCTCTCTCTATGACTACTGCTGCTTGTGAGGGTAGTGTGTGCACGATTTAGCTATCATTGCCTCGAGGAAAAGCTTGCAGACGAAGTTTCCATGTCCACACGATGAGCACATAACACATCTAGTGATTGCTTGGTCAAAGATTTAGAGCTGATTCCTCTGATGGAATGAGGAACTTTAAGTCAGAGAATGTCAGCACTGTCACTCACTTTCTCGCACCTAAATTTGATGGTTCAAAAGAGAACCATATTTGTCAAAAAGAGATGACCAGAATACATTCCCTGTTTAATTCAATGAAATATAACATAGATCAAATCTTCGTGATTATTGGGAGTCAGCATGTCGTGATTCAATCCGCGTGTATAAGATCGTTCGAGTTGGGTTTGGAGATCTAGGGAGGCTCGATCGAAGTGTTTAACTTAGATCCGTCATGACCCCTCGAGCTGGGAAGTCAACTGGGTTAGGTTCGGATCCTCGTCGGGTCCTGCAAGAAGGTCTTTATCGGGGTGATATGTGCTCGATGTGATCCCTCCGATGACTAAGTTAGCTCTCGGGGAGTGAAAACTAAAAATTGAGATGGTAAAGTGGTTAGAGAGTTTTCCAAAAGAAGTTTCCCCGGTGGGCTACAGTGAGGATGTTTCTCTATGTACGGGACGGAGGGCAACTGTATCGGGGTGTTTAATGAGTGCGGTGCCTTCGGCTGACCTACGAGTATGGCTTTGCATGCATCGCTACTTTCATCGATTCCTGAGGCCTCATTCGATGACAGTGTCGACTTGTCAGTACAACCCTGAGTAGGCGACGTTGCATGAAGGGCTGCTCGTGCTTGCCGATGTACCAGTGTGGTTGTCGAGCTACCCGATTGATAAATCGAGCCGACGTGATCAGGCTAGGCCGATAGGCCCAATATTTACCCTATTAATTTTCTTATCAAATATCTTCTCCAAAGAAGAGAAAAAAGATTTATTAATTCTGCACCTGGCGTTGGAAAAATATATGCTCTTGATCAATGTAGCTAATATCCACATTGTAATCACCATACATTTGCATCTTGTTTGATCAATGTAGCACTACAGATGAAACAAAACCAAAAATAGATAGTCCTTGATGTGATGAGAAAGTAACCAATGTTATATCAACTTTCCTCCTCACATCAAGCATTCTGGAACACGAGATTTTTTGGTAAATGGAAAAGAAGAAATCTAGGCAAAAATGATGATTCAGTTGTTGTCAACACACACACACATAACATATATATATATATCAATCAAAACTTTTGTTAGTGTCTATAATAGTTGCCAACCCTACATGATGAATTGATCCGATCGTACAAGTTTCTGGAATGCTATTACGTTTAGACTCGAATGTCCTAAGAGATAAAAATTATCTACACCGAAGGCATGTTTAGCAACATCTTTCTAATTCTTAAATTAATAAAGAGCTCAAGAGGGAGGATTTTTTTTTTTCTTCTTTTTTTCATGCTGACTCAACGTGCTTCATTAGTGTCATCATTGTCTTAAAGCTCAAGCTGGCCATAAAGTTTTAATTCCTTTAGCTCACCTATGCTGCTCTCAGAGTAATTTCTCACAAATACTTTGTTACCATTTGCAGGTAACTTAAATTTCTCACAATTCCTTTAGCTCGCCTAAGGCCACTAATAGTTTTCATTCTTGTGGGTAGTTTGAAATCTACTAAAAATCTATTTGGGTTCGGTTTTAAATCTACGAATCGTCAAGATCATTCGATTCTTTTTTCGGTCCGATTCGATTTCGGTTCAAACCAAACTATATCAGGCCTAGTCAAGAACAACAAATCATATCAATTTTAACCACGACATATAGTGTTAAATATAGAATAATTATCCCAACTTGAATTATTCATATAAAAAATATCAAATATGAGAGATATATAAGTGCATCAAAGAATACTAACTTGAGGAGACCTGAGCTTCCTACTTAGGGAGGTTAGATGTGGAATATTAGATGATATAAAATTTAGTTTTTTATTTTAAAGAATATAATATTTTAAATTTGAATTGACATAATTTTCTTCTTTTGATTAAAAAATGATAAATAAATAAATAAATAAATAAATAAATAAATAAAGATGGAGTCCTATGAGTCAATCTAGATTATTTTACTTACCAACTCTTGTATTTTTTTAATGATATTTTCTTATTGAAATACCATCAAGAACTTATGAGCCAATCCAAATCATCTTTACCTGCTAACTCTTGTGTGTGTACCGTAGCTTCATCGTTGAATTAGTGGTGTTATGATCCAACCGTACAAGATAATTTATCCATTAATTTGATTGTGTTTTTTTTTTTTTGTATTACATGCAGATGTTAGTGGTTCTTAAGAATTTTGTTTGTGGAAGAAAGAAATTTAAACACTATTTTTTTTTCTCGATCGATGATCTTGTTGCACAGATATCTTTGTTTGCTGCCGCCAGTTTAGAAAAGCTTATTATTTTGTTCAAACAAATTTTATTTTGTGGCACAGTCCATTTGGAATCGTTGCATGTTTTCTCCTTCTCTTCAACTTTTTTTTTTTTGTTTGTGTGTGTGTGTGTGTGCTGGTTTCTGTTTTTTTTTTTTTTTTCTTGGCTGCAAATTAGAGTTTGTTGGCAAAGAAAGTTGTAAGAAAAATGGAAATGATAAATTAACTAGCTAAAGATGAGAACTTATTCCTATGAACAATGAATTATGCACGACCAAATGAGAATGAACAGAAATGTTGGCATCTTTAGTTCAAACACAAATATGTTGTTTTCTGCTTTGTGGAAAAGTCAAAAGTGTCACAAATGCTGCAGGTCTTTGATATGTTTGACACAAGCCATAATGGAGTTATAGGATTTAAAGAGTTTGTAAGAGCTCTTTTGTGTCTTCCATCCGAATGCTTCCATCGATGACAAAATCTATTGTAAGTCAATACTAATCTGCATAATTTCTTTCCGCTATTGTTTTCTTCTGTCATAATGTCAATCATAGGATTTGTTTTTTTTTTTTGGTTGCATCTATCTAAAATTAGAATTGCATATACATATATCTTTTTTGTTGATGTATGTTTATTAGCACATATATAATTCTCATTTCTATTTGGATATTGTCTAAATGCCATCTTTATATTTTTTGATTAAAATTTGATGTATCTGTCATTCCTCCTCGTAGTTTCTTTCAAGCTACATGATATTAAGGGGAAAGGCTTTATTGGAAAGCAAGAGGTACTGATATAATTATGAAATAACTTTTTTTTTTTTTTTTTGTCTTCTTGGTTTTATGCTTTGGTTGGAAGTTTCCAATTTCATCGGTTGCAGTTAACAACTAGATATTTATATCCGTTGGAATTTAATTTGATTTCAATTCTTTTTCCTAATTATTAAGCATGAATATTATTTGTATTTGGTTCCTCAATTGCTATATAAGACAATCACATTACCCATCATTTAGTTTATTTCGCCTAATTCATGTGACATCATTATGATCAAGGTTTTCAATTTTGACCTACACCGTCCGGTATGGGCGATACATATCGGTCCGCTAGGTTATCGGTACACGGACCGCCCGCTACCGGGCGATTCCATCAAAAATCGATCGTCAGCGATCGATTTCGATTGAAGAAGAAATCGACCTTCGACGGTCGATTAAGAGAGAAATCGATCGTCGACGGTCGATTGAGGAAGAAAAAGGGAAGAAGAGGAATAAAAAAAAAAAGAGGGGAAGAAAGAATACCTCGCCCACGCGTCGTCCTCGCCCGCGGGTCGCCCGTGGCCGCAGCCACGGTGGCTTTTTCTCCGGCGCAAGGAGACAGAGTGTCTCCCCGCACAATAATGTATGACATTTCCCATTAGCTACAATAAGAGAACCATTGCTTAACTTCCACTGCCTTTTGTGAAATCTGACATCAAAGTCTTTATCATCCAGCCTTCCAACTGAAATTAAATTCAGTCTTAAGTCAACCACATGCCTCACATCCTTATGTACTAACTTATTGCTAAGGTTGGTCTTTATATAGATATCTCTCATATCAATGATATCTATTATGCCATAGTTTCTCATCTTGACAGCACCAAAATTTTCAGACCTGTAAGTAGCAAAGAACTCCCTTCGTGGTGTAGCATGATAAGAAACACCTGTATCAATTATCCACTCAAGATCTTAGCACATAAGAAAAAATATCATCAGAAGTAGACAAAATCAAATAATCACTACCTTGCAATGTAGTTGTGATAATCTCTTTTGACTATGTATGCTCCACTTCTTTTCCCTTTTTCTTGTTATTCTTAGGTTGTTTACACTGATTCTTGTAATATACTTTTTCACCATAATTGTATCAAACAATATTTTTCCTTGATCTTGACTTGCTTCTACCTATGCGTGAATCACTTCTATCCTTTAACTTTGACCTTCCTTTGTTCTCTGAGACAAGTGCCTGTGAATCAATATGAGAAGTTACTGAATTCTTTCTCCTCAACTCTTCAGTCAACAAACTGCTTGTTACTTGACTCATAGTGACAATGTCATCTGGTGCAGAATTACTGAGGGAAACTACTAGTGTCTCCCAACTTTCTAGCAAAAAACTGAGAAGTAACAATGTTTGCAACTCATCATCAAGAGATATTTTGATAGAGGATAACTGGTTAGTGATACTCTGCATTTCATTCAAATACTCAGAAATAGAAGTACCCTCTTTATATTTCAAGTTCATAAGTTTTTTGATCAAGAAAGCTTTGTTGACAACCGTTTTTCTTTCGTAAAGACCTTCTAACTTTTTCCAAAGAAAGTAAGCAGAACTTTCAGTAGAAACATGGTAAAAAATACTATCATTAAGCCACTGATGAATAAGGCCAACAGTTTTTTGATTTAACCTCTTCCACTCATCATATGTCATAGTTGTGGGCTTTGCACTATCTCTTTGCAAAGGTCCATACAAATCTTTGCAATACAAGAGATCTTCCATTCTTGGTTTCTATATCATCTAATTGTTTCCGTTTAAACTAATCATACGAGAAACATTACCGGTCTCCATGTTCAAATACAAAATATTAAATGCCACCAAAACCCTATTTTGATACTGGTTGATGGGAATAAAATAGGAATAAACTTTGTATATGAACAAATACTAACAGACTGTCACACACAGCGAAATCAAACAGAAATCACAATCAAATGAACACCAAGATTTACGTGAAAAACCACTTCAACTCGAAGGGTAAAAATCATGGGACAAGCCAGAGAAGATCCACTATCAAAATAATGAATATACATATCTCAAGACTTATTGCCTAAGCCCAAGCAACAATCACAAGAGAATCACAGGGATACGAGGACTATAATAATATTAAGCACAATATCCAAAAACCTTCCCAAGTGATCACAGTAAGAATCCACTGTAAACTGATCTAACTTGAGATATGAATGATTGAGAATAGTCTTTTTATGTTCTTGTCTTCTTCGCTTTTCTAGATCTCTTGTTTTCTGACCTCAATTGTCAATCTGCAGTCTTATTTCTCTCACCCATGTTTTCAACTAACGTTGTACTCTTAATCTCAACCCCAATCACCTAATCTAGAGTTTATGTTAATATAAATTTTAGAATATGAGCTTCACTAAAACCCATTATTGACTGAATCGGGATGATCTGTCAAGATTGGATTATGCTCACGAGTTTTAGTACTTTTTTTTAAAAATCTTTTTAGGTGTAGATTATTGAGATGGAGTTGTATGGTTGTTGGTATTCAATTGGTGGCTGTTGTATTTACAGATGATGAATGCTGGAGATGTAAGATTATGGCTTTCTAATGCAGGATTTAGTCCTATTCCAAAGTTTTGTTGTTTGTGTTAAGATATATTGGATAAGGTCACTCTAATGCTTAAGTTAACACGACGTTTAATGTGAGAATTTTTAAAAAAAAAATCTTAAAATTTCTTTGTTTTTAGTGAATCAAGATATTTTTAAACAACATGGTGCGCGCATTGAGTCTCAATTGATCAAAAATATCAAATATGAAGAATTAAAATTAAAACATTTCATCCGAAATGAACCAGATTTTGAACCACTTAGCAAATCCGATCAAAGAGCAATAGAATCTAGAGGGGGACACAAATGGAAAGGGATCCTGTACCATGTTAGATTCACTGCCCAAACAATTAAACTTCAATGAATCATAAAATGCAGTTGGAGTCATAGAGTATCAGAGTAAGGACTTGTACATTCATCTCATTGGCAGATTCATCTCAGAAGGATTAACAGCATTACATAAATACTCAACTCATTGATTTTTCGGAATTCCTACTGATATCAGCATGATAATTCAACCTTTAGAAAACAAAGCCTGAAACTAACAAGGCATAATTCTCAAGGAAAGAAATAATGCAATCTGTAGAAGTCCCCAAGCAATTTCGTCGACTTGTAGTTCAGTTCACTATATACGGCAAGAGCTATCGGTTTTCAAGTTTATTTATGGTAAATAGTAAATATTCCGAAACTCAACCAATGTTTAACATCCAGTTTCATGATTGCACTATCAGCATCAGCGATATCCTGACTGAGAACCATATTTACAAGCCATCTTACACATCAAACATATACTAAACACTAGTGATCTACAGCAGCAGTTGTTTTCGGATTTCAGTATAGCTCTGTGGTGTTCTCACAGACTCACTCACATGAAGTGTCGGTAATGCAGTATTCGTTTGAAGTTTCAGGAACTAGTAGAGCCTGATCCTAGTTGAAATAGTGGCTTGGCATATCGGGCAGCGCTGCAATTCTTTCCCACACTCGTAACAAGTCTGAAAAAGAAGATAGATAGCCAATGTTCCATCAGACAACCAATTGCATAAGCAATGCGATGTTTTTACTCACCTGGTGACCGCATCCGAAAGCGAGATCCTTTGATTTCCAGAGGCAAATTGGACAGATCTGTGGACAAAAAGTCTCAAATCAATACAATTCGACAAGTCTGTTAACAACCATGTTCAGACTATTTTCAAGGTTTGATAGGTAGAAGAATACTGGAGCTCCACACATCACGCAAAAGTATAATAGTGTCAGTTATTGTGTTTTCCACCAATAATGGCTTCCTCAATATTTTAGGAACCTTTTGCATATAACACCTACATCTTTTGTTATGTAGCTATTACGGATACCTTTCTCTTTTATCACTATTTCCATTCCAAACTGGACAATGTCTTCTAAATTTGAATCTAATCCCTTTCATCATATAAACCGATTAGTGAATATTAATTATATACTCATTGATTTTCACGTAACTCTTGGAAACTAAGACATAATTGCGATCGATTTATTTGTACCAACTGCATGATAAAATGAATTTTATACAAAGAAATCCTAAAAGTCTATTTATCAAAACAACACGATCATGTAAATGGAAAGTTAAAAGAATACTGAATTCTACAATTTATTAAAGTTAAAAGAATACTGAATTCTACAATTTATTTTCAGACTCGGGATCGTCATACAAACAAAGATAACAAATTTGAAATAAATAAAATAATTCGTACCAGCTTTTCCTCTACAGAACTTTCATATGAGACAGATTGGGCACTTCTGGTGATTCCAGGACCTTGCTCAAAGCTGCTTGATCGTGAATAACGGTTCCTAGATGGTGGAGGGAGACAAACCCTCTCAGGGATTCCTCTTCGTCGACTGCAAAAAGCAATAGCCAGATATCATGCCAATCAATCAAAGCACACATTTGAAGTCATTAACAGATACCGAAAAGGCGAAAACTATTAAAAACGATCCGTAGATACCCCAGGAGTTGAAGATCTATTGTTGCCTTATACTGTGAAGGGATTTCCATCAGTGCAGCAAGTGCAAACTCTGTCTCCTTTCGGCTGGCAGGGATGTTTCTTGACATTATCTCCGTAAAATTCACAAACTGCATGGAAATAATGAATTTATGATACACCTTGTCACCACAACACAAGAAAATGGAACTTTTCTTTAGGTGTTTCTTGCAACCTGGAAGTTATCAAATGCCCGGGAGGGTATATTGTCATCAAACCCACGCATCATGTCCCATGGGCCATCACCAACTCCGACCAGAACTATTGACAATGGATAATCACTATAGAAAATACAGTAAGAAAAAATATTTTTAAAATAAAGGAAAAGAGAAAAAGCATTGTAGTATCATATCTGATGTTTACCTAGCTTTGACTATGGCATTTATGGTATCTCTCTCTTGTGGACTTAATTGTCCGTATTGGGTGTCTACACTTCGTGTCACCTATGTAACAAATAACACAAAAAAAACACTACAGCAACTTTAAAACTAAGCATCAAGATCTAGCAACGATGACAACTAAACCATCATATCCCACTTGGAAGGAAATTTTAAGCAAACAACATGCACTCAAGAAGTAGTAAAATAGAGGAAAAGCATGGGCTAGAGAGAACATATGCAAAAGCATTAGCTAACCTGTCCATCTGCAATAATGAGTAGAACATGGTACTGCCCGCCAGTATTATCTACGATGCCTATGGCTGTCTCAATAATTGGTGCAAAGGATGTTGGCCCTTAATGAAATTGAAGCACCCTGGTTCAGTTGAGAATCACAGAGAGTTACCTACATTTAAGAAAGCAATAGCATCATACTAACCAGCTAGCCGGACATTTGGAATTAGTTCTTTGTACCGTCCGAGTGCTTCTTCAAAGCCATTACATGGTTGGTTTTCTGGATAAAAACTGAATACTTCCTGATCATGCGTGGATGCTGCACAATGAAGACAACAATGTATTGACATTCAAAAAATACTAGATCATTTCCAAGACTAAATATTCTAATCTGAAAGCATGTCAGCTAAACATAGTTACTGCACAATGGCATAGACTAGAACATGCCACATGATGTAAATAGATGAACTTCTTTATCTGGAATGCCACTAACCATCACCAAACCCAAAGCAGGGAATAAGATTATCTTCATCAAAAGTAGAAAGCGTCCTTCCTATAATAGATATTGCTTGCTCGTATGGGTTTGGAGTATTCCCAATATCATGCAGACACCGGCGGTTGAAAGAAACTTTACCTAACAACAACAAGAACAAAGCATTAAACACTGAAAGTTGTCATCAGAGTAACTCTTTACAAGTTGAGCTTCAAGTCAAAACTCAGAAATAGGAAGTCTGAACAGCAAAACCATTAATAGTTACCTGGAAACATCAAGTGAAACAGACATTATCAACATCAAGTACATTAATAGTCCTCAAAATAAGACTAACATAAACCATGAATGCTTATCATATAGTATAAGGAAACATTACTGTTGTTGTCTTTCCACAACGAGTAAACACATAATTTATGAATATCTTAAAAGATATGTTTTTTATGGTGTCATGCTGACAAGCTTGGCAATATTCATGCATAATACTATCTGGTTGAAAAAATTGGCCTATAAATACCTATGCCAAATGGACTCGAATTTCATAATCAATATCTCTGCTAAACCAAAACCAACCAAGAAAAAAGTTGATAGTTGAACATTATTCTTCAAAAGAAAGCCTTGGTCGAAATTTGTATTTCATCTCTAATATGCATCAAGAAGAAGGTGAAATATAGCTTTGTGAGTCTGAACCTGTCCATTCATTGCTCTTTGTAAAATCAATGCCCACAATAAGATTAGAAGATTCAAGACCTGCTTCTGCAAGGGCCTCAGTGACCTAGACAAAATCACAAATGTTCCATTCTCAGATTATTTATACAACTAAAAATTTCAGGTTAAAATAATATAAGGTTGCAGAATGAACTGAAACTATTATACAACAACAAATGAGAGAAAATATCTATATTTTTACTTAAATTAATATATTAAAGATTAATATTCTCATGAAATATGTTATAAAATTTTCAAACCTACAACCAGTAAAATCGAGAACCGGTTATTGCTATCCATAAGTTGTATTAATGTGCTGTAACCAGCAACTATTACAGTGAGCATATACATTGGAATGATGATGCACTCTATTGATAGATATGCATGATACAATATATTATCAAGATATTAGTCAACTGGTCCAAAAGAATTCCTCCTTAAGGACCAAAGACAAAATACTAAGATAAGACGCTATACATAATAACTTATTAAACATAGTGGTTCATGACAAGTCAAACACCAAAGATAAGTATAGGCTGTATAACATGGTTGAATTTCTGTAACAAAAAGGTCATGCCTTTCACTAGACATGATTTTGGTGCTTAGGCTACAACATGATGAGTCTTTTGTGGGTTTTACAATCACTTCTCAATATGGTTTATGCAACAGTTAAATTATAGTAGCTACTTGAGTGACTTTAGAAACATAGAATGTGTAACTGAACAAGAAAGCAGCTGCCACAATCCCTTTTCATGAACACAGAATAGAAACTGAATCAGATGACATCTTGTCGGTTGTCCTGGAGAAGGTTGTTTGCTAATTGGTCCGAATTTTGCAGAGAACAATTATGCAACTGGATGAAAGCAACCAATCATCGTCAAGTTGATAACCCGTAACTTGATTTAACAATTATTCAGATTTCAGCATGCCCATTCTAACTAGTACTGATTTTGCCTCCAAAAAAACAAAAGGAAAAGAAAAAGATTTTCATATCAAAGCCTTCAAAACTAGGTTTGAATAAGTAAGATGAACAAAGTCCACTGAATATTATTCCAAAGAAGTGAATGAATATCTCTGCAATCAAATTTATTGAATTGGATGTGTTATGAGAAAAAAAAAGCAGGTGATAGAAAAAGAAACGGATGTTTAGTATAAGGTGCTCTCCATTTTGGCGACTCAGGGATGCTGGGAATACCAAAGAAGTATGTCTTCCAAGCTAGAAAGATAAATAGGATGATTATAGTGAACAGATTCTGCCAGTCATGATGAACCATTTGTGTTTATGGACATTACCAATGATGATCTCATGGATAGCTAACTGATACTCCTTTGTCACTTTATCAACTTGTGATGATCCATAAATATGTAAAACATGCATTACTTAGTTCTAAAATGACAGGACATTCCAACCAATGATAAAAGATAACCAAGAAACAACCCATAGAATAGGAAGGCATCAGTGATTTCAGGTCAAACAATTATTCACAACTTTAAAAAAACACAGCCAACTTACATTTTCTACTGGAACACTGAAAATGCTGCATTGCATAGCATACCTGATTTAATGTTTGGTAATCATCATTGATTCTTGAATACTTCCTTTGTAATCTGTTTACTGTTTCAGGCTGTACATAGTTTGCAGAACTGGAAGAATACCTTGGAGTGTAACCTGAAGAAGAATGACCATAATCGTATGAGGAGCGACGAGAACGACGATGTTTGGACCCTCCCCCTCCCATCGTCACAGTATCAAATTTTCAGATAACTATGTCTCTAGTTTCTCCTTCAGAAAAGAAATTTATCCCTGAGGATGAGCGCCCTTCTTCAAATTCTGAGCTGGTAAAAAAGTTAAAATCTTAATCCATCAGAAACAATGGAACTACAAAACAATTTGTTTCCAACCAATCAAACTACATAAATCTAAAGAAGCAAAGATCTGGTTTATTATTCTATAATATAGAAACCCAGAATTAAACCTAAAATTTTCATATTCCACGATTAGTATGAAACTGATGCTCACAAATGCAGCCATATAAAAAGATCTTAGAGCAACCCATTTTAGTAATGAGAGTGTATGGATTGATAGAAAATTACAGGAAAAGTTATGAGAATTCTACATTAATCAGCACATCTTCATATAGGGCAAGCCACTAGCAACTGACGCAAAGCTTTGGTACCACTTCACAACCAAGTGGAGTAGCAAAGCATCCGATGCATGCCAACATTGACTTAGTCATAAATCCAGACCACTTCGTCCAAAAATGATGCAGACAATTAAAAGTTCCTAAAATGAATAGCTCATGAAAGCCATCTGACAGAGTAAGAATGAACTGAAAGAGAAGAAAATTTTACCTTCAGCAAACAAATGATTTTATTCAGAAATACTTGTATCTGTTCATTCGTATATAAAAGCTTCTAGTGGAATAATAAAAGAGATTCACGAACAATTTCGCTTCAGAATCAACCCTGAATCATGATTTTATACATAGAAAGAAACCACATGGAGAGATTTCTAACATGACCCGAGAAAAATAACTCGGCAATGAACAAATCATATCAAAAGGGAAGGCTTAAGAATCAACCCTGTCATAGAAGATAAGATTAACCCTGTCATAGAAGATAGGATTAAGTTAGGATTTAGATATGATTTAAATAAGATTAAATTAGGATTTAGATATGATTTCCCCAACTGAATGAGGAAATCCCGTAGGTTAGTTGACGAAAATCCTCCTATCTTCACCTATATAAATTGACGATGGATCAATGAATGAATTGGGCATTTTCATTACTTCTTCCTATTTCCAACATGGTATCAGAGCCCCTCTCTTTATAAGAGAGATCTTTATCCACTGTCTAATGACAGTTTATATCTCTTTTTACTGTCAAACGACAGCTTTTCGTCAACGTCAAAACCAACGAGCAGCGACACTTTCCCTACCCCATCCGCAATAGATGACGACTTCTACACCCGCTCGCCGGCATCGTCCCTCCTGCAGCCTTTGTTCTCTCTGCCAAGAGCACCTGTAAGGGCCATTGCCCATCGTCTCTCGGTGCTTTGTTGAGAGGGCGTAACAAGTTCCTTCTCGCTGTCAAACGACAACAAATCCCCACCCCATTGACTGTCTTTTTGCAAAGCCGCAACTGTCGGTCGACTCCTCTTATGCAAAGTCGCGATCTCTGTTTCCCAACAAAAAATAGAGCATCGCTGTCGCACCAATCACCAGTGTCGTTTTTATTTGAGGATCTGAAGATTCGGGTCCCGCTCTATAATTGACGTCCACGTCACTTGTTGTCATTGTTGGCATCAGCGACACTATCAGCCTCATTGTTGCCTACCATCGGTTCACCATTCGCTCGCTGCTGCTGCCGTCACAGCAACAACTCGACCGCTTCTCCTCTTCGGTGCAGATCCCTCTCTGCATCGTCTCTACACCTCCAAAGAAGGGACCGCAACATTGTGGTCCTGAAGTCAGGGAAGAAAGGGAAGCACACCTTCACTACAGCAGCTTCCTCATCTTCTCCTTCAGCAGTTACTCTGCTCGCTGCCGACCCCCCCCTACTCCAACAATTGCAGCTGCAACCGCAGCCCTCGTCGGCCATAACTGCTGCCCTCTCCTTAGATCTATCTCTTCTTGCTGTCAAACGGCAGTCTCTCGTCGACATCGAAGCTGGAGACTTCTAGTAAGTCGGCTTTCTCTTCCTCCGTTAAGCTTCTAGTGTGTCGGCTTTTTCTTCCTCCGTTGGACCGCATTGGCTTTCTCAATTCCTCTACCGAGGCGTTCTTCTGCACAAGGCCATCTTCCTTGTGCACCACCATTGTTGCATCAGCTCCAACAAGCAACGGCTCCTTCCCTACCCCATCAGTAGCAAGTTCTTTCTTGCTGTCAAACGATAGCAAATCTACAACCGCAGCGCTTCTCTCGCTGCCCTTCAGATCTACCGACCGCTCTAGC
Source organism: Ensete glaucum (assembly GCA_021527575.1). NCBI lineage: Eukaryota > Viridiplantae > Streptophyta > Magnoliopsida > Zingiberales > Musaceae > Ensete > Ensete glaucum. The sequence goes on from CM038552.1 coordinate 44,071,704, forward strand.
CGTAGCAACATCACCTCCGCCGAAGTCAACTAGCGTCAGACCTTCACCGCGGTTGACAACACAGCGGTCTCCTTGACATCGGGTCAAGATCTGCGTCCTTCACAAGAGCTTGATCTTGCGAGGGCATGATAGTCCGATCTAATCAGATTGTTGAATTTGGCTCCAACAGAATCGTCTGCTCCTTTCTTCAGATTCATTGTCATCGATTCAAGACCAGCGCCCTTAGTTTAAGATCGACGTCTTTACAGGAGCTCGATCTTGCGGGGGTATGATAAAAGATAGGATTAAGTTAGGATTTAAATATGATTTAAATAAGATTAAATTAAGATTTAAATATGATTTTCCTAACTGAACGAGGAAATCACGTAGGTTAGTTGAGAAAAATCCTCCTACCTTCACATGTATAAATTGGAATCATTATGGTATTTTCATTACTTCTTCCAATTTCCAACACCCTGTATCATGACTTCAAACACAGAAAGAAACCACAAGGAGAGAATTGTAAACGAACAAAGCATATCAAAAGAGAAGGCAAAGCATCATCTTCTGCTCAATAAACAGGATCACTTTATCCTACCTCTTCTCAGCAACCCACCACCCAAAACTCTGTCAAACAAACCCTCCAGCAAGTTTCAGAAAACAAAAAGGTGCATTCATGAACTAAGGGTTCTTATACATCTCGTCTCAAGATCCAGATTTCGAAAGAATCCTAAGACACAGAAGCCATAAAAGAAGAAAACAAAACAATGGCAAACCATGGTCTCAGGCCAAAGAGAAACGCAATTCAGCTCAGCCGAAGGATCGGAGTTCAACGAACCAAAAGCCCAAAAACCCTAAAACCGCCAACAAAAAGCTTCACAAAATGCGAGTTTGGCCACTGACCAGGCGGTGAATCGATCGAAGAACGCTTGCCAACAACAAATGAGCGCAATTCCGTCACCACCAAGGCTGGGAAAACCAGGTAGAGAAGGCAATCAGAAGGAGGCACAAGACATCTGCGGTATTAAATCTACGACTTATTAACAAAACACGCACTGCCCGACCAGAAATGGAACGCGGAGGATGGACTACGATGGCGTCATCCGTCAAGCATGTGACTTGGTACGCCGACGGGTTACTCTTCAGCGGGTCACTCTAGCCAAATCTATCTCGGCGGTCAAGTCAATCTAAACCGGGATATCATACCGTGTTCTTATCCGTTTCGGGGTGACACGGAGAAGGTACCGCGCGACGACTCGGCGCAGGGCGGCGCTGACTCCATACTCCAAGAGTATCACCTTCAGATGCTCAAGAAGACTTCAGGAAAGGTTTTCTTCCTGATCGCCGATGGATCGTGTCGCCAGTGATCACGTCACGCATCTGCCTTTTAAGCTTTGAGACTCTTGCTTCCGTCAAATCGATGTTGATGGAGGGGGGCACGTTCTTCTCTTCCGTCGGTTAATGGATACCACCACCATGGCCACCACCGTGGGCTGCAGACCAGTTCCATGAAGTGAATGATTCTGTCCACAAAAAAAAAAAAATCAGCTTTTGACTCGTTCTTGCCTGGTACAATCACAGATTCTGCGCTCATGAGAACAAGTTTGAGCTGCTGTGTCTCGATGTGGCTCGGTGATGTTGAGATGTGAAGGTGGCTCGAGGAGGAGAGAAGAAGGCATGCCTGCCTCTACTGCCGCAGTAAATTGCAGAGACTCGGCCGCAGCATTTATACCTGACACAGCGAAGAGCTCGAGCTCTCATCTTTTTCCCTCACTCGAATATGAGTTTGTTTTTGCTTAGAATCACTTGCGAAGAATTGCTGGAATTATATCTCAAATCAAAACACAGAAAAGGACTGCAGTTGAACTGATGGATAATCCAGCAGACATGCATTTAATGGCTCAAAACCTAACAGATTCATGACATTTTTCTGGACTAATCAATGATCACATGCTTCTAAGGAAAATATTAATGGTTTTCTTACCTTAAAAGAAAGAAAGCATAAAGCTTGATCAAATCTTTAGGCAGAGACACTTGCATGGAATTGTTCAAGTCCACCCACCCACTGCTCAAACTCACCAAAGTGACTCTTTTCTCATCCAACATGTTTGCAGATAGGCAGATGGGAGAATAAGATCACAGTTTGGTGCCACAGACAGCAGCATTCTTTTGGTTGGGAGACAGATGAATCTGAAGAAACAAGGTTGATGAAGGACTTCATCAAGCTTTTGCCATGGAAGATTTTGGCAAACCTCCATACTGTAGTAGTACGACATCAAGCTTGAAACAGTCTCTGATCAGCTCTGGAAAATGAAGTGTGAAATCACCAGACCATGAAGCTAATGTCTCAACCTTTTAAACCATAGAAAATATCATGATCCCTGTTCTTTGACAAGAACACATTAGTTTGACATGACTGTTGGACATTATACTTCAAGACGACAACTACTGCAATATGATAAAGAAGTCACTTCATTAGATAATAATGAAATCGCTATCTTCCTCCAACCTCGAGAATACTGTTTTAGTAGCTAACTAATTGAATCCAACCCTGCTATCATTGAAGGGTTGACCTCAAAGATGTGTTTTCTTCTAAGATGAATCCGAAAAGAGAAAGGCAGCAACTTGGGACATCCACGATTGAGAATGCAACAATTACATGTAAGATTATACATGTGGATTTTTATTAATTAAATAAGATATATTATAGATTATTTAGATTTTGATAAAAGATATTAGTTAATATTAAATAAAATTTATATTATATTGAAATATTTTAGGGGATACTCTTGATGAAAGGAACTCTCCTAATAATTTACCCTAGGCCCTCTGCTCTCGCCTATAAATAGACAGGACCTACTATAAACCCAATGCACGGAAATGCACGGTACAACAAATAACGACAAAGGGGTGAATAGAGCAAGAGATTACGGTTATTCTTTTGATCTCCCAAAATCATCAATTAAGGTGGTCCTGTGAAATGATAGGAAGAAAAGAGAATGGGTCTATATCTATTCTAGTTCCTCTTGCAGATCGATATTCGGTGTTATTCAGATCCGACGGGCTGTACTCTTGAAGATCTAATTGGATCTCAATCAGATAAAATCTAAAGGTATGCATCGTAAACAGATCTAATATTATTTGATTTCAATCCCGGCATAATAGTTTTTTTCTGCATAATAGTTTTCATGATTATAGTTTTTATGCCAACAATTGGTATCAGAGCCTAGATTTTGAGATAAAAAATATTACTTTTGTTTACGATGCATTGATCTGAATATCTTATTGATCTGTTTTCTTATCTGTTAATTTTTAATTGTTTGCTTGCGAACGATTCTTGATGGTTGTTGTGCATTGTGGAAAAGACGTACCAATCTTGCTATGTTTTTTTGGCTAGATCTACCTGCGGCAGCATCGAGTGTAATTAGCGTGCGGACGCCACCGACGACCGATCGAGCGAAGAAGGCAATCGCATTGCAAGAATCGACGGAGGCTGCAGCAGAGGCCACATAAGTGGCGATGCCACCGCCACACGTGGAGACAACAGGCAGAGAGGTCAAAGCACCACGCTAGCTGCAGCAAGCAGAAGGAAGATTAGGTTTTTTTTTTCTCCTTAAAAAATTACAGTTTTGTCATTGAATAAAAAATTATAATTTTGCCATTAAGTGGAAAATTATAATTTTGTCATTAGGCTTAAATTACAGTTTTACCATTCATCGAAATTATAGTTTTATCCTTTGGTTGAATATGATTATTTATAGTTTTACCCTTATGATTTATTAATCCTATAACCCTTTTAAAAAAAATTCTATAATTCTTTTATTTTTTTAGAATTAGCTATTATAAAATTAAGAAATTATGGTTTATTTTCTCAATTATAAAATTGATCAATATATAATCTAATAAGATTTAATTATGATTATATTTTTGAATATTCAATGGTTATATTTTATTTTTGATCAATTTATTTAATTATACTTATGGGCTATCCAATTAAATAAAATTAATTAGTTAAAAAAATTATAATTATTATTTCTTTATAGTTTTCTCATATGAATTATTAATTGAATTGTTAAATCTAATTATTGGTTTTGGATATTTATTCAGTTATTTATATGTAAATATTAGTAATTATGAAATAATATTTAATTTTCACATAAATGCATGATTTATGTATTATCATGATTATAGTTATCATATGAGTTTTTTTTTATGCTGATTAAATGTTCAATAATTATTATGGTTGTTATCCTATTATTGAACTGTCTCAACATAAATTAGTTTAAATGAACTTGATGAATATTATTTGTAGTTCATCTCCTTAAGTTATTCCTGACCGGTAGCTGCGAAAGTAGCCCGTGATGGTAGACTTATAGGATATGAAATACAATTAAAGTCTTGTCATTCATAGGATAATTTAATTTATATTTTATATTACTGCATTGGTGTTGTACTCACCAAAGTGGCCTAGATCAATGATTTATAAAATTACATTAAGGAACAAGTCCTCAATGACATTAAGGAAATAATATTCAAAAATTACATGCATAATTAAGAGATTTAGATAATCTCAAAGGATAATCTATTTAAAATAATTATGTGATGGGGTAGGATGATATTATTTTGGATATCTTTGCAGTTTAGAATTGTATACTCAAAGGTAGCAAAACTATTCCACAAGGATGGTATCAGTCCTCCATAAATGATCTTATGTGAACACTAAATATGTCAATATTTTTACCCAAAGGTTAAATATTGATGATATCAATAGTTCATCATATTTTGATAAAACTCAAATCATTAATATTATTTTATATTCTGCAGTGGTATTCTCATCTATACATTCTCATGCTTCTATTGTCCCTGTACTCTCTGGATCAAATTATTCAGAATGGTTAGAGCACGTGCAATTTACATTGGGCGTATTAGATCTCGATTTGGCATTGATTGTTGAAAAGACTATAGAATTAACTGATAAAAGTACTGTGGAACAAGTCAATGAAATAAAGGCTTGGGAAAGATCTGATAGGCTCAGTTTAATGTTCAAAAGGATGATAATTATAAATAATATAAATACTTCATTACTGATTGCATCTAGCGCACGTAAATATTTAAATGTTATTAAACACAGATTTAAATCTGCTGATAAGTTATTGGCTGACACATTAATGAAAGAACTTACTACAGCTCAGTATGATGGTACTCGAGGAATTCAGGATCACATCCTCAATATGGTTGACAAAGCTGCAAAACTTAAGACGTTAGGAATGAATCTTGATGAATCCTTCTTTGTGCAATTCATTCTTAATTCTATTCTCAATTTGGCCCATTCAAGATTCACTACAATACAAATAAGGATAAGCGAGACTTGAATGAGTTAACTAGTATGTGTGTTCAGAAAGAATTAAGATTAAAACAGAAAAGTTCATATAATGTATTAACAACTACTCAAGGAGTTAGTAACAAGAAAAGAAAATCGAAGCATCATCCATCGAAGAAATTTGTCGGGTCTCAAAGTGTTAAATAGATTATTAAAAAGAAAGCTATTACAGTAAAATGCTTCTTTTGTGGCAAGAAAGGACATGTAAAGATAAATTACATTAAACATAGGACTTGTTCAAAAAGAAAGGTATAAACTCAACCCTTGTATGTTTTAAATCAAACATTGTAGAAGTTCCTTCTAATATATAGTGGATTGATTCTGGCGCTTCAACTCATGTTACTAATAATATACAAGGATTTATTTCAATCCAGAAACTAAAAGAACATGAAAGATTCATAATTATGGGAAATCGTCTCGAAGCAAAAGTGGTATCAGTAGGGACTTATCGCTTATGCCTAGAGACAAGTCATCTGATGGATCTGAAAGACATATGTTTTGTTCCTACAATTTCTAAAAATTTAATTTCTCTATCTAGAATTGATGAGTTAGGATATTGTGTTTCTTTTGGTAATTGTAAACTTAGCATATTTTATGATTCAATAAAAGTTAGTTTTGGAATTCTGTATGATAATTTGTACAGAATTAATTTGAATCTTGAGTTTGCAAATATATTATTGACCCTGCAATCAAGTATTGGAATGAAATGTAATTTCAATAATGAAAGATCTTTTATATTATGATATAGATGTTTGAGGCATATCTCTAAGGAAAAAATTGAAAGATTAGTGAAGGATAATATTTTAATAAATTTAGACTTCACTGATTTTAATGTTTGCATAGATTGCATTAAAGGAAATCAAACTAAGCATACAAATAAAAATGTCACAAGGAGTAAAGAACTTCTTGAAATTATTCATACTGATATCTACGGACCACTCCATATTCCTTGTTTTAGTGGAGAAAGGTATTTCATCACATTTATAAATGACCTGTCCAGATATGGCTATGTTTATCTAATACATGAAAAGTCTCAGGTCGTTGATATTCTTCAAGTATACATAAATGAGGTCGAGAGACAATTAGATAGAAAAGTTAAAATTATCAGATCTGACAAGAGTGATAAATTTTATGACAGATATGATAAATCCGGTCAGAATATTGGTCATTTTGCTAGATTCCTAGAACAGCGGAGTATTTGCGCTCAGTATACATTACCAAGTGTGCCACAGCAGAACGGTATTGCTGAAAGGCGAAATCGAACTCTTATGGATATGGTTAGGAGCATGATGAGTTATTCCTCTATACCTGAGTCAATGTGGGGTGATGCTCTTAGGACAGCTATGTATATCCCAGCAGGTTCCTAGTAAATCGCCCATCAACTCCATTTGAGTTATGGACTGGTAGGAAACCCAGTTTGAGACATTTACATATTTGGGATGTCGTGCAGAGATAAGAGTATTCAATCCACATGAAAAGAAATTGGATCCAAGAATAATTTTTGGATATTTTATTGGTTACCCAAAAAGATCCAAGGGATACAGATTTTATTGCCCTAATCATAATATGAGGATAGTAAAATCTGGTAATACAAAATTTCTAGAAAATGGTGAAATCAGTGGAAGTCAAAAGTCTCGAGGGATTAATTTTGACATTGAGGAGATTCAGGTTTCTTCTCCTATATTATCCCCTATTCGAGAAATTATTGTTCCTCAAACCAATGAGAGAATTGATGAGGGTGAACAACAAAATAACATTGATGAATTCTCACATGATGTTGATGTCGTCACTAATAGTATTGTAGAACAATCACAATTGGCAGATTTGAGAAGATCTCAAAGAAAAAGAAAATATGTCATTTCTGATTATTATGTGATATATCTATAAGAATCAGATTTTGATATAGAAGTGAAAAGAGACCCTTTATATTTTTACAAGCTATAGAAAGTAATGATTCTAAAAAATGGTATGATGCAATGAAAGACGAGTTAAAATCAATGGACCAGAATGGTATTTGGGAACTCGTTAAATTGCCCAATAATTATAAAAGAGTCGGTTATAAATGTGTATTTAAGACTAAACTTGACTCAGTGTGCAATATCGAACGATATAAAGCCAGACTTGTGGCGAAGGGTTTTTCTCAGAAAGAGAGCATCGACTACCATGAGACCTTCTCTCCAGTTTCTCGGAAGGACACATTGAGAATCATCATGGCATTAGTAGCTCATTATGATTTTGAGTTACATCAGATGGATATGAAAATAGCATTTCTGAATGAGGATCTAGATGAGAAAATCTATATTGAACACTCTGAAGGATTCATAGAAAAGGGAAAAGGAGGTTGGGCTTGCAAACTTAAGAAATCTATTTATAGTCTTAAACAAGCTTCTAGACAAGGGTATATAAAGTTTCATGATACCATTACTTCCTTTGGATTTAAGAAAAATATTATTGATCAGTGTATATATATGAAGGTTAGTGGGAATAAGTTTATTATATTGGTCTTATATGTATATGATATATTGCTTGCCAGTAGTGATCTTGGTTTGTTGCACGAAATCAAAATATTTCTCAACAAGAACTTTAAGATGGTTGATATGAATGAGGCATCGTATATTATTGGCATTGAGATATTCAGGGACAAATCTCAATGTTTGTTAGGATTGTCTCAGAAAGGTTATATTAATCATATCTTGGAAAGGTTTAATATGTAACTTTGTAAAGCCAATGATACATCCATTACTAGAGGTGAAAAATTCAGCCAAAATCAGTGCCCGAAGAATGACTTAAAAATGGATCAAATGAAAAATATTCATTATGGGTGCGCAATTGGAAGTCTATTATATGCTCAAACCTGTACAAGGCCAAATATCAGTTTTGTAGTGGTAATACTAGGTAGATACCAGAGTAACCCAGGAATGGAACATTGGAAAGCTGCAAAAAAAGTAATGAGATATCTGCAAGTGACAAAAGATTATATGCTCACATATAGGAAGTCAGATCAACTTGAAGTAATGGGATATTCAGATGCTGATTTTACAAATTACTTCGATAGTAGGAAATCCACTTCAGGATTTATGTTTATATTGGCTGGTGGGACAATTTCTTGGAATAGTGTAAAATAATCACTTATTGCATCATCTATGATGGAAGCTGAATTTGTGGCATGCTTTGAGGCCACAAATGAAGCTTTATGGCTGTAAAATTTTATCTTAGGACTTGGTGTGGTCGGCTCAATTGCCAAGCCGCTGAAGATATTTTGTGATAATACTGTAGCAGTTTTCTTCTCTAAGAATGGCAAGTACTATAGTGGTTCCAAGCACATTGAGATAAAGTACTTGGTGGTTAGAAAAGGAGTTTAAAAACAATAATTATCAATTAAAAATTTGAGCACCACTATGATGATTGCTAATCCATTTACTAAAGTTTTACAGTGTAAAATATTTAAAGAACATGTTCTTAGAATGAGACTTATGAGTAAGCCATAAAGGATATGGTGATGCATGCTTAAGTGGATGTTATTATTGATATTTCTTTTACATAATTAAAGTTATTTGTTTCTGCTATCCTGTTTGTGTTTATGTTTATGCATATTATGGTTGATGCATGAAACATGATTGTCTTGACAAGATGATTACAGGGGTCATTATAAACTATATAAGGAAAGACTAATAGTGTTGCAGTACATAGAGAGAAGTGTGACATTGATGACATACAACCGCTATGACTCACATTGATAGTTGGATTGAATATAGTATTATTATGCTTATTGGACTTATTAATTTATTTTTAAAATCATGGCCATGTATAAAATGCTTTTCAAAATTTTCGAAATCTAATTATATAAAATTATTTTCAAATAAATTTTATTTTATTTATTTTAATTTTTGATATCTTTTATATCTTATTAATTAATGGGCCAAGTGGGAGAATGTAAGATTATGTGGCTCTTTATTATAGATTATGTGGATTCTGATAAAAGATATTAGCTAATATTAAATAAAGTCTATATTATATTGGGATATTTTAGGGGATGCTCTTGATGGAAGGAACTCTCATAATAATTTACCCTAGACCCTCTGCTCTCGCTTATAAATAGACAAGACCTACTATAAACCCAATGTACGAAAATGCACGACACAACAAAGAACGACAAAAGGGTGGATAGAGCAATAAATTATGATTATTTTCTTGATCTCCCAAAACTATCAATTAAGGTGGTCCTGTGAAAGGATATGAAGAGAGAAGAAGGGGTCTAGATATATTCTAGTTCCTCTTGTAGATCAATATTCGATGTTATTCAGATTTGACGGGCGATGCTCTTGAAGATTTAATTGAATATCAATCATATGACATATAAAGGTATTACATAATTTTTTTTTCTCATAATTGAATTCAACCGTGCTATCATTGGAGGGTTGACCTGCAAGATGTATTTTCTTCTAAGATGAATCCGAAAAGAAAAAGGCAGCAACTTGGGACATCGACTATTGAGAATGCAACACTTGCAACCAGTGGACGAGTAATCAAAGGCCCATCTATTATTGAGTTTGATGATTTGGTGCGAGAATACACACACCTATCGTTCTAAATGAGAGATGATCATCTTACGATGCCTAACGCTTGCTTTCTCTTTTGATTTTGTAAAATATAAGTGACACAAAAATAAATTTTGAACCATATTTATATCATAAAGTCTTTACCAATCAAACTAATCAACACTTTTCTCTCATTATAAATGGCAGATGGTCATCGTAGTGAAGCTTAAGACATTATATGCATTCATCTCTTCACTGCTGTTTCCTATAGCATATACATATATATTCTCAAAAAACCAGCTATTTAGTATTTTAAAACTTAAAAACCTTATATATATATATATATGATATCAGTTAATGTTTTTTATGATTGGACATATTATGGTACGACCCTCTTGACAATAGTCAACATCCATGTTAAAAACATGGAGCTTGGGAGCTAACATGCCACACGCGCACTGATGTGGCATTGCGTAGCCCAGAACTACTCGAGGATATGAGAGACGACACCATGTGGTACAAAATTGTGTAAGTTGGTCTACATTGCACGAAGTGTATGAGTTGGCTGCACAGAGCAAAGGCGACCATAAATGAATCACGCACGATCAACCCTCACCCATAGGTATCAAGGTCGACTCCCTAGCCAGCGCTAAGGGATCATATTTTAAACACCCAAAAATACCAACTCTGCCTTATGTTGACTTAAGCTTTGAAGGGATCGAGTCGAAAATCCTCCTCTCGACCTCGACCTATGTGTAGAAATCTAACATGGGAGGAAGAACGAAGCGAACCCCCAGCTCTACCTCGGACCGACTCGAGAGACGAAGTCTTGAATAACACATCGACACTCTCCACCTAGAAAGTTATGTGGATGATCTCACACACTTGGGATCGGGTCGAGCCATGCTAACTCTTTAACTATGGCGTAAAATTATGTCACTAACTAGTTAAAATTATAATTTATAAACTATAATATAACACTAATATAAGAATATTTTAGGTATTTTGCTTAAATTAATGTTAATCATTGCCTGAATAATTTAAGTTCTGTTTTTAAATGCGAAAGACAGAATCTTAAAATATGTGATATAAATATAATGCAAATATTCTATTTCCAATATATATATATATATATATATAAATCTATTTATAAACATATGTGATATAAATTAAGATTGGAAATAAATAGAATATTTGCATCGATGGTCAAGTCAAGCGCACATTAATAATGGCAAGTCTTAATGAGGAGGCGGCGTAGAGGTGTCGACGATCCGAGTGGTGGATTACTCGAACCAACGTTGTTGATGCTCATCATCTCTCCACCAGCCTCCATATACTCCCTCCCTCCCTCTCTCTCCAATGTGTCAGAAGCAGAGAGAGGTGTGTGACGATGGATACGGTGTTCGGCTCCCATGACGGAGGCGACTTGGTGTTCTGCGCCATCATCATCTGGCTCTCCGTCATCGCCATGACCATCTTCTCATCCGTCGACCATCCAAGCGAGCAGTCGAAGCAGCGGTCCGGCCTCGGCCGGCTGGTCCTCTTCGAGGAGAATGGTCGCCGCTGCGCCTGCTGCATCGGTGGCGCCGGCGTCTGCGGCACCTATCTGTCTTGATTTGGTCTCTTTTGGAGGATCCCATGCACGTACAACGCAGCAGCTGAGACATAACTTCGATGTATCTGCTTAATTTCTTCTTCTTCGTCTTCTTCTTCTTTCATGCTTTTGCTCTTAAACCACTGTGAATAAGAGAAGCTGAGACATAAGTTTGGTGCTTCTTCCTTGCTTGCTTTTGATGGCAGCAAAATGAATCGAAATCATGTTATGGAGTTCAAAACCAGCATCCGATTCTTTTCCCCATGTCCACCTATGTATTTAGAAGATTGTAAAGCTTAAGATTCTTTACAGTCAGTCAGTCAGTCCATCACGAGCTCACCTCACCTTTGAAGAACAGCTACATATTCCTCAGCAAAACCTCATATACAGCTACAAGTGTGATATCTATCAGAAGCTAAATCATCAGAATACGATGTATTGGTAGTCCAACTTCCTTCATTTTTACTCAGAACACAAGGAAAAATTGATGTAGGCAGCATCGACAGCAACTAGAAATAGTTCCTACCATATCCTGAAGCAGAGTCCTGTTCGCCTTATCATCAAGACCATCTGCATCACTTGTGACCTTGAATCCAAGTCATGCTTATCCATATATAAAAAAAAAAGGTTCAATTTGAATAAAATACACACTCAACTGCCAAGAAAAATGCAGTCTACCTACCATGCTATAATAATAGTACCTTTCCCAATGTTTTCTTTAGCAGTTTGGTGGCAAGTCATTAGCAGAGAAGGTTGGGACAAATCCAAGGCTCTGTCGTATGTTCATGATCATAAGACAAATAGCAGTGCTCTTCACCTAAAATAATTGAAGACCTTTAGTTCCATTATTCACTTTTGTCTCTAGAGCTTAGTATATTCCTAAATCATTCAGTAGGTAATGTTAAAACAAGGCAAACTTAGTGTCACTAGTGCTTTCATATATCTTCTCTGTGAAGTTTTCAACAGAAGATTTGATGATTAAGTACCCTCCAGCTTGACAGAGGGAATCCAACTGTAGATTGGTCAAGGTTGAGTGAAACAGTCACACACTACAAAGTAGATGGGCGACAGTCAAAGCTTCATGTTCATAGAAATCAGTGTATATAGACTTGTATCAGATGGAGTAAAAATCTTTATAAGTTTGTCAAACATCAGCCAGCAGAATGTGTTATAGCAGAGACTTCAAGATCATATTCCAGTGGTATATGTTGCTCAAGGTATTCACAGATGCATTCAGAAATTGACCAATTTGTGCTCAAAGTGTCTGATCTCAATTCTCATTTACTAGGTAACATTCGGATATCTTCAACCTTAAAAATTGGAATATGGATCAACGAGTTGGTGGTACTAGTAAAAACAAATGAGAAACAAATGATTCTAGCTAAGCAATCTTCTTACAAATGGGAGTGAGCACTCACTCCCTCAGCACCTGTATGAACTCTCTGCTGAATTGTGATGTCATGACTGAAGCCAAGAAAAGCATGCAGATTTGAAATGATAAGCATCCGATCTATATATTAGATCCGGACATCATCATCATCATCATCATCAGTAATGCTTGCTGCGACCAATGCTTCCACAAACTGCTGCAAGGAAGTCTCAGCAGAGTACGTCATCATGCCTTGTGGCCATGCAAGTGCTTCGCCCACCGTCGAGCCATGAGTGGATCAAGGTAATCCCACCTTTCGACGCACCTGCTTCTTCCTCCGAGGCTCAAATCACTACTGCCTCCAGCATCGTCGCATTGTCCATCGCTTCTGCTCTGGTCGCCGGTCTCCACCACCACTTCTCCGGTTCTCAGCCTCTGCTCTGCTCCTCCTTCGATGTAGCTGTAGCCGACAGCGAGGAACCCACAGTCGCCGAGCAAATCCAAGGGAATTCTCCTTTCTTCCCCACCTCCTCTCAGCTCCCCCAACCTCACCAACCCTCCTCCTCCTCCTCCTCCGTCTCCTATCCTCAGCTGGGTCTCCCTGATCACACCTCCGAGCAATCTAGCCAAGAACTCCTCGAACTCATGCATCACAAAGCCGCTCGTCATCCCGAACCCGAAGCCGACGTGGAATCTGTGAACCGGGATGGGGAACTGCAGGTCCCTGCACACGTAGCTCCGGCTCGGATGGTCCGAGAGGTGGAGGATGCAGGACATCGGGTTGTGGTACCTCCGGTCTTCCAGTATCTTGACTCCTTTCCGAAGCCCTTCTGTAGGCTCAGCTTCGCCGAGGTGGATCAGGCGATCGATGACCTGTAGAGCGGCTCGCTTCCCTTGCGATGTCATCCGCCTCAGCGGGAAGGCTCGAGTGGCGGTGGTGGAGTAGGTAACGATGGCCAGCCGATCAACGGGGCGCAGCCAGAAGACCACAAGCGCCATGGATTGCTTCAGCAGCCTCAGGTGCGGCCCGTTCGGGCTGGCAACGAGGACAAGGTCGGTCGGCTGCTGAGGGGACAGCGTCACGGAGAGGTAAGCCCTCCTCCTCTGCGCGTACGGTGAAGCATTCTGCTGCGGGAACGCCAGCCTGGGGGAGCTTGCGAGCTGAAACCGGTGGTGGTGCAACGGCATCAGATGCGCGCATGGAGGAGGGCCGAGCGCGAGGTGGTCGCCCGCCGGCGTCGGAGCGGGAACGACTGCGAGGCGGAGCCGGGGATGACCCGGGACGCGCAGGGCGTCAGGATCCACCGGGTCGTCGTCGTCGTAGCGAGTGGAGCGGAGGAAGGAGAGGCGGTTGACGCGGGAGGAGGCGATGGAATCGTCAAGGATGCGGAGGACGGGGTCGGTGCTGCCGCCGCCGCCGGCGAGCAGGGTGGAATCGCAGCGAGGGAGATGGGACCAGTGCGCGCGGCAGATGGGGCATGTGATGCTGCCGTGGCGGACGTTGGACGCGATGCATGCGAAGTGGAAGGCGTGCATGCATTGGGCGGTGAAGATTGCTTCGCTGCTGCCATCGTCCAAGCTGAGCGGCTCCAAGCATATTGCACATAAGCTCTGCAATTACAACACCCAGCAAACAATGATGTGTGATTCCATCCTTAATAATTATATTTTATGTATATATACTCTAATCCTTACTAATAGTTAGTTACATATGTTGATAAAACCTTACTAAAAATATGATATTGAGTGGAAATTTTTTTAAAAAAAAAGGACGGTGCAGTAAAAGAAATCACACGATGGGACTTTTCATGGGAACCGTCCAATCGAAATAATATTTATTAATCTGCACCGTCCGATCCGATCGGTGGTGCCAAACCCGACTGTCCTACGGCCGTGGAACACACGGCCTGCCCCACTCAGTAACGGGACACAGGGTCCCGCCACCAGCCCCTGTAGCAGTGGCGGTTCCGAGGGGGGCGAGCACTTGGCGAGTAACTACTCTATGCCTGCCACCTGATGAGATCATACTGATGGAGAGAAGCACGCAGAGGAACCCTCCTCCGCAATCACATCATAATCTTGCAAGAGGATTACCAGAGAAGACACATTGGATTCTTCTTCTTGTGTTGACATTTGTTGAGCAGCCAAAAAAGCAACAGAAAGTTACAGACAAGATAAGTTTGAATCAAAGCAGCAGATCTAAGATGACACAACTCTTCTGTGAGCTCACGAAAGTGAAAACTCTTTCGAGATCAAAGAACTGACAGCGACAGTAAACACTGGGAAAAAAAAAAATTAAGTTGGATACTATAGGAATAGGATGGAGAAGTTGAATAGAGAAAAAAAAAAAAAAAGGAATAGATACCTTAGCAGATGTAGCTTCTTTTGGCTCCTCTGGTTCTTCCCCTTTTCCTTCATTGCCGGTGCTGGTGGCAGAGCAAGAAATCTGGATTCATGGGAACAGACTCAAAACACTAGAAAGGTTGGAGACAAATAGCGGGCCTTTTTATTTCCCGACTATTAATTAGACAAAAAAAAAATGTTATGCAAATTTATAAGCACGAGATAGGAAGCCAAAATAAACTAGAGAGAAGGGTATGCAAACGAGAAATTTTCCCTGACACACACCTCTTTTTTCTTAAAAGAAATCAAGATAGCCGCCTATCATTGTTGCACGAAAATTGAGACAGCCGATGTATATAAAATAGCAAACCTCCAAATACCAATATTTTTATCAAAAAATGGGGCTAAACCCCGAGAGAGAGAAAAAAAAAATATATATATATATATTTTTATTGGGTTACTGGATACGGTACAGATACTATTAATTGGAGCTGTTCCAGGACGGAACAATAAATATATTACAGTTCAGATAGAGAAGAGAATTAATGCGGAAAGACGACCAATTCGAATGCATCAAGTTAGCTTTATGGGAAAATTTCGAACAGAGGCCCAGTAAGAGGAAAGATCAATACTAGTTTATAAACTGGTTAGAAAATAGGGGAAATGCAGTCTACAGTCCTCTGGAAAGAATGACACATAAGAAAGAATACTAATTATAAAAAATTGATCTTTTCTCAAGACTTCGGCGGAGAGGAATTCGGAAAAATAGAGAGGAATGAAACCCAAAATCCGACCTTTACGGAGAACAATTGTGTAGAGAGGAGAATGAGAACCGAAACCAAAAATCCGATTTTTATGGAGAAAATTGTGCAGAGAAAAACCAGCAAGAAAAGCCAGATTTCTTGGAGAGAGCCGAGTAAAGAGTAATGCAGCTTGCTTAGGCTGCAAAAAAAACTGTGTTTGAAAGAGAAGAGCAAAGTAGAACTCAGTAAATAGAAATCAAAGGCGACATTTTGAAACAAGGCGGAAAAGACGGAAAGGAACACACAGCTGAGTAGAAGAATGCTATTTCTGAGATCAAACGACCGAGGAAATGAAGATGAAACATACAAGTTAAGTGACTGAGGGAGATATGAAGGAAAAAATTGGAAGAGAGAGCGTACAGTTTTAGTCCGTCGAAGGTTAAGTCTCTCTTCGGAGAAGGAAGCGCAAGGGAATCTAAGCTTCTTCACTGCTCGCCTCCATCTACATGCTCCACCCATTGTAATCTACTGCGCTCTAAAACCTCTCCGGTCTTCTCAGCTCCTATTCTCCCCTCCTGAAGCGGTTGCTGTTTTCTTATTGGTCTGCTCTCTCTACTTTATTCATGCAGACATAAGGGCCCCACTTTTGCTTTGTTTTCTGCTGCTTTTCACCGAGAAGAGTGCCAGTTTAGTTCAGTAAGCTGCAGTAATCCATCCTAAAAATGGTGGATTAACAGTCAAAGATGGTCAAGCAGACTCTGCTTTATCTGTGGAGGTTCAGAAACAGATGCACAAAGGACAAGAATCTGAAGCAGTGGTTAGACTAGTCCAGAAATCTTAATGACTCATATTAGAAGCAGTCAAATCAACCACTGGAAATGGAAGAACAATTCTAGAAAAGAAATTGCTTTCCTGAAGCAACAAAATGGCGTGCAGAGTTAGCAAACATACCGCTGCCTTCGGGAATGCCGTCATCCATTTCTGTCCTCTCCGGTATGCAACATAAGCGAAGAACTCCATTTTTTTTTTGAAGTGATTGGCCTCGAGAACACAAACCACTAGATGCTGAAGGAGATACAAGAAAAGGCCTTCGAATTAGTTTCGGCACACTTCAAATCACTTCCTTGATTCGCCGTTTCCTGGGGAAGACCTCACGCCACCTTCTGCCCCGGAAAAATAGCCAATCATATCTTTGTGTCAGTTCTTTGTTGGGCTTTGGAGAGTCAAAAAAGAAAAGAAAGATAAAGGGAAAGAAGCCACGAAGAAAGAAAAGTGATCACCTCGTCCTCATGCCGATGAACACAATTAGCCAGACTCCTTATCATTCTCTCTTTTCTGTATCGAGTTAACGAGATAACTACAATTTGCATTATATGAGAACATGAAATGCACTGCAAGCGAAGTAGATAGCAGCCATTATGATTATTGATTGTCAACAAAGAAAGAAAGATTAGTGTCATAAAACACTACTCTTCAATGCAGTTTACAGAAAGAACATAATATTCCCTAAACATTTCCATACAATTAACAGAGTATGAGCTTTACCCTGGAAGCCTCATTAACTAATTTGTCTTTGGTCATTCGGAGAAGCAAAAGAAAAAGGTCTTTGAACAATCAACTTCCTTTTATGCAGGACATCCTAACCCCAAAATTTCAATCATTCATTGTAGCTGTGGCTTTTCACAAAGCTCTTCACAGCCCCCAAAAGAATCCAATCCAGTGTCTCCATAATTTTACATCTTTCGGTCACTTTTTTATGTACTGAAGGCTATTGCCAAATGAAAGTCTGCTGGTAAACCTATTACTATCCTTTTTTGCTTAGTTATAATTCATGTGACTGAAGTTATGTGATTATGTCTCAAAAATAATCATACTTGCATGTTCTCAAAATTTTGAAGAACATTAAAGGAGCATATGAATGAAGGGGATGAAATACTTACAGAGAACAAACTAAGCCTGTCATGAACTTGATAGATAAATGAACTCCAATATGCCAGCATAGTCCGCGATGGGAAGATCAAAAGGCACTTTACATCTGCAAAAGCATGTTGAGTGAGTGGCATCCGAGATCAAAGCACGATTAGTGCAGAGCTCCCAAGCTAGAACATGTAGGAAAATCTGTCGAAGAAGTATCACTACGATCGACATGGACATAATTGTAATAGAAAGCAACAGCAACACAAAAGAATGATCTCCAACACATCTTTAAACGGGAATATTATCTTTGATTCCTATCTACAATGTGGAATGTACACGGCTAAACTCATGACTTTGCCATCCAATGCATACCAACTTTGACAACACGAGATCTAGACCAAGTATCCCAGACAAAAGGCAAAAACAGTAATCTTGGATTTAGGTTTAAATATTTAGAGCTCAAGAGGTGGAGAGTGTACTAAAGCCAAAAGAAGGTTAAATCATGATAGATGAACATTATTTCTGAGTTCATCCAGTTACGCTACCAATCGGGCTTCTTCCGTGTCTGGAATTATGATGTCCAGCCTCATCATAGGTTTGTAACTCTCAGGAATTACCGCCCCTGCTTGTACACACACCTCTACAACTGCTGGAGCTTTACCATAGTACCTTCTGAGAGCAGTCCGCAAAGGCGGTCCATGTGGATCACGTAAATGCCATACATAATTTGGGGGGATCACCTCATCCAATATTGCATCCTGCCACCCGTGCTTCCCATCCCTCCATTGGTGCTTGAAGGCCCCGCAGAGCTTTGCATTATGTCCCCATGGACCTACATGAACCTCAGAGCAATAACCACAAGCCTTCACCGAATACTTCTTCATCAGCTGCCTCACGCCACGTCTCACACTGCTGTATGCTTTCAAAGTCCTTTCGGCAAGCCTTCTTGTATCAGATGCTGACAATGGCGGTTGCTCAAAATGGGCTCCATATGTGTCCAGCTCTGCAAGGAGTGACATGCAATTTTCTGAGAGGTGTGGTTTTGGTTCCTCCACATATCCACCTCTGTCGATCACCTTTTTCCCAAGCATTCGGATAGGAGAAGTCCTTCTGCGTGAAGGGTATTCAGGAAAATCGACACCTGCCTGAATACATAGCTCTACAACTGCAGGGATTCTATCATAGTCAAACCGTGTCTCGTGCTTGATGCGCCGACCAAAGGGATCAAAGAGGTGGTATGATTCGATAGGGATGAGAACATCATTGATGGAACCTTTAACCCAACTGTGGTAGCTTCTCCGCTGCTCACTTCCAGTGCCACGACAGTCTTGAATCTGGTGGCCAACTGGACCAACATGGACTTCAGGACATTTGCTGAGGTGGACAGTCAAAAATGAGTTCAATCATGGATAGTGAAAGCTATAAAACAGAAATTCATGTGCGATGAAAGTCAGGTATTTGAGTTTCACATTTAAATAATTGATAGGTACTAAAGAAAATGGCTAATTTATTTCTATGCTTCCATACTGTTTATACAGTTCATTTATCGTAATTAGGTGCTTCAAAATTACTGATGCATTAACAATTTTGTTTCTTTATTAAACCCCTAACCAAGGTTTGCCTACCGAGTGGTAAGGCTCCATACCGGGTGGTACGTACCGGTCCACCAGCTGATCGCTAGGCGAACCGTCCGCTACCAGGCGGTACCGCCGAAATTGACCATCGACGGTTGATTTCGACCGTCGGCGGTTGATTTCGATCGATATTAGCCGAGGGAGAAGAAGAAGAGGGAGAAGAAGAGGGAGAAACTTGGTTCCCCCACACGATCCATCACCCGCAAGCGAAGAATTGCCCGCACGATCCGTCGCCCGTGGGCGATTCCTTCTATCTGCGCAGGGAGAAGGAACGAGACGATATCGCCCTTTTTTAAAAAAAAACATATTATATTATATTATATTATAATATACCGAGCGGTATGCCCTGTATATTATATTATAATATACCGCTCGGTACCGAGTACCATACCGTACCGAGATGAACTCGGTATGCTGGTACAGATCGGTATAGAAAACCTTGCCCCTAAGATTAACCATATATGGAGAAACTGCAATAATTAAACAGTATAAGAATGTATAACATTGCCTAAACAAAAAGAAATACTAGAAATAAATTTTGAAATGGGCATCGATCTTATTCATAATTGATTTTTGAGATGCCAAATTAATGCATCAGAAACTTTAGTCTAGCTTGATTATTTTTTCGGGCAGTTTATCCAGAACACAAGTTTCTTTCAAGGGATGCTATTGAACTGAATATAGCACTGCATGAGAAAATAGAGAGGGGATGGAGTAAATATGCTCAATCATCAGGAAGAACATAGAAATGAGAGGCCACAATTTTTCTTCAACTTACCTACAACCATAGACTGTAACCACATTCATTAGCTGTGAGAGGCCTTTGATCAACACCTTCCAATAGTCCAACACCTCATATGCTACAGGAATAAGTTCAGGAACCAATAGACCATTTTTGGGGGGCTCAAGAGGTTTCTCGATTCCCATTTCTGCAAGTTTTTTATCTCGCCTAGCTGCCCGTTGCATCTTTTGTATTGGGATGGGGTACGGTTTCTTTTTGTTCTTTGGCTGTATGGGAGGAAGATCAATATTTTGTTTATGGCGTTTATGCATCCTCTTATCAGAAAGATGATACAATTCCTGAGGAACACAAACCAAAGTCCTTGTTATTCTTCTTAAATTTTTTGAATTTGCTACATTCAAATGCAATCAGCAAAAGTTCAAGCAAAAAGGGGCTAATATGATATACACAAAAACATACCAACCATGTTAAGCTTGTTCCCAAACTCAAAATCTACCCCATTCATAAATCTGATCCAAGTTATTCCTAATAAAGTTTAACTATATCCATGTGCAACATCTATGGAGTGACATCTTTACCCTGCTAGCTCCAGTTTCACTTGGAAGGTATCAGAAATTTATTCACCACATAGCTACAGCAGGTAACTAACCTTGAAACTTTGTATGCTTTTACTCTCTGATGGAGAATATTTTGCACCAGAACGTACTGCATAAGGTCAAGCCCATCAAAAAGCATAATCATGAACCACAATTATCACTCTTAATCAGCATAAAAAATATTTAGCTACTTCTTATGTTGACAGAGAAGTTAAAAATATAGCCAAACTAGCAACTCATTGATAAGCTTTTTTGTTTCAATAGTTCCTTTTTCAAAGGTTTATGGATCACCTAGGGTTTTTGACAGTTGTTTATGATCATTATGCCTGTGCCTCAGAAGGTGATGGCCTAACCAGATGTCAACCTCTTCCTTCACGTTTAAGTCTGATAAAACAGATTAGATATCATCCTATTTTATTAATGTAAGGAATGAGAAATATTGATTGGTTCAGTAACTTTTTAAATTGTGTAAAAACACAAAAGGAAAAGTTTCTGTTGTCTTCCTGTTGTGATAGCATCAACCATATCAAGTCCAATATTGGTTTGCCAATAATGAGAAGGGATCGATTTATCCCTGTCGATAACAGTCAGGTATCCTCAAAGACCAATACATACAACCAAACTTAAGCGACGCCAACTCTAAAAGGTAGAATATATATATATATATATATATATATATATATATATATATATATATCCACGAACCATAAAAGAACCCTAAAAGTTGCAATCTTTTCTACGCTAGCACAGCATTTCGTCCAATTCACCTACATACTCACCTAAGTTGCATTCAAATCACCGAGGAAGAATAAACCCTAAAGAATCGAGGAACACACAAATTACAACAGCGGCAGAGAGCCGAACAACTTACCCTATTAGCATCAGGATGGGGGCGCCGCTGCAAGCTCCTGGAGCCGGAGACCGTCATGGGGGAGGCGGCGAACCGCCGCGCGACAGATATGGGGAAGGAAGAGGAGGAGAAGCTGGGGTTAGAAGGCCTCAGTAGGAAGGGCGTTACGGGAGGTGTCCAATCGGAGTTAGAAGATAGAGGCGGGTGGACGAATAGGCATTTGGAGGGTGGCGGTAGTATGGCGATCCCCAACATCACCGCCATCGATCGCCACCTCCTCTCTTCCGCTGCAAACTCCTGGATCTTCCAAAGGGTGAAGCGGAGGAACGGGAAACTTTAATCTCATGCGATGGCTAAGTTATGACCAATAATGCCTCGGGAATCACCGAACCACAAAATAACCAACGAGAGCCTGCGGCAGTAGTTTTGTCTCAAGATTAACAAAACAAAAAACAAAAAACAAAAACAAAAGTATAGTGACATATTTATCCTATCAACATTCTAAACTAAATTTTGGTGTGTGTATATTTTCCTGTTAAAAATTAGATTTTATATATAGAGTAAACTCTATGAAAAAAATATCTAAAATATTTTTTTAAATGATCATTTTACCCTATCAACCATTGTTCTATGCTCATTGCTTAGTCATGCCCATCTCTTTTCCTCGAACAATCACTTATAACCCTTATGCTATAGCTCGTCATTACTTGCAGAATCACCCTCTCCCCTCACTCGTAGCTCTCATCGTCTATGAGAGAGAAAGGAGAGGGGGTGGTCATGCACCCTTTGTTATTGATTGTAAGCCCGCCCCTCTCACACTATCGACTACGAGCAATGAAAGAAAGAGGAAAACCGTAAGTTCTTGTTATCGACTTCATCGTTAGTTGCAAGACCCCTTTGCACCGTCGACCACGAGCGAGGAAGGAGGGGCAACTGTATGCCCTCATCATTGGTCGTAGGGGGGTGGCTTTAACCATTGACGATAAGAGAGGAAGGAGAAGGGATAAATCACACACTCTTATCATCGTTGGTCGTGAGGAGGGGGGACGCAAGCGGCTCTTTGTCATTGTCTATAGGCTCCCCTCGCATTTCAACCGCAGGCAAGGAAGGAGGGGGACGGCCCATGCACCCTTGTCATCGATCGTAGGGGTGGAAGGAGGAAGGAAGGGAGCACACACTTTCGTTGTCATCGTCTCGTGCGAGGGTCATGAGCAAGGCATGTATGACCACTTTATGATAAGATTATTCATCCTTGAGACATAAAATATATTTTAACATTTTTTACAGATGGATAATGAAAATCAATCTTTATTTATATATATATATATATATAGTCCTGTGATAACTACAGTATAAATCAGAAAAAATGACACCTCCAATCACAGATTTGATACCTTATTGGCTTGGTGGAATCTAAGAAACAGATAAAACCTTGTGGATAAGAGCTTTCCCAGGGGCTGCTATTGACCAGCCAAGCTCAGAGAAAATAGAAGAGCAGTGAATCTGTGTGCAGCAACAGAGGCAGAAAAGAATGCTAATGCATCAGATGACCAACACCAAGTCTGGTGATGGAAATCTCACATTTAGGAGCTATATCCAAACAGGACCATTAACACATTCAATGTTCAGATATATAGAGGAAAAATTCCACAAAAAAAAGGACTTCATTAAGTTGCTGCCTCCTATAGAACTTAAATAAAAGCTGAGATCTGGCATTATCGACAGCACGAGGAGTCATACAAAAAAAACCACACAACCAAACATGTACACGAATGCTATACCTGTTCAGTGCCATGAATCCAATTGCAAAAATGTAAATGATGGACAGAAAACTGTGGTTTGATACATCATGACAGGAATAGAGAAGTATACCGGCGTGAGCTCCGCAACGACCTAGGTTACATCTCCTTTCTTCCGTTCCTCCCAATGGAAACAAGGCTATATGATCTATGCTTTTTCTCTTTCTGCCTAATGGAACATTCTTGTCATATTTACAGTAATTAAAATGGCTGCAGGGGTGATATAAAGGGCTGCTGTGATGATCCAAGATGGTCACCACCCCATCTTTGTTGAAACAAAATTTGCAGCTGTGTGACCCTGGAGGAGATTAAGGTGCTTTTTCTCTTGATTCATCAATGATGGCTCGTCCGATGGAATACGTATCAAGGAAGTCGCTATCGGTGTCAACCTGAAGTTCTTTGAACATTGCCATGACTTGAATCATGGTTGGCCTATGCAACGGTTGATCGTCCAAACATTCAAAGGCAATCTTCAAATACTGGTAGAGTTCGGCATCCCCTGACTTGTTCCCCATCAAATCTGGATCAAAAATCTCACTGCATCTGTTCTCCTTCACCAATTGCTTAGCCCAGCCAACAAGGTTGTTGTCACCAAACACCAATGGATCGATGGGTTTCTTCCCCGACAAGAGCTCCAAAAGCACCACTCCGTAGCTATACACGTCCCCCTTCGTCGTGCACCTAAAGCTCTGGTAGTATTCAGGTGGCACATAGCCTGGTGTACCAGCAAGAGTGCTCACGCTGAGATGGGTGTCAAGAGCATTCATAAGTCTCGCCATTCCAAAATCTGATACCCGGGCTTCCAAGGTCTCATCTAATAGCACATTGCTGGACTTCATGTCCCTGTGTATGATATGAGGTACGCAACTGTGGTGAAGGAAAGCAAGCCCTCTTGCTGACCCAATTGCAATCTTTTTCCTTCCTCTCCAATCCAGCTTGGTGGCTCCATCCTTGCTCTTGTCATGGAGAACCATATCTAAGCTTCCAAACTTCATGTACTCATAAACCAAAAGCCTCTCTTCGCCAATCTTGCAATAGCCCAGCAGGGGTACAAGGTTTCGGTGCTTAATTTTGCCAATAGTCTCCATCTCAGCAGTGAACTCCCGATCCCCCTGGCTGGTGACATGTATTAGCTTCTTGATTGCAACAACACTTCCATCCTTGAGTCGGGCCTTATAGACCTCTCCAAACCCACCAGAACCAATTAAACTGTCAGCACTGAAGCCATTGGTGGCCTCGAGGAGGTGGGCAAAAGTAAGCTTCCTTAAAGGTTTCTCAAAAGTGGCAACATTGATGCTGAGAGGCTCGAGTACACCGGACAGCTTCCAACTAGTGGTACCAGAGGTGGGGAGACTCTCAACATAACCAACTCTCAACTCCTCGGTCTTCTGGTGCCTTTTCATCTTGTAGAGGGCGAGCAAGAGTAAGAATACAATGAGCACAGACAGCACAATGCCAATAAGAATGCTCCAACCAAAGAAACTCCTCCCACCAGAATCATAATAGAAGTCATGGTTGCTGGCTTTGGCTCCACAGGGGGGCAAGGGAAGGCCACAAAGGCCAGAATTGTTCTCATAGCGTGTTGGCGGAAATGTTGTAAGCTGGCCTGTGGTCGGAATCGGTCCAGTGAGATTGTTGTTTGAGACATCCATGTCACTCAAGAATGTGAGGCTGCCCAGCGCTCCAGGGATGTTTCCAGTGAGATGGTTGTGGGAGAGATCAAGCACGCCGATCATTCTTAAGCCACCAAAAGTCTCAGGTATGGTCCCTGTAAGCTCATTGTGCCCCAAATTTAGAACTTGGAGATAGTCCATTGACCCAAAGTTCTCTGGGATGGTCCCCGAGAGCGAATTGTAGGAGAGGTCCAGGTAGATCATACTTCCATTGCCCGGAAAAGAATAGACTGTTGTCCCGGTGTAAATTCTAGTGGCAGGGCAAGAATGCACCAAAGGGAAGTTAGCCAATCTCTCGGGCCGGATATCCTCAAATTCGAAGAGCACGCCGGCCCCTGGACATATGTTCCCAGCCTCATTTCTCAAGAACGCAAATTGCTTGCCGGAGACAATGCCTGGGACTATAAGCCCCGCTTGTGATGCCAGTGCTCTAGGAATAGGGCCGCTAAGGCGATTGCTTGCAAGGTCAAGCCATATGAGGTTCTGACAGCTACCGAACTCCGGTGGTATCTCCCCCGAGAGATTGTTGTTACCCAATTGGAGAATCGCAAGGCTCTGGAGCCTCCCAATACCACTGGGGATCCTCCCTGCGAGGCGGTTGCCAGAGAGCGAAACCCATACAAGATTCACGCACTTGGTAAGTGACGACGGAATGGTACCGGTGAGCATGTTGTAGCTGAGAATTAGCGTCTCCAAGCTCGTGCTGTTTGAACAGAGGCTTTCTGGTATTTCGCCAGAGAGATTGTTAGCCCAGATCACCAAATCCACAAGCTTCGGAAGCGACCAGATCCCTGGGGGAACCGGCCCGTTCAGCTCATTGAAGCTAAGGTCGAGTGACCGAAGATTAGTACAATTACCAAGATCCAGAGGCATTGCTCCCGAGAGAAAATTGTTGGGCAACAAGATCCTCCGAAGGTTTGGAAGGGATGAGCATAGCCCAGTGGGGATTTCACCGGTGAACTCATTGGAGCCGAGATCGATAACTTCAAGCAGTGAACAACTGGTCAGTGCCGCTAACGGCACGGGGCCACTGATATTGTTGAATGGGAGGTGGAGATATCTCAGAGCAGGCAGAGTACTAATGACATGCTCGACGAAATCACCTGAGAGCTGGTTATCTCCGAGATCCAGCCTTTGGAGCGAAGAACATGAGACAAACGTCGACAGCAGGCCACCGGTGAGGCCATTGCCGGCGAGGTTGAGCTCCACCAGAGTCCCACATGTTTGACCCAACTCAGGCGGGATTTCACCAGAAAACCGATTGTTTGCCAATGACAAACGCCGCAAACTCTCAAAGTTCTTCCAGAACGATGGGATCGCTCCAGTGAAATTGTTACCCGAGAGGTTGAGCTCCTCAAGCTTCCGGCAGCTGGCCAAGCTCAGGGGCAGCGCAGTGCCATTGAGCCCATTGTAGGACAAGTCCAGCACCATCATACTGCCGCAGGTCCCCAAGTCGAAGGTCGAGAAATCCCCAGAGAGGTTGTTGTAGGAGAGGTCGAGGAACGTGAGGCTCGTGCAGGAGGGCACGTCCCCCAGCCTCCCGGTGAGCTTGTTGTCGGAGAAGTTGAGGTAGCTGAGGCCGCTGCAGCTCGAGAGGGAGTAGTTGAGAAGCCCGTAATCGGAGATTCGGTTGCGAGACAGATCGAGCTCCCGTATGGAAGCCCCGAATGGAAAGATCCCGCCGCGGATCGAGTTCCTCGACAGGTTGAGAGAAACCAGGCGCGGACAGGAGGACAAGAACTCGGAGGGAATGGTCTCGTTCAAAGTGTTCGACGATAAGTCCACCGTCTCGAAGCCGCAGGGAAGTGAGGATGCCGTGCTGCTGTACGAGAGGTTGCCGTAAAAGGAGTTCCCGCGGAGATTGAGATCAAGGAGGCTCGGAAGCGCCATGAGATGCTCGAGGTTAAGGCGGCCGGTGAGGCCCATGTTGCTGAGATTCAAGCTAAGAACCCGGCCGTCGGCTGCCGAGCACACGACGCCGTTCCAGGAACACGGGATGCTGCCGGAATCAGAACCATCAACCGTCCAGTTCTGCAAGAAGCCCTTCGGATCGGAGTCAACCGACGAGCGCTTGAATCGGATCAAAGCAGAGACCTCCTCAGGTGTCGCCATGGACGAAGGGGAAGCAGTTAAGGCTATCAAAAAAAGGAAGAGGAAGGCGAAGCAGTCGCTTTCCATTGCTCGAGACTGTGGAAGAGAACAAAGAAGCCTCCTTTTTAGAATCGTTGCTCCGCTTCCTCCTCGGCTTCGCGAGCCTTCACATCTGAGGATCGTCGGCAACGCAAACAGAAAGCTCTGCGAGCTCCAAAAGAGGAAATCTTACGACTCAGCGGCCATTTGTAAAGAAGAAGAAGAACAGTAGAAGAAGAATCACCGACTTACTGATGAAGGCCTTCATCGAGCCGCCGACGGCGCAGAAGAAAGATCAGATTTTGAGATCACCCCAGGTTCTCCAGCACCTAGGAATCTGTAGATAAACCCCAATAAAACCAAGGAAAAGAAAAAGAATCAAATTCTGGAAGAAAATGAGACTGAAGAAATGGTTAGGGGTACCAGAACCAACCAGAAAAGGATTTTGATGGTTGCAGAGGAACGGATTCAGGCAGGGTTTAGTGAGAGAAGAGGTTTGTAGGAAGAGGAGGAGGAGGAGGAGGAGGAGGGGAAGGAGAGACGCAGACAGCAGCCTAAGCGGAAGAAGAGAAAAAAAAAAAGAAAAGGCGAGGAAGCAAAGGAGAAACATTTAGCGCCTAATTAAATTAATCTAATGGTGCTTTGGAGGGGTTTGTCTGCTTCCGTCTTCGCTCGTAAGAAGGAAAATAATAGTTCGATTACCAAAGATTTAACAAAGCAAAACCTTTTCTTTCTTTTCCTCCTTTTTCTCCTCACTGTCTCTCCATCGCGGAGTCAGTCAAACTCGGGATTTGATGCTCACGAGTCCGCCTTTTTGGTATCCCCTCTTTCCCAAAAGATAAACTAATGCCTTAGCTCTCTTCTCCCGCAGTTCCTCCCCTCCCCTCTTTGCTTCCAAAATTCTTCTTGTTCATCTATATTCTGCAGGATTTCTATGATGGTGGTAGGCCATCATCTTCTCGTTCGGGAACGAATTTGAATCCATGTGTGTGGTGGAGGAGGTGTCAAGATCAAGTACAGCTCACCAGAAGCCATGATGTCAGTGCCTGCAGTGGACGGAAGGTGGAGGAAGGAAGAGGAGGAGGATGACCTCCATGAAGGGGCTCACTTTAAGATGACCACCAGAATCCGGCACTGTAGGGGCTGCCCCTGGTGTGCATGATTCCAATTGGGTTTCCTCCAACACAGACAGACAAAACAGCCAGAAATGTCCAGGCGAAACTTCCCTTCTAGAAAAGCTTCCCTCCCATCATCTGAAACTTCCAATTTGCTCTGCTCTGCTCTGCTCTGCTCACACCCTGCAGATTCGAAGGTTTCAAGAAGTAGACTTACCTTACTGCCCGTGAATTCAGGAGGCAGCAGCTCCTCCTCCATGCAAAAGGCATACGGCAGACTCTGCCTTATTATAAAATTATCCGATCATTCTCCGTGAATTCAACAAGTCGTGCTCTGTTCCATGATGCAGAGCATGTGCTGCAGCTGCTTGCTTGTACTTGCAGCTCACGCCCCTGTCCTTCAATGACAACACACGATCATGGCAAACTAGAAATCTTCTAATCAATGGGAACCTGTACTTTGGATCTTCTAATCAATGGAGCCTGGTGGCACGTAGCACGTAGTTTTCACAGCAAGAGAACAAAAAAAAGAAAGGAGTCAGGCCAAGGCATTCCTTTGTCGAATGCATGTGTGACGAGGACGATGAACACAGTCATTGCCATTTACATTGATTCATCAAACTGAGGAACTCACCAAGTCCTCCTCACTGCACAAAATGCGCAGTGGCAGTCCTGTAGTTGTCGGTAGTCGATGAGGCTAGTTTGGGAAAAGCACAGCCACGGAATCTTCGGTAAATAAACCGCCTATCGAGAACATTTATTTATTTATTATTGTTATTAATGATGAGTTTGGTTCGTCAGGGGGGGGGCGCTTACCCGCGCCGGCGGAATGGGCCCCACGCCACGTATTGGTGGGTGCGCACGGGCGGCACCTTAATGCGGGGCCGTGTCTTTTTGTCTTGCGTTGCGCCCGACAAGGACAGGTGGCAGCATGTGTATGTGTTTTTGGGGGGTGTAAGCTTACCGCAGCCAAAAGATGGCGGAGTCTTGTCATTAGTCGTTTAGGCGTCACCGGGGAGTGAGCAGAACCGGAAGCGGTCGGGGGTATTTTGGGTATCTAAGGTTCCACACGTGCGCCCCGACGGCTGTCGCAAGAGTCTGCGTTCGCGAAGCCAAACCCCAATCCGACACTCCATCGCGGCGGTCAGGACGTCATCGTCTTCCTCACTCCGCTCGCCTACTTCCACCTAACCTTAAGCTTTTAATGAGATAACGACCCCAATACGAATTATTTTAGTCAGGACATCGCCGTCACGTAGCGCGTGAGCGACGGCAACGAGCACTCCGATTAAAGAGCCTCCTTCCTCCTCTGCTCGGACGTGCATCGATCCAGGAGTCTTGTTTTGGCGAGGCGGACAGGACCATGGAGGGGAGATGATTCCCCCTGACACAGAGATCCTTGTGCTACGTGAGAAGCTCCTCCTCCGTCGCACACTGTAATCGATAGCCCTCCCTGCATGCATGCATGCACGCACGCACGCAGGAAGGAAGGAAGGAAGTAAAGGGGAGGCGTTCCCGATGCCAGGAGAGCAGCACAGGGATGCTTGCATGGATGATGGTGCTCCTCGTGACATCTTTCTTACATTAGATCAAACCCAAGGGGTGGGGGAGGGGGGCATGAATGTTTGAGCTTTTAGCTCGAATGGGGCTGAGGCATCATCTGCCCCACTTCTCACACCCTCACCACAATAAAATACAAACGCGAGATGATGTTGTAATTTTGCGTGCAGTAATTTTTTTTGTAGTCGTCGCTCCATTTCCTAGGACTCGGTTTCCCCATCGCTGGCTGTCGTAAGGAGAGGAAAAGATGAAGTTGGACTATCCATGAACCTTTCCCTCCATCCTACTCTTCATTTAGGTACCTAATCTATAGCCAGTCTGATAAGAAAACAAACTGGTGAAGTAATGAGGTTATGTCTTCTCTTCTCCCGAGTCACCCGTGAACGAACCCTAATCTCTCTCTCTCTCTCTCGCTCTCTTTTGGCCACCACACTCAAATAATGGAGGGGAAACAAAAAAAAAGAGTCTTTCAGATGTTGATTGGGTTAACTAGACTTTGATCCTGCAAACTAACCTACCTTTCCTAAACCTAGAGATAACATATGTTGATTTATATCGAGAAGACTTAGTGTGTGTGTGTGTGTGTGTGTTGGAACTCGGAGACTTTTGACATCAATCATTATTAGCCCTACCTGAGCTAGGGTTGGAGAAAGGAACCCATTATTCCCACATTTCAGATGCATCAGGAGTCAAAAACTGGTTGAAGAAGGTGAAGAAAGCAGGCACCAATATGGTGACACCCAAGGAGTCGATAAGTCACCACGAATCTTACCAAGTAGGAGAAAGTTAGACACCATGAGTCCTTCTCAGGGACAGATGTGATGTTGTGAATTAGGTGAGCTCTTGGTTGCAGCAAGGAAGGGGGTGGAGTGCAACTACTACTACTACTACTAGTATTATGATGCACTTCAAACATTGCAGGTGTATGTATTATGAGTCAAACTGGTTGAAGAAGGTGAGGAAAGCTTTGCACAAATAGATTGACAACTAAGGAGTTGATAAGCCACCATGAATCTTAACAAGGAGAAGTTAGACATCATGAGTCCCTCTCAGGGACAGACGTGATGCGAGTTAGGTGGCCTCGTGGTGGCTTTTAACTGCTACATCCAACACTCTCTCGCTGTTGATTGCAGGTAAACCCCTCATGAGTTGGAAGCCTGGACTCCAGAAATTGGATCAGATTAAAGACGTAATTGACGTAGTTATCAATGGAAATAAATTTTCTGGATTATGATGCAAGAACAGATTCATGGTCGGCAGATAAGTCCAGGAAGTTCTTACTGGTTTGTGATCATCGATTCAAATGCTACTGTTCCTTTTCCATTAATTTGGCTCTCACCCGTGGATTTCTTCTACCATCCATGGCAGACTTGTCTTGTCATGATACTGCTTCTGATGCAGGACCTTCCGGTACATGGATTTGTGGACTGTCATTGTGGCTGATGACATACATAAAAAAACAAAATTAAGTGTAAAGATTCCATCAAATGTAATCTAACTAAGCAACAATTGAATCAATCGAAGAAGAATCAACAAATTAGTAGCTTTCTGATGCTGTACAGAAGAGAATCCAATCTTGAAATCTATATATAGATCACTTGGAAGTGGCTTTCTGATGCCTCTTTGCTTTCCTCCTCATAAATATCTCTGTGCATATACATATTACCCAAGCAAAGAAGATAATGAATGAAATGATGCAGATCCATCTCATATTTTCCAACATGTTGATGAATTATATGCAAACACCACAAGGGGTTGGTTCCATGCAAAGAGTTAAGCTTGAACTCCAATCTTAAATTAGGCCAGAAACCAATGATGTAATAATAATTTTAAGCTATGATTAATACAGAAGCAACTTTTGAGCAAGAAAATATGCACATATTTCTTTCATGACAAATGATCACATAAGTAGGTGCTCAGGTCCCATGGCATTTGATTGGAACAAATTAATCTGCTGCTATGGAAAGACCTATCAATTGGACAGTATGGAGGTGATCATAATGCCACCTGCAGATTTAAATTGCTGTTTGACTACGGGCGCTGAACATAAAGTCCAGAAAAAAAATTGAGGTATGAACAAATATTCATCAAGAACAAGAGCAGCTAAATATCAATGGCATCAGATTGCACCCTTTCAGACCGAAAATGAGACAAGCCATGAAGAAATTAGGGTTTCTGGCTTTTGATCTGCAAGCATATAATTAATTATACACTGACTGGCTATCGAGAAATTTCCCAACCCAACTTTGACAAACCCATGCTCCTTCAGCATGCACCATCAGTGAGCAGATTTCCGCAGTTTGCTACAGTGGTGCATGTAAACATCCTGATGATCAGAGTTCTTTCTGGATCAACAAAATCATTTTCAGGAGCTAATGTGAGATTGAGCCATGGCAATTTTCTCAATTATGTCTTCGCATGAAGCACTAAAACCAAGTGCAATTGTTCAACCATTCGGTGGAAGAGGTCTTGGATTTAATGCTGGATAGTGTGACCTCTCCTGAGCAACTGGAGCTTGGAAAAGAGGATTCCATCGGTCGAAAATGATGCGCCCTCCTCGACCAATCCGACCACAGAATCGGTATGGTGATATAACCGAGTCATTCTCTGCAGATAAAACAGGTGGCACAATGCCTGCAGCAGCAAGCTTGTCGGGATCCAGCGATTTTGTAAATAACATGACAGGTTCATCTGGATCCTGCATTGAAATGAAATTCAGAACCAACAAACACTGAACATTTTGTTCCACAACTGTACAGCAAATATTCTTCACAACAGATGGTTTATCATCCAAACAAAAAATTTAGAGCAAATCAATCAAGATTGAAATCTAACCCGCCCTTAATGAATGAGCAAAAAGACAAAAAAAAAAAAAGGAGGGGGGCAAAAGCAAATATACCCTCTTTTGTGTCCACCCATTTGACAAAGGTCTCCGTTTCAATTCTCGTTTCATTTGTACTGTAGGGACTGCAACCAGCTTGAAATCTGCGTAACTTGGATGGAGAGTGGCAGGGACAGCAATTGGATCACCATTAATTGTGTCATCTGAATCAGCATAATCCTCCTCACTTGATGTAAATTTGCATGTAACTTGTTGGAAACTTGGGATTGCAATTCCATCTTCAACGAGATGAGCCTCATGCTATGAGTATCACCAAGTCAATAAGGATCCAAGTCAAATGCTAGAATCAAAACAAATTATACAGAGCAGTGAATTAACAGTCATATCCTGCATGCCTTGGGAAGCCCATCACTCATCAAAAGTTTCTACCATCACAATACTAATAGCCTGTTTAATTTATTAGAGAAGGATGTTACTTTTACATTCAGGAAGACTACAGGAGAAAATAAAATTTATCAATACTGGTGGAAGACAGAGAATATGGATAAGAGCCAAACAACCCTCTCTAGCAACATAAAAAGACCTAGTAAGATAAGACCTTAAAATCATAGGCATCACCAATAATAAATTCATCAATATAACTTCTCTCCTTAACAAACACTTGATCCTTCACTAGGCCTTGATCAGAAAATAGTTATTTAGAAATCAAATATGTTGAAAGAAACCATGTATAAGAAAGATTCAATCTTGACCTCATATTTATTTCAAGACATTTTTATTTCTCCTTATGAAAAATCCAATCTCCCAAATAAAATGTGGTCATATCCAAGGTTTGCCAAGAAGATATATTTGACGAGAGTTAGTATCGAACGCCTAGGCATACCATTCGGTATATATATATATATATATATATATATATATATATATATACCGAATGGTATGCCTAGGCGTATCACTCGGTACTAGCATACCATATCGTACCGAACTGAGCTCGATATGTCGGTATGGTACAGTTTGGCAAACCTTGGATACGATGTCGTCTCGTTCCTTCTCCCCACGAGAGGAGACGTTTCTTCTCCCTACGCGATGAGAAGAAATCACCCGCAGGTGACGGATCGCACGAGCGAAGGGATCAAGAGAGCAGCACTGAGCTCCAGGTTCTCCCTCTTTTTCTTTCTCCTACCGATATCACAAATCGATCGACGCCGATCACCGACCGATTTCGGTGGTAACGCGAAGACTAATTAAGATCGCTAGCGAGTGGTATCCATCGGTATTGCAGATGTTGGTCATATCAGCATATGCAATATCAAATCAAAACTTAAATCATAAAATACTTTTGCATCATAAGTAGATTGATCTATATGGAAATTCATGAATAAAATACAAAAAACAAATAGAATAACACTGAGAACCAAGGTTTGCAATTTCGACCAGACTAGATCGGCAGACATACCGTCCGCCAGTTAAGACGATCACCGCTCGGACGGTTCCATCAAAATCGACGCCGATTACGTCATTAACGGTCAATCATTGTCGGCGACCGATGAAGAAGAAATCGACCTCGACGATCGATTGAGGAAGAAAAAGGGAAGAAGAAGAGGAAAAGAAAAAAAGAAGAGGGAAGAAAGAATACCTGCCACCGCCTCATGGCCGCACGCCGCCGCCACGCGCTCATGGCGCCGCCGCAGAACCGCTTTTCTCCCTGGTCGCCCACGACTGCTGCTTTTCTCCCACGCGGTCGCCCGCTTTTCTTCTTTTATTTTTAATATTTTTAATATTATATTATATTATATTATATTATAAAAATATTATATTATATTTTAATACATGACGGTATGCACTGTGCATACTGCCCGGTACGGGTCCTGTACCAGTACCAACAATATGTCGGTACACCGGTACAGACCGATAAGTGAAACCTTGCTGAGAATAATGTCTGCATTGGTTAAAAATTAAGCTACTATGGGTATGATAGCCCAATGAGATTCTGCACAATGGTTTATCAATGACACAGGATTCATCATGATCATTGTGTATACAACCACTGCCACATACCTTAGTCAATGCAAGACCTAAGTATTTTATGCACATCAGAAACAACTATTTACATTGTTCTCCTATGAGTCATCTTGCCATTTATCATGATTCAAAGCCTTTCTTCGTTCAGGAGAAAAAAAGGTTAGCAGTAAAAATTACAAAATTTACAACGATCACAGAAGTTGATAATGGATTATAACCTTGTGTACCTATATAATACAGAAAGAAGAATACAATCTTTGGAATTACCTTATACTTCATCTGAATTCTCTGGATTTTGATCTCGCACTCAACAATATCCCGCTTCTTCTCTTCCCTCTGCAATACATGTTATTAATATGAAATTTTCTGATTATGTAACAAACCTTGTAAGAAGATCTAATCTCCATTTAGGATAGAGCTTTGCTAAAAGAAACCTGAATCAAAGAATCAAGCACTCTCTTTGCCTGGTCCAAGTTACGCCTGACCTGAAGTACAGTAAGGATGACAAGAAATCATGATGCCACATAGTAAACATAAATAATAAAAACAACCAATTTCTACAATATTGTTAAAAGCAAGGTTTGCAATTTTGACCAGATCGCCAAGACGGGCGGTACATCGTCCAGTTACGACTGACCACCACCACGATGGTTCCGCCAAAAATCGACTGTCGGCGACTGATTGAAGAAGAAATCGACCGCCGACGGTCGATTTCGGCCGTCTGCAGCCGATTGAAGAAATATGGAAGAAGAAGAGGAAAAGAAGAAAAAAAGAAGAGGAGAAGAAAGAATACCTCGCCTGCACTGTTGCCGCCCGCGCCCGCGGGTCGCCCACACCAGCAGTTTTTTCTCCCGCGCGTAAAAGATCGAGGCAACGTCGCCCCTTCTCTCTTTTTTAATATTTTAATATTATATTATAAAATATTATATTATATTTTAATACTAGGTGGTATATACTGTGCATATTGCCGGTATGGTTCCGTACCGGTACAGATAATGTCATACACTGGTACAGACCGGTAAGTAAACCTTGGTTAAAAGTATGAATAGGAGAGGCATAATAGGCCATATCATTCATTAGTTTATATGGGTTTTTTACAACTAAACCATCCATTTTTCTGCTCAGATGTATTGAGAGTCCAGTTTTTTCATCATAATCTACCTATATACATGTCAACAATTGCCATATATCACCACTACTAAGTAACAACTTCTAAAATACTAAATATAATCCATAACCAATTAAAAACAGTAATAATAAGAATAACAACATCCCACTCTTAAATATAACAAGAAATCCACTATCTCTTCTACATAATTATCAAACTATCAATACTGATATGTGAGATTTTAGAAAAAAAGAAAATATCCTACTTCACAGCATATATATTATGTTTTTAAATTCGAGGCTAATGGCATCAACAGTAGTGTGAGTTCAACGAATTCCTTTTTTTTAAAATGCATATCTCTTTAGCTCCCTCCAAAGTTGACTCCTTGAAACATCTTTTCCTGTACAACTT
This sequence comes from Ensete glaucum, assembly GCA_021527575.1. Classification (NCBI taxonomy): domain Eukaryota; kingdom Viridiplantae; phylum Streptophyta; class Magnoliopsida; order Zingiberales; family Musaceae; genus Ensete; species Ensete glaucum. The sequence continues at coordinate 44,108,049 of CM038552.1, forward strand.
TTTGTAGACAGATTTTCACTCTAAAAATTACTTGTTATGACTAACTGTAGCTTTAGTACTAATCATGAGATTTGCATAATAAAAAGTGTAGAGTTATGTTCTTCGAAAAAGGATAAGGAGGCCAACAGATGCATAAATTTTTCCTTTAGAAGGGAAAAGAGATCAGACAGTTGGATTTTATTCATTTCTATTCCTCTCCCAGCTATTTTCCCTATCATGTTCTTTACAGATATTTTGTTATTCATTTTAAAATCAGCAATGCTGTCCACTCAAGCAAATTAATAAAAACTTAGTCCTATAATTGTTTCAGTATTCGTGAATGGAGTTCATACCCATTGCAGATTTGCTTCATCTTAATTGTTCTATAAAAATTTTCACATTAAGTGCCCCTTAAATCACTATACTGTGCCCCTTGCCTTGCACCTTCAACCTAGGCTGCAAGCAACCTTGGTGCTTCAGTGAACCTTAGCCTTCAACAATTCTGAACAGTTGATACATACCATTTTAAACAGTATCTTATACCATATACTATGTTACATGCGATAAAGCAATGAAATTTACCTGTCGAAGTTTCTCAAATGACTGAACATTGTTTTCCCTCCTTTGCATCTGGAAAAAGAAAATAGTCATCAAATATCCAGCATATAGACCAAGAAGCACTACATTTCTTTCAGCAAATCTTTATATATAATCATACAAAAGTTTTTCCTTTGTGTCAACAACTAATTTATATATACAATTGACTCCAGGGCACCTACCCGTCTTGTGTGAAGACGGTGTGCCTTTTCTCTCGGTCTGAATACATTATAGGGATTTGTATCATTAACTGGTGGAGGCGGCTGCATAAGCACAAAAGAAATTAGATATGATCAAATCATGTAATGCTTTTATGAATATATACAACCTTGTGGAGTATGATGCTAGAAGAACAGATTAGCCAGTCAAACATATAATTGCAGGCCATAGCCTAAGGCAGCTCAAACTAAGATCATTGCCACTTTTAGGCTATTGTTTTTTACTTTTCATATGCACCACCAAACCCAAGCGATAATGTTCTATCCAGTGACCAAATAATAGCAAAAGAAATTTTCATTATAATCACTAACAGAAGTTCTTAGATAGGTGAGAGTTCTATGATGGAGCTGATAAGAACCATCAAAGAAGCCATTCAAGCACAACATTCTCCATTTTTTCATGCTGGTTCTGTTTGACCACAACTTCAACCTAATGTATGACCGGTTACCTCTCTAAGAAGTCATTTCACCACAAAAGCAACTACCTAGAAAAAGATATCTAAATAGAACAAGTTCTTCACAATAAAATTAATTGGTGCCATAAAACTAAATGCCCAGTGAAGGACAACAGACACCCCGAAACAAATATGAAACAATAGAAGGTCACACACCACTCTAATAAAAGAATGGCACTGTAAACCCAAATTATAAAGTGGGATGAGTATCACAAGTTTCTTTACCTCTCCCAGCCTCTCCTCCCTTCACTTTGCAGGGTATCCTAATGCCACTCACAGCTGAGGTAACTCATGATAATAATGTGACCAATGACGTTTATGGCAAAAACAGCAAAGACTGTTGCATCTGACAAGGCAGACATAGCAAGTGTAACTTTTGACATCAATCCAGCAACTTGGTTTTTATTTTGTTGTCCCCTTATCTCAAATGGGTTGAATCTAGTTAGAGTATATTTTATTCCTTTACTTTTCTCCTATAATGTAGATTTGTTTCTTTTTCATTCTTTTTCTCTATCATTTAATATCGGCAGGGCTCCGCACATGACACAGACCATTTCTGTTGAAAAATATAGTTACTCAAAATAGATAGACAAGTTTCCTTTAATCTGAGCGTATATGTATCTCAACAAGGATAGGATAACATTCTATCGTCTTTTTATCTTTATGACAATCTTGTTTGGTAGCATTTATATTTTTTTCACAAACTTATGATTTGTAATCCCTTTTTTTTTCGCAAAGGGTAGGTAGCGAAGGCGGGATTTGAACCAAGGATCTTGCGATATCCATTCTTTATTTTTCGATTATAGAATTAGATTATCTACATGAACTTCAATTCTTCATTAAACTATAACCTCAAACATTCCCCATTGGGAAAATCTATAACTTGCAAAAATATTGTGGACATATTGTTCATGAGGTAAGTGGTACCTTGATTTACTTGCATAGATCAGCCACTTTTTAGAACATTGACCGTAATGAATAAACACAAAACCTATGGTAGGTTCAGTTCTCCACCATATACTGGCTCAAAAATGAGAAGAAAAGGATAAATTTAAGTTTTTTATCATCAATAGTAATACTCAAAGGTAAGTATCCCCATGTATCCGAAAAATCCTATTTCTACAATTACTATAAATTTGGATATTTATATAAAGCATCAAAACATATCATGGAATCATCCATTATCCCCTAGAAAGCAGTTTAATGTATGAAAGTTCCATATACTACTTTAAGATTCGGCTATCTTGATACATCTTTCATTAATTTTTGGATTTGAATTATCTTTGAGCGACTTCTTACTGGGACTGAACCAACATAATTTATTTCAACAATCATGTTTAAAATGTTTGTTAATCTTATAAATGAATAAACTTTGTAAAGGTTCCTTTGATTTCAACCAAAATAGACTCGTTCTAATTGTCACAAAAGGATTAAAATACCATAGATGGAAGATCTAGTGCACAAGGCTCCTGCCAATAACGTACACAACCTTTAACCCTATAGGTAGACGGGCTGTAATAGTAAGGACCGGGATACTGTATGGCATCACAGTGGCAAGTTACATAAAAGTAATACAAGCAACATTACATATAGTATAACAGAACATCAGACAGAATTACAGATTTGGCTGAAAAAATGTCATTATTCTTTATCTAAGACTACTGCTACCAGTGCTATCTTTATCTTTGACTCTTTCACCAATCTTAAAGGAGTTATTATCATATGGCTTACTTTAGTTACTTTATAAAAAGTCAGTGTAACAAGCAAAGGAGTGAAATTCACCTTAGAAAACATAACCAACACCAACATTCTAAGGAAAAAAAGGAAAAGGAGCCAACCTGCAGGCGTCGCAAGATAGGTTTTTGCCACTGTTCTCTCTGATAAATGACAAATAAATCATAAGTAAGAATCAATGGACTCAAAATATTAAATTTGATTGAATCTATAAATCAACTCAAGAGATAAAACCTCATATTCATAAATTTTGAACAATGAAAAAGTAAAATGGTGGTCACTCTTATGTTTCTCACACGACATAAAGCATACCTTTAATTTCCAATAGTTATATACAGATTGGAAAACTGGATAACGTACACATAGGGGTTGCAAAGCCTGCAAAAATTTAGCAAATTGTTGGCAAGTTAAGAGTTTTGATATTAGCTACCAGGCAAAATTCCACTATTGTTAAGCTCCATTACATCTTAAAAAATCACAGCACATAAGCTAGTTGCCAGTGAAAGGTTGTGCAATCAACACCTTTAAGAAAAATCATGTATGAGAAATGTGTCACCAACATTTCTCATACAAGGCCCAGTTCTTATCAACATCAGAAAATATTTTTACGTGAACCATTTGTTTAAGCACAAGTACTGTAGATCATATACCTCACTTAGAAGAATGAATTTTTGTCCTTAACTATCATGCTAGATATAATGCTTTGGTTAGACACTAAACAAATACCAAGAAATAATAAATCCAGATATGAGAGGAACTAGACTCCATATTAGTTATCAAAAACAAAGTCCAGAAATATAGTCATTAACCTCTTCTGCTGCATCAAGTTGTAAAAGAACAGGAATAGGTGATCCAAAAGTAGGTGTTATGACTCCTGCTCGTTCTCGAGCTTTATGATCCATAACCTCCAGCTTGAACAAAATGATCTCAAACCTGGGTTAAAATAAGCTTAAGTTCATAAAAGTTCTCACCAAAAAGAAACAACATATTAAACTAGAAGCATAATACACAGCATGTTCTCTGTACAGCTCCAGAATGAATCTTGTGTGCCTCAAATCAACCTGTGACAACCTGGATGATCCCATGGAAAACGCACTTTGTCTAACTCATTTGGAGCATCCTCCTTTTCCACAACCTCCTTGCATAATGGTACAGCTAATGAGACCCTACATTAGCACGAACCTCGTGCGGTAGAGCACCCATTTAATACCTACATGTGACTTTGGCTACAGGGTCATAATCATGAGGAAGGACTTTTCTATTGAATCTCTGCCGCATTGCAGGCAAGCTACTGGCTTAGGTTATTTTTCTTGCTAAACATGGTGGTTGAACTTGAACATTCCTCAATCTCCATAGCCTCAGTCAGAAGAATCAGACGACTCATTACTGCCGTGATGAAAAAGCATTACCATGAAATGATAGCATTATTTTCTGAAAACTGATTTAGCAAAAGGCTAACTGTATTAAGATGAGATTCAAAGAGGCCATGCAGATTCCTTTGATAGGCATACAAAACTTGTAGATTATGTGCATTGAAAAAACTTCAGTAAAAGAAAACAGCTTTTCTCTTTGATTGAATGTTTTTTGACATAGAGGAGGAGAATAAATGAATCATCAAGATAACGAATAACAGCAGCAGGTGAATCTTGTCAGTACCAAAGTGTTCAATTATATTCTTCATCATTTTTCTAAGTCTTCCAGTGCAGGGCAATCAAATTATAGAAGAGGTCAGAAAGCATCTGCTTTTTATGATTCTCTCCATGCAGCAGCTTGTTTGTCTAAAAGAATAATGGCAGCTCTGCTGGTATTTTCCAATGTAAACTTACATTAAAGCATTGATAATGTTACAAAAACCAAAAAGAATTGAAACATCACTACTGTAATCATTAGTTCATTAAGTCACCACTATGATAATTAGTTCATTACCATTACAGCTATGGAATAATTCATCCTCTTCTTTATGAGGGTAAAATAATTTTTTTATTTGATCAATCTACTACCAAGAAGGACTATCATTCTTATCATCTTTAATCCTCCCAACCCACCCTGCTTTTTCATTAAGGAAGTCTTAAGAGTAAATAATGCATAATAACACTTCACTGTTTCAATAATGTATTTCTAGCATTCCAGGGGGACAATGAAGGTCCAAATTTTACAGATCATGAAGCAAAATAGTATTGAAGAATACAATAAGCATAGTGGTCACCAAGTCTATACTATGACTATTACTTTTCAGGTGTAAGAGTCTTCCCTTCATAGTTGAATTCTTCAAGCCAGCCATCATCCTCATTATCCAGGTCATATTCAACAAATTCACTAATCTCAGCCCGAGCTACAAGATGTTAACAATGAAAAAGATATCAAAACATGCAATGTAAATAGGAAGTATTTCTTCGTAGTAATATCTTGCAAAATTCAATGAAAACCTCCTCTTCCACGTATATATGATGCAGTTTGTGTGAACGTAGGGGTATAATCTCTTTCATATGTGTCCACAACACTGAACTGCGGAGTAGGAATTTCTTGAGAACTTGAACTTGCCTTGCTTGGAGTTTGATGCACCTAAAAAGAATAATATAATTCTGCCAGTCACTTTTTGCATATTAGTTGATCTAACTTCATAAAATGGTTCACAGTTCAAAATAAGTACTACCAACTAGACTGCTGCCTGATGGCAAAAAGAGCAATCACTGGACATTTAGCACTTCCGCGAACATTTTGCATTTTAGGCATTACAAGGTGGTCAAGGGTGACACCCATCTGAAGGTCCAAAAGATTGGCTAAAAGAACATAGGTAGGCACAAAAACAGAAAGACAGAACATCCTCCTTCGGCACCTCCTATGGAGCACCGAAATATACCGAAAAAGGTGAAAAATCTGATGCTTCGAGAATGACAAAAAGTGATAACAAATGAATAACTAAGTTTGTCAAATTAGCAAACAAAGAACTAAAGAAAATAGTGGTCCAGAGCATGAAGCTTCAGCCAATACTGGATTTGGAAAGGGTCAAATATACATAGTCCTCATGCAACACTCAGAATACTTGAGTGTGAGTTTCTAACTGCACAGCTTGTTCAGAGTACCATAGGGGAAGAAAAATCCATGCACCATAAATAATTGCGACAAATTCAAGTTCAACATGCTATGACGAGATTGGTGTTACCTCATTCTCAGTTGCAATTCGGAGCAGGTGTGAGTTGCGGGTTGAAGCGGCTGTGGCAGGCACCTCGTCATCATCAAATTCTTTAACGGATTTGACAATGGGGAGCTTCTTGTGAATGTCAAGGGGCCGAGGCCTGAATGAAAGCCTACTCATGTCCGCTTCATCTCTCTTTCACTTCCAACTTTGTTTCCCAACTCAAACTGCAGCTGCTGCTACCCCGACCTCGAGCACAGCAGAATCAACGACCGGCGTCCCAGTTACGTTCCCAAAACCAGCCACAAAGATTCTGTTAAAATCATCAATAAGTTCACGAATTGTCTTTGCGAGCACTAGAACCCGCCATTCACAACATAGTTGCAGCAGAGCAGAGTCCAGCAGCTCAGAGAGGTGTTCAAAACGAACAAACCCTAGAATTCGTCACGTCGGAAACTTCATGCACAACACCAGAGGATCTATGAAGCGGGCGTCTTAGTTGCGAGCTTACTCCTACTTACAGATACCCCAGTTCCGGCCAAAGGTTGAGGACACGCCACCAAAGCGGGCCTCCTCCTTTTTCGAGAAGCCTAAACTCCTGGCGTCGGAACAGGGCCTCCGGAGCCGGAAGAGCCGATTGGGAGGAAGCAATTCAGGAGGAAGTAGCTGCTCTGATCGAGGGATTTAGGGCACTGGATCAAGCAGACCCATTCGCGACCGCGACAACGAAGAATCGAGGATTTGAAGTATCCCGGTACATATGAGAGGCGCGAGAGCGGTGCAATTGCTAGAGTTCTACGGTTTCTAGGGTTCCAAGGGAGCGAGGAAGAGAGAGCGAGCGAGGTCGATAACTCCCAATTATTATTATTTTCTCTCTTAAATTGTCTCGCTGCTCGGTTTTCTCGAGTGAACTCAGTGAGTTCCGACGACTCCGAACATTTAACCAATAGCCGCTCGCCTATAAACCACTGCTGTTAGAACGGCCCACGTCAGTTGCACGAGACGATAGCAAACACATGCTGCTACATTTATTTACCTCTATTTGACATAATAAAATATTCAGGTGAGATATGAGCTCGCATATAAAACCACTGCTTTTAGAATGCGTAACCATTAGTAACTAAATACCATGGAGGTCGCAAGAGACGATATATCTCATGTGACATAAAACAAAACACCGGCTATTGGTACCTCTATTTGACATAATAAAACATTGAGGTGAGATATGTCATGTGACCATCGAGCTATCTTTAATAACAATAATAATAAATTATTTTTCCTTTTTCACCTGTTTTTAAAGCAAAAAAAGTAACCAGTATTCCACAAAAGACTCCAAAGCCAACCACATGGAAATAATACTGAACTGCTGGGCGATATGTACATGCTAAGCTGTCTTTCATCATTTCTCGGGTTAACACTCATCGTGAAAATTATTTTGCTGCATTATCATGGTGTAAGGAGGCAAGCTATGATTTCTTTTACAGTTGATACACTTAATGAGGTCAAGTCGGTCGAATTCCTGCTTGGCTACGGTGAGCATGATGCTCGTGAGGATCCATCAGGTTCTCGAGATTCCTAGGCGAATTAATGATATGAAATCTATGGATGGTCTTGGGATCTTCCTCTTGAAGGACTCCGCATCGATTCATCTGATTTTGCAACCATAAGAACACAGCTATCAGTGCAAAAGAATAGACAAAAAGTCAAGAACGCACAGAAACAGCAATATAACAGATAAATGACATATAGCAACTTATTTCAAAAATCTGCAGCATTTCAGGCACGAGATACAGAAAAGTGGAATGTAAGAGCTTACCAACGATTACAGAAGATGCCCTATAATAATTATGATAATTTGTATGAACTTTTAGCTTACATATGAACAGTGTAAACCTACATGCATCTGTATCATAAAATGTTGAGAAGCATCTTATTGTAGCATCTCTGACAGCTAAATCATGGATTCAAGCTCCTATACCAGTCTAAGCACACAATACAAGAGATCCCAACATCTAATCCTCATGCAAGAAAAAAAAAAATTCAAGTTAGGAAAAAAATATATAACCGTCACTGGCTCTTTACTACTGCTGTTAGTAGGAAAAATAATGTGATGATCAACGCTTACTCATACAGGAGCAAATCAAGTTATAAAAACAGAACAGAATGTTTTGCTGGTGCTGTTGGAGATACAACAGTTATTTCAATATAACTTGCTGAGAGGGACACAGCTAAAATAATTATCAAACAAGAAATACATTTCATTGCATGCATCAGTGACATGTTCTTTTGAATTAGCATATGTTAGCTTTTGCTCATCACTAGTTATCACTAACATACAATTGCTTGAAAAAAATGCAAACATATACAGAAAAGAAAATAAAGAAATCCAATGAGGTTTAACTGACATGATGCTAGTACGGGCCATTTGATGGAACATATAGAATCTAACTGGAACTCAATTTATTCTGACCATATTGCCAGAACTCAATTTATTCTGACCATATTGCCAGAACTCAATTGTCATAGTTAATGATCTTTTGACTATTAGACAAGCTTTTCTTCTGGTGTCAATCCTTCTTTAGAGGCAATCTAGATGAGGAAATAGTGGGAACTGGTATCTCAGAAAAAGACAAACTAAGAATGTTTTTAAAAAAAAATCAAATAACTGTATAAGTTGATGCATGCACCCTTATGAGAGTAGAAATTCTACAAAGTAAGTTGATCACAAACACTCAGTTCAGCTCATATCATACATAAGAAGGGCATTCTGTCTTACCAGAGTCACCCTCTTCTTCATTTTGACTAGTAAAGAATGGCGTGAGATAATTCTTATCCAATGCAGTGAAAGATGTTGTGCTGCAGCAGCAATCCAAGTACAAGCAGCTTATCAATGACTAATACTGCAGAAGTCAAGGATATATAAACTATAAAATATGAAGAAAACCTTTTATGGAACTCCTTAAGCCTCATTTTCAGCTTACTCCCAGATGATGTTCCTTCTTGATATGATGGGGCAATGTAGCCATTGTTACTCTCGATGGTCTGAAAGAAATGAACATATATATGAATCACAAATATTTTGACATGCCTTAAAGGTTAGTTCTAACTTTGATTAAATAACAAGTGATATAAGTACTCTAGGAAGAATCAGAAGAATTGAAGGCACTTCCAACACCCAACAATTTGTTTATTTGGAAGAATTGGTTTAAAAGAAATAGAATATAATAAATCATTTACTCATTTCTTCAACAATTTTACTGAACCCTCGGGCTCATGATATTGCTCATAGGGTGCATGGTTAATGTTGCAGTCCAGATGCACAAGTCAAAATGATTGTCAGTCAAATATATGGCTATGCTGCGTCATTTTCACATCAGCATCCTCGTACTTGGATCACCAGATATTACATAAAATACAAAAAACAAAAAAGGAACTGGAATATGACTGGTAATATCTTAATAATCCAACAGAAGTCAAATGATAAAACTGATTTGTCAGGTGCCAGCACAACTTACTTCAAGAGCCCCATCTTGACCATCGCCTACCACATCTAAAGCTTCAAGCATGGGACCAGTTGAGCCTCCAACCAATATTACCTGCACGAAAAACCACATCATTGTTTTAAAAAACACTTGGGCCTCAAATTCTTAAAGATAATGTTTCAAAATAAATGTAAAATCTTTTATGTATAATAAAAGATCTTATTGGCTGAATCTTAAATGCCCTGAATAGGAACATAAATAAGCTTACAATATTCATGTTTTATTGTTTTAATCTTAAATATTCCAATTTGGAACATCATTTAACTCAAATGTAGGGGAAATGAGAATGTGCATCAGAAGAAGCATCAGAAACAATGGGAAGAGCATAATCAACTACGACTACAGAAAAAGAAAGAGAAATTCCAGGAAAGAAACTTTTGGATACTACCTTCCATGATCCATTGTTTTGATTTTATAACTAAGACTCAAGAGTGCACTAGATCGAACATAATTCCTCCAAAGACCAAATCTTACCATAGTGATGCTATATGCATGTCTTACCAGCTGAAGAATACATCTCAGCACTAAAATCTACTGAAGATTATCCATCATATTTTTCAAGCTCAAGAAGGCACTTCCATGCTGGCTCTAGCAAACATAGACTCACAAGATTCCATTTTTCATATAGTTTCGATTTGCTCTACTGCTTTTCCTTTCCTCAAAATTATTATAATAGAGATACTGCATGCTGACACTACTGTATGCATGTATATAAAGTGCCATTTTTTAGCAATAAGTTCAACTTCATTGATAGTTGGTGCAAAGAATCTTTTTGATAATAATACTGTTATTACACCTATTAAAGATATTAAATTCATTATGTAAGGTATGGCTATGAAAATAGGAAGAAGCCGAGCTACAAGAAAAATTCCTGCTGCTACCATAGTAGCAGCGTGTATAAGAGCCGAAATAGGGGTGGGTCCTTCCATGGCATCGAGTAACCATACGTGAAGGGGGAATTGTGTGGATTTAGCAACTGCGCCAATGAATAATAAAAAGGCACACAAAGTAGCAAATAAAGAACTGATCCCATTATTATGGATCAAGTTATCAGTTATTTCGAACAAATCCCGAAATTCGAAACTACCTGTTATCCAATAAAAACCTAAAATTCCTAATAATAAACCAAAATCCCCTACACGATTAGTTGCAAAAGCTTTTTGACAAGCACTTGCTGCAGCCGGTCGTGTGAACCAAAATCCTATTAATAAATAGGAACACATTCCCACTAGTTCCCAAAAAATATAAATTTGTATCAAGTTGGAACTGGTAACTAATCCCAACATGGAAGCATTGAAAAAACTCATATAAGCAAAAAATCTCAGATATCCTTGATCATGAGACATATAATTGTCACTATAAATAAGAACCATGATTCCAACAGTAGTAATTAGTGTTGACATAATAGAACTAAGTGGGTCGATCAAGTATCCGAACTCTAAGGAAAAATCATTATTGATGGTCCAAGACCATAGATATTGATAGATAGAACTTCCATGTATTTGTTGAATAGATAAATTGACTGAAAACCCTACAACTATACTTAACATTAAAACACTAGGAAAAACCCATATACGACGAATATTTTTTGTTGCTGCCGGAATAAGTAGAAGTCCAAATCCTATTGACATAGTAACTGTAAGCGGAAGAAAAGGTATTATCCATGCATATTGATATGTATGTTCCATAAGAAAACAAAATGAAATCTTTAATCATTCTACTATTCTAGTCCAGTCTTAGTAGAATATTCTATTCTGGTAATTTATAGCCATATTATATAGTATAATAAGAAAAATAGTATAATAAGAAAAAAGAGTTATACCAAAAGGAGTACCTGATTTTAATATGGGTACTATGATTGTATTTTTGAATTTAAACAAAAAAGACCTAGTTATCCTATTTGTTCATTTTTTTATAGTAATTCCCTAACTCCTGTAACTCCTTCTGAGACTAATTGATTGGATTCCAATAAAAATAGGAAAACTTATGTTCATCGGAGGACACACCTAGTAGTACAAAAAGATATAATTAGACATGTTTGAATTCCACAGAGCATGACTTATCACACAAATAAGGCCTATGTAAGACCAAATTTGTACATGCATGCAGATCAGGAAAATTATTCTATGAATTACCAGCTTTTTAGGAACTTTAATATGGTGTGACATACTTGAAAAAGCATCCTACAGCCAATATGGAGGGTGTTACACTGAAAAGCTAAGCAGTAGGTAATTGACATATTCAAAAGTATGATATGACTCCTGCAGAAAGCACATATCATAGTATCAAGAACATATTGAAGGAGCGAAAATCAAGGTTTTACTTACCGGTCCGTACCAGTGTACCAACATATTGTCGGCATTGGTACTGGTTGGTATGCACAGTACATACCGTCCGGTATATTAAAATATATTATAATATTTTATATAATATTATATTATATTATATTATATATTATATATTATTTAAAAAAAAGGGGGCGACATCGACGTCGCCTCGATCTTTCTCCCCGCGGGGGAGAAAAATCGCGAGCGAGGGCAGCGATGGCTCATGGGCGACCCGCAGGTGAGGGCGACGGCGACACGCGGGCGAGGACGGCGCAAGGTATTCTTCCTTCTTCTCATCTTCTTTCTTCTTCTTCTTTCTTCTTTCTTCTTTTCCTCTTCTTCTTCTTCCCTTTTTCTCCCTCGAGCGACCGCCGACGGTCAATTTTGGTGGTACCACCCGGTAGCGGGTGGTCCATGTACTGGTAACCTAGTGGACTGGTACACACCGCCTGTACCGGGCGGTACAGATCGGAATGGAAAACCTTGGCGAAAATATGCATCATGAGGTTACCAAAGGCAAGCCATAACAACATGGATAAGTATTTGCATGTTCACAATATTTGACAGAAGCCAAATGCATTACAAGAATAAGCACCTACTGTTAAAACAATAATTGCAGTGGTAGCTGTGAAAATCGTTTTGCCATGTGCTTCAGGAAGATCATGTACTGATTGCAGAGCAAGTGCAAAAGCCATAGCCCCTCTAAGACCTGGATGTGCATAATGCATATGAATTTTAAACAAACAACAAGCTAGACTTCAGTGATATCAAAGTAACCCATGCACTCACCACTATACCACAGTGCCTTCTGATGCTTCAGAGGTATTTGGCGATTTGTTGGTCGAGCCATGTTGACCAAATTAGCACAAACATAAACATGTGCTGCCCTAAAATTTAATCAATACGATCAATGAATTACATAAAAGCCTTCAAACAAATCATTTATGAGAGTTCCCAGAATTGAAATGAAAAAGCAAAGACTAAGAAAATGAAACACATAACAACACTAAAGCATAAGAGACATAAATGAACTCTAGCATATAAGGTGTACACCGATTTTTTGTGAAAAAAGCTTTAGGATATCATGAATCCAATAAAACACCTAAAGTAACAGATTAAAGGCACCACGAGATAGACAAGTTCTAGTTCCAGCATAACATGTCTAACATTGAACTAAGTTTGCTATAACAACCTTCATAAAGGCTTGTAGCATGTACATGCTCAAAAAAATTTACTTCTACTACGTCAAGATTCATCAACAACTCTCAAATATGTTAATGGATCGAAACGACATAAAATGACAAGAATGAACCTTATTTGACAGAACTTGACCCTAGTCTTCAGGTCAACTTTATTAACCCGTGGTCAAGACACACCATATTTTTCCAAATCATACATATTAGAATCCACAAGATTATAAAGATACAAGAATTTCTTCTAAAAATTGCAAATCACAGGCTTAAATTAGGCCAGCAATTTAAACCTGGATGAATTGGTTCATTCAGGAACAAGGAAAAGACTGGCAGTGACCAGATCAATGTACAGGATGGGATGGAGAAGAAAATCAAGGCCAAGCCACAATCTCCACTCTCCACATCAAGCTCATCAATATTAAAAAAATAGAAAAATGCATTGATGGAGACTAAGGCACTATTTTTTTCATTGCTAGAGAAAATTAAAGGCGGCAGGCATACCTTGCAACACCTATGAAGATCTGTGTCATTAGTGAAGATTAAAGTCAAGGAGAAGACAATTTTTATCTATTTCAAATGTAATAGAAAGTTAGATAATGAATAAATGGGGAAGGATACAATTGAAAAGAAGATAAATCCTAGGTGTGACCAGCTATGTTGCTCCATTGCAATGTCGAAACCCATGTATATAAACCTGCATACAAAACATAGTGAAGTTATGAATTGCAAAGACAGACATGGTAAGTAACTAGAAAGAGACAGAAGTATGATCAAGTTTGAGTCATTAAAACTTTATCATAAGGGCACTAACTGCATGTCATCTTACACAAATGTTTCTGCTAATGATGAAATCAAATGGAAAAAGGCAGCAGCAAAGTGTTGAGATTTTTCTGATAAATTTGAGAAGGTATAATGCTTCATGACCTGCAACCAAAGCATAATATAATAATTTTGAAAAATGTTTGGCACAGAATATGGCTGTTTAAAATTATATGTACTTACAATTCCAGTGAACAGTATTGAGACAATGCCAGACAGACCTAATCCTTCTGCTAGCATGTAACTGCAAAAGACGACAATAATGAGTACTTTGAAAAAACAAATTAGATTAGAAGACAAGATTGCTTACGAGAAGTATGGGAAAAGGACAAAAAGACAGCATTCTAAGTTCTGAAGGCTGCAAGAAGAAATTGTATCAGTTCTTTAAATGGCATTGTCAAACTAGCAGATGAAATAAAGAAAAGATAAAAATTTCTTACTTGTCGATATCCAACCCAGCATATTTGAAGAGGTATCAAGTGGTTAAGGCTATCCAACACATATTTATGCTTGTGACTAAGATATCCGTCATCATCCAAAAAATTTAAAAAGCAATAATCAAGTGCTATAATCAGATTCATGTAAAACAACATTATGTGGCTTGGCCTAAAGAACAATCATCAAGTACTAAAATCCAAGGTCCACCATTTCGTACTGTACCAACGTATCGAGCTCAGCTTGGTATGGTACAATATGCTGGTACCGAGCGGTACACACAAGCATACTGCTCGGTGTGTGTGTGTGTGTGTGTATATATATATATAGTAAAGTTAAAAAATAAAAAAAGACAACATCGCCTCATTCCTTCTCCCCACGCGGGAGACATTTCTTCTCCCTGTGAAGCCTTGGCAAGAAGCTCACGCGTCGTTTTCTTCTCCCGCGATCGCCGAAGATTCTCCTTGCGAAGCGTCAAGAAGCCTGCGGGTGACGGATCGGGATCAGGAGAGCAGCGCCGACTCTCCAGGTTCACCCTTTTCTTTCTCTTTTTCTCCCTCGGTTGATACCGCCCGAAATCGACCAGTGACAATCGAAATCGACCATTATCGCTAGACAGCGGTCGGCGACGATCGAAATCGACTGTTAGCAGGCGGTCCGTACCGACCGATTTTTAGTGGTAACAGGGCGGAAACAACCCCAATTGGTGGTATCGCCCGGTAGCAGGCGGTCCGCATCGTCAACGAGCGGACCTGTATGTACCACCCATATTGGGCAGTACGATTCAATATGCCAACCTTGCTATAATCAGTTTCCATGCAATGAGGGTTGTGGTTGTTCAAACGTCAAAACACCAACTTCCAATCACATCCCCTTCTGCAATGTGGCAACAGTTTTTCTCTCTTTTCCCCTTTTGTGATGACAACTTGACAAATACCACCGATAGCAAAACAATATTTAAGTGGTCACTCCCGCATCTCTTTTATTCTCTGTTCTGTTATTCTCCTACAGATAGCATACCAAACACTGATGGCTGTTAATTCTGTCAGCCATTAGATATATGTACCACAAAGGGAACTGTTGGCAGTTAAATTATGTTCCTACAGAGGATGCTTGAGAATGTACACCTTTGTTGTTTGGCTAAGCATTTAGCTTATCCTAGCCTAAATGGAAGACCTTGATCATCTAATGAAACTACAAGGTAGCAAAGAATGGTAACATCACAATAGTTGTTTATAATAAGAGGATACTGGATGTATGACTTATCGCGTATATGCTTGTCTAGAAATGATAATATCAAATATTCAGACATATTCAGCATATACAATTGTGCTTTACTATATGTCAGCATTCAAAAGACACCAGCAATACAACAATGTGCAATAGAAATGAATGTCTGTAACTACCAGACAGACACACGACAAAACATAGTTTCAGTAACATAGTATGAAGTAAACAAAGCTAACTAACTTTATGATCTATACACTCAGGCTCTGATATCCAGAGAAACCAACCCATCAAATATCATTATACACCATGAGTATTCTTCTTTCTTTAGCATTATAAGGATCACAAAAGCCCCAGCTGACAACAAAAACACAGAAGGAAAAAGGATATTGAAGGTCCAGTATCTTTAAAAAGAAAGACCAGTTTGTCAATTCCTATATGATGAAAATAGATTTATAAAGGATACTTTCCCCAGAAGAGAACTAGGAATAAATAGAACTTTCGTCAAGTAAAACGAACAACTTTCCCAGCCAAGATACAAATTCACAGCTGTGCCTTCCTCTTGATTGGAAAATATTCCATAATTGTTGGGTCAATTAATATCTTTGATGCATCATCAATGATCAAAGTGTGACCATCCGAGTTATTCTCTATAGAGTTGACAAAATACTCATAGGATTATCACAAATAAAGAAAGAAATCCAATAGTCACAGGAGAAATAAAACAATAGCTGAGACATCAAAAGGTTTCCACAAATTTTTTAACCACAGCTAAATAAAATATGAATTAAAGGATATCAGAGCAGATATAAATCCAACACCAACCCCTGTACAAAAGCAAGCACATCTCAGATATGCTGACAAAGAAGCAATTTAAGGGTAACTAACACTATTGAATATAAGGGCACAGTTAAGACGTACTAGAAAGATTAATAAAACTTCAGCTCTAATTTAATCATTGCACATGTAGTTTATAAGCATATTCTATACAAGAGACCAATCAGAACCAAAGAAAATGTTAGAAAGGTTATAGTTAATGGTGTTATTATACAAGAGAAGTGGCAATAATGTTATGTAGGAATTTGCTAAATAACAGATATTTTCAACACAGGCACATCAACTCATCTGTGTTTTCCAGAATTGTCCAATTCCATTGTCATGTAAGTTCTACAACCTTGACCTATGCTATTCCCGTGATGCACCTTCTATATGACATTCTCACTTTAGTTATCCTAGATTTACCAATGAAGACTATTCATCAAACTGAAATTATTCACACCAAACCCACTTGCTTGGAGATTATCCAACATCGTCATCCATCACACAACTTTGCCAACTTTTATACTGCTAAGTGCTAACAAAACCTTTAGTTTTAAACAAATGCACATAGTTACAGGTGAAGCCATCCAATTATCGGCACAAGTAACTGAACTACAAGGTTAGGCATATATTCACTCATCCTTCCCCTGCCCATCCTTTCTTTTCTTTTTCGGTCTAATAAATCCAAGTTGTTGAAACCAATCATATTTCTGGATTTGCAGGCATATTAAACCTCAGTTTAATTCTCTTTCATAAACTATGAAATCAATTTTGATCTGAGCATAAATGCATTTAAATCTTCTATTAGCAATCCATAGCCAAAAGCAGCTTACTTTGTAAAGAAATCTTAATTTAGTACGTCAACATGAAAAATTAAGACAACAAGAAATTTCTGACAACAACGTTAACAGCAAATCTGATTCTAACCTGATGACATTGAGCCAACAAATGTCTCGAGAAACCGCAGAACAATTAGGAAAAAATTCTGTCCTGATGAGGCATGACTTTGAACTGATGACATGGTCCTAAAGTAAAAAGATTCTGTCAAACACTGAAAAGAAAGGATGGAGCAGAAGTGTGAAAGGCATCCTCAAGCTCTTGAACAAACCCTCTCGAACAAACCTGTACAGGGAGATTGCCATCTGTATTGCCAAAAAATAACAGCAAAGTCAACCAACATGCAAGATAGGGAGCTGCAAAAAATATAGATTTAAGATATCGAATACAGAACATACAGCATCGTTTAGAACAGATTCTCCAAACACCAAGGCGTATAGATTCACATCGATACCAAGTTCCTGAACCAAAAAAGAATATACGAAACCAGTTAAATAGACATAACCAAAGGATAGCTCGGCAGTTCCCGAGTTGCTCGATTATTGTTACATTATCTTAAGATGTACTATCAACTGTACTGTAGTCATTATGTTTCATTCTGGCAAGGTAACAAGATGGGAAACACCCATCTTGAAACATTCTACTCAACATGGGTTCATAGTTCATACAATTATAAGCCAGACTAGTCCATGATCAAACTGGTAAAGTTCACACTTCAACAAGGAGCCAGCCAATTCTTATATCATGAGTAGGGTTCACTGAACCCTGACAACTTAAGCCTTGTGAAGGAGTGAGAACAGCAACTGCACATATTTTTTAGGATGGAAAATAGGAAGGCTTAATGCAGAAGTAAGTTTAAGGTTTCTCTTTGTGACATGAGAGACCAGGATTCCAACTTGGAGGTATGGCTCCATACATTGAAGCATTGGCGGGAGCATCATGTAGTGTAGTGCACTGCCCTTTCTATTCCTAATACCATGCAGTTAATATTATTGCTATGATTTTTTTCTATTACTATCTCTTGCTTATTTTTCTCTCTTTTCCTGTGCCAGCAACAGAACAACTGTGTTGTATTGGGCTCAGTAGAGCATGGTGTGCCATTTTGATAGCTAGCCAAAACCCTCCTTGCTGCCAGCACTTACATCCTTGGTTTCAAGCATTAGAACTACAGTGAGACACCAGCATGCTTTCATCAAATGCAAAGAACCTCAATAGGCTATGACCTAGAATGTCTAGAGAGTATGGAACTTTAATATCCATCTCATGTTTTCTAAAATTAGATGTCCTTGATAAACTAAGTTTGATGGGAAATTCCCATAAGAAAAACACAGATTGCTAATGTTTGCTGATAGACAAATTTTAGCCTGAGATACATAATCCATAAAAGGATATGATAAATAGGAAT
The DNA here is from genome assembly GCA_021527575.1 of Ensete glaucum. Taxonomy (NCBI): domain Eukaryota; kingdom Viridiplantae; phylum Streptophyta; class Magnoliopsida; order Zingiberales; family Musaceae; genus Ensete; species Ensete glaucum. The sequence continues at coordinate 44,126,772 of CM038552.1, forward strand.
GATTAAGAAACCTGGAATATCGACAGAACAGTAACAGGATCAGTTGCAGATATGAGAGCACCAAACATCAGGCACTCAACCAATGGCAATCTGTACATCAGAAACGTTAAACCACCGAGATATCTGCCAAAAGAATGACGCATAAGATATGAAAATAAGTTTGAAACCACAAAATCTTATCCTATAATATATGGGGAGCAAAGGGTTAAGACATACTTACACTAAAACCCCTGTTACCACTGAAGCAATAAATGTTCCTAAGATAGCAAATGTGGCAATGGCCCCAAAGTTTGAAAAGAATGGTTTCTGTATCAGTTATACAAATACATCAGGTTCAATTTTAAATGCAAGAACAGAAGCTCAAGAATAAATATGGCATCAGAAACTTACCGGTGCTAAACTGAACCCTGATTGGGTGTGCTAAAGTTAAAGAGAAACAACATACAATATAGAATGATACTAATCCTTCCAATATCATTGAACAGTAAAATAATAAATAATAATTTTAGCATGCGCTTAGTTGGATATAATATAATTGGCGGCAACAAGAAAAGGAAGAAAAATTCCTCATGGAAATTAAACCACCTCCTGCAAAAGAACAAAAGATGGAAGCACTACGGATCAGGTACACTGATCAGAGAGTTCATAAAATGAGGCATAAGGCATACACACCTGATACTGGTTTCAGTATCTGAAATATTAGCAAGGCCACCAACGAGTAAACCTGTAAATATAAAAGCAATTGATCTTTATTGCGGTTAAAATTATTCACAGAAAGAAGAAAAAATTACAACAACTTTAAGTTTCTTTCTAAAGGAACTTCCTGTCAGATTGGTGTATAAGGCATCATGATTTTTTATTTTTATCAAACTTGCCATGCGAGGAACACATGGACAGGAAAGCATAACCATCTGGATATTAAAGGTAACAAAGTGTTGACGAAGATCAACTGGTGTTACTCATGTATTGAAGGATAAGAATAGCATGCCAAATCATACAAGAAACTAAAATTGTTAGTATAAGCATCCACAAGGCTTCAAAAGCCTGAAATATGGTGTCTTTTGTTGTGTATCTAATCCACAGAACTGTCAGTAAAATAGCTAGTTTACATGTGCTGCAGGATATTTATTTATTGCTTAAACATTCATAGTGTTCATTCAAATTAGCTCATCGACAACCCTCTTCCTTGCTTAATAAGGCATAGAGCATAATAAAAGGGATGTAAACATAATTGATCAGGAAATTAGGATCAGGAAGAGAATCATCAACTTAGGCAAGTATTTGCTACAACAAAGTAGACACGGTATCAGAAGTCAGAACAGTGTTCTTCTCATAGTAATGAGGATATATCACTCCATCTAGTCATATACATCAACCAACAACCAGATCATGTACATTAATGAAACCAGAGATTTGAAGGATAAGAAAGCTCACATGAGATTTAGAGTTGGAAGATAGTATGATATTGTTGTTGGGTATAATAAGTCAAAGACAGTAAAATACTAGCTCTGCAGATCTCCACTTCCTCTGATGCATTTATGTACAGCCATATCACTGGATTACAAACCAACAACAAAAATCCTTAGACCATAAACTTTGAACCTTTTTATCTAGTAATAAATTCACATCCTTAAATCCTGAATGTGTGTCGCCTGTTGAGACCCCACAACCATGTACTTCACTAAGAAGCCACTCAAAAATGCCTGCAACCTAAATCACAAGTGAAAGATCAAATAAAAAATTAACGGTTTTTCCATCCAACAGAGCCACCAGTCTCGGCATTTGCTGATCACACTTCCCCAGAATAACAGAGAAGCCATAAAATTTTTGAACTAGATATACAAATGTGAGTTCCTAATCTACCATACTTCACCTGACATGTAAAACTAACTTGATTCCTGAGTGCAATTATATGGCCAGAACATTAAGAATTCTGAGGTACTAGTTAAAGGAATCAACAAAAAGCTTTCTGCCCCTCTGGTAGATATTTCAAATGGTAGCAAATCTTCCACCATTTTTTCTCTTGTTTTTTTCAAAGTATAATCGGTTAAAATGAGATTTTATCATCTTATCAGTAGTCAAAGCTTCTATCAGTCAAGCTATAGCTGAAATATTTAAAAAAATTATCAGATGAGAATCTGAACCTCAACCTAATCTGAATCTTATCCTTTGGTATGCAAGTCTGGTATACCAATAATTTATCAAAGGAGACCTCAACCTTTGTAAGTGGGTGTGGAACCACTACCAATATTTTAGGTATGAAAAATCAAATGATATTTTTAGTCAACCCCTAGTATGTGGGTCTAGTACACTACCACCATGAAAAACAATCTATATGCATCAAATCTTTACAATTTGCAACTTAAAAAATGATGTTCCAAAAGAACAATTTAAACCACAAATTTTCACAATATGGAATACACTCGTCAACTTAACAAGCCCAGTGTGAGCATCAAGAACTCATGATAGTACACCATCTTCTCCTTTGGAACTTATCTTCCAGTGTAAATTATTTGTTTATGAAACAAATCATCTGATGATTAATTTCATTCCCCTTCATATGGGAGCGCTAGGTTTCAGTTACTACAGATACTCGATAATCCATTTAATCGCTAGCATAATGAACAACAAAACCGATCGGTGGTATAAACAATCCAAACCAAACCAATTTTTGGCCAAAATGATCTCCAAGAAGGTAATTTCAGAACCCCCCAACATATAAATTAACAGCAGAAGAAATCAAGTAAGAACACGAGGAGCGTGATAAAGGAGTCCACCCGCATAAGACGCGCCGTGGAAAGAAAGGGGGGAGAAAAAGGGGGGAACGGGTACCTATGATGAGGGAAGCGCTGGCCTCGGGGACGTAGTAGAACTTGTGCCGGCGGAGAACATGGCCGACTACGAAGGAAAGCACCAGCATAGAGATCTGCAGGAGGATCCCCACCCCAGCCGCTTGCTGCTCTTTGCCCGGCGGCGGGCTCACCGCCGGCGGCGCAGTCACGTTGAGCTCCAACATCGACGGCGATCGGACGAACCCCACCCTGACCACCAGAGGCGTCACTTCTCCGCTGCTCTCCCTCCTTTCCTAACAGAAGCTATGTCTCCTCGACCTTTCAACGGAGCGAGAGAGAGAGAGAGAGAGCGAGAGAGGGGCGGAATATATGAGGACGGCGAGAAGAGGCAGACGCGAACGCGAATACTATGAACTCACACCTATTTATCATATACCCACTCAACCACCTTCGTTAAATGTTCGGACCCACCGTCAGATACAATTGGAAAGGTACACCGTTACTCCTTTTTTACCAGCCATCTGTTGATTCCACGTGGCAATTATCATCACCGTTCGGATTTGCTGTAGTTTGAATCGGCGAAAAGATCGAAGACGATGAGATCAACGACGATCACACACCAAGTTGTAGAACTCGATGGCATCATCGTTATTTGTTACTACTGCTCTTTGTCTATAAATTTAATATAAATATAAATGGTAAGTTTCCGAAAAAAAAATTCTAATCTTCTGGTTTTCCTAAATCCCGTTTTGAATTTATTTCCGGATAGTATTTTTTCATAATGAACAAAATCCTAAAAAATAGTATATTAAATTTGTCACTTTATATTTCGATTAAAACTATGTCCGATGTATTTAACCATGCTTGAGTTGGTAGATATTCTAATGATTTGTGAATATAAACATATGATATTTTTAGATATATTAAGTATGTGTTTTTATGACGAGTCAAATTAAATTGATGAGTTGATATTTTGGCATATCAAACGTGGATCTCCACATCATTCTCAAAGTGGATCTCTACATCATTCTCGATGAAAGTTAAGTAGACACATCATACTTAGCTAGGACCTCAAGTTAACATTAACAAACAAAACAAATCAACAGTTTGCTCTTCACCCACAGCTCAAGGACTTCAGGTCAACACCAATAAATATATCGATGACCCGCTCCTCGCTCGAGGAACACGATAACGTACAACTCTAAACTAATGCTCGCACACATTAAACAACATCGTATGAACTTTACTTTCCGCATGTAGTATAAAAGTCACCTAAATAAACAGTAAAAATGAGGGGACATTTGAACCTGTATAACTTACACTCCAATACTTCACTTCTCATCACTAATTTGATCGTCGAGGAGATCAAGTCGAGGCACCCCCGTTACCCGATCGAAGCCTTATTGCAAGCGTTAACAGCTACAAAAGCCAACCGAGGAGCGGAAGGATGCTCTCGTAGAGATGAAAGCTTCGCCTACGGAAACCAACCAAACAAGGTCCTCCAACCGATGTTAAGCAACTCCCTCCGAAACATTGCAATAAACTCCGAGCGGCTACAGCTCCACCAAAAACCAAAAGTCGACTTCAGCATGAGACAATCGCTTGGGTCCCCGATCTACCAACCGACGTCCCAAGGAGCCAGCACATCTCTCGGGCGTCAATAAAAAATCTCCGGATGTCCATGTACACAGGCATAACCAAGCCGAGGCGATACCTAACCTAGGTACTTAAATGTACAACATGAATCAATATACACGATAAGGTTATATAATTTTTTTATTATTATTTAGTCATAATATGTGTACTAAATTGATTTATCGAACATTACAATCATAGTCGGATAGTCTTTGAGATCTCGATCCTCATAATTTAGTCATACATATAATGTGTTGATTATTGAGATATAGTGGCGATCACCTCTCCATGAATTCAAACTGTTTGGAAGATAAAAACTGCATGTATATTCAAAAATTGAAAGAAAGAAAGAAGGATACGTACAGTAAACACAATGAAGCGAGAGGGCCTCCGCGGATGGCTATGGTTTTGTCGTCATGCACACCCGCCATCGCAGCTCATCCTTATTGGTCTTGTTAGGGTTTTAGGAGGGGCCACTCGACATGGAGGCTCTCCGCCGGATCACCCGCCGTCCTATTCGTCGCCGCTTCCTGTCCTCCCAAGCCTTCGATCCGCCGCCCGCCGCCCCTCGCCGCCGTGTCGTGGTTACAGGTACCCGCATTCTCTCCCCGTCCGCTTCCGTCTTCGTCCGCATCGGCTGATCTCGATTCCTCGGCCGTGAGTCGGGGCCTTGGGCAGGCCTGGGGATGGTCACCCCGCTTGGGTGCGGTGTGTGGGAGACGTGGCGGCGGCTGGTGGATGAACGGTGCGGCGTGCGGGCGCTCACGCCCGCTGATCTCAGAATGGACGGCTTCGATGAGGCCACGGTGATGCACACCTACGACCAGCTCACGTCCAAGGTGGCGGCCATCGTGCCGTGCGGCAAAGGGGAAGGGAAGTTCGACGAGGAGCAGTGGCTGCAGTCCAAGGTATTCGAGAAGTCTAATTCAATGTTCTGCGTTAGGGCTCTGTCTCGTGGAAATCTCGGATGTGTCTTTCTTCCATCCTTAAGTACGCTCCGAATTAGAAGCTTAGGTCAAATGTGAGGATTCATAACATAGTTCGTCATGATTTCGTTATGCACTTCGTTGCGGTGGTAGTTTATTAGGGCCCATTGCCAAACACCATTGGAGTTATCTTTTGTTATTTGAGTTGTATGTGGATCCTTATTCTAGGATTTCTTCAGACAATACAAACGTGTTTGGTGAAATCTTAAACTCATGGATCAGAGACCTTCTTTTCAAATCGTCATTGAGACGGAAGAAATCCAACTGTGACGTAGGGTGCAAATAGCATGGTCTGCAGTGTGTCAGGGAGGACTAACATACATGGTAACAGAGTCAAACTAGTAGCTAACTCTTCTACCTAATAAAATATGGCGAAAGCTAAATATTTCAGATGCTAAGTGGACCAAGATAATAGATAATTGTTTGTAAGTATTTAGAAGGTGGAAACCAAACAGTTTAAATTTCTCTTGAGAACTTTGAGATTGAGTGAACTGTCAATGATACACTTTGAAGATGAAAATTCCTTCCATTACATCATCCTTCGGTTTTCAAGAATTGATCTATTATCTCATTTGTGTCATGGAGTGGAAAAACAAAATTTATTTTTCCATCTCAATGTCACAATTAAGCCAAGTAGCCGAAGGTGCCACATGTTTCTTTATTAGTCCCCCATCCCACGTTTTTTGGCCATGTTATGAGCCAAAAGATTGATATTCTGTGTGCTACCTTAAAAGATTCTAAAATCCACTTCAGTTATTCTTATTATCTTATACCAAAAATTTCCTGTGCATCTAATTTCTTTCTATTTCTCAGGACCATAGGTCCACATCAAGATTTATTGCTTATGCTCTCTGTTCAACCAATGAGGCTCTAAGAGATGCAAACTGGTTACCAACTGAACCAGAAATGAAGGAAAGAACGGTACCAAAATTTTCTCTTTAAATGTTTAGAAACTTATATTATATATGGTTATTGTCTAATCCTAAGGTATCAGGGTGTTTCCATTGGCGGTGGGATAGGAAGCATCTCCGACATTTTAGATGCAGCTCAGCTGATATGTGATAAGGTCCTTTCTCATATTATACTATACCATATTGAAATCCTTCTTGTTTCTTCTCTGGAGTCGAGACTTCTTTATAATTTAGTTTTTATCATAGGCAAGTACATGATTGTGCATGGCAGGCATGGCTGTATCAAATCATTATATGACATACTCTACTTTTTGAAAACAGCGGTTACGTCGGCTTAGCCCATTCTTCATCCCTAGAATACTGATCAACATGGCATCTGGTCATGTCAGCATGAAATATGGATTTCAGGCATGAAATTTGCTCTTTCGATTTTCTGTCATTGTTTCAAAATATCATTTGTAGTCAGAATTAAAGAATACCAGCTGAACTTGTTTGTCCTATTTGGTAGGGCCCAAATCACGCTGCCGTTACAGCTTGTGCAACTGGAGCTCATTCCATTGGTGATGCTACGAGGATGATTCAGTTTGGAGATGCGGATGTTATGGTCGCTGGAGGAACAGAGTCCAGTATCGATGCTTTGTCAATAGCTGGGTTTTGTAGGTAAGAGTGAGTTGATAGATCCTTCAGTTTGTGCTTCGTAATCTAACAGTGTTTGTCTCTTCAAGATAAGTGCTCTGGTCCATGTTGATGATAGATCACTTGCAACATGAAGGATGCCATTTTTACTTTGTACCTCCTAAACTTCAACACAATGGATCCCACATAACACAATGTATTTCAAACTCGATAACAATTTCCAGAAATTTGGAGGCATGAAATTTGTGTTTTTTTCTTTGTACACCAAATAATACAAACTATTGTACAAATCTGAAAATACAACATGTTAGTTAAAGATCTCTGTCATTTGGGAAAATCTGGTCATCTTATGATAGATAGAACTTGTAAAGAACATTCTGAAGTGCTTCTTAACCCTGAAATGTTGTCAATTCTTACCATTCAATGCCAAAATAAGTCATTGAAGCATCGAATGATGGGGATTGAAGTCCTGAAAACTATATTTAAATGTCAATGATTTTATTGTTATTTTGGTTTGCCCTTAAGCCTGCTCTTCTATTTGTGTGCACATGCACGTACGTGTAGAATTTCTTTTGCATAACTTTGGCTGCTTGCACTTTGCATCTGCTTATAATGTGGCCTTACATGTTAAATTGATAGGTCAAGAGCACTGGCTACAAAGTATAACCTTCTACCTCAAGTATCTTCTCGACCATTTGATTGCGACAGAGATGGATTTGTGTACGACATAATTCCTGCACCTGTTTTTCTTTATTATTCCCCGTTTCATCTTTCTTTTTTGGTTCTGGTGGATATTATCATCTGATAAATCAAATTACAGGATAGGTGAAGGATCTGGCATCATGGTGTTGGAGGTGTGTCATCTCCTGGGATGTTTGAGGATATTCTCTATTTTATTTCTGTTCAATACAATATTTCAGGATCCAATGATGATTCTTTTTTTTGTTTTTCTTGTAAATTATTTTGGAAATAATGTGCAGATGTTTTGTAGGGAATTGCAAATTGTTTATGTTGCTTGAGTAGTTTAGCAGGTGTACTGGTAATGGTGTTATTCATTGTCTGTGGAGTGAGGTCCTTGCAACTTGTGATTTAGAAACTGTAGTGACATTGGAGGATATTGTCAGACTCTAGAAATATGAGAACCTAACTGACTAGTTTTGCTCCTATAAGGCAGGGTCTACTGCATCTCCTCTTTCCCTATCCGTTTGTTACACAGCACTATGCTTAGAAAAGATACTATAGTAGTGTATATTGTGAAGTTTTGTTATTGGACTGACAATGAATAAGTAAAACTGTGAAAGCCCATTTCTCTGTAAGTTTATGATGTTTTGTGAATGCTACCTTTGCTTATCATATAAACCTGAATTTGGTAGCTAATTGTACTTGCAATTAGACCACATATAACGCCAATAATTGAGATATACACGTAGATAATATATGAATTAGATGTTGCTCCTTTTTTTGCCTCTTGGTCATCTGCTATGTAATACAAGGATCGGCAATTTGGTACTTTGTAACTTACAGATTAATGCTTCATGTCTTGAGGGTCTTAATTAATAACAACTTATATTTTGTTTTGTGCAAAAAGGTCTGGGCTGTTAATTATAGTATGATTATCTAAATGATATAATTCAGGCAATGATTTCAGTTTGGGCAATAGCACCCAGTATTCTATCATGACTGTATTCTCTTCATGATGGTTATATAAAATTTCTTTCCTAGTCAGATATATGGATGGTCGGTTCTACAGTCATTATGACTAAACACATTTCACATCAGCCATCAACATAAAAGAGAGTTCCCCATAGAGTGAAGCACGCGTTTAGAAGAAACAGTTTTTTTTGAAAAAAAAAAGTCTTCTTTGCTGAAAACAAACAAGGTGTAACTCTCCTGAATTGGTGGTGTTAGAAGATGAAGTTTCTTTATCTTTCCAACTGAGTACAAAGCTATGCAAGTACAAAGCCATTGCAGAAGCAGATGCAATTGTATCTGGATTGATTACCTGAAATGGCAGTCAAAAAGTGATTCGGTAAGAATATAATTAAGAGATATGTTGAAGGTCTAGAAGAGGGTGGAGGATAGAAGTTCACCTAGGTCTAGACTGAGATTGCAAGAAATAAATACTCACAATCAAAGAGGAGGCATCCATTGATAAGATTTGCTGAAGCAGAAGATATGTTACAGTTAACCTGTAGAATGACATGGTTTGTTTTTGAATAATCATCTGTTTTGTTTTATCTAATATTATTCCCTTACTAATTTTCCTTTGCAATGGCAAGCCTTGACGTAACAACTTCAGTGACCTGGGTATAGTGTTTGGGTCGTGGAAACATCTTTATTTACCAAGGGGAGTTACGTATAGTGAAATTTACTAGATTTGGCATTGGTGAGAGCCTTGCATGCTAAACAACCCTTTCTTTATGAATTTTGGGGTGTATTTCTGTGACCATGTTTGCTTTTGCAATAAACACTTTTCTGCTATTTCTTTATGTGTGTATTTCTTGATCAATTTTGCTAAATGCCAGGAACTGAATCATGCTAAGGAACGAGGAGCAAAAATTTATGCAGAAGTTCGTGGCTATGGGATGTCAGGTTTCTTTCATTCTTTTTTGCTTAGTCTAACTTCTCTATTTCCAGCTACATCTTATTTAATGGTCTATACTTTCCAATAGGTGATGCACATCATATAACTCAACCACATGTTGATGGGAAGGGTGCTATTTTAGCTATGACACGTGCACTCGAGCAGGTATTGCTACACCTGGTTGTACTCAACTTGTCAATTAAGTTAGAATTTAGGAAAGATATATATATATATATATATATATATATAGAGCAAGGTTTTACTTACCGGTCTATACCGGTGTACCGATATATTGTTGGTACTGGTACGAAACCCGTACCGAGCGGTATGCACGCTCAATATTAAAATATAATATATATTTTTATAATATAATATAATATAATATTAAAAAAATATTAAAATATTAAAAAAACTCGGCGACGTCGCTATGATCCGTCTCCCTGAGACGCCGCCTCTCGCGGAGAACAAGAGCGCAGCGCGGCGATGGCGGCGATCAGCGCGATGGCAGGAGGGCGAGGACGGCGTGCGGGCGAGGTATTCTTTCTTCCCCTCTTCTTTTTTTTTTTCTTTTCCTCTTCTTCTTCCCTTTTTCTTCCTCAATCGACCACCGACGGTCGATTTCTCTCTCAATCGACCACCGACGGTCGATTTCTCTCTCAATCGACCACCGACGGTCGATTTCTCTCTCAATCGACCGCCGACGGTCGATTTCTTTTTTAATCGGCCGCCGATGGTCGATTTTTGACGGAACTGCCCGGTAGCGGGCGGTTTGCGTACTGATAACCTTGTGGATCGGTATGTACCGCTCGTACCGGACAGTACAGGTCGAAATTGCAAACCTTGATATAGAGTCATCATTTGGCCTTATATGTTTGCATCATGATATGTCAATTTGCATGGTTGTTATATATATTTTTTAAAGAAGGTGCTTTTTTCTTAAATTTTTTCCAAGGTTAGTCGGGGCTTCATCCTAATCAAGTAGATTACATAAATGCCCATGCAACTTCAACACCTCTTGGTATATATCTTACATATTCTGATGCCTATTTGACATTTTTAAATATTGATGATCCCATAGGTGCTTCTTATAAGCAATTTTTTTAAGCTGCTATAATTTGACCAAGCAGGTGATGCAGTGGAAGCTAACGCCATAAAATCAGTATTCTCTGGCCATGCTACATCAGGTGCTTTAGCACTGTCCTCGACGAAGGTATTGTTACTTGTCCTCGCTAACCTTTTGAAGCCGTAGGTTACTTTCTGTGCTTCGTGTCAATCATTACGTGCCTAAAATTGGTGATTTACAGGGAGCTACTGGCCATCTACTTGGTGCAGCTGGATCTGTAGAAGCCATTTTTAGTGTGCTAGCTATTTGCCATGTAAAATTCATCTGACTGACATTGTTGCGAGTGTGATCATCACAAATCTTCTTTGCTCATCTGCCACTTGTAATTTCAGGGAATAGCGCCGCCAACGCTCAATCTTCTAAACCCAGATCCTGTTTTCCATGATGGGTATATGCCTTTGAGCACCTCCAAGAAGATGCAAATAAGTGCTGCACTCTCGAATTCATTTGGCTTTGGTGGCACGAATGCGTCGCTGTTGTTTGCTTGCCCACCAACATAGTCTACAGAGATTCTGCCATTTCTCAAATTTCTTTTTTAAGTCACCAAACAGTACGAGGCGTTCCAAATGACCGACTGTTGTAAAAGCATTACTAGCTGTGTCCTGGTGATGTCAATTACCTTCCCTGGAATCCAACCTGTTCATACGTTGAAAGTAACGGAAGGAAAGTTCTTTGAATCCGAAGACACCTTCTTTCCACGACACTCTTCTTATCTGTTAGATCTGGTTCCAAATTTCTCTACTGTGAGCTTGTTTGACTTGGTTCTAGTTGTGCAGTTGAGTGGCGCGCGTGTGAAATCTGCAGATGACAAGGACAGTGGTCTCATTTTTCTACCTCGACTCGTTGTGGCTTATGATGGTGCCATGGCTGACGATTACATTGCTAGATTGGAGAACGAGTAAAAGAGGTACCAAATCTTCTAACCCTTTTTTTTTTGTTCTTCTTATTTGTTTGGCGGTTCAAATTTGTATCCTCCTCGAATGTGATGGTGCAATTGGGTGTGGCCCGCAAATGGAACAATAAAAGGTGATCCGGGCCGTCCATTCCCTCAGTCTGCTGGTATCAATAATTGATTGACGGTCAGGAACATTAGGAATCAGGCAAAAGGAGCGGCGGGCGGGTGTCACGGGTGGGGGGGTGAGGGTCGCAAGTCGAATTGCACCATCCGTGGACGCCTACACCGACAGTTCGCCCTTTTGTTAAAAGGTAACCCAAAAAAAATATCCATCCGTGTTGTATTTTAATGAGGTGACGTTGGATTGACGCAAGACCTATTGTATCCATTAAATTGCTGAGAGGGAGAGGGGTCATATGGAAACACGAGGGTGGTTTGGTTTGGTTTGGCCAAGTCTCACGTGCGACTCGGTCACTGGACTCGGCTGTTGGGGGTTGAAAGGTTCTTCAAAATCTAGTGTGCCTGCCTCATTACTTACTACATGATCACATGTTGCTTTCCTTCTTCCGCGGGTCTTCCCTCGCCCACATCGACACCACATTACATTAATAGAGTCTCTGTCTGATACGTGACAAGCAGTTCCCTTCCTGTATCCCAAGTAAAAAAAGATTCCCAACAGTGCAAACCCATATCAACCCAACTCTAATGCAAAATTATGCATGTGGCTGACTTGGTATTATGCATTGCTGAGGCCGAGCATGTAAAAGAAATCCAAAATTGGATTCCCATCTTATCTGCGTCCATCACACCGTGTGATCAATCACATCCACCGTTCACGCTGTGTTGCTCTCGTAGGCCACCATCCTCGACGCCGCGGGCGTATCACCATCTGATCGAATCGCAAGAGTCTCCGGTTCGCCCTCCCTTCTCCGCCGCTGGAAGTCCGCCACAGAAGGAAGCTCTTTTGGTTTCACCGTTGGGGAAAACAGATGGGAGTTTTTCGCACCTCATGGCCTCATCCACGGCGTCGCCGTCCCTCTTCCGTGAGGTAGTAGTCCCTCCCAACACACAGCCAGAGGATACAGAACAGATCCCATCGTCTTCCCCTTCTAATCTTCGTGGAGGGGATGTTTTGAGAAGCCACTGGTAGAAGATATCTCTAAGATCACACCCGCTTTTCACTGCCCGCATCCCTTCTCCTCCTCCTCCTCCTCCTCCTCATTTCTAATCGAAATGCAATATTTGAACTCCTAATTCATTTTGACCATTTCCTTCAACCAAATCGATCTAAAAAAAAAAAAAAAGGCAGCCACCTTTCTTCCGTCTGGGAAGGAACATTGATCTTTGATTTATATCGAAGACCATGTGCCAATGAATCTTTTTGTGGGATATCCATCGTAAGAGCTTCGTGGCTTCTCATCGAAAGCGAAGGTTTGATCCGCAGATGAACAGTAAGTTTTTCTTGTGTTCAGGTAATGTGACATCTGTTTTCGTCTTCATTGTTGTTTGAAGCAATTGGCTATTCTGGTTGATCCAAAAGATGCGGTTTTTGAAGGACTACACCATCGTCCTTGAGAGGCCATTGGAGCAAGGATGTTTGGAACTCAAGCTCAAAAAGAGGCATCCAATGGGTTTGGCCCCAGAAGAAGAGCCTATTGGCTAACCTCGGTCACCTCCACCGCCGCCAGGGCCACCACCACCATCACCTCCATCCCCAAGAAGACAAGCACCTTCTCTGTCAAATTCGAAGACATGTACGGGTTCACCGCCGAGGGCAACATCGACGATGTCAATGTTCTGAACGAGGTGAGGGAGAGGGTGAGGGAGCAGGGCAGGGTTTGGTGTGGCCTCGAGGCAAGCAAAGGCGCAAACTGGTACCTGCAAACGCAAATCTCATCCAATGGGGAGGGGATCAGTGTTGCCTCGCTGAAGCTGTCAAAGCTTGCTAACACAATCACATTGAAGAGGCTCGTCAGGAAAGGGATACCGCCAGTTCTGAGGCCAAATGTGTGGCTTTCGGTGTCTGGCGCTGCAAAGAAGCGATCCACGGTGCCGGAGAGCTACTATGATGATCTGATCAGAGCTACAGAAGGAAAAGTTACACCTGCCACAAGACAAATCGATCATGTGAGTAGTTGAATTCTAAGATTCTACAAGCTTGAATGAAAATTAATATAATATGATTTGGGCATGATAGTTTATCTCAGAGAAGTTATTCCAGATTCTTATATATATGGTTTTTTTTTATGGACATATGTATATTTCATACTGCAGATCATGGAATTGCCTCTTTTCTGCCTCTGAATTCTAATAGTAGTGTTTTCATATGTATGGACAATTTCAATTTTACATAAACTGCTTAGCAGAAACAGACAATGTTGATATTTCAGGCAAACATGTAGCTAACAAGCACATGAAAGGTTCGTAAATGATGATGCTTAGTTACGAAAAGATGAACGCTTGTACAGTTCAGATTTTATTACCAAGGGACATATCATATTGCCACTTCAGATTGTGAAGGCCCCTCTGTAATGGGCCTTGTTCATGCTTAGGACATTGAACTTACTTTGTCACTCTAGTACTTTCTTCAGAAATCTCTCTTTCTCTCTCTCTCTCTCTCTCTCTCTCTCTCTCTCTATCTGCCGCTCCTGTTGTTGTATGCATTATAGTTATTAGACCACAGCTGAGGTAGGTTACAAGAAAGTATCTAGTGACAAATAGGAAAATAGAAATGCACATTTTCTTGCACGCGCTTGATAGAACAAGTGACCAATTTTGTTTTCTGAGTAACTGCTTCGTTCAGACAGTTCATCATAGTTCTGATGGCATCAAGATGCTTTTCTGCTCCATCATATGTAGATAGCTAGAATATACTCAGCTTAATGTGCTCACTTTTCATCCAATTACTACTTTAGCCTTCGATTAGCAATATCATTACGCTTTAAATTATTCTTTTTATGTAAGTTTACAATCATGAATTCTATGAGCCCCTTCATTCTATCCAACATCTAGATTAAGTTTTCGTTTGTTCATCTTTGTCTTGTTAGATGCAACGATCTAATATATGCGTTCTGGTGGAGAAGAATTAATATTGAAAACACAAAGCTGCATACATTCACAACCGGAGTTGAATATCACATTTTCTCTCATGGATGAGATTATTATGATTTCTTACTTGTTTAATCAATATTTGATGTATATGCAGGATCTCCCAAGAACTTTCCCCTCTCATCCATGGTTGGACAGCCCTGAAGGTCAGGCATCTCTTAGGAGAGTCCTTGTTGGGTACTCCTTCCGAGATTCAGATGTTGGTTATTGCCAGGTAATCGGAGTTTTCCTTTTCACTGACACCAAAACAACATGTTGCAATTCCTCCATAGCATCTGAAATTTAAAGCCGTTACTGCAGGGTCTAAATTATGTGGCTGCCCTATTACTACTAGTAATGAAAACAGAAGAAGATGCTTTTTGGATGCTTGCTGTCCTCTTGGAAAATGTGTTGGTTAACGATTGCTACACCGATAACCTTTCCGGATGCCATGTAGAGCAAAGGGTGTTTAAAGATCTTCTAGCAAAAAAGTGTCCCAGGTTTACATTTATTTCTTTTGACCTCCAGCACTATTTTGTTTACCCGAATGTTCAAGATCTAATAGCTGTTCATTTTGCTTTAACATTCAGGATAGCTGCTCATTTAGAAGCCATGGAGTTTGATGTCTCTCTTGTAGCCACAGAATGGTTCCTGTGCCTCTTCGCAAAGAGCGTACCATCTGAGGTAACATTAAATTCAAGGAAATCTGTTATGTTTTGTCAATGGCCGCAAGGCAAAAAGAAAATTTAATAAATGGCTGTGCTAGACCTACATATAGTTCTCAATTATGCAGAACTATGTCTAGTTTGTCATCAATGTGTAAAAAGAAAATAATGTTGAGTTATTGGGCTTTTAGTATTACTTCATTTTCTATCATCTGCTTGAAAGGATTATCCTCGTTGAGTTACATTCAGTTCAACTTGTCATGAAAAAAAATCTTTCTTATTTGTTTAACCTGATTAGTTTTTACACTCAGTAATCTGGTATCATTTGATTGATAATTAGGCGACAATTTCACTTGGCACATTTGTTAGTATAACTTCTGTTTGATAACTCTGCTACTAGGTTGATGCTCTCATGTGGGAGATATGGCTTCTAAGTGCTGAGGATTTGCCTATGCTATATACATATCTTATTATCTGACGTAAAGTCTTCTTATCAATTTTTTTCAAAAGTTAATTCTGGATGTGTTTTCAGACAACCCTGCGGGTATGGGATATTCTGTTCAATGAGGGGGCAAAAGTTCTTTTTCATGTTGCCCTAGCCATCTTTAAGGTATACCACTTGTATCTTGGTCTTTTATGGGTAAACTAGTAAGTCTGTATTCAAGAAATTTTGGATTTTTTTATAATAAATGATGAAAGCTCATTAATTTTTTAGTAGATTATTGGAAAGGACTATACAATGTCCATTTCTCATGGTCTTGCTTTAACCATTCAATCTGATTGTAGATGAAGGAAGACGACTTACTACGTGCTCATCAAATCGGCGAGGTAATCGATATTTTACAAACAACCACTCATCATCTATATGACCCCGATCAATTGCTCACGGTGAGAATGTTTGCTTTGTTTGATGTGAACCTTCTATTTTGTGGCAATTTCATAGTCATAGTTGGAACATACAAAAGGACTTTTTTTATTTTTGTTAGAAATAATACCAATAATCTGAGATAAACTATTGTGATTCTGCTAGGTGTCTACCTGCCTGATCTACTAAATCATATTAGTTATGGTACAATTTCAGAGACATAAAAAATCTAGTGCTGTCTTCATTAGGCCTTCAGAACTACTGCTGTTGAACATATTTTACTAAATTATTGAGAATATATGCCTCCACATAAGTGCTGTATCAAGTTTCCTCCCTAAAGGCCATCCTTAGTGTCTTTAGTAGTAAACCAGCTAGTAATTTCATTCAGATTGCATTTGGGAGCACATTTGTATTTTAAATAGTACAATTAGAAAAAACTGTTTGAGTCAATGTACAGTTATGGAATGCTTAGTGTGTTTTATAAACAATAGATGAAAATTATATTTTAAGTGTGCATAATGTTGTTTGATAAAATTATATTTCAAAAATTCATTAAATGTTTTGTGATAAATTTACCTTCCCAATATTTTTAATATTTATTCAAAAGTGAATATATATATATTTAAATTAATAAGTAAATAAATAAAATAAATGAATCTTATAAAAAATTTCATCTGATCTAAATATATAATAAATAAAAATAAATAAATAAATAAAATAAATAAAATTTTAACCTTATAGAAAATGTAAATCATGTTGGCTACTCACTAAATTATTTTAGCAATCTTATAATTTTAAATAGAGTCATAGAATAAATTTGAAAGTAAAAAAAAATTATGTTAGCATATTAAGATGCTAATGCTACCCTGATGTAATATCAGTATTTGAGCATTTCTAATGCAACATCTAGGCCAGATAAGATTTGACAAAAAAAAAAAAGAAAACCAAATATCAATTCATATCTTAAGACTGAAAGGAAAAAGGACTCGGCCTACCTAAGGAATTCGATGAGTGGAATAGTTTCATATCTTATTAACTTTTTACCCATCTTTAAAGGGAAGTGCACTCTTGATTGATTTTCTAGAACTGACCATGGCAAATTGTTCACAATGTTCCATTACAGGTAGCTTTCGACAAGATTGGTTCTATGACTGCAAACACAATCACAAAGGAAAGAAAGAAACAGGAACCAGCAGTGATGGCTGAGCTTGACCAGAGACAGAGACGACTCAACACTCTGAACACAAACGGGTAATAGTCTGGTGCCAGATAAATTTCCTCAGACGCAGATGAGGTCGATGCTACGAGGGAGATGGAACAAGGTTTCATCCCAATGGGCGACGACCAGAAAACTAAACCTGCAAAGTGAAATTGTCTTAAGACATGAATTGGCATTTGGTTAAATCACCAGCCTGATGTTCTTTTTTCTTTTCTCTGTAGTTGTGTAAAATTTTTTTTCTTTTGTGAAACAAAGAAAATTCACAGGTTCGATATCTTGGAACTTACATTGATGTTTTCTACAAGGTTACATTGATGTTTTCAAGTTGTTGAAGTTCCACCTTTTGAGCTAGCAGTGATTATTAGTGCCATAACTCAGTTTTATCAATGGAATATGATTTAGCTTGTTGTGGTGGTAGATGCAGTCAATGGACTACAATGCAATATGGTTTGAGATCTTATGGATCAGCATACAGAGTGGAAAGATATCTCAAGCCATTGATGGCCTAAAAAGATGCCGGCATAGATTCCTTGAAGCACTCAAACCATGAACAGAAGCAGGGAGAGAAAAGGAAGGATGAATCTTGTGGCAAAAAAATTAAGGATTAGAAAGCAAGTCCAAAGAAAAAGATATCGCAGTAACCTTCAACGAAGCTTTAACATATGCAAACATGGTGAGGCATGATCTCCATCGAGTTCTCGGAACAGGGATGACCTATCAAGTGTTGTTGATATCATCCATGGCTGCTACAGGAAGAAGTGAGCACCTCATGCGACGTGTTCTACCACGTCATGCCATAGAAAAGCATACGGCATGCTCTCACGCACGAACGATGAGCTCAACGACGCCCGGCCTCCACACCGCGTCGGCTCCGTCGCCGGCGCAGCACACGAAGCACGACGACATGAAGTCGTCGAGCATCGCCGAGTGCGCGTCCAACATGCGGCGGCCCACTCCGATCTCCACCTCGTTGCCCCTCGCCTCGAGGGAGGTCTCGCCGGTGGTAACCCGCGCGCTCCTTTTCCATGTGTCACCAAGCACTGCATTTTGGCGGCGGCGGCGGCGGCGGCGGAGGAGGCTGCTGAAGCAAACTCTTTCCACCGCTGCCTATCTCACACTGATAAAATCCACATCGGTAGTACTTCAAATCCATGTTTACAAAGTACTTTAGGAAATCAATAAATATATTTTAGTTAAGAAATAAAGGCTCAATTAATTAGAGACTGTTGAATCCTAAGCATCAACCATTACATGAGCCATCTATTTCTCTTTATATTAATATTCTTAAAAAAAAATACTCGATGCTAATAGAACCTTTTATCTTTGTCCTTTTTTTTTTTTTTTTTGTCTTGGACTATAGGATCAATCAATTCCTTTCACAAATTTTACGGTGCATAATTTCCTGAAGAATCTCTCAGATTAGGGCTCTATTGCCAGCTACTGAAAACAAAAGTTACTGAAAACAAAAGTTACTGAAAACAAAAGTTATTGAAATCCAAAAGTAACTGAAAACAAATCCAAAAGTTACTGAAAACAAAAAGTTACTGAAGACATGCCAAGACTGCTCAAGCTAAGTGATTCTCTCAAAGCTAGTTGACTTAGATCACCTGATCTTTCACAGGGTTGCTCCAGGAAATAGGTTGAAGAGATGGGAACAAGAGGTAATTAACAAAGCAAATATCTTCCATTATCAACCTCATATGTAGGAAGATACTGCAACTACAAACTTATACTCACAAATGGAAGAAAACTGGAGAGAATAAAGGTTGTTCATTTCTAAATCAGGCAGGTTCTTTTACATACCTATGAATCATATATGAACCAATAAAAAATGTGTAAACTCCAGTGTAATTGACAAACTCCCAAAACCAAAAAACAACATATCCTGAACATTGCTAATTCGATCATATGTGAAACCATAAGAAATAGAACACCATGATCCTTATTTCGACTCAAGTCTCATGATTCAACTCCTCTTGTATCCAGTCTCAAATGGATCATGTTGCTTAAGGATCCTCATAGCACACTCATCCATGGCTAGAATTCAGTTGTTGCGGAGGGAACAACCAACAGGTTTGCAGCCTTCTAATTTCAAAACAACCTGTAACAACGACACATCTGATTCACAAGCTATCATGCATATATATTGCATCCCATGTTTCATTTTATCTCATCGATGAACCATGATGATGAACCATGATGTTACTCGGATGGTTCATTCAATCCAGAAAACCTCTTTTAACAAAGGAGGATTGATTCTTCAGTTAGGTCACAACCATTCTTGTAAAACTATAACTACTGGGATCAGATTTCTGAAGGAGGTGACATTTAGAAAGGAACATGTTTCTCTCCAAACACCTTTTAGATTGATAGACATATTTAATAAGGCAATATGCAGGTTTGGCTTTAGAAGCTTTCCCAAGCATACTACTTGGTCCTACAGAAATCTAGCCTCCTCGAGAACGATTAGAAAAAACACAGTGTTTGGCACCATCTTCTGCAACCGACATTAGGCAAACAATATAAAACATCAAGGAATATTTTTCTTCATGAAAACTGAAAGGCTTAGAGCAGGTTCATAGGCCAGACACAAACATTTGAAGACCTATTGCTGTTGCTGAAACTGAAAAAAGTATAATAGTCCATTTTCACTGAGATCTCAATTAAGACAAAAGCTTGCACTGAAAAGAAAATAGATCAGTTACAACAAATCTCATCACAAGTTCACTAATTGGCATCTCATTTGATGCACAAACACTGATATGTTAATTGTCAAATTCAGAATGACCGAAAGCAAGCGTCTCCTTTCTAACTTCTGATCCATGACATCATAGTAAATATATCAACTCAACATTGTGAACATCATATTTGGCAGAAAACATAGGTGCTACATTACAATGCAACGTTCATTACAAAACAACAATTTACTATGATGTTTGGTCAAAATCAGTTCTCATCAAGAAGCAATAACAGAGAAGAAGTAGAGCATAGAGCACAAGTTGTATTCAGTGAATTTCATATTAAAGTCAAAAGCAAAAGCTCAGATTAGTGTCAGGCCATCCAAGGTTATCCTTTCAGTTACATTTTTATAGTAGGCATAAGATGATAATAAATACATATTGTTTCACCTCTGCACCAAAATGCTGACTCTGCCAATTGTTTAGCATGAGAAAAGATAATCCACAATTTCCAAATACAAAAATATATAATTCAGAGTTTAGGTGTTCTCTCTATGTGATTTGCTACAGATCAAGAAATAAAGTTCATGAATGAGAAAAAGGGTTTGCAGTGTCAATACAACAGCCAAAGGAAATAAGATCTACCGATGGTGCCTAAACACAAGAAAGTTAAGGAAGAGTATTAACGACCTACAAATGCAAATGCTAAGTGAACAGGATAATATCTTACGTTTGCTGTAGCTAGTTCCTTTGGAAATCTTGCTCCCTGTCCATGGATCTCTGGATATCCAGCTCCAGCTCCAGCTCCTTCTGCCTCACTTGCAATGTCATGCGCTCATTTTCCAATTTCAACCTCTCATTCTCCAGCGTCAGCCTCTCGAGCTCCCTATCCTTCTTGCCACGGAATCTCTGCCACTTGAAGTGTCGCTTCTCCAGTTCCAGTGCTTCAGCCTCAATCTCCACCCTTTCCTCTTCAAGCTGCAATGCTCGTCTTTTGAACCACTGCCTCTGTTCCCATGGTGACTTTGTTGTGTCATGAAGCACCACATCCATCTCGGCCTTGAAGCTCTCTAAACCCTTGTTCCCCATTTCATCACTCCTGTCATCGTGATCCCCATCGTCACCATCCTTTTCATCATCTTCATCTTCATAGTTTGCATGACCATCACCATCCTTGGAAGTAGCGACTTTTGGGGCATCACAGACCTGCAAATCGATGTCATGGCAATTTGGTATCCTCTGTCCATTGTGATATGCGCACATTTCCCGGTAAAAGAGGTGTTTGGAGCTTAAGATCTTCCTCACGTCGTCCTTAGCCTTCGGAGAGATATGAGACATTGAATCCAAAAGGTGAGGATTCTCGACCACCTGACAGGATGTCCCTCGTCCAAGGATCTCGTTGAGTCGCTTGTATCGCTTGTTGAGGTCATTGAACTTGTCCTCGCACTGCTGGGGCGAAACATAGCAGCCCTTCTCCAGCATTAACTTCGACACCGTCTTCCACTTTCCCTTCTTCTGGAGGGAGGCCCCGTGCCTCCTCCTAGCCGCTGCTGATCCGTTGAGGATCTCCAGACTACCGTCGTCGTGATCACCAACGAACGCCACCACTGAAATCAGCAGCCGCACCACTTCGTCAGTCCACTTCATGCGGTGCCAAGGCGAAGCCTTTTTGCTGCCACCGGCCTCGGAAGCAGGCAGGGAGTCGGGATCGAGACCGTCCTCGTCGCCTGCGACGGCAGGGAAGTGGTCCTCGTCGTCGCTTGTGGCGGCGCCCACGGAGGAGGAGACAAAGAGTGAGGCGATCTGGCGGTCAGAGTCGAGGCCTCCTCCGGAGACCGGATGGATGTGGGAGTGGGGGTGGGTTGGAGCGTGGTGGTGGCACTGGCTAACGGAGGGGTCAAGATCGAGGATCCCGGTGGCCGAACCAGGGAGCAAGCCGCCGCCCATCATCGGATTATTCATGTCCACTCTCTCTCTCTCTCTCTATCAGTGTGAGGCAACAAACATCGGCGGAAATCCTAAAGCATCAGGAACGAAATCCCTGCAAGAAATCCCTAGATTCGAATTATTCTGTGAAAAAGCAACAAAACAATTAGGGGAAATGCATCATATATGTCCTGAATGCGAGGATCTGCACCAGGAAATCTGGAACTTGAGACAGATGCGCACGGACAGGGTGGGATTTAGGGAAGAAACTGGAGCTCAGACGCGGCTCGGGAAAAAACCGGCGCCTTTCGAGGACGAGGAGAAACTTCCTTCTAATTACCCTTTTTCTATTTATTAAATTACAATATAGCCCTTAGCGTAGTTCTTAGATCACCTTACTGATGTCGCTCGTCAAATGGGTAATTGCGTGATTTTAAAACTTCCCGAAGGATATATATATATATATATATATATATATATATATATATATGAGTCGAAAAGAAAAAGAAAACTATATTTCATAGCTCCGAGCCGGACCGGTTGATCCGAACCGTGAGAATGGGCTAACGACGGGTCTTTGTGGCCTCGAACCGGGGAAACAAGAGAAGCCGGCCATGGCGGAAGCCCAAGGTTTTGGCTCTCGTCGCCGCTCGACCTTCCCTCTCTCCTCGGCTCACTTATGGCTGGAAACGAAGAGATACAATTCGTATCCTCCTCCATCAGGATTCCTCTTCGCTCGCTAGTCCGGAACATCGGGCCTACGCGGGAGGGACGACGAGGAGCGGGTTTCATCAGCGAGTTGCTGGGAGAGACGCTGGCACAGGACGATCTGGGGGCCGCGCTACCGGATCGCTGAAGTTCTCCGTCCCAATTCGGTGCTCACAATGTGGGAGGTGCAGGTGGACGTGCATAGGATCATCCACACCGGCTGTTCTCTTTGTGCGTCGCCTGTTGCCTTTGACATTAGGGATGGTATCCGATTGGTCTTTCAGGTAAAGATCCGAACTTTATTTCTTATTATTGTTATTTTGGGTTCCGACAAATAGAAAAAGAGGGCATCGATGAATACAAATTAACTCATTTTGTGGATTGTTGCATGGTTCCTTTTGTACGTGCTATGATGTGTAAATGACAAATCTTAGTAGCTGCGTAATTACGGTTTATATTTTTGTCTAGGATACTCACTTAGAATGTGTTATATGGCTAAGCGCAGAAGCTAAAGGGATTTCAGTACTTTGGCATACTACAAATGATTAGTTCTCTGTTCTTGTATCTGCTGTGGTGTTATTTTTGTCTCAGGAATCCTATGTTTTCGAACCAAACTGGACCTCTTTGATTTCCCAGTCATAATCTGGAAACTTTACAAATAGTCACCCTCACGGTTAAGTTCTTGATTGTTTATTTGTCTGTGCGATGCTCATCAAATCTGCTGCCATTTGTTTGCAACTTGTTGCACATAATGTAGACTATCATATAGAATTTCATTTTTTATTTGCAATGAAATTTCAGTGGCAATGCTTATGATGAAATGCAATTTACAAAGTTGGAAAGTGTCAACAAATTCTGTGATCAGATCTCCTCAATGGTTAGTCTTTTATCTTAGCTTTTAAATTTATTTCTGTTAAATGCTACTTTTGCCCTTTTCTTATTTAGCATTTATCATCATTGTACTGGCAGTTTGTGCTCAACGTGGAACAAGAGCTTCCTTGCCACCTGAGTCGTTGTGTTTCAACAAGGTTAGTGCTCATGCCAGACAAGGCTATGAACTTGGGCCTGCATGTCTTATGGTTAGGTATCACTTCTATGTTCTGTTGGCATGAAAAATGCAATTTATATGAGACGAATATGAGCTTTCTTTGCATTGTGATTGCGGAGAACCAAAATACTTCATTTTGGCGGGTACTAGTTTGCATAAAGGTTTGTCTTCTCTGCTACTTATGTGAGTGGTAGCATTCAAACATGCTTGCAATTATTTTTGGGTTACAACTTGAATTTTTCAGTTACTTGAGCAAAACCTTTTATGCAGTTTCTTCATGAGGAAGATAATCTTGTCTTGTATCTTTAATCTTTATATTAATACTAATGAAATACACTCCTGGTCGAGAAGCTTCATTTTTGATATGGCTAGTTTATTAATGCAATTGGGAATTGCCTGCAAATTTCAGTACTTAAGATGGACTGTCTGTAGATCTTATTTATGAACTTCTGTCAATATATTTTTTCAAACATCTTCTTTTTAAAATCTTTTACATTTATCCTCGAATCAGAATTATTCTTTTACATATATTTTTTCAAACAGGCTTATGAAATATTTGGCAACTCAAAGATATAATTATAAAAACATCTAGTTTTGCATTTTTTTGGTAATGAATCATAGTGTTTTCAGAGCCCATGTGTTTGGTAACTTTTCATCTCATTGAGCATTTGCTATTGGTGGGTCAAACAGTGTCACAGGTTATTACAGGTTATGAAGAAGGTGTATAAGTTGTGGTTGTTCATGTGCAGTTGGATGCTGAGAAATCTCCTTCAGAATGGTGAGTTTTGAGAGTTAAATCATTCTATAATGTTCTTGCAGAATTGCACCATAGTTGTGAGTTTCTAACTGAGTTAGAATAATGGGAAATAAATGGGTTAGAATTATACCTGCTTAATCAGTTATACCTAAATCTTATTCAAATGACTGGTTATTTCTTTTTGACAAAATTCTGGAATAACTAGGCCCGATTTTGTCTCTGGGACTTGTGTCTGCTTTGTTACAAGCAGTTCATGTGTAACTTGTAACTCTTCAAGATATTTATCATTCATATTTTTTTCCCAATTCCATGTAAACCTAAATACTTAATGTTTACAGCTTCTGTTACACTTTGAATTAAATGAATAATCTTGATCGGCTATCTTTGGATTTTGAACTAAAGAATCCTTTTTCGCTTGTGCCTGCTGTCTTAGAATTGAGACACCAACTTTGACTGATCTAAGTAGGTAGACAAAGAGTGTTCTAAGTCTGCCCAAGTCATCTGGCTGCTTGCCTGGAATCCGTGATGCAATCAACTTAATATGCAGCAAAAAATTGGGGAGCATGCGTTTTGACCTCATTTAAAAACATTTTCCATATGTTTGTAAGAAATTAGTACTTCATATCTTAGAATTTCATTTTAATTTAACCTTTTTTGGTTGTTTGGACCCTTAAATGAGAAGAGGCCTTTTAGGTGATGATTCTGTTGCCCCGGCCCCCGAGACAAATCTAAACCAAAGCATCATGTGCAGGTTCTTGTTTAAATTTTGACATTCTTATCATATTTTCCTTTGTAGCATGGACAACTAGTACTTGCTTTTTCACATTTCAAGCATATACATTCAGTAATGTATCATAAGCAAAGTATATTCGGAGGCAAATAGGAGTCGATTAAGTTCCAAATGATGGAACATGTCACATGTTAAGTAGATAAAGATATTTTCATTAAGTATACATAAGAAGAATGACAAAATTAATACAGGTGTCTTACTTTCCTGCCCTTAACAGGTGATCCAGATGAAGGGCGAAACCACGCAATGCATCGGGTTATGGGAATGGTATCGTGTGGACTTCTTGTTGGGGCCTATCTGCTTGGAGTATGCATTTGATGATAAAATACGAGGCGGTTTCACTTTAAGAGTTGGATATCACAAGTAGCTGTTCTTGCACGTTTGCTTGAAAAGAATCTCACATTGCATAGGTCTTTCACTTTTAGTTTGTTAGTGGCTGTCCTTGCTTAAAGGTATCTTGGTTTCCAAACAGCGCTACAAGGCTTTCTGGCATATGAGGCTACAATTTTAGAGAATCTAGGGTATGGAAAAGCCACCAAACTTATATACCTTATTACACAACTTGGGCACGAACTGTTTGGTCTCGAGTTGAAACAGAAGTTTGACATATAGAGGAAACGGCGAGCTGAGTCTTTCTTGGGTTGGAACTTTGACCAATTAAAGCCCATGATATAGGATATCATAGTTTTCTCAAAAAAATTTCCTTTTTGATAACCTGACTTTTGAGGTGCTTGAAATTGCGCTCAGGAATACTGTGTATTGCAGAATTGTGAATATGTTATATTGTAGCATATACTGATCCTTTTTTGGTACCATTTCAAGTCTCATAAGAAGCATCGGCTTGCTTGTGATTTCTTGGAACTCTTGATCTTTATCCTTGAAGACTACATGAATATTTCTCTTGATCCTTTTGGGCTGCAAAAGTTGAACGATGACTACAGAAATTACTCAAGCAGCAGAAACTGCTTCAGATGACATTGATGAGTTAGCAAAAGCTGTTCCGGCACTGTTGGCCACTTTGGTTTGTGTTCAGGTATGGGAATCCATCATCGTTTTGTTGTCTATTATGCATGACACCATGGCCAAAAAAATCTGTTGCCAACATCTGCAACATATGTATGCTATGACCCATGTTTCCTGTGCTCTTGTCAGGTTTTGGACTCTCCATTATAATCCATGGCAGGACTTTGAATGAGCTTTGCTAATGCCAAAAGGAAAGGGAAAGAAAATTAAGAGCGAAGTGGGGGCACTCAATCCAAATCCTTTATGAAAGGGAAAGCCCGATGAATGAGCCGTTTACTAGCAAAGAAAGAAGCGGAGGACGATAAAGAGGGTCTTTAGACATTGTATCATTCGTCCCTCTTTTCAAATAACCTTTTTGTTCTTTTCACTTTATGGTACATGTAATTCATGTGGCTATCCAATTCTACTCCCAAAAGGAAAAGAGAAAGCAAAAGCTCCACTTCTCTAGTCTCAAGTTTAAAGTGGATGGATGGGTATTTAAGTTGATTTTTATGGTTAATTGAGCTTGTTTGTATCAAGTTCGGCTTAATATTTGAAGTCGACGATTTAAACTTATTTAGGTAGTCGGTGGATTGTTCCATTTTTTTTTCTTTTTTTTTTCAGCTAAAGAAGTGTAAACATTTTATTGCTGTATAAAAAAATGATCATATTTTGAATTGTAAAGATGCTTCTTGTTGGACAAGAATCCTTTGCTCAAAATGTTGATGTACCAACTTCAATGGGGGACCCTTGTCCCCATCAAAATGCCAGGGCTCATCTGTCCTCGATCAAATTGATGTGTGCAATCAAGCGCAAGCAGCACTAAAGAGTAAAGCTAAAGCCAAATGTATGCCATAATCTACCATTTATTTTTGATATCTCATCTTGTTTTCCATTTTTTACATTCCTTTTCTGTTCTTTGTTTAACTCAGTTATGTTTTGATCTGGTGATTATTCTTATTATTATTTTACTATTATCATTATCATCTGTATTATTATTATTTTACTCTTATTATTACAGTCTGTGAGCATGAGTCTACCTCTGCTCTCAGATAAATCTTAAAACCATCACTCCTGTCCATCACATTTTTTTGTGTATAACAATAGTATTCACATTAAACAAAAACAATTGCATTCATGATTTCATATGAGATTGACATGAGTCATGGTCGTCATCATCATCATCATCCTCTCTCTCTCTCTCTCTCTCATTCATACACATGAACACATCCACGCATGTGTCTATAATAGGTGTGTTTCCAATCCACAGTTCACACCCTCTCCAAGCAAGCATCCTTCAACCATGGCAGATCCCTACGCCAATTCTCTCCAAGGATTCTTCAATTGCCATCCCTTCACCTCCCACCCATCCTTCTCCGCCATCCCTCTTCCCCGGCACAACATCCTCACCAACTTCACAAACTACGCCACCTCTCACCTCCCATCACCACTGCCGCCACCCCCACCCGCGTCTCCTCCCCTGAGGGAAGCCCTTCCCCTCCTCAACCTCACCCCCACAGCGCACCACCACCACCAGGAGGAGGAGGAAGCCTCCTGCAGCTTCTTGGAGGAGGATGCTGAAACTGCTACTGATGAGAAGAAGAAAGGCTCACAGGACGACGGAGAGAACGAGGAGGATGCTGTGACAGTGGCGCTCCATATCGGCCTTCCAAGTCCCAGTCCCGCCGATCTCAGCTCCATGGTCTTCTCCGCCTCGGTAGATGAAGAGAAAGGTCGTGAAGAAGATGGAGATCATGACCCCGGTGACGATGTTGCTTTAGGTTATCCTGCGATAGGGAGGCTGAGGAGGGGACAGTACTGGATTCCCACTCCTTCTCAGATCCTCATCGGCCCTACCCAGTTCCCTTGCCCTGTTTGCAGCAAGACCTTCAACAGATACAACAACATGCAGGTCGGCTATACCATAACCTCTTCTTTTGTTTGTTGATCTAATTGGAGTTGGAAGGTGCCTCCTTCTTCGTTCTTGCTTGCCTGCTTGCTCTCTCAGATTTGCTGGGGCAATAGCTCTTATATGTGTGCCTGATCCGAAACATTGAGCACCTTTTCTCCTTTTCATGTGATGATGGAACTGCACTGACGAGGAAATGCTCTCATACGCTTTGTATGTGGCACTTTTGGAGTCTGTTTGGTAGTCGTTTGGCTGCTGTGAAGGGATCTTTGAAAAGGTCTCCGTGCTTCAGGGGTTATTCAGATGCGAGTTCCATCTTCTGCATCTCCTGACTCCGATATCCACCCAGTGACCGTGAAACACAGGCTTCGAGAGCTTCAATTAATGGCATGCATGCATCATCATGATCTCTCTCTCTCTCTCTCTCTCTCTCTCTCTCTCTCTCTCTCTCTCTCTCGTGGTGTCCACCCACTTGATGACCGCTTCTTCTTGTTTGGCCGCTGAACTCTCTTCCTTTCTTCTGTGCATGGGCACCACGAAAGATGCACATGTGGGGGCATGGATCGCAGTACAGGAAAGGGCCGGAGTCGCTGCGAGGCATCCAACCGACGGCGATGCTGCGGCTGCCGTGCTACTGCTGCGCTCCGGGTTGCAGGAACAACATAGACCACCCGAGATCGAAGCCACTGAAGGACTTCAGAACCCTGCAAACTCACTACAAGAGGAAGCACGGCATCAAGCCCTTCATGTGCCGGAAGTGCGGCAAGGCCTTCGCCGTCCGAGGCGACTGGCGAACCCATGAGAAGAACTGCGGCAAGCTGTGGTACTGCACTTGCGGCTCCGACTTCAAGCACAAGCGGTCACTCAAGGACCACATCAAAGCGTTCGGGAGCGGGCACTCCGCCTACGGGATCGACTGCCTCGAGGAGGACGACGAGCTGTCGTCTGAGATCGAGCAAGACAGCAACCATCGTCATCAGCTACCGTGAACCGGAGTCGCAGTCTACGTAGATATGGCTTGCTTGATCATGAACATGTAAGAGCTTCTGTAGTCTCCAATTAACTCCCTTCCTGTTTGCTCTTCCTTGTGAATGTTAAGACCATGCACGACACTGATTACAAGATCATGTGTCTTATAAATCTTGCCAGGTGAAACCTTGGCAATTTGCTCTAACCTTCATTTGCTCGACTTCTCTATCTCTACTATCAGTTTGAAATCAACTAGTTGGATAATGTTTAGACTAAGAGTGGATCAATATATGCTTCTTGATGTTTCTTCTCTTACCTATACTCAGTTTCTCAGCTTGATCTTGTAACCAAACAACTCACCCATGTTCCTAAATTGTTATTATTAATGATGAAAGCCCATCCATCTCTTCTTCTGAAAGGTAACAAGCAATAATATCATATGATGTTTTTTTCTGGTAATGATTTCTTAGGCAAAGAAATCACCATCTTTTCTGGCGACCCTCCACATGCTTTGCCTATGATCAGATGAAGAGGTGGTATGGTGTGCGCAGAAGAAAACTCATGGCTGTAGGTTCTAAGGCAGCAGAAGAAATATTTATTGTCCTATGCCTTTAGAGGCTGTACCTGATGTGTTGCAGATACATTCTTCCTGTTAATTCTTGTTCTCTATTTGCCAGTCATGCTTTCTGCTGCAAGTGTAACCAAGTTGCAGTCTTGAAAGCATAATCCTCAGGTGGAAAAGCTTTCCAAAATCCTGCAATCACTTTGCTTTTTTTTTTTGGGGGCTCAGTAAACAATGCAATAAGATAGTTGAGGGTCATTGGATGAGTGAGATGGAATAGAATACGTAGAATGAATGCACAAGATGGAATGTTGGATTCTGACCTCAAGCACAGAGAAAGAGAAAACAGTCAACAAAAGACATCTTGCCATCATATGTCATGTCAACCTCAGTCTGTTCATCCCTGTGAGTATGAACTATCAGAGTAGGTTGAAATCTGTTGATGAGAGCCAACCTAAGTCACTTAAGCTATGCCTATGATGATTGGTTATGTATTATTGTTGTTCCCATATATCAGAAAATTAGTGAATGATGTAAGATTAAATGGCACAAAGTTAAACTACAAGATGATATGTCATCCATATAAAATATATGTAGTTAATCTTACAACAGCTTGTACATTTTTTTAATACTTTACGAACTCAATTAAATGCATTAATATCATAATCATCATCAAATCATGACATGATAATGTGGGCTCCTCCTCTACAGATACAACTCACAACAAGAATGTCTCAGCAATAATTGATAATATTCCATGACCAGAGTCAATATTTGAGCAAATGTTTTCTCTCTTCCTTGTAGCATTTTAAGTCAATCAAATCAGATTGGAATCATCCAACCGGGGTACAAGAATGAAAACCAACAGTTGCAAATGACCTACTAAAAACTCTTGATCTGAGTTCAGGATTCATTAAAACAAGAACATGGCCTTTTCCAATTAGAAACCATGTTCAAGACTTTGGTATTTTGTTGCTGGATTATGTAACAAGAGGAAACCATAAATCACAAGGGATTCATTTATGAAGTTGTTTTTGTTTTCTTATTGCATGAAATATTACAAGGGATTCCTCCTTTATCATACATGGAGAAAGTGGACAAGCATTGACACCTCCCAAAGGATCTGTGACCATCCATCTGCTATCCCTGTGGATGACCCATTGTTCTTCAAGCACATGCAGCCAGCCAAATGATGAAGCAAGACAGGCACAAGAACTGTTGACAAGATGGAACAAAGAGGGAGGAAGGGAAGAAATGCAAGATGATTGCCTGCATGGGGACGCCTCATCTCACTGTCTCCTTCCCTTGTCTTCTTGACACCACCCCAAGGCCCCTCCAAACCCCACACTCTTCATATCTTTGTGCCATGTTCAGGACCTCGCAAGGGAGGATGAGTGTTGGTGTAACTTTGTCCAGTACATCACTCATCCATCCTTCACGTATGTATATATTTATATGCATTTGTGATTCTTCCCCATCTCTGCACATTCCACCATATGGGGACAGCACTGTCTCCTTAAAGAAGAAGGTGTTGCAGTTCTTTCAGATGTCCAAACAAAAAAATTCCTAGTGTTCTTGGCACTTGCACCGGTTTTCCTTTTCCCACACTAGTTTTATGTTTCATTCCTTGGATTCTTAGAATACTGACATGGTAGTTTGATCTTTATGGTTTCAATTGATGGACCTCTCCTCCTTTGCTAAATTACCTTCAGAACTCTTTCTTCTCCTGCTTTTTTGTCATTCTTCTTTTCTTATCAGACTGGGAATGGCAAGAACTTTTTGCTGCAATTATTGGAACAACATGGTAGCTGATTGTACAGCAGCATCACTGGTGAATATGACATTACATGCGCTTTGGACAGCTAAAAAACTATGTGAAGTTTGTGGATCCACTTTCACCAATAGTTCAGAAGAGAATAAATTGTTTTGATCAGATAGACCAATCAGGAACACCTCCATTGTCTCTTGAATTAGCAAGATAAAATATAGATTTGCAAGGTTATGATGGCATCTTAAAATTTTTAATTACGTTACCCATGAGATTAAACATCAACTTAAACCATTTAATTTGAACAGTTAAACATATATGTTATCCACACTTCCAATTCTTAGCAATATGAGACCATTTCTTAGTTTCCTTTTTCGTTATAATGATTGAAATGTATCTTGCGGTGATCATACAGTCAGCTGAAAAAAACACATTCCAGTTAACTTTTTTTCCAGGATCACAGCCAACAACTTGATTTGTATCAAAACATAGAAGGATATTAACTGGATTTATATAGCTGTAGTGAAGTGGTCTCAGTCTGAAGATATAGATTATAGACTGATATCACTGGAGAACAAAAGGAAAACCAATCACCATAATAATAAGGAATGCAGATCTAAAATACAACGAATATTCTGTACTATGACACATATAAATTTGCAGGGTTTGAGATATTTTGACGCATATCAGCAGTCTCTTTTCTCCCTTTATATGTAGATATCAATCCATGCAAAGGACAAAAAAAAGACACAGAATGTAGACAGATCCTTCCAAACATTTGCTTTGAGATATTTCGTTTGCCTACTAGTGTTCATGCATCAGTTGGCTTTCGACTTGCTTGGCTCCTGATTCGAACCGTTTGTTTCTGCTGATGATTGTTTATTTTTCTCACAGACCACATACACAAACATCAAAACATGATCTTGACGCACAATTCAAACTTTTCTACATATGTATATGTATATATATATCCCCTCGTCGAAGCTGATCTTGAGATAATGATTCCATAACGTGTTCGATCGATTCCTTATGATGCATTGACAAGAAAATGGAGTGCAGCAGCTCAAGATCCCAAGTTGGGGGGGGGGGGGGGGGCCAAAAATCCTTACTGCAACACAGCGCAGGAAGGGCATGTGGCCTTGTTGGTATAAACAAGCAAGCAGAGATCAGAAGCACATCGCGTTGAGAGAGACATATGTAGGTCCTTCAATGCCAACGCCGGTGCATCTACTTCTTCTCGGTGCCCATGACGTGAATGCAGCAACCCTAGCTAAGAGAGCCGGCGCACATGGCGTGCACGCGATCCAGCTTGAACGCGGTGAAGAGGAGACTCAGTCTCCGCCCCCCCCTCCTTCCCCCTCCCGAGAAAGAGCTTGACGGAGTTGGGGTTGGTTTCTGGTTTCAGCTGATGAAAGGCCTTGGCGTTCAATCATGGTCTGCCTCCTTCACGTCGGGATCAGCTTCCTGCCATGGAGAAGCATCCGGTGCCGAGGAGGAACGGAAGGCATGGTGGTAGGTATCAATTCACTTCTTTGCCGAAAGAGCGAAAGGAAACCCCCATGCCGAGTATTCACTGACCTCCCATACCACTGGGGACTAAAGAACATGTCGATTGATGGTTCTTTTCCCCGAATCCGATCCCGAGAGGACGGTGAATGCTTTTGGGATGATTGGTGTTTTGGCGAAACCCCGACCTTTCTCATCCATGACATGCATGCATGCTCTATATGTAGCTACGTTCCCCATGAATAAATAGGGTGTGGGTGAAGAGGTCATTCACCAACTGTACTCTTGAGAAGAATGAGGCCGGAAGAGGACGATGCATTAACGCCATCTCAACTTAGTTTGGAAGAAAGATAGAAGAAGGCCAATCCATTTAATTCCTCCAAACGAAACAAACGAAGAAAGATGGGCTGAGTTGGCCCATCACGGATGCCTCCGTTGTTTGTATACGCCAACCAACCGTGGCCTGCGGGGCCCAACCCACGTTTAATTATTCGCCTCGACTATATTTATACGTACTGCAAAGGAGTGCTCATATCATGTTATATGCGACAACCTTAGATCATCATCGTTCATTTCCCCGTGTGATCGTTGCGAGAAATCGCCTCCCTTCCGAGCCGTTCGATTCTGCGATTGGCAGGAGATTTCTGCCCGGCCGCCGAGGTTAGGGTTTTTTACTGGTTTTGTATGTGGAATTTTTGGGTGACGATGATTCCCAATGCTGTAGCTTTCCTCTTTAATCTTCTCCTTTGTTTTCTTATTATTATTGTTGTTTGTCATCATCGTCCGAGCTTATTATGTCGAGAGAGGGAGAGAGCGAGGGAGGGAGGGATCGCCGCTGAGATCCGACTCCAGCCGGCTGATGTTTGTTCTGGATCCGGGTATTCGTTTTCTTCATCTCGATTCTTTTCTGGTGATTCTGGCATTTTAGATCTGGTGTCTTAGTTAAGAGTAAACGATTTTAGGGTTCAGATTAGGGACCGGACATGAGACGGACTCTCTATTCCATTATTTATCGATGTTATGGTGAATTTTGGTTTATGATTCTCTGGATCGTTTGTGTCGGAGGTTGGAACAGCTGTTTTAGGCTTAGAATTGGATTGTGGGGTGGTGTTCTCTAATGGTCTTATGGTTTGTTTTAATTCGAGGACATTGAAGTGCAGATAAATTGAAAATGCAGCAACATGAGGCTGGGTGCCCAGCCACGGAGGGCATAATCCTCTGCGACAACAATTGTGGCTTCTTTGGAAGTGTGGCAACCATTAATACGTGCTTCGAGTGCCACAAGGAGATGATTCTGAAGCAGGAGCAGGCCTAGCTTGCGACATTAACAAACTTGTGAATGGCAATGGCAGTGGCAGCGGCAGTGACAGCAGAATTGGCAGTGGCAAAGAGCCCGTGATGTTTGGTAATGTATACGTGGAGTTGACCTTTTAAAGCTAAAAGTTGTTTCTTCACAATCACCAAATTCTCAGGATCGAGTGAGCCTGAAGGAGCAAAGGCAAAATATGGTCAAAATAGGTGCAGAACATGCAGGAAACATGTTGGTCTAACTGGGTTCGACCGACCACCCAAGTGGGAACCTTTTCTGTGCTACAGATTTGTACTCTGATAAGCATGATTGCCCATTTGATTATCGTAAAACAACTAGGAATGTCATTGACAAAGCGAACCCTATGGTTAAGGTTGATGTCATTGTCGAGCCCCTCATCATGCCCCAATATTAACTCGGCTCTTATGTCAATAAATTGTCACAACCCAACTTGATGTGATGATTGATCTGTTAACTTCATCGAGTCCAGACCACTAACTTAAAATGCTTAAGCTGAAATTAATAAAAAGTATACATATTAGGTCATTATAAGTCAATCTTAGTTTTAATCTACTTCTGATGTGCGACTAAACTGGAGTGTTACAATTGCAGCCTCTAGCTCGTGGATTGGAAAAGGTTTGCATATAAGTATGACCATTTATTTGTGCTGATTTGGTAAATTATTTCTAGACTTGTGTTGTGGCTATTTTTCTCGTTTTACTATTTGACCTTCATAGTATATTTCTCAACTTGTAGGAATTACTAATGGTGCATGGATAATTGTCCCTGCAATTACTTGATGATTTATATCATATTCCCTCAGTAATATAATCCGTAATGGTGCATGAATAATATCATGACTTTCATGTTACATTTCTTTAGTGGCGGACATTCTTGACACTGCATGATAGGTTCTTGATTGTTTGTATCTTTTCCTTAGAATTTTCTGCGCCTCCATGGTAGCATAATGCTCAAGGATATATGAATGGTCTGTAGAGCTATATCTGGTTTCTGTGATTCACAATGCAGCTATTGAGGAATGATATTGGGAAGGTCAGTGAGCTGGTAAGTTGATGATGCATTGCTCAAGTGTTAGAGATTTGCTTTTACATACTTTTTGCTGTGTATGTCTACTGTGCTTTTTTTCTGCCATAGCTGTGTTTTATGCTGGTACCGAGTATGATGAACAATTTGAATGACCTTTAAGTAAATTCAGGCTGTGTGGCATGATCATGGATGCACAAGCACAGGTATCTACATGCTTATGGTTAATCATTCTTGATCTCAACATTTTGCAAGATATCCATGTTTTCAAATTAGAAGTATTATGGCACAATACAAGTGCAACAATGCAATGGTTAGTAAAGGAAACTTGAGGGGGTTGGGGCATGGACCTGTAGATAGGTTTGCACGGTTTACGTTCTTTTTAAGCTATAGATATAGGAAGAAGGAACGATGGCTTTTTGTGTTATCACCACCATGTTCTTTTAGATCGTCTTATCTATTCCTTTAGTTTTATATTTTCAACTATTTGTTGGCTGTTATTGTTTGTATTCCACTGCAGGAATATTCATATCAATAGGAGATACGAACGTGATCCATGAGCATGTGGTTAGCAGATACTGTATTTATTTGGTTTATGATCTACCAGATTATGAACTCTTGTCCATCTTTATGATCTTTTGCACCATATCTGCTCTGCTTGGCTGAGACCATCATTCAATTGGTGGATGGTTGACCCTCCAAAGTGTCTGCTCTCTGCTTATACTGCGAGAGCAGCAATCGCACAAAGCTAGCTAATCTGGGTTTTCGGATGCTGTTGTGAATGATTGTTGACATGATTCAAGTGTCTGGAGATATGACCTCAAAGATTTATATTGGTAATTGTTAAGAGTTCTAATGTAGATTGGACTTGTCTATAATGTCTTAAACATTTGGGATTAGTGATCATCCTACCAAAACTTTTATCGCGATATCAGTTTTCCAGAGTAGGTTCTGAGTTCCGATCTTGCATGTATTCCTTTTTATTTCATTCATGGTTTTACTAATACCGGTGTAATGCTTTTCGCCTTAATTTACAATGTTTTGTTAAGATTGCTATAGTTGTTACTGGAGATTTGGAGTGGTTGGTAGATATCTTTGAAGATAGAGCAAGATGAGGAAGCCCTAATATTGTGACACTTTTCGGCTACCACTGGAAAATGTGACTTTTGTTCTACATGACTGCCTACTCTCAAGATGGATGGGTTAGTGGCTCTTCCTCCTCCATATGTTCACATATTGGTATGCGGCCTTTGTGATCTGTGTGAAGCCCTTCTTGACTTGGATTTGTAAAACCTTGTCTTCTTATTATAACCTTTTCTTCTATACATATGCATAAAATATAATATCATGTCAAGTTTGGAAAGGATGTGATGATGCCATCCATTTGCAGAAGTCAAGGATTTACTCACTTCCTTCTCCCCATTTACTTTTGCCCTGTTTTTTAGCAACTAACAATATCTTTTTTTTTAATTTAATTTTGTACATATAAATAGAGAAGACTAGATTAGATAAAATTTTTACTAGCTAAGTATTCCACCACTTGGATAATTGTGGTGTGTGTGTGTGTGTGTGTGTATATATATATATATATATATATATATATACCTTTGGTAGTATATTTGACTTACTTGGGTAATATGATCGATATTGGGTTGGAGTGTTAGCATCAGATAGATGTGAAACCTGATCTCACATCATAGGTTTTTTATTTCTCTTTTTATGTAAGGCAAGCAAAAGGATGGTGTTGTGAGTTCAGCATCAACTCTTTATGTATTCTGGTAATGATGTAACGTATGGTAGGTGATAACAAGTATGAAATGGTTGGATTTCATGTGGTTGCAAGAAATAAGTATTCAAAGTGAGCATGTTTGGTCGTTTCCTCTTACCATCCCTTCCTGTCATCCGAGACGACGACGTGCAGAAGAACAATGGCAGTCTGGCGACTAAAGAATTCTCCCGTCATACGTAAGTCACGAAGTAGATATCCGTCTTATTCCCCTCTCTTCGCATCTATTTGACTGTCTTTGCTTTTTAGCTACAGCAAGTTGGCTAGAGATTTGGTTGCGAGGCTATTTGATCGGCTTCCCTACGTCTGCCGGGAGGTCTCCTCTCTTTGATGCTTAACTTACAATTAGTTGGAGTAGAGAGAGTTTGTGTGTGAGTGCAGTGTGGTATTCATAAAAGTGACCTTTATATCTGTTATCTTTTGTAGATATATATAATTATTTAATGATCATCAATTAAGGCTCGCATGCTTCTCAAGCGGTTTGCCCATCTTTTTCTCAAAGTGTTGAGTTGGCTTGATATGCCACGTTGGTTTCGAAACGAGGACTCACAGTCCGTCGTGGCAGCCAAGAGACATGAGTGCCCCAAATATAGTATATCAAGTGGTATTCTCCTTGAAACCTTTTTTTGGTGTCGCAGATCCACAGGCGTTGACTGTGTCACCATGTCCTGGAGTGCGGAGGTTGTCCACGATACAATACCCAAGGCAACAAGTCAGCAGCTGCTTCGCCATCCTCTTCCATAGTCTTCCTCTCTTGTACAGTAATTCCTGCAGTACTGTGGATCCCGTCCATCCATCGTTTCTTCGGGAAAAAGGTAACATCCTTAGGCTTCTTTTTCCCTTACTATTCCTTTTCCTTGTTTCCCCGTTCGTTCGCCTTCTTCTCTTCCGATCTCCGAGAAGTATTCCCCAGAAAACCACATAAAAAAATCCCTTCTTACCTCTCTTCGTTCGAGGCCCAGTAGATTCCCTTTTCCATTCAGCACCGATCTCGAGTAGGGGGAGGAGAATTAAGAGACGAGGTCGAGGATTTCCAGGCAGAAGAATCGTACCCCAAGGCCGAAAACTGCCCTTGGGGTTCCATCGGACGTATATTACACGGGGCAGGGGCAGAAGCTGATGTAGATGGATCGGTCGGGTAGCAGGAGGAGGAGCACGGACATGGCGGTGGTGGCCGTCGAGGTGATGGAGGGGAGCAGCAAAGCGGAGGAGTGGAGCGGCGGCGGAGGGGAGGCCGTGGCGCTGCAGACGGGCGACATCGTGGAGGAGGTCACCTTCGGGGCTGAGCCGCCGGCTCGGTCGCCCTTCCGGGGCGGGCGGTCCAGGGTCATGAAGCTGCTCCACGAGGCGTATGGGCGCGGCGACACCTCCATCGTCGTGCGCGCCCGCCGCGGTCCGGAAGCCACCTACCTCGACTTCCACGCGCGCGTGGTGCCCCACCCGGCGGCCGGGCGGCGACAGTACGTCCTCCGCTCCGTCCGCGATCCCCGCCACGCTGTCCGCCTCGTCGACCGTTCTGAGTCCGACTGCATCGCCTTCCAGGGTACTACTTACTACTCGTACGCCTCCTCTCTCTCCCTCCTCTCCTTCACAAAAAACCAACGAAATGGCACTTGTATGCGAAGGTTCAAGGAGCTCGAGGGTGTCCCGGGCGCTCAACCACGCGCAACTCCATGATGGGTTCGTGTCGTACCCGTGGGAGAAGAAGATGAAGGAAACGCTGCCGGCGCCCAACTCCAGCTGTTTCTTCTCCCTGCTCGTCCTCCCCAGGGCGTCCGACCACTCGAGCACAAGCTACAACCCCGTGGAGGACACCTTGGCTCGGGCCGACACATGGCTCAACTCCTCTCAGGCCTCTGGTGTCCCCATCGTCTTCATGCACATCCAGACCGAGTCGCTCCTCACGAAGGTAAGTAACGAATCCAATATCGTCAGCTTCGCAGTGCATCGCCTCGAACGCCATTCAGCTCCTCTTCGTCGTGTCGCAGATATCTGGGGAGACGGCTTCCACCACCGTCAACATGGGATCATTGGCCGACCTCTCCAACGTAGCAAACGCCAGCCTCTACGGATTCGAGGACTACCACGGGGTGGACATCGGGGTCATGAGGGCTGTCAGGCTTTGGTACTCCCCCATGGAGGGTGAGATGGCGTTGGAGATTGAGCCACGGGAAGGCGACACCAAGCTGGGCTTCTCCATCAGCCGCACCGAGGAGGTCTGTCTTCATCTTTCTGCCTTTTCTCTGT
This sequence comes from Ensete glaucum, assembly GCA_021527575.1. Lineage (NCBI taxonomy): Eukaryota > Viridiplantae > Streptophyta > Magnoliopsida > Zingiberales > Musaceae > Ensete > Ensete glaucum. Next base: position 44,166,179 of record CM038552.1, read on the forward strand.
CCATTGTTCTACTTGATCCAAAGCACGCGCTGTGTCTTCTCCATGATACAGGGCTTTATATACATCTCATCCGTCGAAGACGACGACGGTACCGGAGTTGCCGCAGGTCGATCAGGACTCAAGAAGCTCTACAAAGCAGCAGCGGCAGCATCGAAGCTGTTAGTGGTCTCGAGGGTGGGAACCGAGAAGGTTCTACCGTGGATGGTCTCCACCTCGGGCGCCATTCGGTGCTTCGACACCGTCTCTCTCAGCCAGAAGCTCTCGCTGCACCGCCACGCCCTGAAGCCCATCCTGCTCCACCTGCTTATGTGGGAGACGACGGAAACCACCGTCACTGTCACCGAGGCCGAAAGTGACGAGTATCCGACGCCAATGTCGCCGCCATATATCGTGCCCCGAGCTTCCGATGGAGCTTCTGCTGCCTCGTCGTCGGTCTCATCATCTCCCGGGCGTGACGTGCCCCAAGACGCGGCTGGGGATCAGTCCTTCAGATTCTGCGACTTCTCGACATGGAACAAGTCGATCTAATTCCTACTGCTATGTGTCATCCTGTCGTCTTGTTCGTAACGAAGCAGTAAGCTCAGCTGTTGCTACCCTACCTTGTATACCATGTACTTACTGTGGCATGGAAGAGGAGTTCAGGTAAGTATTGGCATCACACTGTAAATATTACATTGGTCACATCTACGTGGAGAAAAGAAACTTATGAATCCTTAATATCATTAACGACTAAAGTATGAGATTATAGATTTGATTAGATTATTATTGATAAATAAACAAATTGATTATAATATAAGTACTTAAGAAATTGATTTTGATGAGAGGGATTCTCTTGATTATCATCTTATAAAAGGATAAAATAAATCAATCCATTCTTAGCTTTCTAATGCTGGCATTATTTAATTTTAATTATAGAATTAAAATTTTATATAATTATATTCCTTATACTTTCATAAGCAATCTAATTTTTAATGATTTTATTGGGTTATATTATGATTGGACTAATAGTTTAGACTTGATAAGTTAATAGATCGATTATCTCATAATATTCTCTTTTAACTCTTTGTCTGATGATATCTAAAGAAATTGATTGTATTATCACCTCACAAAATCATGCAATTAAATGTTCTTATATAACTTATAATTTTAATTATATATATCATCATGATTAATGATTATTAGTTAATAAATATGACATTATTAATTAAAATTTCAATTGATATTTTTATTATTATTTACATAGTCAACAAAATATCAATATAATTCATATTATACTAACATAAGTAGTAGGCATCCTAGAATCTCAAATTTTGATAATGAAATCATTAGTATTTTTGTAACTTGTGTATTAGTGATAAGTAATACATGATTAACTACAACTGAGAAAAAATAAAACAGTTATGGAAGAATCTGTCATTGGACTGGAGTAAAGATCGGGAGCTCGTTGAGGTTTCACCGAGAGTCAATCAAGGTTCGGACGATATTATCGGGAGCTCACCGAGTTTTTGTCAAGAGTTGGTTTGGTCAATGTGGTTGGGAGCTCGCCGATAGTCGATCGAGGTTCGGACGATGTGGTCAAGAGCTCACCGAAAGTTCAACAGAAGTTGGCCGAAGTTCGAATGATGTTGTCGGGAGTTCACAGAGAGTTCTCTAGAGGTTTGTCGGGAAGTTCATCGTGAGTTCGTCGATAGGTTGTTGGGAACTCGTCGGAAGTTCAACGGTAAGATGTTGGGAGTTCGTCGGTGGTTCACCAGAAGAATGTCGGGAGTTCACTAAGAGATTAATTGACGACCGAACAACAAAGATTGTATTGTAATTATTTTCCTTAAGTGTTATAATTAGTATCATAATGAGAGTCAGTTTTACTAACTTAATTAAGAGGTCATTAGGCCTTAATTGGGGTTGATTTGAACTTATTAGAAAGCCCATTTCAGTAACCCAATGATAGGTAAGACATAGTCTTCGAAGACACAATCTTCGAAATAGTGTTAGGCGATGGTACCGCCCATATATAGTCTCCCAGAATATGTCAGGCAATGGTACCACCTAAGCTGGCGATACTACTGCCAAAACACAGTCTCAAAGGGGTAGAGACTGTCAACACCTCATAAATCTCCAAAAATTTAAATTTTAGCTCCATTTTGAAGCCATTTGAGACGTATAAAAATCTCACCCATTCTTGCTTAAGGATTAAAGAAGAGTGAGGAAAAATTTACGAAAACTATCATGGGCTTAGCTGAATTTTTCTAAATCGAGCGGCACCCTAGCAGCAAACTTGAAGACTTAGCTGGAATTGCCTAAGTCACGGAGCAATCTTTGCCCAATATTCTAGACTTAGCTAAAATTACCTAAGTTATGAAAATGCAAAAATGTATTTGCCCACAAAGGGTCAACCCACATGTAACCTCGTGTGGGTCCCGAAGGACCTGCAAAAAGAGAAGTTGATTAGTTTTGAAGACGAGCGACGAACAAGCAAGTCTCACAAAGAGTGCCACAGAGAGAGAGCGAAACATGACTTTAGAGAGCTATAGAGACAATCGCAAGTCCACAAACGATGATCCTCAAGGTATCATACACAATATGAGTTCAAAAGTCGATGAATGCTCACGCTCGATACTATCCCGAAGCCCCATCTAGCCCTGTGCCACCCGAGGGGTTTCAGAGGGCTTAGATGGCTAATATTTTACACCGCTCGGCTAGGTCACCGCAGCATGTGAAAATGACCCAAAACTGGATAGTTTTGGCTTATTTTCACTCCGCGCAACGAGCGACCTTTCTATAGCCTTACAGACTATTTCTACTCACATTTCTGAGGCACAATCAAACAAAACCAAGGCAAAACATACTGCCAAACATCTATACAAGTAAACAAAATCGATGAAAGATTCGTTGAGCGAAGAGTTACGGTTGAACGATGATCGTTCATGACATTCTCCCCCACTTAAACTGTCGACGCCCTCGTCGATGCTTGTTAGACGTCTTCTAGCTTCCAGCTGGCTTCTGTTTGGGAAAGTTTTTGCCACTTAACTAATTCTAGCCGTCTGTCTCAGGTTGAAGGCCTGTAGAGAAGTATAACTTGGACTTTAGCAATTTGAAGAGTTGAGTCTAAAACTGTCCTAAGAACCGCCGAATCTCGATCACTGATGATGTTGTGCGGGACTCCCCAATATTTCACCACATGCTTTATCATCAACTTGATTGCCTCCTCTGCTGAACAGTGTAGGGGTGTAGCAATGAATGTTATATATTTTGAAAATCGATCGACCACCACGAGTATCGATCTGAGTCTCCATACTATCGTCAAACTTGATATGAAGTCCAGAGAGATGCTCTCCCATGGCGCTTTCAAGTACGGGCAATGGCTCTAAAGGTCTCACTGGCTTTTGCTGCTCTATCATATCTTGTTGGCAAGTAAGGCATATTCGAACATAATTCTCCACATCAGTCTTTATCTTTGGCCAATAGAAGGCCCTCTTCATGAGAGTCATTGTTCGGTGTATGCTAGGATGTCTAGCCCAAGGGGAATCATAACACTCTTTCAAGAGTTCATGCCTCAAATTGTCCGTTCATAGAATATATACTTTGTTCCCTTTGGTATAGATGACTCCCTCCTGGACCCAAAATCGTTATGTCTTGCCTTCTTTGATGAGTTGCATCAGGGTTACCGCCTGAGGATCACTGTATAGTCCATCACTTCTAAGCGTATAACATTCACCAATTCAACTTTTCGGCTCAAAGCATCAGCCATGATATTTGCCTTTCTGGGTTTCTACTCCATTACCATGTTGAACTCGGTCAAGAAGTCCTACCATCATGCTTGTCTCGAGGAGAGTTTCTTTTGAGTTTGGAAGTAACTCAATGCATCATTGTCTGTCCTTAGCACGAATGGTGCTCCTAAAAGGTAATATCGCTAGACTCGTAGACAGTAGACCACCGCTGTCATCTCTTTCTCATGCACTAGATATCACCGCTGGTCTCGTTGAGCTTGCGACTCTCATAGACCACTGGATGACCCTCTTGTATAAGTACTCCCCCAATAGTGAAGTCAGAAGAATCTGTATGGACCTCAAGAGACTTCCCATAGTATGGTAATCTGAGTACTGGTTCCTCCAATACAGCAGTCTTTAGGTCTTGGAATGCCGCTTCACATTTGTCTGATCATCTCCAAGACTGCTCCTTCTTGAGTAACTCCGTCAGTGGAGCTGCATGCTTTGAATATCCAGCAATGAAACACCGATAATAGTTGACAAACCTAAGGAAAAATCTCAACTCTAACACCTTCTTTAGTGTTCGCCATTTTGCTACAGCTTGCACCTTCGATTTATTCATTCGGATAGAACCATTATCAATTCGATGCCCCAAGAATAGAATCTTCATCTGAGCAAAGTAACATTTCTCCCTCTTTACAAACAAAGTGTTCTCCCTGAGAACTTTGAAGATTGTCTGAATGTGCTCAACATGCTCCTCAAGTGTTCGGCTATAGACGACTATATCATCCAGGTAGACGACCACAATTTATCAAAATATTCTTGAAATACTTGGTTCAATAGAGTACATAATGTAGCTGGAGCATTAGTTAAGCTGAAAGGTATTACCAATAACTCAATTGCTCTATACATGGTTACGTAGGTGGTCTTCGCCTTGTCACCTTCTGCAATACACACCTGCCAATACGTCGATCGAAGGTCGAATTTGAAGAAGAACTTGGCCTTGCCCAATTGATCGAACAAATCCATGATGAGCAGGATAGAGTATTTGTTCTTTATCATCATTTTATTTAGGGCTCGATAATTGACACATAATCGGATGCTCCTATCTTATTTCTTTTAGAAGAGGATTAGAGCTTGGAATGGTGCCTTTGAACTGTGGATGAGACCACTGGTTAGTAGTTCATCTAACTGTTTTCTAAGTTATGCCAACTCTAGAGGGGCCATGTGGTGTGGTGATCTCGCTGAAGGCTTAGCTCCCACCTCAAGCTTTATATGATGATCCACACCTCTGCATGATGATAGAGTTTTCGGCAACTCAGTCAGCATCACATCTAAAAACTCCTTTATGATGTTCGTTTCAGCAATAAGTTCTTGAATAGCCTCCCAATCAAGTGTTTCTAGCTTTATGGCTGCTACAAAGGTCGATTCATCTTTTCATATCCCCTTCTTTAACTATAGTGCTGATATTCATTGTAGATCATTGGTTCCTCCTCAAAAAACTAGAACAACGCAGGGTTATCGCCTCCCATTAGACATAGAAAGTTCAAAAATAGCATATGCACTAACTTTGCCATGTGCATGAGTTTCATTCCAAGAATCACTTGGAAGTCATCCAAGGGCACCGCCATCATGTTTGTGCTTTTGCTCCATGTTCCGATCTTGATAGGGATCCCCTTTGCTAGTTCGGAGATCTGCTTGGCCTCCAAGTTTACATCTTTCATACGACTTGGATTATTCTCCAAGATTAGTCCAAATCGCTTAGCTTCTCTATCAACAATAAAGTTGTGGGTAGCGCCAATGTCCACCAATGCCCAGGTTGTACGACCATTTAGTTTGATGTCTACATATATCAGCTCACTGCTCATTGCCTTTGATGGCTTTGCCTTTGTGTTCTCCCCCACTTGACCTCATAATGTATTCAACAAGCGCATTGTTCTTATTTGGGGTCCTTGCAACTCCTCATCATCGCTGTTGGATTCCGAACCGCTCGAACTAACGATGATGACTTTGCCCTTGTCCGATTTATTGGGGTATATAGATGTCATTAAAGCATTGAGTGCCTGCTTCTGTGGGCAATCCCTCACCATGTGCGGTCCTCCGCACAAGAAGCATATGCCAAATTTCAGAACTTTGCCTTTTGAGTTTGGTCCCTTGTAGAAACTTTTCTTTTTTTATTCGCTCCCAGACTCCTTCGTTCGGGAGTATTTTGTTGGGTGATTTCCTAATGATTGTTTCTTCTTTCCCAAATCCTCTGAAGAAATGAAATTAGTTAGCCTTTCTGTGGTTGCATTTGCCCCGACCACATCGGTGACATTACTTTGATGTAGTTCTTATTGCACCCATGGCTTTAAGCCATCAAGAAAACTAAATATTTTATCCTTCTCAGACATGTATTTTATATCCAACATTAGTGCCGAAAATTACTTCACATAGTCTCAAATGGACGTACTTTGACAGAGTTATCTCAGTTTCTTTTTTATGATAAACTATGTGTTCTCGGGCAAAAACTTAGTTCTCAACTCTTGCTTCAAGTCTTCCCATGTATCCACTTGGCATAGGCCTTGCTGGAACTCTTCCCAACGGGTTCGCCACTAAAGTTTTGCAACTTCATTCAAGTACATGGTTGTTAAAAAAACTTTAGTTTCCTCCGAATCGGGTATTGTAGTACGAAAATACTGTTCCATGTCGAACAAAAAATTCTCTAGCTCTTTGGCATCTCTAGCGCCCCCATAGCAATGCGGCTCTAGTGCCTTGAAGCTTTGTTGTGGTGTAACGTGGGTATTGTTCCCTCCCGCATTAAGAGTTCCAGTGAGCAACGTCACTTTGGCTGTGAGTTTCGCCATAACTTCATGTATATGTATTATGGAGTCTTTGGTGTCCTCTATCAATCAGTCGACTAGGGATTCGACTCTGTTGATTCAAGATTCAGCTTCTTCTTACGAACTCTTAACTCCAAGGATCCTTTCTTGGCCTTAGTAGAGTTCCTCTAAGCTCGCTTCAAGAACATTTAGGTGGGTTTCCACCATTGTAAGTCTCTTTTTGTGGCTCCCTTTTTTAGTTGGCGCACCATACTACGCCTCCTGCACTTGCGAGGAGTACCCAACTTCACGCTCATCTTGTTCGCTGTCGCGCTTCTCATGAGCGGCTCCAGTAGCTTGCGAGTGAGTTTGCACTTGTAGCCCACCTACAATTGCTTGGGGCAAAGGTCTAGCTTGTCCCATCTTGCTCGATTCACCATGGTGTTTCGCCATAGCGAGATTGCGAATCCTCTTTGCTTGCTTATTCAAATTTCTTGCCTACTCTGATACCACAATGTCACATGCTTAGCTGAATTTGCATAAGCCATGCGGCACTCTAGGGACAAACTTGAAGACTTAGCTAGAATTGCCTAAGTCACGGAGCAATCTTTGCTAAATGTTCCGGAGTTAGCAAAAATTACCTAAGTCATAAAAATGTTAAAGCGTATTACCTGTAAAGGGTCAGCCCACTTGCAACCTCGTGCGGGTCCCAAAGGACCTACAAAAAGATAAGTTTATTAGTTTTAAAGATGAGCGACAAATAAGTCCCAACGTCTTGCAAAGAAGGCAGCTTTTACAAGCAATTCATCGAACACCTTATGTACAACATAGAAAGGAGAGAAAGAGAGCAAAACATGACTTTAGAGGGCTATAGAAATGATCTCAAGTCCATAAACAATGATCCCTAAGGTATCAGACGTAAGACGAGTTCAATAGTCGATAAATGCTCATGCCCAATACTATCCTAAAGCTCCATCCAACCTTGTGCCACCTAGAAGGTTCCAGAGGACTGAGATGGCTGATATTTTGCATCGCTTGGCCAGGTCATCGCAACACGTAAAAACGATCCAAAACTGAGCAGTTTTGGCCTATTTTTGGCTCCGCACAGCGAGCGACCATTTTGCAGCCTTACAGACTATTTCTGCTCATATTTCTGAGGCAAAATCACACAAAATCAAGGCAAAACATGATGCCAAACATCTGTACAAGTAAACAAAAGTGACGAACGGTTCGCTAAGCGAAGAGTTGTGGTTGAGCGACGACCATTTGTGACAAAACATAATTATAATTTCTTGAGAGCTCTCCTTTTTCTCTAAGTGTAGTTTATGTTTAAAAGAGAATCGAGATAATTGTAAAAATTATCTTCTGAACCTGTAAAAAGAGAATAAAGTTGTAAGGGGATGTTTGATCTTCGCTTATTAAAAAAGATCAAGAGTGGAAGTTAATGGCCTTGAGTAAAGAAGAATCTAGAGTGGACGTAAATCAAGAGGACCGAACCACTATAAAAACTTGGTGTGCATTTATTTTGCTTTTCATTACTATTGCTCTTAGTTTTAATTACTTATTAATTAGTTCCAAGTTAAAGCACTTCTAATCTCGATTTTTTTCGAATGAAAAGTTTTTCAAACCGAAGTTTTTCACTTAGCACTAATTAAATACCCCCCCCCCCTCTCTAGTGCTAACTCGATCATAACAGTTAGTATTAGAGCCACGTTTTTCTCTATTGAACTTAAAACCCAAGAGAGATGGCTTTTGCTAGTAATCAAGAGGGACTTTCCATCATCCGTCCTCCCATGTTCAATGAGATAGACTACACATATTGGAAAAGTCGAATGAGAATTTTTCTACTTTTTATGATTTTGATTTATGACATATTGTTGAAAGCGGTTTCGAAAAATCTTTCAAACTAATGAATGAATGGAATGATTCGTAAAAAAAAATTTCTCTTTGAATGCTCAGGAGATGAACATTTTATTTTGCTTTCTTGATAAAAATGAGTTTAATCGAGTTTTCATATGTGAAACTACACATAAAATTTAGCATATACTAGAAATTATACGCAAAGTCACCAATCAAGTCAAAGAGTCTAAAATTAATCTTTTAATGTATAGCTATAAGTTGTTTCATATAAAACCAAGTGTGACTATTGAAGACATGTACACCCATTTTATAGATATCATCAATGGTTTAAAAGTTCTTGGTAAAAGTTTTTCTAACTTTGAACTTACTAATAAGATATTAAGATCCCTTCTAAAAGGTTGAGATCTTAAAGTAACAATAAATCAAAAAGTAAAATATCTAAATAATTTTTTAATTAAAGAATTTATTAGATTTCTGATGACTTATGAAATGAGCTATAAAGCTCACGATGAACTTTAAAAACATCTTCGAGAGAACATCAATGATATTACCTTGAGAATTAAAGATGAACACCTTCTAAAGAACATGAAGGATTTGGCACTGAGAACAATAGATGACTCATCGAGTGAAATCTCGAGTGATAAAGAAAATAATCTTACATTATTAATAAAAAACTTAAAAAATTAATAAAAAATAAAAATTATAAAAAATAAACCAAAGAATGATAATATAATATGTCTTAAATGTAAAAAGTCATGACATTTCAAAAATGAATGCTACAATTAAAGAAAAATGTGCCAAATAAGAAGAATGTCTTCTCAGTAACATGGGATGATTTAAGCTCATCAAAAGAAGAAAACAACATCAAATAAGAGGTTGCTAACTACGCTCTTATGGCCATCAATGATGAGGTAAGTAAATTTTTCAAAAGCTCTTATAACTTTAATGAATTATTAAATATATTTTATGAATTAGTTGATAAATTTAAGAAGCATAGCAAGATATATAAATTTAAAAACATACATGAAGCATCAACATCATACAATTCTTGTACTACATGTGAAACACTAGAGGAAATTAGAAAGAAAAATATCATAATTCAATAAAATTAAAAAAATAAAATAAGGATAAATATCTAAATATGATCCTTGCCAATAAGGGTCATGTTCATATAAAAGAATGTATTGGCTTTGTGGGTAATACTCGACAAAAGCCAACTATCTTTCTTAGAGGACCTATATTAAACTCTTCACCTAAATTTAATTATAATTTTTATAGTAGGTTATGACATTTTGCCTAAAAGTATTTATTTAGAAAGTATAGTTCATATAAGTTGATTTGAGTTGCTAAAGAAACCATAAATAATACAATACCCTTAGTTAAATTAGGTAGAGCTTTTCCCGAGGGACCCAAATCAAATAGGTACCTAAATTAAAACAAACTTTATTATATGTTGGTTTCTAAATAAAGACTAGGAGCACAATATTATACCTTGGTAGTGGATGCTCAAGTCATATAGTCGGAGATCCAACTTATTTTTCTAGGCTCACTAGCCTAAATGAATGAGCTGTCAACTTTGAATACAATAACAAGGGAAAAATAAATGGAAAAGGAACTATAGGTAACAAATCAAATATTTTGATTGAAGATGTGTTATTAGTTGATGGTTTTAAATATAATATACTAAGTATTAGCTAATTATATGATAACAGATACATTCTTAAATTTGAATCTAATACTTTTATAATTAAAATACCACACTAAAATAAATCTATGATTGCCTTAAGAAATAAAAATGTGTATACTATTGACATTGAAATTTTTTTTAAGGAAATGTGTTTTTCAACCTTAAACGATGATACATAGATTTGACATAGGAGATTAGGTTATACTAGCATAAAACTAATTTCTCAAATCTCAACTAAAGAATTTGTTAGAGGTTTGCCAAACATTGAGTTTGTCAATGATAAAATTTGTTATGAATGCCAACTAGTAAAATAAATAAAAAGTGGTTTCAAATCAAAGAATCAAATAGACACATCTACGCCACTACAATTCATCTATATGGATTTATTTGAACTAATTAATACAACAAGTCTAGGAGGTAGTAAATATATCTTTGTGTTAGTTGATGATTATAGTAAATATACTTAGACATACTTCTTGGCACATAAACGTAATTGATTTAAATTTTTTTTAAAATTTTGTAAACTTATTCAAAATGAAAAGAGTTTTATGATTTCATCGATACATAGTGATCACAATAGTGAGTTTCAAAACTATGATTTTCAAAACAATAATAATTTCTCTACTCCAAGAAATCCATAATAAAATGGAGTAGTTGAAAGAAAAAAGAGCTTACAAGAAATGACTAGTACCATATCGAATAAACATAGCCTACCCAAATATTTTTAGACCGAAGACGTTAATACGACATACTATATTATAAATATGATTATGTTAAGACCACTGATCTTTAAAACTCCTTATGAATGAAAATGATATTTCATATTTCAAGGTTTTTTGTTGTAATTTTTAATTTTGAATGAAAATGATACTTTAGGAAAGTTAAAGGTATATTTCTTAGTTATTTCTAAATTTCAAAAGCTTATCACATCTTTAATAAAAGAACTTTAGTAATTGAGAGATATATCCATATTGTTTTTAACGAGGTTCCCGATTTACGAAAAATTGATTTTGACTATGATTATGATTTTAGTACTTTAAATTTGAATGACAAGTCTCCTCTCCAAAACAACTTGGATGCATATACTTCTAAGGAATCATTACCCAAGGAATGAAAGTATTTAGATGCTCATCCTAAGGAGCTTATAATAGGAGATATATTAATAGGTATTCAAACTTGTTCTTCTTTTAAATTTTTTTTTATTAATACCGTATTTCTATCTCAAATTGAACCAAAATGCATTAATGAAGTCTCAAGAGATGATTCTTGGGTTATTGTAATACATGGAGAATCAAACTAATTTGAGAAAAATGAGGTGTGAAAGCTTGTTCCTAGACCTAGTGATTGATATTAATAGGTCATTAAAAACAAGCCAGATGAAACTTGTATCATGGTTAGAAACAAGACTAGATTAGTGGGCAAGGGTTTCAACTGAAAAGAAGGGACTGATTATGAAGAGACCTTGTCTTTGATTCTTTTAAAAATTTTAAATTATTTCAAATGGATGTTAAAAGTAATTTTCTTAGTGGGTTCATTTTGGAAGAACCTTATGTTTAATAACCACTTGGATTTGAAAATGTTCTTTTTCCAAATCATATTTTTAAATTATCTAAGGTACTTTATTGATTGAAGCAAGTCCCTACGGCTTGATAAAAAAGACTTAGCTATTTTCTTATTCAAAACAATTTTCTGAAAGGTAAATTCGATACTACATTATTTATTTATTTTAAAAATAATTTTCTTATTATTTAAAATTTATGTTGTTGACATTATTTTTTGTTCTACTAATGAATCCCTATGTGAATCTTTCGCCAAAAGTATGAGCCAAGAATTTGAAATGAGTTTAATGGGTGAATTAAACTTTTTCTTAAGTCTACAAATTAAAAAATTAGATGATGGTATTTTCATAAGTCAAACTAATTATATTTTAGATTTTATTAAAATAATTTAATCTAGATAATACTAAAGCTATAAATACACCTATGAGTATCTCTACAAAATTGGATTTACACAATGAGAGTGAAGGCTTTGATAAAAAAAACTTATAGAGGAATGATAGATAGTTTGTTATATCTAACTACAACTAGACCAGATATTATGGTTACGTATGTGTAAGATTTTAGTTCAATCCTAAACAATCTCATTATAAATTAGTTGAAAGAATATTTAGATACTTGAAAGAAACTCAAAATCTGAGATTATGATATTTGAAATCTAAAATTTTTGATATAATTGCTTATGTTGATATCGACTTTGGCTGATGTATGATAAATAGAAAAATATCTCTAGAACCTATTAATTTTTAAGTCATTCACTAGTCTCTGAGTCTTCCAAGAAGCAAACACTATCGTATTATCCACAATTGAAGCTGAATATATTGTGACAAGTGCATTGCACAAATAATATGGATGAAAAATACTTTACAAGATTATAGATTTTGTTTTAAAGACATCCCTATAAAACATGATAACACAAGCATAATTTGCTTATCACAAAATCATATTCAATATTCATGAACCAAGTATATTGATATTAAGCATCATTTTATTAGAGATCACATCAATAACTATGATATATCTTTAGAATTTATTAATATAAAATATTAATTAGCTGATATTTTTACAAAGCCATTAAATAAAAAATAATTTAATTTTGTGAGGAGAGAGATAGGCATGTTCAATCTACCAAATGAATGAAATCTTTATATATATGTTAAGTTTTTCTTTTTGAATCAAGATTGTTTCTTAATAATTTATCTTCCAGTTATTTTGAAAAAGAGAGAACTATCGAAATGATTCATTTTTTCATGACTTGATCTTTAAATGTGATGAAAATTTTTTACACCATTGAATCCTTCCCTTTCCTTTTTATTGAAAAAGATAAAGAAAAAAATTACAAACTGCATATATCAAAAGAGAAGATAAAATTTATATATTGCACTTTTCTTCTTTTATTGATGACAAAGGGGAGAAGTTATGATGATTTAATCATGCTCGTATGAGATAATTTAAGGGGGAGAAATTAATTTCTTTATATGATAAATATTTAAGAATGTTAAAACATAACATAAGTTTAGCATTCCTCTTTTTTATTGATGACAAAGGGAAAGAAATAATATAATTAATGACATAAGAGAAGATGAATGTTGTAATATTATATGATTAATACCAAATGATATGTGAAATGAATGTTGTAATATTTAAAATTTTATTCTGAAATTTTTATCATGAATGATTAAATTATGAAAATTTCAAGATGGTTAAAATGATATACTTGAATTAAAATGTGATAAGTTCATTTAAATTCTAGTTTGCTTTATGCATATGGATAGGGGGTGTTAATGTTATCTTCGTCATATTGTCATCATAAAAAAGGGAGATATTGTTGAATCCATATTTTGATGATGAAACTAATTGGTATTTGTAACCTATGTGTTGGTGATAAGTGATATAAAATTAACTATGACTGAAAAAATATAAAATAATTATAGAAGAATCTGTCATTGGGTCGGAGTCAATGTCGAAGCTCACCAAGAGTAGATCGAGGTTCGAACAATGTGATCAGGAGCTCGCCGAAAGTTCGATAGAAGTTGGCCGAAGTTCAGCTGATGTTGTTTAGAGCTCATCGAGAGTTCTCCATAGGCTTGCCGAGAAGTTCATCGGGAGTTCGCTGACAGGCTGATGGGGGCTCGTCGGAAGTTTGCCAGAAGGATGCTGGGAGTTCATCAGGAGTTCACCGAGGGAGATCGAGAGAGGTGACGTGAGTTCACCGGGAGTTTGTAGAGATTAATTAACATCCGAATAACAAATATTGTGTTATAATTATTTATTTTAAGTATCATAATTAAGATCATAATTAAAATTAGTTTTACTAACTCAATTAAGAGGTCATTAGATCTTAGGATTGATTTTAACTTATTAGAAAGCTCATTTTTAGTAACCTAAGGATGGGTAAGACACGGTCTGTGAAGACATAATCTTCGAAGAGACATAGTCTTCGAAATTGTGTTATGAGGTGGTATCTACTAGACACAGTCCCATAGATTGTGTCAGGCGATAGTATCACCCAGGCTGGCTGTACTACCATCAGAACACAGTCTTTAAGAGTTAAAATCTGTGAACACCTCAAAAATCTCTAAAAAATATTGAATTTTGGTTTCATTTTGAAGCCATTTCGAACTTATAAATACCCCACTCATTCTTACAAGAAAAGTGAGTAAAAACTTGTGAAAATATTATTATAATTTCTTGAGAGATTCTCTTTTTTTTTCTAAGTATAGTTTCCATTTAAATGAAAACTGAGAGAATTATAAATGTTATCTCTTTAACTTGTCAAAGGAGAATAGAACCGTAAAATGTGTATTTTATCTTTGATTATTAAAAAAATCAAGAGTTGAATTCGATGACCTCAGGAATCGAGAATGAAGATAGGTTAAGATAATTGAACCACTATAAAAATCTGGTGTGCATCTATTTCTTACATTTTGTTATTATTGCTGTTGATTTTAATTAATTATTAAATAGTTTTCAATTAAATCACGTTTTATATCTATTTTATTAGAATAAAAAATATTTAAAATAGATTTTTTTATAAAGATCAAAATTATTTAGCTTATCCAAATGATAGCCAACCAATCAGGCATCAAGACACAAGGAGATATAGACACGTAACACCAGTAGTGGTGGCGTGATGTTGCCGTTGGACCTTTGTGTACGGGTAGCATCGTTGTTATCCTCCTCCAGCTAGGATTTGATGGAGACTCGTTACAAAGGATCCACCGTCCATCTTGCTGATAAATGCTCGTGATTGGCTAATAACCGTACGATCACAATTAACCCCTTGGATCTCATATAAATTGGAGCAGACCTCCACATCTCTGCCCACAGTTTGCGCCTCTCTCTCTCTCTCCTTTTCTTTTCCGCTTTTGGCAGTCGTCTCCCTCCTCCATTATTCTATCCGCCCGTCGCTGCCGCTTCTCTGATTGAAGTCCACAATCGCTTCGATCTGTGGTCGGCTACTATCGGTTTTCTTGGATGGAGGAACAGCACGCTCGGATCTGTTATTGGGGGGTTTCTTTTCTTTGATTCGCCATTTCCCGGGAGGTTTTCGCTTCATAGATCGCCCTCTGGGGTGCTGATGGCATTGCAGGTACGGAATCTGAATCTGAAGGACCAACTTTGAGGAGATTGGTCCTTGTCTCTCTTTCAAGTTTTCCTGCGCCCGAAATTGGATCGATCCACATCTTGGATGTTCCACGCCTCTTCTTGGAGGTTTTCGCTTTATAGATCGTCCTTGGTGGCATTCCAGGTGGGAGGCTCTTCTCCTTTGCTCGTTGTTTTCTCTGATTTCTTCTTTGTAGATCACGCTTGATGGATCGCTTGTCTTTCTTGAAATTCGGGGTTAAACCCCTCCAATTTTGACAGGGTCGGTCCTCCTCCTTTCTCTTTGAAGTTTTCTTGCGCTTGAATCTGGTTCGATCCACATCTTGGATGCCCCACTCCTCTTTCTTTGATTTCTTTACCAAATCTTGGTGAACTATGGGATTTTTCTAGGGAGTTCCGTTTCTGATGCCTCTTATGGGCTGGCGCGGTGTTACTCGTCGATGATCCATAATTGGATGTCTCTGTTTCGGACGGCTATACAATGTTGTTATTAGATTTCGCATCTCATACTAGTTGTCATGTTTTCTTTTGAGCTGACGGGAGAAGATCGTCAAAGGTTTGGTTCAGGCGTGATCCATGGAATTCCCAAATTTTTTCAGCATCTATAATGCTGTATTCCTTGTGGACTTTTCCTTGACATGGTTAAATTCTTAATGTACCGCAATAAACCCTACGCTTAATTGCATTATCTAATGATTTCATCATTAGCATTTATCAGAGCTTCTTGGCGATGAGTCTGGTCTGCTTCTTCAGTATTTGGTGGGTTCCATGTCCCAATGTTGGCAGTCGCTACCAACATTCTAATAAAAAAAATTTGCTGTCGAGTGTCCGATTGTTGGTAATCTATAATACTTACCGTATTTTGTAGTCTTTGATGTTCTTTTTCTATCTGGTACTTGGTATCAAGATTCTGCAACACTTGTACAATTTTCTTGTCATTAAGACCAACATTCTACTGTGGATTCTGCAGGTTATCCGATAATAGCTTGTATGGTGGGCAAACTCAGGGTTTTGCAGCTGAGGGATTGTTTTTTTTTTTTTAATTTTTCATAAAAAAGTTCATGCATTGCGGTCTGGTGTTCTTGGGAGATGGTATCTGTGAACCTAGGAGTCCTCCATTATGTTCTGGACCATATCTATGGGGCATTTGTTCATAGAACCAAATTAAGCACACCCTTTTTCTCAAAGGGATGGGGGGGAAGCAAGCTTGATTTGTTGGAGCGTTTTGTCAAGCAGCTCTTCCCAGCAACCGAAACCCAGAATTGGCCACCAACTGTAGTGCAACCTATGTGGAAGACTGTGTGGGAGACAAGAAACGCATGCCTGAGAGAGGGTATTTTTAGGACCCCTTGTGACGAGCAACTCATCAATGCATTACCTCCCGAGAGCTATAATGCAAGAGTTGCTTTTCTCGTGCCAAAATCTGTTCCACCACAGAAGATGGCTTGCGTGGTCCACCTAGCAGGTACAATCTGACTTTATGTTCTATCAGTAACGTGTGTTTCGCTAAAGTAAACCTTTTTTCTATATTCTTCTGGCATATTAGATGTTTCAATTTCCTATAATCGGTTGCTATGAAGCATGTTTCATCAGTTTCATCAACTCTGACATTTTTTACTCCTATTATTACACCGTATGAGATAAAATCTATGTAGCATGAAGAAACTAACATTTCTTACAAGATAAAATCTATCTATTATTACCATTGATTTGGTAGTGTACATATGATCCTAATGATGTGAGTGTTTTTTTTTTTCTCCCTTGTTTATTTGACATCTGATTCCTAGAAGTCGTTATGAATGCTTGGCATATTGCATTTGAACTCTAGTTGTGGAGGATATTTGGTGTAGTTCTTGTATTTGGCTGAATGAGAGAGTAGATACTTAATATGTATGGATGCAGAGAATCATAGAAATGATATTGGCCAAGGCTATTTTTATGATATGGTGCATGCAACACTTGTGGTCTTTTCTTTGTTTGTTACCAGTTAGCTGCTTGTGTTGTTTTCGTGAAATGCATCAACATCGATGTTGGAGTTGATGTTGTTGTTTTCTTTGTTACCTGTTAGTCATCGTTGGAGTGACTTTATAAAGCTTAAAGAATGGTAAGCTGGTTTAGAAATCTATTATTCACTAATTTTATATTAAGTGTTTGCAGAAATGCAAAATGATTCATTTATAAGGCACATTGTAATTTACAATGTGCTGGTCCTTTAAAAGCACTTGCTTATTTGGAACGCGTCATATATTTGGAACTGAATCTCAAATACGGGCTTGTATGGAAACTCGATAGGCACCGGAGATCATACATTTGAGAGAAGGCTGAGACTTGGTGGACCACTGTTGAAGGAGAACATTGCAACTATGGTGCTTGAGAGGTAAAAGAGAAAAATTTTGCTCATGTTTTTTTTTTTTGGTAGCCTGGAGGAAGGTGGTAGGGAAAATTGGTTCTTTCCACTGCCATGCCATGGATGATGCTTTTTATGTTTTAGGGTTTGTTTTTTTTTTTTGTTTTTGTTTTTGTTTTTTGGTGTAATAATGTGAGTTAAATGTGTGCTGCAGCCCATTTTATGGACGACGACGTCCTAGACTGCAGCGTGGTGCAAAGCTTCTTTGTGTGAGTGACTTGCTACTGCTAGGAAGAGTAACTATTGATGAATCACGTAGTCTCTTGCACTGGTTAGAGGTTGAGGCTGGTTTTGGCAAGACAGGCATATGTGGCCTTAGCATGGGTAAAAATTGAAGTATACTAAAGACCACTGCTGCTTTTGAATATCTCCATATAATATATCTATATAATATGCTAAAATGCCGAAACATTAAACGAACCCTAATGTCTCAATCATATATCTGACAAAATATATATATATATATATATATATTCATGAATCTCCGACTGATGATATTCTTACACCTTGTCATCGCTAGTGTATCTTTGTTACTTAGGTTGTTGATGTTCTTTTTTGAGAGGGAGTTAGTTGCCTGTCTGAAGCATTTCTTTTTTTTTCTTTTCTTTTCTCTTTTCTTTTATTTGGTATTGACAAAAACTGCAGGGGGTGTGCATGCTGCAATGGTTGGGTCTCTGCATCCGAGACCGATTGCGACGCTGCCATTTCTTGCTCCCCACTCAGCGGTTGTGGCATTTTGTGAAGGGGTCCTGAAGTACGCCACAGCGTGGGGGGCGCTGAGAGAAGATGCTGAACAGAAGACGGGGATGACGCTGGAACAAGCCAGAGAACGCCTGCGCTCCGTGTTATCACTCACCGACGTTACTCGCTTCCCAATTCCCAAAAATCCCGAGGCTGTCATTTTCGTTGCTGCTACCGTAAGAAATAAATTCTTTCCCCAATTCATCATATTTTTATAACTTTCTTGTTTATTATTATTATTATTATTATTATTTTGGTTAGGACGATGGATATATTCCTAAACATTCGGTTCTGGAGCTTCAGAAAGCATGGCCGGGCTCAGAAGTGAGGTGGGTGACAGGCGGTCACGTTTCGTCTTTTCTTCTCCACAATGACGAATTCCGCAGGGCGATCGTCGATTCTCTCAACAGATTGCAGTGGCCAGGAGAGAATGAATCATGATCAGCAATTTCCAATCGTTCATAAATGGTTACGTTAAAATTAATAATGATTATTATTCTTTTCGTATGGTGGGGATATTCAACTGCAAAATAATTCTAATGTTTTCGTATCTTTTCTTCTTTTTTCTCTTTTATTATTATTATTATTATTATTATTATTATTCCCGGTTGTGGTGAGTTACCCGACCATTTGTTCCCCCCCCCCACATAATATAATTCTGTGGAACATCGGTGAATGGCATCTGCGAACAAAAAGGTCAAAGCCTTTATTACCGAAACAGATGCTGAGTTTTATGCATAGGAAGGAATGGGGCACAAAGAAATGAACTGACTGGGGTTTCATCAAAGCTTCTTCACATGGACTGCAGCCCCTTGTTTGGCGCTCGACTCCAGCATCGCTTCCAACACTGCAACATCTCGTGCACCTTCCACGTACAAGCTACGTGGCTCAGGTTCATGGCTGGTCATCCCATCCTGGGCAATAAATAAATTTTTTTTTTGATTTCACTAACCCAGGCCACAGATATGTCAAAGCATAGGAAGAAGAAACACCACGATGTCAATAAGGGTTGCGACAGTAAAGAGTAATCTCGTTATTATTTACCCATATAGATTGGCGCACCTTTTTGTTAGCCTGTGAAATGTCACGAATAAAGGACTTCAATTCCTCATTTACTCCACAGAAAGGATAGAAAGTCCTTTGACAATGCCCGCCTGCTGTATAAAACAGAACCTGCAAGTTGACCGTCATCGTAATTTAATACTCTTCCCAAAATGTCAACAAAAAACAAAGCTGACCGAAACCCTCCAAGAATTCTAAACCACTATCCATTATTACCGAATAGCCATGGCGCCCACCGTCTGTCCCACGTTCAATTTGCAACGTCCCTTTTGAACCATCAATGCGCCAATATATCTGATGACATCACTTACAAAAATACAAGATTTAGGCACAAAGGTAAAATAAAAATGACATCTGCTGTTCTGACCCATGTTGCATGTGTACGTCAACCAAACATAGAGGAGATCTTATACAGCTTACCTTTGGGGCGATTGAGTTCACTGCCATTACAAATACCCCCGCGCATCCATTTTCCAATTGGCTACAAGTGCACATTATTTAGAATTAAAAATAACCCCAAAATTCCTGGAACTTTACCAGCGCGAAACTTACAAAAGAGCACATATATTGTCAGGTGGGGGCAGGGCCATATCCACATGACGGGCAATGGCAGACACACTGCTGATCTCACACCCAACCATCTGTTGAGCATAATGATAAATTGATCCTTATTATTAGCCAGGAGTTAACAAAGTAACTACTTGAATTTACTTCTTTGAGTTCAACATCTAATTCTACAAATCTCATCTGCTTTGTTACCAACTTTATTCCTATAACATGCATATATTCAGAAAGATAGAAACAAGCAGAAAGGTGATTGTTCAATCCTTAAAACATGGTATCAGAAAGGTCAACTCAGGAAACAGCCTCTTCAGAGGCTGCTGCATGACTAATCAACTAAATCTTGCCTTGTGAGCTAGTGGACTAACCTAGATAATGACTAGTTTAAACAAATTTTCCCACATATCTCACAAGGAAAACAGAGCATACCATCCTCAATCCTGCAACGAAGTGAACCCCCATATCTAGAATGAAGCCTCCCTGTAAGTTTAAAAAATAATTACAGTGGAACATGAAGTCATAACTTTGAAATATCTAAGACTTTAAGCTTCAACTAAACAATGATGTCAAAAGCCTGGTATTCGGCTTGTGGCATAAATTTTTTATTTACAACAAGTCCACAAGCAGGTAGGAGAAATTTAATTGCCAGCATTTCTGCAATAGACATCTTTTTGCACCATATTGATAAAAGAAATACATATGTCATCCGTAAGGTTCAACTACTAAATAATTAGGTGACTCATTAATCAGTTTAGGTATAATTGTGTCATCAACAAAACTTAAGACCCTAGAATAGTAACATATGTTTGACATCATAGGAGTTTTTAGAGAAAACTATTTTTCTCTATAAACAAGTCCAGACAAGCACTTGGCAAATTCATAGAAACTTGACACACATTCATGTCTAATGAATGATCCAACAAATTTAACATCAGTCATATGCATGTCTTGACACAGACGTGTCGTAGTCTTTACCAGTATCTCTATACAGTGCTAAGGTATTGGGTATGGTTCAGACAGTTTATAGAACATCGTTTTAGCTGTTGTAGTAAAGCATCATGTAAATGTTCAAAAAATTACATATTCGCCCATCACACCTGGTATTTCCACCCTTGATATACACATTTAGTAAAGTAGTTTCCATCCTTGTGGACTTACTGGCATGGAGGATAGAGAAGTTAGCATCTAAGTTTGAAATTCCACTGCATTGGTGACCAACTATACTGCTCATACACTGAGCTTAGTCTTTATTTAATTTTTTTTTTTTATGACTGTACGAACTGGTCGTGCCAGTCTAACCAGGTCCCAGTACCGAAACCAAAACAAAATAAAAAAAGAATTGACTGTAATATTTCCATCAATAATAAAAGCAATAGTAATAAAATACAGTGCAATATGCAATTTCAAGAAATAAATTATATTGCTTTCCTCATTGTTTAAAAGTTCAAGATTTGAAATGCCAGTTCTTGGAAGCTTGGAAAGCCCACAAAACAACATTACAATAACAAGTGAGTTCAGCTTAACCATATTCAACTCGTCACTTACAAAATAATTTCGTCTCCAGGAACTTGAGAAGTAAGGATTTGAACTGTTCATCGATCCTTCAATGATAACTTGGACGTGCATCATATCACCAATATCATTTAACAATTTCCTGGACTATATAACCAAGTTTAGATACTGTTTAGTACTTACAAAAAGTAAAGTTACTTTCAGAAGGTTGATACCTCAACAAACGCAGGTTCAAAGCGATAATTTTCAGCCAGAGCCCATACAGGTTGATGAGGAAAATTGTTGCGAAAAGAATTGTAGCATGATATTGCTGTTTCTGCCTCGCTTACAGCTGATGATTCAAATAATTAATTTACCATTTTAGTGAAATACAGAACCACATGGAGATGCAATAACATGGCCCTTAATCAAATTAAAATAATATTGACTATCACAAAGAAATAAATTAGCAAGCAAATATGGATTGAAATTGTGATAACATGAAAAGCGACATAAACATGAAAACAATGTGGATATTGTCTATGTACAAGCAAAACTAGCTCAGAGATAATGGCAAAGTGCAAACAATGGACACCTCCTTCCTAGTAAAACAAGTTTTACAAGCCACTCTACATGTTCTGATGAACAAATACACATCAGCAGGAGTAAGCACAAACATATTAATAACTGACGATGTTGCAGGTGAGATGACTAACAAGTTCTAGTAGCAGCAGCTGGTGTTTTTTAGTTAGTAATCGGTGCTAGTGTCAATCATTTCATACTGTATTTCTTACCTTATATTTGTCTTTTGAGTTATTTCTTCTGTTGATGACTATAGGATAAGGTTACCAAAGACAGGAATTTGATTACACAAAGGACAAATAGATCGAAGAACAAAATCATGTAACCTAAACAAGATGTATGTTGTAATCTATTTAAAGTGACATATTCACAAGATAAACATCTGTCCCCGGTATTCAATGTCCAGAGTTTGAGTCTAAAAATAAATAAAATAATGTATTCAACAAAAAGAGTTATGGGGCAATATATCTTCCATTACAAGTAACAGGAGAGGAGATTGATCTCCTTATCCGAGGAGAGGAAAGGTATAGATCCAAACAATAATGGGAAATTGGGATTGATGAAAAACTTATGCAGAAAGAGGACAATATGAGGGAAACAACCAGATAATTAGACTCTGCATCCATCAACTGATGTCTCCTTTGATCTCAAGCAATAAGTAAATCATATTAATAGCTAAGGCAAACCAGAGGCTCAGCTCTCGGGCCAATAGATGGGCACAAATGGTGCATCCGACCCATTCCAAGTAACAATGAAACAGGTTTGCAGAAATTATTTTGAAAATAACAATAAGTTTGATCAAAATGTGCTTAGAATCGTGTGATCAAACTTACATAACAAAATCAAAAGTCAGAGCTACTTCTACATATATAAGCATTCATGAGACATGGTGCTAGTTAAAAATATAAAGTTTAAAATGACACAGAGAACAAATGATGAAATGAACATCCAATGTCAATGAGATAATACATGATCGTGGAGAAAAATTAAGAAGGGAAAACATATAATCACACAAGCTAATTGACCTTTACTGAAAGAAAATATTTGCTAACATTTCAGGCCATTCAAGTCCATAAACCACTAACAAATGTCTTTAGCAACTAATATAAACATGTGGATACAGCATACCAATTTGAGGGTACAAAGTACTTACTTCCAGCAGCAGGTTTTTCTTTGTTCGTCACATTTGTAAGCCAAGCAAAGGACAGCGACAAAGTCAAAATGAGTATTAGAAAAGTGAAGATCAATTTCAAATCTTAGAAGAGCAAAATAAAGAGCAACTTCATAAACTCGAGGATGATTTAAACAAAACCAACAAAATTAACCGGTACCAAGCTCATATTGATTTAAATATGAGCCTTTTCATTTACTATCTTGATATATTGATTCAATAGCCAATATAATGGTCAATTTTTCAGTACCTTGAATAACATGTTTTCCTGCTTTCAACATTCTCAAGGAAATCTCAACCTGCATGTTTGATTAACTGCGTTAGTAGGAATTAGCCTGGGATGATAAAAATGGTCATCAACAAAATATCAATGAGAATTTCAATTCCATGGACAAGGAAATATCGTAGATGGATTTAGCGGGAAGTGAGTGAAAAGGGCCCTTTCTAAAATCAAGCAGGAGAATAGTGAACTCCAAAGAAGGTACAGTGAAACTAACACAGGGTGCAAATTCTGTCAAATGACCCATTACGATGAGGCCTGAAAGAGGGATATCATTGTTTACAAGTAAAAGACTATGAAGACTTTATCCGATATGCAACTGTAGCAGACACTCTTTTTGGCTTATGCAGTACAGATATTTTATGTTATTAAAGTACGGCTCAAGTCAGTTCTTTTTAAGAATTATTGAGGATGAATCAATTAATATAGTTGAAATAATGGACCTTGTAACAAACATGCATCTTTGAAGATAAGGTATCTGCCCACAATTTTATAATATCATGACACACTACTAGAACAAGGATGAGAGGAGAACATGAGTGAGGCTTAAAATTTAGTAACTCTAACCGGATCAATATGCCCTTGTCATGTTATTCAACTAACTAACCTCCTCAAAATTTTCTATTAACTTTGTTGATTCATATTCTCTGCCTCTTTGTTTTCTTAAATAATTTTCTTTCTAATTTTTTTAGCTAAAATAATCATTCAATTAGAGCAAAGACACTTCAGTTAGCACTTAACAATCAGTAAGAATCATCTTATATTTTTCACTTATTTGAGCAAAGGCTTTCAGTTTTGCTATGCTTCCTGTTGAGTGGTGATCACATGATATGCAAGATCATGGGTTGGAATGAGTTCCTTATAGAACACCGGGGCCCTTGTGCAGTTCTACAATGTACTACATTCTCTTGTGCCAGCATCATGTCAGAAAGTGTAATCTTTTCTTTCAAATACTAAATAGTACTGTAACTAATTTAGTGATTCAGAAGTGTGACAATTTTATTTATCTCAGATATGAAATTTTATAAAAATATTTCCTGAAAGCGGAAGACTCTGTAACTAATCAAATGCAATCAAATGAACACACAAGATGACATTCATCTGTAGACCTTATATGGGAAGTACAGAAATTACTCATTTCTTCTAATACTTCCATGTACTTCTATGGAGTTTTTTGTATAGAGGCATGCAGATGATAATTCAAGAATAAGTCTTAGGGGTTTCATTGTACAACCGAAGCTTATGTACTCAAACCTGAACTTGTGCAGCAAGAACTACAACAACTCCAGTTATGGAGCTGTCTTGAATGATTTCCTCAAGTCCTGAATCACCCCATTTGCATTCTATATTTGGAGCAAAATCTTGTGCAAGTTCTGCAGCAGCTTTGGCAGATTCCTAGGCAGAATGTCACATAATGTTAGGTACAGAATGCATCAAGTGGAGTAGTTTGCAGATAAATCCAATTCGTAGCCTGTTGCAGTAAGAATTTATACAAAAATTTCATACCTCAGTGCGACTCCAAATTGATTTAATAATTAAATTATCAGCTATCTCTCTTAACCTAGGAATATACTGAGTCCGGACAAAGATGCCTGCTCCAATTATTGCGATCTGGGGAGGTGCCGCATCTGAATTAACCATTTTCCCTGTGATCCATTATTGCACAACGACTTGAATGCTCGAGAACTAATTAGAGTATGGGTAGAGTATGCCATTCTTACCAAAGCCAAACTAATAACCACAATTATCAAGATGGTCTGAAGTGGAAACAAAATCCGTGCAGATGCTTAACTATCCATAGACTACTAGATTGCAACACAAAGAATGGTACTAAATGATGCAAAATTAAAAGGACCAAAATCCTCAAATACCAACAAGTTCTCTGGGTAAGGAAATCAAAACTACAAGCAAAAGGAAAACATCAGATTGTCAGGCGAGAAATAAGACATGAATACTAGGTCAAAAGCAGCAAACAGAAAAAGGATAGACATCATTGTTTCATCATTAACTGGTTAGAAAACATTCACAGGTTACTAAAATGCAAGAAACGTGACGTGGTTTAGCCAGACGCAGAACGGGAGATAATCTTTAAGAGAATGTTTGAACTACCATGGAGAAGATCACTTTAGCAGCAACTTTTTCTTCTAAGATACATCAACGGGAGGGAGCAGATCGGTATCGTTATGCAAGAAGAGAAAGATACAGATCCAAACAATAATGGGAAAATTGTTACTTATGGAACTAATTACGGAAAAAAAGGACGAGGTGATGGAAACAATCAGACCATTAGACTCCGCATTCATCAACCGACATCTCCTTCGTTCTCAATCAAGAAATGGACCATAGCAATCGGGGCAGCATGGACTCAAGATTTGCTGAGGCAAACCAGCCGCTCAGCATCTCGGGCCGAAAGATGAACGCAAATGGTGCATCCGACCCATTCCAAGGACATACCCGCAGCAAGGAAACGAACAAGTAGCAGATAAACGGATCCGAAGTGCCAGGAAGCAGCATCGACCGACATTACCTTCTAAGAGAACGAACGGCGGTCGACAGCTCGTCGATCCAAGAAACAACCGCAGGAGATCGGCAACCCCGAAGACCACGGCTTCTCGTTTCAACAGCAGAGCAAGCGGCGGCGGTAGTGGTCACGACAGATCTCGCTCGAGAGGGAGGGATGGGGGTGGAGAAGGCGGAGGAGGCGCAGTAGAGAAAAGATTTAGTTAATGGCCGGACCAGAGAAGGGCGTTTCCGTCTTTATGAGCACCGACACGAGCGATGCACGTGAGAAATATGAATGATCGGCGTAAACAAAAAGTACCAGATAATAAAAAACATAGCGTTAATAAATAACGCATGGTCAATAAAACTATTGAAGTATCATCATCCACAAGCAAACACGGATCTTAAAGCATTTATCGGTTGCCCTGCACCACAGTCTACCAAGAACAAAGGCACTACCGGTTCATGCGTCCTGCAGCTGTGGATTCCTCTTCAGCTCTGCCATCCGTCGCTGGATTCGCCTCCTTGGCTTCCCAGCGGCGGGCCGCTCAGTGCATCTTCTTCATCTGCCACGGTGGTGCGACTGATCAAGACAGGCCGATCAAGATCGGGGGCACGCAGGACGAGCTGTGCTCCGGGTTCCGGGATCGACGGGGTTGTGCTCGTAAGCCTCGCCCTCTTCAGCGGAAGCAAGGCTTCTCCGGGCGGAGGCTGCGCCTTCCTCGCTTTGCTGTGCGAACTCATGTGGCCGCCGTAGGCTTGCGGTGTGGGGAACCTCATGTCGCACTCGCTGCACCTGTATGGGAGAGGCGGCGCCTGCTTCGACCTTCCCAACTCGCCTGCTGCCGAATTCGACTCCGCTTGATTCCTCCAGGCACGAAAGCAATCCGCAAATGAAGGGTTGACGCTGATGTCGTTGCTCCCGCCAAATCGGTAGGGAAAGCTGTCGGCCGCGGACTGCACGGGGTTGTTTCTTCTAGTCGGGGAGAAGAACGACGTCCCGATGGAATTCGCCGACGAGAGCAGCGGGAGCGACGGGTTGAAGACCGATCCGAAGCCCAGTCCGTCATCGACGTAGCGAGCGGTCGACGGGCGAGAAGAAGACGTGGGGGAGAAGGTGAAGCCACGTGCAGCGGCAGGAACGGAGGGGAAGGGCAGCCAAGGAGTCGGGATCTGGTTCAGCAAGCTGTATCGAGGCAGCGGAATGGCGGACGTGGATGGACTCGAGAAGGCGGGCTGAGGCGGTCGGGATTCAACTAGCCGGGTCGCCATGGCCGCCGATTCCGCAGGAGGTGCAGCGACCAGGGTGGTGGACGTGGATGGACTCGCGAAGGTGGGCTGAGGCTGCTGGGATTCAGTTAGCCAGGTCGCCATGGCCGCCGGTTCCGCAGAAGGTGCAGCGACCAGGGTGGTGGACGTGGATAGACTCGCGAAGGTGGGCTGAGGCTGCTGGGATTCAGTTAGCCTGGTCGCCATGGCCGCCGGTTCCGCAGAAGGTGCAGCGACCAGGGTGGTGGACGTGGATGGACTCGCAAAGGTGGGCTGAGGCTGCTGGGATTCAGTTAGCCAGGTCGCCATGGCCGCCGGTTCCGCAGAAGGTGCAGCGACCAGGGTGGTGGACGTGGATAGACTCGCGAAGGTGGGCTGAGGCTGCTGGGATTCAGTTAGCCTGGTCGCCATGGCCGCCGGTTCCGCAGAAGGTGCAGCGACCAGGGTGGTGGACGTGGATGGACTCGCAAAGGTGGGCTGAGGCTGCTGGGATTCAGTTAGCCAGGTCGCCATGGCCGCCGATTCAGCAGAAGGTGCAGCGACCAGGGTGGTGGACGTGGATGGACTCGCGGAGGTGGGCTGAGGCTGCTGGGATTCAGTTAGCCAGGTCGCCGCCATGGCCGCCCGTTCCGCAGAAGGTGCAGCGACCAGGGTGGTGGACGTGGATGGACTCGCGAAGGTGGGCTGAGGCTGCTGGGATTCAGTTAGCCAGGTCGCCATGGCCGCCGATTCAGCAGAAGGTGCAGCGACCAGGGTGGTGGACGTGGATGGGCTCGCGAAGGTGGGCTGAGGCGGCCGGGATTCAGTTAGGCACGTCGCCATGGCCGCCGGTTCCGCAGAAGGTGCAGCGACGCGGCTTGCCTCCGTGGTTGCGGGCGCCGAGAAGTCGAACGCACCTCCATAGTCGAAGAGTCTGCTCAAGTCGCCGTCGTCGTCGTCAGCCATGGATGAAGAAGGGAGAAGGAAGAGAAATTTGCAAGATGAGAGGAAGGCAGCAGCGCAGGGTATGTATATATACTAGGCAGAAAGCAGCAGATGGCTTGTCGGCGAAGCGTCGGAAACTGACGGTGCACAGCTGGAATACCTCATCATCATCACCATCGTCATAAAGAAGACATGCTGCCATATTCGTCGTTGCATGCAGTTTCCTTCTCGCCGTTGCTGCTGCTGCAGCTGCACACACTGCACTTGCAATGAATGCTACCCCCCCCCCCCCCCCCCCGTTGCCATTTAATTTCACGTACACATCCCATGCAAGTCGTAAATACAAGATTAGGGTTTTGCGATCCATATGAATTTTCTTTTAAATCATGCAATGAATCGGAATTTGCGTTGCAGATTTGGAAATGATATCGAAGGATTGCTTGATGTGTTGCACTTCACGTCTTATCTTGTTTCCTATGATAACATTTGTAGGCCATGCATGATTACTCCTAATATGGTATTCCTTAGTTTGCTGTGCATGATGTAGGGTTCTTTCCATAGGTGTCATCTTCATCCAAAAGTTCTTTTTAGGTTCCTGCTCTCCAAATGGGGAAAAAAATTCCTTGTCAATAAAAAATTTAATTATTTTATAAATATTATATGTATCTTTAAATTCTAACGATGAAATAAGATATGGGAAAATACTTTTGAGTATCCCTGAATTTATCTTAGTTCATTCCAAAAAAAGTAAAATTTTATTGAAGAAATAATTTTTTTTGCAGGATTAGTATAAGAGCGTGTAAAAATTTTAGGTTTTTTCTATGCAACACGGACAATAAATATCAAATCTATCATTCTTATATTATTTTTAAATATATTTATCCATACAACACTGTGGATTGCACCATAGCATAAAGTTCTTTTTAAGCTCATTTCAGTCCATAAACTCACAAAACAGAATCAATCTATAAAAGTAAATGCACACTCTAAGATGGGGAGAAAGACTTGAATGTTCTGCTAATAACAAATATGAATCAAAAAATATAATGAACACAAAAAAATGCTATAGATGAACTCAATTATTTTCTCACTTGCATTAAGGAAATAAAACATGAATTTAATTTGACAGATCTAAGCCACTGATTAAAAATATTTAAAATTCGAGTTAACAATAAATAATATACACATTAAACACTCTAAGCCAATCTAACTCACCTTGTAAATTTGGAAAGATATTGAACTTTGGATGTCACAATTCACAGCTGCATCTGTCTAATAAAATCCACATTTCATTCATTTATTGAAGACGAGAAAATAATTACGTAAGTCCCATGCTACTTGGGTGAAAAATAGAGAGAAGAACTTACAAGAGTAAACCGACAAAAAAAAAAAAACGAATCATTGACATGCATCTCGAGGAAATAAAAAATGGCTTCAAGCAGAAGTTAATGAGGAACAAGATGACAACAAATTGTTGAAGAATTACATCAAAAATAATAAAAAGTAAAAATACAATGCAGACAAGGAAAACTACTTAATAATGTGGCTTTAGGGTTACGTACAGTAAGCATTTGCATCCATATATCGTACTCGATCTCCAAAGCCGATCCACCTCGTCTACGTAATTATTCGTTTCTACATCTTTGCCGTTCCTCAATCTTTCGATACGTGACGTTTAATAATATATATGTATGTAGATAGTAGATATGGATATATATATATAGAGAGAGCGAAAGAGAGAGAGAGAGAGAGAGAGAGAGAGAGAGAGTATTATGGGAACTGGAAGGTGCTGGTGGCGGCGGAGGCTTCGCCGTCCTTGGGAGGGCTGATGGCGATCCAGAGGAGCGAGATGGTGATGGCGATGAGGCCGGACCAGACGAAGACGATGGTGGGCGTCTTGCCGCGCCTTCCCATGAGTCCCTTGGCGAAGGGGTAGAGGTGAGCCAGCACCCAGAAGCTGAAGAAGGCGCCGCCCATCAGCTTGCTCCACTTGGGGACCTCGCTGTAGATGGTCTTGGCGAAGCCGAAGGCGATGGCGATGATGTTAACCATCATGATGGTGATGGGTGGGATCATGAGGGACGTCCACTTGACCAGGTACAGGTCGGCGTAGATGTCCTCCTCGTCCTCAGCCGCGGACTTGGAGGTGAGGGTGAAGGAGATCTCGATCCCGGCCACGACCTTGAGGAGCCCCTGGACAACCGCGTACAGGTGGGCGCTGGTGCCGGAGATGAGCCAGAACTGCTCGTTGCGCCACCACTCCTCGAGGCCCACGCCGGACCACTTGACCTCGAGGATGGCCAGGCCGATGAGGGTGAGGGTGATGGTGAGCAGGTAGACGAGGAAGGTGACGTTGAGGGTCTGGACGATGAAGTAGCCCGAGAAGAGGGAGAGGGCCGGGAGGAAGCAGTAGACGAGCAGGAAGATGGAGGTGAAGGGGTAGATGCCGACGTTGAGGTAGGCGATGCGCTGCAGCAGCTTCAGACGCCGTGACGCCAGCAGGGCGTTGTTGCGGGAGAAGAAGATCTCCACGGAGCCGGTGGCCCAGCGGAGCACCTGGTGGAGCCGGTCCGTCAGGTTGATGGGCGCCGACCCCCGGAAGGCGTCGCGCTTGGTGATGCAGTACACCGAGCGCCACCCCCTGTTGTGCATCCTGTACCCTGTCACCACGTCCTCCGTCACCGACCCGTAGATCCAACCCACGCGGTCGCCCCACTCCGTCTTGTCCTCGTACCTGGAATCCATACGATCACTCGGCAAGAACAGATCGAAGCATGTCGGGGGAGGAGGAGATGAAACGTATGACGTACCAACAAGAGATAACAGAGACGGCCTCAGCGACGGTGGCGGGATCGAGGGGGGGTCGCGGGACCCTGAGAGCACCGGGAGGGCGGCCGTGCTTGATCCCAGGGTGGTCAGCCAGCGGACGGCCCTGGAACTCGGCCACGGGTATCGACTCGGACAGCGCTGCGGAGTTGCCAAACCGCTTGGGCAGCAGCGCCGTGTCGAGATCGGTGTCGAAGTCTTCTGTTCTGAGCGACTGCATCTCCGAGTCCGTCTCTTTGCTGTACGTGCTCTTCTTCTCCTTCTTCGTGAACAGCCCGGTGTACTCGGTCGCCCGGGGAGGGTCGAAGCCATACAGCGCAAATCGCCGGAACAAGCAACCGGTCCCCACATAAACCGGACCCTGCAAAAGTCCGACAACGACGATCTAAGAACACGAAACCCCCACCGGGGTAGGTAAACGGCACAGGGTGAGATACCTGCACGCCGTCCAGGGCGCGCATGTTGCCGTCGAAGAAGACGGTGTTGTGGTTGGCGTAGCGGTCGGAGGGGTCGATGCCCTCGAACCTCTGGGGGAACTGGATGTAGCAGATGCGGTCACCACCTCGGTCCATCATGAAGCACATGCCCTCGCGCATGGCGTCGGCGTTGTAGATGTAGTGGTCGCAGTCGAGGTTGAGGATGAAGGGGCCGTTGGACATGACGGCCGACGCCCGCACCAGCGCGTTCATGGCCCCGGCCTTCTTGTTGTGGTCGTAACCCCGCCGCTTCTCGCGAGACATGTACACCAGCATCGGCAGTCGGATGTCCACGTCGGTGAAGTCCATCGTCTGCTCCTCGTCCGGCAGCCCGTAAAGCGGATCCGCCGAAGGGGGCTTCAGCATCACCTGCGGTAAAAGGAATAAGGAAGAGAGGAAGAAGGAGAAGTGTGAAACGGTGGGTGTTAGCACTCGTATATATATTAATTACCTGGAGGATGCTGGCGTGATCTCCTCTGCCATGCTCAGGGGCGGAGGAGGCCCAAGTCCCCGGCCAATGCGTCCCATCGGCCATCCACGTCGCCTTGGTGACCTTTAAAGGCTCCGTCGGGTCGCCACCACTCTCCCTGATGTGCTTGATCGCCTTCATTTCCTCCCGAGCATTGAATGCGTCCGACCTCCTCCTGATGGAATCGGGCAACCCGTTGGTCCTCACCTTGAACTCGTCATACTCCCGCTTCACTTTCCTCCGGTCCTTCACGAAGTCCGACCGCCTCTTGTTCTTGGTCGGGTCCCCCTTCAAGCTGAAGTAGCTGTCGGGGTTCCTCGGCTCGATGTCATGCTTGCGACAGAAGGGGACCCAAATGTTGGCGAAGCTCGCGGCCTCCGCCATCGCCTCGAACGTGAGCAGAGCGCCACCGTCATCAGATATGTAGCACGCTAACTTCTCCACCGGATAATTGGCGGCCAGGATTGACAGGATCGTGTTGGCCGTGACGAGCGGTGGCTCTTTCTCAGGGTCGGCGGTGGAGACGAAGACGTCCATGCCGGGAAGGTCAGAGCGTCCCGTCGGATTGGAGGGGGATGGCATATCGAACTTCTCCCTGAGCACCGAGAGGTCGGTCGCCCGATTGATCGGGTGGAGCTTGGGGATCACGTCGAGGATCCAGGAGAAGGCAAACCAGACCTCGCAGACTATGGACATGCCCCACAGCCACATGGCCTCCTCGTTCGGATGCTTCACCCGCCATACCAGGAAGAAACCCAGAGCAACCAGCCGCACAAGTATGAGAAGCCTGAGGTCAGGTCAGGTCAACGAGATTAGTAGACGGCACGGCGTCACAATGAGGTGAGGGAGGGGTTGGAGACAGACACACCTGTAAGGGCTGATGATTCCGGCAGGCATCGGGATCTTCCGAGTCAAGGGTTTCCAGGGCTTATCCATGGTTTCCGGGATGCCGTCCGCCATGCCCTCCTCGAGGTCATCATCGTACATGCCGTCTTTTGGCCAATAGGCGTTCCCATAGCCGTACGTCCCTTTGCTCTCGAACAGCCACCGGTTGTGGTCGAACTCCCCGGTCTGAGTGCGCATCAGCAGGGACTTGTTCGACTTCATTACCGACATGCGGTTGTCAGCAGTCGTCTTGGCGTTGCCCGGCGCCGGAAGGGAGAGAGCGCCGGTGCGGAAGTCCGGCACATCGTCCTCGTACTCCCCTATCTTGTATGGCTCCTTGCAACCCGGGCACAACCCCCTATCCTTTTGAGCGTCCAAGTAGCAGTCCCTGCAAATCTTAAACCTGGAATCGATTGGTTAGCACCAGTAGAAGAGGCCTTCTTTCGCTCTCAAGACTCTTCTCGCCGAGGAGGAGGAGGAGGAGGAGGAGGAGGAGGAGGAGGCTACCTGCACTCGCACGGGTCGATGTCCTCTCCGCGCTCGTCCCGCATGACCTTGCCGTCGCAGGCCTGCATGGCACAGGATGAGCCCTTGGCGCCCGCCATCTGGGGGTGCATCACCTCGGAGTCGATGACCTTGTCCATGAGATGCGCCCTGGTGACGCTGTTAAAACCCCCGGTGAAGAGCGAGTTGGAGACGTACTGCTCCTCCGCCTTGACCGCCACCGACGCGGCCTCGGCGGGTCCATCCATGGGTTGGTTGTCGGGTGTCGGGGGTATGTGCACCGTGTAGTTCATGTAGTCCCCGGAGAGCTCCCCGGACATGTCCATGTCCTCCCTGGAGAGGCTCACGTAGCGGCCGCTCGACGTCCTCCTCGCGAACTTGACCGTTTGCCCACTGGCATTGCGGTTGTTCTGAGACCCACCGCCGCCTGGGCTGCGGATCGACTTCTTGGACGGATTGTGCGGTGCGGACGCCATCTTCTTCTACTTTCTCTCTCTAGTCTCCCTTCTTTCTGATCTCCGATCACAGCAACCACGCGCATCGACAACACGGGGAACACACTCCTCGTCTGCGCTTCTTCTCGGAACCCGTTCGATCTGGGCCTGGTCTGCTTATCAACTCAGTGGCCATTTGATGATCGCACACGGCGCTCGCATGGCCGTTCCCTTCTCGATGGTGAAGACGAAGCAACAAAATAAATACACAAGGGGAGGAGGTGTTCGACGACGCTGAGGCAGCAGAGAAGCTTCATGGGATCCACCAGTTGCCACCGAGAATCGAGCAGCGGAGGAGAGAAGGGGAGGGGCATGGATGGAGTTGCCCGAGTCAACAGCATCGTACTCCCCATTATAGGAGCAAGTTCTTGTGGACCAGAGAGAGAGGCGCCGGCGTCGGGTGTTGACTTCCCGAAGAACCTAACAAGAGCGAGTGAGCAGCTAATGTATTGATTCAACAACCAAAAAAAAGTCATAAACAACTAGAATTAAATTGGTTTAAGCATATGAATGAAACCTACTTGCGATGAGCCACTCGCCACCTTCAACACGAAATAAAACAAACGATTCGAGCCGCTGTGCCTGAATCATTTTGATTCTCTCCTGATGACTCATTAATGTTTCACATTTTTTTAATTACTGATTCCATTGGTTGGCTTCGTTAACCATTTGGCCAACATCAAGATACTCTAAAATGACTCGAACACTACAGCATGACGCCATGCCTTTCTCGTACAAACGTAGCCAAACATTCCTGTTTCAAGCCTAATTTAACTCCAATACAGATCAAATCGAACACTAGAACCCTAGCATCGGATCCGGGATTCACAAAGATGGCATCAATTGCACCTCCAGAAGATGAGAGAGTTTATTACAACCGTAAAGAAGAAGAACAGGGTGTTGCTGGAATGCATGATGATATCCAGAAAACACAAACAAAAGTGTTCAGCAAGGGCAAAAGGTAACTCACCTATCAGAGACAAGAAAGACTCGTATATAGATCACCAGAAGAGGGAATAATATTGTCAATAGCTGTGATTGGATTAAAAATTCAGACCAAGTGAATGGGATGGAATATGGTGTTGTTTTGTTGATTATGAGCTGGTCTTGCTTTGGAGAATCAATTGTAAATTTCTGGATGCAGATGACGATTTGATACACTCGGGAAAGTTCCTCCATGGCTGGGGAAAAAAGTGCTCTGCTGCATATTTTTCACCTATCGTTGGAAGCAAAATCTGCTTCTTCGGAATGAAATCTCTTGAATGGTAAGTTACTGATTGGTGTTTCTCTTGCTTCTGAAGCTCTCCTTCATCAAAGCAAACTTCTTTTTGCACTGTATCATAGTTTTCCCAGGCACAGCAGCAGCGACACGTTCCCAGCGTTGGTTAACATCCTTTGGGAATGTTTTCAGAGCCTGGATAAGAGCTCGTTCTTGGGTTTCAGACCAAGTATCTTGATCCACAGCAGCAGGAACTCCATTGGAAGCTTGAACCTCCACTGGATTCTGGTTGCCTGCGGATGTTCTAGAAGATGCAGCATGGGTTCCATCAACAGGGAGGGCCTCTGTTTCCAGTCTGGTTGAAAGAGGTGAAGAGATGGTTTGAACTGGCTTTCTTTTCTCAAGGAAAGAGTCGAAAGCTTTTCCAGAGTCGGGCTTCTGAAGGAGGACTGTCTTTGTGGCCTTCAGGATCTCATCAACAGATCTCCCAGTACCAATGTATTCTGAAATGACTTCCCACCTTCGGGAGGTTCCCTTAGGATACTTCTGCATGCCTTTCCTAAGCATCTCTATCTCTTCTTTTCCCCATGGTCTCTCTTTCTTCTCATAGTTGCCCAATGGACCACCCACCTTGGCATCTGCTACAGTGCCATTAGGTTTCAGAGATAGCTCTTGAAAACTGGTAGTCTTCCCTTTTTTCATCGCATCTGAACTGTTTCCACCCTGTGCATCCCTTAGTAACTTGGCTATCTCCATTTTCTCCTTACCCTCCATGTTGTCACAAAGAAGCTTGAGCTGCTCCAGGTCAAATGACATGCATATATTTTCCACAATATCTTCTGAATTATCAAGCAAATTCTCTGAGACCAACTGTGCAGAGAGAGAGCGCAAACGAGTCCTTTCCTTGCGCAAGAGCTTTTTCTCTTTTTCCTTTAGTTTTTTCTGGTTCAGAGCAGCTTCTGCCATCTTCCTCTCTTGCTCCTCCTTTTGCTGCCTTTCCTCTTCGGCAGCTCTTGCTGCCTCTTCCTCCTGCAACTTCCTTGCCAGAATTTTTGCCTCCTTCTTTCTCTTCTTCTCAGCCTTTTCCTCTTCCTTCCTACTCAGAATTCTAGGATCTTTCTTGTAAGCATTGTCAACAAGGGCCCTGACCCGTGCATGTTCCTCCTTTCTAGCCTTCTCCCTCAACTTTGCATTCTGCCTCTCCATCCATCTCTTATGATCACGAGACTCAGCTTGCTCCAAATCAAACTCATCCTCATGAGGGGACTCCCTCCAACTTTTAAAAGTGTACCAGAAATTATAGAAACCGTCCACATCTTCCATAGATGTGTTCTCATCTCCTAGAGGAGGAACAGGCTGATTTACAGACCATCTCCCATTTCTCATAAATGCTGGCCCAAAAACCTTAAAGAAATCTTGTGGAGCACAATCGGTTGGAATATCATCATCAAATTCGTCAGTCGAGTCATATATTCTTCGCTTAACTGGATCTATTAGAACTTCATACGCCTCCTGAATGTCTTTGAAATGACTTTCTATCTCATCCTTCTTAGCCTGTCTAGCCTCTTCTGTTTCTTCGGCAAGAATAAGTGCAGCCTGCTTGTCAGGATGATGCTTTAATGCGGTCTCACGGTAACTCTTTCGTATCTGTTCCTCGGTAGCTAGGAACCGCAAATGCCCCAAGCCCAAGAGTGTGTAATGGTCTTTTTGTGTGCTTCCAGCACTAGATTTCTTTCTGCCCTTACTGCCATAAGAATCTGAAGATGGTAAATACTCTTGACCTCTGTCATCCGATTGAACGCTTTGTCCATCAGTTTCAGCATCTTCTTCATCACACAACCCCAGCAGTTTTAGTGCAGCAGAATGAAACGCATGCCCCGCAGGTTCAAAATTGCATGCCTTTACAGGGAGGGAATTTGATGAGAAGAAAAGGGGTTCCCCATTTTGAATCTCTGCCAAATATGTAAGCAGCAAAGTACCCTCATGTCTGCCCATACTGCATAAATCCACTCTAGACCCCCACAAAAGGCTGATTCAACTTCGGATTATGACAATGAAAACAGCTGAAAACACCCTTAAATGATCAACGTGGATTACAGATCAAATTCACCTAGCAATTGTTCTGGCTTCAAAGTTGCACACTGTTTCACAATACCAACTATCAATTAGCAATGACATCCATAGACATGTAGGAGAGTTTCACGAAAACAAAGGAACTACAGTGCAATATTTCAAGTCTTATCAAAGCAAATTATACTAATATACTACCTTATGCCAACAGGGTTAAAGATACACACTAAATATTTGAAACTTTGTTCTCTATTGACAAGAGAGAGAGAGAGATAAAAGTTCAGGCTATATTTGACCAACTTTACTTTGCAAGGAGAGGTTAACTTAAAAATTAAAAATATAATAAGCAAAATGTTGGGCTTGCCATATTAAGACAAAAAAAAGCTACACACAGAACATAAACAAAAAAGAATGAGAAAGAATCCCACAAAAAACACACAAATGGAGTTGTATGCATTTTTGCAAACATTCCAAAGATCAACATTGTCTAAATAAAACACAAAAGTAATGTTTTTCAGAAGGTGCATTATCTCCAAAACAAGGTTTGTAATTTAGACATTTACCGCATGGTACGGGCGGTATATATCGGTCCGCCAAATTTCCGGTACCCGGACCGCTCGCTACTGGGCGATACCGCCAAAAATCGACCGTCGACGGTCGATTTCGGTCGTTGGTGGCCGATTGAGGGAGAAATCGACCATCGACAGTCGATTAAGGGAGAAATCGCATCGATAGAGGGAGAAAAAGGGAAGAAGAAGAAGAGGAAAAGAAAAAAAAGGAAACCTAGTGCCTGCCCTCGCCCACGCACCGTCGTTGCCCTCACTCGCGGTTCATCGCCGCCCGCATCGCCCGCGCCTGCCGCCGCTGCAGCCGAGGAGACGGAAAGTCTCCCCACGCGGGGAGAAAGGTCGAGGCGACGTCGCCTCGACGATATCACCCCTTTTCTTTTGAATATTTTAATATATATTTTTAATATTATATTATATACTATTATATTATAAAAATAGTATATTATATTTAATATATCGGGTGGTATGCAATGTGCATACCACCCAGTACCGGTACTGTACCAGCACCGATAATATGTTGGTACACTGGTATGGACAGATAAGTCAAACCTTGCTCCAAAATACAAAACTCCGAAACGAGTTCCCAACAAATAAATTGTTTGGCAAAGTCAACATAAACTGTAAACATGTTGAAACTGGAAATCAGCAATTTATTGAATTGATCTCATTTTTGCAACCCTATGCTTGATATTTCCAAACTCTATTTGTGCCAGCCTTGAAACATGGACCCCTTCCATAACTTTTCCTCCTCTTGCATTGGGTTCCTAAGAAAGACATTGACATGGTGTTTTGGCTATATACATATATTTCACCATAAAACAATTAAGCAACATAAGGAAAATAGAATCATTGGTTCACAGAAGGCTAAAAGCATAAAAAAGATAAACAAATTCTGAAAGTAAGAGAAATAAAAAAATGAACTCAATAAATGAAAACATTATATCAACTGTTATATTATACCTATCCTAACATAACTTTATTTTCCTATGCATTTATATGAGCATTTGGTAATGCTTTCACTTACATGGAACCAACCAAACCAAGTGGTCAGTCTATAAACTAGTCCTACTGAGTAAGTGAAAACTACAGTAGCAATGTATCAAGGCCTTTATGTAATATAGCTTTATCTTGTATCTTGACCCTCCATTTTCCTTACCACTTTAAATGCAGTCCCAAGACTCATTACTTATGAAAACAAATCTGGTGATGTTTATGATCAATTAATTGGATGGGCTAGTGTAGAATTCATTATCAGGAACTATACGAATTGAATTGTGGGAGAGTGAGTCTTGATATCATGGTAAGGTTGCTTCTTTGCTACCAGGTGACCAAGGTCCAAATTATTGAAACAACCTCTTTTTATACAGTGGTAACATTGCGTGCACTGACCTTCCCAAACTTGACATTGGTGAGAGCTTGGTGTATTACAATGACCTTTTGTATACGAATCAAATTGTGAAGACTAGGGTTGTCTCCTTTTACTTCTATTTAAGAGGATATTAGGAGGGCTTGAAATTGTGATAAATGAACCAAAATGCTTTGAAGATTGGTTAGAAGGTAATTCATCCACGGTAATTTCATGGTTATTGGTGTCATTAACAGGAAGGATAACATGCTGTTACAAGAAATCTATGTTTCTAAAGGTCGCCTATGTCAAAGTTCCAGATAATTTTAGAGGAGACAGTCCTGCTGAGCAGGTGGGACTTGTTGGTTGTATGTCTGGTTTTATTTATATTCTAAATTTCCACTGGAGGAGTTATCTTTCCATAAGACCAATGTATCAGGATGTAGTTTTGGGGAATTTAATAAAAAACATGATCGAGGCTGTGCCTTCCTCCTTACCGGGAAAACAAGCAACCACAATGCAAGAGAGGAAGCATCTAAATTAGCACAGCAGGAATTGGAATCTTTACCGACCAAAGATGAAATAGTGCAAGAAGCACAAATCCCAGGCAGCCATTCAAACCTAATGAGACCAGTTCACCAAACTTGACGACAGTAGCATCCCATTACCGACAGCAATCATGCAGTTCTAACACGACAAGAGAGATGATAACAAATCAAGGCAGAAAACAGGGAACCCAGAGTAAGTAGAACCTAAACCTAATCATTGCGAGGAAGACGCAATAAAGCGACAATCTGCCTTCTAGAATCAAGAGAACAACAGCCTAAATCGAAGGATCGAGTCTGGTTGATCGGACTGTTGGTCAGTATCACCCATAGGAAAGCCTAAAGAAGCAAGCTCCATTCCCGTGTACGAGAATACTAGAAAACCAAGAACAAACCCTAAAAGACCGCACTAAGGAGAGAAAATAGGATCTCAAGATCATAGAGGCGTAGATCGAGGGAAAACAAGTGACTCATAAATCAGAAAGCCAAGCACGATATCAGACGAGCTTGTGTTATTATGCGCTGATCATCCTCCTCCAAAACACCAACACAAATCAAATCACACGCCAACTATTAGTTCTAAGAAACCGCATAACCGAACAAAATCAAACGAGGAAGCCCTAATCCCGTGGAAAGACACAGGCGATCGACAACCGAGCAACAAAATCAAACGAGGAAGCGCGGGTAGCAACTCGTACCTTTTCTGCCTCCTTCGGTGGTCGGGCGGGGGCGTGCGAGGATGGGGGTCCGTATCGAGAAGGCGTGTCCAGCTCGTCTTCTCGATGTTATCGTCGCCAGTCTGCTGATGAGGGAGGCGGCCAAAGAATTAAGTCGAGCACGCAGACACGCTCTCGGCCTCTCCAAAGTGGTGGTGGTGGCGGCGTCCGAAACGGGGCGGATGCTTCGAGCCAGGAAGTGGGCGCTTAGGGTTCATTCCCAGCACTTCATCGTAGATGTGATCTGGACCGTTGGTACCAAGCTGGCCAACTCCCCAAACCCAACCAATGTGCCGGCTTCACTCGAGCCGACCACAGATCATGAATCGACGGGCCAGATGAGCTTGATCCGTATCCAATCGACGGTCACCAACAGCTGACTATATTCCGAAGGCCTAATTGCTACTCTTAACTAAATTTTGAGGTTTTATTAAATAAATTAAATAGTTCATTATAAAGCTCATCAGTTAATTAAATTAAATTAAAGTCTTTATTAGATATATTAACATCGAAATAATAAATATAAAGCTGAAATCACCATGCCATTAAATATGTTTATAGTGTGCCTTAAGTATCAATTGTACTTACTATAATTTGGTTACATAAGCCCAATTAGTTCTATTCCTATTAGTGCTATGGACAAGAGAAAAAGTTCAAAGCTGCTCATCAGATATTGGATAAATTAGATATTAAAGTGAGATTTCAACAACAGTAAGAATTGTTAT
This sequence comes from Ensete glaucum, assembly GCA_021527575.1. NCBI lineage: Eukaryota > Viridiplantae > Streptophyta > Magnoliopsida > Zingiberales > Musaceae > Ensete > Ensete glaucum. The sequence goes on from CM038552.1 coordinate 44,207,229, forward strand.
TACGATTCAATTAGATGAGAAAATTACTGGCTTAATGATAATAAAACGATGTCCAACTCGGTTTATATTGCATGTCATATGTATGTGACTCATAATTGGCTAAAAACGAAAGTATGTTATATATATATATATATATATATGAATTGATTCAAATTAAAATTTAAAATTATATATATGTATATTAAATATATTTAGACCTTATAAGAAACAAAGTCACGCTTATTCTACTCTTTTAACTTTATACAAAATCATATATTGGGGGGAGTCGGCGAGTAGTAAGTTTCTAATAAAATGATAGTATTAATAATTTTAGTTAAAAATTGATGCAAAAATTGGAGGTGGTGGAAATTTTGTAGGCTATTATGATGGATTGATTTGACATTGTAATTTGTTTTATTTATTTGATCACAATCACCAACTACCGCATTGTGCTGTTGCTGCTGCTATTTTGAACGATGCGCGTCGACGAAGCGTTTGATCTCCTCCATGAGCGCCGCCGCCTGCTTCAGCTCGGGAAAGGCGTAGAAGGCGTGGATGGCATCCGGGTACTCCACCAGCCGTGCCGCTTTCCCCCTCGACCGCAGTCCCTCGTAGTACCGCCGCTGCCAGTCCTGCAGAGGGTCGAATCCCCCCACCACCACCATCGCTTCCGGCAACGCCGCCTCCATCTCCCCGGCCGCCGCCGCCGCCGCCCTCGTGCCGAACACGTTCGCCGCCTCGTGGTCACGGTCCGCCCCCTCCGGCAGGAACGCGCGCCACATCCAGTCCGTCCGCTCCACCGACACCAGCGGCATCCCGGTCAGCCGCAACTCCGCCTCCGTCCGCTCCTCCCCGCCGAAGAACGGCTGGATCAGCACCATCCCCGCGAGCCGCACCCGCTCCCACCCGGCGCCCGCGGCCCAGCGACGGGCCACGTGGTGGGCGATGTTCGCCCCGGCGGAGTCGCCCGCCAGGAAGCAGCAGGAGAGATCAGCCGCGGCCGGGTCGGCGGAGGCGAGGCCCCCGCGGTCGAGGAAGCGGAGCACGTCGGTGCCGTCCTCGTACGGCGCCGGATAGCGGTTCTCCGGGGCGAGGCGGTAGTTCACGGAGATGACGAGGGCGCGGACCTCGCGGCAGATCCGGCGGCAGACGGCGTCGTAGGCGCGGGAGGCGGGGGAGAGGAAAGCGAACCCGCCGCCGTGGAAGAAGACGATGACGGGGAAGGGTTCGCCGGTGGCGGCAGCAGAGTCGGAGGGGGCGAAGAGGCGGAACCAGATGTCGCGGGCCTGGTCGACGACGACGTCAGCGGAGCGGACACCGCGGTGGGGCTTAGCGGAGGCCGGGGAACGGGCGTCCAAGAGGGATAGAAGGCGCCGGTTGACGGTGCCGTTGGAGCGGCGGGCGGCGTCGGTGACGGCGGAGGCGACGGCGACGGAGATCCGCGTCGTCCACGGGAGCGACGGACGGGGCGGTTGCGTCATTTTGCTCGCTCTAGCACTTTTTTAGTGGCGTGGCCGCGACACCGGACGCTTGCGGTGGGGGTGGAGGTGGAGGTGGGTTATGAAGGGATACGGATCACGTGATAATCACGTGCAATGGCATGTGATTTTACTCTTTCGGAGCTTGTGAGCCCAAAAAGACGTAGGAGAGATGCGACGGACTTATGAACCCTTAATATTGCTCCGCTCCCTTCCGTAGGGGAGCTAAGAGCTCATAGTCGAGGTGTACAACTTTAGCCCTTCTCCTAGTGTCATTCTGATAAGGGACCATTTGATCGATCGATCATTAGTGTGACTCGTAGGCTCGTAAGAAATTATCCGCTTTGGGTGATGGATATACCCACACAGTTTTACCCTTTCGAAGCTCGTGAGAGCCAAAAAGTACGTATGAGGATAAGTGATACCTAACGAACTTATAAACTCTTAATTCTTTTACTCCTCAACCAATATGAGACTAAATAGTTTTATTAGTGTTCTTTTAATTATGAGAGTCAATGGCTCATATTGCTTGATTTAAAGCAAGGAGACCCAATGGATTTATAAGCCCTTGACTCTCCTACTCAACGAATATGAGATTAAATAGTCTTATCAGTGCTCTTCTCGATTCAGACACTCTTTCTAATGCTATTTCGATAAGGGATCATTTGATTGATAACCATTGGTGTGGCCCGTAGACTCATGATGAATTATCCACATTGGATGATGGGCATACTCACATGAATTTACCATTTTGAAGCTCATGAGCTTCAAAAAATGCCTTTGAGTGTAAGTGAGACCCGACAGAGTTATAAGCCCTCGATTCCCTTACTCTTTAATCAATATGAAACAAAATGACTTAATTAGTGCTCCCTCTCGTGGGGGAGACAATGACTCATAGTTGAGATGCACGACTCGACTCTCTTTCTAGTGTCATTTTGATAAAAAGATTATTTGATCGGTCGATCATTGATGTGGCCCGTAGGTTCGTGATAAATTATTCACTTTGGACGATGGGTGTATCCGTACGATTTTATCCTTTGAAAACTAGTAAACTCTAATAGATTGTCTATGAAGTTAACGAAGATTTGAGAGGCTGAAGAGCAATTTATTCCCCAACTCCATAACCAACCTGAGAGGACTAAATGACTTGAGGCAATCCAGCGAGACCATGCACTCCAAAATGGAAGCCGTGAGGCGGCGTCACTTCCATCTTCGTGTAACCAAGTGGTTGAGGGAAGGTGGGGGTTAAAGTTGGACGTGGGCACCTGCGATGCACGCGTCGCGTTCCAGCCATCTCTCTCCATGTGGTTGGTGTGACCCTATGAGGTCACGCGCTTCGCGTCAAATCATAGAAATCCATATGACATCATTATTATATGTTTTAATTGCATTCGTAAAAAGGGCCGCAACCCACCCGTTACGAAGGAACGACAGCAGGAATTCAACGTGAGGACGACAGAAATGTCAACGACATGTCTTCATCCAACACCCCCCAAACACCCAATGGACTGCTCTTCTGATCTGACAGATTATTAACATACATAAGCACTAAAATTTAAATGCATGGCGGATCTGACTGTTACAATTGTCATCGTACCAAATAGAATTGAAGTGGAAGAATTATAAAGCACCATAACAGAGCTATATATACCTGCACGCAACGGTACCAAGTACATAACAGAGAAGGAAGGATACAACTAACAATACTAAGATCACGCAAAATTTCAACACAGCCCAGTCTTCACTTTTCTCTCAACAACAGGAAGTCTCAACATCACAATACAGGAGTGATATAATTTACTGACCTCAGAAAAAGAATCTTCATTTCAACTCCGAAACATCAGCAATATAGTCCAGAAGCGGCTCTTATAAACCGCAAGGAGAAACTACTGATATGGAGGTCCAACATCCACGCATCATTTCTTGGTTTTGTCTAACACCTCAATGTATCTCTTTGGAATGCCATAGTGGTCCACCAGGTGCTTTGCCAGGTCTTCGATCACGCCACCTTGAACCAGCACTTCATGTTGTCCCTTCTTACCTGAAATCAATCCACCAAGTAAAAAATTTGAGTGGAAAATCCATTAGATAAACTGAAACACAAATCTAGAATGTCAAAGCCAGAATGACAATGATTTTGCAAGCACCATGGTGAGCAGTCAGCTTAGAAGTACAGAGAGATAGGCACCAGATTCTACAAAATAACCCAGAAATTTTTCTGATATAGTATCATGTGAATTATAGCATACAACACTGTTAATGAAGCTTTCGGCAATTACCTGTTCCAATTACCGTTTGCAACACAATACTGAGACTACCGCATGTCGCGAACGGTCGTTCCGTGAACCGTTCGTCGCTTTTTGTTGCTTGTACAAATGTTGGGCAGCCTGTTTTGCCTTGGTTTTGGGTGATTTTGCCTAGAAATCGTGAGCAAAGCTCAGTCAGAGCGATCGCTCGCTGGAGCAGCCAAAGCGCGATTTTGGATCGCGTGCTGCGACGACCGAACCGAGCGAAGCAAAATGTCAGTCATCTCAGCCCTCTAGAACCCCCCGGGTGGCACAGGGCTGGATGGGGCTTCGGGATATTAGTTGGGCGTGAGCACTCAAAGAAATTAAAGTCTTTTGCATCCTTGGGAACCGTCGTTTGTGGACTTGCGATCGTTCTTACAGCCCTCCAAAGGCCTGTTTCGCTCTCTTTCTCTCTTTTTCTGCTGCACACAAGGTGTTTGACGAATTGCTTGTAAGAGCTGCCCTCTTGGCGAGACGTCGGGACTTGTCCGTCGCTCGTTTTCAAAACTAATCAATTTCTCTTTTTGCAGGTCCTTCGGGACCCGCACGAGGTTGCAATTGGGCTGACCCTTTGCGGGCAAATACAATTCGGCGTTTCATGACTTAGGCAATCCCAGCTAAGTCTAGAACATTGGCCAAAGATTGCTTCACGACTTAAGCAATTCCAGCTAAGTCTACAAGTTTATCGCAAGGGTGCCACACGGCTTAAGCAAATTCCGCTAAGTCCGTGACATTATGGTATAAGAGCCGACAAGCAATTCGAACAAACAAGTTCGTAATCTCGCCATGGCGAAACACTATGGTGAATCGAGCAAGATGGGGCAAGCCGGACCTTTGCCCCAAGCAACCGCAAGTGGGCTGCAAGTGCAAACTCGCTTGCAAACTGCTGGAGCCGCTCATGAGGAGCGTGGTAGTGAACATGACGAGCATGAAGTTGGGTACTCTCCGCGAGCGGAGGAAGCACAATCTGGTACACCAACTGGGAAAATGAGCCACAAGGAGAGACTTTCAACGATGGAGACCTGCCTCGATGTTCTTGAAGCGAGCTTGGAGGAACTCTATCAAGGCCAAGGAAGACTCCTTGGGGTAAAGAGCTCGCAAAAAGAAGCTGAATCTCGGATCGACAGGGTTGAGTCCCTGGTCGACCGATTGACGGAGGATCCTAAAGACTCCGTACGACATCTACATGAAGTTGTGGCGGAACTCACAGCCAAAGTGACGTTGCTCACTAGAACTCTTAATGCAGGAGGGAACAATACCCGCACTGCACCACCACAAAGCTTCAGAGCACCAGAGCCGCATTGCTATGGGGGCATTAGAGATGCCAAAGAGCTCGTGAATTTCCTATTCGACATGGAATAATATTTTCATGCTACGAGACTCGATTCAGGGGAAACTAAAGTTTCGATAGCAACCATGTATCTGAATGGAGACGCAAAATTTTGGTGGCGAACCCGTTGGGAAGAGATCCAACAATGCCGATGCCGAGTGGATACGTGGGAAGACTTGAAACGCGAGTTAAGAACGCAATTTTTGCCCGAGAACACTGAGTTCGTTGCAAGAAGGAAACAAAGACAACTCTGCCAAAGTACTTCCATCCGAGACTATGTGAAGCAATTTTCTGCACTGATGCTGGATATACAAGACATGTCCGAAAAGGATAAACTATTCAGCTTCCTCGATGGCTTAAAGCCATGGGCACAACAAGAACTAAATCGGAGGAATGTCACCGACGTGGTCGGGGCAATTGCAGCCGCAGAAAGGCTAACTGATTTCGTTTCTTCGGAGGATTTGGGAAAGAAGAAACAATCCTCGGGAAATCGCCCAGCAAAATACTCTCGTGCAAAGGAGTCTGAGGGCGAACAGAAGAAAAAGAGCTTCCACAAGGGACCAAGCTCAAAAGGCAAAGCCCCGAAATCTAGCGGATGCTTCTTGTGAAGAGGACCACACATGGTGAGGGAGTGCCCGCAGAAGCAGGCGCTCAACGCCTTAACAGCGTCAATACATCCCCACAAGTCGGACAAGGGCAAAGCCGTCGCCCTTAGTTCGAGTAGTTCAGAGTCTAGCAGCGACGACGAGGAGTCGCAAGGACCCCGAATGGGAGCGATGCATTTGTTGAATGCATTACGGGGTCAAGTGGGAGAGAGAACAAAGACAAAGGTGCAGAAGGCAGCAAGCAACGAGCTAATGTATGTGGACATTAAGCTTAATGGTCGAACAACCCTGGCAATGGTGGACACCGGAGCTACCTACAACTTTATTGCCAATCGGAAAGCAAAGTGGCTTGGATTTGTCTTGGAGAAGAACCCAAGTCGCATGAAGGCTGTGAACTCGGTGGCCAAGCAAATCTCCGGATTAGCAAAGGGAGTCCCTATCAAGATTGGAACGTGGAGCGGGTGCACGAATATGATGGCAATGCCATTGGACGACTTCCAAGTGATTCTTGGAATGGAGTTCATGTACGCGGCGAAGTTAGTGCCGATGTCGTTCCTAAACTCTTTATGCCTGATGGGAGGCGATGACCCCTGCGTAGTTCCATTTTCCCGAGGGAGAACCAAGGACCCACAGCAAATATCGACATTACAATTGAAGAAAGGGGTGCGGAAAGGTGAATTAACTTTCGTGGCTGCTGTGAAGCTAGAGCCACTTGACGGGGAGGCCATTCACGAACCTGCCGTGGTGGCAAATGTTCTGAAAGAGTTCAAAGACGTCATGCCACCCGAGTTGCCGAAGACTCTACCACCACGCAGAAGCGTGGATCATAACATTGAGTTGGAGCCGGGAGTTAAGCCTCCAACGAGACCACTCTACCGCATGGCCCCTCTAGAGTTAGCAGAACTGAGGAAGCAGTTAGATGAACTACTAAGCGATGGTCTCATTCGCAATTCAAAGGCACCATTCAGAGCTCCAATTCTCTTCCAGAAGAAACAAGATGGGAGCCTCCGATTATGTATCGATTATCGAGCCCTGAACAAAATGACAGTGAAGAACAAATCTCCCATTCCGCTCATCGCGGATTTATTCGATCAACTGGGCAAGGCCAAGTATTTCTCCAAACTCGACCTTCGGTCGGGGTATTGGTAAATGCGCATTGCAGAAGGTGATGAGGCGAAGACTACCTGTGTAACCAGGTACGGAGCGTTCGAGTTTCTGGTGATGCCTTTTGGTTTAACCAACGCTCCGGCCACATTCTGTACTCTGATGAACCAGCTTTTCAAAGAGTATTTAGATAAGTTTGTGGTCGTCTACCTAGATGATATTGTCGTCTATAGTCAGACGCTCGAGGAGCACACTGAACACCTTCGGATAATCTTCAGAGTTCTCAGGGAGAACACCTTGTTTGTGAAGAGGGAGAAGTGCTACTTTACGCAAACTGAAATTTTGTTCTTGGGACATCGAATCGGCGGTGGTTCCATTCGGATGGACGAATCAAAGGTGCAAGCTGTGGCAGAATGGCGAACACCGAAGAAGGTACCTGAGTTGAGATCCTTCCTTGGTTTCGTCAACTATTATCGACGCTTCATTTTCGGATTTTAAAGCGCGCAGCTCCACTGACGGAGTTGCTAAAGGAGGAGCAGTCTTGGAGATGGTCGGACAAGTGTGAAGCGGCTTTCCAAGATCTAAAGACTGCCGTGTTGGAGAAATCAGTACTCAAATTACCAGACTACGGGAAGCCTTTTGAAATCCATACAGATGCTTCTAACTTCGCTATTGGGGGAGTACTTTTACAAGAGGGTTATCCAGTGGCCTATGAGAGTCGCAAGCTCAATGAGACCGAGAGGCGATATCCAGTGCATGAGAAAGAGATGACAGCGATGGTCCACTGTCTACGAGTCTGACGACACTACCTTTTGGAAGCACCATTTGTGCTAAGGACAGACAATGTCGCATTGAGTTACTTCCAGACTCAAAAGAAACTCTCCCCAAAACAGGCAAGATGGTAGGACTTCTTGGCCAAATTCGATATGGTAATGGAGTACAAGCCCGGAAAGACAAATGTCGTGGTCGATGCATTGAGCCGAAAAGTGAAGCTGGTGAATGCTATACAGTTGGAAGGTGGAGGCCAAGCAAGTCAGTTGCACTCCAACTTTCTTTCCAGGATCAGGGATGGACTGTATAGCGATCCTCAAGCAGTAACCCTGATGCAACTCATTCAAGAGGGCAAGGCGCGACGATTTTGGGTCCAGGAGGGACTCTTTTACACTAAAGGGAATAGAGTTTATGTTCTACGAGTGGACAACTTGAGGTGTGAACTCTTGAGAGAGTGTCACAATTCCCTTTGGGCCGGACATCCGGGCATTCATCGGACAATGGCTCTCGTGGAGAAGGCATTCTATTGGCCAAAGATGGGGACAAATGTGGAGGGTTATGTTCGTACATGCCTTACGTGCCAACAAGATAAGGTAGAGGACTTCATATCCAGCTTGCCCGCAGTAGGGGGACTGAGATCGATATCGATACTTGTAATTGTCGATCGGTTTTCAAAGTATGCAACGTTTATTGCTGCACCCCTACATTGTTCAGCGGAAGAGGTGGTCAAGTTGATGATGAAGAATGTGGTGAAGTATTGGGGAGTTCCACACAATATCATTAGTGATCGAGATTCTCGGTTCTTGGGATGATTCTGGACCGAGCTATTCAAGGTGTTGGGATCGAAGTTATACTTCTCCACAAGCCTCCAACCCAAACGGATGGTCAAACAGAAAAGATTAACTCACTGTTGGAATAGTATCTCCCACACTATGTGAGTGCTAACCAACGAGATTGGATGAAACTGTTGGACAAAGCCCAATTCTCCTACAACTTGCAGCGGAGCTCTGCGTCCAACAAGAGCCCCTTCGAGATTATCACAGGACAACAGCTGTCGACTCCTCACACATTAGCCATTGGATATACGGGGAGTAGTCCGTCAGCATATCACTTTACAAAAGAATGGCATCGAAATGTAGATATTGCACGGGCCTACTTGGAGAAGGCGACTAAAAAGATGAAGAAATGGGCGGACTTGGGAAGGCGACCCTAGGAATTTAAAGTTGGTGACTTGATGTTGGTAAAGCTCCAACCAGCATCACTCCAGTTCTTTAGGCACAAAGCGCACAAAGGATTGGTACGCAAGTATAAAGGGCCCTTCCTAATCATCAGTCGAGTAGGCAACATCTCCTACAAGTTGCAGCTGCCAGCATGGTTCAAAATTCATAACGTCTTCCATGCAAGCAACTTGAAAGCCTACCATTCAGATCCGCAAGACGCCTAACAAAATATTTCAACTCGACTACCCCCAATCAGAGCCTCCTACGAAAAGCAAGTTGAGACAATTCTAGCGGATCGCAAGACTAAGCTACCCAACGGAGCGAAGCAAACTGAATACTTGGTGAAGTGGCAAAAACTTCCCCTATCTAAAGCCAGTTAGGAGCCAGAAGATGCCCTACGACATAAAGAAGCCTGCGTTAAAGCCTATCAACAAGCGTCGACGAGGGCGTCGACAAGTTAAGTGGGGGAGAATGTCACGAACGGTCGTTCCGTAAAACGTTCGTCACTTTTTGTTGCTTGTACAAATGTTGGGCAACCTGTTTTGCCTTGGTTTTGGGTGATTTTGCCTAGAAATTATGAAAAATCTATCTGTCGCAGAGCGATCGCCGCCGCGGAGCTAGAAGCCAAACCGCCTAGTTTTGGGTCGTTTTAGCGACGACCGAACCAAGCGAGCAAAATGTCACCATCTCAACTCTGGAACCCGCGGTGTATGGATGGGGCTTCGGGATATTAGTCGGGCGTGAGCACTCAAAGAAATTGAAGTGTTTTGTGTCCGCACCCTTGAGAACCATCGTTTGTGGACTTGCGACCGTTCTTACAGCCATCCAAAGTCCTGTTTCGCTCTTTCTCTCTTTTTCTGCTGCACACAAGGTGTTCGACGAATTGCTTGTAAGAGCTGCCCTCTTGGTGAGACGTCGGGACTTGTCCGTCGCTCGTTTTCAAAACTAATAAACTTCTTTTTTTGCAGGTCCTTTGGGACCCGCACGAGGTTGCAATTGGGCTGATCCTTTGCGGGCAAATACGCTTCGGCGTTTCATGACTTAGGCAATCATAGCTAAGTCCGGAACATTGGCCAAAGATTGCTTCACGACTTAGGCAATTCCAGCTAAGTCTACAAGTTTGTCGCAAGGGTGCCACAGGCTTACGCAAATTCCGCTAAGTCCATGACAGCATGTTTACCTTCTTTTCTTTCATTGCCATCTAAATTTTCAAACAAAAACTCCAATAGTTCTGAAGATGTGCTGATCATAGTCACAGGTGTAAAATTTAGTCAGGCAGATGATTTATAGTTTTATCAAGACTGCCTCAAGGAAATGAGCAGTCATATATATTCAGACTTCCCAAGTCCTTCAAACGTTTAATTATCTTAGCAACACAATACCCACAACAGTGAGCAAATACATCGCCAATCATTTGGCTCCATTAAGGGCGACAACTTTGATAATCAAAGATGCCTCTCACATATTTGAACATATTTGGCATTGGATGCCTCTCACAACACCTTCTGTTATATAGGTTAATATATTACCTACTTATAGATAATAAAACAAAAGAAACTATCTCGACTTGATTGTGAATCATCCAAAAGCACCTGGATTGTCGTGCAAGTAGTCAATGCACTCAACAAAGAAATCATGCTTGTCCATCTACAACAATTATATAAGAAATCAACCTTATGCTAATTGAAAAAGATCAAACCTGGAATTTCTGCCACTGATGTACTGCACGCAAACTTCTTTTGCAATTCGGAAGCCAGTGAATCAGCATCCATCAAAAAAGTTTCCAAGCCTGAGACTCTAGTCACCTTCTTGTTCCCTTGTCGTCGTTCAGTCATAATCTGAATGGGTCTTACAGCACCCTTACGCACGGCAACTTCATTTCCTTTCGATACTCTGTGATGAATCTGCATCCTGCTTAAAAATGTTGAACCTAGATCTTTCTTGTGGACCTCTGTGGGATAAGTTGAGCCCTTCTTGATAGTCCCTTTGTAAAGAGCATCACACAATGTAGCATCCAGAACTACCATTGCCTTATCTGTCGGCTTGACCAGATTTTCCTTCTCAACATATCTGACTTGCCAAGAATTAAACTAAACAGTGACTATTCCAGAACATCACAACATAAAATGAAAAGAAGTGATAACAAGAAGATCTTATAAGCCATGTAATTCAACAAACCCTGTTAGAAGCGAAAAGCAGGATTTTACATCAAATGCACCTGAAGGCAATGTCTGCGGCATCTGACGCACTATAATAGCTTCCGGTGTCAGCTCCAACAGCGCTGAATATGGACTTTACATGAGTGCTTGGTTTGTAGACTTCAACCACCTCAAGTTGTAGTTTCGCCTGAGCACCCTCACTAACTGAGTTATCATGCCTTTGTTCAGCATTTTCTGGTACCCGTTTCTCTGGCTTAAATGCCATGAATTCTTGATGACCACGGTTAATGCCAAGTAACATAACCTCTTTTTTATACTTATCCTCTTTTGCTGATATCTGTTCAAAATTAGCAATCAACAAGAAAGAAACCTTTTGCATCAGCTTATAAACATCAAATGTCTAATAACTCATTAACTCCTATCCAAATTTCTGATAAAGACGAGTGTAAAAAAAATGAAACTATATTTAATAAGCACTATAATCATGCACATTACTTCGTACATGCTCATACTCTAAGTAGTATCCTAGAAGCTGCTGTTCCAATTAGGAAGGTGTTGTTATTTGTTCCATCATCAGATGTGAAGATTAGACAAACATATTTAACGAGGTAAATGATATAGAAAGGCAGAACTGAGTGCTCATTCCAGGATCCAGATGGTAGATGACTTTTGATCAAGAAGTGTTTGGTCCTAGACAGTTGCCTAAACACATCTTAGATCATCGGAGAAGCTCATTCTAGCAACCAAAAAAAGGTCAGCAAGTAATCATGTGCATTTTTCAGAAGGAATAGACAACCTAGCAGGATAGCATGCTTGTATACTGCTAGAGCAGAAATAAATGGATGAACTCTCAATTTTATTCACAGTAAAGGGAAATTTGAGAAAATAGCTTCACATACCAACAAGAACTTAAAAATCACTCCCAAACAGTGCTATCACTGATTGTATATGTGTCTGTTCAAGATTGTTCAATGCTCTAACAGTGATAAAGAAACCCAAAACTAAAGAAGTACCATAATTTCTTTTTCAAAATATTACTAAAAGCTTAGGGTAAATGCTCACCAGCCCAGCAGAAGATTTGGATTGCAACCACTTCGAAAGTTTCTTATGAGAAGATTTTTTAATGTCCAAAGTAATGCCTGAAGGTCTGCATGGTAGTACATGGTTTGACCTATGTGCCACAAGCATATTACATAAGAAAACTGAATTATTTAGAGAACAATTCAAGCACAGAAAACATATTGTACTTGAAGTAAGCATATATTCATATCACAGAATCTAGAGAATCTAGAAATAGCATGAAAGACCCACCATTTGAACTTAATGTAGTTGACAAGTCTCAGTTTTCTTTTGTTTCGAGTAGGATAGAGGGTATAGGCAGTAAGTCTCTAACTCAATTCAACATGACACGTCATGATAGGTTATAATGTAATGGCTTGGCAATATAACAAAAGTCCTATGGAATTATCAACAAAACCAGTATGAACTAATAGAGTTTGTGACTTCCATGGTTAATGGCAAAAATGTGATACAGAATCAACATACAACTCCAACCTATAGAAAGGGCAAAGAGCAACATGAATAATAAAAGCATGACTACAAAATGTCAGCATTTTATAATACTAAAATGCTAAATCTTTAGGACATGAAATCTAACATCTGTCTTGGCACTTCTGCCGTCAACCTTGTAGTTGAAAGATAAACCAGTTTCACGGATGGGCAGAATCATATGACATTTATTACCCTTTAATACACAACAAATTTGAACAAACTTAACTAGTAACTTTCTGAGCCAACAATTACAGCAAAAAAATTATATTTGTAATAGGAAGAATAAACTAACTGACAGAAAGTTATTTATTCAACAATCAAGATAAATGGTTTGAAAACTAGAAGTTTTACCATAGTGTGCTTCCGGGCATGGGAAGATCTTTATCTTTAACCGTTGTATGTAATGCTTGCAAGAGGCATTTGTCCAGGAGGGCATCAACTTCTTCACCAGACAAAGTTTGCTGTTCTTTCTCATCAGTTGGTTCTTCAGCTGTAACATTGTCTGATACTTTTAGCCCACTTACATCAGCAGTCATTTCTTTGGAGATTTGATCAGTAACATCTAAGTTCATTGGAAAATCAGTATCTGTGCTGGCATGGATATTTGATATATCAACATGATCACTTTTTGCTGTATTAACATGATCTTCATCATTTGAAGCATCCAAAGGTTCATCAGATGGCTGAGAAACGGATAATAAATTAGGATCTTCCATGACAACGTCTTCCAAAAAGCCAGCATTTGGAATATAGTGACCTTCAGCTGATTGCCTGTATGGAACAAAAGCAACATTAAGTAATACGTCGGGTTAAAAAATTCTCCAGCCTTCGGCCAAGATACTTACCACAGATGATCACGATAATAATGTGTTATTCTTAATGCCTTCCCACGTAAACCAGCTTTTAGGGCTTCTGAACTACTCATAGTGGTGGCTCCAACCTATAGAAATTGGGTAACACATCACAACAATGGTTTGCACTGGAATGCAGGAACAAAATGGAACTTTAAACACAATAAAATGTTCAGATAAAGGACACTTACTGCGATTGGTGCTGGATTGCCAGGAACTTTTACTGCCCATGGTTGCCCAGATAAGAATGAAGGCAGGCCTTCAGGAGGTATACTAATACCAGGGAACATCAAATCAGCACCTCCAATCACATAGCGAGAAACCTCACCACCCTTGAGCAGAAAGGATGGTACTAGTTCTGGAACTTTCCACAGCGCATAAACTGTGAATTCAACAATATAATAAATTCTCAGTCTATCAGTAATGTAGCAAACACCTGATTCCTAAATATAAATGATCAATATGGTTTAGAATTAGTTAAAACCTTATCTTTACAATTACAATAATGTCACTGCTGGTCAGTAGAGAGTATAACCACAAGATAGATCAAGAAAAATATCATTCTGCTGAAAGATGCATCCATTTAGCCAATTCAATTGCCTAATATTAATCTCTAACTGAATTACCAACTTCAGCATGTTGGACATTTTGCATCCTAAATATGCACAGTAAGCTATTGTGGAGTTCCCTAAAATAAACAAGAGAAAGCATCATAAAAAGAACTAGTAGAAAAAGGTGAAAAAAACAAAATAGTACAAGAAATTTGGACAATTCAGAAGTATACTCTATATGAACCTTTAATCTTTACATGACTGTATCCATGTCAAAACTAACTACCAGCATATGAAAATATATATCATATCATGACACTGGCAATACAGCTGCAATAACGTAGAAACCTGAACTAGTATGAAAGATTGCATAAGATTGAAAGCAGATAAAACTAGCAGCAGTAAATTCTATATGATATCAGACAATAACAACAAGCTGCAATGTCGCACCTATTTCTACATGGATCTTTTCCTGACATTGAGCCCTATTTATGGCAATATAGTATTCAAATTAAGAGCAAAGTCAAATCTAATCTTATTGTTCCTGGTGAAGTTTTCTTAGATCACCCACTGTTTCTCCTTGCAACAATAATTATAATTGACTCAATTCGTCTGACCAGAGCATTTTCATGCCATCTTTGATGGTTTTCCCTCACATTACCCTCAATAAGAAGAGGGCTTAATCATTTACAAAAGTAGACATTTCTTACTGAATCTATTTCACTGATCTCACACATCCATCTCAACATTCCGTAAAGTTTGGCTAGCCTTGCAGATAACTTATCATTTTGCATTTACACAAAAGATCAACAGAACCTTCCATGCGACTCACAATTATAATCATCACACTTTTATTTCAAAAAAAATATATAGTCAAACTCCATTCTCTGTTGAAATATATTCAATATGCTTTAAACTTCTATTCATGATAAATTTTTATCTAGCTATGTTGACTGTCCTCTTTATTTTTCTTATAACATTACTGAAGTTCAAATTTACACATACATTCTTAATCCTACATAAACTAAAACTATTAATTTTTAAAGTTTGTCCCTATAACTCAAGTTCAGAATTAACTACAACTACACTCTCAGTCTCATCAATTGTAACAATATAATTCTTCAATATCTTGGACTTGCTTCAAATCCTTCAAACCAAACTCAAAGAAAGGATGTCATTACGCAGAGTCAAAGCCAACTATTAATGGGTAAAGGAAATCTTGATTTTATTATATATAACTCAAGTACGAACACGTCTCCATTTGGGAACTATAATGAAAGATGATGAAATACAAACGACGAAAAAGCCAAAATGGAAGGCAAAGCTTCCAATTAATCATCCTTAAAAAATGTCCTTTCAATAATGCCTGTTGATATAAATGCTCCAAATTTTCTTATTTGTTGATGCTCTCCTCCTTTTTCTGTATGATTCTTATTTGGAGAGATAAGTTTGCTGATCACCATGATCCTTGATAAGAGTTCAGTTTCCATGGTAGAAAACATCTGCAATCAACCACCCATTTAGTTGACATGATTTTGAATATTGACCAGCTCCTGTATTCAATCAAAAAAATTCTTGCACGTCATGAAGGTAACATCATAACCATTCATGTCATATTGATATTAGATTGAATGTTTATGATAGATGATTTAGCTTAAGACTGCATTCTTTAGAAGTTGATATAGTTCTTTAAGCACACATTTACCTGAACAGAGTCAACTAACAGGCAAAAAAATCATTAAATGTGATAATGTAGATTGAATTTATTTGGAGATGCAAACATGTAGACCTGTCTAAAAAGAATATTGAGGTGTTTCTACCAACATAACGCTGAAAATATGAGAGAACAAAGTATACTAGAGTATAAGAACACAATAAATTGTAAACACCTGTTGGGTATATTTCAGTGCCTCGTCCATCAATGTCAAAAAGCATAGGAAGCCCTCCTTCTATAACATAAACATGAACCCTATTTGTGTATTTAGCCACTGCTATGTCAGCCTAAAAATGTTTTGTTGGGAAAAGGAAAAAAAATGTAAGTTGCAGCAAATTATAGATTCAAGCAAAAATATAGCATTATACATTATGCAGAATGAGACAGAACAAAAATGATGCAAATACATGGATTTGTAAACAGATTTCGAACTGCAAGTGGAGTTATATTGCAAAAGTCAAAATAGAGTTATATTAAATATGATATGTCCCTCATCTGTCTCATCAAAACTGATTTGTAAATAGATTTTGAACTATAAATGTAGTTTGGGTCTTGGGAAATTCAAAAGTGTAATCTGAAGACATTAGGTAGCAGAAAAGCATGGGCCCAAGAGATCTCCAGATATCTAAAGCTAGGAATGTATTTGCATATGTATTCAACTAGAGATTGATGAATATGCTGCAATCTAGTTATTATTGCCAAACACTATTGAACACAGTAAAAGAAGGAATTCAGGAATGCTGCATAAAATTACGAAAGTCATTCTCAGTGAACAAAAAGCATGCATGCATTGATCAATTGTAGCCTATACAAAAGCAAAATTATAATAAATTTACCATAGTAAGAGAACTGGTTAAACAGGATTTTCATTGATGACAAGTAATAAACTCTCACGGAACATATATGAGACATTATTTGTTAATTATTATGTGGTCTCATCAAACTTGTAAATCTTTTTCAAGTCTATAATATAATTTACAGTTCTTAAAAGTTAAAACCATAAATCTGCACAAGACTGATAAATTAATTTAGTTTATAAACTGTGGCATTTTGGTGTAAACTGTAAATTGTGCATCCACACATCCACAATCAAGTCAAGCATCTTTTCTTGGGTTGTTAGACACATTACAATGATGACTTATCAACTGAAGGTTAAGTGCCAACTAAGGTTTTCTCTGGACACATCAGCTTTTAACTTTTCTTTCTTTTTCCAATTCCTGTTAAAATAGACCTTATTGATACTCACGGAAACTTTTTAAGGAAGTACAACCTTCATAAATCCTAATACACTAATTGTTATGCCAATAACAAGGTCAAGCATTTTTCAAATCTTTTATGCCACTCACTCTCATGTTAGCCTCTGTTTGTCCTTTCTGTTTTTCCTATCCTCCAGTTAAAATTCATGTAGTTATAATCTAACAATATACAGAAAGTAATTGTGCAACTCCAAAATAATGTGCCAACACAACTACATACATAATGGTGAAACGATTTTGTGATATACACAGCATAAGTAGAATGACTACTTGAAAGAAAGCAAGACAGAGATACAAGCTGCTGTGCATTTATTCTATTCATGGCCCATGTTGTCTCCCTCATGCATATTACAGGTTTTCATCATTTCATAAACTAGTTGCCACTTTGTACCTTAGGAGGAAGAATTTCATCAATATTAGCATCTGAAGCATGTGGAAATCTTTCCTTTGCGGTTCTTCTCAGCTTCTTCTTATCTGCTCCTGATAGGCGCTGCAATAATTTTGCCTCAACTGGCTTTTTAAACATGATTACTTGCCAGTATCAAGCAGACTAAGTGTAGATGGTGCTGCATAGACATCATTCAACTGTTAGTGCATAGTTTTGCAGAAAGCGTACATAAGATTCCATTTTGATTAACCCTACAAGTTTAGTTTTACACCTAAGAAACATCAGTTATGTTTTCATTATTGATTAATTGAAGAAATTTGGTAGATTGTCCACCTTAATCCTCTAATATGCCAAAGAAAGGGCTACTAGGTCCATAAGCAATTCATGACGATTGTGGCTTTTCTTGCAAAACCTACTGAGCTATATCATGCAGCTGGAATCCATCTAGTGCTAATATAACATACTCGACCACTCAAACCTAAATATTCTGACAAAAAATTTGGACATACGACTGTCAAATGGACGATCGGCATGCACCTACACCACCACGACAACCCTACACAAGAAATCTGGTCATGAGCCTAGGTTTCTATGATTACAAACTAAATGCAAGTTCCAGAAGCTCAGCAAACAACCATTATTGTAACATCAGATTCCTTTTACCCTACACAGGAACCAAGAATGATCATAATTTTGCGATTCTCGAACAAATTCGAGGCGTCACAACATACCCTAACAAGATCCGAGCGCAGTAACCAGAACCGATGCTAACAAGACCCAATCGCAGAGGATTAAACCCAAATGAATAGATTGGAGTCGAGTATACGGAAGAGTAAAGAGATACTAGAGATCGGATTACCGAAGGAGAAACCCTTCGTTAGAGCAAGATGCCGAGAAGACGACACCGGAGTCGAGGAGGCCAAGGGCGGCGCCCGTGACCATAAATGGAAGTCCGCAGTATGGGATCCTTCGCGATGCAAAGGCTGTATCGGAGCACGTGATAACCACGACTTGGATCCGACAGTCTGGTTTGGGTTTGGCCACTCACGTGCCGAACACGACGCCGGATCACCGTCGAAACACGCGATCTAATATTGTCGTGCTTTGAGATTCGTGACGATATCACATTGTGTCGGTGCGTCCCGAAGTCGAATCTAATTCTGCATTGACGCCATTGGGTTGGGTTCGGCTACCCAAGTAACTGAATTGGATGTGGGTGAGATCGGCCCGATCACATCGAACCACACCGCAAACCGGTACGGCCACTGGACCGTTACCCGCAACTGCGGCCCGCCAACATCGCGAACGAATCGGACGGCCGAGATCTGGCCGATGGCCGGGAATTGGCGCGCACGTAGTTTTGATTCGGGCCCATCTTTTCTTGGACGCTCCCCGTCGTACCATCTCGTTCTCGATGACGGGCAATCTGGGCTTTACGAGTGGGGTCGGCTGTAGTTTGTGGTATATCTACACGGGTAGAGGAGAGGGTAAGTGACGTAGGGTGAAGCAACGCTCATCGAACGGGATCGTCGTGGTCTCCTCTCTTGATGAAACATTTCGGCGGGATTACAAGGAAAAAAGAACGGGAAAAATGCGTTGGCTCAGCGGGATTTTAGGGATTGGGGATCCGCAAAACCCTCTCCGCTACCTTTACTCTCCTCCAATCCTCTGACAGGTTGCTAGAATTAATCTCTTTTCTCTTCTCTTTCGTTTTTTTTCCCGAAAAAAAGACCGATTGTTTGGTCTAATTCTGTATGCTTTCTTTTTTCCCCAAGAGCGGACTCGGAGCTCCTCTTTTTTCTATGTTCATTTGAAGGATAATAATCCTGTTCTTGTGTTTTTCCTCGAAAGGCGGCAGCTTTTGCTCGAAATCTTGTGCATTGCGGTCAGGGCTTTTGCAGCTCCTTTGTCCGTCCTCGTTCTAATCCGTCAACTGTTTGGATACAATTTGTCTGTTGTCGAGGAGGATCCTGCGGGTCGAAAGTTGTTGTATAATTCGGAAAAGATTGGATCTTTTTGGCTTCTCACTGAGCGATTGTGTTCATTTATTGAAGATTTCGGAATCTTTTCGGACTCGCTCGAGCTGAATGCAAGGGGAAGATTGGAATCAGCGCCATTGATTTTTGGGTAATGCACCCGGACCAAATGCACTTGTGCTGCCAATAGACGAAGACCGCGTGCGCTTGTTGCGTTTATGGGCTGCATCTGCTCCAAAGGTATCATCCCGGACGGCGACGGCGAGACCGACCGGACAAAGTCCTTGAAGCGGTTCGTCACAATCTCCAAGAAAGAGGAGGTTGTGGCAGCCATCGCTGATGTCGCAATTAACGGTAACCTATCGAAGCCACAAGACGATGCTGTCACCTCCCTGCCCTCACCAGCTGCAGCGGGGGAGAAGAAAGCCGCAGGTGGTTCTGAAAGGGCTAGGAATGGCGGCGGCCAACAGCAGAGACTGCCTACTGCAGATGCGGGGGCAAATGGAGATGGTCTGGAGGCTGCGGATGCGCCGACTGAAGCAGAGGCCTTCTGCGGGGAACATGCTGTGGCAGGCTGGCCTTCTTGGCTAACTGCTGTAGCCGGGGACGCGGTAAACGGGTGGCAGCCTCGCAGAGCCGGATCATTTGAGAAACTAGACAAGGTTAGGAAACACTTGTTCCTTCTTCCTCTTCAACTATTGATGCTTATTTGCTGCTTTGTTGTTTGTCACAAATTATGAGGATTGATGATCCAGTAGCCACAATTTGTTCTAGGTCAAAATACTCAAGAGTATGTGAAATACCAAACATTTTTATATATCATTGTATGTAGTTTATTCCCGACTCTGTGTTGTCTTTATGTGAATCATTTAAAGACTGGTTTTTAGGATACAAACAAGAAATGATTAATTCTCCCTATTTAATGATAAATTCTATCATATACCTATATAGAAAGGCTAGTATGAGATGAATTCAAGATAAACAAAGCTGATTTGTGATCTTAATATAATCCTCTTTGGCTTTAATCAGTACTGCCATCAGGCCATTCCAATAAATGAATGTGGAATGATGATTAGGATCCTTTCAGGCTACTCGGCATTTACGGTAGTTTATAGGCTTGTTGGCATATTGGGTGATCTGCAAATGATAAGTAATTCCAAACTTTCCACTTGATTCGCTGAAATGTTTCCATTGGCGTAATGCCAACACTCATCCATGGATCATTGAAGCTGTTTACCTCATTGAAGTAGTAATTTCTGTGAAGAAAAAGGCTATATGCAAAGTGAGCAATGAGTAGTTTTTATTAATTGTTGTCCGAGAAAGAAATTGGTGATAAAAATTAATTTTGCACAAGATTTTATTTGGTCATCCGGATTGATCGTGTGCATCGGTTATATCATCTCTGCTAAATATGCCTTATTTGCAGATTGGACAAGGAACTTATAGTACTGTGTATAGAGCCCGTGATCATGAAACTGGTAAAATTGTTGCACTCAAGAAAGTGCGATTTGTTAATATGGATCCCGAAAGCGTTCGGTTTATGGCACGAGAAATTCATGTTTTGCGCCGGCTTGATCACCCGAATGTTATAAAGCTTGAAGGTATAGTTGCATCACAAAAGTCATGCAACTTGTATCTTGTTTTTGAGTACATGGAGCATGATCTCGCTGGACTTGCTGCAAAGCCTGGTGTCAAGTTTACCGAACCACAGGTCTCTCTTGCATATATTTGGAAATGTCAGTTTAATTTTCTGAAATCACATATTCTCAGACTGCCTTCATATGCATTTCAGGTGAAGTGTTATATGCAACAGTTACTTGAAGGGCTTGTTCATTGCCACAGTCAAGGGGTTTTGCATCGGGATATCAAGGGCTCAAATCTTCTGATTGATGATAATGGCATTCTTAAAATAGCAGATTTTGGCCTAGCAACATTTTTCAATCCTGAGCAGAAACAGCCATTGACAAGCCGTGTGGTAACGTTGTGGTATCGGCCCCCTGAGCTTTTGCTTGGTGCCACAGAGTATGGTGTTGCTGTTGATTTGTGGAGTTCTGGATGCATCCTTGCAGAGTTGCTTGCAGGGAAGCCAATCATGCCTGGAAGAACAGAGGTATAACCCTTCTGCTTAAGCACTTGGATATAACAAATTAAAGAATGCGCGAAACAACCCGAATTGATACAGAAAAGGAATGTTTTGAATAATTTGCATAAAGAGAATCTAACATGAAGGGCTCCTATTTTATTGTGATGATCCACTTCAAACATATCAGCTGTTATTTTCATTGCAACTGGCTCCCTTAAGTTCTACTCATAGTTGAAGACACCTTCATTCTGAATGAAATACATGATCATCCAAAAAGTACACTTTTTCGAAGTTTAACGTTACCATATAATCTTAAGTCCACAACTAAATTGTTGCACCATTGTGCCACTGTTACAGTCAGATTCTGCACTAAACCACCATCGCTTCATTTCCGTTGTTGATGTCATGATTCTTGCTGCTTTTCTTGTTATCTGTCTTGAAACTTTTCACTGCCTCAACTGTTCTAAAGAATCAATGTGTGAAGATTTTATGCTGGAATAAGTAACAGAAGCTTTTCTTTCCCTTAAGAATAGGCAAAATTTAGAAGGTTTTGGAAATTTATTTCCTATGTAATTGGATTTACAAATGAAGGCATGTTTCTGATCTAAATAATCAAATTATACTTTCCCCAGAGATTTCACTATTCTGCCATGGATCTGAAACTGGCACATAATTCTGATGGTTGCTGAATTCTTGATTTCTCATCCGGTCTTCTATATCTAGGTGGAACAACTGCACAAGATTTTTAAGCTCTGTGGATCACCACCTGATGATTACTGGAAGAAACTGAAGTTGCCAGATGCAACTATCTTCAAACCTCAGCACCAGTATAAGCGTTGTGTTGCAGAGACATTCAAGGATTTTCCTTCATCAGCTTTAACTCTCTTGGATCCTCTTCTATCAATAGAACCGGCACATCGTGGAACAGCAGCTTCAGCCCTTGAGAGCGAAGTAAGTTCTGATTTTATTGCTCTTACCGTTCATGTAAGATGGTTCTTAGAACTTCTTTTGCGGTATAATTTAAAGAACAAACTCGGGCTGCTACTGTTATTGTGAAGATTTTTCTTTTTCCTGCTAAATGTTCTTACAAGTATTTTTGACAGATTTGTAAGGAAATCTGTCTGGTGATAATTATTTTTCTACTAATTTCAATTTAAACCATATTCTGATGTTAATTTTTGGAGTTTCTCATTATGTATCACAAATGGATTCGTTCAGAATATGATTTGGCTGGCAGCCTGGTATCTCTACTAATAGTATGGGATCCCATTTTACCACATGGTGTATGGTATACCACTATTTTCTTCAGCTACAACATCTTTCTTTTAGAAGTCATCAAGTCCTTGTACAGAATTTGTCAGGATTACCAGTTACATTTTGAAGTTTCATTTTTTTACTAAATTTTTTATGATGATGAGATGATCGCTAACATCTACTTTTACTTTTCAGTTCTTCAAAACTAAGCCGTTTGCCTGCAAACCTTCAAATTTGCCTAAATATCCACCAAGCAAGGAGTATGATGCTAAAATCCAGGACCAGGAAATTAGGAGGTATTTTAGTTTCAAATCTGACATAACGTGCTTTAGATAACACCCCTTATTCTCTTTTCAGGGGGGTAAAGCAATGTGTTGAAACTATATGTGGAAGATTTTTGGTCTATTTCATCATTCACTTTCTTCATTATGACCTCCTACAGGAAAAGAGCAGAAGCTACCAAGGACCGATCGGGTTCTGCTAGACCAGATAGAAGAGAAACCAAAGCTAAGCTTGATGCAAATGTGGAGAAGAAGGTAGACTTCATGCATGTTTTGCTTTCCAAATGTGATTTTAGATTTCTGTTATCGATGACAATAGATGGAGAATGAAATTTGTGCATCTGCATGTGTGACATTAATAATGCAAACCTATAAAATTGTGTCATTTATATGCATCATTTAGTCAATTGTGCCATTTATATGACAAATAGTTCTTTGTTCTCATGAGCCAGTAGGTTTATTAGCAGGTGATGTGGGAGCATCACCTATTAGCAGGTGTTTATTGCAGCTGCCCTTGTAATCTCCTTGCTTAGCAACATCTTAAGAGTTGTGTCCATCCAATTGCTCGAGAAAAATGTGTCTACATAACAATCATTCATCTCTTCTGAGAATAAAGTTTGAGTTATGGTAGTTGGATCTGGGAAAAAGTACCATGCAAATGAGAAGAAAATATGAAGTACATAGAAAAAATTCGGACGCAGTCGAACTTAAATGAATTTGGCTACTGTTTTTATGCTTGACAACTAAAGTTTCAATTAGAAGTTTGAAGAACACATGCCTTGTTTGCTCTGCAAAGCTTAAAGTGGGGCACAAACATAACATAAGGGAGTTCATGTGCTCCATGCAGTCACACACTAATAAGCTTTAGAGCATGGAAAGAATGTGATTATTCTGTGAGTTAACTCCTCCATTGATTCCATTGGTTTAATTTGTCTCTACTCTTTTGTAAACGACAGGCACAGACAAATCCCAAAAGCATCAGTGAGAAGTACAATGCACAAGATGAAGTTGGACCAGGATTTCTTATTGACACCCCTGTAGGAACAACACATACTGGTTTCTACCACTCAGGCACTAGGAATGTGAATCAGGAAGAGCTCTCGATTCCCGGACGTTCATACAGTTCTGTGAGGGTGTCCAATGGCCCTCAGTTGCAGACACAGAGATCTTACATGCATCAGTCTGGAGCTGCCAACTTCTCAGGTTCAGTAGCACCAAGAAGCACTGCAAACTCCAGATACAATAGGCATGATGTAACTGAGCCCTCTGACAAGCATACACTTGATGGACCTGCCTCTGTCCATAAGAAGGATGGCAGAATAGTGACCAAGGATTCCACTGTGGTATGTTCTTAACATCATAGCATCCTGTTTAAGATCATAGCAATAATTGTTATTAGGAGCAATAGAAGTTGTAGGACAAATTTTGTTAATGCAAGTTTATTTCAGTGACAACAATCATGAAAGACCTGATCTGAAACATTATTGTTTCATATGTAGTATGGTTGATCTTCTGATATTTTTCAGTAGACAATTATGTGAGTTTCACTTTTGCTTCATCCATGAGCATTTCAGGGCTTGAAGCTTTAAAAGATGAGATCAAAGATTATTCTGCTGTAAAGTTGAGGAACATTACTAATTGCTTGCACACTTGTACAAATTTCAGGGTTATGGCACGAGGAACAAAAGAATCCAATACTCCGGACCGTTGATGCCTCCGGGAGGAAATGTAGAAGACATGCTCAAAGAACATGAGAGACAGATCCAAGAGGCGGTACGTAAAGCGCGCGTCGATAAAGTCAAAACCAAAAGGAATCTTTAAGAAGGATAAGGAGACCTCCCAAAAAAAAAAAATTTTTTTTGGAAGATCATAATTTTGATCCATGTATACATTGTCAAAATGAGTCTGATGTTAAAGAAAGTTGCTACTGTAAGAATTATTTTCGAGATCAAATACCACACATGGATGTCCTGAGATGTCCTGAATTGCCCAGGGTGTGAAAGCTCATCTTGATCATTAGTTCAATCAGCTATCCAACATTAATGCCAAATGTATATTCATTTTGCCAAATTCCTGAACACCACAATGATCAGCTTCAAGGATGTCAAGGCTACAATCCTAAGATTAAAGATTGCCCTCTCTCTCGAGCTGTGAATTTTCCTGTGGATCATTGTCATCTTATCAAGAGATAAGAAAGAGTTGCTATTTTTCTTCTGGTGATAGCTATTCAGAAGTTTTACACATCAAAATTTTAAAACATTCATATAATTTAATAATAATAATAAAATTATTATTATTATTATTATTATTAGATCAAAGGAATATCAATTGTGACCAGAATTGATCTTGATAATACGTGTTTTTGAACAAGATAACATGAAGTAAGATTTGGAACATATAGTTATAACATGACAAATATGCCTAATATTAGGGGTTATATTTGCACAAAAAATATGGTGGATCCAACAGAACAGATGCTAAATACTTGGGAAGTAGGGCATATGATACTTCCAATATTGCTGCTGTATGTTTAATGATATTTACTAACAGGATTGTGCATTTGAATGTGGTTTTATGATGCATATTTTATTTCTTGTTAACACTGGAAGTAGCTAATCATATTTTAGATAACAAGATGTCACTGTTCCAAAGAGACAAATTCTGAGGAATTAATATTAAAAAATATATATAATGTAGCATGGAAACCAACATATGAAAAAGAAGTACTCCAAGCAATAACCTCATCCTGATGGAAAACAAGAAATCATAATCCAGAAGCTCAATATTACAGATATATAATATATCCGGTGCAAGCATAAGGAAAACAGGAGCTTGACACCATTATGTTGAGCAGCATTGTTTCTTTGTGCTGGAATCTGATGCTGAAACCACAATGGTCTTCCCTTCTTTGACACCTGCGGCAAGTCCAGACTCGTCAGAAGAGATGTTCTTTTTACTGATGACTCGATAAATCTCCCCAAGAATCATCTGAAAGGCCTCCTCAACATTGGTAGCCTCCAGCGCGGATGTCTCGATAAAAGAAAGTCCTTCCTTCTCAGCATAGCTTTGTGCATCTTCTGAGGCCACCGCACGGAGGTGCTTGAGGTCAGTCTTATTACCAATGAGCATGATTGCAATATTGGAGTCAGCATGGTCGCGAAGCTCCTTGAGCCACCGACTGATGTTCTCGAATGATGTTGGCTTGGTCACGTCATAGACTAGGACAGCACCAAGGGCTCCACGGTAGTAAGCACTGGTTATTGCCCGGTATCGCTCCTGGCCTGCTGTGTCCCATATTTGGGCTTTTATTATCCGACCTTCTACCTAGAAATAGTAGGAGAGGAAAAACTTGAATGCAAGGAAAATAATTAATGCAAATCAACAAAACTACACTTGGAAATGGACGCCTGAAGATTGTTGACACTAGGTACATCAGATAGCTTCTACGACAAAACATTCAAAAGGTCATTCCTGAAATCGATCCAACTTCAAGAATTTAGGATGTTACACAACAACATTATCAATACTTCATGCACTTAAAATTAGCAATACCGAATGTGTAAATTTCATGTCTCAATACCAAGAATCAATGTCACAGTTGGAGTAGCCAATTGATTTGACTGACCACTGATCCTAGATAATGTAAACAAGACATGCCAAGTGCAAAACAATATTCATTAAGGAAGCCCGAGGATACATTACATATATGCTTCAAATCTCACAAGCAAGAAAGAAAGATGACATGAAGATATGGGCAGGACAATATTCAAAGTAGATTTTTTATGTGTAATCAGGGGAGCTTTGCCCTCCAAAGGATGATTGCTCCGTCAACGAACTCTGAACTAAAAATTTATAACAAGCACATTGTTGTTATCTATGTATGTCATGGCATTCACAATGTAGCTTACCACTAGCAGTTCAAGGTTATAATTTCTAGTTTAATCATAGAATACCTATTTTTCTCCAGAAATTCTCTATGGAGGCACTTTTTCCCCAACACCTATGCCGCCAAAAGTAAAACAGAAGTTCACAGATAGTAATCTGGTTGCTCTGTATAATGAGATCATTGTCCCGTTAATAATTTGAACTCAAGGAATAGTAACATTTACTAAAATCTCTGAGTCTATACAGCAAAAATTGCTCAGAACATACCCAAACATATCTAATTCCAGATTCATAAAAAACTTAGGCAAACAAGTCTCAAAATGACTCAACTAAGACACAGGCCTCAACTTGAACTCAATCCCAATCCTTTCAAGCTTGAGAAAACTGCAGAAGTGAGAACTTGTAGTAATTGCTTAAATTTCTTTTTGAACTGTGAACAACATAAATATAACAAAAATTTATCTCCTTTTTGTTTCAAAGTTGTTCACAAGGGAGGAAGAACCTTCTGAAATAAGATTATATCTTACATCATATCTAATACATTGTCAGATATGATGAAATCTGAGTCAATATCGCAAGGTATTCTTTTGTCAATCCTGCCAAAGAGACTATATCTACATGCCACTAAACAGCCTCTAAATCATCAAGAACCAACTAGGGTATCCTGGACAATCTTCCTCAAGTTACAAACAGATCAACTTAAAATTCACCACATGAATAGTGAACTAAAGACACCAAAAAAAATGACTTCTTTGTTCAATCTATGAATTAAAAGATACTACTGGGTAGCCAAACATCAAGCAATGACATACTGCAAATTACAAAGTCTACTACTGGGCCAGTCTTCACTACCTTTTAGTGACACCAAAAATTCAAATCCTTCTACCCTTGTGATGCATGACAACTCCTGGGACCTCAAGAACTGCCTTCTTGGTTCGATCTATGAATCAAAAGATTGCTATATCCTTTGCTGAACCCATAACTGGGTAGACAAACATCAAAGCAATAAGATACTGCAAATTACAAAGTCTACTGCTGGGCCAGTCTTCACTAGCGACACCAAAAAATCCAAACCATTCTACCGATGTGGTGCGTGACAGCTCCTGGGCCCTCAGAGAATGACTTCTTGGTTTGATCTATGAATTAAAAGATTACTATATCCCTTGCTGAAGCCATAATTGGGTATCCAAACATCAAAGCAATAACATACTGTAAATTACAAAGTATACTACCGGGCGAGTCTTCACTATTCTATAGTGACACCAAAAAATTCAAATCCTTCTACCCTAAAAAATTTTCTTGGTTCGATCTATGAAATCAAAGATTGCTCCCATGCTGAAGCCATAATTGGGTATCCAAACATCAAAGTACTAACATACTGTAAATTGATCGAACATTCTGCCATAGATCGTGGTACAAGCAATCACACTACCAGGCAGCCCACCGTGTCTGATAGTAGAACTAGACAAAATAAATCATAAGATGCACTGGCATAAAGCAATCATTAGAATAAACAAATCCTTAATTATCATTAAGATTCATAATTTCTTCAAGGAAAAATAGAAAAGGACAACCAGAACAAATGCAAGAACAAACCAGAGCAAGAGGGGGGGGTGATAATAGACACCAATATGAACATATCCAGATCTACGAACACGTATCGTGCTCAGAACTTCAGATCATGAACAAATGCTAAAACACAAACAAAAAAATTATTTTTTTTCGGGAAGCAAATAATCCAAACTCAAAGATGCACGAGATCCCGAAAAAGACCGGCACGGATCCGCAGCTTCCGAAGCTGGAAACCCGATCCCGGAAGAGATCGCGTTCCTTATTCACAATGATAAGTGGGGCGTCGAGCAGGAGAAGTCGGATCGCGAGATCTGATACCTGGAGGGTTCGGGTGGCGAATTCGACGCCGATGGTGGACTTGGACTCGAGGCAGAACTCATTCCGGGTGAAGCGGGAGAGGATGTTGGATTTGCCCACGCCCGAGTCGCCGATCAGCACGACCTTGAACAGGTAGTCGTACTCCTCGTCCGCTCTCCTCGCCATCGCCTTCGCCTCGCTGTCCCTCGCTCTCACGCTTTTGCTTCGGTCTCTCCCTTCGCTACCGCTTTGGACTCATCACTGACCAGAAAAGCGAGTCGTAATTATTTATTTGAAGTAAAAAAAACAAATGATTATAAAAGGAAATAATCATTTAAAAAAAGAAATCAATTTTATTTCGGGAAATAAATCTTACCGTCCATTGCTGCAGTTGGAATCCACTCTAAAAGCATAAGATCAAACCTGCACGAATCTTGATGCACGACCTGCATAGGTCTCACAAAAAATGATGCTAATGATAATAAAAACACAAACAATAATAATAGTAACTCTTGTGGTAATTTTGTGTCGTGGCAGAAAGACGATCCGGTTTTCATCAAGTGCACAAGCTCGTTCGTGTTAATCAGGTGTGGGGCATCTGGTTCGGTGTCTCGAGAGGAAGGTCGAGCTCTCCGAGTTGCTCAGGTCGGAGTCTAGGGACAGTCCTGCACAAAGGTCTCGTCGAGGTGGGAGTTTCCGACGCTACCCCTTTGACGTTTAGGTCAGTGTCCCGACTTTCTTTTAGGATGTGTTAATATGTGTTTTGAGTGTGGGAGTTCTCTCTCCTTCCTAGCGTCGTCAGGAGAGGATTTTATACTCACCAGGCGGAGGGTCATTCGTACGCTCGGCCTTACCTCCGCCGACACCTCGAATGAGGCCGCCGTGTACGATGAGTCAGTCGGTGCAGAGGCATGGTGTGAAGGTGCGGCGTGCTATGCAGCATTGATGGCGCGTAGCGAGGGTTTGGTTGACGCGTCGTCCGATCGGCTCCACCTCGAATGTCGTTGTGGTCACAGAGCTAGCGTGGGTCCGGACGCTGACATGGCTATGGAGCTGGCGCGGGCCTTGATGGATTGGGCTGGCCCATTATCTACCCTATCATTCTTCCCCCCTGGAAAGCGAGCTTTCTAGAGTATGCTATCAATTGTAAGGAAGGCCCCTGTTAATTCCTAGAGGTTCGAGTTGGTGCTCAATCAACTCTTGCGATTCCCTTTGGCGAGTTCCTTGAAAGAGCTTGTTTAGCGACGCATGATGTAGATAAAACTAGTCGAGATTCATAGCTCGGGTGAGAACTGTTGAACTGGCCGAGATGCATTGCTCGGGTAAGAACTAGTGGACTGGCCGAGATACTCAACTCGAGCAAAGAACACTGGACTGGCCGAGATCTTCAACTCGGGCAAAGGATATTAGACTGGCTGAGATACGTAAATCAGGTAAAGGACATTAGACTATCCAAGATACTCAACTCGGGCAAAGACTGATAGATTGGCCGAGATACGCAGCTCGGGCAAAGGGCACTGGACTGGCCGAGATGTTCTACTCGGGCAAAGACTGGTCGACTAGCCGAGATATGCAACTTGGGCAAAGGGCATTGGATTGGCCGAGATCCTCAACTCGAGCAAAGGGCACTGGATTGGTCAAGATGTACTACTTGGCCAAAGACTAGTGGATTGGCCGAGATATGCAACTCGGGCAAAGGGCACTGGACTAATTAAGATGTTCTACTAGGGCAAAGGATACTCGATTGGCCGAGATGTACTACTCGAGCAAAGACTGGTGGATTGGCCAAGATACGCAACTCGGGCGAAGGGCACTGTACTGCCTGAGATGTTCTACTCGGGCAAAGACTGGTGGACTAGCTAAGATACGCAACTCGGGCAAAGGATATTGTACTGGCCGAGATCCTTAACTCAGATAAAGGACACTGGACTGTCCGAGATATTCTACTTGGACAAAGACTGGTGGACTAGCCAAGATACGCAACTCAGGCAAAGGACATTGGATGACCGAAATCCTCAACTCGGGACACTAAACTGGCCGAGATATACTAATTGGACAAAGACTAGTGGACTGGCTGAGATACG
Source organism: Ensete glaucum (assembly GCA_021527575.1). NCBI lineage: Eukaryota > Viridiplantae > Streptophyta > Magnoliopsida > Zingiberales > Musaceae > Ensete > Ensete glaucum. Next base: position 44,237,906 of record CM038552.1, read on the forward strand.
TAACTCAGCCAAAGAACATTGTTTTGGCCGAGATCCTCATCTTGGGCGGTCAACACACATCGAAAATGGTCAATGTGCATGCCTGGGGGCACAGGCACGTGATGAGCAAGGTACACTATCGCTGATCTGACCTCCTAGCTGACATGTAGGGCTTATGTGGTGCTCCCATCGCTCTATTGTATGTCGCACTTAATGTGATTCGCGTGTTTCCTAAGCGGAGTCATGCTACCGCCTCAGGTAGTTAAAATGTCACATCCTTTATAAGCTTCCTCGCGATGGTGGTGAAAGATCACTTTCACTTTCTGCATTCCTTCTCTTGAGCTCTCGGACCCTGTGTCTCGGTCGCTCAGATTGCTCTTAGTTCGATCGTCATTGTCCGATCAGGTTAGGATGGCTTCTTCTCCCTCATTCACTACCTTCGATTTTTCATCGGTCCCTTCTTCTCTGGTTCCACCACCTTGGATGGAGGAATGCTGACCTAGCGGCTCCTTGGGGGATCAGCCTAGTCCCCCAAGTTCATCCTCGAGTGTAAGGACTAGAGCGGACATTAAGGCTCTTCAAGCCTTAGAGGCGATGAAGTCGTGCCATGACTTTGACTCTATCATGAGTCTCGAGTTCTTGGCTACGATTTGAAAGTGTTACAACATTTTGAACGAGTATGTCTTACATGCTCCGGGGCCTAGACAACGCCCTTACCATCCTTGCCCCGAGGGGTTCAGCATCTATGTTGATGCTTTGGAAGCGTGGTTGAAGCTTCCTCTTCATCCAGTCATCGAGGAGTGTCTCAGGTGGTGGTGGATATCATCTAGCCAGGTAGCACCGAATTCCTAGCACTACCTTATAACTTTTCTCAGAGAGTGTAGGGGATCGAGCATTGTCCTGACTCAAGCCTTATTTCTTCTGTGTTTTTGATTATGTGAGGGTCAAGGCAGCTATTACTTGATCGCTCAGTCGGGTTTCAAGGTCGGAGGTGCTCCCTCCAACAATAAGGGCTGGAAGACTTGCTTCTTGTTTGTGAGCAAGCGTTGGGATTAGGGTTTCAGTGTTGAATGATCAACCCACCCGATTAGCAACGTCCCCCCAACCTATATGATGAGGAATCAATCTTGGTCGGGCAACTGAAGGGCATCTTATCCGCTTCTTGGGTCATTAAAAATTTGACCGAGGAGTGGCTGGTCGAGGTGGGCCTTAATCTAGCTTTTTGTGGTATGTATTAATTCCTTGATTTTAGATTTCGTTACCGGATCATTCCAACTCATGGTCAATTTTGCAGAAATGGTGAGCATGAATTTGATGTGCGTCAATCCCAAAGTCTGAGGGGGGCACTTGGGAACCGCTTCTTCGACTCCAGCCATAGCCCCAATGCCAGCATCGCCCACTAAGTCTCGTTCATCATCTGAGGTGCAGGATATCTCGACCGAAGAGGTGACGAGGAGGGGGCCGAAGGAAGGGATAAGGGGAGCGTCTAAGGTCCCTAGCAAGTATTGGGTCGAGGATTCGACCGGCCAGAGGAAGAAAAACAGAGGCTCTGGTTAGCATAGATTCCATCACGAGGTTGACGAATCAAAATCTCGGGCGTCAAAAGGCAAAGGACCTGCTAACCCTGTCGAAGAGACGTCGATTCCCAGACTAAAGCCAAAGTCTGTGAAGGAGCTTTACAGCGCCCACGCTAGAGTGGATGGTCGGGATTATCATGCCATCTGGATGTGCAACTTACCAAAGCTCACTCCCGACACGCCCCTTATAATGGACTTGATGTTGCTGACGTTGGGACGGATTTGGCTAGATGGGGAAGCCTGGGTGAGATATATCCGAGGCATGCAAATCACTTGGTTGGCGTCCGACTTATACACCTTACCGTCTGAGGTGCTCATGGATGGTGAAATAAAGGCCATGGTATTGGTAAGTTCCTTCTCGGCCCATCCTTGTCTTTTCTTCATTTTGCATTTGACTTTAACACTATATCCCGACCTCGGACTTACAGAGCCAGCACTACTAGATGGCATTGCTCGACTGAGTCCATGATGCAGGTCGTGTCATCACTTCTATAGACAACAAGGCAGACCTCCTTCATAGAGAAGTGCAAAGCCTAAAGGAGGATCGAGATCCCGAGGCAGTGGCTATGGCCAAGGGTCAAGCATCCGAGGCTCAATCTCTGGCCAAAAACCTTCAAGACGAACTTGACAAAGCCACCTGACAATGGGAGTCGGTAGAAAAGGAATTGAGCGAGGTCGTGTCATCACTTATATGGACAACAAGGTAGACCTCCTTTATAGAGAAGTGCAAAGCCTAAAGGAGGATCGAGATCCCGAGGCAGTGGCTATGGCCAAGGGTCAGGCATCCGAGGCTCAATCTCTGGCCAAAAACCTTCAGGACGAACTTGACAAAGCCACCTGACGACGAGAGTCGGTAGAAAAGGAATTGAGCGAGACTCAAGTAAAACTAGCTGACTTACGGGGACAACTCATCGACTCGCAAGGGAAGCTGGCCAAGTCTCATGGGCGGCTTGATGATTCTGAGAGTCAACTTCAAAATGCCAGGACCCAAGTCCGGCAGATCGAGACCGAATTGTTGGAACTGAGTCAGGCCAAAGATGCTCTTCGGGTGGATCTACCGACATAAGCCATTAAGGATTATAAGAAGTCCCTCGGGTTTGAGATGGGCATTGTCCGAATGGGGTGGGTCTCCCTGGAGTACGGATACCAGTTATCGTTGGTTTGGCTTCAGGCCTGACAACCTAGACTGGAGATCGAAGAGGACCCCTTCGCGCTCCTTCCCGAGGATGCCAGCACGCCGATGGCGGACGAGCAACCTTTCGATGACTCTCTTCCATTGCCTGTGGAATAAGGATGTAATTCTTTGGTTTTTATTGTCAGGATCTTTTTTTTAGAACAACTCTCTTTTGCTCAACTGCTTGTGTTTATACATAGAACTTTTGTAAGTTCTATATGTGCCATGTCCTCAGCAATCGCTTTCCTCCCATCGTAATTAGGGTATAAGACCCTTCTCAGGCTATGCTCTCCACTCGGTAAGGCCCTTCCCAGTTCGGGGCTAGTTTGCCTCGAGACTGAATAGGGTCATTGACCTCGGCATTCCGTAGCACCAAGTCGCCTACATTGATTTGCCGAGGGCATACTTTACAGTTGTAGAGCTTCGATACAGTTTTCTTGTACTCAAGGGTTTGTAGGTGCGTTGTGGCCCTTCGCTCCTCAAGAAGGTCAATATTCTCCTTCAGCTGATTAGATGAGGAGGATTCCTCGTAAGACCTGACTTGAAGAGTCATGTAGACCACCTCGGGGGGAAGTATCGGTTCTGTCCCGAAGGTAAGGCTGAATGGTGATTCCCCTGTCAGGGTCTTCAAAATCATTTGAGATGCCCATAGGATGCTCGAGAGCTTATTGACCCATGCCTCGAGCGCCCCGGTGATCCTTCTTTTTAGTCCTTCGAGAATAATCTGATTTATGACTTCGATGAGTCCGTTGGCTTGGGGATGTGTGACCGAGTTGAATCTTGTAGTTTTGGTAGAATGTCCTGAATTTGGGGTTGTTGAAATGGGTCCCGTTATCGGTGATGATGACCCTCGGGATGTCGAACCTTGTGATCACGGTTTTCCATATGAACCCTTCGACTTGTTTCTCAGTTGTGGATGCAAAAGGTTTTGCTTCAACCCATTTGGTAAAATAGTCGACTCCAACTATCAGAAATCTTTGTTGACCCAGAGCTAGGGGGATAGGGCTGAGCAGGTCCATTCCCTATTGAGTGAACGACCAGGCATAATCTGAGGTGGAGAATGGCACCACTGGTTGATGTTGGATTCTGGCATGCTTTTGGCACTACTTGTATTTTTGTACATAAGCTCAGGCATCTTGACACATGGTCGACCAATAATACCCTTGCCTGAGTATCTTATGGGCCAAGGTTCGGGTGCCAATATGCTCACCGTAAATTCCTTCGAGCACCTCGACCAATGTGATTTGAGCCTCGGTCAAGCGTAAAGCATCAGAGCAGTGGTCTATACCCTCGTCAGTACAGCCGACCATTGATAATGCAATACCACGAGCCCATTCTCCTTACCCACCGAGCAACACTTTGATCCTCGGGCAGTTGGTTATTGTCCTTATACATGAGCATCTCCTCAGCCCAATTGTGTTCCATGTCGGTCACGACCACCTCGATTGAATCTATGGAGGGTCTTAGGATTTTGGCCATCCACATCGGGTACCTATCCGAACCATGTACGAAGGCCAATCTTGCTAGCATGTCAGCTTGTGCATTGTTTGACCGAGGTATATTTGTGATGATGAAGTGGTTGAACCGACCGAAGCGACGTCATACTTCGGCTAGGTACTTAGCCATTGACTCCTCCCGAGCCTCGAACTCTCCATTGACTTTTTCGGTGACAAACTGGGAGTCGGTAAAGACTTCAATATCTTCCACATGCAACTCGTCGACAAGCTTCAAGCCGAACAACAACACCTCGTACTTAGCTTCATTATTAGTGGCCTTGAATTCGAGCCAGAGTGCATACTCGTAAACTTGACTGATAGGGCCCCTAAGGATAAGCCCAGCTCCTCCAAGTTTTGCGTTGGCAGAACCATCCACGTACAACATCCATCTCGAACTTTGCCATGGGTGTTCTCGTCCTGTCGACTCTAATATGAAATCGGCTAAGGCTTGAGCTTTTATCGCTATCCTTAGGACATATTGGAGCATTCGACCTGCAACATCAAATTTTGAAAGTGTTTGGTATAAGGGTTGGTTAGTGATCACATTGACGGGATAAGCTTAGAAGTATGGTCTCAACTTCCTTGATGCTAGGACTAATGCAAAAGCGGGCTTCTCAATAGGCAGGTATTGCTCCTTGAGGTCAGTTAGGATGTGGTTGTAGTAGTATACCAACTTCTGTCTATCTTCAATGAGCCTTACAAGGACTAAGTTGATTGTAGCTTACGAAGCTACCAAATAGATCCTGAGTGGCTCCCCAGAAGTAGTTGATGTGACCCGAGGTACCCGGGCGAGATGTGCCTTTAATTGTTGAAAGGCCTCTTCGCACTAGGGTGTCCTTCAGAAGTCTTTTGTTTGCTTTAGAGCTTGAAAGAAGGGGAAGCTTTTATGTTGGCTCAGGAAATGAACCAACTTAGTGCTGCAAATCTCTCAATGAGTCACTAAATGTCCTTTATTGTCTAGGGGGATTGCATATACAAAATAACATCCACATTGTCGGGGTTCATGTCGATCCCTCTTTGGTGAATGACGAATCCGAGAAACTTCCTGGACCCAACACTAAACACACACTTGGTCGGGTTAAGCCGCATCCTGTACTGCCCCAATGTTTGGAATGTCTTAGCTAAGTCTGTGAGATGAGTGATAGCTTTTTGGCTTTTAACTATCATGTCGTCGACATAGACTTTCATATTTTGCCCGATCTAGTTTGTGAATAACTAATTGGCTATCCTCTGATATGTTGCTCCAGTGTTCTTCAGTCTGAATGACATGGCCTTATAATTGTATGTGCCATGGTGTGTGATGAAGGCTGTACTTTCCCAATCTTCTAGTACCATTTAGATTTAATTATAGCCCGAGAAGCATCCATAAACGAGAGTAGCTTGTATCCTGATGTTGTGTCAATGAGTTGATCGATCCTCAGGAGAGGGTAACAATCCTTCGGTAGACCCGATTAAAACTGGTGTAATTAATGCACATTCTCCAACTTCCATTAGATTTTTTAACTAATACAACATTAGATAGCTAAGACGGATATTTGACTTCCGAGATGAATCCTGCGTCCAAAAGGCACCAACCTCATCCTCGATAGCTCTTTGTCTATCGAAGGTAAACTTTCTTGGTCGTTGTTTCACTAGTTAGGCACTAGGTTCAATGTTGAGATGATGCTAGGTCACTTTGGGGCTGATGCCGGGCATGTCTTTCGGGGACCACGCAAAGACGTCAGCATTTTTACCGAGGAATTCCACTAGCTGGACTCGTTGCTCCTTTGAAAGCACTGAGTCGACCTTGATGGTTCTATCAAGGTTTTTAGGGTCAAGGGGGGCCTCAATTACCTTCTCCGCTGATTCGGTCTTTGACACTGTCTCATTTACGTCTGGGGGTCGATGATTAGAGCTGAGGTCTTGAATTTCTTGGGCAGCATTGTTGTCATCAAGTAACACTGCCTTGACTCCTAAGGATCATTTTTTTACTTCTCCGACTCTATCTCTGGTCGGGAACTTCATGACTTGGTGGTATGTTAAGACAACTGCTCAGAGCTTATTGAGCGTCGGTCAACCAACGAGAGCATTATACGTCAAGGGGAGTCCGACTACGATGAAAGACACCATCAACATTTTTGACGTCAGCACTTCTCCGACGATGACCGGGAGGGTCATCGTCCCGACAGGGGAGATGGAGTCTCTCGTGAATTCTGTCAGTGTCGATGCCACAAGGAGGAGGTCTTTGTCAATTAGCTCTAGCTTCTAAAAGACATCAAAATATAAAATATTAGCTGAACTTTCCATGTTGATTATAATTCTTTTAACTCGGGCATTGGCGACTCGAGCCAAGATCAGTAAGGTGCCGTCATGGTTCGGGTACACCTCGTTCCCGACCTAAAGGTGATCTCGGGGTTGCGGTCGCTCCTCAATTTTTTTTCCACTATGGACCGTGCATAAGCTTTTCAGGCCGAGGAACTATCACTCCCAAATGTTGGGCTGCCCACAATGACATCTATCTGTTCCTCAATTAGTCCTTTTGGTCAAGGTGAAGGTTCCATATCTCGATGATAATTTTCATCGGGAAGTACTTACTGGTCTTAGACAAATCGATGGAGGTGCCTTTGCCGAATAAGGTCTTCAATTTGATTCTTCAGGTCATGGCAATCTTTTATATCGTGTCCATAATCCCAATAGAAGCGACAATACCTTCTCTTATTGCATCCTCTAGTCTTTGTCCTGATTAGATTGGGGGGCATAAGGAGCCATTTGTCTCGGATTTGAAGTAAAATCTTTGTTCGAGTTGAGTTGAGTGGGATCGAGGGTGGCCTAGGAGGGGGTTGTTCTAGCCTATCTCTTCTTCTAGGGGCTCCCGAGCATTGTCCTCAGGACTGCTCGGTTCAGGGTCGCTTTTGACCCATTTTTCGGCCATCAGTGTCTCGACAGCTATGTACTGTTTGCACACTGTAGCATTTTGGGCACTGTTGACAGTGGCTGTTCAATCAATGACCAAAAGAACCAGGAGGGTTGGAGCCTTATCAGGAATGCCTGAATTGCCAACCAGGGGTGGGCGTCAGGCACTCCTTGGACCTCGATTGTAAATCAGCTGACAAGCTGAGCGAGGGGTTTGTCACTTCCCTGTGTGAGGCCAAGAAGCGATGCGACTATCGGTCTCGGATGGGAGCTTACCATAAAGTTGAGTTCGAATTCTTTGGCGAGGGAGTCGGAGGAGATGGATGATGACCTATGTCGGTTGTACCACACATGGGCTATGCCTCTTAGAGTTGTTGGGAAGGCTTTGCACATCAAAGAGTGAGGTGTCATAGAGAGCCATCTGGGCCCAAAATGCCGTAATAGACTTCGATGGATCGATGCTGCCATCGTAAGTCTCCAGCATCGATGATCGAAAATTAGCTGGGACTGGTTTGTCCTATATCTTAGGGACAAACGAAGACCCATCGAGTAGGTTGAATCTAGCGAATTCCCTCTATCAATCTAGCGAACTCCCTTTAGACCTCGTCAAGCTTTTGGTTGACCTGATCTAGTTGTTCTCTTACCGAGTGGGTTGAATCTAAGGAAATGACATCCAACTTAGAGGGTACACGCATGACGTCTCGAGAATGGCTCGTTGGTTGTGCCACCGAGGCATTCAGATTTTTGGACATAACCTCGGTGGAGGGACGGCATGGCCCCTCGTTATCGGGTTACTCTCATCGAACTGGTGGCGATTGGGGTACTCCTTGCTATGGTGCTTGCCGAGGGGTGCCCGACTATTGGGATGCCAACATTTGCATCAATTGGGGGATGTGCGGGATGATGGTTTGTATCATCCCGGCCAATGCCTGGACCTGGTGGGTGAGGCCAAGAAAAGCCTTGGCGGATACAATAGGCAGCCCAGGGTTTGCTATCAGGGAGAGAGTCCCAGGTCATTAAGTAGCCTCCAGTAGCGGTTTGGCATAGGGTTCGACATGCTTGTTTCCTCGGTGGGGAGTGGTGGGTTCAACTCCCCAGTCTATAGAGTCGGTTACAAGATGTGGGCTTGACCACTAAGGTGCTCCCAATTATGGTTGCTTGACGGGCATTCTTGCAACATTGGCCTTCCTTCTAGTGCCAAAAATGTTGTGGTATTTTCTGTTATGGCCGAGGAGTCAGCACGGCCTAGTTCCCATTGAGTGCGTAAGCTCGTCCATGACAATCGGGCGTGGGGGCGTCTGGTTCGGTGTCTCGAGAGGAAGCGCCTATGGTCAGGCTCTCCGAACTGCTCAGGTCGGAATATGGTAATAGACCTATACAAAGGTCTCGTTAGAATGGGGGTTCCCGATGCGACCCCTTCAACATTCAGGTCAGTGGCCTGACTTCCTTTTAAGAGGGGTTAATATGTGTTTTCAAGTGTAGGAGTTCCCTCTCCTTCCTAGTGTCGTCGGGAGGGGATTTTATACTCACCAAGCGGAGGGTCATCCGTACGTTCGGCCTTACCTCCACCAACACCTCGAGTGGGGCCACCGTGTATGGTGAGCCAATTGATGCAGATGCATGGTGTGAAGGTGCGACACATCATGCAGCATTGATGGCGCACAATGAGGGTTCGGCTGACGCGCCATCCGGTCGGCTCTACCTCGGATGTCGTCGTGGCCGCGGAGCTGGCACAGGTCCGACTCTAGTTCAGACGCTAACATGGTTGTGGAGCTGGCACAAGCCTTGATGGATCGAGGTGGCCTATTATCTGTCCTATCAATAACTATATATATTTATGTGTGTATATACCCGCGTGTCAAAATCCCATCACAAGCTCATATAGTCTCGACTGTAAGACATCACACATTGGTGTAGGATTGGCTTAGCAAATCAATTATATGGGAAGAACATCGAATAATCTACAACAAAATGCATACATATCAATCACATACAATTAAAAATAGTAAGAATGCATACATGATTCCAATTTCCATGAGTAAAAAATTTCAGAAATAGACACAAATCAATCCATGGTCAGAGGCACTTGCACTCAAATCTCACCACCAACTTGGGTCCTTATTGCAGTGATCTATATTAAAAGCATGGACTTACACGATATGTCCACAATAGCTACGTGCATGGCTGTCAACACCATTAGTTTAGGCTTTATTCCATGACCTTACTTCCCGTATCCCCACAAATCCATCTCACCACCACGTTGGCTCGCCATCGGGTTCATCTGCTGGGCCGCCGCCGCCGCACCAGAGGCGCCGCCCAGTCTCCCGTCCATCCCCTCCAGCATCGCCCATTGGTTGGAGCCCGGATCCTTCATCACCTCGCAGGCGCCGGCAGCTAATTCCAGGCCTCCGTCGTATGGCTTGACGACGGCCGAGGCGTCTCCCGGGAGCACCGCGAAGTCGTAGCCCGACGGCCTGTGGTTGGTCAGCAGGTCCTGCACTTGGCCATGGGAGTAGGCGTTTGCGGGCATGTGAGAGTGGTAGAGGTTGGGGTTGTGGCGGTGGAAGTGGTGGTAATGGTGGGTGAGGTTTGGGTGCATGTACTGAGAGCTCAGCGCCCGGGGCTGCTGGTGGCCCGCCCCGACATTGACGTGGTTCTCCGTGGCTTGCCCTGTGCTCCCGTCGCCGCCGACCTTGAAGAAACATTTCTTCTTGAAGACCCTGCACACCACCCATCCTTCCTCCTGCTACACGACAAAGAGAGAGGATTACGACGGAGGCGGAGCAATGCGTTCTGGGTCAGGGAAACAGAAAGCTCACACCGCCGCCTGCGCTGTCGATGGTGTCGTCGGAGTCCTCGAGCCGGTACTCGTGCATGATCCAGTCGGTCTTCTGGCCGTGGGGGGCGCGACCGCGGTAGAAGACCAGCGTCTTCCTCATGCCGATCTTCTTGTAGCTGTTCCGGATGCACTTGTCGCGGCCGGTGGCCTTCCAGAATCCGGCACCGGTGGCGCGGTTGGTCCGCGACCCCGTCGGGTACTTGCGGTCCTTGTGGCTGAAGAAGTACCACTCGTTCTGAGGGGCCGAGCCGATCCCACACCGTTCTGCATCAGCAAGACATGAGACCCTGGCCTCCTCGGTACGCCGAGAATGCTAAGAGCACGACTGCAACTCTACGAGGGTGACATGTTATCGTATCACCGTAAACACATCGATCACATGTACCTTGCAAGTCCCATGGCTCGATCTTGTTGAGGTCAACCTCCCTGACGACCTCCAGTTCGAACTTCTCGAGCGAGACCTTCTTCCTTAGGTAGTAGAGGAGGAGCTCTTCGTCGGTGGGGTGGAACCGGAAGCCGGGAGGAACTCCGGTGCTGGCCGACGAAGACGAAGCGGACGCCATTGCCTTGCCAAGGGCCCCCAGCGCATGCACAGTCTCGGGAAGCCCTCGGACGAAGCGTTCGACGTAAGGTGGTGCAAAAATGGGCTTATGTATCTGATGGCTGCCAAAAAGTTGAGGCCGGCTGCTACGCCGGTGGACTTGGATAAAGCTACTGCCGTAGAAAACAAGTCAAGAGCATGAGACTCGGCTGCATCTAACGCTATTATTCAACAAGCCGCTGCTTATTCTAACTGGGAAACGATCCCGAGGAGAAGAATAAGGTCTTAAATTATGGGATCATTTGATTGTTCCGGAAGCAAGTCTCGGCTGGAGGAGTTGTATCGAGCTACCTATGTGCATGTGATTGGCTTGGGAGTCGAAGACGATTTATTCATAGAGTACTCCTCCGAATTCACCAAGCAAACCTACCACGAATCATGAACTCGATCTTCTCCTCATATATGCTGCTCCTCCATCGTAAGCTTAGCTGCAAGAAGGATCCACCATGGTTTCCGGCAGAGAGCATGTGAGGAAGACCTGTTGGAGTTTAATGGTGCACAGCCTACTTGATTGAGCTGCACTCCTCCGATCGACGCAGCTGTGGCGTCGAAAGCTGAAGTAGAAACTATTGAGTTAAACCAAACTCCCTAATGATGAGATGGTGGAAATTGAGGTTCACAGCAACATATCAGTTATTCCTGTTCCTGACGATACTTGCGGCCTCCTTTGCATGCACTCCGTGTGCTTCGTTACGGTGGTGATTTCTGAGAGCAAGATAGAATTCTAGCTGTGTGACTGATCGAATGGACCGCCCGGCAACATAGCAGTTGAGTTAACCCCAAAGAAGCCTTCGACTAATTTAGATCGATATTTTAGATTTCAATTTTTTGGTATCATAGTTTAATCTTACAATCATTTCATAAAATAAAGGGACAGTAAAGCCATGCAGATATCGATCAGCAACTATCTTCTTCTGGAAGTGATTAATGCTCATGCGATTGCCATGCAGATATCGATCAGCAACTATCGATAGAGATTTGTAAGAAGTGTATAACCTGATGACGCATATGAAGAGCATGATGTTGCATCAATAATGGAGAAAACTATAGATAGATTGCCATCGCTTGGCCTGCAAGTCTCCTGGGAAGTTGGCTTCCATATGAAGCCAGAGAGTGATTCTAGTTTGGAAAAAGTCAACCATGTCAAGGTCAAAAAGAAGAATAAGACAAGTGAGTAGGAAAACGATCACAGTCCGCAGGTGATCGTGCATTATCTTTATTTTTATAGGATAAATTACATGATAAAATCGGACTTTATTGTAATTTACTTATTGATTATATTACTATAGGATGTATTAATTAAATCTTTCTTTAATTTAATAGTTAAGTCAGTTGATAACCTTAAAGAATTTATTATATGGGATTTCCAACATTTAACTTTTGGTTAGCAAAATCTGACTTTATATATAATATATATATAGTAAAATTATAATTATAGAATACTAGTCTGTCGAAATGCATACATCGTACACTAGGAGATAGTGAGAAGAGATATATTTAATGAATCTTTAACTATTAATAAATAAATTTAATATACTATCATCGTGTCAATATTTTAGGTATAAAAATTTATAAAATATATAAAATTTTATCAGATAAGATTTAGAATCTTACATCCTTGATAATCCAGTGAGAATAAGGTAATGCTGTTAGGTATAAAAATTTATCGGATGAGATTTTATGTGATAAATTTATAATAATTCTTCTTAGAAATAATTATTTTTTCTGGTATAATTTATTGGTTGGTTTGGGGGTGCAGCCACAGATCAGGTGATCCTTTAAATCAAGAGCATTGGATAAGAAACGAACGGACGACAAAATTAACGTATATTATTAGATAAACTGAAGAGTAATTAAATAGGGAGGATAAAAGGGCAGGAAAACAATATTATATTGGACTTCGTTGCTGCTTCGGGAACCTTCTGCTGCTCTCTGAAGTCCATGGCCAGCCCAACCCTGACGTCTCGTGCACCGGTCTCTGGCGTTCTCTTCCCGGCTCGAGCGACAACGGCGCAGGAGTGGGGTAGGGGTCGAAGGTTGCTCCGGTTTCGAATCAGGGCGGAGACGATGGCGACGGAGAAGCTGGGGATCAAGGTCCAGCGGAACCCGCCAGAGTCCAGGCTCGCCGAACTCGGCGTACGCCAGTGGCCCAAGTATGTGGTCGTGTTAGTTGTTCTCTTGGAGATTTCTGGGCTTGAGTGGAAATTTTAGGGCGGAGCATCTTCAATTTGTTAAATTGATGTTGCATTTCGGGATCCTGGGTGTTCTGCTTGAGGGGATTAGATGCTGATTGGTCATCCAGCACCCTGAATTGTTACTTTGATTAGGAGAGGTGTATAAATTGTGGGGTAATTGGGACAGATAATGAAAGTACTCTTTTGAGGAAGAGCTAACAGTTATTGCTTAGGGCAGAAGTAGAGATTCCAGACATGACATCGTGTAAATGGAGAATAGGCTATAGGCTTTCTCTTAGATCGTGATCATGTTAATGCTGCTGCCATCAACGCCAAAGAATGCTTGATTATTGATCCCCAAGCGCTTTTTTCCGAAATGTTCAAACTTCACCTCAACAACATGTATCTTGATGCTTGATGTCTTGTTTGTATAAAAATCTGTGGTTCCTCCAACTCAGATAAGTCGAACAGATAGCTCGTTTGGTTAATCTGTCGATTTATTTGTTTTTTTTTTGGTACGAGTGATCCACTGTATGTAGCCATTAAATGGAGACATTTACTCTAAAGCTTATGATTGTTCCCAAATCTCAGTAGTTTTATTTTTGTCTAACAGCATAGTGTACGATTCTGCATCTGTCACTTAGGTTCTGTAGAATTGTGTATATGCTTGGTATTCCTGATGTTATATACTAGTACTGTTTGAATCCATCAAATCACATACGTTTCTTGCGTTACTTCACAAGATTCCTAACCCTAGCATCGTGCATCACAGAGCTAATAGACATGTAGGGATTGGTGGACATGTCATTCATCTTTCACATTTCCTTGTAAATACTGTTCCATTGCTTCCTCAAATTCCTGATCTTATGGTTGTGAAAACATGTAATTGTGCACCATAGAGCTGTGAGAGTATGGTGTTCTGGTATGCCATTATGTCTATGATACAAAACGATGCAGATGCTCATAAATGAAGATTTTACTGTTGTTAGATATATTTATAATGGACCATATTATTTACTTGTGTTCTTGATCAAGACTACTTTATTTACTTGGGGAGCCTTGGCGAGACTGTTTTTTTTTTCCTCAGCTTCCTATGACATTAACATGTATAGATATGCAAATATTTCAATGTTGGATGATTTGTGTGATTAAAGATGCGAGGCTTTTTTGTTGTGCTTATAGGTGGGGGTGTCCTGAAAGCAAATTCCCATGGACGTATGCAGCAAAGGAGACATGCTATCTGCTGGAGGGCAAGGTGAAGGTTTTTCCAGAAGGGCATGGTGATGAGTTTGTAGAGATCCAGGCCGGTGATCTGGTGGAGTTCCCCAAGGGGATGAATTGCACATGGGATGTGTCAGTTGCCGTGGACAAGCATTACAACTTCGATTAGTGTCTTGGAACTGCAGTGTAGAAGCTTCCTTGCGGACTAGCAATGTGAGCTTTAGACATCACTATCTAATGCTATCTTGTACTCAATCTGGGCCTACACGCATATGTTCTGTAATGCTTATGTTTCTCAAACCTTATGACATTAGGGGGCACACATATCATTCTAACCCAGTACATGAGTATTGAAGTATTGCATTTCAAAATCCAGAACTCTTCCTTTTATTCAAATAATTTTTGACATCTTACATAATTCCATCTTAGTGCTGCACCTAATGCTATACAGTCTCTTGTTTCATTTTTTTTTATTGGCTCAACATGTTATGATGAAAGAATGACTTGTCAGTAAATAGGCAGCATATTTCATACATGACCTCCATGTCAGTATGATTTTAGAGTTCTTGACTTTCATAGTCCATTGAGAGTTTGACCATAGTACTTGCATGAGTTGTTATATCAACCATGATACTTCTTTTGTAGGGTGTTACACAATAATACTTCTATAGGGTGTAACATTAACCATGATCAAGAAAGCAAGGAAGTTTAGTCTTGTGTTGCAAAAGAGTATGTATAAACAGTAACTTTGTGGCTAGTTTATAAGTGTGTGTAATGTCTCAAGTAATCCTGGAATTATTGCCCAAACTTTAGACAAAATTGCACATCATTTTGCAACCAAGTTTATTAAATATTTCTGGGTAGAGAGGGAAAAACATACAGGCTTGATCACACACACTCTTCTCTATATTAATGGAGCTAAAAGTAGTTAAAGCTGTGATGGTTAACCAGGAGTCACTGCTCTCCAATGGATCAGTGAATAAAAGTTATGTTTATAACCTTTTGTTATAAATGCCATTAGATTAGTTGGGCCTGCCATGTTGGGATCCTTCTGTGGTAGGTTTGATAACCTTGTAAACCAGACCTAACCTTTGCTGTTTATTCCGATATTATGGGAGGAGCACAAAACTGTAGTCAAACCTTTAGACATGTTCTTCGACTAATTGTAGGAGGCGAAGGTCAAGGTCTACTGAGATGTAGTTATTGTTGGTGAGCAGTCACAGCTTCAGTTGACATAAAAGAAGCTTATGTTAACTGCATCACTTGAGCTTTGCCTCAATTTTCTGCACAAACTTTGTGCCCAATCAACTCCTGAGGAAGCTGAGGTGACATTAATTTCAGGAGGGTGTTGCTCAAGCTAAAACATTTGATTTAGTTGATGCTGTGACCTTGTGAAGTCTAATCACAAAAGACCATAGAACATAATTATGACACTAGGAAACTATATTTGGTTTTCTTCATAAGAAGTTTAAGGATATCTTCCATTGTGCTTTCCATGGCAAGAAGAGGGCATCAGGAAAAGCTTGAAGGGAAATAAACAAGTAAAGGGCAATGGGGAGGAAGGATAGAATTGGGCTGATTTGGTTGAAGGCTTGTGGTTCTGAGACAAATAAATAAGGGTCTTACAGCATTGGCAGGGAGCACAAATTGGAAGACAGAGAAAGCAGAATATTTACAGTACTGAGGGAAAAAGAGAGAGGTTTACAAGGTTGTGACCAACAAAAACAAAGTGTGGGTCTCTGCTTTGCTTGCACTATCAGGTTTAAGCTAAGGTTAAAAGAATGATCATATGCCAAGGAAAACTAATATTAGCATTTTAATTTCAATTGTTGTATTAAATAATCACCGTAAACTCAGTTGATCATTTTTCCTCTTTTTAGGATGCACAATAAACTCAATGTCCAGTTGTACCTTAAGTTTAGGGTGCATGTCATTGAGTCAGGAGCTTGTGTTTGAGGAGAGCATACAAGTCATCAACTGACTTGGGAAGCTCTCCTCGTTTCAGACATTAGTGTATAGCTTTTCATGCATGATTGAACTTGAGTTAATCCCCCCATCTGTTCAAACATCCTATGAGTAGTTCAAGAACTTGGTAGATGATCCAACTTTTTCCTTGTGTCCTTTTATTTAAGGATGAAAGTTTGCTTAAGGCAATCCTTCTTTGTAAGCATCAAGGTTTGCTTAAAGACACTCTTGATATAAGTCTCAGTATTCACCATTGAGATTTGAGCCTGGCATTCAAAATCCTCATCAATTCTTAGCTGAACAATGGGTCATAAAAAAAAAAGGTAGATAACATGGTCCATGTGAGATGCTTATTATATCTTTTACACTTTCCATGCTCAAATATCTCCTAAATGTTGAACAATAATTTCTTTAGAACTAGATCAGATCCTGGAACATGTCAGCAGAAGAGGACATGGAAACTTTCAAGTTGGAATTTTAGCACTTCAGACGGTTTCAGCAATCCCTATTGATAAGTTACTGCAGAAATTGCAGCCTTTTTCTTTTTATTTCTGCATCTTTTACATCAGTGACACATTATTCTTCAATATCTCCTTTATTCCAGCTTTGGTTCACTCAAGAGCCTTCTTGAATCTTTTTTGCCACCCTTTAATTTTGTGATGTTTCCTTTGTTCATGGAATTCCTTTCACCAGCTTCTGAAAGCAGATTTTGTATTTGCTGAACACCAACAATTTGCTTTATCATAACTCCACTGAGAGAACTGTTGTTAATGTTTCTTTTCTTTTTTTTTTTTCCTTCAGCTAGTGTTTTGGAGTGTGTATTTATATTATTATCAGAGTCCTAACAAAGTAATCTGAAGGCAGATACAAAATCTAATCAAAGTTGCACAAAGCTCACAGAGTAACACTCAGATCCTCACAAAGGAGAACAAAGGAGATTGCAAGTGGGAAGAGCTGATGCAGCTGTCCAATTATGAGGCAGCCATAAACTGAACACATTCTAAGAATCAAATACAAAATAAATCCTCTTCCAAATTTGCAAAAACCCAATGCACAATCTCAGACATCTGATCTATTTATGCAAATAAGCACACCCTACATCAAGAACAATGCTTTTGTTCATTCCATGAATCACAACCACTGGTGGCTTTACACATTAAATACCCTTACCAAGGATGCATATTAGGGAAAGAGAATGGAATAGGAAGGAAAGCATGTGGTGAGGAGTAAATTTGGGAAAGCTGGTGGTTGTGGCAGCAATCAGATGGGATTTTGATGGCATACTGATCATAAGTCATAGGGCTACTATTCAACCTTGAATTGTCAGCCAAACACACCTCATCTCAAACAGATGCAGAACCAGAAACAAAGCTCACCTTATCCCCTTCTTCCTCCACACAGCCAGTCAAATGGGCAAAACCTTCTCACCAACAGAATGCCTTTTGCCATAAAAATCATTGGCCCTTGATTTATTTGATATAGATCAAGTAAATGATTGGAATAGTAGGAATACATGTTTAACCAGGGTTGGCCCTCATGTTGATATTTATAACCATGCTAAATATGAAGCAGATGAGTATTATACCTGTACATGGAGACAGCTTCTTTCATGACAGTTTTTGATGTGGCTGTTCTCCGACATGTAATCATTACATAATATGAAAAACATAAATGCAAAGATAATTTTAATTATTTGGTTAACAAGTATGGACCGAAAAAATGAACATATATGAACTGAACAGACTTGGTCTTGTAAGCAACTATCTAGAATAAAATCCTTTTTGAGAAGGAATGTGGGATACCCAAGCTTTCTTTATGCAAATGATTTATAGACCACTGATACATGTAAAACATCAAGAAATCCATGAAAGCAGAAATACCTTGTACACAAGAAGTGAAATAGGTATTCAAAAAGGAAGCATTTCAATTAAACAAGCTAAGACATGTCTGGAAAGATAATGTGGGAAGATTCGGTTTGCTAATGCTAAATGTCTATAACTAACAAACCATACTAGTAATCCAAGGTAAGATCAAGGAAACTCCAGTTTGTAGTCCCATTTCCTGCTGCATCCAAAATGGTCTTCTTTCTGAAGCCCTTGTATCTAAAACAAAAGACACATACTTCCTGTTCCTTCATGTTCGAATCCTCTTGGTAGTGCAAGCGGGGCACTTGTATTGTTTGATGTGCTCAGCCCGTGCAGGAGTGATCTTAACACATTTCCCATGGAACCATTTTTCGCAAATGTCACAGCATATCCAAAACTCATCATTGGCGTAGTTTTCTCCACATGCACCACATAGAGTGTTTCCATGATCTTCCTCGTCCTCATCCTCTCCTTCACTATGTTCCTCCATCGGTGGAGCCATGTTTGAGGCTTTTGCATGGGACTCCGATGGTCTCGACGACTGAAATAACAGAGGAAAAGAAATAGGAAATCATATCAATGACAAAGAGGCAAAGTATACCAAACAAGTAACCAAACCACCTTTGAACTAGATTTGTTGCTCTTGCCATTGTTGCTAGGGGGTTTCTCTTTGGATTGTTTCTTGCTGCTTCCCGTCATAACTTCGTATATGGTTGGAAGACTATTGATCATTTGGAAGAGCTGCTTCCTGCAATTATGCAGTACAAAATATCAAGCAGCAGGTTCATTTCACTCCTATTTTCCTTTTTAATCCAACTGCTAAAGAGAAGTGAATTTGTGTAATTTAAAATTAGATATACAGAAATGACTTCTTCCAGGTATTCATTTATAACTTTACGTGGCCAACCTTTGCTGCCGTTTGATGGTATGCCAGCACAATGCCTTGTATTTATACAAGCTGGATTAGCAGTTCATCAAAGCATGAGCTAGCAAGGCAATAAAATACCACAAACGATCACATTGTACACGTGTAAAAGTTTGTCACTCTAACCTCAAGATTTATATGCACAACAGAATACACCCCACAACAAAGAAGAAAGTTTTCACATAGAAGGGAGTAATCAATGTAACTAGCAGATCTGGATCACATAGTGGAGCTTAGTAGCATTAAGATTATCGCATGGAGCCTTAAGGTTCATAGAATTTGGAAATTGGATGCAAGTCAAAAGGATTCTGAAGTGACATATTAAAAAAAATGGTTATACAGTAATGAAAATTCAAAAAAGTTGCAGAACAGGAAGGACATAAGATGCAGTGTATATATCAGAAGTTTCAATTGACTTTAGACAGTTTTATGTAATGAGTTGACTGTTTGTTTGTAGCCCTTGATTTCGGAAGTAGAGACTTCTTGAATTTTGCATTAGCATATGGACAATCAAGTGGAACACAGTTTGGAAATTTTTCTGGGATAGGAGCGATCATTAAACCTAAAGGATAACATCTATGGATGGTTCTACTAAAACAAGATCAAGAATTTTACACACAAGTGTTTTTGTCATGCCAAGAAATAGTCATTTATTCCAAGTTAACTTGAGAGGGAGGAAAGCTTTACTCATGCTCCTTTTACTCCAAAAAATAGCCTATTTGATTACTAGGAAAAACTCCTTCGAACAAGTAAATCACTCTCCTAACCAGAGTTTTAACCAGTTCAAGGAGAAAAGCCTTCCGAAGATCTAAATTAAAGAGAAATAAAAACTTTATTGCTAGAAAATGACTGCCAAATAGCAAAAGTAGTCAATAGGGTATCTGGATAGGTCATGTAGGCTTAATATTGCCCAATCCTAGTGACTAGATTGTATTCCAACCAAGGTTTGACTTACCGGTCCATACCGGTGTACTTAGTTTATCTCGGTACTGGTACGGTACTGGTACTGGGCAATCACAGTGCATACCACCCGGTATATTAAAATATAATATAAATATTTTTATAATATAATATTTTATAATATAATATTTTATAATATAAATATTAAAAATATTAAAATATTAAAAAAAGAAGAAAATGGGGCGACGTCGCTTCGATCTTTCTCCCCGCGTAGGAGAAAGAGTGCCCGCGACCCACGGGCGGCGACGACACATGGGCGAGGATCGCGCACGGGCGATAGGTATTCTTTTTCTCCTCTTTTCTTTTTTTTCTTTTTTTTCTTCTTTTTCCTCTTCTTCTTCTTCCTCCCTTTTTCTCGGTCAATCGACCACCGACAGTCGATTTCTCCCTCAATCGACCGTCGACGGTTGATTTCTCCCTTCAATCGACCGCCAACGGTCGATTTTTGGCGGAACCGCCTGGTAGCGGACGGTCCACATACCGACAACCTGGCGGACCGGTATGTACCGCCGTACCGGGTGGTAAATATCGAAATTGCAAACCTTGATTCTAACAAATATTTGTGTTTCCCTTCTTTTCCACTGATGGCTGCTACTTTTCTTTGAAGTTTCTGTGTTGTATCCATCAGAAATGTAGGAGGCCTAGCAGGACAGATAGGATCATGTCTGAACCTTTCTCTGCTTCAGTTGGTCAGAAGATATCAATACATGAAATTTGCATATATACAAAAAGTTATAATGGGTAAACAACTATAACATAATTGAACAGTACTTGCCTGTCTTATGCACTCATCAGAATTTGCCAACTGGTATTGAAGATATCAATGCATAAAATTACACATGCAAAGAGTTATTGGCGGGTGAAAAATGAACCACCAAAGGAATTATTAGTGCAAACCCAAGTCATTGAACACCTAAAAAAACTCAATAAAAAAAAATTTAGTTAAGCATTTCATTCTTTCAGTTTCAGTGATAATATCAAAAAACATATTGTTTATACAACAGTCCACATAATTAGAATGGGCCCCTATAATTTTCTATATCATCCAAAGAATAAAAGGAAAATGTTCCTTCAAGTTTATTAACCCTCTTTGAAGGCTTTAATGTCAAATTGATTCCACAAAATTGAAACTATTTTCCTAATACAACACTAAGAAACTGTTAGGACCCTAGCTAAGTCGGGTCCATCCATTCATGATTAAATCGAGTTGAGTCATGTTAGTCTGTCTAGTTGAAATCAATTATGAGTCGGGTGAGCCCAATCGAGTCAGTTATGAGTTGGTTAGAGTTAGTTTTATCTTCGGATAGGATGGAGTCAGTTATTATTTTCAGTTAAAAGTTTATCAAGTCAGTTAAGAATCGAAGATTAATAGGATTCTTGGCAGAGCCCTATAAATAAGGTTGTAAACTCTTTCATGAAATCAATCAATGAGAAGTATTAATTTTAGCCATAAGGCAAAACCCTAGGAGGCAAATCTCCTCGAAGTGATCTAGGAGGCCCGATCCCCTCGAAGAGATCGTTTATCCCTCTTATCCACCCTCTTCCTCCACGGTGTTCCTGTTGTGATTTCGTGGTTGCTTCTCTCGTCAACGTCGTCATCGTCGCCATCATTGTCATATTAGCCACCTTGCTATAAAAAAAAGAAAGAGAACGAGAGAGAGAGAGAGAAGAAAAAAGAACGGGAGAAAGAAAAAAAAAGAGAGAGAAAAAAAAAAGGAGAAAGAAAGAGAGAGAGGGAAGAAGAAGACGGGGCCACAGCCCCCTTCCCCCTTCTTCCTCCCCTACTACTGCCGCCGGCCACCATCTCCTCTCCTCCTCTCCTACCGCAGAAGCCGCACATCACCGCTACCCTCTCCCTCGGTCGCCTCTTCCTCCGCCGACCACCTCTATTCCTCTCCTCCCTACTGCTGCCGCCGGCCACCATATCCCCCTCTCCCGCAACCGCAACTTCTACCCGCTGACACAACCCACCCACGCGACCTTGTTGCTCTGGCCGCTTGCCGCCAGCCCTGCGATCACCAACGACCAGTGTCCAGCCACAGCCACGCGACCTCCTCTCAGCAATCACAGAAAGTGGCGCCGCCCTCTACTCCTCTGTTTCCGTTGCCGCAGTCCGTTCGCAGCTGCAGCCAACCACCACCATACCCGCCTACTCCGATCACCAACCACCGCTGCCACCCGCCGCTGACCCCTGCTTCCTTCTCTTCCCTTGTCGTTGCTGTCTTCCCCATCTTCCCCATGCAAGCCGCCACCACCTCTGCTAGCCCTCACATCTCTCCTCCCACCCCGCGCCGCCTGGGACCCGCTCTCCGCCAGACCCTCACCTACCGTCGTTGCCTTCCTTGTCGAGAACCGCCCGCCATCCTTGGCCAGCTCTTCTTCTTCCTCCGCGCCATGCTGTCCTCCTTCTACGCCTCCTCCCTGTCGTTGCTTCCTCTGTTCTTTGTCTTCTTCTCTCATGCTACCCTCACGGATCGTTGCCCTCTTCTTTCCTCCTCTGCCACCGCACCTTCGCCCTTTTGCCTTCGACCCTACCTTCCTGCAGATCCAATCTTGCCTCTCTTAAGCGCCACCACCCACCGCCATCCTTCTCGCATCTTCCTCCCCGCTCCTTGCTTCCTCACTTGCCATCGCTTTCCTCCTCAGCCTTACCTGCCACATAGTCGTATCGTTGTCCCCTGCCGCAACCCTCACCGCTGCCAACTGTCTATGTCCCCCACTTGCTGACGCCGACAATCTTGTTGCGGTCAAGTCCTACTATATCTACGACATATGCCCTTGACTCGACAACAAAAAAAGAGAACTGAACATCACTGATCTACAATCTTACATGATGACTACGGATGATGTACTAGATGCAAGATTTAAAACCTTCGAAACTCGCATGGAAGACAGATTTCAAGAGCTCCTCCACGAAATTAGAAGAAGCCGATCAAAGAGTCCCAACAAAACTCAACATGGTGAAAGTTCCAAAGGGAGTCAATCTGAAAAGTATGACCATGGGCAGGACACAAGATACACATGCATGAGGATGAAGTTTCCTAGATGGAAAGATGGAGACCTAATCGGTTGGATTTCACATGCTGAAATTTTTTTTCGTTTTCACAAGACTCCGGAGGAATCCACGGTGGAGATCGCCTCCATTCAACTTGAAGGAGATGCAATCCAATGGTATGATTTGTACGAGACCTATCACAGAGTCTCTTCGTGGGGACAGTTCAAGAGAGAGCTCTTGATTCGCTTCGGACCATCGGAGTACAAGAACATTAATGGACAGCTCGCTAAAATCCGTCAGACTTCCACAGTACAAGAGTACCAGAGCAGATTTAAGTACCTGTCAAACCAAACCCGAGATTGGTCCGAGATACAATTGGTGAGAAAATTTATTGAGGGACTTAATCCCAAGATTCGGTACGAAGTGAAAGCTCGCCATCCCCGCACCATGATAGCAGCCGTATCATTTGGTAGTGCACATGAAAGAAAAATCATTATGGACACTCGCCGAAACAGAAGCTTTAATAGACAGGACTTCAAGGTCAACATAGACAATCGCAAAGAACAGCAGCTTCTGACGGTTGAGACAATTAAGGAGGAAATAAAAACTGACAATGTAGAGCTTGAATATGAAGGCCGTGACAAACTTCTGACGATTGAACCAGCTAAGGAGGAATAAAAAATTGACAATATAGAGTTTGATCTCGAAGGCTGTACTAACTTCGAAGACAAGATTGCTAATGAACGAATCCTAATTTGTGATAACAGGTGCTCAAAGGTAACACAACTACTTATCGATTTCTTGTTGATGCCCCATGAAGACTTCGAAGTGGTGATCCCCAAAAGAAGACATGATACTACCACTAGCCATCGGATGAAAAGGGTTCTCCAGAAGACTACAATGACAACTGCACGAGAAGACCAAACCATTGCTTACACCAAGTGGAGATCCTACTTAATTGATCAAAGAGTCGTGATGCGTGATAAATATTGAAGTGCTCCCGAAATCTGATATTGCTCAGCCTTGAGGGCAAGGCTGATTTAAAGTGGACAGGTCTGTTAGGACCCTAGCTAAGTCGGGTCCATCCATTCATGATTAAATCGAGTTGAGTCATGTTAGTCTGTCCAGTTGAAATCAGTTATGAGTCGGGTGAGCCCAATCGAGTTAGTTATGAGTTGGTTAGAGTTGGTTAGAGTTGGTTTTATCTTCGGATAGAATGGAGTCAGTTATTATTTTCAGTTAGAAGTTTATCAAGTCAGCTAAGAGTCGAAGATTAACAGGATTCTTGGCAGAGCCCTATAAATAAGACTGTAAACTCTTTCATGAAATCAATCAATTAGACGTATTAGTTTTAGCCAAAAGGCAAAACCCTAGGAGGCAGATCCCCTCGAAGTGATCTAGGAGGCCCGATCCCCTCGAAGAGATCATTTATCCCTCTTATCCACCCTCTTCCTCTACGATAGAACCCTAGGGTCCTATCAAAAATTTTCCATAAAAATTTCCACCTGAGTCTCATCAAAATCAGAAATCAAATAAGAAGTCCAATATTCGCAAAGTAAATCAGAACTTGTCTAGAAATCAAAGTTCAAGGTTTGAGATTCATCATTAAAGCTTATAATGGGATACAAATTGGTCTGTAAGTATACATTTCTTTAAAATAATCATAAATATGCCAGAAATGATAATAGCTGGGTGGATTTGGCCTAACTGACTAATACTAACTGGAGATGGATCACAGTGTCAAGTGGTAGACAGTCAGGAATTGCACAACTGTGGCTCACGCAGGGATCATCACGATTGAGGGCCAATCCTGAGTAGTCACAAAATATCTTGTTTGGAACTTTGATAAGCAAAGGTCAATTTTCAAAGCATGTTAGAAAATTCATAGAAGTTTCCACCTTGTCCTTGCAAAAACCATGGCTCAGACAATTCTTTAACACCAATCTAATGTCAAAGCAACCCATAAATCTAGCAAATAATTGCCAATCTTTTGACCTTCTCCAACAAATCAAACATAGTTCGAAATGCAACCATCAAAGTGCAAGCAAATATTAAAAAACTGATAGAATTTTGAGGCAGCACTACCCATCAAAGACATGCGTTATATAAATGTTTTAAGAAAAATTGGACCTAAGAACTGAAAAAGCAGATTTATAAACACAAATGTTCGGTGGAAGAACACCAAGGAGCGAAAAGCCTTGGTAAAAAGGGATATGCATCTCTTGGTGTAGAAAATTCAAATAGAACTAAAAAAGTTAGTAACAAATATTAAAGTACCTGGATTCTTTATCAAACCCAAAGCGTGCACCAAAGTAGAAAGCAACAGCTAATAACCATGCATCACTGTGAACTGCAACTAGTGACAACCAATCCTTTTCACCCATTCCATCACGTGCAAAGTTTATACCTAATGCTGGTTCTGGAAGCTCAGGAGGAACTTCTTCGACTGGCAAGTTCACTTCCCAAGTCTCGTTAGGCAGACCATATAGACATAAATTCTCTTTTTCTGCAAAAACATTCACAATTAGCATAAGATGTACAACCAAATAACTCCATGAAAGAATGCAGGGTAAAAAACTTGTCCTTCAACTATGTTTTTCGTACAAAATCATACTAAGAATGCAATAGCTGAAAACTAAGTCCTTTTGAAATTGCTTATGTTTTCTGCTCCATGACATGCAAAAGAAAAGAAATTATTTATTTATTATTTTAGACAATAAATAGTCAAAGCTTAATTGCGTCAAATGATCAGGAGATCAAACAATCACAGATACTATATCGATCATTTGACAGTCATGAGGCTAAAGATCTTAAAGCTGTTATGAAAGATACGGAAATATGAACCTTCTAAATCTTTTAGAAAAGTGCAAGTACATATAAAAGAGAAAAATGTATAAATGAAGGTAACAAACATGTTTTCATTATTTATTTTTTAAAGAACCAGTGGCACATCATCCAAACAAGTACTGAAAGCATGAAATGCTATGAAGCACCAGAAGAATTTAGATTCCACCCTGATATGAAATTTGGAAATCCAATTTACTATATTTACTGCTTATAAGTAAAAGAAAGAGGATGAGCCTTTGTATAATGGTAAAATTGCTTCTTTACAACTTGGAAGATCAGGGTATAAGTCATAGAACCAGTCTCTTTAAATAATTAAAGGTAAGACTACGTATATTGACCCTCTCTAGACCCTCTATCAGTGAGAGCCTCATGCATTGTGTATGCTCTTTTTCCTTATAAGTAAAAGAAAACAAGTTATCAACACTAATTGTTCACTTCCTTTACAAAGAATCAACTAGGAGCATAATGTCTGCGAGAAGAAGGATAGGGCAGAGTATTTGCATGGTAATCTATAATTTTTTTTTGAATTTGAATATAATTCTTCTATTCATCAAAATTATGTCTCAGTCCCTTCAAATAACGTGAAATCATTGGGTGCCGCTCCTATTAAGAGTATACTTGGTGTATCTAAAGTGACTATTTTACCACCAACTTCTGTTTAAAGTATCCTCCTTCCCATAATCTTCACTTTACAAGAAGTATAAATGTAGCACCTTGATTAGTCCTACATCGGAAGTGACAAGATTGAGATTGACTTATAAGATGAGTGTCCTACTACCAACTTCAGTTTATGCATTTTGGCCACTGGTTTAGGCCAAATGAAATTGATAAATCAATTAGCTCATTAGGCCGTGACACTTGGTATCAGAGCTGACCTAGTATCTGTGTATGGTGAGGGCCTCACATGCTGCACCATGCTAGGGTTTGACCTAGGCCTTGACAAGGATGTCAAGCTCTTGAGTGGGGGAGACTCGATCAGTATTACATCGGAAGTGAGTAAGATTAAGATTGACTTACAAGGGTCTGAGCAGTGTACTGCTATCAACTTAGCTCATCAGACTCGAGTCGTGATAATAAAATTTAAAGATAAAGGGTTTCTTTTACTTTCTTTTTTCTTTTTCATTTCTCTCCCTTAAGCTTCCAGGAAACAGTTTCTTATATCCATCTCCACTTCCCATCCGCGATTACCCCAAATTAGGGCCTCACTTCCTATTAGCAGATTCATATTGCAGGTGTGCATGCCAAAGTAGACAAGTAATGTTAGAGGAGAGCCGACTCATAATCCTTTGGCATCCGACCTGTAACTCAAATCTGCATTTCTTCACAAACTTAGGCGGAAAAAAGGACCTTTTTTCCTCCTCCCGTAATTTTTCGTCGGCAACGAAATTGCAACATGAAGAAAGGAAGCAGAAACCCCTATTTCCGCATCGAATACTGATGCCAAAGTATCCAATCGAAAGCAAGAGAACTCACCAGGATCGCATTTCTGGTAGAACTTCTCAACATCTGCAACAACAAAGTAAGAAAAGAATGAAGCATTCGAATTCTAAAGGGGAAAAGGAGGAACAAAACACTTCTTTTTGATACCGGTGGTGAGAGCCTTGACTATTCCGGCTCGCCGGCCTCGGAAATCCCTAAACACATCCTCCGGCGTCCGCGAATTGTAAGCCCCCGTCCCCCCTTCCATCTTGGTCTCCAACGGCAACCCAAAACAGGGACTTCGCCACCAAAATGCTCCAGAAAACAGACACCACACGGACAAGAAGGAAAAGGTCAAGTTCTGGTACCGAATGGGAGTAGGTTGTACTTCCGAGAGAGGGGGGAAGTCGCTCGGACGCCACCACGAGAACCGGGAAGCGAAGAGGGGGAGAGCAAAGGGGGGAAAAGGTGAGGGTTTTGAAAGGTTTCTTCTTCCTGGTTTTCTCCATCGGCTTTTCCTTCTCATCTAATAGTTATACTCACCACGTGGTGACCCGACACCTTTATGTCACGGTAACGCTTGTTATCGTAACGCTTTCCGTGACCAATGCCCATAATGTAACGCTCGCCGATATATTCATACATGTAACACGATATTTTTCATGAAACGCTTTTCATTATAACGGTTTCTAATGCCGACCTTTTCCACCCAATCAAATGTATTCTAAAAGAAATACTAAAAATATAAAACATTTATCCAAGAGAAATTAATATTTTCTATCTCTCACAGAGATATAACAAAAATATATATGATGTGTCATAACATTATTTTTTCATTAATATTTTCAAAAAATGAATTTATTTTTTTGCATACAATATATTTTAATATTTGAATTTATTATTCATCATAAGACAGTATTAGTTCAGCTGGTAAAAAAAAAAATTCTTTTTTAGAGGACTTCTATTAATTTTTATCAACCCAAAATTGAACTTCAACTAAAAAAAAATAACTATTAATCGAGTTTAAACCGATGAAAATATTAATTGTTACTTGAATAGATTCAATTACAAAGATATTAATGGAGTTTGAAAACATGTATAATGAAAATTCATGAGAACAATAGGTTGATGGTGCTGATGAAATGGTAAAGATTTAGTAGCTGAAGGGAAAGAACAATCCATTCTCCAACTCCCAAAGGAAGTCCTCTATGAATTGATTAATAATCTCCATGGGGAATGATACTGTTTGTGAAACAAATATGATAGAAATAGTTCAAAAGAAGATGGATGATGTTCCTGTGGGGACACTGATGTGCATCACCTACCAGAACCAAGTAAAGAACTCATATCTTAGAATGTTGTGATCTTTTTCTCTTGCAAGAAAGAGACAGGGGAAGTGCATTTGTTTCAGATCATAAATAGAATGACTCAGATGGGAACCAATGTTAATTTAAGTGCTGCAGTTAGGGCATGCACTATTTGGGTTACATACAGTATCAGTTGATCTATGAAACATATAAACATCTAGTTGTGGAGGTTCTTTTCTCACAAAATATTTCTCTGCCAAGAGCTCATCAGTAACTTCTAAGGGTGCATTATCCAGATGAACACTTCAGTAATTGACACAAGAACAGATGGGTGTCAAGTTTGACCACCAATACAGTGAAAACATCTCATCCTGACAAACCACCAAATGTGTGAACTCTAGAAATGAATGGGCTGCAGGTGATCAATCACACATTCCTCTGCAGAGAAATCCTTTTGAGTCAGAAAAGTCTGTGAGCAAAAGAAGGTGTGTCTTTCTAGAATCCAGCTGGAATGTTTTGTGTACATCAACATTATTGTTTCAGAATCAAGAGTAATTGTAGTATGAAATAGTTCATTTCACCATATTTGCTTAGAACTATGACAAATATATTCACCACCACCTGTCCTAGTATGAACTCAATTTTGGTTTAGAAGAACACTAATTGTCCTGATTGACTTATGATCCTTGAATGGTAGAAATGACTCATGATCCTAGTGGCAATTATGGAAGATTTGCCAAATAACTTTTGCTGCTCTGTGCTGTATGAACTTCCCATTCATTACTGTGTCTTCTTCCTATGACACACATATAACTGAGTTAGGAATAGTTAGCCTATACAAAGGTTTTCCTTGGTGATGACTAAACCTCAGACTCTTTCTCTCTCTCTCTCTCTCTCTCTCTCTCTCACACACACACACACACACACATCTCTCTTCATTTATTGTTTTGCTATTTGTTTAAGCAAGGTCAATGGTAGCTGCATTGGTATCAGCATTCCAAGTCTTATAGACATGGGTGGTGAGAGCTCAATATAGCTGTTCTATTGACCACAAGAATGCTTGCTTTCTTTCTTTCTTTCATGTACTCATTGGGTGCCAACTTCCTGACAGCTATTTAATACATTGGAAGTAGAAAATGGAAGAGCATCATCTCTCAAATCTTTGACTCTAATTTGCTATCCAACACAGCTTGGCTTGATTTTTCTAATTGCAAAATCAGCCTACCAGAAGAGCCATCTAATGTAAATTAATTCAAAAAATAGAACAAAATGATCCATTTAATAAAGCACTTCTTCTGTATCATAATACTTAAATGCATAAAAATGTCTACATTTAAGCTGAAAGAGTGCCACCAATCAGCATCCATTCATACAAATTCCAGTGGTCAGTGACAGATTAGTATTTAACTTTAGGCAACTCAACTTGTCTTCTCCTTAACCTATACAATCAAGCTTAAAGCAGGTTTAATTGTGTGCATAAACATGTATTTGTGGCTAAACTAAAGTAAAATGATGTCCAATTCCAACCTAATCAAGAAGTGTGTGTGACTTCCTAGATTCAAGTAAGACAACACATGCAAGTGTTGGTAATCTACTCCCAGAGGTTAAGGTACTCTGAATGAGATCAGTAGAATACCTGAGAGAGAGAGAGAGAGAGAGAGAGAGAGAGAGAGAGAGAGAAGCTTCCATGTTGACTAGTGCTGATTACAGCAGAGTTGCTGCCATTGCTGCACCACATGCCTCATGCCTTGCACTAAACTATGAGCTCCACCACATGCTTGCAGGGAAACCAGACCTCGTCTCAGAGTTGCTGAAGTCAATCCATCTCCACCGGGCGGCATCGGCCTCCCCCGCTAATGCCGCTTCCTCCCCACGAAGACCAGCAGCTTTCTCCAGCAGACAAGTCCTCTGCAGCAATGATAAAGAAAGACGGTGAGCAAAAGAGAAATTGAAAGCAAAGCTTGTAATGCTTGGAAGAACTTTTAAGAAGATGCAACCACTCCTTCACCAAGTCAACCATCTCCTTGTTTCTTACCCGGCGTTTCCAAAGGAAAAGGACAAGAAAACAACCCCTGTGGAATATTAAGGGGAAGAGGAGTTCGCGTCTCTGTGATCAGAGGAGTTGGCTTCCCGAAGGAGCTCAATCTTCTCCCCGTCCATCATCCGAGGCCAGGATGCATTCCATGAACCACTGGGGTGGCTCGTTCGAGATCCATGACCCTACGACGGACGACGAGCACAGCCGTAACATGGACTTGGACCGGGCGGCGCTGTCGCGGCAGCAGCTCGACGAGACCCAGCAGAGCTGGCTGCTGGGGCCGCAGGAGGCCAAGAAGAAGGACAAGTACGTCGACCTGGGGTGCATGGTCGTCAAGCGCAAGGTGCTGAAGTGGGCGTTCTACGCCGCTCTGATCGCCTTCGTCGTCATTGGCGTTCCCATCATCATCGCCAAGTCGATCCCCAAGCACAAGAAGGCGCCGCCGCCGCCCGATCGGTACACGGAGGCCCTCCACAAGGCCTTGATGTTCTTCAATGCACAGAAATGTAAGGCTTGCTTGCTCTGTTCTGTTCTCCTCCTCCTCTGTTGCTCAGCCCGTGTGATTGGCAGCAGACCTGAATTCTGATTCATGATCTCATTAGCTACATCTCGGGTTGTCTTGGCTGAAACCATTCAAATTGCAATTGCCTTCATGCATGGAAGAAGAAGGCTTAACATTTAGCTGCGTGTTTGCGTTGACTCATCAGCCGGTCGCTTGCCGAAGAACAACGGCGTACCATGGCGTGGTGATTCTGGCCTCAAAGACGGCTCTGAGCAAACCGACGTGAAGGGCGGCCTCGTCGGAGGATACTACGACGCCGGCGACAACATCAAGTTCCATTTCCCCATGGCGTTCTCCATGACGCTGCTGAGTTGGTCGGTGATAGAGTACAGCGACAAGTACAAGGACATCGGAGAGTACGACCACGTCCGGGAGCTCATCAAATGGGGAACCGATTACCTGCTCAAGACCTTCAATTCCTCCGCCACCACCATCACCAAGATATACAGCCAGGCATCTCTCTCTTCTTGCTCATCAAACCCATAGGAGCATACTTCCATGGATGTTCCCGACACCAACTGCTCGTTGAATGACCAGGTGGGCGGAGCTACGAATGACTCAGCCTCGCCCGACGACCACTACTGCTGGATGCGGCCCGAGGACATGGACTACACTCGTCCGGTGCAGCCAGCCAACTCCGCCCCGGACCTGGGCGGCGAGGTGGCCGCGGCTCTGGCCGCCGCCTCCATCGTCTTCCGCGACGACGGCGCCTACTCGCAGAAGCTCCTCAAGGGCGCGGCCACGGTCTACAAGTTCGCCCGCGATCCCGGCCACCGCACGCCGTACAGCCGGGGGAACCGCTACATCGAGCCGTTCTACAACTCGACGGGATACTGGGACGAGTACATGTGGAGCGCGGCGTGGATGTTCTACGCCAGCGGCAACAAGAGCTACATCCAGTTCGCCACCGACCCGAGGCTGCCCAAGAACGCCAAGGCCTTCTTGCAGATCCCGGATTTGGGGGTGTTCAGCTGGGACAACAAGCTCCCCGGCGCGCAGCTGCTGTTGACGAGGCTGAGGCTGTTCTTGAATCCGGGATATCCGTACGAGGAGAGCCTGAGTGGGTATCACAACACCACCGGGATCAACATGTGCATGAAGCTGCAGAGATTCAACGTCTTCAACTTCACCCCAGGTAATGGGTGGATCGATCCATATGGCGCTGAGATTACAGCTTTGGGGGTGCTCATACGGCGGCGGTGTGGGTTGCGCAGGTGGGTTGATCCAGCTCAACCATGGCCGGCCTCAGCCACTACAGTATGCTGTCAATGCTGCCTTCCTCGCCTCCCTGTATGCCGATTACTTGGACGCTGCTAATATTCCTGGGTACTACTGCGGCCCCTACTACTTCTCCGCCGACAGCCTCCGTAGCTTCGCCACCTCCCAGGTTTGTCTTCCAGTCGACTCTCTCTCCTCCTCCTCCATGGATGTCATCATTTCTTCGTCTGTGAACAGGTGAACTACGTCTTAGGAGACAATCCGAGGAAGATGAGCTACGTGGTGGGGTACGGCCGGAACTACCCCAAGCACGTCCACCACCGCGGCGCGTCCATCCCGCACAACGGGGTGAAGTACTCGTGCAAAGGCGGGTGGAAGTGGCGGGACGCCAAGACGGCGAACCCCAACACCATCACCGGGGCGATGGTCGGCGGGCCCGACCGGTTCGACCGCTTCTCCGACTCGCGGCCGAACTACAACTACACCGAGCCAACGTTGGCGGGCAACGCAGGCCTTGTCGCGGCGCTGGTGTCGCTGACGAGCACCACCAGCAGCGCCGGCGTCGACACGAACACCATTTTCTCTGCAGTGCCGCCGCTGTACCCTGGATCGCCGCCGCCGCCGGCGCCATGGAAGCCTTGAATGCAGAGGAATGTGCGAGGCTTCTTCATGGGAAAGCATTTTATTGGTCTGTTTCTGTGTACAAAATATGCTCATCTCCAAGCTGAGTTCCTATTTGCAATTTGACATGACATGTTTGTAGTGGAAAAAGGGGGTCATTTGAAGAACCCAAGACAGAATCTACTTTTAAGAACCAAATAGTAATATCATATCTATTTCTCATGCTTGCTTCTGATCATTTTCATTAATCCAAAATAGAGTTATATAACTGTTTCAATCTTGAATCAAAATATTGGCAATTCATTTCTTCTACCAAGAATGAAAATAATGAGATATGGATTGTCTTTATCCCACGAGACACAACAAAAATTGAGAGGACCTAATTGGCTTCCCTAGAGGCAGAATATACAGAAAAATCTTTTGGCAACAAAGTTTGGAAATCAATCCAAGTAAAAGAGAGTCACAATTTTCCTCATGTTCTTTGCTTCTTGGCAGGTTTCCATGAGCAATTTGCTGTCATGAAATGCAAAGCATATCACTTGCTGTACCTTTGACAGTATATCCATATTGCACAGCCTGTTGTTTCAGTAATCACAGTATTAGCATGGCATCATTAGAACCAAGAAAAGCCTACAATAAAACAAATCATACTATTAAGGACATGTTTTGGGAAGAAACAATATTTTCCTTTTAAATCCTCATCAAGGTAATCAATTGAGATATCTAAAAGTTGCACCAGAATTTTCCTTTATGTCCCACCATAGACCAATATCTGATGCTGAACCCTAGTACACCTTATTGCACAGTATAAGAAAGGGCTAACTTTGCCTATTTGCCACTCAAGAACTTCCAAATACAGAATACATCTTATGTTTGTTTGGTGCATGTTTGAAATATGCTGTTGTGTGTGATTGGTTTTAAAGGACCATCAACATCAGATTGTTTTTGAACCAGTAACAGGTTCCTACAAAGCAATTTACAAAGGTAAAAATAATGTTTATACTATATTTTCAAATGGAAAGGAAAAGGTCAATTTAAAATGATTAAAAAGATCAAAAGAGGGTTAACTATATCAAAACCATTCAGTTCAATGATATTGATGGAATCTGACATAAGGGTATATGGCTCTAATATGTACTTTTGAAATAACATGATTGCAAATATGGCATTTAGTGGTTTTGACTGGAAAAATCTATTTGGATAAATTGAAGAATTTAGTAAAACAAAAACAGAATCTTTTCTTGCCATACTGATTTCTTCCACAGTGAACAACTGGCATTACTGCATTAGTTCACTCAAGTTGACTTGCAGCCAAAATGTGAAATGATTTAAGTGTGAGAGTAATGTAGCTGTCAACAATTTTCTGTAGTTAAAACCTGCCAAGACTGATCTAAAAGATCTGAATATAAAGTGATAAAATACAATTTGCATAATTTTTTTTATCAGTCTTTTGTAATTGTTTAACAGTATTAAATATCATGGTAATCATAATCTTTTAAAAATTTGGCATCACAATGAAAACCCATGGTGATACAATGACAAGTTCCAATCATTATTGTAAGACGGATTACTGGTCATAGTTGTAAAAGAAACATGGTGACACAAAAATACCTGCTAGCTTCAATCAATGGCAAGTGGTCGTATTGGGGTTTCTCAATCACATTTTGGACCTGATGCGTTTATGATAAATTAAGTATTAGATCAACATATCCAAATTCAATAAAAAAGTTTAAAAAGAATAACATAAACATGAATCTTATTTTCATACAATGAAATGAAAAAAAAGGAAGCACCTTTATTGTAGAACAAGCATAATACAAGGAAATACAATACTACTATCTATAAGATCACCTAAAAGGAACGATTCTTCTAATAAGTTTAATAATTTATTCATCAAGTTGGTAAATCTCATGCATTTATGCCAATGAGAATTGCAAACACAAGTACAAATCTGCATTTCAAATGACCACAATAAGAAAATGAGACTCCAAATAAACAACCAAAAAAAGATTCAACAAGAAGACCAAACCCAAGATGCCTTATGAATAATTTAAAATAAAATAAAGTATACTCGTAACTTGAAGAAAATCACATAGCCTATACCTACTGCAAACCCAGGATGCTAAAAGACTGATTATACCGTTATCAATAAGCTCTAAACAATCTCCTTATTTTTTCACTCAGTACCTCTACCACCGTCTTTAATATAGTCAAAACAATCAATTGATCTTCTATTCATGTCCGACATTTATTCTTAGGGAAGCAAGTAGCAACAAAAATTCACATACATGAAAATGTATAAGTTTGGTGCAACAACAATGGAAGTTACAAATTGTCCTCTCATGAACAAATATCAATTCACAACGACTTACTTTAGACAACAACTCCTGACTCTCAGGTGGCTGCATTTTTAGGCTCTGAGGCAAGATTACAGTAAGCAACTCTGGCTTTTCTGCTCTTAAAGCACCTCTGATAACAGCCGCATTGGTTCCAGAAGCCCCTGAAGTAAAAATATGATTCTTCTGCAATGAAATTATAAAGTTTTCAACAATCAATATCTGTAACTGAGTTAAAAGGGAACCAGAGAATCTGAAACTGGCAAGACATGGCAGTAAAGAGAGAACCATACAGTTATAACCATTGCATAACTGAGAATCTCGATTAGTTGCTGATGCATGAACCCCATATTACGAGTCCCAAAGAATCCAATTGATCTGGGCCCTTGCTGTTGAATAGCTAACAATTCCTGGAAAATTCATGTCATGATCAAAATACACTCAGCAGTAACAAAAAAATTTTGCCATCAGCATTGTAGAACAGAAGCTGCAAACAAAAAAGAAATAATCAATTTACTTCAACTACAAGTCTTGTATGCATACACCAATTGGAACAATTAAATTGTGACTACATAAATGAATCTACCAATCTTGATAATTGTATTTGAGAGATGCCAGAGCTCATAGACAACTTACTTTCTAAAGCAAGTCATTAGGTTATGTTGGTTAACAACTTAAGCCATGACACTGAAAAGTCAAATACGGATAACTGAATAAATGATGGGAGCCCTTTTCCTATCATTGAATAAAATACCTGTAAATAATCAATATCAGGAATTGGCTTGTACTCTGACACGAGGACTGTGCTTGAACCTTCAACAACGGACTGTGCTTGTGTTGGAACTTGGACACCATTCTCCTCTGATGACCCAGATGTAAGTTCCCCATCCCAATCTTGAATACTCCCTTCGCTGCTGTCTCTTCTCATATATCCACAATGCCACTATGCCAGTACATAGAAAAATTTTAAAGTCCCTGGTAGTAAATTATCAGTGAAAACCAAATATTTACAATATTGAATCACATAGAAGCATAAACAGTAAATTTTTATTTTTCTAAGTCCCTGGTAATAAATTATCAGTGAAAACCAAATATTTACGATATTGAATCATATAGAAGCATAAACAGGAAATTTTACAGTAGTTAAGGAAGAGTAATTATATCACATCAAATAAAGAATTGGAAATAAAGCAGTTTCAGAACATCAAAAGTCTTCTCTCAGAACCAATTACTGTTGGACACCAAAAAGAAGTAAAAAAGATAAGTGTTCCATTAAAATTATTCTCATTTCAACCAAGGCCCATAATCTCATATTGTGCCGGCGTACCGAGCTCTGCTCAGTATGGTAAGGTACAAGCATACCGCTTTGTATGCTTTTATATATATATATATATATATATATATTAAAAGAGTCAACATGACGACGTTGCCCCCCTCGTCTCCTCGTCGCTTCAGATAAGGAGAAGAGATATATATATAATATAAAATATATATATTAATATAAATATATATATTTTATATAAAAATATATAAAAAAAATGAAAAGAGGCGACATCGCCGAGGCAGCTTCTCCTCGTCTGAGGTGACGAAGAGAAGAGGCACCATCTCATCTGCAGCGTCCGACGAGGGAGAGCGGTGACGGATCAAGATCATCGAGGGAGAGCGATGTCGGATCTCCAGGATCTCCTCTTCTTCTCCCTTTTCTTCCTTCTCCCTCGATGTAGCCAGGCTGATACCGCCCTTCAACATGCGGTAACAGGGTGGAAACAACCCCAATCAACGATACCACCCGATAGCGGGTGGTCCGCGTACGGATTTGTTGGCGGACCGGTACGTACTACCTGGTATGGGCAGTACCATTCGGTATTGCAGACCTTGATTTCAACATCTTCTACAACTATAACCAGACCAATCCTTTAACTAAAGCAGAAAGTTCTCATCTACTGATAGAAAGAGAGGCTTGTTGAAGGAAATTCAGTGCAAAGTATATACACAAACATAAAAAACATGGTAAAAAAATAAAAGAATTGATAATTAACAGCTATTGCTAATAAAGAGAAGCTGTTAAAGGAAATTCAGTGTCGCGCATGATGATAGATGGTTAAATAAAAATCCACTAAGGGAAAAAAATTGTAGTTATTAATTTACTACAGTCCATTACCTATGCTTGTAGAAATAACAAAGTAAATTGATACAAGATGAGGTCCAATATGGCATGTGGACTAGCACTAGAATTGCTACTATGGTAAGGAACTCAAAAACATAACTCATTTCCATGCCATAACCACTACCAATGAACAGGATATAATGACAATTAACTGGTGACAGGAGCATGCATTTCCAACAAACTGACTATATTTGTGTATTATTCCCATTTTTCATCTATACACTTCTCAATTCTCAAGCAATCTGGCTACCGCTAGATTGCATGAGCTTAAACATTAATTATTATAGCTGCATCTTTACTGTACAATGTCCCTTGCATCTTTCACCACCACACCTCCCTTGCCTAAACAGCCTACAACTCAACCATAGACTGCAAAGTTGACCAATCTCAGTCTAGTCTGCCATTCTATAACAGAATCCTGTTAATTCAATCTTGAAAACCCTGATCGTTATGGGATCAATAGGATACAACAAAACCAGTATCTTCTAACTAATCATAACAGCACAGCCAACTACCAATTGGTTATTATCAATATAAAATTCCGAACAGGTGTTTGGACACTTAAATCTTGATTACATCATGGGTTGAACAGTAAACTATAAAATATATTTTAATGTAAATATTTAAAACTATGTCAAAAACAGGAACTCAAGATAACTAAGTAATAGATGATCACAGGATAAGAAAGTATCATGCCTAAAAAGAGAAGAATATACCTCCCTTAGGCCCCTATAACATATTAAACAACAAATGTTGCAGTTTATTTGACAAATATTCTCTTTAAATGAGATAATACACTATCCTATTTTAAAAAAAATGTAGTAATACTCTCAATGAAAATTAAAACTTTAGCTTCAAATTATGATTTTTACGATTAAAATAATGAAAAATTTTTGTCTGATACAGATTATTACCACTAATGACATATTACAATACATTCAAAAGATGTTAAAAGTTATAAGACATAATGAATTGAACAACAAACAAATATCAGGTTATATCTTAACAACTGTTGATATGCGCATGACGCACACCAACTAGTTAAAATCCTATGAGTCTCAGTCCAATCCTTGGATCAGGATTGTTCAAAACTTAAAATCTAGATTTCAAGTCCGAAATGTGGAATTATAAGAGCCTAATAACATTTTCACAACTACAGATTTCCGACAGTACAAAATCAAATTAGAGCTAGACTAAGAATCCATTTAGTCAATCATGGAGTGGTCTCTAGTTAGGGTTTTGCTTGATAAAAGAGAAGAGATTGGTGATTATGTTATGGTTTGACCAAAAGGCTTCTTGATGTTTCAAGGATATGGACATACGAACGAGAGAATCATATTAGGAAGCACATTCAAATGTAAAATCGCATAAAAAGCTTAACAAAAAATCTTCAAGAATCACCATAATTGGAATGATTAATTTTGGAATTGCAATAGCATGTAGCCCAAAACATCACATGAAAGAATATACATTGAAACGAATCTACCAACTGAAACTGAAGCAACAGATATGGTTAGTCAAATCTACCATCTAGTAATCTTCCGGAGGTAAAATTTTTTGCGTCATAACATTACCCACTAGAAAAATACCATCGAAATCTAGCAAGGGTATTAGATGGCAACAAGGATACAAGAACGGGAAACCCCACTCGTCGTAGATAAAAGATCAGAACTTGATTACATTTTAAGCATATGTAGAGTCTCAACGAAAATACTAGAAACAGATCTACGGCCGCACGGACCAATGCTAGAAGGAAAAGTTAGGGGGTCAAAAGATTACCGCAGTTCCAGAGCGGGGATTGCCGAGCGCAAGATGCAGTCCTTTGCCATCAACCCATGTGGAATCGAGCGAATAGCCGACGGAGGAGCCAAGAAAGGTAGGGATTCGAGAGGCATCGCCGCTGGCTCTGGGACCCAACGCTAGGGACGACGCGGGCAGATAAATAGCCGAGGCCGGAGGCCGCATGAAAAGCCCCAAAGGAGGAGTAGAGGAAATCATCCCTTCTTCTTCTTCTTCCTACCACCCTTACGAGTCCTATATCCAAAGCCTAGAAGTGCTTGAGAGCTGAGATTCTCCAAGATATAGGGGACGGAGGCGGATGGAGAAGGAGAAGAGGAGTAGAGATAGGAGAAGGGGGCAGAGCTGCGGTTTTACGGTTCCGCCTCTCAAATATATATATTCTACATCCTTTTCTACGCTCTAATCCGTCAAGTGGATTCGGATACATTGGGAAGGAAATCCGAAAGATATTTTACTTTCTCGTCTCATCTTTTCGGCTGCAGAGGGCTAAATCTGTCCCGTGGGGCCCATCCCAACCCAAATATTGGGCTTATCGTAAAGGCCCTCAAATCGACAACGAATTGGCTTCTTATCAATCTTGAATTCCTGCACAAAATAAGGAAAACGATACTGCTGCCACCAAATTGCATCATTGGGTGCAGTTTTGATGGCAGAGAGGATTATTAGTTGATCGACTTACCTTTACATTGTGGCAATGAGAAAATAGAAATAGTTGGAAGACAAATTGACAATGATACAGCGACTAATAGAATAAAAGAATCAGAGAGTAGCAAATAAGGCATTAATGCTCAACAACGTATAAAACAACTTTAGACAAAGCACTAGAGATATTGACAGTGAAAGGATAAGCTGTTGTTGCCGTCAAGCAACCCAAAAAAAAAAAGAAGAAGAAAGCCAATGAAACAAAAAAACCATTCTATATTTGGAAGCAGCCGAAAAATATGAAGCTCCTCTGGTCAGATAAAATCATGATCACCAGACCAATACAGATTAAAATTTCCGAAAGATCTAACACAGCAGCTAGGTAGATGCAAAATTGTCAGACACTGCATCCAAGTACGTAATCAAACCTAAGAGCAAGCTGGATACTAGAAATATATGTCAATCAGTCGATAGAATATAAACACATAAGCTGCAACTGTTGAATATGGTGATACACTTCCAACATAATAAACAGACTAATCTTCTGGCTACAAATTTAGTTAACATATATTAGGTACACTAAGGACTAAAAGCTACTTGTTAGAAAGATATCATGATTCCTGCAGCTTTCTCCGTTAATAAAGATAGGCGGTCTGGTACTGGACCTGGTGGACATTACCATAGAACGTGGAATGTGTGCAGGGGATGGTATATGGCGCAGAACTCATTGGCGTAGGATGATGAGTATCAGCAGCGTAGATGTACTGCCTATCATATGTGTACGGGTACCTCTCAAAGGGTGACCGATGGAAGCTTTTGTCAGGCATGATGTTAATACGAGGGTAAATGCTGCCATTGGCACGGGGTCTCTTGGTTTGTGGCTTTGCAGCTTCAGCAGCCCTCCTCTTGTCGGCCTTTGCCTTCTCTAGCAGAAGGATCCGCTTCTGAAGTGGATCAACAGGGTATTGCTCCTCAAGTTTGTGCTCTTCAATGCATTTGATGACCGCTTTAAGGGCAGATAGTTCCCGTTCATTCATTTCATTCTGATATAGAATCAGTCAATAAAATTGACATATACTTGTGACAGAAACATTCAGTAGTTTCAAGTCAGATAGATATAAAAGTGTAAGCAGAGAAGAAGCAACAATCAGAAGTCATCAGGTAAGGAATAAGATATTTTGCAGGTGGCAAGATATGTCAAGTACAAAATTATAACAAGTTAGAGAAGAAATAAGACCTGCACACCAGGAGACATGCTTCCAGCCTTGACCTGTGAAACCTTTTTTGCCTCCTTCAGATATGCTTTAAGTAATGGCAATGGCGGAAATTGTTCTGTGAGTTTAAATGCATAGGCAAGATTAACGGCCTCAATTTGCCTCCCACTATTCAGTAGAACTTCAATCAAACCTAGGAATCAATAGTTCCAATCAGCAGATGTGATGTGGAAAAATAAATAATCAATTATAAGCATCAGATTATCAGTGTGCTAATACATATTAGATACTATATAGACTTTGAGCAAAAAGATGTCAGTGGGATGTGACAAAATAAACTCAAAAAATAACTGACAAGGTAAAAAGGTAACGCGGTTCCTCAAAGGACTTGAGATATTATACTATGTGACACTAAAATCAAACCATTGCAAAAGCTCATCTATCAAAGCCACTTAAAGATTTTCCTAGCAAACATTATAAAGGTGATCAAGCTGGATTGACATTACAATCCTAAAGTGCAGTCACCACTTAAAGATTTTCCTGGCAAACATTTTTGACATTAAAAAGCATATAAATAAATAACTAATAATTACTTTAATAAGCAGGAAACATTCACAAGCAGATTAGAACCGAACATAAGCTAGCTGATTTTAAAAAGCTAAAGTATAATTGTCTCTGATCCTTAATAATTGGCCTTCAGAGACAACATGAAGTAAAAACTGCACAGAACTGGGTAAGTCACAAATGTATCTTAGTTGCAAATAAGATGTACAACTTCACCAAAAATTATTATCAACAGTGAAAATAAATAAACTGATTGACTACTTAAAGTGCAATGCAACACCTGGAATCACAGTGATTACTTTATATAGTGGTAAACACCACCAATACCGGACCTAAGTTCAGATGAAACGATGGAGGGTTGCATTAGGCCCCTAACAACCAAGGTAAACCTGTCAGATCTCAGTAACATGGATGTTAATGGATTTGGACATGTGTGTTGAATATTTAAAAAGCAATATATACAAAGAATTTGTATTAATGAATATTTGAATATTGAATATCTAGATGGATGTTAGGAGTTATTAGGTAAAATAAGAAAATAAATATTTCTATTTTTGAACAATTAGGTTTAGCTCAGAATAAGGTTAAAGTGAGGAACAATCATTTAATATGGTGTGGCATGTGGAAATCTATGGATGTTGTACTAGTAATAAATGGATCAAAAAGAGGTAAAGGGAGGCCTAGAATAACTTTATCAGAAGCTATGAACAAAGACTTATTTAGCTTCATGCAGACAACCTCAGTGGTACTATTTATGAATTTTAATTTAATGAAAATATTCACATCAGACTTCATCACCCCTTTAAATGATTGGCAAAATCGAACTTTTGATTGATGAGACTAGTTGTTTATGTCCTCCATTATCATCATGAACACAGTTTTAACAATCATGATCTAAACATGATGCTAGTGATATCTTTCAATAGTTGTAAATGGAAGACTACTAGTTTTTAAAAAACATGATAATGTATGAGGACGTGGAGAAAAATAGCAAATTCCAACACTGAATTATCATCTATAACAACCATAACTTATCTCATTCTAAGAATGTCAATATGACCAAATTAATGTATGGCCAACCTGGCATTTTATGCGACAAACCAAGTGACCGACACAAGTTAACAGTTTGACGGCGCCGTGTAACAGCTGGAATAAGTTTGCAGATTTCATCTTGATCAAATTGTGAAACAATATCAAAAGTAGCCAAAAGCTGTAGAAATGCATGTGCTTCCAATGAGTTTCCACTGGTGGCTTCAATGTCAAGTTGATCCAACTTTGGCTTCCATTCTTTAGCTATCACCTTTGCTTTCTCTTTGATATCTGATGTAAGTCTTTGGTTATCAAAAAGGGAATCTGGTACACCATCTGCCAATAGTTGTTCAAGAGATTCCATTAACATGAGACAAGTCCTTCGCAGGCCCAATAGGCTTACATCTTTTTTTCCATCTGAACTTAGAATTTCTCCAGCATAGAAGCCTTTCAAGGAATCTAAAACCAAGATGAAAGGATTGGCTGCACGTTTTAATGCCACCGGAATTTCCTCACGTATTGAGATTACATTTTTATGATTATCTGAAATGAATTTATGTAGTCCTTGTGCATCCATTTCTTCACATAGTTTCATCAGCTCTGAAGGTGGCTCAATGCACACACTTCCTTTTTCTGCAGTACATACATCTTCCATGCCAGATTTGGCAGCTCCCGCACCAGAGTTTCCTTTTAAAATAGACTCAGTCATGCTGTTGTTCACCCCCTTCAGAACAGGTTCTAGAGAAGAAGTATGTTTATAAAACAAAACAGATAGAGCAGCATCTCTTTTTTCCTGCAACCGTTCCAGAGATGCAAGCTCCTTGACCACAACGGCAGCCTCCTGTTTCTCCAACATTTCCTGGGCTTCAGTGAGTTCTGTAACATACTCTTTTTCCTGATCTTCCAACTCGTCAAACCTTTTCTTTAGAGACTTCTCAAGTCCATGAAAATGTTCTTCAAGTTCTTTCCATTTTAAGTTCAAGGATATGGCACTATGGCGCTCAAGTTCAGCAAATGCCTGTTGTAACTGCTGTATCTTTGATGTCGTAGAATCAAGAAGTGTAGCAACTGACTGTGTATCATCCATAGTTCCTGCCAAAAGCAGAAAAAAGATGCTAATGTATCAAGCAGACAAAGTGAACAAGTTCAAAATTGCATCAGAATATGGTACATAATTGAAGAACTTATGACACAAGCAGTCACCAAAGCACATATACAAGTAGCAATTTGTCTGATGAACGAAACAGTAATTACTTAACCACCTGAAGAGCAAAAACAGTAGATGATAATTGCAGACTGCTAACAAATTATTCTTTTACAAAAAAAATGTTTTGCAAAACCTGGTTTTTTAATCCAATAAATGATATTTGCAGACTGCTTAATATTTCATGTCTCTTTAAAATTTGCTGTTTATTTTATGAACAAGATTTCCTCTTCTTCGTGAATAAATAGCCAGATCAGGAAGTTAGCACCAAGTAGTTAACTCTCAACATGTATCAGCTATATTGCACAATGCACATCAAGCCAATTGATGGCCAGCACCGGTCCCAAAGTGTCATACATAAAAGGGTTTTGATGACTTGTAGGGATGATCAGCTCAAGGAGTCTCAGATAAGTTTTGGATATTTTTGGATAAGGTTCAAGTGTTACAGAACTCATGTAATTAAGATTTACTGGCACAACAGCATATGCCATATCCGCACAATATGAATTGAACCGGCAAAAGGCAAAGGCACAGAATCTCACTGGTACCTGTGTCCTTGTGTTAGCTAAGTATTCAATTGGATACCTAGAAACTTGCAAGGCTAAGCTGGTGGGTTACTCTATCCCAGTTTATTTGTTTTTTCTCTTATGAGCTCGACCTATTAAGAACAGCATGAGATCAGAAGTTACAGGCATCTCCAAGGACACCAACACATATTTGGATGAGTCAAGGAATGCCAAGGTGCAAATTTTTCACCTCTTTCATATGTTGATAACAATTGTGACTGATCAAAAAGAAAGAAAGAAAGGTTAAATATACACAAACCATTCGCTTATTCTGTTTGGAGTTTAAGTACATAAAGTCATATTATCCTTGTTTGACAATAAGCATGCACAATTCCATCATAGCAGCTTTTCATGGAAACCATTATTCGTTAAATATCCTTCAACAAGACATAAGATCCGGATA
Source organism: Ensete glaucum (assembly GCA_021527575.1). Taxonomy (NCBI): domain Eukaryota; kingdom Viridiplantae; phylum Streptophyta; class Magnoliopsida; order Zingiberales; family Musaceae; genus Ensete; species Ensete glaucum. The sequence goes on from CM038552.1 coordinate 44,282,506, forward strand.
AAAATGTCTTACATATTTACCATATATTATAAAAGAAAAAACTGATGTTATCAGTAATTGTAACAACCCAGTTTAATCCCACATCCAAAGTGGGTTAAGGATAAGCATCCCATCAAGTTGGATCGTGACACCTAATACTAGCTCCAATAGGATTGAAAGATCAAGATTTCAAAACCACATTTTTACACTGACAAGCTTAGCAAGATCACTTTCTAGCAGAGACCGGCCTCTCCTGACTCGTCACTTTCTCAAATAAAAAAAAAAAATCCATTTTACGCTTAACACTTCTTCGGACACACAGATAACCTACCTATACCGTCAGAAATAGCAAGCAATCTGCATCTCCAACCTCAAAACCAACACCATCATCTACTTACACACTTACACTGGAAAAGGAAAGAAGCAAGACAAATCCTACCAAGTCAAGCACACAAATCCTACAAGCCACATCGACAGGGCTTCATTCTCAATTTATAACTAAAAACAAGGGTTGCCTAGTGCGCGAGGCTCCCATAAATGTGAGTTCTGCAGAAAACCTTGCAAGAAGGGAGGCTCTTTAACTTCGATTCATGACTAAACCCTAGAGAACATACAACACCAATTGCCGGCCTCACCACACCGAATTCCAGAGCCCATCACAACACACACCGGAACACCACCACAACCCATCATCCATTGTCCGAGAAACCCTACTCCTTACCCCAAATCCACCAAAACCGGTACCGGGAAAAGGGATCCAACCACGAATCCACCCGCAAAGGGGGCAAACCCGCGAAGCATGCGAGAGACTCGGAGGGAGAACTCACAGGAAACAGCGGCTGTCGAAGATCACGAGATCGGACCGAGAGGGAGCAGCGAGCGGGAGCAGCAGCCCATCCACATGGCTTGCTTACCGATGCGAGGAATAGAGCGAAAGAGGCCGGTGACGACGGATGCTTGTCCTTTATATATCAGAGAGACCACTAAAGCGCGGGTATACGACGACATCACAGCCGCCCATATTCAGATCGACGGCTGGCGTGGTCGTGGACGGTAGCCATTGGATTGTTGCGCTTTTCGTGATGGCTTTGATGGGTCCGTGATGTGGTGCTTTTGCGGTCCATGTGACCATGTCATCGTGGTGTTCATGCACATGAGCTACCATTGTGCTTTAGTACTTGTCACTATTAACAACAAATATATAAATGTATTATATCGATTTAATTTCATATCAATAAATAATTTAGAATCATCGAGTTATCATTCCATCAAATTGAATCATGATGCGGTAATAATATTTGTGTGACATATGTTGTATTTATTTTATTGATGCACTAATTTTAATACGCCCAAAAACAAAATTAGATGCCATAATTAACATTTTTGCATGTGTTACATTGCTGATGAATCCAACTGGTTTTAGTTTCTCAAATGATGTTCTTAGTATGGGTTTAGTGGCTAATTGGTTAATTGGCTCAAATGATGTTCAATTCTTTTTAAAGATCATATATTACACATATTTAGAGTCAAAATAAAATTAATTTATTAATAATTATAAATAATTATTATAATTTATTTATTCATCAAATTATAAATAAAAAATATTTATTGAAAACATGATAATTATCAAAATGTCTCTACCTAACGGTAGAGGAAAGTTGTCTCTACACTAGACCCCGATTTAGTGCTAATGGGTGGTTGCTCTAAAAATCAAAAATAATAAAATTCAGCAACGCTGAGTAGGAACCCCAAAAATCAACTCAAAATGAATACATAATTAGAATAAATCATCTCATTAGCGTATATCAAACATCCGAATGAGCACTCCCCTAACTGTAGATGGAGAGGCTTTATCCTACGGGATGAGTTTGTGTTCTCCCAACTGCAGATGAAGATAAACTCATATCACACTCCCAATCGCAGATGGAGTGTTGTCTCTCACCCGCCGACACATTCCTCCCAACTGCGGATGGAGGAATCGTCTAGCCGCTACGTCTGACGGCCTGCTAATCCCTAAAGGGAATCGCCCTACCTGCCCTCGGCATGAAATAACATCATCTCATACTGGTCATATCGAGATGAAAAAATACATCAAAATATCTTTTTCAATATCGTTCATGCCAAGTATTATAATTTAGCCATTAATTGGCTTGAACACTAGTTCAATCAGTCCAATTGAACTCGATTTAACTAGAACCTAGTTGAACCGTTCCCTAATCCTCATTTACTCATCTTGAATCATCCTAGACTAATATAATTTAGACTAGTTTATATTAAATCTAAGTTAAACAGATTTGAATTAATCAATCAATTTCAGAATCATCCTGAATTGATATAATTAATCAAATCTAGTTCGATTTAATCAATGGTTGGGCTCAAATCTAACAAATATATAATATTTGGCTATTTCAAATTAATTTTTATATAATTTTATGAATAACATATTTTCACTAAAGATTGTATCTAAAGAAAAACACTAAAGATAAGATTAGGAGATAAGGCTTAATACAATGAAATAACTTCATAGATTCAATAAGAATTAAAAATTATATTTTTAAATCTAAACAAACTTAACATTGTATTATAACACATTGCACATAAAAGAATGTTCAAAAATATTTTAACATAACATGAAAGTTTTATTCTAGATAAGTCCAAATCTCAACAAACTTAACTTTTCATCGTAACATATTATATATAAAAAAATATTTAAAAATATTTTAATCTAACATGAAAATTTTATTCTAGATAAAACTAAAAGATAAACTATAGTATCAAAAATATCATGCATTATTATTTGGAATATGTAAAATCTTAACATGCTTAACTTCAAAGATAAAAATCTTAAGAAGATGATTGAGAAATATCTCAAAAACTAGAAATGTCATGTTTTTAATTCAACAATAAAAATTTATAGGATAAATATTTTTGAATATAAAAATTTAACATTTAATGAAAACAAAAAAACTTTTATTTTTCTAAAGAAAGGTAGGGAAAACTACCTCTCATCCGCAGGATGCAACTCCTCGTTCCTCCCGCTACTGAGCTCGGCTAGGTGAGGAACGAAGGAGAGGAATCCCTCCCCTTAAATAGGAGGAGGTGAGCCTTTCATTAAAGAAAAATTTTCTTTAAATTTTCATAATTATTTAATATTAATTCTAATTTAATATGTTAACAAATATAACCTACTCGTATTTGGAATGGTAAATATTCATTTCCTAATTTACAATGGCAAATAAGGAAATACGAAGTAATATTTCCTAAATCATAACGGTAAATAAGGAAGTGCATAATTATTGCTTAATCAAATATTTTATTGATTACATTTCTCCCCTCCTATAGGAAATTCCTCAAATTTAACTTACCTTAAGAGAATAGATGGAGATACAGCCCTCGCATATTTTCTTTTCTTTCCCAAGTTGCATCTTCATCTGAATGGTGCTGTCAACGAATCTTTACTAAGGGTATAACTTTATTCCTCAGAACGTGTTCTTTTTTTTTCAAGATCTGGGTTGGTTGTTTTATAAAAGTAACATCGTCTCTGAGTTGTAGAGGTTGGTAAGATATGATGTGTGATGGATCCCTGATATATTTTCAGAGCATAGAGACGTGGAATACATCGTGAAAACCAGCCAAAATCGGAGGCAATGCCAATCTGTATGCCACAGGCCCAACCTTTTGTAAGATATCAAATGAGCCAATAAATCTAGGGGCTAACTTTCCCCTTTGACCAAATCTCATGACTCCCTTGGTTGGCGACACTTTTAAGAAGACATGTTCACTAACTGTGAACTCTAGATCTCTTCGCCTTCGATCTGCATAACTTTTCTAACGACTTTGAGCTTTTAATAATCTCTAATGTATAATTTTGATATTATCAACATCTCTTTGAATTAATTGAGGTCCCAAAAGCTTCCGTTCTTTAACCTCATCCCAATACACAGGTGATCTGCACTTTCTTCCATAAAGAGCTTCAAATGGGGCCATCTGTATACTAGAGTGATAACTATAATTATAGGAAAACTCAATTAGGTGTAAGTGCATATCCCAACTACCACCAAAGTCTAAAGAATAGGCTCTTAAAAGATCTTCAAGGGTTTGTATTGTTCTCTCGGATTGACCATGGGTGAAAAGCTGTACTAAACTTTAATTGTGTGCCCAAAGATTTCTGTAGACTTCCCCAAAACTTAGAGGTAAACCTTGGATCCCTATCTCAGATAATGCTAACTAGCACCCTATGATATTTAATAATCTCCTTAATATATAAGCTTGCTAATTTGTCCAATAAATACTTTTTGCTAATTTGGAGGAAGTGAGCTGATTTAGTAAGTCTATCTACTACTACCCATATCCCATCATATCCATTAACAGTCTTGAGTAATCCTGTCACAGAATCTATAGTAATTTGCTCCCACTTCTATTCAAGAATTAAAATTCTTTATAATTTACCTGTAGGCACTTGATGTTCTGTCTTTACCTACTGACATGTCAAACATTTAGAGACAAACTCTGCTATGTCTCTTTTCATGCTACGCCGCCGGTAGTTTTGGCGTAAATCCCGATACATCTTGGTAGTCCTATGGTGAATATTGAATTTTGATCTATGTATCTCCTCCAATAATTGCATCTTTACCGGATGACTTTCGAGAACGCAAAGTCAGTTGTGGAATGTAATAAAATCATTTTCAGTTTGGATGAACTTAGATCTAGATCCTTGAGCTATCTCGTTAGCTATCATATGAAGATATGCATCTTCTTTTTGACTTTCTTTAATCCTTTCTACCAAATATGATTGTGCCATCAAACATACAAGAAAACCTTTATTTTTTTTTCTGATACAAGTTTAAATTTCAAGTCTATCAACTCTGTCATCATAGAATTTCTTTGAATATTCATATAGGCTATAGGACTTGGAGTATTTCTGCTTAAGGCGTCGGCGACTACATTAGCCTTCCCAGGATGGTAGTTGATATCAAAATCATAATCCTTTAAAAAGTACAATCATCTTCTTTGTCTCATATTTAGGTCCTTTTGTGTGAAAATATACCTGAGACTCTTATGATTTATGAAGATTTCAAAAGTTTGTCCATAGATATAATGCCTTCAAATTTTCAGTGCAAAAATAATAGCCGCTAGCTCCAAGTCATGAGTAGGATAATTCTTCTCATGAGGCTTCAACTACCTAGACTCATATGAAACTACCCTCTCATTTTGCATTAGACCACACCCAAGTCCTTATAGTGAGACATCACTATACACTACAAAACCTTCTCCCTCTAAAGGAATAACCAAGATAGGAGCACTAGTTAATTTCTTCTTCAATTCTTGAAAACTTCGTTGACATTTATCATCCCACATGAACGTTTTATTCTTTTGTGTTAACCTGGTCAAAGATGCTGCTATTTTTAAAAAGTCTATGAATCTTCTATAATATCCAGCCAAGCCCAAGAAGCTCCTGATCTCTGAAACATTTGAAGGTTGCTTCCATTTGAACATCGCTTCAATCTTTTGGGGGTCAACAGATATGCTCAATTTAGCATATAGTTTCTCTTATCTTGGGACTTCCAAAACTGCCTTAAGATGATGTTCATGTTTCACCCTACTTTTGGAGTAAATCAATATATCATCAATAAATATAATTATAAATTTATCAAGATAAGTGTGGAATACCCTATTCATGAGATCCATGAAGGCAACCGGTGCATTTGTGAGTCCGAAGGGCATTACTAAGAATTTGTAATGACCATATCTTGTTCTGAAAGCAGTTTTTTGTACGTCTTCTTCTCTTATCTTCAGTTGATGATACCCGGATCTGAAATTAATCTTTGAGTATACCTGGGTGCCTTGAAGCTGATCAAATAGGTCATCTATTTGGGGAAGGGGATATTTATTCTTTACGATCACTTGGTTGAGCTGTCTATAATCAATGCATAGTCACATTGATCCATCTTTCTTCTTCACAAATAGGACAGGGGCAGCCCAATGTGATACACTAAGTCGAATAAAACCCTTATCGAAAAGCTCTTGGATCTGTTTCTTTAACTCCTCCAACTCAATCGGTGCCATTCTATAAGGGGGTTTAGAAACAGGCGTAATACCTGGTAGAATATCAATTGTAAATTCAATCTGCCTTGCTGGTGGCAGTCAAGGTAGCTCTTCAGGAAAAACATCTGGAAAATCTCTCATAATTAGGATATCTTTTAATAATGGCTTCTTATATTCTTCTCCAGAAATAAAGATCAAGTACCCTTGACATCCTTTTAGCAATAGTTGAGTAGCACTCAAGACATAAATAATTGGAGGGAGTCTTTCTTGAACCCCAATAAACTGAAAGGGTGATTGGTCTAAAGGTGAGAAAGTAACAATCTTTTGAAAATAATTTACACTTGCATGATATGCTCAAAGCCAGTCCATACCCAAAATAGCGTCAAAATCTTGAAACTCTAACAGAATAAGATCTACTAGCGAATCATGATTTTCAATAGTAATAATATAATTCTTAAATATCTGGTTGGCTATCACAGAGTCTCCAACTGGTGTTGCTACCATTAGCGCATTATTCATTATCTCATGATTCTTATGTAGTTTCATAGCAAAATAAAAAGATATAAAAGAATGCGTAGAACCAGAATCTATAAGCACAGATGCAAGCATACCACAGAGTGTGATGATACCTTTAACAACAGATCCCGAGGCTTCAGCATCTTGATGGGTCAGTGCATACACTCTCGTTTGTCCTCCCTCTCTAGGTCTTGGTTGTTGCTGACCAGCAGTTTGAGGTGGAGCTCGACGTTGATGTTGCTTCTGTGGACAGTCCCTCGACATGTGCCCCGGTTGTTAACAATAAAAGTATATACGTTCTCCCATGGGGCAAGAGGTGGAAGTATAATCTGTTTTCCCACATAAGTAATATCTTATGATAACTTGATTATTAGGAGCTCCCGTTTGTTGATGTTCAAATTGTCTGCCCTTGCCTTTCTTTGAGGGTCCAGAGTGTGATCCCCCATATGTGGATGATGCAGCACTAAGAGATCATTTTCGATCCTTTGCTTGTTGCAGTTCATTATCTAATTTCTCTACTACTGGAGCTCAACTTAGCACTTCAGCATATGTTGGTAACATTAATACTGCAACATACTTCTTGATTGATGGACGAAATCCTCTTTCAAAGTAACGAGCCCTTTGATTTTCATTAAAGGTAATATGTGGAGAGAATTGGGCTAGCTCAGTGAAATAATGATCATATTTCATCACCGTTCTACTTCCCTAGTGGATACTTAGAAATTATTGTTGTTTCTCAAGACGAATTGAATCAGGAAAGAATTGTTCATAGAATGCATCTTTAAATTGCTCCCATGTCACCACATTACCTTTAGCCTTCAACATTCTCCTTTTTGAGGTCCACCAAGTGTCTGCCTTCCCCTCTAAAATGAAAAAAAGCAAATGGCACCTTCTGATTTTCCCTACATTCGATGGCTTCAAATGTCTTCTCCACTTGGTGGATCCAACGTTCAGCAAAGATTGGATCTGGTTTACCCTCAAAAACAGGTGGTCCCAATCTCTTAAAGTGATCCAATGTATTATTCCCACCTCGTGGAGTTCTATCCCACTCATCTTGACATTCAAACTATCCTCTAATAGCATTGAGGACTCATGTACATTATTTGGATCGTTAGTAGGTGCTGGAGCATGAGGTTCATTTTGGGTAGTTGGAGAAGTTGGCATATAACTAGTAACAGGTGTATGTGAAGACTGAGTTTGCTGTATAATACGTGAAACTTTCAAATTATTATTTCCTTGAACACCTCTCTGAATGCGTAGGCCGATAGCATTACAACCACGAACACCCTGAGTGAGAGGAACATTGGTCTCTCGAATGAGCTCCATTACTCTTATAATAGGTCAAAGACAATTATTGATCAAGGACAATTAAGGAACTTAAGCACCTACAAGCCCTAAATCATGCTCTGATACCATAAAAGATGTCAGATCCTGAATTTTTTTTAAAAGATCATATATTCCACGCATTTAGAGTCAAAATAAAATTACTTTATTCATAATTGTAAACACTTATTATAATTTATTTATTCATCAAACTACAACTGAAAAATATTTATTGAAGAACACAATAATTATCAAAATATCTCTACCTAACGGTAGAGGAAAGTCGACTCTCCATTAGACCCCGATTTAGTGCTAATGGATTGTTGCTCTGAAAATCAAAAATAATAAAATTCAGCAACGCTGAGTAGGAACCCTAAAAATCAACTCAAAATGAATACATAATCAAAATAAATCATCTCATTTGTGTATATTAAACACCCGAAGGAGCACTCCCCCAACTGCGGATAGAGAGGCTTTATCCTATGGGATGAGTTTGTGTTCTCTCAACTGCAGATGAAGATAAACTCATATCATACTCTCAATTGCGGATGGAGTGGTGTCCTTCACCTGCCAAAGCATGAACACGTTCCTCCCAACTACAGATGGAGGAACCATCTAGCAGCCAGGTTTGACAGCCAGCTAATCCCTAAAAGGATCGCCCTACCTGCCCTTGGCAAGAAATAACATCATCTCATACTGGTCATATCGGGATGAAAAAATACATCAAAATATCTTTTCTAATATCGTTCATGCAAAATACTATAATTTAGCCCTTAATTGACTTGAACCCTAGTTCAATCGGTTCAATTGAACTCGATTTAACTAGAACCTAGTTGAACCATTCTCTAATCCTCATTTACTGGTCTAGAATTACCCTAGACTAATATAATTTAGACTAGTTTAGGTTCAATCTAAGTTAAATAGATTTAAATTAGTTAATCAATTTTGAAATCACCCTGAATTGATCTAATTAATCAAATCTAGTTCGATTCAATCAATGGTTGGGCTCAAATCTAACAAATATATAATAGTGGGCTATTTCAAATCAATTTTTATATAGTTTCATAAACAACATGTTTTCACTAAAGATTGTATATAAAGAAAAATATTAAAGATAAAATTAGGAGATAAGACTTAATACAATGAAATAACTTCTTACATTCAATAATAATTAAAACCATATTTTCAAATCTAAACAAACTTAACATTGCATCATAACACATTACATATAAAAGAATATCCAAAAATATTTTAATATAACATGAAAGTTTTATTCTAGATAAGACCAAATCTCAATAAACTTTACTTTTCATCGTAACATATTACACATAAAAAAATATTCAAAAATATTTTAATCTAACATGAAAATTTTATTTTAGATAAAACTAAAAGATAAACTATAGTATCAAAAATATCATGCATTACTATATAAAATATGTGAAATCTTAACATGCTTAACTTCAAAGATAAAAATCTTAATAAGATGATCTAGAAATATCTCAAAAATTAGAAATGTCATGTTTTTAATTCAATAATAAAATTTTTCGGGATAAATATTTTTGAATATAAAAAAAATTAATATTTAACGAAAACAAAAGAAAACTTTTATGTTTCTAAAGAAAGGTAGGGAAACCTAACTCTCCTCCGCAGGATGCAACTCCTCGTTCCTCCCGCTACTAAGCTCGGCTAGGTGAGGAACGAAGGAGATGAATCCCTCCCCTTAAATAGGAAGAGGTGGGCCTTTCATTAAAAGTATTTTTCTTTAAATTTTTGTAATTATTTAATATTAATTTTAATTTAATATGTTAATAAATATAACATACTCCTATTTGGAATGGTTAATATTCATCTCCTAATTTACAATGGCAAACAAGAAAATATAAAATAACATTTCCTAACTCATAATGATAAATAAGGAAATACATAATTAGTACTTAATCAAATATCTGATTGATTAAGTCACTGCCCTATAAAATACTTAATCAAATATTTGATTCTCTACTATGATACGTATAGTCACTGCCCTATAAAATTTTATATCATGATCATGTACAAATAAAAGAAAATTTAAAAATAAATAAATATCCATCTCACATTTGTTACTTCCCATATAATATGATGGTCATGAGATTATGATCTCTGAAAGTACATGAACAATATATTTTCTCATGCACTTTGGAAAATTAATGCATCTTCCATTACCAAAGCCACAAATGGAAGCTACATTTTACAGCTCAAAACTACATATAAAATGTGGTTCTTCAGCATGGAAGGGCAAATATCAATTCAAACTATCCAAAACAGTATGTACAAAGGATAAAATAGACAAAAGTAACAACTCCTTAGGCTACTTGTTTAACTTGATGCACAAGAGATTGCTAAAGATTCTCGATAAGATGAGTGATTGACGTAATCGTTCTTGCTCTTCCATGGTTATCAGTACAGATTTTCACTAGACTTAAGCTCATCCAGATTGTCATCGATACTTACAGACGGCAAAAGAAGATCATCATATGTAGTGAAATGGTATTTCTTCCCGGTAGCTCTTAGAAGCTGGTACACTTCAAACATCATAGGTCACTTTCATAAACTGGAGTAGTTCGGTGTCGTATTCCTTCTCGATCAATGACTTGTCGATCCTATCATGAAGAATAGAGTTGTTCGAAAGAAAAGTCACCCACTCCACCAAACTGCCCTTAAAACTTTCTGAAGCATTAGACACCTGAGTGGATTTTTCGCAAGTGATCAATTCAAGAAGAACCACTCCGAAGCTGTAAACATCGCCCTTCACCAAACTCGGCATTCACAAATGTGCTAAGATGTGTATCAAAAGGATTCATCAGCCTTGCAAGTCCAAATCCGAATATTTTAGGCTCGTAATCCTTGTCCAATAGGATGCATTTAGAGCTAATATTACGATGAAGGATGTAAGGATTGCAGCTGTGGTGAAGCCGTGCCAATCCTTTTGCTGCTCCAATGCTAATCTTCAGCGGTGTTGGCCACTCCTAACTTGTGTCTTTGGCACCCGAACGATGTAGCTGACCGTCGAGAGTCCCCTTTGGCGTGTACATGTACACCAACAACTTCTCCTTTTTGGCAACACAATAGCCCAACAGGGGAACCAAGTTTTGATGTCTGACATTTCCTAATGTTGTCATCTCAGATACAAACTGGTTCTCAGATTGCTGAGTCCTGCAACCTCTTGATGGCAAGAGAAGTGCCATCTGCAAGTGTTGCCTTGTACATTGTCCCTGTTCTTCCATTGCCAATCATGTTTTCTTTACTGAAATCATCTTCGATACAGGTTTCTCGAACATCAAAACCTATACATAAGAAATGTGTCCTTTAAGCTTCACATATATCAAGCATAGAAAAATAGAAACATAGATAAAGAAGAGATACCATCATCCTAGATTAGAACGCCAAATGAAATTTCAGATCATTAACAAGATGAAGGGTAAAGTCAGCTTACATTGATGCCCTTAACATCTTTCATAGACTTTGCCCACTTGTTTTGTTCTACATCTGTCTCTTTCTTCTTGAAAGGCATTTTATGCATACAGAAGTTTGAAAAAAAAATCCAACCACAATGATGATCATTATAATACCACCAGTAGCTGAGCCTCTATAATGACCCCAATATTACCCTTCTTGGAAATCACTGTGCAATCATTCAAAGGTGTGCCCAATAAAGATGGCGGTTGTTTAAAAGTTTTGATGCTTTGACTGGAGCATGGGATGAAAGGAATTGGGCCAGATAACTGGTTGCAAGAAACATCAAATTCGGACAGTCGTGACAGGCAGTTTAGTTGCCCTGGGATCTGTCCAGTCAATTGATTATGCTGAAGGTTATGCAAATTAAGATACGTGCAACCAGAGAGATTCACTGGAATTTCACCTGAGAAATTGTGCAATGAAAGGTCAAGAGATGTGACACAAGGTAACCTTTTTGAAATATCAACAGGAATCGATCCAGAAAGGTTGTTTCTTAAGAGATCCAGCTCACTCAAGCTTGTGCAATTCTCAAGTCCTGTAGGAAATTGACCATGAAGTCCCATGTTGGAGAGTGCAGAATCAGGACCTTGTTTTCATCAGGATGCCAGCACACAACACCAGTAAAGCTGTATATTGTCACGGACTTAGCTAGTTTTGCTAAGTCGTGCGGCACCTTTGCGTGTCCGTCCGCAAAGGTCAGCCTTTCCGAAACCTCCTAGGGTCCTTTAGGACCTACAAAAGAGAAAACGGGTTAGAGGAAACATTTCCCACAGGATTCACAATCAACCACTTTAGAAAACACTTTATATAGCCAATACAAATTACAATCATGAACTTTATAAGCTCTGAACGGTTGCACACAAAGGATCAAGGTCTATTACAAGCTCTGATACCAAAATGTCACGGATTTAGCTGGTTTTGATAAGTCGTGCGGCACCCTTGCATGTCCTTCCGCAAATGTCAGCCTTTCCAAAACCTCGTAGGGTCCCTTAGGACGTACAAAAGAGAAAACATGTTAGAGGAAGCATTTCCCACGAGATCCACAAGTAACTACTTTAGATAACACTTTATATAGCCAATACAAATTACAACTATGGACTTTACAAGCTCTGAACGGTTACACACAAAGGATCAAAGTCCATTATAGATCGAAATCTCCACAAGTGTCCACATGACACGACTCTCATTTACAAGCCAAACCCGACCATAAAAACTAACTAAATTAGGACTGCGAAGCCTACTGCAAGTCTGCTACTTGCTGTACAAAGAATGTACAAAACTGAAGGATACGGACAAACATGAGCATTAGATCGAACACTTTATTTATATTTTTGTCCGTGACATTCTCCCCCACTTATTCCTTCGACGTCCTCGTCGAAGCCGCTGTAGATGCTGCATCTCCAAGCCTTTTGCTAAATCTTCAATTTTCTGCTTTGGCTGCAACATACCCCTTGGCTCCTAGTTGCTCTCTGCCGCTGTTGTTGAGTTGTCAAACTCTGATCGGCCATACTGCTTCAACTTGCCAATGACTGACTCTTGTGTGGGGTTGGCTGAGCTATGTTGATCCTTGTTGATTTCTGCGGATCCTTCTGAAGAAAAAGACCTTCATTTGTTATACGCCAGTATTGCAATAGTCTCATGTTACTTAAACTGGATTGATGCATGTTGGAGCCTTAACGAGCATCGCTTTGTGGACTTTGAAGTTTTTGAGGTCCTTCCTCCACAACAGTGAGGATTTGACAACTGTTGTCTTCCATAAGCCTTCCTCGAAGGGTCATTGAACTTATGCAGAGCTCCTCTGCTGGATAAACAAGAGAATCCAGATACTAAGTTTTGCCCATTCTCTTTGAGTTGAGAAGACAAAGGTTACTTGATTTCGCCCGCCTCCTCGAGGTACGAGAACTAGGGTACTCGGTTTTGCCCACTCTCTTAAGCTAAGAAGGCAAAAGTTACTTAATTTCGCCAACCTCCTCGAGGTTGTACTTCATGCATTAAGCTGGTTACTAGAATTTCATCTGCTCTTTGCTCATACTTCCGAAACACTTGAAGTGTTTGCACTCCTTGCTTTGAGTTAGCTACTGTAATTCGCCTTCCCACTGCATCGAACTTCTGGAATGCAAGAAGTTTTGCCCGAAAAGAGCAAAAGTTTACCCCAACTTGGAGTAAGTCTTTGATAGTTCTGATTGCCTCTGGGATTGTACCGTCTTCTCCATCATCTTTGTCGCCTACTCCTCTGAGTAGAAAACGTACAGCACCACGAACTGCCTACTTCTGGTAGAGCACTCCTGCATCAACCCGAAGTCCCTCACTTTCGGCTATCTTGATGAGAAGACCGTCGACACCGGTCTTATGAAGTTCCATAGTCTCTGCCCTTCCGCCCTGTCTTGGTACCTGGAGTTTGCCTCTGCATTCTCCACCTCCTCGGCCCCTTTTACGACTAACGCTTTCTCTCCATAAGAGTAAGGGATCAATGACTCCATGGAAGTCCCGCCTCTGTGGTACCATAAGGCTGCCGAGCCCATGACCCTACTATCTATTGCCTTGTATCTGTGTCCCTTTCTTTACGATCGATAGATCCGCTTTTGTGGCATTATGGCACTCCTTCGAGTCCACCTATTTTCTAACTGATGCTTTGCTCTTGGGTAGCTGAGCCCCTCCGGACGTCGTCACTTCCTTGCCCCTTTTCGACCGCCTGCCTCAATACCCCTGTATTCTCTGAGCAGTTTCCCTTGGTCGATAGAAAGACAAACTGTAACTCTTATGCATGGCCTCCGCCATCTTGTTGTAGGGCTCGCGTCGATTCTGTTCTCCTTAGCTTCCTTGGTAGCAACGGTCGCTTACTCGGCCTTGTCCTCTGACTTGTTGGGCTCTCTTAAGCGAATATAAGCATTAGAGCAGTCCAACTCTCTAATCGCCCCGATCATACCTCTATATGATCAAATCCCCTCCATGGGACTCATTGGTACTTGCAATCTGACTTCTCCCTCAGTGGTACACAACCCCCATATGCTGATGACCAAGGCTTTCATCCGATGCATGATTCGAAACACATGTGGAAGACCCACCTCTGTGGTACCATGACATTCACTCCTTGAATCCATAGTCCTTCTTGCCGTTATGTTGTTCACTAAAATGGAGCTCTCAATAGCTCCTGATCATACCTCCGCATGATCGCGTCCCTCACGGGACATCTCCACATGTGTTGTATTGCCGCGAACTATTTCACCACGATCTGTTGCACCATGTCGCCTCCTAATGACATCTCCATTGCATTCAGATTTTTATGTGATGAACTCGGACTACGGTCTCTCCATGTGTGGCCTTTGCCAACACATCATAGGGCCTCCGCCACCTCCGATTGCATTCGCTCCTTTGGCAATTCACCTTCGCCCACTAATTCTCGGGTCACCCCTGAATGAAGCATCGCTCTAGGATAATCCATTGCCTAATAGCTCGAAGGCCCCAGACTTCGCTAAAATTGGTGCACCATTGTCTGGATCTTAGGCCTCTATCCCCCACCAATACAATCTCCGTTGTGCACCACTTTCTTCATAACAACTCGAATGACAGCACTGTGGCATATTCTTTAAGAGTACCCACCTCTGTGTCCTCTTGTCCCGTACTAAGGCCCTCTAATCCCAACTTCGCCTCCACAAGTTGAATCACCTTAGTTCCTCTAACAAATGCTTCTCTGAGATAAGGTGCATATGCCACGAAGCTCCCTTCGTCTTTGGTACCAGGCAAGATGAGTCAGCCTATCATAGTGAAGAACCCATGGAACGACATATTCCCACTCTTGCCTCTACAAGAGTTCATGTTCTTGACCTCTGTCCAAGAAAAGCTTCGTGCCTTCGCTTCATCTTCTACATTGACTCTTTTCACGCGGCCTGGATACTTCACCAAGTTCCACCTAAGTTGTTTCACCTCTCGATTTGCATTGAGTTGATGGTGGCTCTCATGCCCACCATTCCACAGGTCAACCCTCCCTTGAGTTCGATTTCCACATTGACTCTAAGTGTGCCTTCGTTTGATGCTACCATTGTCACTCCCCCATTTGATCTCGCAATGCATCCACCAATGCATTACTTCATTCGAGATCATAAAATGACTCCTCGCTGCTCACTCGATCCGTTGAGCTTAGTGAAGATATTGTCTTGAGGTACTCTTCCTCAATCCGCTGCACATGATTCTCCCTCTGGAGAACCAAGACCTATCTCTCTTGGATATATGTCCTGTTGGAGCAACTTTCCTCTTTGCATTCTTTCCTCTGGAAGTTTCGGAGACTACCATCCACTTGGACTACTCTGTCTTACTGAACAATCTGTGCATTGTTCTGCCCCCGCAAATGCGCTTACTAGATTGCGACACTTCGCCAATACAACCCCCGCTGCACCCTTCAAGGCCTAGCAACATGTTGTACTTGTTGCACACTTCAGTCTCCTACGGACGTATCCTTTCCATGCTGAAGATAAAGTTTCAATGCTTCATGGCGCCGAGTTCCGGTAGCCTTGGGATGGCCACGAACACTCTGTCGTCCGTATACAAGCCCTTGCATGAGTACCAAATTCTTCGAGTTAGCAATTCCCCTCACCTCTGTGAGCTTTACACAACTCTTTCGGTCGTTGAGCAACACATCCCACTTTACACGATCTCATCTTTTACCAAGGGCCCTACTTGCCTTGAGCACCGTCAAGTTTGGTTACCAACATCGAGCCGTAGCTCGAGCTCAGTCATCCTAACCTTTGTGTGCTACACATTCTTTCTAGCTTACTTGTCCTCATAGTGCCTCTTGCGCAAAGGGTTGGCCATTCCTCTGAGTGCCAATCAAGGATGCCCGCTCCTCTGAGCGACTACTTTCCCTACATCTCCATGTTCGTTTCTCCTAAACGATCGCGCGTGCTGGCTACCCTCTATGCAGCCCAGCTAGGTCCCCCACGTTTACATGACAAGTGTTTTTGCATGTGCTTGTCCCGTTCTGATACCAAAATGTCACGGACTTAGCTGGTTTTGCCTAAGTTGTACGTCACTCTTACGTGTCCGTCCATAAAGGTTAGTCTTCCCGAAACCTCCTAGGGTCCCTTATGACATACAAAAGAGAAAACGGGGAGGAAGCATTTTCCACGGGATCCACAAGCAACCACTTAAGAAAACACTCTATACAACCAATACAATACAATCATGGACTTTACAAGCTCTAAACGGTTACAAACAAAGGATCAAGGTCCATTACAGACCAAAATCCTCCACAAGTGTCCACATGACACGACTCTCATTTACAAGTCGAACCCGACCATAAAAGCTAACTAAACTAGGGCTGCCAAACCTACTACAAGCCCGCTATTTGCTGTATAAAAAAATGTACAAAACTGAAGGACACGAACAAACATGAGCATTACATCAAACACTTTGTTTATATTTTTGTCCGTGACAATATGGACCCTTGCAATATATCGTCGATTTTAATGAGTACAACAGGTTGTTTTCAAGGGTCTTTTCTTTTAGTGAATGCTGTAAGATTCTTAAGCATTAGATGTCATTCATTGTACCACGTCATATGCTATTGAGCAAAAACCAAACGGCAGCCTGAAATAGAGTACCAGAAGGTCTGGTCTTCAAGGCCAATGACATTCAAATTCAAACTTGCTCCCCATTCCAAAATAGAAGCAACAGGACAAAAAATACCATTGGCTGCCCCCTTTTTTTTTTTTATTAGATAAAGGAACAGATCTTCACAAGCACAAGCAGTTCTGATGCCAATACTAAGGTATATTTCACGTCATGTGAGCATAGTTCTCAAAACGCGGTAATAAGCAGAAACTAAAATCACATATAAAGCAGAACAAGAACAATGATCAATCAATTATATATCAGATGACAGAAGCAAACCCTAGAATAAGAAAGTAAGCTTACAAGAATACTGAATAATTCTACAACTTCATCCTAACCTAAACCATGCAACATAAACATATACCTGACTCTCACTGTAAAGCAGAATTTGGCTACAATGCTACTTCATTTTCATTCACAATCATGAAAGCCTAGAGCCTAGAGTACAGCAAATAAAAAGCAATTGGACATAAAAAGATGAAAAACTATAAACATGACCCACAACACTAGAGGAAAACAGCATGATCAAAATTCTAATAGTTATAGTATGACTATATTCTACCTCTATCTATGTCATGGAAAAGAGTATTCTGAACAATGTAAGATGTAGAATTTATATTGGAACAAGCAACTTAATTCTAATATGGATAAACAATAAAATCCTCAACTGGAAGCAGATAAAGCGCAAATAATCTCTGACACAATAGTTCCTTTAGATTGTCCAAGATTAAATATTTGGTAACATACAACCAACATGAGCTCTTTCTTTCTTTCATTTAAGAAACCAGAAGTTGTGAAGCTAAAAAAATCACAAGAAATTAAACTGAACTACTTGTACAAATGACAATCCAGTTAGGAGGATCCGTAGTAATCCACGCATAAACTAAATACAAATATAGAGGGAGAAAGAACAGCCCAGACTACCAATCAAGAACTCCACCCAAGATCATCTTCAAAAGATTCATCAACAAGCAAACATAAGACGAAATTATTGCGGCAACCACAGAATCAGACCATGAATAATTAGAAGGAAATCATCACATGCACAATCAACAAAAGAGGGAACCCATGCTTCATCAAAACCCTCCAAACTCGCAGCAACCAAGTAAAAGACAAATTTTCACGACATATGAGCTTAGAAAAATCAATCCGCATACTAAAAATTTCACATGTAAAGAAAAAATACATGATAAAACCTAGGTCACTAAAATAATGAACAGATAACAAGAATAAGCAATCAAAGAACATTGTAGAACACCAAGAAAGATCCCAATTTGATCACTAACCAAGAATGCCGAGGTCAAGAGGCAGACCGTGACCGCGAGCAATCCGTGAGAATCCCTCTCTCTACTATCTAGAGATCCCAAATTGGGGACGCGGAGCTCAAGGACAAGACTTTCTCGTTCCCCGCGTGTCTCTGTTCCACTCCGCTGCCCCAATAAAGCACGAGATAAAAGAAGGAGCGGAAACTTCATCGCAACCGTGGAAAACACCACCACAACTAACGAGAAAGCACGATATAAAGAAGAGGCAACTCTCATCTGTTCCCATAACACATCCCACCAAAATCCAAAATTGGGTATTTTTCTCTCTCATCGATTCGCCTTTTCGTACTCATCTCCTCTTTGATTTGGCGGACAGTCGACCATCTTGCGATTGCATCAACATTCAACTCTCCCGTCCTTTTCTCCGTTCGTTTACATCAACCGTTGCGTTCCGTCTGCCAACCCCTCCACCGCTGAAGCATACATAAAACCACAAATCCATTTCTCCTCGGGTCAATGAGACCGCGAATCACCAACGTCGATTTCGTCTCGGAAACGCCCCGTATCCCGACTTGGGCCCAGCCTCACCTCTTCCTAACGATTTATCACCGACGTGTCAAAAGACAACTGGTTGAAAGTGGTGCTTGCTTCATCTAATGGATACTTTCCCTACCACCTTGACCCTACCCTTCGGCTTACCTGTTCTGATACAGTTGTGGGGCCCACATAAAAGGTCGGCTCTGCTTCTTTGACCGGTCCTCGTGCATGAGGAACGACGCAGAGGTTGCTTACCTTCAGAGGAATGAGCCGACAACAATTCGATTTGGACTTCTCGGTAAAAGTCAACCTGGAGACTCATGCGAGTCGATTCGTCCGCCTTCTCTCATCTTCTCGCGCGATAAAAGTAGGTCACCTTCGCTTCATCCGTCGTTTCCCATTCGCCCAAGAGGGATCGTCAGGTCGTCGTCTCTCCTCGCTCCCGAATCGTTACTCGTGGATGATATGGATTGACGAGTGATGAATCGCATCCCCACGAACCCAATAACCGTGCGGATCACCATTTCGTGACTCCTCGTTGCGACCGATCGTTGTGGCACCTCTTGACGGGGGCGGACGACGACGACGGCTCCTCCAAGGCTGAATCCGAAACGAGTGGAAGCGTAGGGTACGCGGTGGAGAATCCCAAGCTCGATAAGAGCGGTCCTGCTTCTTCGATTTCCACCAGGAATCCCACGGCCTGCCTCCTTCCGCGTTAAATTGGAATAGGGTTTCAAGAACTCAAGGGTTTCGATCGCCATTGCGTAGCTGAATTGATCTGTCAAAGTCTTTTCTTTAAAAAGGTTCTCTACAGCTATCGCGATTTCTTAATCTGTCGCTCGCTAGCAGCGCACCTCAAGTAAGACTCCTCCTCTCCTCTGGCCGCTTGTGATGTGTGTTTGGAATACCCAAATCGAGAACGATGGTCCAAAAAAAACTCATTTCCTGCACCTTCGATCCCTAAAATAAGCAAAAAATTGCGATCAAGAAAAACTTTTGGGATTCCTGTTCGCAGAACAAGTTCCAACAGGACCTAAATAACTTGTTTTCCTGTTGTAATCGGAGTTGCTCCGTTTCGCTTTTCTTGGGTTTGGCTTCAGTGTTTATTTCCGGTTTACAAGTTCGAATTTGGAATTGAGCACAATCGTTCAAGAAAATTCATAAGCTGTAAAACTTTGATCTAGCGAACAAGCAAGAATTTTCCGCGAGTAAAAAATTCTGGGAATCATATACTGATATCAAATTTCAACTGGACCTAAATAGCATGCATTTTTTTCTGCTTAATTGTAGGTTGTTTTATATTGCACTTCTTTGAGTTTGTTGTTTATAGCCGGCTTTCAAGATAAGAATTTTCCTTAATTTGATAAACATCAGTGCTGATACACAATAAAGATGAAAGTCTAATGTTTTCTGGCTCTTCTTGTTTACTTTAATATGAAATGATGATCAACCATTCTGGTTGGGAATAGAACTGTTTATGTGTATAAAGAATTATCAAATAGCTGTTTAATATTCTGTTGCATATTAGCTTATTAGGATTTCATGTCAGGGTGAAAAAGCAGAACTTGACAATGAGGCTGTTGAAGGTGGCATCATGTAACCTAAACCAATGGGCCATGGATTTTGACAACAATCTGCGGAATATCAAAGATTCAATCTCAAGGGCTAAAGAAGCGGGCGCTAGAATTAGGATAGGACCAGAGCTTGAAGTTACTGGTTATGGCTGTGAAGATCATTATCTGGAGCAAGACACTGTTTCTCATGCGTAAGTTTCTTTTGTGGAATGAGATGTTTTTTTTTTAATTACATTTTCTAATAGTGAACACTAGATGCCATCTGAAAAATGTGCTGAAAAATTGGGATGACAATAACAACATCTTTATTTGTAAATCGTATGTATGAACCAAGATGTCAAATACTGGTTGGACTGATGTGCATGAACTGGTATCTATTGCTTCAACTGAGGATTGGTATTGGACCATATAGTTTGATATATTGCCTGGTACACTAGTTCTTGTATCAGTTCAACTAATTGTCGAAAGGAGTAACGGAGATGGACTGAAATTTAAATCCTTGAGCCCTATTTTCCTTTTACTAATGGAGTTTAAGCATTTTGGCTGCAGATGGGAATGCTTGAAGGATATTCTATTAGGAGATTGGACTGAGGATATACTGTGTAGTATAGGTATGCCTATAATTCATGCAGGTGTAAGATATAACTGCCAGGTTTTCTGCTTGAATCGAAGGATACTTATGATCCGCCCAAAGATGGCCCTTGCAAATGATGGAAATTACAGGGAATTTCGATGGTTCTCAGCTTGGACTTTTAAAGACAAGCTCATTGAATTCCAACTCCCAATAGATGTCTCTGAGTCTATATCACAGCATTCAGCACCCTTTGGCTATGGTTACATCCAGCTTTTAGATGCGTAAGCAGCTCTCTGATGATTTCTAGTAATATAGCATGATGCATACTTCGTAGTCTTTTTGTGTTCTGTTTTTCTTGTTGGTGTACATGATTTTGATTAGATGTCAAAGGTCATGTTATCCACTTGCTAAATCTTTGGTAACCATGAAGAATATTCCATGTTTGTGTGACTCTTTTTGCTGCTTAAAGTTTCTTCAGTTTTTTCATCATAATGTTGCTTGCAAATAGCCCATGTTTGTATAATCACTTCTATAATCTATTAACATTTCCAAATTGGTATTAGAAGAACTATTTTTGGATGCTATTCGTTACCTTTTCCTTCTAATTTTTTACAAACTTCACAAAACTTTATTGTTGCCCCATCGTTTTCCTCCATCATAGATATTCCTGTGGAGGTCTCTCTTTTACTGGGGATTATCATTTAGAATTTTAGCTGAAGTTTACCACTTTGAGTTGACAATTAGATATGAGAAACAATTTTGCTCATACTCCTTGAGTCCAGAAATTGGAGAAATGGTTAGCTAATCAGTAATTAGTTTGTTTATCCTGGTTATATTAATTATTTGTGTTTGCTGTTAGAATTGGTGACTGTTTTTGTAGTCGTTTAACTTCTAGAGCTTTCTGTCTGTCACTATTAGGTTTTATAAATTTATAATTGATGCCTGTGACTCCTGAACTGCTCGTTTTTGTATTATCACCTATTTTCAGATCCGTTGCTGCTGAAACATGTGAAGAGCTCTTTACTGCTAATGCTCCTCGAATTGCACTAGCATTAAATGGCGTCGAGATTTTTACAAATGCCAGTGGAAGCCATCATCAACTGAGAAAGCTTAATCTTCGAATGGATGCAATAAAAAATGCAACCCGTTTTTGTGGAGGCGTTTACATGTACAGTAATCACCAAGGATGTGATGGTGGCCGCCTTTACTATGGTGTGTCATTTATTTTTTCTTTGAACTTGGTAATTATTAGTTTAGTTTTGCATTGGTCATGCTTTACTGGTTATGGTGGTTTCGAATATTTATGGAGCATAGTGGTTTCTGTGCCTTGTGTCAGCTGGTATATAGAATGTTACATCCTATCAATACCATCCAACATTGTAATATGCTTACACAAGCAGTCTAGTGGGATTGGAAAGAAAAAAAAGAGAAAGGAAAACCAAAAAGAAAAGGTGAAAATAGAACTGTTGATCAAAGAAGGTCCACTATCTTTGACAGGATTAGTTGTGGACACTCAATGTGAGTACAATGGTTCTAGAGGCACTCGATTATGCTGATTGAACCACTCATTCCATTGCATAATTTCCTGGAATGTGGAGTATTCTGATCTTTGTAAGACTGCCTGTGTGGATTTGCCATTTAACTTGGCTCATGATATATGAGGATGGAGTTGGTTCATTAAATTGGTCATGTGGTATGTACTGAACCACTTGAGTTGCTTTCTTCATTAGTAAGATTTTTTATGTCACTTGGACAAAAGTAATGGTGGTAAAAGATTTGAAACCTTTGAACTAGTTAATAATTTTGTAATTGTCTAAGTATCTTTTTGTCATTTTTAGCTTTTCTTGAATCAATGCATCAACAAACTTGAATAACATTTGTGGAACTGGAACAAAAAATTTGGCAATCAGGATCTTATGATCCATTGGGAGTGAAATGGCCATTGAACGTTGATGGCAGTCCCATAGGGTAGGGTGATTCTGGTAATAATGACACTGATCCATGACCCGATCTGGTTGTGTATCAGTATTATCAGGTGGTTCCTGTTACACTTCTTGGTACTGTTATCATTCACTCTTACATGGTAAAGCAGAAATAGATCTGAGATTTTTGCCGAAGGGTTCATGGCACTTTTTTGCACTTTTTGCATAGTGGTTGAAAATTGAAGCATTTATGTTCCACCAGCTGTGTTTTTTGTATAGCTATGTAGAATGGTTTACCTTATAATAGACTTAGTTGCTTTGTTTTTTCATGTTTCTTGTCCTAGTTAAGAGCCATCTTTATTGCAAGTAATGGTATATTTCTGATGGTATTGGGAAAAAAAGGAAGAATGACTTTTATCTGAGATTTTGCAGTGTTTTGGTTTTGGATTGGGTTTCTTTTGCTAGAGAACTGCCAGAATTGGAGCTTTCTTATCATTGTAACATGTTCTCTTAACAGATGGATGTTCTTGCATTGCTGTGAACGGAGACATTGTTGCTCAGGGGTCTCAATTTTCCTTGAAAGATGTTGAAGTTTCAACTGCCATTGTAGATCTGGATGCAGTAGGTCATTTGTTCCAGTTGTATTCACATTTGTTTTATTTGTTTTAACATTAGTAGCTTTTGGCTTTTAAGTCTAAATTGGTGCTAGAGTTTCATGGACTAATTTGTGTCAAGTATTTTAATAAATCCGAAAAGGATAAAACAAGGATTTTTATGTGTACACATATGGCATATTCTGGGCTCATTAGCACCAAAAACAAGGTTATTGAATTTGTTATCTTAATGTTGCACGAAATTGAGAGGTTTAGAACTTTAGATAGGGGTGGAAGTGGAACAAATATAGAATGCATATAGGGAAGCCCGCAACTGTGTTTATTTTTAATCAGTAGACACCAACTCATTGTTGGTCTGGTATTAAACCTTGTAATTACTTTATTTGGTATGAATATAGATACGGCTTTGGATATAAAATGGATGCAACTTCCAATCAGATTTAAGGTGGATATAGATTGAAAATTTGCAGAATTTGATATGTTACCAGCACATGATTAAGATAGTATGTTGATTACTTAATCGTATTTCTTGGAGAAGTAAACTTTGTTGCAAATGTGAGAAGAAAAAATGACTGATAAAACAAAAAGTTATAACTGTCTAATTCCAGTTTCACTAATGACTGGTTTTACTTACTTTATTGACTGGTATCTGATCCTTGAGAGAAAAAGTTATGTACCATCTCAAAAAATCAATTAAATATCTTTCCTTGTTAATATAGTCAAATTAAACATCGAGGTATATTCACAAATTTGGTTATATAGGTAAAAGTAAGACAGGTATATTTACACATTCGGAGATTGATAAAACCAAACCCATATTTGTTCATATGCAGAAGAATTCAGACAGTAAATTTTAAATATGAGTGTGAACACATGGAAGACACATGTATTTAACCATAATTTCTTAAATTTGGAAATGTAAGATGCATTATCTGAGACACTTTCACCTCTACAGATAGAGCAATCATATATATTTTTTCTTGATGTAAACGTTTGTCTGAAGATTGTTTGTCATAGTTCCATTCTTGAAAATGGTAACCATATCCACTTTTAGTTTCACATTGCGCTAGAAAATATATATTGTTCATTGTAGTTCTTTCCTTTTTCCCACTTTAAATTTTTAACTTGTTTGTGAAAAACAGGTATCTAGTTATCGGGGATCCACAAGTAGTTTTAGAGAGCAAGCAAGTCACCAAGCAGATGTTCCTTCAGTTAGAACACCATACAAACTTTGTCAAGCGTTTAATCTAGGAACGGTTCCTAGTAGTCCAGTGGAGGTTAGCTTCTCTTTATTGAGTATTGATCATCTGGAAACCTTTTAATTTATTGCTACTTATATTTATGATCTGATTTCTTGGAGGTGAAAGTAAATATTGAGCTATGGCTAATTGTATTTATCACTATGTTTGCTTAATTCTGTCATGTTACAGTTTTTTTGTTATGGTATTTACAGAACACTTTCATAGTAGCCACAAAGATTTTGACAGTTCTAGAAAAAGCCAGCTCTTCATTCCATACTAGACAATTTGCACGATAAGAGGTTAAGTCCCTTTATATTGTTTATGTTTTTAATGGTTTTAAGTCTTTTAATGTTCCACCATTTGCAAAGAATGATAAACATGTAATTGGTTACAAATTTATTCTTCTTTTTCCTAAGAAGCTATGTATGCTTTAGAAGTGAGTCTTGACACCAAGGTATGGTGCTCTTTCGAGACCTGGGTGGACAGTTTTTAATAGTTGGATGAAACTAATTACATATTTTAAAATTTTATGCTCCATTTTTAAGACAAAATTCTGATGATAACTAGTGTAAGTTTTATCATTGTTGTTGAATGATTTTGCATGTCACTTAGGAAAAGAGAAATAAGAAAGAAATGATGACCATCTTTTTGAATGGATGTTGTTTCTATCTTTTAAGTACTTGTATCTCACTTAAGTTGGAAAAAATATATACTTTTCTGCATCCAACAAAATTTGTAAAGGTCATGATGTTTGTTTGACATCATATTCTTCCAATAATCAGGTACATATGTAAGCTTTTGGAGGGATTCCATCTGAAACTCTCTCTCCATGGTGCATTTTCGCAGATTTCTTTACATTTATAGAGCTCCTCTTATTAATATAAACTTCTTTGAATGTTTTGTGGCTTTTTATTAATGTATTGGTTTAGTTGCATTATATAAAGTTTATAAAAAGTTATATCTTGACATACAGATTAGGTATCATTGTCCGGAGGAAGAGATTGCTTTAGGTCCTAGTTGTTGGTTATGGGACTATCTACGAAGAAGTGGAGCATCTGGCTTTTTGCTTCCTCTTTCAGGTGGTGCTGATAGTTCTTCTGTTGCAGCCATTGTTGGTTGCATGTGCCAACTTGTCATAAAAGGTGGGTTCTATGATGTTAATGTTATTGGCAGGAATTTCATGTCTATACTAAATATTTAGTGTCATCATGTTTGCTATCTTAATCCAGCCAAGCTTTTTCTGGGTTCCAATGTGAGTTTGAAATTTTTAGGAATCAGTGTCTTGAGTACAAGCATTCTTTCAACTGGAATACCACCAAGTTTGAACTGTGGCACTCTGTGCTAGAATTTCAAGTATTTCTTTAAATATCAAATCCTTATTATGACAAACACGCTGTTAATATAGTTGCTACTTTTTGGTTTGGTACGGTGTGATTGTTATCAAATTCTTATTATGACAATCACACTGTACATAGTTATTGTTCACATGGCCATGCATGTGAGTGGTATGGTTTGGTTCAATGTGATTGTTGTGTGCTCTGACATGTAGTTTGGTCACATGCACATTTGTGCTATGGCTGTAACTTGCTAGTGGCGGGGTATCTACATACCCCATGCTATAGCAAGAAAATCCTTGTTCCAAGTAATGCATTAACCAAGATAATGTTTGACTGAGAACTGCACCAGCATTTTGATCAGTCAATTGATAGAACATTGCAGATATTGAAGATGGAGATGACCAGGTAAAAGCTGACGCACTAAGAATTGGCCAGTATAAGAATGGTGAGTTTCCAACAGACAGCAGGGAGTTTGCCAAGCGAATATTCTACACTGTCTATATGGGAACTGAAAACAGGTATTTATCTGGAAATAAGCCCAGAAACACTTTTGATTATTAAATTGTGCAGAGAATCGTAAAAGTTTTAGCACTTCTTTTTGCTGATATATATTGGATACGCTCTGGTTCCCACCTCTAAGTAGCAACTTGGATGATAAGGTCCAAATGAACCCTCTTTTCCATTGATTTCTTGAAACTGATTTTTTTATGTACATATTGATCCTAGTAATTTGTTACTTTTATGTTTAAGCTGCTGATTCTTTTTGTTGGGGTACCATGCAGTTCTGAAGCAACTAGATCTCGTGCTAAGAGGTTGGCAGATGAAATTGGTGCATGGCACCTAAATGTAGATATTGATAGTGTTGTTTCTGCACTGCTTTCTTTGTTCCAAACTCTTACAGGAAAGCGTCTGCGTTACAAGGTCATTCTTATGATTGTTACCAAGCATTATATGTTAATTTCATTTGCTCCTGTTTTCAGTATCATTATCTTTAGGGTACTATTTTAAAATATAGCATTATTTAAGTATAATGCAATATATTTTATGATGTGAAAAATGAAAATTACTGAAAATAAAGATCAGTGACTGCAAAAATTTGTTTTTCCTTTTGAATGTACAGGTTGATGGAGGATCCAATACAGAGAATCTAGCACTGCAAAATATTCAAGCTCGAGTTAGAATGGTGCTTGCATTTATGCTAGCATCTCTAATGCCATGGGTTCATAGCAAATCTGGATTTTTTCTTGTGTTAGGCAGCTCAAATGTCGATGAAGGTTTACGTGGTTACTTGACAAAGGTAAAATTTTGTTATACTTGTTGGAAAGCAACTACAACTTGGCTCACTAAAATATTGTGGCTGTTGACCTTGTTTAATTATTAAAAAGATCATGGCCTAAACTTGAACCGTACCTTCTTAGACTTGAAGACACATTTCAAAAGTCTGGAAAGGCATATATGCTTTTTGCTATTAAGTTCCTCAACGATGAACATCTTACTGGATTAATTGCTTTTGATGTCATTGATTTATTTTATTAAGCTAACAATTTTCAAATGAACAGAAGTGTCTTGTTACTGACAAATTTTATTCTCAAATCCTACAATAGTATGACTGCAGTTCAGCAGATATAAATCCAATTGGGAGTGTAAGTAAGCAAGATCTCCGGTCTTTTCTACGTTGGGCTGCAATTCATCTCCACTATCCTTCATTGGCAGAGATTGAAGCAGCACCTCCAACCGCGGAACTCGAGCCTATCCGTTCCGACTATAACCAGGTATTTTTGTTTACTCGATCTTGTTTTACATATTATACTTTCAATTATGAAGTAGCTCCTTACCTCCTTAGTGGAGTAGTCTCCATATCCTTCACCTAATGATGTCTTATTTACATTTTAATGCAACTATGAAATAGAGGAACTAAGAAT
This sequence comes from Ensete glaucum, assembly GCA_021527575.1. NCBI lineage: Eukaryota > Viridiplantae > Streptophyta > Magnoliopsida > Zingiberales > Musaceae > Ensete > Ensete glaucum. The sequence continues at coordinate 44,310,457 of CM038552.1, forward strand.
TGGTATCTATGTAAATCAGTTGGATGAAGTGGACATGGGCATGACTTATGAGGAATTATCGATTTATGGGAGGCTGAGGAAAATTTTCCGATGTGGACCTGTTTCTATGTTTCAGGTGAGCTTGCTGGACCCCATGCTTTGTTCATGTTTATTGAGCTCTCTCAAACTTGAAACAGTGATTATATACAACAGATGTAAGAAAAATTTTATAATCAAGATTGTTTAGTACTCTTGTACATAGTTTTGTTATATTCACGCATTTAAATCTGAACATTTACTAGTGTGAAACCAGTTGAGCTTCACATAGGATCTGACTCCAGGCCTATGACCTGCTTGCAGTATTGAGCTGCAGGAGAGAGCAAGGGAAAAAAAATAATGTTTGTCACAGAGAGATAGGGGATGGCAGTACAGATGAGTAAGGATTTTGAGTGATCTCTGTACTTTAAGTTTATATGGCAAAGACATCAAGCTCGGATTGGTTCTTTGTTCCTGTATTAATGAGCTCAATTGAGTTCATGCAATTCATAGCACCAAGTTCCAGGCAAGGTTCTCCGTTTCGGTCTGTACCGCCCGATATGGGCGGTACGTACTAGTCCGATAGGATATTGGTACGTGGACCGTCCGCTATCGAGCGGTACCATCGAGATCGGCCGTCGGCAGTCGATTTCGACCGTAGGTGGTCGATTAAGGGAGAAAGAAGAAGAGGGAGAATAAGAAAAGGGAGAAAGAGAGAGCTTCCCCGGTTCCCTGCGCGATCCGTTGGGGAGACAAGGCGAGGCAACGCCTCCTCTTCCCGTGCGGGAACGAGACGATGTCTCGTCTCCCCATGCGGGGAGAAGGGAGAACGAGGCAACTTGTCTCCCCGCGCGGGCACGAGGTGATGCCTCATTTATTCGTTTTTATTTTTTAATATATATTATATTATATTAATATAATATTATATTGATATTATATTAGACCGAGCGGTATACACTGTGCGTACCACTCGGTACCAGGTACCATATCATACTGAGATAAACTCGGTATGTTGTTACGGACCAATTTGTCGAACCTTGGTTCCACACATGTCTATCCACAAGCAAAACTAATATGCTTTAATTAGGCTGGTATTGCACTATGGGGGACACATTCATCGTAACCGCGAGGTTGGTTGGGTTTGTTCCATTGTGTATTTAGTGGCAACACAACTCGATCATGTGGCTAGTTCTCAATTATCTTTCACTTTCAAGATGTTTCTGGCTTTCTGCTAACTGGCATCAACGGTAGGCCGGTCTAAGTATGCACCTCCTGACCCTGTATCATACAGTTATTTTTCTGGCGTAGGAACCCACGCATATCAATTTATCCCTGTTTGCTACTTGTGGCAGATAAAATCGAACTTATGGTCGACTCCAGGTTCTGAATGTGAAATGTCAGAACTTTGGATGGTGGATCTTGAGATCTCTTCTTATTATGTATCTCAACTAACATATAGGCGACATTTCACTCTATATTGCTTTTCTCAATTGAATGCTGCTTATATTTGCAGAATCTCTGTCATAAGTGGTGCGGTAAATTAACTCCATCAGAGGTAGCAGAGAAAGTAAAACACTTCTTCAAGTACTACTCCATCAATCGGCATAAGATGACAGTGTTGACGCCCTCGTATCATGCTGAGGTAATCTTATTCTTCATCACATAGCCTCTTCATGAGATTTTTTGTTCCTTCATGGAAGAAATCTTCTAGCTGTAACTAGTTTTAACCTAATATCAATGCTTGTAGAGCTACTCACCTGAGGATAACCGATTTGACCTTCGTCAATTCCTGTACAACTCAAGATGGCCTTATCAGTTTCGAAAGATCGACGAGCTCGTCAATAAAGCAGCTGATCAAAAAGCAGCAAATCTTACAGAGCAAAGACCAGTAGATTCAGATATCATGTCGGGCTGCGGAAGTGGCATGGGAGTAGTGGCAGTGGGAGCCAGCAATCCAAATGCTGGTCTTTAGGATAAGAACATGATAGAATTTAGATGCAGCAGAGCAACAGGTTCTTCTTCTCATCCTTTTTCATTCAGGCTGATATCAACTGTTCTTAGATCTAGTTCCTCTGTTGATCTCCCGCAAGCCTAACACAGCTTATGGTTGCAGAAGCTGCGGAAAAGGCTTAACCGACACTGCGGCAGAAGTTATTCATGTTTGGCCTGACAAATAAAAAAGTCAACCATGTTTGGCCTGACAAATAAGAAAGTCAACCAGTCTCATTATTGTTCTCAAGTGCATGCCTGAGAATAATAATCAAAGAATAATTTCTGTAATAACACAAGTAAATTCTTTTTTTTCCCTGATTTTACGGAATTGAAGATGCGAATGCAACATTTTCTCTTTCAATAAAAGTATATGTCACGACTTTTTTCCCAACTCATGATGTATATTCTTTTCTCAAAAATTTTTTGATTACTCAGGTCAGGAATAAAAGTAACCTTAATCATTACAAATATAATATATATATATAATTATATATATAATTATTACAGCAGGAACTATGTCTAAGGATGATTCGAAATAGTTGGACAAGAAATTAAAGAAAATTATATGTATGAGATTTCTACAAGAAAAGAAGGAAAAAGAATCTACAAGGTGGTGAGGGGTTCCAATGAGAACCTAATCTCCATCATTCCTCTTCGTATAAATAGCAGACTCCTCCATCCATCTCATGCTCACCAGAGGAAGCAAAACCACCTCCAACGATGCAGGCAGCAGCATGTTCATGAGCCCTTTGCCCGTTGGAAGCCCCAAAGCATCCTTGCCGACCTCATCCAAGCCACACTCATCGCTCCTCGAACCCAGAGCTGTCGCCGTCACCTCATCGGGAACCTCGACCATCGACGACAGCTCCTCTCTCTCTCTCTCTCTCTCTCTTTCTCTGTACTGTTGATGACATCTTGCCTTTTGGCGTTTGCAGCGTGTCTCCCACGGAGGCGTGTGAGATAGTCGGTGGCGAGGCATGCAACGCCAGGATGTTCCCGGAAGCGAAGCTCGCGGCAGCGGCCGGCACCGGTGGCCTCCGAGGAGATCGACGGAGAGTACCTCGAGTACAACGATCCCAACACTCTTCCCCGCAAGGCCACGTAGATTTCACTGCTCGGTTAAACTCCGTGGATAGCTAACGACATACCATGCAACGTTTGCAGTGTGTTCCCTGGCGAGGCGTGCGACGATCTCGGCGGCGAGTTCTGCGAAGCCGAGCACCAGAATGGCGTCTACTTACACGGCATTACACATGGCTGGGGTTGGCTTCCCTGTAGGCGATGAATGATAGAAAGTTGCAGGTGGTAAGCGGTCATAAGACTATATGGATGATGTTGATGATGATGATGATTGCCATAAAAAAAGGCATTATAGATGAAATTTTAAGTCTGAAGAACAATAAAACTACTACTTGGAGTCTTAATTATGATACTTTAGATGGTAAAATTACCTCATATTCCAAATTGACGACAGCATTGTGTCCTACAAAGTTATGTTGTAAAAAAAAAAAAAAGTCGCTATGGAGATTAATTATGGATTTAGTGCATGAGACTACTTTTATTTATTTTAATGATTTAAGTTTCAAAATCATTCCAAACTTATTTACCATTAACTATAAATAAATATAGGACTAGCTCATGTTATTTTTGGACCACAACACATCGAATTATTATTATTATTATTATTATTATTATTAGACTATTGAATTATGATCCTTACAAGAGTTAATGTGCTGGATCACTAGTTTCCAAGTTTCAACTAATTGTGGATAAAAAATGATCGATGTAGGTAGATTTATTTTAATATTTATATTTAGAGAGAATTGATATAGAAAAATTGATCTTTTTAATATCTCCTTTACATTCGCATAATTTTATGACTCGACTTTGTCCCAATGCAAAACAAAAATGATTCCTCCGAAAGAAAAAGAAGAAGCAAATACCTACCGATCGATCGATGGATGTCTCCTCCTATCAAAGACAGAAGAAGACTTCGCCAAAACCAAAAACCAAAAAAAAAAAAAGAGCTCTCGTGTGTGCGAGGACCGATAGGAGTAACAACAACAACAACAACAACAACAACACTTGAGAACCATTTGCTTATGCGCTCGCAAGCATTACTACTACTCTTCCTCGGCCATTGCCATCCTACTGAGAGGACTCGGCCCAATCTTCTTCCTCCTCACGGCATTCCTCTTCCTGACGAACTCCATCTGGTTCCTCCTCCTCTGCTGTGTCATTGCCTCCTCCTCCTCCACCACAAACCTTCTCATCAGCACGTCATCCGTCAATGACTTCCCCCTGAACACTCTTCGTCCCTCGGCGGAAGTCCTCGTGCTTACGGTCCTTTCCGACGGCCCCACGGCGGATTTCGACCTCGTACAGCTGTAGCTTCTTCGCGGCGGGACATCTGCTCGGAACACCTCGTTGTAGGAGGAGATGGGAGCGCAGAGGCAGACCCGAGTGAACGAGGAGGCCATCTTTTGGGAGGTGGATTTCCTTAGATTCTGCTGGCTGGACTTGGCTGGGATTCCGGCAGACTTCGCTGCTGAAGGGCTCGCCACACGCCTCCGGAGAATTTTGGCCTCCATCACTCTTCCATACCATGGTTTTCTGGAAAGTGAGAGCATCCGTCGATCAGTACATCTCCAAGTATCATGAACACTATGTGAGTGTATCATGAAAGCTGTTGCAGGTTGTGAAATGAAGTACGCACCTCGGATTCATCATGAACAGAAGTAAAATTTTAGGGAACTACACAACGCAACACAAGCATGCCTTGAAGAAAGATAGTAATGGAGATTCTTTGCTTGCCTCTTTTGTGGGTTATTCTTCTCTTGCATCAACAGTGAGTAGAGGAACATGGGGGAGTTGGGAGGCTGAGGAGCTCTCGAGTTGAATCCGTGAACCAGAGAGTGGTGCAAATTGTGAAGGACTTGTTAGCAGATGTGGAAGTGGCAATCTGGTATTTTTTCCTTTCTTCTTCTTCCTTTTCCTTTATTGCAGGCAGGCAAGGATGCTTTTGCTTTGGCAGGGCTCCTCCTCAGAATGAGGGAGAGAAGATGGACCTTATGATTGGAACATAAATCTGAACTGCACTGGAAAAAGGGTTGATGCTCCTCTCCCCTCTTTTCTAGCTTGAGACAGCAGCACCACAGTCCTTCACTGTCACCAGGGCCCCTTGATCTGCTGCAGCAATTTGTTTATCTAATTTTGGTCAAATTCAATGGCCCCATAGGTCAACAAAATGTTGTTGGTGTGTAGTCAAAAACACTGAAAGATCAGCCAACAGTATCATAGCATAAAACAAAAGGTGTTCTCTGATCATGTCTTCACTGGACCTCAAGGCACCAACCAACACTTGCTATTATATGTATATATATATATATATATATATATATATATATATATATATATATATATATATATATATATAGTTCATGAAGAAAATTAGAATTCTATGGTAAAACACAGAGAGAGAGAGAGAGAGAAAAACAAAAAGAGTACTATTCCTTGAGCAACTGATACTTCTTCCACACAGAAAGGAAGGATATCATGGAAGCCATGCTCATCTTCTTCATTGCTATGGATGGGAAGATGGAGAGGTGGAATGCATCATAAGGCCAGGTACTACTACACAGTGTCTACATGAAACAATAATAACTCCAGATGGATGGATGGTTTCAGGATTTAGCTTTTGAGTCTAATGCTTCTAAGGCTGAAAAAGGTGAAAAGAGGGCAACATTGCTGAACATGGCTGCTTTATGACAATTAAGATCTTGGAATGCTCTTTAATCTTCAAAGTAGAATCATTCAAAGGCTGACAGGAATTGCAGTGGCATCTTGGATACAGGATGGCAGAATGTTTCAAGTTGAGTAAGGAGTTTATTCCTGGTTTCTTAATGATGTTTGCTTCCATTAGTTAAGTGAAGCCTTGATTGCTCTGTTTATATCCTATGTTTGGGTAAATATGTTTTCTTAAAGATGCTTACACTGTATTAGTCTACCAACACATTTATTAGTGTTAACACTTTTGGACCAAGAAACTCTAAAAGATCTTTTGGAGGCACTGACATTTGCCTTTCACTTTCATCTTTAGTACATGAGAAGACCAATTGTTTGTTGCTATAGCTTGACAAAGTTTATTCCTTGAGATGACTCTGTTCATGTATGCTAAGTTTAGGAGTTACTTGGCAGCCAGGGTGCAAACAGACAGGAACTCTTTGTGCCTCCCCACTGCACCTCCCACTCCTCAAGATCTCATTCTGCCATGACCTGCAATATGGTAGCAGAAGTCAGTGCATTGTCAACTCACTTTCTGACTTCAATGCCAAAACCAACTTGATAAAGGAGATACAAGATGAGTATTGAGCAGGTTCTGTTTTGTTTCTCACAAGGTATTCAGAATGTTGCAGATCTTCTTCTACCTTTGCATTCTGATTTAATGGCTGCCCTCATAGTCTGCTTCTCAGCTTCATTTTCTCATCATCCACACAATCAAGACTTGATAAGTCTAGTCTTCCTCTTCTCATCACACAGTGACATGAATGCTTCACCACTGGCCAACTTTTGTTAACAGTTGGAAACATGTTACAAGACCTTGCAAAGTACATAGCTTAAGTGATTGCTCAGTAACATCCACACCAAAATTAAATGCCTAGAGACTGGCAACACTGCAGAAACATATGAAGAAGCACATCTATGAGCTAATACAAAATTATAATTAGTGTGAGTCTTCTGCAGTACAATTCCATGCCTAGTAATAATCCAAAGATGTAGCAAGTCTGTTATAGTAAACTGCAGCATCCTCATAGAAATTATGTAATAAACCTCATAAGTTGAAATGCTGTTCGTGGCTGCCACGGATTAACTGTACATTTATGGGGGAGTAAAACTTCTCCGAGCACATTCGGATTAATCTGCCCCTGATAAAAAGCAGCAGGAGGTAAAACTAATCTAATGAACAATGAGAACCTCATGCTCCATTTTAGCAGGATCATGAATGAATCAGGTTGTCCTAGATATGTGATCCTTGAACCACAGTTTGAATGTTTACATTCCAGCAAGTAATCAGATGAACACAAACTAAGTCTGTACAGGGTAGACTTGCAATGAGTAATATCACAAATAAACATAGTTTAATGGTCATAATAAGATATTATTTTACTAATATGATCCCAATACCTGAGGAAGGAGATCTAACACTCTCTTCCAGTGTCCAAACATCAAGATCAAATATTCCAACAAGGCCCATCAAGCCATGATTACATGACCCAAAGTACATGCAAATAGAGAAAACAGATCTCCAGGAAGCGCAAGGAATGTGCCTTGTTCTTGGAGTGTCATGTAATCAGGTTGTCATATAAGGTCTAAACAAATCATATAACCAGCAATCCTTCTATTTCTGAACAAGCATAAACAGATTATATAAGTATACTCCAAGATACCACTAAAAGCTTGTACAATCTGTGGTGTCGTCTTTCATCGGTTTCCTTGGATTTTTCTTTTTTTTCATTCTGGAGCCGATGACTGTAATGAATATCTAAATATGTTACAACTGAAATTCAAACCAGCAAGCACCATCTACTCTAATGATGTCATTACCTAAATATATTAGCCCATGTAAACACAAGTTTTCAGTTGGTTTTTGACATTTTATTTACCAAGATTTCAGACACACCGTCACACACACGAAAGGAGCTAGAAACAGGCATCAGATGGAAAATACACTAAGGTTGCATTCAAGTACTTCCTGAATGGTTAGTCATTTATATTAAGCAAAAAAATAGTCACTAGATACATGAGGAGTCCCTTAGGGACTTTGTTAACCAAAATCATTCATACTTACATTACATCTAAGATATGCATGGATGCACGCTAATATGAGGTACTGATTGTCTCCTCCAGCATATGCTTGATTTCTTGCTGTCTGAATAATGTGCCCAACAAATTCCTAAATCGACAAGGCATCAGTGCAAACTATTCTTGCCTCTCCAAGGCGTCATGGCTTTAGGTAGTTACTACTGGATGAACTGCCAATGTTACATGGTGCATCATAGACTTGAAGCTTTATGCACCGTGATACAATATTCTGTAATGCATCAATGCACTCCTCAAGGTCAGAGTCATTCACCAACATTACCCAATCATCCTCATCATCCTTGTACTTGAGCCGGAATGTTCCTACCAGCAATTTGAGTCTCTTCCCAATTTCCTCAAACAAGTGGTGGCTCCCCAAAGATGGAAAGAACTTGAATCGAACAGTGTCACCGTTGTAAGTAGCCTTCACTGTTACACATGGGCTAGTTTGAGAGAGTAATGTCTTACTCTTCTTAAAACTTGAGTGACTTGATGCACTGCCACTGGAAGAGTCTGTCATACTAGAAGAAAGATGGCTCGTCAATTTATCCAGTGCTGCCAAACTCGAGCTTGTTGACGGATTCTGGCACTCACGACTCACCAAACTTACTTCATCTTTGTCTTGGTGGCATCCTGCTCCTTTTAGAAGACATGGACTGTTGGAAATACCTTTAGAATACGATGGCAGTTTGAGCATGCTTTGAGTATTAGCATATGGGAACAGGCATCCATCAGCAGAAATAAAGTTGAAGTCTCTTCCACAGTCATTTATAATGACACCAAGTTCATCTGTTTCACATTTTAACTGGCCTGTGGTTCCTATTTGGTGTCTGTCAAGGGAAGAGCAATCTGATTCAAATTTCCCAACAGTTTGTTCTGCTTCATTATGCTGAAAGGAAGAGGTAGGCATAACGTCTTGACCTTTTGGGTCCAGTGTTACCAATGTTGACTTTTCTAGGGAGGATACTGCTGTGACAATACACCCAGTAGAAGGATCATATTTTAGTGCTCCCTCCACTCCATGCACAGAATTTATCACATTTTGGATCTTCTGCAATGAACGATTGACCTTATTTATCTTGCGAGATGGCCATCTTGAAATCCCATGCTGTCTGCATATCTTTTTCAATGTTGTTGGACAAACTGCGACAGTTATGACATGTTTTTAAAATATCTAACTGAAGCAAGAGTTAATAATTTATAAACTAGTGTCTCTAGGTAAAATAATTCTAATTATCTAAACAATTACACACAGCAGATCAACTGAGGAAGGAGAAGCAATATCTCTATCATATGTTACAATATCCAAGATAAGGGCCTTCTTTCCTTGAAAAAGATAAACTGCTAATACATCAAAACGGGTAGAAAACAGGACTTACCACCAATGCTTCTTGCAGCATCCTTGAGACTTCCAGAAAAGTAACGCTGGAGAAGACTTAAGCTAATATTCTTCTCAGACGTGCTGCATTTTCTCTCCTCATGTTTCATAGAGCCAGAATTTAACTGGATAAGTTGGAACATATATTTGTGTTTAGTAAAATCATATATAAGAATTTGCAACAAAATGAATGAGCAATATTCCAATTGCCCTTATTGAAATACAAAAAAACTAATTATATCCACCAAGAAAACATCAATAAAATTTGGTTGACAAAAAACAGAATATCAAATATCAGCCAAAGATGATTTTTAATCAAAATTCAAAAATCCAAATAACTGAAAATGAAGTAGAATTGAAAAAAATATAAAAAATTGTGCTAAACTATCTTCACCGTAGATCTTATTAACTTATTTTTTTCAAAAAATTTGAGAAAAGGATAGCTTGGTGTGCCAGGCTTCTACGCTAAGCTGCTATTTCTATTGTTAGATCTATTGTTTTGAGTTGAATAAGGGATCTTCTGATCGCTTAACAGTGACATCACAAAATCAGATTTTTTTAATGTGATCTATGGATCTCAGTAGAAGTGAACATTCCAGCATCTGATTTTTTTTTTTTTTTTACATTGATATTCTTGAATAGGAAGACCAAGGATACTAGTGTTCAAGTCACGAATCCCACCTCTTTATATTTAACACTGGAGACATTGCCTTCCCCAGACCCTGCCACATTGGTGGGAGCATGCATTTATTTGTGGGAGCATGCACCTTTTTTGTTCCTGGATACGAAGACTTTTAAGAGGGAAATCCAACATAAAAAAAAAAGCATGACAAGGAAAACCAATCAGATATCATGTTACTCAACAGTCAACACAAACAAAAGCGATGTTATTTAACACAGATAATGTAACATTTTTAATCTGAAAGATCTAGTATTCGGCCTATCTGTAGATGGAAGACTCTGAATAGCAAATTATGTAATATATGTGAACAATTGTAAGTGATAATAAACCTAAACATTGTAAGTGATAATAAACCTAAACATTGTACAATATACTCCATCCAATAAAAAGGCTTCATTAGCACCTAAAAGGTGTTTGAAAGCTTGCTTAGGCATCCTATAAAGAGGACTTCAGGATATTCAACATCTTGGCAATCGATCAAGAAGATGAAATTGACATTTTCAGTTCTAGAGCAATTGTTTTTGAAGCATGGCACAGGAAGAAGGTTAAAGACAAGACAAGCACCTGATCATGATTAGCATCTCCACTTTGTTCATGAGAACCAACATTCCGAGACTCCAAAGGCATCTCAGAAGTTGTTTCATTGTCGCTGTCCATCAGTTGAGAATGCTTCATTGAGAAATCAGTTGATGAGGAACCTAAATCTGTTTCTTTATGAATGCCTGCTCTACTGATCTCTGCTCCAGCTATTTCAGCATTTGAGACAGTTCTCAAATTCCTACAAATTCTCTGTAGAGTATTTGAGAGGTTATTCAACAAGAGCTGTTGCTCTTCACTGCCTTTACAATTGATTGGTAAAAAGAACTCGAGTATGTAATCATCATTTCTGGTGTATATGCTCCTCAGCCGGATTGCAACTGCAGCACGGAGACTGAACTTCCGAGCATGGTGTGCGAGTGGATATTCACGTATATCATATACTTTTACATCAGGGAAGAAGAATGGATGATTTGCTTGAAGTGCTTTTCCAGCGATGCCTTGTCCTTTCTCAAGGCGATGCTCAGCACATGCATGAAGAAAACCTTGCATCTGTGTGTCATTAACATAGCAAGCTGATTCCTGGATGCAAAGGATACGTCTTCCTGAAGTTGACTTCATGTTCCCAATATCATATTTCCTGAAGTCATTCAATCCATCATCATACCAAAGGGGTACCCATGTAAGTGCCAAAGGCAACATGTGGGCATGACAAACAGCTCTCAGAACATCGAGTATATCTGAAAATGCAGACATCTGACTCTTTGTGAGGTTCTGCAAAAAAAAAAAATCAACCTTTTTTCTTAAAATTCATTCCAAAGGTTCACTCCCATCTTAATATAAACATAGTTGTGACAGAATTTATCACTACCTGTTGACGAGTCTGGGTTTTGATGGTCCTCAAATTCACAGCCTGCAAAAGCAACAGAAAGAGAAGCCTTGAGGTATGAAAAGTTATAAGAATAGCTTCCATAATATCTTTGGTCTTTACCAAACCAAGATAAGTATATGCTCTCACAGATCTGCCATCACCAACAGAAAAAAAAGATGCATAGGATGCATGATGGATGACAGAATAAGAAGTAGGCAGTCAAACTGCCACTGACGATTATTTATCATTGACAGGGGGAACATCCATAATATGAACTAAAAAGACAAACACCAGTCCTTATATAAATATAAGCTTGAATGTCTGCCTATTTTCGAGCAAGGATCACAATAAGATGCCAAAGAAAAACATTCAGACAGAAGCAGTAGCACATGAACCAAATGTAGTTGACTCGATGAATAATGAAACTAAAATCTCACATGGTACCAAATGTCATACAAGCACTGACCTGCAAAGCATTACAAATGTCTTCCCTCTCTGTATCAAAGTTGGGCTTAGCCACTGTTGTAACAAGCTCAAGCACCGCACAACAGGAACCTTCACAAGGATCAAGCACCGGCACAGCAAGAGATCCACGAACATGATGATTAACCGCATCATCCACTCTCATGTACTCAATTTTTTTGTAATAGGTGACATCTGAGGTCCACTCTGGCGTCCTGGATACAAATACACGCCCAGGAAGCCCAGTGAACATGCCAGGTGCTTCCTTAAGATGAAAAATAAAATTCCTTGAAACTTCCCGGTAACCAGCAAGATTTTTGTCTAAGAGAAAAGGCTGGTCAGATGTACTTAATACATACTGATCGCCCTGTACAATGGGCATCCAGACCTGGGCAAGAATTCCACTACATGATGATTCCTTAAACAAGAGCAATGCCTTGAGCATTCTTTCTGTAAGAGACACACCTCCAAAAGGTCTCGTGACAGTTGAGATCCCTTCACTGGATATGTCATCAGAAGCAAGGTAACTACGGCAATAGGAATTCCTAAGCCCCAGTGACAAATCAGCTTTTTGTGAAGCCATGTTCTCCCTGCGGTCGTCATTAGTGTCTCCAGGAACAGCTTTCGTACCTTGTGCTGCAATACTACTCGGTGATGCGAAGGAAGCCCAAGTAGCAGGCGTTTGCTGAGCATCTGAAAAGTTCAAGATAGAAAAGATCTGGTCTGCAATTGTCGGGCTCCAGGCTTCAGTAAAACCATCCAAATCCATGAGTTCCGACAGGGCAGATAGATCATCTTTAACCTGGCTCGCATTACCTCCATTATCCGTGGGCGGTAAACCATCCATACGAATCTGATTGAGGCTCAATTCCTTTCAGTTCTTGCACAAGGGTCAACCCTTAGCAGCCCTGTTCCACCAAAGAACCGATCTTTTTTCCTTCGAGTAGCTTGATTCTTCTTTCTAGCTTGAAACAAGAGACAAAAAGAATATATCCAAAAGTCAGAAGCCAATTCCCACACAAAAAAAGCGATATAACGCTGCAACCACGACTCTCTTGGGACGACCAATCCAACATCCACGACCTCTCGGTTCAGATCTCCATTCCATATTTGCAGCTCACAGTCAAATCTTTCGACGCAATAAAAATTCGTTTTTCCCCGCTCTTAAAACAACCTCGAAACGCCAATTCCAAGTCACCCACGAAGCAATTCACCAGCCGCCCCACCTAATCCATCCCAGAGATCGAAGCGTCAGAACAACAAATCCTGCAATCAATCAACTGAAGAACAAGCTCGGCAGAAGAAGGATTTATGCCGCACGTCGAAACCCTAGCTCAAATCAGAGAGCGAACAGCATAATTCCCACGGCCATCGCCTCGATTGGCCGCAAAATCTCTCCCATCCATTTGATCTTTCCCTTGACTTTGCGCTCCGACGAGCGAACCACCTTAATCCAATAAGAAGGAGAGAGAGGAGTCGGCGACCGAGTGGGGAGAGAAGGCGCTAAAGCGGTCGAGAAATTGCGGCGGACGTTAAATGAAGCATACAGCCCACACAACCACTCAATTACCCAAATTGCCATTTGACATTGACCCATTTCTTTTCCATGGAAAAAGAATTAACCGATTTCATAATAATTTTTTTCATTCTTAAAATAATTATAATTATGAATATACTATTAAGAATATACTCTTAAGCGCGTAATTATTATCGATGATCGAAAAATAATTTGGATATTAATCGATATATTATTCTTCTTATTCTTTCCAATGACACAAACATCGATTTACCAGACACAAGAAGGATTCGGAAAAGGTCAAGCTGGACATTAAGATAATAATAATCGAGAGGCATGGGTAGTTCGGTCACAATACAACGGATCAAGCCAGCCGCCCGACTCGGTGGCAAGGACACATCACACACACGTGTCGGCGAGTGATTCCATGCTGGCGTGAGAACAAATCTAGCAACGGTAGCTGTTAGATTCCATCTACAACCCCATAGGCTTCGTCTGGTCAACGGCGTGCGTGGCACGTGATTTCGGGATGATTTGTCATTCCATTTTTCGAATATTTATTGTTGCATTTTTCCTAATTTTTATCTTATGATTAGTCGAAATCCTTCCCTTGTTTTGGATAGAATCGAAACTAAATTGAATATTAAATTAATACAGTTCAAAATCATCATCTTTTTAGACAAAATTTTAATTTTATTAGGTATTAATATAAAGTGTCAACACGGTTATAAGTACTTACAAAAAATGCTATTGATTTTATGAGTGACAGTATCTATATTCAGTATAATTATATCAAAAGCATATTGTTTTCAATAGAGTTTCTTATCGATCATTTCTTCCATGATTTGTGGATATATGTATATATAGTAAATGCTGAGTTAAAACGGATTAGAAGAGGAAGAGTGAAGCCTAATCCAACTATATTAGGTTGACAAGAGGAGGCCCAGGCTGTGTGTGACTTGGTGATGTCTCCATGAGTACTGTAACTATGCACACAGAGAGAGGCAGATGAAGCTGTGCTAACTGAACCATCATCATCTTGATTGCTCTTGTGGTCTCACAAACCCTTGCGACACTGTAACATATGGGTCCCTTCGTCTTGAGTTGGGAGGACCTAAACAATGTGGTAGCTGTCATATGTTGCTGTCTTTTTCTGCATGGAGCATGGCCCTCAGATCTTGATGTTGCAGGCATCTGCCAAAGAACAGCGGGAAAGGGAAAAGGAGGAGAAAGGGGAGGGACAAGCAAATGAAACCATCCATTGTTCGATGAAGTAGATAGAAAGGATCAGAAGGGTGGCAGAAGATTGCAGTTGCCATTCTGATGGACCACAGCAACCAAGTTCTGTGCACCTTTCAAGGGATGACAGTGCTGTCTGTGGTCTTGCATGCAGCCAAGGATGTGAAATATCTGGTTACCTGCTTCTCTGATGAGCCCTTTCACCAAACCAGTCAAGGCAGCAAGCAACAAGCTTTCTTCTGTGATGTTTACTGCTAATGCATGGAGGTGTCCGTCCTAATGGTGTCACTGCACCGACACACTATTAGGCGTTCGCCATATAGGAAATGGGGCTATTCCTTGACCTAAATTTTAGGTGATGACATCGTCAATCAATAGGTTTAAGATCAGGAGAGGTGACAACAGTCCAGAGAAGAAGACTCGGAAGCAGGAAGAAGAACATTTTATTTGGTTGCCTGATCTGGGCCACCGGGCCATGAATCACGGCAGATGGAGAAGATTTGGAGGGATGAAAGCAAATGCCGCAGATTACGGGGAGAAGTCTATTCCCGGGAGATAAGTTTTAAGTGGAGTTCGGTGGGCTGCATGCGGAAGAAGAACAGGTATTGGTTGGAGAAACACCAGCCGGCCCGACGGTCAAAAGAACTCGAGGAGGAGGAGGAAGAAGCAGCAGCAGCAGCTCTCAAACCAGTTGGGATGCATCCTTCCCGCCACCCGAAGCAATCTGACACCGGAATCGGCGCAGCGGTCCTTCGAGGGTGGAGTCTGCTCGGCGGTGACGAGGGGAGTGGAAGCGCGTGGACCCCCAGCAGGTGGGGGCCAATCTAATGGCCCTCCCTCCTCCGCCCCCGCGCCGGCCCCCCCCCTAGACGCCGTGCCCGTGGGGCCCGCCGCGTAAGGAATCAGCTGCTTTACGTGGGCCCCTCGCACCCGACAGATTGCGCGCCGAGTAATTTTTTTTATAGCATTTATGAGATAATAAAAAAGAATTAGTTACGTCAAAGGAAATCGGATGGTTATGAGCTGGTGGGAGCCAACTCTACCTGCCGCCGTGTACTCCGCTCCGTGGGGCCCCGCGCAAGGAATCAGCGATCATGATGAGACCGAATGGCAAAAAAAGAGACAAATTAATTCTCTCCCATCACCATCCAATGTGCATCAAAGTCTTAGAAGAACAATGTGTCAAGCAGAGATGAAATCTTCCGCATCATTACATATTCTCCCGTAATTTGTGCATCAATGCAATGAAAGAAATCACCTCCGACCAATTCAAATTTCACATGTTGATGAGGTTCGATTAATACGATCCTGTTATACATAAACATGTAGCACAAATCTGTTGCTTCTACCAAGGGCAAAATCCAACGATCCAAAACTGTGGAATGAGCCAGCTACGGCAGGTCGAACCCATATCAGAATGCAGGTTTTGATGCCATCAACCCCTGACAAGCTTCTTCAGAAGGCTCGGTCTAACCTGCAACAAGATTTGGAATCACCTTATCAATTTCCAGTGGCAGACAAAGGTCTGAAGAGTTCAAGAGTAAGACTGGATTTAAGAGGCTGACATCAACCCTTTGCAGAGATGGGGAGGGCCCTCTCTTGGGTTGGATATTAGCTGTCACACAAGTCCATGGAGGTCTCTTTCCTCCATTTTCAATCACCACAAGACTTTCTTGCCACTGCCTCGGTTCTCACTGTTTATATAGATGTGCCAGTCCTCCTCATGCTTAAACCCTCAGTGTTACCATAAGCTCTCTTTCTCTCTCTCTCTCTCTCTGTCTTTCTATCATCACTTCGTTTCGATCCAGTGCAAGAGCGATCTCGACGTCTCTGGTGAGCAGATTCCAACAGCTTCGATCACAAGATTCTTCGTGCTGCCGCTGCTGATCAATCTTTCAGAGATTTTCTCCTCTGTTCCTGGTAGGTTCACTTTCTCTTTTGCGAGCTCATAACTGAGATCTCTGGGGATCGCCTCTACCTGCTAAATTTGGTGCAACGGAAAGAGCTAGTCTGCAAAGTTAAAATGAGTCAGGTTAGGTGTGATTGTGGATGATAACTACAACTCGGGACAGTTCGTATCGACTGTTAGAACAGGTGGTATACAGAAAACGACAGTGACTAGTCGACTACTTCCTTGTACTTCTATAGCTTATACTAAAAAGCTTACTGTGATAAGAGCTGTCCATGAACATACACCTAAAGCATTCAGCGGGTAGAAGACTCAAGGCTGCCTTTTATACTGTAAGAAATGGGACCTAGAGTGCCAATATATAGAAAGATGCCACTGCAATCTACGGTAACTCTAGTTTACAATCTTAAACCTTTAGATGACTTGTGGTTTAGCTGATGAGAAAGTTATATATATGAAGAGAAAACCTGGTCAGCTTAATCTTGATGGAAGTTGGTTCTTCTTGTGGCTAGTTCCAGTTGAAGTTATGCAAGTTGAGCTGATACAAGCCACACTTCAAATAAGATTAGGCTTTTCCATGTGGTATGCCTTCTGGGCTTTGGTACAAGTTTAGTCAATATAGACTCTTGGCTTATTGGTTTATGCCCTGCCAAAGTTTTCAGGCCTATGAGGAGGAGAAGAAGGTTAAATGCAACAATAATAGATCCAAATAAACAAACTGAGGAGGACAGAAGAATCTAGCTACAATGTCTAGGAACATGAGGAGAGAGAGACAGGGAGACTACTGCGATAGAGTAGCAGGAAGCAGCAAGACCATACAGAGATCTATTCCATTTTGTCAAAGATTTCTCAAGGCATTTCATCAAAATTGAGGGCCACTCATGATGAGATCTTGCAACTTTAAAATTAATGTGTTTGTGGTTGCACATTCTTCGCCATAGGACTAACAGTAGGCTTATCTTGTTCAACACGAAGCGCAGATAGAAGAAGAGGAGGAAGATGATGATGACAGAAATGGTGGATCACAAACGACGAAGCCATGATGGCTTTGTTGTTCCCAGCAAGGTGAGCAGCTTGCCAAGAAGTCAAAGGGACAACAGTGGGGAGAAGAGGCTCAAGGCTGGTGATGGAGCTGGAGTAGGAGCCAACATCTCCAACAAGGTCAGTCTTCTTTTCCTCCCATCACACTGATGCCTAACACCCAAAGGAATGAAAAAGAAATGATCATTTGAGATTGACAATCAGGAAAAGAAGGACAAGATCGGAGAGCGAGTGGCGAAGCTACAACAGCTAGTGTCACCTTTTGGAAAGGTAGGCAGACAGACATGAACTTGACCCTAGTGGGTGCAGTGCTACTCCCTTTACCTTCGATGTTTTTTTTTTTTGTTCAAGATTGCTATCTAATAGTCACTTAACAGAATAATTTTGTGGATGCAGTCAGATACAGCATCTGTTCTCTCAGAGGCCACTGCCTATATTAAATTCCTACATGATCAAGTCCAGGTCCCACTCTTGGATCCTTCTTTGTGCCTATCATTCAGCATTCCTATTCTCTCAACTAAATTTAGAACGAGGACTGCTTAGAAAAATTACAGGGTTCATCTAGCTCTGTTTATCACAAAAAATTTCATCTAGCTCTGTAAATTGCAGGTGCTGAGTGCTCCATATCTTCAGACAACACTGACTGAGATGGTGGAGGTGAGTTGTAATTTTAATCAACTAGTACTCTCTGATCATCCCAGAGAATAGACCAATGTCTTCTGTTTCTAAAACTAAGCTCTGATATCTTTCATGCTAAAGTACCAAGATTGTATATGCAAAAGCAAAACATAGAAACAGCATACCCTCTGGCACAGTGCACGACAGAAAAAATGGCTAAAGCAAATATTAAAACCACATTGATAGATAATCCAGCATTAGCATCCATACCTCAGTTGTATCCTGAAGTCGATAAGAGAATGTAGCTTTTGAACTCTTTTACTGATATGCTATCACTTATGGTGTGATCTCTAGGAGAGAGAATGTTACAGCCTCAGAAGCCGTGGCCTGTGTCTCGTGCCAGTAGCCTCCACACTCAAGATTGCCCAAAGCAATGGTGCTGATCTGTGGGCACCAAACAGAAAACCATAAAATTAGAAGTTTATGATCAATATACTGGAAATACAGTGAAAGAGAAAGTGGATTACTTTCTGGAGCTGCTGCTGTCTGTATCTGCTGGTTGAAGTAACATAATCTCCAGGGTCCAGAGCCACTGTTGTTTGCTTAGTTAAGATCCTAACACAATTCATTCCCTCTTCTGACCTAGAATTCGTTATAGTGTAATCCATCATGGCGTCAGTCCTCATTCTGTAAGATGCAGTACACTCGTGACCTCATGTTGCATATGCTTACATGGTCTCCCTCGTGGTTGCTAGAGGCACCTGCATGCCCTTCTAGTGTAACAAATCGATATAATAAACCAAAAGCTGCATTGTGAATGGAGCCATATTATTTGCAGAATCTGCTCATGGAGATTTAAAAGTTTTAATAAAGCTTAATTTCATATGCTAAAAGGTGATTTTTGTTTGCTATTGGCATTTCCAATCTTTATAAGTTGTCCTATTTAAAGTTTATCCTTCTACCATCTACGTTAGAGTCACTGACCCAAAATAGTAAAATTTACGTTCATTGGTTAGTTCTTCTAACATTAATATGGAACCTTGAAGCAGCCTTTGGTTACTAACTGGAATAAGGAACATTAACAAATATGCTAACAAATATAAGCCTCAGAATAGGAAACGACAAAACTGCATGCATGTTAATCCAAAAAGTTTATCTATTATAGCCAAATAAAAAAAGAACAACTGTGAGACAAAATGAGTGGAGCAAACAAGTGTCACTGCAGTAAGCGTGTTTCTTATTGGAGCAACAGCACCTTGAGTTAAGCAACTTACAAGTATTCCTGAGTTAAGGTGAGGCAGCTGCACATCATATTAAAAAGCTGATGTGCTTTGGGCATAAAGATTCTGTTCAAGCAAGATGAGAAATGCCATGTTCATGAGAAACCAACAAACTCAGCAGATAGCAGCAATGTGACTAGCCGCAAGCATTGGATTGCTTTGCATGTAAGTAATGACCATCTCCAAAGAAATTTTGACCAACCTAATTCCTGCAGAATTGGGAAACCACCAAAAATTAACCTGGTGAAGATTGAAATGCAGGCAAGATCAAATGTTCTCTGAAAAACATAGGATTGAAACTTGGTATCTGTTTATGAAAAAATACCTGACAGAGGTTGGACATGTGAATATATTTGTTTTCTGTATCTATATCTATCTGGCCAAGAAGTATCAGAATCAAGCCCTCTAACATTTAATGTTTGCTTAGGTAAAATAAATTAATTAGTCTCTCTCAGAAAATTGGACAAACAATGAGAAAATCAATACTAAACATATTAAGGGAGTATCCCTGCAGTACATCTCGGAAGATTTTCCAGAGCTATTCATGACGGACAAGGAACCCAAATGATATGCTTAAGAAGAATAATGGAATAACCATGTACTTCAGGTTGTACATTATCTTCTTTTCTTCAATAAGGAGCTGGCTCTTAAGAAAATCTTATCAACGGCATCCAAGTCAGCCAGTTTTACATCTTTAGTAGAAAGGTCAATCCGCTTTGAGGCCGCAGCAATTTGACGTAGATGCTCCTCAAAATCCTTTGGCTCATCAATATTTGATGGAAATTTTTCTACTTGATCTAAATACAGAGGACGCTCTGATTTCTCCATCATCTCCGTATCAGAATCTGTCTCAAATATGTCTGACAGATCTTCCGTCTCTGACCAAGAACTTGATTCCATCAACGAATCATCTTCAACTGGCTCACTGTTTGCATCTTCTATTACATCGAGCAACTCAGAGCTTTTCATTTGGCAACCGGAAATTATTCTGTGATCAACAGCATTGGAAACAGCTTCTTCAGTTGTCTTACTTTTATTTTCTCCCTCCCTTTTCATCTGCTTTTGTAGATCGTCAAGGTCCTGATGAAGCTTAGGAATATACCTCCTGATAGCCCGTAAGGCATCTCTATACTTGGACTTATCAAGAGCCTAAATGAAATATAATGAGACAGTTTAAAAAGAAGAAAGCAAATAATATACATCACATGTGGTTAACAAGTTCTCAGACAAAGAGGCATACCTTTTTTCTTGAAAGAGTAACCTTTGGGGACATAATCTCCGTTGGTGGTTGTGCATAGTTCTTTCCCCTGTACATAATAATTGTATTTTCCTCATGGATAGCAAGCACAATTCCTCCACTTAATCTAGCCAATTCTGCTGCAATCTCACGAACTTCCTCTGGGGTGAATGTCTTCACGATAACCTTCAATGTCTGATGCTTCTTCCAGTGCAAATGCATGTTCAGAATCACTCCCTGGAAAATACCACGCCTTCCAACAGGTACATAGTTTTTGCATTTGTGACCCATCTTGAGGAGGTAGAAGTGCTCTTCTGGAGTAAGTATCTCTGGGTCATGGGTAGGATCTGATGAGTCTGCAGGTTCAATTTTCTTCAATGCCTCAACAAGCCGTTCTTCCTTTCTTTTAGCCTTTTAGCAATGATAAAATAGTCAGAATTACCTACAATCACTTTATATTTTAAGCATAACAAAATAAAGCAACATAAACTTAGTTTATAGAAACAACAATCTCAAAACGAGTGCGCAAGTATTGCAGGATGGTTAGTTGACAATCTGTGACTGGAACAAACTAAGGTCACGAATCTTGAGTTACAAACATAGGAGAAGGTTCAGTTATTTGTCCACTATATGACTAGCATTATACTCAAGTATCAAATACAAAACTAAATGAATAACAAAAAAAGGTTTTTCTTCAAGAAAGAAAAAAGAAACATTTGCCCCAACTTCATTTAAATTTTAGTGCTCATAAGCTATTATAGTGAAATTAATGTTCACTACAGGTGACCAAATGCAAAAGAGAGTCTGGCTCCTGAAGCAAGCAACATTAAAAGAATAGAAAATGATTGTAGCAACATATGTAATTATCCACATAAAAGAACATGGCATAAAAAAAATCAGCACAAAATCTGCATGCTTCTGATGATGGTGATTAGCATAAGAACCACAGAAGTATGAAGTAATGAATTAAGTTTGTTAGTACAAGCCAAGCACCTTACGTAACTAAACAATTATGACATTCTTCAACTTGCAGCTAACCAAGAAAAAATGGTGACTTCGTTATAGCCTTATGGATCAAACAGGCAAGAAAGTAGATTCTTGAGACGTGCATGGAATTAATGATGACTGCACAGTATATTTAGTGATAAATCTTTCAGCAAAATACAGCAGAAGCAAGGACATAGCAGTTTGGCAGTTCACAAGACTATATAGTGGTCCCAGTCAGGCCAAAAACATATAGCACATTCCAAGGTATTACTCCAAGGACTTTGATTGAGAAATTTTTTCTGCAACCAAATAACCATGGTTGTCAATATGTTCTTTGGCAAGATCAGCAAGCAGTAATAATAAGTGAGTAACTCTTTTGTGCCACAATTGACTTAAAACACAACTTGACAGCAGGAACAATGACTACAGTAAAAAGTAGCACATATAGAATGAAGAAAACACAAAAAGAAACAACTACATAGAGGATATGCAAGTAATTAATAGATTTGTATAATTAAAGCTTTTGATGGTCAAAGTGGGAAGGTGAAATTCCAAGAAAATTAAGCAAAAGGCTTCGTGATGATTTCTTTTGCTGCTTATCGGCTACATCAATAGGGAAAAAGAACTTTTGCATATGTGCTACAACCATACAAACTTACAGATGAGTGACACATCAAGATATGTTGCAACAAGATTAAGAGGACAGATTATCCAAAGAATACATTAGTGTCAAGTTGAAGTTTTATTTATAAAAAAGACATGAACATTTATTACTAATAGTTAATCAATTCGATAATCATACTAAAAGTTAACCAATCAGATGATCTTATTATGTGAAACAAATCAAAGATGCAAATATTGAATCATTCTCAAGTTGTACATATCATACAGAATGAAGCAAAGATAAAACGATGGGTGTACCTTTCTCATTTTGTATAATATCTTCTCTTCAGCGGTCATTCTTTCATACTCCTTTTTCTTCTTCCACCTAAAGAACTTGAGCCACTTTACAACAGCTCTTTTGCCTTTCAACTTTTTCCTCTTTACTTTTGTGGTGCTTTGGTCATTATCAGGTACCACATTTTCTGTATCCTTTTGAGGTTCCATTTCAACATGGTCTGTATTGCTAAGTGGTTGACTGGTGTGAATATTTCGGAAACCACTAGCATAAAAACCATTCACAATTCTGGCAGTCCACATACCAAAGTCCGATTAGAAACCTTATGGAAATCATTAGAACTGCTCCAACTATTTCACCAGAAACTAAAAACGGCCCTTTTTATCAGTTCTTCATGCAAGTTTTACGAAAGTGACTTAAAAAGGATAGAACAACAAATACTTATGAGATGACAACAATGATGGAGATGGTACTGATTGGAGATAAAATGTTGGAGAACCATTCAAAGTGATATGGACCATGACTGAATTCAAGAAAACTAACAAGTCCTACTAAAAGCAAACTAAATTAAAAGAAATATGACATGGCAACGATGATGGAGATAGTACTGATTGGGGATACAATGTTTGAGAACCATTCCAAGTGATATGAACCATGACTGAATTCAAGAAAACTAACAAGTCCTACTAAAAGCAAACTAAATTAAAAGAAATATGACATGGCAACGATGATGGATATAGTACTGATTGGGGATACAATGTTGGAGAACCATTCCAAGTGATATGAACCATGACTGAATTCAAGAAAACTAACGAGTCCTACTAAAAGCAAACAAAATTAAAAGAAATATGACATGGCAACGATGATGGACATAGTACTGATTGGGGATACAATGTTGGAGAACCATTCCAAGTGATATGAACCATGACTGAATTCAAGAAAACTAACGAGTCCTACTAAAAGCAAACTAAATTAAAAGAAATATGAGATGGCAACGATGATGCAGATAGTACTGATTGGGGATACACTGTTGGAGAACCATTCCAAGTGATATGAACCATAACTGAATTCAAGAAAACTAACAAGTCCTACTAAAAGCAAACTAAATTAAAAGAAACCATAGCATGACAGATGTTTCCAACAATTACCTTCTCGCACTAGCACTTGACCAAAGCCTCGGCGGCAGGGAACCTATGATTCTTCCCCCTCGATCAAATTCGTCAAGGATGGTGCGGGACCTATCACGAGGAGAGCTCAGAGAATGTAGGGATCAAAGCGGAGGCAGAAAAGAAGAGGCGGAAATCAAACTAACCTGGAAAGAAGAGGAGGATGGCAGGACGGGATCGGAGGAGAGACACGGTGCAGGAGACGAGACAGATTCCATCTCTCTATCAGTGCGCGGCTTCCCATCGATGCGGAGGATTGTGGCGGAGAGGCGGCAGCGGGCGCACGGGTGGGATGCGCCGCCCGCGTCTGAGGGCAAGCGAGTTGGGTTCGGACGGCGATCAGAAGAACTCTACCCTTTCAAGCGGTCATCCTAACGGGTCCGGTTTGTGCACCACCTAATCCGATAACGTGCATCGGTTCCTTATCGGGTCGGATCAGGATCGAAGTAGCTAAGTGATCTGCCGGTCGAAAAAGTGAGTTAGGTCGAGTCACTTATATATCACGTCACCCCTGAAATTTGTCGAGGGTAACTCAACCCCCGCTCGAGCAGCAGCACTCCACTGGGTGATTGAACTCTTGTCTCTCCCGTCTTCGGTTTTCGGTAAACATATGGATTAATATTGTGTTGCAGAATTGAAGGAGATGATTCTACTACAGTAGATTGAATTTTACGAAGCTTATATGATAACTTTTTATCAATCATCCATCACAACGGATGTGCAATACACGAAGAATCTTGTTATACCCATAAGTATGGAAACATATGTCAAAGCTAAGCAAAAAAGATTGACATTAAGGCAATTGAAAGAAACCCTGAATGAAGTCAAACCCCTTGCCAAATTAACCAGGTTGATTTATTGTCCCGTCGATCCTTCTCTCTCATGCAACTCTAACATCCTCAGCAGCATCTCTGTAGGTGAAGAGCATCAACCTCCCTGTCACTCTCTCCTTTGTTTCGTCCTTCTTCTTCTTCTTCTTCTTCTTCTTCTTCTTCCACCATGCAGCTGTTACTCACTCAAGGCCGCGAACCCGCCGCCCTTCATCATCTGCTTGAATTCCTTGAAGTTGACCTTCCCATCACCGTCCACGTCCACCTTGCTTATCATCTTCCTGCACTCTTCCACGGTGCGCCCTTGCTTGAGGCCCAGAGAGCTCAGCACCGACCGCAGCTCCTCCACGGTGATGAAGCCGTCCCCGTTCTGGTCGAACACGTTGAACGCCTCGAGCATGTCCTCATCCTCGTCCCGCTCGCCCATGATCGTCTGGTACAGCGTCCCGAACTCCTCCACGTCCACGCACCCGTCTCCGTTCACGTCGATCTTCTCGATCATCGCCGCCAGCTCCTCCTCGGGGATGTGTATCCCCAGGTTCTTGAGCGAGTCCTGCAGCTCATTCTTCGTTATGCTGCCGTCGCCGTTCCGGTCGAACATCTGGAACACCCGCTTGAGCTCCGACGGATCCATCCCTGTCGCTGACGACGCCAGTCTCGCGGCCGGCACCTGAAAAACGAGATGGTGGATTTCCCAAGGAGGAGGCGGAGGAGGAAGCAGATGTCCTCGGGCACCCTCGCGGCCAATTTGAACCGGCAAAAGGAGGAATAGGGTGCGGAGCGAGCGTGCCGATGTGAATGAAAGAGGAGGGAGATGAGCTTCTCCGAGAGGATATAGAGGACGATGCTATTTAGGTGGTGGCAAGAAAAGCATATCCCTGCAGAGACAGTTGGTGTCGGAGTCATCTCCATTGCCCAAACCACTCGAATGGCCGCGAGGAAATTAAGGTGGTTACAGTTATTATTATAGTTATTATCGTTTTTTGTGGTCTTGACGATCCATGGAGGAACTAAATATGGCATGGTTCTCAAACAGAGAGAGGTTTAATATTGGTATATATACAACACATACATGCACAAGAAATCCTGGGAACATTACCTACGTCAAAGGAAAGAGCTCAACACACCACTGCATCAAATCCAAGCATGTGACAGCAGAGAAGGAAGACCGCTTGAGATGCTATATCGACACACTGTTCGGGATGCCTCTGCCTGTGACTCCCTTGTCGGCGCCCAGATTTGAGGTGTCGGGATAGAGCAGCGTGTAGGGCACCTGAGCAGGTCCCCATCTGTTCTTCAACCCTCGGTTGCCGTTCCTCTCCTCGATCCTCTTCTCCACCTTGCGGAGGTCATCTCCAAACTGCTGGAACATGTGGAGCACGTTGGCGTCGTCGGTCCACTCCGAGGACGCCCTCTGGCCCAAGTACACCTCGTCGGCGGTGTGGCCGGAGAGCACCTCTATCAACGCCAGCCCCAGCGTCGTCGTGAACCGGTCCGGCACCATCTCCAGGAAGTACTTGTCGGGGTCGCGGAGGAACTCCGCGAACTCTGGCGTCCCCTCGTGCGGGATGAACTTCCTGCACCGCGTCGGTCGGTTGGGAGGGTAGCCGGCGTAGGCGAACTGGCCGAAGTTGACGGACGCATGGAGCGCCGACGCGATCCAGATGAGCGTGGTCAGGGTTTGGGACAGGTTGGCGACGGAGTCGAGAGGAAGCCAGCAGCCGTCTTCGTCGTCGCGCTTGTCGCCGTGGCCGACGGTGCGGACCTCGTGCCACCATGACTGGATCTCGATGTCCGAGGCGACGGATCGGTCGTCAGGGTAGAAGTGGTCGCAGTAGTTGGTGACCCATGTCTCGATCGCGACCCACACGTCGAGGCCGTCGACGGCGTAGGGGTAGTCTTCGAAGCGAAGCCGGACGCCGGAGGGTTCGTCAGGGTCCTCCACAGCAATGCCCCTAGAAATATGACACTGAGCAACGAATTAAGCTCGACATCATGGCGATTCAAATGGATCTCTGATCACCTTTCGAGAAGATCCAAAGGCAGGGCTTGCTCGCGAAATCGCCAGTTCCTGTAGATGGCGGAGGACATCTCCAAGGCGAACTTGCCCGGGAACATCGTCATCTCGAGGATGCCGCCAGCGTTCAGAAGTACACTTCGAGCAAGTGAGTTGATGTGCATGGTGTCTTTGAAGTGTGGATCGAGCAACTTGTAGATGGGGTGCATGGCACTCAGCTGCCTTCTCGTAGCTATGATGAAGGGTTCGACTGCCGCATGGGTATGCAACCTACACAGACACGAACGCAGCTTTGCTCACTGCAGCTCGTGACAGCTTCAGATTTGAGGTCAACTCACCAGTGACTGATTAGCTGATGGTGGCCGGAGTCGTTCACGGCAACATGAGTTTTGGCGAGCTGCCACAGCGATCTGTCGCTTCCCTGGCTTGCCGGCAAGAACACCCGGTTGATCTCTCCCCCTTTCCCGTCACCAGGTAAGCTTAGCTCGATGGCCAAAGGCTTCAGGGTTTGGTCGTGGCGTAGGAACAGGAGAGTGCGAGATGCGTATACGCACAGCCCTTGCTCGTTTATGCGCCTCAAGTACTGCATTATATAGTCGTGGTGATCGAGAATGAAGATCCTGCGTAATTCCACAGCCTGCAGGAAGAACAACCTTCGTCATTTTGCTCACTCCTTCGTGTTCAGCGAGCTGTAACAGTAGGTGGAGGTGAAGCTCTCACCTGATCGGCACTCAGACCTTCAAGGTTCTTCTCGATGTGTGAAGCTGTGATCGAACTAACCTTCCCTCCTCTTCCCACAGGTGGAAATCTCTGCATTAAATCTTGTCCGGATTAAAGAACGGTTTTGCTACATGCGAAGATTGAATCTTTTTCTTCCTACCTCCAAGCATCTGATCACTGCCGGGTTAAGCCCAGCAAGCATCTCCCGCCCGAACTCCTCATCGCTCATCCATGCGTTTTCATCAGCTACAATGCAACAACAATGCAAGCATTAGATTATTCCCAACGGGACCTAACATTGGTTGATAGTGTAATTGGCTCACCGGCGATGACTTCCGGGATAGGGAACTTCAATGGGTTCTCCTTCACTACACGAACAACTTGCTTGATGAACTCTTCAGGAAGAAGAGCCTTCAGCTTCTCCATCACCACGCCCTCAAGGATGCTTCTCCTATGACTGCTGTAGAGGTCCTTCCTCATCTGCCCAAACGACTCGAAGTTCCTTATAGATCCTTCAAACACTGACTTCACTTCGGGGATCACAAAGTGCACGATGGCTCGGATGGAATTCGATATGAACTCGGAGAGCTTGACGGGGCTGAATCGATCGTCGGGAGGGACGTAGAAGTCCAAGTTGATGAGTTTCTTGCGAGTCTCAGTCGCCCGATCTTAGAGAAGAACTCAGCGCATGAAACTTATGGTAAAGGATGGCCGGGGATTGGCATCAAGAAGGTGACCAAAACTTAGGGAGAACACTGTACCTTGAGTGCTAAGGGGTCTTCCTGTTCTGCATCTGCGAGGGTATGGGTAGCTCCTTGTTCCTCCCAGTATGGGTCTCTCGTGATGATGTCCTTTCTCTGGGTCTCCCAGATCATTGTAGCGGTCATAGTCATATATGCGTTCCCATTCCTTCCTCTCCCCTCTGCCGTTCCCTCTGAGATTAGCGAGCTCCTCTTGCCGGAGACTCTGCAGGGTTGCCGGTGTCTGACTTGGCAGGTAGCTCTGTGATCGAACACATCGATGGCGAGATGATGATGCAGAGATACTGGTCTAGCAGTAGCAATGGCGCAGAACAACGGTACCGAACGACTTACGGTGTTGGCGAAGAACAAACGATCGGCGTTGGTCTTGACGATTGGATACACCCATGAGTTGCAGTCGAAATGAACACAGCGGCTCTCAGACACCTCCAAGGTGACAGATTTGAGGAAGAACTCACGCCGTCCCCTGTTCTTCACAGCCATCGCTCCAGGAGTGCCGAAATCTGCCTCGAGGTAGAAGACGACGCCGTAGGTCGTGGTTTCGACGCCGTCATGCTTCGTCTTCTTGCCGTTTCGAAGGCTTGCCTCCCTGCTCAGCTTGCCGAAACCTGTGTCTATAGCACGAGTAGCAGAACTGTAAGTTTCGTTACATGCCCACTAGACTACTGAGATCGCTTACTCTCATCAGCTCGAGTGATGCTGTAGAGACTAATAGCAGTCGACTTCGCAGGATGGGATCTCCCGGAGGTCCGGTAGACGACGACCTCTCCCCTGATGACAGGTTGAGCTTCATATCCGGCCAAAACATTGAGGTGATGAATGATCTTTTGGCGCAAATTGTCACAGCAATCTTGCAGCATTTTCTCGATCTTTTTGCTTGATTTCTACCGACTGGTCTCTTTGCAGCTCTCCCAAGTTATCCTCAGCTTATATGGACGCAATGAGCTGTAAGGATCGATTGTTCTTCAAGAAAGATGAACACACGACTCCCAAGGATAAAGCCAAAGAAGAAGGATTATGCTGCCTTCATCTTTACTCTTGCATCAGATTCCAAGACTTGCTGTGGTTTGAGTTCAGGAATAAAGACATTGCGTTCTTAATTTGCAGACACTGAGATCAGCACTGCAAATGGATATACAATGTTCCGACATGCAATTTGAAATCTCACCTATAAGCATTGAGACTGCTTGGAAAAAGGAGAATGAACAGTTGGAGGGAACGAGAAACGCTGCAGCGTTCATCAAAAGATCAGAGATTCCACCGAGTTTTCGAATATTAAAGCACCGAAAGGTAGAAGCTTGCAGTGAGAGCTTCTGAGAAATATAGTTTCATAGAAAAATAAACAAAATTGAAGAAAAATAAACATACAATGCCTTGATCATAATAATTTGAATCAGTTCATTAGGATCAAGAAGGTTGCATCCATTGCAACAAAAATCCATTATTTCTGGTGCAAATTAAATTAAGCCAAAAAATTAATAAAAAAAAGATGATGCCAAGATCCGTGTCATAATTTATTTGTATTTTCTTTTTTACAAAGGATAAATATAAAAACTAGATTCGAACCCAAAGTCTTATGATAAACTATCAATTTTTTATTAATTAAATTAGTTAGTATCTTTTTGAATATAAAATAATATAAAATATTCTGAATGTAATGTTGATGAAGCAAGCCTGTTGCTAGATTTTGTATTATGGACGGGGAGTCAGCACTACACGGTTCGGTCCGCATGTGTAGAATCACCCGAGTTAAACTGGGAGACTTGGGGCGACTCGGTTAGGATGTCAAGCATCGCTCAACTACAGCTCCTCGAGTCGAGAAGTCTACGGGACTTGCTCGGATCCTTAGTCGGGTCCTATAAGAAGGCCCTCGTTGGGGTCGTGTATACCCGATATGACTCATCCGATGGCTATATTAGCTCTTGGGGTATGAAAACTAGAAGTTGAGATACTGAGAATGTGGAAAGAGTTTCGATGAGAAGCTCTCAGAAAATGTCCCCTCTTTGTGGGCTACAATGGGGATATTTAACCTGCAGGGTGGAAGGAGGTCGTACCGAGATGTTTAATGGGAGTACTGCCTTGAACCAACTTGCTGGTACTATCTTGCACGGGCCGCTACCTTCATCGATTTTCGGGGTCTTAATCGATGTCTATCGATTGTCAGTACGGTTCACTAAGTCGGTAATGCTACGTAAAGCACCACTTAAGATTGCCAATATGGCCCGAGATCCCTAGGGTGCTAAAGTGATTATCAAACTAAGGTAACCAAGTTGATATGGTCATCGACCTAACATAATCAGACTGGGTATCTTTGTAGTCAAATTTGGAGCTCATTTCTTGTCCAAAGCTTATTCTTTCATAGAAAGCTAGAAGAACGTAGCGACGAAGAATAGTGCAGAGATATGATAAGGTGGAAAGAAGATAATACATCACCAATCAACTTCAAGATTTAATATCTTCAGAGAATTATTTACCCTTTGTTTTTATTATTCTAAACATAGAACATGTCTTCTTTGGGTTAATTGTCTTTTTTATTTCCCATTCAAGCACAATTGGTAGTTTATTTAGTATTTCATCTTTTTGATGTTGATTAATTTATTCAAAATTTTGGCTCAAATATTTATTTTTTAAAGTGAATTTTTAGAAAAAAAATATTTTCTAAATAAAAGTCTAACTTTGATAAATTTTCAAAGTATATTATTGATATAGCAAATGTTGACATGGATGTCATGTCTCCGCGCCCTTGGACGACTATGACTCCAACATAACCGATTCGACACAGTGGAGCCGATCTGGCACAGACATGGTGGAGTCAGCGATTGTACGATCGACCTGACATAGGTAAGGTCGACTGATCATAGCCGCATAAGCAAATTGCACACCACACTACTAGAACCACGGATAACGTAGAGGAGTACAACAGCATGGTAAGCAACAAGGGCATTAAATATTTTATGTACGAACGACCTCTAACACCGGGAACAAAAGCTCTTGCACCTCTACGAAGCAGGGGGATCACAAATCAACAATCAAACTAACTTAACCATCAGAGGGGTCACGTCGGGAACCCCACCTGACTCTGCCTTCTTGTATAAATCTGTAACCGACCCGAGCCACAAGCGAAAATTCCCGACCCAAGCTCCAAGGCATCAGCCATCGACCTTCCGAGCTGAACCCGAGAGCTCTTTCTACCCAATTGTGCTCCACCTCCTCTCCGCTCGAGACAACTATAGGTGAGCTAGCGCACATGGGCCAAAACCAGCCGTGCCCACTCAGTAGACACGGAGGCACAAATCGCACCTACTGGGCAAGCATGAAGATTTTTCACAAATATTTTGGCGCTAGAAGGAGGGCTCATGTCGTAAGAATGCCCGTCAGATAACTCGAATGCGGAGCACCGCATGGAGCCGAACCATCCTCCCCAAGCGGAAGAGGCCACCACATCGGTGTCAACTCTAAACCGCTTCTAGAGGATGATGACCAACTCGGGGTTCTCACCACTGGTAACCAACCCCACACCATCCATCGTCGCAGTTGAGGCCTTTATCAGCCTTGCCAACCAAGTTCAAGTGCTGGTAGGGATGGTGCAGACCATTATACTTTACCTACCATAGTTTATACAGTCGTTAACCCATTAATCGGCTCCTCTGACGACACCCCCTGGTAAATGCACGCCCGAAACCAACTGTCGCCTCCCTTCTAGGGTTGGCCTAAGGGAACGAGGAGTCCCTTGTCCAGTTCGTCGGATGATTCGCTTTACAAGTTTAAGGAGTCCCAGACATGCATCCTTCCTTAGCCATCCAGGCGTTCCTGATGGGACTTAAGCTATCAAGATTTTTCTGGTCGTTGATCGAGCAATCGCTTGTGATGGTGCTTGAAATGCTACATCGGGCGCACTAGTACATAGTCGCCGAGACACTAGTGACTGGCAAGCGAGATGAGTCAAAGCGGCCTCGAGCTGAACAGCCCCGAGGACACCCCTCGGGACCACCAAAGAGGAGAGAAGACAGATTGGACATGTTGCCGTCTAGACCTCCTTTAATACCCCTCAACTCGACTCGAACGAAGATCTTCCTTCAGATTCAGGAGAGGGGACTTCTGAAGACTCCCATTCTAATGAAGACACGCTCCGAAAGGCACGATAAAAAGAGATATTATCATTTCCACAAGGAACATGGCCACGACATAGAGGAATGTCGTGACTTACAAAGTCAAATCGAAGACCTCATCTGACAAGGGTATTTGCGTCACTATATCCACGACCAATCTTCATTCCCTGATGGTCGACCCCC
This sequence comes from Ensete glaucum, assembly GCA_021527575.1. Taxonomy (NCBI): domain Eukaryota; kingdom Viridiplantae; phylum Streptophyta; class Magnoliopsida; order Zingiberales; family Musaceae; genus Ensete; species Ensete glaucum. The sequence continues at coordinate 44,342,764 of CM038552.1, forward strand.
TAGAGACCCATCGTCCCAACCAAAGGGGCCGGTTGAGAAACAAATTAACGTCATCATCGGGGGACCGACCTCGGGCGGTGACAGCTCCTTGGCGCACAAGGCTTACGCGCATAGGAAAAAGGCTTGCGCACAGAGAAGACCTTGACATCACCTTCTGGTCGGGGAACAAAGAATAACCCAACCATGACAATGATTTAGTGATCTCGATCTGAATAGCGAACGCCCATGTCAAAAGGGTTATGATCGACACAGGAAGTTCAGCTGACATCCTATATTTTGATGCCTTTCAGAAACTAGGACCGACTGATAAAGACCTCGTTTCCTTAACATCGGCTTTAATAGGGTTTACCGGGGACTCTGTTTCCCCTTTGGGGGCGGTCATAATTCTCATCACGTTCGGAGAAGAACCGAAGTCCAAAACTCTGATGGTGTCATTTATGGTGGTGGGACTTCCATCAGCATACAACACCAACATCGGATAACTAACCCTTAACCGACTTAAGGCAGTCATCTCAACTTATCACAGAATCATGAAGTTCCCAACTCGAGTGGGAGTGGGCGAAGCCAGAAGTGACCTAAGAGAATCTAGATAATACTATCTGATGGCCATGATGCTACCCAAAAGGCCAAAAGTCCAAACAGCCATTATAGCCCGCCGAAGTCCCGAAAACAGTGCTCGAGATCTTGACCCGGCGGAGCAAGTTTTGGAGATACCTCTTTATCCAAGTCGGCCAGACAAGTTGGTGAAGATCAGCTCAGGACTCTCGGAAGACTAGCGAGTACAATTGGTTGAGTTCTTAGAAAAGAATACAGATGTCTTCACGTGGTCTCCAAGAGACATACCGGGGATCGACCCAGAAGTTGTCCAACATCATTTAAACATCACATTCGGCACTCGACCTATCAAGTAGCGCCCACGGAGGTTTGCTCCCAAGTGACAAAAAGCTATATAAGATGAGGTCGCTCGCCTACTAGATGTCGAGTTCATTGAGGAAGTGAAAGTATCTGACCTGGTTATCCAACGTTGTACTTATCAAAAAAGCTAATGGAAATTGGCGAATGTGCGTTGATTATAACAATCTCAATCGAGCTTGCCCAAAAGACTGTTATCCTCTTCCCTACATCGATCAGCTGGTAAATGCCATATCAGGACATAAGTTGCTCTCCTTTATGGATGCCTTCTTTAGATATAATCAAATCCAAATGGCTCCGAAAGATAGAGAAAATACGGCTTTCATCACTCACAGTGGCACCTACTGCTTCAAAGTGATACCATTCGGACTAAAGAATGCTGGAGTGACATACCAATGGTTGGTGAACCGTATGTTCAAGCATCAAGTTGGGAGGAACATGAAAATTTATGTGGATAATATGATAGTCAAAAGTCAAAAGACTGAGACTCACCTTTCGGATCTAGCGGAGATATTTCACATGCTAAGGAGACACGGAATGCGGCTCAACCTAGCCAAATGTACCTTTAGCATCACATCCGAAAAGTTTCTCAGTTTCATCATACATCAACGAGGAATAGACACAAACCCCAACAAGATAAAAGCAATACAAGAGATGCAATCTCCAAGGACGATAAAGGAGGTGCAACAACCCACCGGCAGGTTAGCAGCATTGAGCCGCTTCATCTCCTGTGCTGGAGATAAGAGCTCATCCTTCTTCCAAGCACTGAAGTTAGCAAAAGACTTCGAGTGGACTCCAGAATGTGAGGAAGCATTTCGCTAGCTGAAGAACCACATCGAGCACCTACCTCAGTTGGCATTAATAAAAGATGGAGAGCCTCTCGGCTTATATATCGTGACGTCCAACCTGGCGGTTAGCTCTGTCTTGGTGAAACTCGATAAAGATAGACAAAAGCCAGTCTACTACACCAGCCACATCTTGGCGGGCCCTGAGCTCCGTTACCCCCCTCCCATCAAAAGGTTGGCCTTAGCATTGATCCTAGCATCAAGAAAGCTGAGACTATACTTTCAGATGCACCCTATCAAGGTGATAACCGACCAATCATTACGTCAGATTTTCTCAAAATTTGATGTTGCAGGATGGATGCTCAAATGGTCGGTAGAGCTTGGAGAATTCAACATTGAGTATGTGGCAAGAACGGTGATTAAAAGCCAAGTGATAGCATATTTCCTCTCGGAACTCACATTCTTGGAAGGTCCGATAAACTCGAACCTCGTGTGGACGCTGCACATCGATGGCTCTACCAACTCGAAGAGACGAGGCATCAGCTTGGTGCTCAAGGATCCCTCCGGGCACATCTATGAGCACACCCTTCGACTGGAGTTCAAAGCCATGAACAACGAAGTGGAATACGAAGCACTGTTGTTCGGTTTAAAAATAGCCGCTAAACATGGCACAAAAGATGTAGAGATATTTACTAACTCCCAACTCGTCGCAGGTTAGGTCAATGGAGACTTCGAGACCCAAGAAGAGGTGATGGTCAAGTACCTAGCTGAAGTCCGCTGGCTGACGGATCAATTTCGAAGGTGTATTATCACTAAAGTACCCCGATCCGAGAATTCGTAAGCGGACACCCTTGCTAGGCTTGCGTCCTTCCATGGGACTGGCGGACAACCATGGGGAATAGCAAGGATCTCTGGGCCTTCCATCAGTTCGGTTACGATGTCTGTCACTGAAGAAGGGAGAGTTGGATCAGCGAAATCATCTATTTCAAGGAAACGGGGACCCTCCCCGAGGACAAAGCGGTAGCCCAATGAATTAGGAGGACGGGATCGTGGTACTGCGTCATCAATGGTCGGCTCTATCGGCGAGGCTTTAGCCGACCTCTTCTACGATGCTTACACCCGACCACAAGGCGTATACCACCATAGTTGAGATCCACGAGGGCATATCTGGAGAGCATATTGGTGCCCGAACCTTGTCACACAAAATTCTCAAGCAAGATTATTATTGGCCCACTATGCACAAATATGCTCAAGCTTATGTACAGAATTATGAGCAATGTCAGAAGCATACCCGGATCTAGCATCAACCGATGGTGCCGCTGGCAACTGCAGACTGCACTTGGCCCTTCACTCAATGGGGGATGGATCTTCTCGATTCGTTCCCCCAGTCTCAAGGCAACGTAGGTTCCTTATATTGGGAGTCGATTATTTTACAAAGTAGCTCGAAGCCAAACCACTGGCCTCAATTACCGAAAGGCAAGTCGAAGGATTTGTGTGAAAGAATATTATAACCAGATTCGGCCTCCCTAAAGCCATCACAATAGACAATGGGACGTAATTCAACAATACAAAGTTCAAAGCCTTTTGCTAAAACTATCGGATCTAACTAAAATTCAGCTCGGTCGCCCACCCCCAAGCCAACGGGCTTGTCGAGGTGATGAATCGGGCCATCTTGGAAGGGCTGAAGAAGAGTGTTTTCGGGGCCTAGGCAACTTGGGTTGAGGAGCTCCCGAGCATACTATGGGCATCCCGAACAACTCCAAAAACCCCGACAAGGGAAACTCCATATAGCCTGGCCTTCGGAGTCGAGGTGGTATTCTCTCACGAGAGAGCCTCTAGCCAATAGTTGCGCGATAATATTGACCTACTGGAGGAGAGATGAGCCGATGCCCATATACGAACATTAACTTACAAAAAGGTTGTCATCATGCTTTACAGCCATAGAGTGTGTCCTCAATTTATCAAGACGGGCGACCTGGTACTGCGGAAAGCCGAGGTCAGTGACCCGAGTTGTCTCGTGGAAAGTTGGCATCGAATTAGGAAGGACCCTATCGAGTAGTGGACGTCGTCCGAGAAGGAACTTATACCCTAGCAATAGTTGAGGGACGATTGTTGTCGAGAACATGGCACATATGAAACCTTCGAAAGTTTTATGCATAATGTGGAAAAAGGAGAATTGTGATTATATTGATGAAATTTGCTTACAAAAAGAGGTCGAGTACAAGATAAGACTCAACCCGACCCTGACTACAGAATACTTCTGTGTACGAAAGGAAGTCGGGTACAAAACAAGGCATCACCTGACCCCAACAAAAATATAATAGACTCAAGTTATGACTAGGGTGGATCTGAGTCATTGAAAGCTTGCTGCTTCTTTATAGGCATCGAATCATCTTTGGGCCTGATGGTGAAAGGATCCTCCTCGACCTCTGAGTCCGGGTGTAGAGCGCAGAAGTAGGCCAGCGCAACTCGATAGTCATACTCATAGAAGACCTGGCCCATCCTCTTCAATCCTTCCTTTAAGCCAGCTAAGCCCTTATAGTCGTTATCGCCCGCTTCGACAACTCGGCTCGCGTGCTCTCCAGATCCTTTACAGACTTCAGCAAGTCATCGTTTGCCTTTTGAGCCCTGACCCGTGCCTCCTTCAACTACTTTTGGGCTTCAAATAAGTCACCTTGGACTTCATTAAGTTCTTTGTCGGACATCTTGAGTCGCTGAAGTGCTTCATGCCACTCTTATTGTGTCTTCACTAGTTCCTTTTCCAGCTCTGCCGCCCACTCTTCGGTGGCGGCCACCACCTCGGGACTGCTCCCTGCCTTCAAAGCATCAATCTCCTGAATGAGATTATTGATCTTGTAGTCCATAAAGGACCTGCATCATGGACTTGGTTGAACAATGCCATTTGAACGTGCTAATTCTGCACAAAGTGGAAGTCGTTAGGATGCAATCAAAAGATTATCAAAAAGGCATAGTTCTGAGTCGGGGAATTACCAAGACCATCTCCTTGGCAGCTCGGGCGAGAAGCACCTCAGATGGGAGCATGTACAACTCCCTCGCCAATTGCAGATGAAGGAGTCCCCTCTCAAACTCCTCCGCAGCCGTATGATCACTCCAGACCTTAGAGGAGTTTTTGAGGTTCTCCCACCTCGCCCGTATTTTCTTGTCCGGATCCTGCTAAGCTAGATCAGACATGTAATGAGCGTAATACCCCACATCATCTTTTCGGACCCTCGTTCCGCACAGATCCTTCATAGATTTTGGATGGAGGAAGACTAGCATCGCAACTTCATCGAGAGATTCTGCCTGCTCCTCGAGCTCCTCAACGGTCACCGACGACTCCTTGCTTCTTGAGTGTAACTGAGACCCCCCTTCGCCATAGCGGGATTTGTACCTCCTCGATAGGATCTTCACCTTTTTGTGTCTCATGGGAAGGTTGTCAGGTGGGACCGACGTGTCGGATGACATCTTGGACGAAGACCTTGGAGCTTCAGTTGATGGAGCCTCACCGACCTCTCTAGTTGGTGCGGCTGAACGTGCTGCAGGAGCTTTCCCCCTTGACACCCTCAGCATTCCACGCAAATCGCTGAGATCCATCCAGTCTGCACCCCGACCCACAGGTTAGAAAAATACTCCTAAAAGTCAGAATAGCATAAATGAAATAATACCCCTAGAGGCCGGGCTGAGACCCGCCTCGACCAGCTAAAGATTGGTCATTTCTTTAATCGCACAAGAAGATAAAATAATTCCCTTTAGTGATAAAATAATTCCCTTTAGTCTGCTGACTAGGACGGACTCCTCCTCGGATAGATACGGGGGGATACTACCGATCGGATGCACTGACCAATCGAGTCTGAATCCCTAGTTTAGACCACTAACAAAAAGATAGTAAGCCTTCCAACCTTTGTTGTTGGAAGGAGCTCCACTGACCTTAAAGCCAACATGGGCGGTAAGATAGTAACCGCCTTGACTCTTGCAAAGGCGAAAGCATGCCATAAACACATTTTGGGTCGGGATAATCCTAACCCCTCGGCATTCACGCAAAAACACGAGGTAACGTCATGAGTTGGGCGCTACTTGACTCGGAGAAATCCTCCACCATCTGATACACTCCTCGATGGTGGGATAAAGGAGAAATCGAAGATCAGCTTCCAGAGCATCCACTGAGATATATACCTCGGGCGCATCCGAATGGTAGGGACGTTGCTTGGGTTGAAGAACATGCAACCCATACTCGACCGGGATGTTGTACCATTCCCTAATGGCGGCGAGCGACCCCTTGGTCATCGTCATGTCAAGGTCTTGAATGCACTACAATGCGATTAATAATAATAAATAATAAATAAATTTTACGTAGTTGCCCCTAGGTTTGCTCCCTCGGCCAGATCTCCATGATTTATGCCCGAGTTCGCTCTCTCGGCCAAATCTCCAAAATTTGTACCAGAGTTCACCCTCTCGATCAAATCTGCAAGATCTGTACCCGAGTTCACCCTCTCGATCAAATCTGTAAGATTTGTACCTGTGTTCACCCTCTTGGCAAAATCTCCAAGATTTGTGCCCGACTTCTTATACCCGAGTTCACCCTCTCGGCCAAATATGCAAGATTCATGCCCGAGTTCACCCTCTCGACAAAATCCCCAAGGTTTGTGCCCGAGTTCACTCTCTCAGCCAAATCTTTAAGATTTGTGCCCAAGTCCACCTCCACAACTGTTCATTTCCCGAGCCCTTGCTCGATCAGATCAGCTTCCGCGTATTCAAACTTAACCAGTTCATTTCCCAAGTCCTAGCTCGGTCGGATTAGCTTCCGGGTATTTAAATCCAACTAATTCATTTCCTGAGCCCTTGCTCGATCGGATTAGTTTCTGGGTATTTAAACCTGGACAGTTCATTTCCAGAGCTCCATGCCTGGTCGGATCAGCTTTTGGATATTCAAAACCGGCTAGTTCATTTCCCAAGCCCCTGGTCGGTCGGATCAGCTTTCGGGTATTCAAACTCGGACAATTCATTTCCCGAGCTCTATACTCGATCGGATCAGCTTTCGAGTATTCAAACCCAACCAATTCATTTCCCGAGCCCCAGCTAGGTCGGATCAGCTTTCGAGAATTCAAACATGGCTAGTTCATTTCCCAAGCCTCTACTCGGTCAGATCAGTTTTCATATATTCAAACCCGACCAATTCATTTCCCGAGCTCCATGCTCGGTCGGATCAGTTTCCAGGTATTCAAACCTGGCCAGTTCACTTCCCAAGTCCCTGCTTGGTCAAATCAGTTTCTAGAGATTCAAACCATGCCAATTCATTTCTCAAGCTCATGCTCTGTCAGATCAGCTTCCAGGTATTCAAACTCGGCCAGCTCATTTCCCGAGCCCCATGCTCGGTCGAATCAACTTTCGAGTATTCAAACCTAACCAGTTCATTTCCTGAGCCACATGCTCAGTTGAATCAGCTTCCTGGGATTTAAACTCGGCCAGTCCGACCTCTGAATCCCCATGCTCAGCCGATGCAATTCTCGACCTATCATATTCAACCACGTCAGTTTCCGATCTTCCCCACTCGACTTCCACGACAAGATCAATTGGACTCCAATGCAAATCCATGGCTCGACATAAGACCTCATTATCATTGCCCTAATTGGACACCTTGAGAAGGTCTTCTCGGGGGGGGGAATGATATAGCAAATGTTAACCTAGCTGTTATTGGGAAACCTCAATGGGTGCATCACATGCGAAGCAAAAATCGAAACAAAATATCGGTTTCTCATGCAGATCAAACTACAATGTTATCTTCGGATGGAACTCTTTCCATTGCTATATATTTTCAGGTCATGATCGCTCTAATCGGATGGAACCTTCTCAGAACAATTCTATTGTGACTTGAATTCCTTTGTTAGAGTTATCGTCCTGTTGCTGTCGCAATATATAGGAGTCAGCTCCATGTTGCTTGGTATGACTCCCAAATCTTCGATGAACTTATTCATCCAAAGCCCTTCTTTTGCTGCTTTTGCTGCAGCAATGTATTCCACCTCTATGACCGAGAGTCAGCAGTAGTATCTTATATGGTACTCTTCTAGCTTACTGCTCCTCCATTCAGGGTGAAAGTAAACCCTGAATTAGACTTGCTATCATCAATGTCAGACTGAAAACTCGAGTCCGTGGAACCCTCAACCTCGAGGCTACCTTCTTCATATGTTAGTAAAAGATCATTAATGCTTCTCAAGTACTTAAGGATAGAATTTACCGCCTTCTGGTGTTCTAAACTTGGATCTGCCTAATATCTGCTCGTGACACTCAGAGCATATGCTATACCAGGCTTGGTATATAGCATCACATACATGATAGACCCTATCACTTAGGCATAAGGTATCTTATCCATGTCTACCCTTTCTTTAGGAGTGTTTGGGGACATACTCCTAGAAAGTGATATTTTATGTCTCATCGGTATGAGACCTCTCTTGTAATTCTTCATGTCAAACCTTTTGATAATAGAGTCTATATACCTAGACTGGGACAAGCCAAGCATCATTTTAAATTTATCTCTATAGATCCAGATCCCCAAAATATAGGATGTTTCCCTAAGTCTTTCATGGATAGCCAAGTCTTTATTATGGAGAGCATTCCTATATCATTTCCAATGATTAGGATGCCATCCATATATAGCACCAAGAAGGTGATAGCGCTTCCACTTATCTTCCTATACACACAAGGCTCATCTTCATTCTTAACAAAATAATAATACCTTATCAAATCTTATGTTCCAACTTCGGAAAGCTTGCTTCAATCCATAAATTGATCTAAGCAATCTGTACACTTTATTTGGACTCTCTTTGGATATGAATCCCTCTGGCTGTATCATATACACCTCCTCCTCGAGGTTGCCATTGAGGAATATCGTTTTGACATTCATCTGCCAGATCTTATAGTCATAGTGTGTTGCAATGGCCAAAATAATTCTAATGGACTTAAGCATGACTACAAGTGAAAAAGTTTCATCATAGTCAACTCCTTGTCTTTGACGATATCCTTTAGCTACCAGCCTTGCTTTATAGGTCTCTACCTTTCCAACCACTACGATCTTCTTCTTGAAGATCCATTTACAGCTGATGGGTACAATACTCTCAGGTGCATACATAAGGTTCCAAACATTTTTAGAGTACATAGAATCTATCTCAGAATTCATGGCTTCTTACCACTTCCCGGAGTCTATACTCATAGTAGCCTCCTCATAGGTCTAAGGATCAACATCCTGAGAGTTATCTCTATTGATATGTCCCACATATCTTACAGGAAAGTGAGATACTCTACTATACCTATGTAAAATTGGAATTTATGCATTAGATACATGAACAGACTCGAGCTCTGGAATTGTGCTTGAGCTAGGTTCTCCAACCTTGCTCAATTCTATCTCACAAACATTGTTTCTACCAAGAATATGTTTCTTCTCAAGGAATAAAGCTCTCTTGGCAATAAAGACCTTTCGATCATCAGGATGATAGAAATAATACCCACAAGTTTTCTTTGGGTATCCCATGAATGTGCACCATTTTGTCCTTTAGTCCAACTTATCGGGGTTATATCTTCTAACATGGGTAGGACAACCCTAAATCTTAATAATCTTAAGATCAAGCTTCTTTCCTTTTCATATCTCATATAGTGTTAGACACTATTAACTTTGATAAAACTCTGTTTAGAAGGTAAGCTATAGTCTCTAGGGCGTACCCCCAGAATGAGACGGGTAGGTTAGTGAAACTTATAATGGACTACACCATATATAACAACATATGATTCCTCCTTTCTGATATACCATTGAGCTGAGGTATATCAAGAGGTGTCCACTGGATAGAATCTCAGTGTCCTTGAGGAAATGAGTGAACTCCGTACTTAAGTACTCTCCTCCTCGATCTGATCGAAGAGTCTTAATATTGTTTCCAATTTAGTTCTCTACCTCATTCTTATATTCTCTGAATTTCTTAAAAGCTTCAGATTTGTACTTCATTAAGTATACGTGTCCATACCTAGAGAAATCATCAACGAATGTAATGAAGTATGAGTAACCATATATAACCTAAGTCGACATGGGATCATATACATCACTATGTATAAGTTCTAATAACTCGGTGGCTCCCTCTCCAGTTACACTAAAAGGAGAGTTGATCATCTTCCCATGAAGGCAAGGTTCACAAGTTACATATGACTCATAGTCAAATGGATCTAAATATCCATTTTTCAGCAACTTTTAAATCATTCCCTCATGTATATGACCTAGCCTATAATGTCATAGGTTTATATTATTCACCTCATCTCTTTTTCCTCTTAGATATATTTATATTTATGATGTGTTGAGAAGTGTCTAACACATATAAGTCATTTACAAGGGTCCCTCTAGTGATGATCTCATCATCCATAATTATTGAACAACTATTATTCTCAAAAACTAATTTATACCCACTTATTGTCAAACAAAAGATGGATATAATATTTTTGATAATAGAGAGAACAAAATAGCATGTATCCAATGCGATGATAACTCTACCAGGCAGATGTAGGGTGACCTCCCTAACAGCAATTAAAATAACTCGTACTCTATTGCCCATCTTGAGGTCCATCTTACCTCTGACCAGTCTCCTAGGTCATGCCAGAACTTACAACGAATTACAGATGTGATAAGCACTCCCGGTATCCAATACTCATATGTTATCATGAAAATTTGATAAGTGAATACTGATCATGAATATACCTGAAGCTTCTCTAAGCTTCTGTTTCGCTTTATCTACAATATAGTTATTATAGTTCCTCTTCCAATGCCCGTCTTAGCTGCAGTGGAAGCACTGTCCTTTGTTCTTTATCGGGTCTCTCTTGGCAACCTTTGCCTTACCTAGTCTTTCTTTGTCTTTGCCCTTCTTAAGAGTCTTTACTAGCCTTCCTTTTCTTATTGGTCTCACCAATATAGAGAACTAGCTTCTATTTCTTGATGGTACTCTCAACTCCCCTTAATATATTAAGGAGCTCAGGCAGAGTCACCTCAAACTTATTCATATTAAAGTTAATAATAAACGATGAAAAGGAATCTAGTAAGGACTGAAATATAATATCAACATACATATTATCCTTTAGGACTATCTTTATACTTCACAAAACGAGCAATCTTATCCTCGTTTGTCCTTTCCTACAACGTGGGTACAACCGTGTTAAGGACATATATAATTTTTTTTTATAAGAATAATTCTGAAATTATGGAGCATTTGGACTAATGAGGCAGTTGGCATCAAGTATGCCACATTAGGGTTTTGTAAGCGACAAACAAGATATAGCGTAAATAAATAACATACAGACTTTGCAGAAAATACTAATTAAGATATGCACTTCTATCTTAATGTACTCCCACTATTTTCTTAGTGAATCACGCCCACACCCTCAACATGTGCGACGAAAGTCTCTGGCAGACTCGTAGTAAGGATCGGGATCCAATTGGCATCTTAGTACAACTCTTGCCAATCACAACTTCCTGTGATTCCCGTCATGTTCGACCTCTGAATCATCATAGTCTCGAGAAACTCAACTAACTATGACATTCAATTAAGTCATCACCATCGTTACAAGGTGAGTCTAATTTGATGATATGCCCTCAAGGGACTCGACCAAGTATATCATGTCCTCAGGTCACCGGTGACATCTCTATGTCATAGGCAAGATCTCGATCACGTAGATAGGTGAGCCTCGAGGGACTTGACCAACTTAACCTATGTCATGATTCAATTTCTTTCTATAATGATGGAAGGTCATGTGGGTCAATCTTATTGCCTCACGCTTACCCATAATATTATTTTAGGAGGGATTTTTTGTATTAGTCTCCTAATATATCGTGTCACACACATATATATTTAATATATATCTATATCGCATGCAAACATATATATACATATATCTAATAGGTGTATAACACATCACATATGCAAGCCACACCGGATGATCATGAGCCGTCACCTAATGTGATTAAGCCTGAGCTAATGGGCCTAATCACTCACAATAGGATCTATGTATGCATTGGCGCATCTCCATGCCCTGTGATTGTTAATCTCGTCATCATCGGTTCCAACGGATCAATGCATCACCATGCGTCATAATCTCTGGCCATGGAATTGTGGATCCCGATGTAACCTCCACGCTCTCGCTGTGCCTCTCTATGTAATTACAAATAATCACAAGCATATAGGCCCAATGATAAATGAGAAAAACACAAGCTCGTAGGCCCCAATAATAAGAATAATCATAATTATACACATCACAACACATGGCTCATGATCATCCATCCACATCATACATCATATCATATATAAGATTACTAGATATATATAATAATTAATTAAATTATTTAATTAATTATTTTTTAAAAATCAGGATATGCTCGAAATTTCTAGAATTCTCAAGGTCATTTTTATAATTCTGGATCAGAGGACAGTCCTTGAAATTTCTAAAATTATTGAGGGTATTTTGAGAATTTTATATACGAGGACAATCCTCAGAATTTTCCTAATTCAGAGGGGTATGATCATTTTTTTTTTTAAAGAGTGCCCTAGCCCTCTTCCCTTACCCTCACTGCGCCGCCACCGCTGTTGCCCTATGCAAGCGGCGGCACTGGACGCCATCGGCATGGGCAGCCACTGCCTTCACTGCGAAAACGTAGCAAGAACGATTCTACGTGATTCAATCTTATCAGTTGTCATGTCCCCGTGCCCTTGGACGACTAGGTCTCTAGTATGGTTGACCTAACAAAGTGGAGCCAACTTGACACATACATGGTGGAGTCAGCAATTGTACGACCGACTTGACATGGGTAAGGTCGACCGACCACAGTCGCAGTAAGCAAAATACACACCACACTGCTAGGACCATGGACGATGTGGAGGAGTACGACAACATGGTAAGCAACAAGGGCATTAAAGATTTCAGGCACGAATGACCTCTAACGCCCATTACAAAAGCTCCTATACCTCTACGGAATAGGGGGATCGCAAATCGACAACCAAACTGACATAACCATCTAAGGGGTCATGTTGGGAACCCCGCCTGACTTGGTCTTCTTGCAGGAATCCACAACCGACCCGAGCCACAAGCGAAAATTCTTCACCTGAGCTCCAAGGCATCAACCACCGACCTTCCGAGCTGAACCCAAGGGCTCCTTCCACCCAACTGTGCCCCACCTCCTCTCCGCTCGAGACGACTGCGAGCGAGCTAGCGCACACGGGCCAGAATTAGCCGTGCCCACTCAGCAGACACGGAGGCACAGACCGCGCCTACTAGGCAAGCATGAAGATTTTTCACAAACACTTATTTTTTCAAAATGATCATTTTATTCCCATCGATCACTCATCGTTTACATAACCCTTAGTTATGTCTTTTCTCCGTCGATCACCACACCCCCCGAACAACCATCCATTGCTTGCAGTGGAAGCGCAGTCATGCATGAAGGTGACCAATAATAAAGATCTCATTATTGTTAAAACTAACAATCATCTTTCCTTTGCTTAAACCCTACCATTTATAATCCTTGGGGGAATAAAAAAAATGTGAGGATCATCACCACATCTATCCATCCCACTCTTGCATATCTCACATAAAACTTTCAAATGAGGGGCCACAATAGCTACAATCTAAGCACAGGGTGAGATCAATGAAAGTAGCATCGACCCTCACGTCATCTCATTTCTCATACAAGGGTTATAAACGATCAATCCAACATAACAAAAGTGAAGAGATAATTATTACAATCTGATAAAGACATAGAACTACGATATAAGATGAGGTGGCGCTTGGAATTAGAATTTTTTTTTGATTTCACCATTTATTTTTTCCAGTATTAACTCAGAGATGAATATTTAATTTGATTTAAACGTCTTACATAGGTGTATCCTATGTACTCACAAACAATGGATCCACTGTCATCCACTACTACGTCGCTCGGTCGTCTTACCAGGCTACGAATGGTTCGACAAGTGGTCCCCATGGTGAGCCCATGGCGACGACCCAATGATTACGCGGATTGGCCAGAGGGGTAAACTCAGAGGGTAAGAATCAGTCTCCATTTCATGTCATTCATCATGGCGTCAGAAACCCCATTTAAAAGCTCCCGCCAACGAGAGAGAGAGAGAGAGAGAGAGAGAGAGAATGGGAAGTTATCGCTTCGAAGCAGAGTTGCCGAAGGGGGACCAACGGAGAGCCCGAGAGTTGGAGAAGAGGGAGGCGGCGTGGCCGAGGAGGAGCCGTCCCATCGGCGTTACTTCGGAAGGCTTCGTGGGGGCGGGGGAGGGATCGGATCAGGGATCCGAGGGCGGAAACGGCATTGGGGGGTGGAGCGGTGCGGGCGAGGAGCTTGACCGACCACGACTTGGAGGAGCACAAGGCGTGCTTGGACCTAGGGTTTCGGGTTTACCTACGACGAGATCCTGGAGCTCTGCAAGACGCTGCCAGCTCTCGGGCTCTTCTACCCCTTGAGCCGGTCGTTGGAGACTAGCGCTGCCACCGTCGCTTCGCCTCCTATTGCCAATTGGAAGATCTCCAGTCCTGGTGAGATGAATCTTCTTTCGAGAACGCGAAGGTTCGTGTTGGTTGAGATATTGCAGCAACAAAATTGCTTAATGTTGTTCAGTTACTCGGGAAATCCTTGTGGTTAACAATCATAGAGTGCCTTTTCTTTTTTACCAATTTAATATATAGATTAATGCTTTTTTCTCTATTGGGAGATAAAGAGACCCTTGTGGTTGTGATCTATAAATGAAATACTCTGTTCTTATCACCAAAAATTGCTTAGATTCATTCGAAGATTATAGAAGTGATACCTAGCATATCGGGTTTTGATCTTTAAAAGATTATATTATCGTAGGTTACCAAAGGAGGATGTTTAGAAGTAGTTGCTTTTTCTGGTAGATTTTTTTATTGAGTCGATTAGTGCTAGTATGACAATTCTTAGGAAATTGTAGAGAAGACTTGAACTGATTTCCTGTATTATTGAGTTATTAGGCTTGCTTTTTTTTTTCTTTTTTTTGGCAAAAGGTAAGTGATGAAGGCCTTGTAATATGTTGTCAAAGTCTTTACCAGCTAGGCTAGTTGGCACCTTAAATAATTAACTACTGTTGCTCTCTTCAAGCCTGTTCTGTTTTGGTTTTTGGTTTGTTAGGGATATTTTTATGTCAAGTATTCCATGTCTGCTATTAACCTCGTTTCCTTTCTACCAACATTTCTTGTACAGCCTTTATCAGTTATTTAATTTTACACAGTTAATTAGTACATATTTTAGATGTAGAAGATGATTGGAGGGTGCAACATACTAGTACATGAACATCTTGTTGATGCACAATATACATTGGAACAATATCATGGCACTCTTATCTTCCATTTGGCTTTCACAGTGTTACTAATTTGCAGGCGGTTAGTATAAAAGAAAATCATTGTGCCTTGTTTCATTATCAACTTGCATCAAATTATTGCCTATTTTGCACTGTTGTGATGCTAAGCGACAAGGCAAAAAAACTAGCTCCATCATCCATTTATTATGTTCTTTATTCTTTTGTTTGTTAGTCTCTGCTTTTGTTCATGCCATGATCTTCTTTTTCCCTTCATTTCATTGGATGAGAATGCAAATAGCTGCTCTCATCTTTACTCTCTTTCATGCTTCCAGTTGACCGACTCAAAGAAGTTAAAGCCAGGCTGAAGTTTTGGCCCAAGCAGTGGCTTGCTTTATTCGGATTATGCAGCTGATGGATTAGTCTGGGAATATCCTTGCTGGCAACAAATTGATGATTATTCTCTGCTTCTGCATCGTTGCTGTTCATGTCATCTTAGATGCTCCCTACTCATTTCCTCAGGCACAGTTCGGATGGAAACTGATGGAGATGAACATGGATGATAAACATAAGTGTTTCTGAATTCTGAATAAGATACTGATACCATGCAGATTTGCATTTGTATATAGACTTACATTTACTTCTTTGTGTATCAAAATTTGTGAGTGATAAATTGCTTTTTCTTTTCAAGACTTTTACAGTGTGATTTACTTTCTTGTCTGGTGAACTTTTCCCATGTGCAGCATCCTAGATAGAATGATACAAAGCTTAAGATCTGGACATGCTACATTCACCATTGAAGTAATTTTGTCGGCTGTGCCCTGGTTTGTTCGTTAGCCATGAGAGTGTAAAACATTAACTTGCTGCAGGTTATAACGAGAGTCACTTATCGATTCATTAACCAAGGTGATTTCAGGATACTAATTCCCACATATTAGGCAATGCTTGCAGGCATCCCCAGTCCCCATGTAAAGGCAGAGGTGGCTTTCCAGGTTGCAAGCGAAATCGATGCCCTTGCTGAGGTTTTCTCATCCTTAGATAAGAAGCAAACTCTATACAAGGCTTGTGCTCATATCATTAAGAGGTATGGACTTCAACATCTGTATATGTGGACTTATGTTCTTTCGATGTAGCTGTGAGATTGTTGAACTTAGGTTTTCTTCTGATGGTGCTTTAATCCTCGTGGCATACTAGTCATTCTAGAGATCTTTTTATATAAGACATCTAAATTTTCATGAAAATTAATGTAACTAATATATAAAAGATGTAAACTATTTAGAAACAATCATAAAAAGTAATGGAGACTCGTTCATTAAGAGAATAACTCTAATATAATTATTATGAGTAAATTTTTAATCACATGAAAACAAAGACATAATGGTTGAAGTGATATTTTGTCTATGACTAGTTCTTCCATATCTATTTCTTCTAGTTTTTGTAACTAACAATTATGCCAAATCTAGAGAATTTTTTTTTGTTTTCTTGGTTTCAACTCAATAGTGTATGGCTTGTCCATATTTAATGGCATCCATTACAATAAGTATCATGTTTTGAACCTGTGGTTTAACCTGAATTCTTAGCTGGAAGAGTATTCTAAAAAAGGGTAAAATAATATGATGAATAAAGCTTAGCTATGTGCTTATACTATTGAGTAATAAAAAGATATTCAAAGGACTAGAGGGACCATCCAAGGAGAGATGCTTATATGCAGGCTCTTGTTTGTTGGAATCCTTATTCTAAATCTTAGATTTAGAATGCAAGAGAACATGAACAGAGAACTATGGTGAGTGTATTTGCTTTTGCATTTCACAATGTATTTTTGTTGTATAACATTTAACCAAGTGATGTCATGACCTAATCTAGCAGACTAACCTATAACTGGGATATAATACATCTAGAACCACTGAAATCAAAATGCTGAAGTAAAATTAATAGTAGTAGATCTGTCTAGTCTTATATTCTAGTTCACATCTATTTTACTATTGGGACACTAAAATGTCCCCATTAAAATGCTCGATGTCCTCGACAGGACCCAATACATCTACCCTAGAATCCACCTCTAGAATTCTGTTAGTTCTTAGGCCAGAGAAAACTCCATCTGAGCTTGCACAAGGTAACTCTAAATTTAGCATGCCTCAGACCACATAAAGTGCCCTACAGAGATGCTCTGATACAAATTATGTGATCTGGCCCAATAAATATGTCAACACAAAGATTTGGAAATAATGGTCCTAGTACCACATGATCCGATATGCCTGAGCCTAAGTTGTTAGTAGTGGACTTGTCTAGCATTATATACTAAAGTGAGTGGTTTGTAGATAAGGAGGCTCAGTCTCTTAGGGGGAAGTTTATCGATTACGATGTTCAGGAGCATCAGCTGACCTAGAGTTGGGCAGTAAACTTTTATTGATTTTCTGAATTTTCATATAGTAAGGATGACGCATCATGCTTGTTACAGATGAAAAGTAATGAATGCTTTTATTCAATCTTAAACAAAGAACTCAACAAGATACGATTTGTCAAGTGGTCCACCTTATCTCAATAGATTGCTGCATGACTAAGGATATATTTGATGATTAATAGAACTAGCCAAACAGGAGGATTGAATTTGTGTGCAGCATTTTTCTACACTGAGAAAAGGGTTTATTCTGCTGAAGTATACAACAAGTTAGTCTCATATATCACTTGTAATATTCTCGATTGAATAATAGAAATCTTCATTGTTTCAGTACCTGTTGTTGATGTTCATCATTATTAGTATGCTTTGCATTTGAGAAGTTAATATACCCCTGTGGTTTATGAATGTTTAGGAAGATATAGCCCCCATTTTTTAGAACATATTATTGGACTCAAGAAATTTGAAATCAAGGTAGTCGTGTTATTATCAGTACTACTACAAGCAGTTTTCTAACAAGATATTTACTATTTCAGGAGTTTTTGGCATCATGGATTTCCTCTTAGGCCTTTTTGTTTTATGATAATTTTTTGACAACAGCTGTAGACAAAGTGGATCAATTATTTGTGGTAAGCCAGTTTTGGGGAGCTTAGTGCCATCCCCTTGCCATGTGCATTTCCAGAAGGCACAGAGGAACATCTCGCAAGCTTTAAGAAAAGCTGGATTAAGGTATCCTCTTTAAACAGGCCTACTCCTTAGTTAGCTTGCTGATCATTTAATTCATGTCTCAGATTCAGGCTAGAAGAAAAGAAGCATTGAACTGAGGTGAACTTTGATCAGAAGAAGGAAATAGTTAGTTGAATTAGTTGAAGTTTGTATACCAGGAACAAAACTATATATATACTGCTGTCTTTCTTGACCTTCTGGGGAAAAAAAACCTCGTTGATCAGTCTAAGCTGGACATAATTTAGTGGATAAACCTGCATCTGGATTAATTTTTTGTGCAAAGTGAGAAATGCTTGTGTTCATATATTACTTCTAAGCTTCCGTGTACATATTTGCCATTCCCTACTGGTTCTAAATCTTATGCTATTATCCTTGGTTTTTGATATAGCTTTATGATATTTACCACCACAAGTGTCAGGAACTTCACCTAATTGTTTGTTCTTATGTTTTCTCATGTTGTTGCATTTGGATAGTTATTTGCTTGATGAATGCAAATTTGGTTACCACGCTTCCGAGAATCCTAGTCTTGGTTTAGAACATAGGGTTATTGATTAAAGATTCACGTCATAATCCTCATTTGTGTTCATCATTGTCACAGAAAGCAGATGCAGTTAGCAATGGGCTTGCTTGGTGGAAAATTAGCAGCAGATGGGTTGCACTCCTACGTTATTGGCTACAAAAGGCAGCAACATGTTAGTGCTCTCTCATAATCTATATGAAATATCTCATCGGTTATACTTTGGGTTCTACACACTGAACATTTCCAGGGCACTGTGGGTTCCTGAACAATCTCCTGCGCCATTCAACTTTCCATCACACTGGTGACTACTGTTTGATAGGGTAACCCTCTCTAAGTTTGTGCCGTGAGTTCTTTAGTATTTTTGTCATCTGTGCAATTTTCCTGGAATTCAAGCATATCTTTTTCGTACTGGCATTCAAGCATATGCATTCTAATATGATATTCGTGAGGTAGAGATCTGAAGCTTAGTAGTGTATGATGAACTCTCAGGGTTTGTAGCCTTCTCTAACATCTTGTTGAGAGTACAAGTAGACTGGGGACACATCCATTTTGTAATATGACCCAGACCCTTTAATTCTCCTCTACTTTTTCTTGAACTCTATCCCCATCCCAAAGATAGGCATCCACATTTTGATATCAGATAGGCTTGGTCAAACAGTGCAATTTCAAGCTTCTATGGGTTGAAAAGTATTGTACGGAAGAAGATGACAATCGAGTTTTATGTAGGGTATCAATCACCAGGCCTCATGTTTGAATGAGTGCAAGGGAGGCTCCTTTTGCATTATTTATCCACAACTAATGCACCTCACAGAATATATTTTGCCAGCTTTCTGTGGATAGAAGCATCCCCACCTATTTAGATTCCATCTTGGAGCTGTTGTTCATGGGCAAAGGAGTTGTTTGGCAGTAGAAAACAAAGAGGAATCCATGGCTCTCCCATCTTATGAATCCTTTTGGGGGGATGGTGGATGAGGGTGACATAGGTGGTGACTGCAAAAGTCCTGTTTAAAGCCACTTTGGCATGTGATCATGGAATACATGATGGATTCTCATATCTAGGATTTGGATGATGTCATTGTCTAAACAATGGGAAGAAAAAAGAAATCTCATCTTGTTGGGTCCCTTGCAAATTTTCGTTTCAAGATCCATCAGTTCTTTCTTTATGAAGCCACTGGGACATCACTGTGGGATATTCCATAAGCAACAATTTAGAGGATGGAAATCCACAACATGGTCTTGCTTGGGTTTCAAAGTCTTTAACTAGTAGTTTTCCTCTGATAAATTGTGCTACAAATGCAATTAGATATGGTCATGAAGTTGCTTGTTCTGATAGAAAATATGGATCAGACCATAAAAGTGTGCCAAGAACAAGAGATTACACTTTCTTTAAGCATCCTGCCTGGCGTTTAAATAATATTCCAGCATGTGACCACAACAAAAAGCAAAAGCATCAATGAGCACTCACCGGTCAAACTTGGTTGACAGGAGGAGCAGTCCTGTTAAGAAAGCATGGGATATATCCTTAGTTCATCCATAAATATGAATTGGCAAAATTTATCCCCTGTTTAAGTTTTTTAACCCCTAATTATTAGGCGTGATCAACATAATTGCATGACTCCCTTCGAGGCCTCTGTGGATTTGGTCATTTTGTATCTTTTTTACTGTTGATTTATTCATATTTGCTGATAGAAAGGTGCTGATGTTAACAAGGTTCTTGATTTAATCATTATATGTATTGTTATTACCATCACATACGGGAGTCTCTTCTTTTACCTGCTTGTGGATATATATATATATATATATATATATATATATATATATATATATATATCTTTTGACGTTCATGTATGCTGAAAGAAAGATGCATGTCACTTAATTCTCTTTTTTCTTTTGACTCTATTCAAGGTTATATATATATATATATATATATATATATATAACTATAAAAAAAGTTATAATAAAGCAGCTAATTGGTTTATTAATTAAGCTAGATTTAATTAATCTTCTTTGATATGGGTCGATAATTATTTCATATTTCTCTGTTACTAGACAATGATCTTAAGAGAATTTTGAAGCGATAATATAATTTGTTGTCAAAAAATAAACAATATACCTCTGTGGCTGGCTCATTTTATCTTTTTGACTGATGTGTGATCCAAAAAAATAAAGATGCTGATGTGACAAGGTTCTTTATTCTTGATCATTATATATGTTATTATCAGAAAGAACAACTTTTCATATCCTGTGAAAAATTAAACATTGATCTTCTTCTGCACTCCCTAGATTACAAATTTAGATCTTATGATGCATTCAAAGTTCTTGGTATTCGGTAATCAGCAATTAAATTTTGATGACAGGCACGCATGTATGTCTCATTCTATTTCCAAGCTCAACTACCCCATATATGTTTGGATTTAATGAGGTTAGACATATGATAAAGACTTGCAACCAAAATGGTGCTTTCAAAACACAAATAAGATTTTGCTTCTCTAAAGAATCATCAAACATATCCTGTCATTTTGCTGAGGCCAATAACAGGACAAGAGATGGTAGCGTGAAGAGAGGCAGATGCGGTGGAGGAGACGATGGACACGATGACGGCGTCCGTACTATTCTCCGGGCCGGAATCACCATCAACTCCAGAAACGACAAAGCGGACAAAAGACAAACGGTATGACTATTTATTATTAATATAATAAAAAATTTTAGCAGATAAAACATTAACTATTCTCTCTCTCTCTCTCTCTCTCTCTCTCTCTATATATATATATATATATATATAGTAGAGAGAGAGAGAGAGAGAATAGTAAGGAGACCATCCAACCTTAAGATTAGATCAACCTAACTCTTGGTGTTTCTTGGAGATTGATGGATGGTGCCAGGGTGAAAAAGCGCCTAGTGTCCCTGTAGCTTTGACCCCGACCAGATTTGGCATGTAAGAGGAAGGTGGCATTGAGAGGTGTGTTAGCGTTTTAGCCACAGGAAGAGCTTGATTTCTGATTCCTTTACCTTGCTTATCGGGAATCTACTTTGCCTGTCCCAGCTTGGAAATCCCTTGTTATGCACCACCACTCATGAAGAGGGGGAGAGGAAAGGAGAACCCAAAGGCATAAAAAAAAACAAAAAAAAAAAGGATGCAGTGCACCACCCTGCACGCGGTTCACTCCATCCCACCAACACTGATCCATCCAGGTTCTGGCTTGTTGTGACCCCACCGGTTTCAAAGGCTAGGATCGGTTGGAGTTGCTGAACTGTGACCTGCTGGATCACCCCCCCAGCCCCCACCTCCCCACCCCCAACCCACCAGTGGAAATAGAGAGGTGACAGTCACTTGCACAGTATTAGCAGCAGACCTGCAACACACAATTCATGGTGTTTACTTCACCCACATGTTGAGTTCTGCACACAAATAACATAACTGCACATCAGAATCACATTCCTGAAGAAAACGTAAAGAAAGAACTAAAGATCGTTTGATATGCTGAGGCTTAAAGAGGAAGAACTTCCCACATATCTAAAGTCATGAAAGAGAGAAGGATCAAATAGTTACTGCTGTGGATACAAAAAAAATCGCCTTGCTGTTAGTTGGTTGGTATACAGTACAATGGCAAGCATGCTGGGGTTGAAGATCCCAAACCACTTTTGTGTGCTAAAAGCAGGCCATGAATGACCAATAACTGGATCAAGAAATTTTAGTGGCATCCTTTTGTCTGAGGTAATGCCAAAAAAAAAGAGTCCAAAAAAGATAGTTTACCATGGTTTGCTTGCACATGATAAAAAGGGTCCTGGGCATGCATTATTTTTTGTCCTGAGAGTGTATGCATGTTTCCATGGGAAGAGATGTCTTTGCTCATTCAAGATCAGCATGCATGTTGGCTGGCTTTGGGGAATTTTAAAGTAAACTACCACCAGCTTGCTGTGATTATTAATCCTGTCCATCTTACTGGATTGAAAGATTGCTGCTGCTAACGGGATTGAGCTTGAAGGAATATATGCATACCTGACATGACAATCAAATGCCTCCCTGGATTTGCAGTTAATGGAAGAACACTAGCAGCGAAGGAAGGTAAAGGAGACAAGTAATAATATCACAATCTTTTTCTCTTTGTTTGTAGAAGTCGGCTGGCAGTGGAATCCAACAAATACCATGATCGCCTAGATTCCTCTCTATCTCTTTTTTAGATCACGACATCCTTTTTTTTTTTTTTTTCCTTCTTCTTCTTCTTCTTCTTCTTCTTCTTCTCCTCCTCCTCTTCACGCATCAGCTTCTGCAAGCTGAAACCATGCTATATCATTCCCGGGTTGCTTTAGCAAATTGCAGCATGGTACACCGAAGGGATGACAAAGACCAACCGATGAACTGCAGTGATGGAAGTGAAGTATGAGAGTATGATGTCACATTCCTGCTGCCTTTGAGCCCCCTCCCCACAAAGCATCTCTTTAAAGCCATTGCCAGTAGGCGCATGCAACTGAGAAAATTCCGAGAGCGCCGTCAGCATAGACGGATCTGAGAGAGGAGATTGGATGAGAGGGCAAGTCAAAAGGCAATCCACTTTTTTGCTGAACATATCATTCATCACTCGAGAGGCTCCAGATTTAGAGAATAAGTAGGCAGATATATTCACTATGCAGTTGATCCACTTGCCCCTTGTGCAGCCTCAAAGAAAGGGTAGAGATCTTCGACATTTTGCACTGATGAGGACTCCTCGGTCTACACTCTCTCTCTCTCTCTCTCTCTCTCTCTCTCTCTCTCTCTAGTGCAAAAGTAGATTCCAGTTGCTATGGAGCCTGGAGTTTTTGTTTGAGTGGGTGCTCCAATCATTTAGCTGCTGTATAAATGGGCATGCACCTCATATCTTCCAATGCCATCACAGTAAGGACCATCTGAGTCTCTCTCTCTCTCTCTCTGTCGTTCCGAGCCTCTCCTCTACCTCCATTACCGGTAGCTCTTCTTTGTCACTAATCATGTCGAGGGATCCGCTTGTTGTAGGCAATGTCATAGGTGATGTCTTGGACCCATTCGTCAAGTCCACGACGCTGAGGGTGATCTACAACAACAAGGAGCTCACCAATGGATCCGAGCTCAAGCCGTCGGCGGTGGAGAATGAGCCAAGAGTCGAGATCAGAGGCCGGGATATGAGGAACCTTTATACGCTAGTAAGTAGCCAATAAAAAGTCGATGATTAGCTGCTGCATGTTTCAGAGAGTGAGAACAAACATACCATACCACCAAACTTTCCGGTTGACTCTTTGCCTCACCAGCTGCTTGCTGTTCCCGATAGTGATTGAGCCCAGCCCATGATCTCCTGTTCTTTCCTTCTTGTGCTCTTTCTCCAATAAGAGCAACTCTGTTCCAAAGCAGTCGTCCCACTGTCAGCACAAACAACCATAGGTCAGCCAGTGGTCAGAAGCACAGTCATTGACGGGATGCATACATTGCATTCATAACACAGCTTTACCTTCCTTTTCTGGATGTTTGTTTATAATCTTCCCCGATCATCTTTCATGCCATTTCCAAGTTTGTCCATTCCACTCGAACAGTGATGTAAGTCTTGTCTCGACCAGCCCACCTTGGCACTGCTTTTGTCAGTGAGTGAATGATATATGATGATGACACAAGTCCTCCATGTCAGATAAAGGATGATCAGTGACTTGGTGTTGGTGTTTCATGTGTTCCATGTCCAAATCTGAGGTGTGAGGTTGTGCATTCTGCATGGCTGCCTGCCAAAGAAGAAAGAACCTTTCTTGTATATGGGAGTTCATAATTTTAGAGGTTTTATTAAGAATAACTATCAGTATTGATTGACTAACCCTTGATGATTTTACAAGGTCATGGTGGATCCAGATGCACCGAGCCCCAGCAATCCAACCGAAAGAGAGCACCTGCATTGGTAATATTTAATTGTAATAAAAGTGATAGTAATGCCAAAAAAAAAAAAAGGGAGAATCTTACTCATGGCTCTTTCGGTGTACCTTTTAGGTTGGTGACAAACATACCAGAAACAAAGAACGCCAGCTTTGGTGAGTGAGAACAGCAGCATTACAAGTCTCTAATCCTTTATCATGCATCTTTTCCTGTAGAAATATATACTACCCACAATGGCTGTTAGTTCTTGAACACTTGTTGATTAATTTCGAACCTTACATCAACTCAGATATGAAATATAACGAATTGCATGAGAATGTCACTAAATGTGAACGAATGCCAAAGAAAAACATCATTTAGCCCATAAAAATCAAGAGATATATGGTTGGATGCATCATTTAGCACATTACAATTCTTCCTAGGTTGACAAAGTTATTTTCCCTGGATATTTCTTCAGCCACTAAACTTCATCTGGAGTGAGAACAAAATATGAGCCATGCCTATCAGAAATAAGACAAAGATGAAACTTTTTTTTTTTTTTTTTTTGGCCTTATCCAAAAGGCATCATCAAGTAGTTTTGTTTGATGGAAATATCATGATAAAAGTCATACCGACCGATGATATGTATCGAGATAAATCGGAAAACAGAGAAGAAAGGAGAGATATCAAGAAACAGAGCATGTCATAGCATCTTTTACCTGCAACCTCTTCCACCAGGACTTTAATTATCAATTTTTTTTTTTTCTTTCAGGCAATGAAATTGTTTGCTATGAGAGTCCACGGCCGACAGCAGGAATTCATCGCTTTGTGTTTGTGTTGTTCCGGCAATCGATTCGGGAAACAATCTATGCACCTGGATGGAGGCAAAACTTCAACACCAGGGAGTTTGCAGCACTTTACAACCTCGGGGATCCTGTTGCTGCAATGTTCTTCAACTGCCAGAGGGAGAATGGTTGTGGCGGAAGAAGGTGCGTTTGACCAACAGATTTAAGATAACAACTTTCCATCTTTTTCTCTTCGGCTTTATGACTAAAATGCTTATAGAATTATTCCATTCAGAAACATGCAAGCTCGTCGACTCATAATTCCAAACATAACTCTGCATGCAGCTTAACAATTCCTCAGGACGAAGACTGAACAAGACCTTGACTGTGATAACTAGGAAGTCCCAGATCCATCAAACATATGAAACCAGAATATTCTGTCACTACTATATTTTCTCTGTTCATCAACTGATTCAGAACATGATAGTTGTGGCCCTGTTTTCCAAGTTGCCAGCCATTAGATACTCCAAACATTTAAAATCAAAGTATATAACTCAGCCATGTATTAAAAAAACTATTAGTACTCATGAAACTTATATAAAAAGGCATCATTCTCAAAGTAGTGGAGAAAATGTCTCAGATTTCATCTCATATGTCCTAGGGATTATCTCTACAAGAAGGAAAAACAACTTCTGTATCCATATGCACATCTACTGCTAAGAAAACTAATCTTTCAATGAATATTTATGCATCAAATCATTGTTTATGATGTTATCATATGCTTATTTTGCTGGGGTTCAGTTATGTTTTACTCCCTAGCAAGTTAGTGTGCTATTACTTTAGACAAACAAGAAGTGTGAAAAAACTATTGATCCAGACTATTTTAATTCATGAGAAACAAATCCCTTATTACATCACAACTCCATCACACTAATGGAAAGAAACAAAACAAATATTTCTTCATAATGACTTGTGCTTCTTTCGCATGAAGGTACCAATCTGTCAGTGGATGGACATAATGGTCTCCTGTGAACGGTGTAGAGGCTGGTTGATACTCTTCCAATGAGACTTAAGACTGCAGCCATGCAAAGAGTCATAAAATGTACTAATATCTGTAGATTTAATGTTTTCCTTAGTTTACTCTCTGTCTAAGTTTGCATCTCATATGCCACAACCTTAGTGCCCATAAGTATGCATTGTCTTCCCTGATTCAAACAACCCAAGAAGGTTGTGTTCCAAACATGTGGTTAGCAATTACTAAGGATTACTTGATTGGCATTTACACATGCCTATCTATGCATCCTAAATGCTGTCCAACAGAGCCCACAGCACTGTTAACTTTTATAAGTACCAAAGCAATCCTTTTCATGCCATGAAATGAGAAGATTAAGAATGGTGTGCTCCAATTGACATTCAATCCACAAAAACATGCTTAAGCACCTTCAATATAAACAGGGTGATGAAAAAAATTCTGTTCCACCATCTAAGCAATTGGAGGGAAAACTTACACAAATGTTGGCCAAGGCATCTATATGAGTCACAATCCACTCCAAAAAAGCTACCATTTAGTACTCTATCATGGCAACAAAGAACTAGATAGCCTTCACATCCTCTAAAAGTTAGCACAGATGCAAAAGATTCAAGGAACAACCAAAGAAAGCTCTAAGAGTATCAACTGCAGTGGTAAAAATGATTCCCCAACCCTACATATAGGAAATTAAGGCAACAATATATACCCAAAGCAGAATCATGTGGATCTGACCTTAAGCCTACGAATCAGAGCGAGTAACCAAGCCCTCGGTGGCTTGTTCATAGCACCGAGCAATGCATTTGCCACTGCATGCCAACCATGGAGTTGGCTTCACAGAGACCACATCTCCCGTTCTCAATACCAGAGAACTCGAACTAAGGAAGCTCACCGAGTCCGCGTCCATGGAGGCCACCAGGTAAACGACCCCGTACACAGCCAACGAGGCAAGATGCTTCACAGGCATCTCATCAAACAGGACGTCTGCATTCTTCGTGATCCCCGCACGCAATCAGGCGATTCCACCACCGCGCCCACCATAACCTTCGATCATTCGCCGCAGGCATATGAAGATTTCAGGGAATTGGCGGTGGTGGCAGCGGTGGATTCGCTCGACCTATCACCAGTCTCGGTGAGACCCGACTCCGAACACAGGAGCTGATACGTCGGAGCTCTATGAATCGAATCCAACGCTCCCTCATGTCAACTGATGTTTCGTTAATCCAACATACATCAGTTAGAAATCATTTTCTAGATCAACATAAAATATGGCACGAAAATTAAAGTACATAATTCTCTCGAAACGCTTTGAGATGCGTGACAACGCGGATCAATCTCGATTCGTCAAACACCAAGAGGAAGACGACGCGTGGAAGGAAGGGTTTCGTGAACGGCGGCACCGGTGCATGGCGTCGCCGAAGCGGGAACCCGCGAGAACGCAGATGGCCATATCATGCGGCGGCTGCCGCCCACTGCACGCTGTCAGTAGCAGTTCACGCGGTCGGACCGAGCATTGGCTGCCCCCCGCGGTGGCGCATGGACTCATCCCCTCCCCGCGCCGCTGCGTCAGCGTTCTCTTCGCTGTCAGATCGCCTGCGGCCGACGCGATCACCGAGATGGGCATGGCGATCAACACGATACGTTCGTGCAAGAGGACAAAGAGTGCCTGCATCGAAGGATGGAAGACGTGTGCGTGCCATCACAAGACCAGAGATGACATCAAACCAGCTACCACTACTACTACTGCTACTCGGATTCTACAACTAATCCTTCCACCAACAGATCTCTTCTTCCTCAAAATTGAACAACCAAAAACTTCCTCTTCAGGTTAGTCTGCTCATTGAAAGAACATAAAACAGAGATCACAATGAACAGGAAAGCTCTGCTGTTCGAGACAATAATTAATGTCTCCACGCTCTAGTTTTCTTCGTCATTGCAAGGAACGCGATGGCTTCTTTAGATTCAAACGCGCAGCCATAGAGTTTGGGAGAAAGAGTTGGTCTCGTCTTCTTGGGGTTCGAACTGCACTCCACCATTCCCGATATCCACCATCATGAAGAAAACTAACGGTGACTTTTCCCAAGAAACCTGTGGCGGAGGTCAACCTAATCTGTGTTGCGTAGGCAAGCTTCTCTAAGCGATGAAGACTAAACTAAAGCCATTACATCCAAAGGAACAGGGAAATAGCCAATGTTGGAGATGATAAGAATTTGCGAAGCAAGTAAGACATGATCTCTCTCCGCTCCAATTCTTACAAGCTATGCCAGGAGAAGTTGCATTAAGCATTCCTTCTACCACAAAGGGAAATCCATGCAAGCATGATGCAAGACAAAAATTAAAAAAGTAAGAAGCAGAATCTTGTTCCCTGCACTCAAGAAGCCATCCAATTGTTGGACCCGTGACCATCATCTTCGTGTGATAGGTAATACATGTTCCTGCCTCCATAAGGATCACCGGCGGCCAACACATTGACATGAACCAGTTGCTTCCCCTCGGGTTGACGACCTTGGTTCCCCACCACTGTGCTTACAGGCATCATGTTCCTACCGGTGATGCCATCCATTTCATAGTTCCCACCAGCATTGCCCGTGTAGATATCTGCATTAGGCGGCACCATTCTCTGGTGCATCGACGGGGAAGATGGTTGGAAGAAGGTCTGGGTGTTGCTCCCCAGATTGAACTGCTGCGAGTCCTGCAACCTGCGAGCAGCAGTCGTAGCTCCTTGTTCTTGCTTGCACCAGCTGCTTGGCTGACCATAAGGATAGTGGAAGAAGCTCAGAGGATGGCCCTGCCGGAAGGCAATGGCCGGCCAGCCGCCCAACGTCTCGGTGAAGTGGGAAGCCATGCTGCCATCAACGCTTGCCTCTGTATCATCGGAGATCTCATCGAGTCGCTTGGCAGCTCCGCCGACCGGAAGTGTGCTGCTCTTGAGAATGGCTTTCACGTCGTACCGGCTCATGTCAAAGTTGGTGACGGCATTGACACCTCGGAACTTTATTGCCGCAATGTCGTAGGCCTCTGCAGCTTCCTCTTGAGTGCCTACCAAAAACGAGGCGGGTGCTAACAATGCTCAGAAGACACACAGATGATATAGAGAACAAGGGGACTCACTGAAGGTTCCCAGATAGAGATCCTTGTTTCCAGCCACCCTTCCTATCCTAGCTTGCCACCTTCCATGCTGATGATGTCTGTCGAGATCAAACAGATGATTTAGCCGCTGTCACCAGAGGTCAGCATCCAATTCTAGAAATGGAATCAAAGCACCTTGTCACTCCTCGATACATGGAGGCACCACGAGAAAACCCACTGCTCTTCCTGCATTCATATGCTTCATCACCAACCAATGTCATATATGATCAGATGTTACAAGAAACGTAAAGCCCACCTTCGTAGAGACGCAACGTATTCCTGCCTTGTCATTTGCTTCATCTCCTCCACCTCCTTCTCGTAGTTGCTTATCTGGTAACATGCAACAATGTCTCACAGCAATACGCTTACTCCAACCAGAGTGGATGAGAGAAAGAACCTACGGGGAAATTGGTGGTTGTCGAAGCACCCCAGTACTTGAGAGCAGCCAAATCATAGGCCCGAGCTGCCTTCTCTTCTTTGTCGTAGCCGCCTGTTCATACATAGCAGCATGAGAACAGTGGGGAGGAAGCATACAGAAATCCACTGCGAAGAGATCGGAGTTTGGCTTACCTAAATAGACTGCATGCGGTCGGAACGAGACGAGATCCCATGAGATACAAGTCAGTGAAGCGTAGAAGAAGATGGTATATACGGAGAGAGTTGTATGTACCTTGTTTACCCTTGCGAGACTGTCCTTCTCTTCTGCAGCTGTTGTCCCATAGATGAGCCTCGTACCTACCTGTCCATCTATGCCTGCGAGAGAAGAGAGATCATATATGCCTTCAGAGCATTGTCGCAATCATTCATCGAACTAATTAGATGTTGAACCTTGTAACCCCCCGGTAAATCGAAGTCCTTTGCCCGAAGCTATCCATGGATTTCCTCGGCACCGTCTCTACCCCATGACTCTGTGCATCGAGGCCCATCCCAACACAACCATCCTCGTGATTGGTCTCTGATGCCGACGGCGGCAATGGGGAGTTTGATTGCCGCCCCGTACTCATCGACAGTGACAAGCTCTGTGGACTCGGTAATGCGCAACCGGCGATCGTGTTGGTGCACCCGGCTGCGTCACTCCCATTTCCTTCCACCAGCGCTGGTGGCGCCGGCTGGTTCCGCAACCAGGCCTTGATCATCGATAACCCGATGGAGCTACTGTTGCATCCGCCAGTGCTGCTCATTAGCCCTACGTTATTGCAGCCATTGGACAACATGTAGTCACCCGAATTGGCATAATTTCCGGCGATAGGCGGCGGGAGCTTCGGATCATATTGCCCAAAAGAGTGGCCGCCGAGGTAGTCTTCGAGCTTGGGCTGCTCCTCCTCGTCCATGGTGTTCTGGTTACTACTCGATCCTACCAACACCGGTAGCTCATGATCGCTTCCTTTATACCCTATGCTCTTCATGCTCCAACCTACAACACCAGATCGAGGTTTTCGTTTCGCGAATAGCATAAGCTACCTCATGCGAGGGCACAGCGGAGAGTATATATCGTGTCCATCGTTACCTTGGGGATGATGGTCGGACGCGCCAAGGGTTTCCAAGATGCCGAAAGATCCATCCGGCCTCAGATATGGGACGCCAAGGGGAGTCACGGAGGATGAGTCGGTGGCGACGTCGCCGCCGGAGATGATCCCACGAGAAGGGTGGGTCCGATGATCCAGCGAAGGAGGGAGCTCTTGTGGGGTGGGAGAGAAGCCTAGCCAATTGTTCATGGAGGCCATTAAAAGGATGAGAGCTTGGTATGGAGGAAGAGAAGGAAAAGGAGGCGCAGTTGTTTTCTTGCGGGCAACCCTGTGGTGAAAGGGAAGTAAAGGGAAGGATGCGAAGTCGGTGGGGACAGATGGAGGGAGGCGTTAGAGAGAGAGTGGAATCGTGCACAGTGAGTAATTAAGAAGAGAGAGAGAGAGAGAGAGAGAGAGAAGAACAAAGAGTCGATGGCTTACAGTGTAAAACAAAAGGAAGCGATCAATATCTCCAGATGAAAGAAGTTGATGGTAGTAATTTAGCAAATGACAGAAGGCTTTTCTTAGAGAGAGCAGAGGAGGTGTGAAATGTATTCTAATTGTTCTTCAAAGGCTGCTTGCTGTACATGTATGTAGTCTCTTGGCCATCAGTATCCTCCTCCTTTTGACCACATCCTACTTCAAACCTACCTACCGGAACAAGTAGACAGAGATCAGGATAAGTACTCCAGGAATTCTTCTCTTCCTGTGACTCTTAAAACCTGCACATCCTCCCTACCCATTTATTCAACTCCAGCTTGTCCATTAGTGGCACTTCTTGTCACCACATTCTCTCTCTCTCTCTCTCTCTCTCTCTCTCTCTCTCTGTGAGCATCTCAAGATCCATCACCTTCAGCTACAGTCATGCACCTAAGCCCGACACCAAACGCGTCTCCCACCGCTCCTTTTGCAGCGTGTGCATGTCCAATCTATCATCGCCTACGCAAGCTGAACAAGATAGCTTCACTTAGGTGCATGCACATCAGTCAGAAAGAACGATCAAAATACTTCTGATCTCAGTTCAACATGACATGCAAAGGTACTCTTCGACAACAGGGATAATAGAAGTTACCCGATATGGCCACTCATCTTCTCTTGCTGCTTCCCTTATCTTTTGGTGCCATCTGCTGCTGCGGTCAAGTAGAATGGCTCATCTTTAGACTTTAGAGAGAGGCGAGAGAGAGAGAGAGAGAGAGAGAGAGACAGAGAAAAAATCAAATTGTGAAGATTAAAGAGTTGGCATAGGAAATGGCTAAAGCCTCGGAGGAATTGGCGGATTGCTGTTGTCTCCTTGGTAAAGAGGACGTGATTATTACTCCATGCACAGAGGTCGAGAACAAACCATTACAATAGATATAAATGACCTCAAGCAGAAAAATAACCACACGCCGCTGAATCCTTTCCATCCGTCTCCATCCATATCAAAAGACCTTCTTCGCATGAGATGGTAGCAGTGATCGGAGGATGTATGTAGGAAGAAGAGAAGGTAGAGAGCACTGTCATGGGACGATCCTGCTCCACATCTACGTGTGCATGGAAACATGCACGTATAGACACGTATTATACTGGATATAGTCGAGGGTGTATGCATAATTCTAATGCAAATCTCAGTACATATAACAACAACAGTTCCAATATCCTGGCTAATCAAAACTTATTCTTCACTAAAGTGTTTAAAGCATTTGCTAAATAATATAATACGATATATATGTGTTGTAAAATTGATCTAATATAGTGTTTAGTTATTTACCAATATTACGTATTATTAAGGTGGGCCTTGTCATGTGGGCTCCTGCAAACCTACGTGGAGCCCAACAACTTGAGCGATCAACACCCTCTTATATATATATAATTGAGATAATTATAAAAGGATCACGTTTCTAATTTCAAGTTATTTTTTTCATGATTAAATAGATGATACATTACAGATGAATCGAGTGCGTCAATCACATCCATGTGCGCTTTGAGATGCGCGCAGGCTACTACTGGTACAACTCGAGGTCGGTGGCCGCCGACCACGTGACCAAAACACGTGACGTGTGCTCACACTCGCACATCAGCAGCGGGGTCAAAAGTCGCACGAGGGACACGCGGCGCATGAGAGGCGAGGACAAAATATGACGTGGAATCCCGCACCCAGAAACCCGCGTTTACACCGCTATCAAGTGAACCCCGCCACGTCACTCGCTCAATCATCACCACAACCGCTACACACCCTTTGTCCTACGTGGCATCCCTTCGTGGCCAAAGCTTGGAAACCCTTCATGGGCAATTCCTCGATCAGGTAGACGGCAATGGTATGTTTCATGTGTCGAAGTTGCAGGAGACCATATCAATGTCTGCCCGAAGAAGGCCAAAAGGTTTTAAAGCTCGCTTTATAGTTCTGCTTGTAGTAGTACTTTGAGCAGCATGCATCACATAGTTTATCGTGGCTTGTAGTGTTGGGAGTCCAGCGAACAGCCTCCCTACGCACTCGACCGACCAGTTAAATTAACCCGGCTTTGGTGCCATCCCTGTGTTATGTTCCTCGGTCAAAGCCCTCGCAAAACTCACCCCAGCTTGTCCAACAAAGTTCCATCTCTAGAAGCAAAGTTTGGTCTGCTCGCATCTCTACTCGTCTCTCTCTCTCTCTCTCTCTCTCTCTCTCTCTGCAAAGCTTGCTTTATTTAGTGAGGAGCCAATGGGAACATCCCTTTGATACTATAATGGTGCTTGTCAGTGACCATGGAGGTCATTGTGCCATTTCCACTAAGAACGTCGAACGCAAGTATAAATACCTCCCCCATCATCTTCTGCATCGACATGGTTCTGCTGGCATCTTCTTCTTCTTCTTCTTCTGCTTCCTCGTCGATTCATTCATCTGTAGTTGTACATGAGTATATATGCTGCACTGTGTTCGACATGGCATCTTCGGTGCAGGTGTCGAAACAGAGAATCGCTTTGCATGAATTCTGCTGCCGCCGTTCTCGGACACCGGCCTTGTACGGGGTTGCGTTTCGACGTGCAACGTCGCCGGTGGGCGTGCAGAAGGTCGCAGCTAGGCGAGCCGTGGCTGCGGAGTGCAGCCCCTCGCTCGCCCGTATGTGGAGGGAGATCCAAGGCTCGGATAACTGGGATGGCCTGGTCGAGCCCCTCAACCCCCTCCTACGCGACGAGATCGTGCGGTACGGGGAGTTCGTCGTCGCGTGCTACAAGGCCTTCGACCTGGATCCCAGATCGACGCGGTACTTGAACTGCAAGTACGGGAAGAAGAGCCTGCTCCCGGAGGTCGGCATGGCGTCGACGGGCTACGAGATCACCAAGTACATCTACGCCACACCCGACGTCAGCTTCCCCACCCACAACGGCAGTACTTGTCGCAGCCGGTGGATCGGCTACACAGCGGTTTCATCGGACGACGAGATCAGGAGGCTCGGGCGGAGGGACATCCTCGTCGCCCTGCGGGGCACCGTCACCCACGCCGAGTGGATCGCAAACTTCATGAGCGCGCTCACGCCGGCGCGTCTGGACCCCAACGACCCCCGCCCCGGCGTGAAGGTCGAGTCCGGCTTCCTCAGCCTCTACACCTCATACGACAGCAGCAGCAGGTTCAGCAGCGGGAGCTGCAGAGAGCAGATGCTGGCGGAGGTATCACGCATCATCAACACGTACAAAGACGACTACCTAAGCATCACATTGGCCGGACACAGCATGGGGAGCTCCCTAGCCGTGCTGTTCGGCTACGACCTCGCCGAGCTTGGTCTGAACCAGGCGACGCCGGTCACGGTGTACTCGTTTGGAGGTCCGAGGGTTGGCAATCTGGGATTCAAGGAGAGGTGCGAGGAGCTCGGCGTGAAGGTGTTGAGGGTGGTGAACGTGAACGACCCCATCACGAAGATGCCCGGCGTTTTGCTCAATGAGCACCTGCGTGCAGTAGCGGAGAGATACGAGCTCCCGTGTTATGCTCATGTCGGAGTCGAGGTAGCACTGGACTTCTTCAAGATGAACAACCCTGTACACGTTCATGACATGGAAGCCTATCTCGGAGCACTGAAGTGCCGCCCTAAGGAGGCGACCGATCACGGCAACAGTGGCACCAATCTTGTGAGCAAAGCCAGAAGGTTTTGGAGGGGACAGTTTAACTTTGATGCACGGCAATGGCAGGAAGCTGCAACGCATCTTGGGAACTTGGTGAAGTCTCTAAGACCCGGACGCCAAATAGAACCACGAGTTCATAGGAGGTGATGATGGAGACGAGGCATGAAATGCTAAAACATGCAGTATATATATATAATGCATTGAAACCCTTTATCTAATCAACCTACAAAGACTACATGTATATTTGTAGTGTGACTGTCCCAAACATCGCAACTTTTTTTTTTTGTATCACAACTAATTCACATGGATATTATATTTGTGTGAGGTGCATTGGTCTAAATCATTTGCATTGTTATCTCCGGTAGGGTTATATAAGACATTAAATCTTAAATAGCTTGTGTGTGTGTGTGTATAGATATTAATCCAAAAGGCGAAAGAAAGGTACACTAATCATGACATGCTAATTTCTATGGTACTTTGGGAAGTTTTATGTTAATATTTTAATTTTTCGAAATAGTCAACAATCACCTTGATAAAGGATGATTGCATTGTTAGTTCAGTTATGTCCATGAATAAATCAAGTACACAGCTGAACTCAGTTTATATTTTTGGCACTATTATCTCAAATCTTATGACATCTTGCATATTCTTATGACATGAACACAAATGTACATTTAACAAGCATGATTCCAGGACTTACTCTTGCGACTAAGTCTCTCCAATTAGTGTTGCTCAAAGTGTCATTACCACCGAGTCTAAAAGTCCCCAAAGTGTTTGAGATGCTTTGTCCACAAACACTACTCCTCCATCATCACTAAATAGTGATGTTTAACATCCCCGTGACCAACTCCAATGATATAATATGGCTTTGTACTCTTCTCATGCGTATACAAGCTTTAATAAAGACCTACGGACCTTGCTTTGTCAACTTTTCCCTGTTGACCAATACCTTCTTTTCTCTAAACCTCATGCAAGCTAATCCCATTGCCTATTTCTTTACGTGCATGTGCAACCATATTAGCTACCACACCATTAATTATCACATACACTTTGTCATGAACTTGGTAGGGTTGGCCTACTTGCTTGTGAATCTACCAAGCTACCTACTTTCTAGGGTTTGACATTTTGCTGCATTGCTACTAAAAGGTGACCCTTATCAACCAATTATTCATTTATTACTAAGTATATGTTGGGGGTCTGTTCCTTGCAACTACATTTCTTGGTAGCTACCTATGGAATGTGGGGGCCATTCATCTTGGTTTTTGTTCCATCAATGACCCTATCTTTCTCCAATCTGTGTTCCATCAAGGGACTTCAATTTGCCCTCAAATTATGAGCCTCTTTGTATGTTTTTTTGCATGCAATAGTACATATCAAAACATTTAATTCTTTTGTATTATTGCAACTATAATTAGATATGGATCTTCTTTCTTTCTTTCTTTCTTTCTTCTCATGTGTTTGTTCTATTTCATCACAAATATATATATATATATATATATATATATATATATTGATTTTTAAATATTAGTTGTAGATTTAAGCTATCAAAGATTAGATTGAGGGTTGGATTGTTCACCATATATATACCATTATTTACATAAAAGATCTCAATCAAAATTGCAAGATCCTGGGATTAATAAAAATTGAAATAATTACTGAGTGGAGGAAAAAAGATTCTTGAATTGGATTCATAATGAGTTAAAAAAATGCTTGGATTATTATGTTTAAATAGGAGTGATATATATGCCTGAATTGGGTTTATAGTGAGCTTATCTATAATTGGATAGTTAATCGGGTATGCGAACGGGTAGGATGACACGTGGTGTATGTATCATTCGTTATCATGCCTATTCT
This sequence comes from Ensete glaucum, assembly GCA_021527575.1. NCBI lineage: Eukaryota > Viridiplantae > Streptophyta > Magnoliopsida > Zingiberales > Musaceae > Ensete > Ensete glaucum. The sequence continues at coordinate 44,379,655 of CM038552.1, forward strand.
AACAAATGGGTCGAGCCGAGCCATTTGGCCCAGAGAAATCTAAGCCGTCCAAACTAGTCGAGCCCACGGGCCCCGTTTAATCCAACGGCTCGGTGGATTTTGCAAGAGCCTTTTCCAGTCCGGCCCAAATCTCCAAAACCGGACCCTCTCTCTCTCTCTCTCTCTGAGAAAACCGCCTCGCCTCCGCTCCTCCTCTCTATATATTTCCATCAAACCCGCCTTCTGCCTTCTCCTTTATCCTCATCGTCCTTCGCCGATCCAGGTTTTGCTGATGAGTTCTTGGATGTTTTCCGATCTGAGCGGCAGCGTAGAGAGTAAATCCAAGCTTCTATCCGTCTTCTGTGAAGCAATCCGTGTTCACTTCCTCAAGATGCGGTTTCTTTCCCTGTTTCTTCTTTTGCGATGAGTTCTTGAGAGTTTTCTCTGGTTCCGATGGGTTCTCGAACATTTTCTTCGGCGTTGGAGGTTCCTCTTGCCTCGTCGCTGGGGATCTTGATTCTTGATGGTTTCTTGGCCGTTTTCTTCGCCATGGACGTCGCTCCTGGCTCTTCGCTCGACGTGAGTCGGTTCGTCGATCGAGTCGTTATCGTGGGAAGTGATTCGGTTTCTTGATGCCTCTTCGACGATGCGATATGGTTTGTTGCTTATTTTCCTCTTGAAGCTCCATCCATCTGTTTGCTGATGAGTTCTTGGCTCTCTGTTGGACGTGAGTCGGATCCTTACGGAATGTCGCAGGGACTGATCCGAATCTCCATCCTGTTGTGCAAAGCACACACATCTTCTCCTCCTTCGCCAAGGTAAGGTGCGATTTCGTTTGCCTGCCCTCTTTGCTGCTTGGCGTAGACCTTGTTCTCGATTCTGTTCTTGGATTGCTGGGAAGTAACTGGCGGAACGCATTTGTCTTTAGGTGGAAGGCATCGCGTGAAACCCACATATATTGGCAGATTGGGATTGGAGAGGATGCAATCACGCAAGCACATCCAAGAATCTTTGACAAACACTAACGCTTACAATCGCAGCAGTTTCTCTCGAAAATGTTAACCAGTGGTAAGAGGTTCTTTTCCTTTTCGAGTTTTGGCAATAGTTGCTGGTAACATCTTGCCTTATCACTGTCGAGAATTAGTAATGCAGTTCTTTAATACATTATCGCTGTGCTTAGTTTACATTTCAGCATTTTAGCTTGCATTGCAATGTCTAATTGTTCATGAGCGAAATGTATATAGTTGAAGGTGTCTACTAGTTTTAGTTGGTAAAGACTTTGATACTATTTCTTAAACTCCTAAGTTTAATTCTTATTTTTATCACTTTTACAATATCTAAGTTTCTTTTCTTACATGTAAGTACTTTTTGGAATACTTAATCTCTTGTTTTGTTTCTAATCAATATATATATATATATATATATATATATATATATATATAAATGTATATAGTTGAAGGTGTCTACTAGTTTTAGTTGGTAAAGACTTTGATACTATTTCTTAAACTCCTAAGTTTAATTCTTATTTTTATCACTTTTACAATATCTAAGTTTCTTTTCTTACATGTAAGTACTTTTTGGAATACTTAATCTCTTGTTTTGTTTCTAATCAATATATATATATATATATATATATATATATATATATATATACTGATTAAGGATTAGTAGTTTAAGGATTGATATTTTAGTAATTGATAGGACAGATAATGGGTTAGCCCAGTCACCACGGGACACACCACTCTCACGAGTCGACTCGTCCGACCACATCATCTAGTAGCCCGAAATAGATGACGTAGTCTCTACCGACTTTGCACAGTATCAGTTGAGCTATCATAGTGTCATCCGACCTGGCATAGAGTCTGTCAACTCATCATAGTAACAGACTCAAGACTCGTGAGGCAACGTTATTTAACACAACTCACCAATCGAGGCCTTGAGACTCAATAGTATCATACCCTTGATTTAGCTCAGGATATTGTCGGCACTAAGGGTCGGGGTATAATTGTCTCTCGCTTGACGAGTATAAAAGTCACCCTTGATAACAACTCAGGGAGACTTTCTAACTTAATATATTGTACTCTTCAGACCATCTCGATTGGGGTATTGACTTGATCGTCGAAAGGGCCACGTCGGACGCCCCCACCCCTACGAGGCCTTTGTGCAGGATATCTCGATAACTCCTGAGAATGAGGAACCCAAGACGTGCTCCCAAGCAAATCCAATCGGTCTCTCTAGAGCACCCTATTGACTCTTGATCGACGTAGATGAGCTTGTGTACGTGGGTTGAACTAAGTCGTGTAACTCCTCAGTCACAACATAAAGTTCATCAATAATAAAATAACAAAATAAACAGTTTGTTGGTCTCGATTAAAATTGGGATTTCGTTTTGCAATGTTTGATCCAGATTAGGATTCCTATAACTTGAAATAACTCAAAGTTAATACTGGCTACTTAAACTCCTACAATTGGTGAGAATGAGGGAAGAAAAAAACAAAAAAATCATCACCGAATCACATATATTTCTAGATCAGTTTTTTTAATGTTTGAGATTGCACACTTTCTCGTGTGTGGTCATGCGTTTTAGGAGTCGAAAGGCACTGATCCTAAATCCATTATTAAACTGGGACATCCACGTGGGAAGCAACCATATTCGTTTACTCCTCCAGCCAAGAAAGAATGCTAGTGAGAAACGACGATCACGTCTCATTCATGCGGTCAAGTCTACCTTGCAGAACTTATCAACCGACCGTAGGCTTCTTCCACGAAAACGGTAAGACCCCACTGCTTGGAATGCTTGCTCCACGTTTCTAACAGCGTCGTCAACGATTTGAAGTTAATTCCTGGCCACGTTGTTCACCTTTCAGACCCCTTTGAACATAATGACTTGAACACAACTCGATATATGAGAAGAATTCAAAGCAATTAAGTCCGAGATCAAACTAGTACAATTAATGTGAAGGTTATCAGTTACAATCCCCATCTTTTGTGCCAGTGGTGTAGTAGGAACCATATTGTATCGGGTGCTACTAGTTTCATGCTGGTCATCTTTGGAATCTGGATCCACAACATTGAGTTTTCTATTTCTATAGTGGACAACTCAATCCTGCACAGGTACGTCACCGTTGAGCTTATATACCTAAAAGCTGTTACTAAACTTTTACTTTAAAGAGCATTTGCTTTTGTTTTTGTTTTGTATTTTTCGTTGTACCTATTGTGTTATGCTGTGAGGCCTGGATTACAGAACGGTGCTGGTTTTGACCCACTTCGGTCTTGTGGATGACACTGTTGATAACATAACGTCAGTGACGCGGACGCAACTTGACCGGGACAAAACCCACTCAGCCATCATATGTATGCCGCATCATTCATTACAAGGCACCTGTTCCTGCTCATCGCATATGTTTACCTAGTCCAAACCCCAAGCGTTTCTACGGTTAAGGAGAATTGCCTTTTACCGCACCACCGCAACTTTACTTTCTTGGGCTGCCCTTTTTTTTTTTTCCCCCCTTTGCCATATAGATATGTATCGCTATTTCCACGTATACTTCTGTCAAGATGACAACGAATAGACCACAGGAATGAAACAGATAATTAATTTAGACGCATATATATATGTAAATTTGCATAGTTTTGCGAAGACGGAAGTTTTGCGAAGACGGACAATGCATAGACTCCAGTAATGAAACTTCTGCCATAATTAATTTAGACGGATATATATGTAAATTTGCATAGTTGTTCAGCGCACAACTCTCGGAGCACATCCGAGCCACCATCCTCCCCTCACTCTAAGCCCCTTCACCCTTTCCCCATCTGTCCCCTTCTCAGTCTCTTCTTTTCCCCCACTTCAGTTGGAGTCAAAGTCCAGCGGCTGCTTCCGTCTCTTCTCCACCATCGTCCCCCAATTTTTTTTTAATTCCTCCTCCCCCTCCCCGGTCTCCCAAATCCTCCTCCTCTCCTTCCGCACCATGCTCAAGATGAGGTTCACCTCGATTTGTTTGCTGATGCTACTGGCTATGACGGCGCACAGCGGCATAAGGGGCGGCGCGGCGGAGGACGATGTGCGGTGCCTCACCGGCGTTAAGAAGTCCCTCGACCAGAACCACACCCTGAGTTGGAACTTCTCCAACGCGACCGTGGGCTTCGTGTGCAGCTTCGTGGGCGTCTCCTGCTGGAACCCACAGGAGAACCGCGTGCTGGGGCTCAACCTCAAGGACATGTTCCTCGCCGGCTCCGTCCCCTCTGACCTCCAGTACTGCAGCGCCGCCAACGTCCTCGACCTCTCCTCCAACCTCATCTCCGGCCCCATCCCTGACGAGCTCTGTTCCTGGCTCCCCTATCTCGTCACCCTCGACCTCTCCAACAACCAGCTCACCGGCAGCATCCCTCCCACCCTCTCCAACTGCCGCTTCCTCAACAGCCTGGTGCTCGCCGGCAACCACCTCGACGGCGCCATTCCTGCCACCCTCGCCCAGCTCAACCGCCTCAACCACCTCGATCTCTCCAGCAACCAGCTATCCGGCCCCATCCCCCCTCCGCTTGGCGACAAGTTCGACGCCGACTCCTTCGGCGACAACGACGGCCTTTGCGGCCACCCCGTCTCCTCCCGCTGCGGCCGGTCGCGCACCAGGACCAACCTCATCATCATCGTCGCCGCCGGCGTCTTCGGTGCCGCCGCCTCGCTCACCCTCGCCTACGTGGTGTGGCGGTGCTGGTCTCCGTCCGGAAAGCGGGCGGCCGCTGGACGCCGGGGGGAGGACGGGGGGTGGTGGGCCGAGCGGCTCCGGACGGCGCACAACCGGCTCGTTCCGGTCTCGCTGTTCCAGAAGCCAATCGTGAAGGTCAAGCTGGCGGATCTGATGACGGCCACCGCAGATTTCCACCCCAACAACATCATCGTCGCCGGGAGCCCGCGGACAGGAACCTCGTACAAGGCTGTTCTTCCGGACGGATCGGCGCTCACCGTGAAACGCCTCCAATCCTGTCCGCTACCAGAGAAGCAGTTCCGTGCGGAGATGGGACGGATCGGACCGCTCCGCCACCCCAACCTGGCTCCTCTCCTGGGCTTCTGTGTCGTCGAGGACGAGCGTCTTCTCGTGTACAAACACATGCCCAACGGCACCCTCTTCTCGGCTCTCGAGTCGGTGGATGATGCACTCGACTGGCCAGCGAGGGTCAGGATCGGGATCGGCGCTGCCCGAGGTCTCGCCTGGCTGCACCATGGTTTCCAGATCCCCTTCCTCCACCAGAACTTAAGCTCAAAGGCCATCCTCCTGGATGAGGATAACGAGGCAAGGATCACCGATTTCGGGTTGACAAGTCTCGTGAGAACAGCAGCCGGAGACGGAGACAATTCAAGCCCGTTCTTGAATGGAGATTTCGGGGAGTTTGGCTATACTGCCCCAGAGCATGATATTAACTCGGATCCGACCACCAAGGGGGATGTGTATGCATTTGGGATTGTCCTGTTGGAGGTTGTCACAGGGCAGAAGGCAACTGAGGTAACCACTGATGTTGCAGGTGAAGTGTTGAAGGGAAGTTTGGTGGATTGGGTGAATCGGCTTTCCGCTGCTGGTAAAACTCATGAGGCTATCGATAGATCCCTTAGCGGAAGGGGCAACGATGATGTGATTATTCAGGTATTGAAGATTGCTTCTGGTTGTGTGGTTGCCCAACCTAAGGAGAGGCCTTCTATGTATAAGGTTTTCCAAGCTTTGAAAACCGTTGGAGAACAATACAACATCTCGGAGCAGTTCGATGAATTCCCCTTAGTCTATGGAAAGGACGAGTTGGACACTCAGTAATCGCTGATGATGTTAGGTTGTGGATATTGGTCCTTTTGATGAACTGCATCCATCTCTCTCATATGAATCTTCATCTGTAAAATGGTACAGCTTCAGCTGGGTGGTAGGTTCCTTCTTTGCTCTGATTTTGAAGGCCTATGTCGATTTGATCCATCTGTAATATTGTTATTGTATGACCATGATCAAATGCTATCATCATTCTCTGTAGCTTCTTTAATCCTGTCAAGGAAATGCAATTTGTAATGGTGTACATTCCTCGCCGGGGGAATCCAAACTACTTTTCCAATGACCAAGTCATGGACTGGATATTTCTTCTTAGCATAAATCATCTGGAACATGTTCGTCATTGTTTAGATCTGCACTTTATATTGGGATAATTGCTATCCTTTTTTGGGGTTGGAATGTTGGACAGGTTGTGCTGCTGGTTTGGTTTACAGGATTGCTGAAAAGTTGTCATTCCCTGTAACAATTGTTGTATGGCTGAGTCTCCTACCGAAGAATTTTTTATTGCTTCTTAATTCTACTTAATGCTCAAGTCTATGAACTAGTGCCTTTGAAAAGCATTTGCACAATGATTTCGAGAGAGATATTGATTGTATTACCTACCGCCGTTTATTTCTTCGTTCCTGTGTCAAGTTTGCTATGTTTCAATTACTTGGAATGTGATGCAGCTAGGATCGATATCTGCAACAATTGTGGATTTCTGCCAATGACTGCTTTCTTTATTTCCATGTCAAGTTTGCTATGTTGCAATTATTTTGAATGTGATGCAGCTGCGGTTGCGGATTTAATAAAATGTTCTCTGATACAGGTAAATCTCTAGATATCCTTACTACTACTTCATCCGAACATTGTCAATCTTGTGTTATCTGTTCGGTCATTATCGCATTCTTATGGAAATAATTAGGCATTCTTACATGGCTCTTATGGACAGAACTTACAGTGTTCACTAATTTGAAGACTCTTAAGTTCTGTCCTACAGTGAAGAGGAAATGGTATGACCTACAATCACCTATTGTAGCTAGAAACTTGCAAAATGTGAGTCAGATGCTGCCAACTCTATTTAAAAATCCTTTTGTGATGATATATCTGATATATGATGCTCCTTTGGCTTTTAATAATAATTTTCACCTTTTTTTTTTTTTGTCTTTTACTTTTTTGCTTGTTCTGACTACCTGAGCTGCTTCTGCACATCTTCATATTATTAGGTGACTAGAATTATCCTCAAGTCTGTTGACGAGCTATTCCATAAGACGGTTGATACATCTATGTTCTTGTCATCGAAACCTCTGTGCCTATGTTAGCCTGTCAACTTAGCAACGAGTCCGAGTTCCTGCGTCTGGTTATAATACAGGACAAATCTTTGCTTGTCCTACCCTTCATTCGAATGCTTTGCTTAACATCGAGCATGTTCTTCATGGGTTACGTTTCTTGCTAATTTCTGATTCCATTTATATGTTTATAATCTTGTGATTCTTCAATATAAAAATGTGATCTCTGGTTGTTCGTGGACGTGCTCTTTTAGTTTCTTCTTCTTCCTTTTCTTCAGTTGGTGCATTCTTCTTCCTCCAGCTTTTCTCCAAATAAAAAGCCTAAGCAACCATCGCAAGGCATTTCATGCAATCAATGCTAAGGCAAGTTCATCGAATCGTACGAGATTGTTTCCTTCTCCCAACAACAACAGCAGCAGCAGCAGGTGGGAGGATGAGCAAGAAATGGGTTCCCCTTCTGTGATTCAATTGAAGAAAAAGGGGTATTCTGCTAAAAATCTTATGGGAAAAATCGAAAATAAGAATCTTAATTTATCGGATTATAAAAAAGGAGGAGGACTTAAGTGTGAAAAGTTGGAAAAAAAACGAAAAATCCAGCGCCGTCTTTGTGGTCACAAACACACCATCACCGTTTCCTCCTTCGATCGCCACTGTGATCCGCTCCGATATCTGCCCCCTGTGGGCGCTTCGAATCTCGAGTTCTTCTCGCCTGACTGTTAATTTACTTCGACCGTGATAGGAACAAGAAGACTGGCGGAGGATGGGCGCTGCTACCGTGGTGATGCTACTATGCGAGCCGGCTTGTGCGTCAACTGGCCGTCGTCACTCTCTCCCCTCGCGAGGTTCGTTTTCTTTCTGCAGCTTTTAGTGTTTGATGTAGCGGATTTAGTTTCAGAACTTGGAACCAGCGTTTCGATGAGCATATGCGATTTTGTGCTTAGATGCATTCACAGGAAACAGGAGACCATTTACTGAGCCTATGAGAGTTTATTACGACCCACAAATAAGCTCTTAGTGTGCCCTAGAGGCTGCTTTAACTCGTGAATGAGCTCCATTAGATCATCACAGCATCAAATGTGTAGGAAAGATATACTTTGGGTTGCTTTATGATCTATCTTTTGGCATTAGGTTGATGGAGTTTATATTTCCTAAATTTGGATCTCCCAAATGGAATCAATGTGACTAATGCATTTAATTATATGTGAGAGATCTGCTTCTCTCTCTCTCTCTTTCTCTTTTTTTTTTTTTTTTTGCATTTAATAACATCTTTAAGGTCTCCACATAATGGTAGGGTTGCTCTTATGCCACCTGAGTGGAATCATTGTCCAAGCAGCCTCTCTGCTTATGGGAAATGGCTGTACAAATTTCTTTCCATACAAATTACAGTGGGGGGAACTGAGACTCTCAAACTGTCTTTTTTTGTATGTTTCACATTGTGTTTTTGGACAAATTTCTTGTTATCCAGCTTTACTTTTTTAGTCCATTAGAGTTGGCAATTTGCTTCTCTTTATGGCAGAGAATAATTGGCCAGGTCTACTAGGTAGGAAGTGTGGATGTAGTTCCTCTCTGGCAAGAAAACTTTTACCTGCTAATCTACACATTGTGAGTATCACTCTACATATCGTTTGCTTTTGTGTTCATTTGACAACCATTCGTATTATCTATTATGATAACTCGAAAGAGATTCATGAATCAGGCAACTTGATCACCGTTCTCAATGGAAATTGTTTAGGGTTCTGGGCTGCAGTTTAAAGCCTTTGCATCAAGGAAATCTGAGAAGAATCTGAGATATGATAGGAAAATTTCCAAGACTACGCAAAGAAAAGAACTTCTTTCAGAAGACTTTATGGATGTGTCAGATGAATCTCCTTCAGGCAACGACACCGATTTTAGTAATCGCATTGAATTGGCAAACAATAACTTAGGTGCCAATGGCTCAACTTCATATCCCACCAGAGGTCAGGTGCTCCAAGCCTGCATTATAACATCTGGCTTGTTGCTTGCCCTGGGTGCAACAATTCGACAGGTAGTTTCAGCTTGTTGTGCTATAAATTTCTAGTGCTCCTTCCATAGGTTGTTCACTTCTTTTTGTTAGTTAAAGGACTAAGATTTAATCGATCTCTTGTAATAGAAAAAACATGACAACAAATAGTTTTTATGTGATGGGATACCATCTCTGTTTCTGTTGGCATTGAGTGCGACATATGTTCCAGTCTGACCACAACAAACCAAGCACAATGAAAAAAGATATGCCGCACAATCTTAGCTCCGTGCTGTCATGGGACAGTATTGGGCTGACCATTTTTAGTAGCCATGGGGTGTCATTATAATGTCTTTGCAATCTTTTACTTGTTATGTGTTGAGAGAGGATCCAGTTAATGTTTTAGTTGGTTCCCAGTGTCTTATCTTCAGGATGTAATGATATGCACAGCTACTCTCATCACCCTACTTTTCCATAATTTTCAGATGTGTGGCATACGATTTATTCTTAAGAGTTCACTAGCATTATATCCAACATTACAAGTTCTTTTTCACATACACTATGATTCATAACTTTTTTCTTTTAACTATTACAACATTTAGGCCACCCATGTTGCATCTGTGGAAGGATGGGCGGTACTGGACTCCTCCGAAGTATCATGTAAGTGCTTGAGGTTGATTGTTCTTGCATATAGAAGCCTAGTACATGTTCTCTTTTGTTCTTGCTTTATTTTGATCGACGATGTTACTCTAAAACATTTGAAATAATTAAAAATTTCATGGTTGAAGAAGATAGGTTGCCCAAAAGGCTTTGTGGTGATAAGCTTATTGGGGTGAGATTTTTCTAGTGATATTGTAATCTAAGATCGAAGCTGCTGCTGACCAATACATTAGATTCATTTTAACCTTCATTCTATATTGAAAGATCACCCTTTATCTTACAGAGTTGCAATCCTTGTTTGCTTCAGTTAGGACTTGGTAATTTTAGAATTGGGTTCTTCATGTTACAACAGTCGTTCTGATTTTTGTCAAAACATTATTCAGTAAAGTTGAATGTTTAATCTACCTTATAACCTAGCCCAAACAATCAGTTGCAAATTATAAATGAACATGTCAAATATAATATATCAGCCTCCTGAGGGGGAACACACTGTATGTAGATACTTGTGCCGCAGAGATCCCACTTCATGCACTTTTGCTGATGGTTTTAGAGATTTTACTTTGTTTTCTCCTTTACGGATGAGTGGCTTTGCTACAGTTGGTTTTGAGATGTGGCATCTTGAATTGATATTGGGACTCGTTCTCTTGATATCATCTAGCCGGTACCTATTATTGAAGACATGGCCAGACTTTTCACAATCAAGTGAAGCTGCCAACCAACAGGTGCGCTTTGGTCTTTCTGAAAGATACTAGCATCATAGATGAAAAAAGTCGTCATCTTCATTTATTTTAACTGAGTCTTAAGGTTCTATCTTTGGTTTTCAGATACTCGGTTCGCTCGAGCCTTTGGACTACATTCTGGTGGCATTTTTACCTGGAATTAGTGAGGTAACACAGCTCCTATGAAATTTACCTTCTATGGTGTGTATCGAGTTCTTCGGATTCGTGTATCTGTTCCGTGCTGGTCCTCGAGTGAATTCACCGATCGGCATGGTTTGATCATGGGGGTCCATGTTTTTTGCTCGACTCCCATCGCCATAGGCTTCTCTATCCTTGGGACCAAACACATGCCATGAGTGTCCCACACCGGTATGCTGGTGAATCAGCACATTGTGCCTTGGTGCAATTAGTCCATCAATCCCTTAAACATGTTATGCTGCGATTCTTGTTGCATGAATCTATCTATAAACCTCTAAAAATGTAACTTAATCTCAGGAGTTGCTTTTCCGCGGGGCGTTAATGCCGCTGTTTGGACTCAACTGGAGAAGTGCTTTGGCAGTAGCAGCCATCTTTGGAGTTCTTCATCTGGGTAGCGGCCGAAGATATTCTTTCGCAATCTGGTATTTTTTTTCTCTCTTCATCTTGTCACCCCAATCTCTTACATCACATGAACTCCGCCATCATTTTTATCATCTCTTGCAAAGGTTTTAATCCATCTTGAGGGAATGTGTTCAGGGCAACATTTGTTGGCTTTGCTTATGGTGCGGCGACGCTCATCTCCTCCAGCATCGTTGTTCCTATGGCCTCACATTCCTTGAACAATCTTGTGGGTGGCCTTCTATGGCGTCTCACATCTATCAACCCAAAGGAGCAAGACAAGTAAACTCATCACTACTTTTGCACGCTTTCTGTTCGATAAAATGTATACATAACAGTGTTCAGGTTTTGAGATGCTTGTAAGCGTTGACCGCATCATTATATTGATTGCATCGTCGTATAAATGCCGAGTTGTGATGGGTTGGTTTGGGTGACCAACTAACGGATCCAAAATCCGATTGGCGAATTAAATAACTTGGATGTAAACGGGTTTTGGATATATGTTTGTATAGAAGATCCGATCCCCACTCGACGCTCGCTTAAGCGCATTCAATTCCATCGTCCTGTCTCTCTGCAGCCACCCGAACTCCCCTCTGTCCTCTGGCTTGTGCGAGAAGAAGAAGAAGAAGAAGAAGAAGAAGAAGAAGAAGAGATGGCGGCCTCGTGCTCCTTCCACCACCACCTCCAAACCCTCCCCACATGGCTCCTCCTCGCCGCTGCTGTCGGCGTCCTCGCCCTCCTCAGGCTCTCCTTCGCAGCCCTGCGTTGGACCTTCGTCACCTTCCTCCGTCCCGGCAAGGATCTGCGCCGCTACGGCTCCTGGGCCGTCGTCACCGGCTCCACCGACGGCATCGGCAGGGCCTTCGCCCTCCAGCTCGCCCGCCGGGGCCTCAACCTCGTCCTCGTCGGCCGCAACCCCGACAAGCTCCGTGACGTCGCCGACGCCGTACGCGGCGCCCGGGACCCCCCCATCCGCGTCGAGACCGTGGTCGTCGACCTCGCTGGTGACCTCGCCGACGGGGTCTCTCGTCTTGGGACGGCCATCCAGGGGCTCGATGTCGGGATCTTGGTCAACAACGCTGGCGTCTCCTACCCCTACGCCAGATTCTTCCACGAGGTGGATGAGGAGCTGATGAGGAACCTGATCAAGGTGAACGTGGAGGGCGTGACGAGGATGACCCAGGCCGTGCTGCCGGGAATGCTGGAGAGGAAGAGGGGCGCCATCGTGAACATCGGCTCGGGGGCGGCCATCGTCATCCCATCCGATCCGCTCTATGCCGTGTACGCCGCCACGAAAGCGTAAGATCCGTTCTCTTGTTTCTTGGATGGATTATTGCGCTCTTTGTGTTCGAGTTTATGACTTATCTGATGCAGATCTGGTTAACTGAAGGACGTGGGCTGTTGTGTGTTCTAACGAAAATAGACATTACTGGTAAAACAAAGATAAATAAGAGATCTGAGGTAAAACGGAAGGAAGAAGGGATTTCTCTGATACCCTAATAGTCCCGTGTTGGTCTTGCAGATAGCTTTCTTTGATTGGTGTGCCACACCAAAAGAGCAACCCCTTTTGGGGCTTGTCTTTGGGCTCAGGTTTTTTGACAAATTCACAATGAAAACACAAACTATTTCCATATTGTTGCCCTAGCTTTCTAATCGGGAAGGTAAATGCATGGACAACCCCTTTCATGTAGGTCAAACTGCTTGTATCTTTGTTTCTTTTGCTTGATCTCAAGTTAATTGGGAGCTCTAGCACATCATTGATCACCCCATGATGCACGGTTGCGTTGGGAAAAATCTAAGCTGAGTTAGCTATTCATATATAGGTCCTTATATCAGGCTGGAGCAATTGACAGGGTGACTTCATTAACCTGTTGCCTTTATTGGGCTTATGTCAACGATTAATTTGTCTTACTGGGACACTTTGTAGATCCTATAGGGAGCAACTCCTTTTCTTTTTTCTCGTTCAGCGTGTAAGACTGTGTTATATTTTCTCTCAGGTATATTGATCAATTCTCAAGATGCCTGTATGTTGAATATAAGGGCAAGGGGATAGATGTGCAGTGCCAGGTAATATTCTCTTCATATCTTTCATATATTCTTGACAAATATCTTTTTTAAGTTTGTTTTAACTAATTTGATTGTCCATCTATACTTCTTTATTTGTAGATGATATGGTATGCCTCTGAATATGTTCTATGCTGTGATTTAATTTTCCAAATCTGTTTGCTACTGATTTTTTTTTTTTTTTGCTATCATTGCTTTTGCTGTATAAGCATTCTGTAGTTGCTCTTACTAAATTTCTTAAACATCCAAGAAAGGGAAGTAGAATTGAAGTGAATTCTCTTAAACTCTTGTGACTCAATCAAGGTTATGATATGGCTCGTTCTATTATACTCTGAAGTAACTCAGATGATATTTTATTAACATCAAGATTTGTTATGAGACCAGAATGAACTTTGAACTTATGTCATTGCCATGAAAGGATGTTTAGCACGTGGTGGGACTATGATCTAAATTTTCAACTGGCCAGAGTTCTAATGGAGGATAAAACTTGGAAGTGGTTTGGTTTTGCTTAGTTCTGATGATATAGATTGGTATACAACCCATTTCATGATTTGGTTGAAAATCAAAATGTCTCAATCTGTTCAGTAGACAATACTAAATACTCTCAAAGAAAATAAGAGACTACTTTTAAAAAGATTAATAATTGGCATGAAATGGCTGCATAAATAGATCTGTCTCTGACTCAAAAGCTTCCCCAGTCATTTTCTTTCCTGAAGTTCTTTGTTCCTTCCTAAAATGAAGAAAATCAAAAGTTATACAGATCTCACTGAACTCTGCAGAGAGACATTTATTTTCTCATGGATCTATTTTGGAGCAGATTGTAGTATATATTTCACCTAAAACCAGTGATTTAAATAGGCACTCGAACACTCGCCTAAGTGCCTGGGAGAGGCGAGGCGAGGCCCGAGCACTTCGTTCAAACTCCAGGTGGCGCGCTTCAAAGAGGCGTCGCCTGGGCGCTCGTCCGAGCGCCCGAGTCAATCCAGACGACCGAACCAAGCTTTTAGCTCTGGTTCGGTCGTTCGCATTAGTTGGTTTGATTGAACCAACTAAGGCAACTATATATCTTTTGTTACTCAACCCTAATCCTCATCTCGAATCGGGATTACATCGCTGCTCTTGCTCGAGCGCTCGAGAGCCTAGTTCGGTCGCCTGGATTACGTCATCGACACCATCGCTGCTATCATTTCTCTTCGCTGTCACTACGATTCTTTCGCCGCCGTCCGTCATCGCCGCCGCTGCCGCCATCGCCGCCGCCGTCCGCCGCCGTCATCGCCGTTGTCGTCCCTCGTTTCTACTATTAACGATATCGTTAATAAGATATTAACATAACGATATCGTTAAGTTAACTAATTATTAACAGTATACTATACTGTTAACAATATAACAATATATTAATAGTATACTGTATAATGTACATTAAATATTAACAGTATACTTGTCAATGGACTATTAACAATATACTGTTAACAATACTTTTAATAGTATATTAACAGTATACTGTTAATTTATTATTAAAAGTATACTATTAAATAGTATACTAATAACAATATTTTTTATTTATTAGATTAATAACATATTATATCGATTTTAAAATTTAATAATACTAATCCTTATTTTTTTGAAATTATTGTTAGATTAAATAGTATATTTTTTTTATATTTTGGCACCTCGCTTTGCTCAGGCGAGCGCCTGGCGCCTCGGGCATTTTGGGACCTTGGCGCCTAGCGCTTTTTTAATCACTGCCTAAAAGAAGAGTTCTCATCCTAAGTGCCATATTTTTTTTTGTCTTTGGGTTCTATGCTAGAATTTGATGAACTACTAAAAACTTTCCGTTGTTTTTATCCAACCCCCAAGTGCCGTGTTTTTTTGTCTTTTGGTTCTATGCTAGAATTTGGTGAACTACTGAAAGCTTTCCGTTGCTTTTATCCAACCCCCAAGTGCCATATTTTTTTGTCTTTTGGTTCTATGCTAGAATTTGATGAACTGCTAAAAGCTTTCCATTGCTTTTGTCCAACCCCCAAGTGCCATATTTTTTTGTCTTTAGGTTCTATGCTAGAATTTGATGAACTGCTAAAAGCTTTCCGTTGCTTTTGTCCAACCCCCAAGTGCCATATTTTTTTGTCTTTAGGTTCTATGCTAGAATTTGATGACCTGCTAAAAGCTTTCCGTTGCTTTTATCCAACCCCCAAGTGCCATGTCTCTTATCCTCTACTTTGTTGCTTAAATTTAACGAAAAACTTGAACTAACATTCTTAAATCTGGTAACTTCTTTAATGCATTAACTTGATTTTCATGTCAACCGTGTTGTTGCTGTCTCTCATTTTCTGGTTTTGGCTTTAGATGGTACAATCATAAAAGTTTCATGGAAATGTGTATGGCTGCTCGTAACTGCTGATGATCTTTTAGTAATAGGAAACAGGTGGTCGATCATTAAACCAAATCAAAATGTAAAAGATAACCAGACAAGTGGTTGCCAATCTACAACGTTTTATTTGTCTAGTTAACTTTGTCTTTTCAACTACTTTTGGCATTTCCTTGGTTCACTTTTTTTTTTTTTAAAAAAAATTGAATCCGTCGGTCTACTCACGTTAGAAACTCACAGTTGTTATTTGTTATTTGTGTGATAGCATTTGTTATTTGGTGTCAGGTAGACAAAGTTGACTTGTTCCTTAAATTTCCGAATCTTGTGGATCGGTGTCTGTCCAATGATTTTCTTTTCTATTTTCTTTCAAGTTATGATAGCTTTCCACAGATTTTTCACTCACGAAGCATAATACTTGCATTTCTGCTATATGCATGTTAGTGGTTTTTTTTTTCAGTTGTGTTTCTACTTAAAATCTTTTACGCTGTGGATAGGTTAGGGAGAGCAGTTAATTTGCATTTCTAGCTACATATTTAGGATGATTTTCTGGAATGGTATCGGCACGAGATACGTTGTGAGTTAAGTACTTGGAAGAAACACATTAGATAATTGTAGCATGGTGGTAAAAGTATGTTGTTTGTTTTTGTTTTTAAATAATATTTACACATCAAGTAGTATACATGACACTCACACGTGGACTAGAACGCCTATTATTTATGAAACAATGCACTAAACCAATCCGGATGTCTCAAAAACGGAGATTAAAAGTAGGTTGTTTTATGATATCAAATGCCTCTAGGTTTCCCTTTGTAAATGCAAATATTTTATACATACATCCAAATACCTCTCAACGTCTTTGTACAAATGGTTTCCTTCCTCTTTATAAACCAAAGGAAGTAGTAGGTTGGGTAGTGGTGTTTTGTATCCTTGTTTCGCGTTTAAGAAGATCATTTCTTTCGATTATGATTCGGGCATGACGTGTGTGTGTGTGTGTGCGCGTGCGTGCGTGTGCGCAGGTGCCTCTGTACGTGGCAACCAAGATGGCATCCATCAGGAGATCTTCCTTCTTTGTGCCATCAGCAGACACTTACGCCCGCACGGCTTTGCGATGGATAGGCTATGAACCAAGATGCACACCCTACTGGCCCCATTCCCTCATATGGCATCTGCTGTCGGTGATACCAGAGTCCGCTATCGACCAATGGCGGTTGGGCTTCTGCATTAACGTCCGGAAGAGGGGGCAGCTCAAAGATGCCAAAAAGAAGGAAAACTAGTGATTGCCCCCTTTCTTGCTTTCATTGTTGGG
Organism: Ensete glaucum; assembly: GCA_021527575.1. NCBI lineage: Eukaryota > Viridiplantae > Streptophyta > Magnoliopsida > Zingiberales > Musaceae > Ensete > Ensete glaucum. The sequence continues at coordinate 44,396,401 of CM038552.1, forward strand.
ATAACCATTTGTGTTGGGGGGCGGACATGGAGTGAGGGTTTATGGGTAAATGGTGCTTTTTATTCATGAAAAAGCTCGGTCGATCGAGCACTTGACGACTTTTGTTTCCTGCAGACCTAAAAAGCTGTTATCGTTGCAAAATGCTTTAGATGGGAATGATATCAGTTATCGTTGCAAAATGCTTTTGTTTCCTGCAGAACTAAAAAGCTGTTGTCGTACGTAGTTTTCCCCTTTCGTGAGAATAGTGATACGAAGGCTTCGTTGTTAGTGGGGGGTATCAATCAATCATTTCGAGGTGCTGTCGTCGTGTCTAAGAACACAGGAAGTTAAGCCTGACTTGATAACATGTCGTCGTCATCGATATCGAACAAATAAATACATTGGGTTCGAGAATTATGTTTTTAGGTGACCGACAGCACAAAGTTTTTGGCAGCAGTAACACCTTTACCTGCAGCACATCATACTATATGAATAACATCCCTTCAAAATTTCCTAAGACTCGTTAGTACTCGGAAATGAAAGGAAACAAGAAGAAGAAAAAGAAACAACATACTGATTCTTCTCTTTATCACAAAGAAATAGGGGGGGGGGGGCCCTATCATCATCTTATTGCTCATTGGATCTAGTAAAAGTGTAATCGTCAAAAGAATGAATCATGGCCCGATCAGGTTTGGACGGCTTCTTCTATCTGAAGATAATAAAAGCCATATGGATGGATGGATGGATGGATGGATGACCTGCTCACTTCATTCGGCACTATAGAAAGAGAAAAACCGCAATGCTACGAGAAGATTGTTTGCCGCTACGGTGAACCAGCACTGACCTTTCTCCTAATGATTCTCTTGCGGCGTGTCTTTGGGGGCGTGGCTTCGGGTTCACCGCTTCCTCCTTGCTTGAGGCCGAGCAATCCGAGGCCAGAGATTATGGCATTCTTGGAGATGAACCATTTGGATGATGAGCTCTCCACGCCATCTGAAGGTCTGTTGTATGCTTTCAACAGATTCTCCGACTCCAGTAGAGGATTAGCTTCCACCCCAAGCCAAGCAAGCCTTGATGTCTCTCCAAGCTGGCAATTCAAAATTCTGCACACACGCACACACACACACACATGTGATATCTATCTATCTCTAGTCATCGATCGGCCAGTTTGGCCCAAACGCAAAATAACAGCTGATGATCAAGATCAATAAATTTAAAATGCCAAAAAGAAAAAAAAGCATCACGACAAATTAGTACTTCAGTCACATGTATATCTCCTTACACGTTCGTTCCTGCATGCATGCATGCACTTATTTGCCTGAGATTAATAGAATTACAAACTAGGTGAGAATATCGTAACTAATTAATTATTCATTCATCAAATCTTAACGGATATTATGTTTGCCAAAGCTTTAAGGAACAACATGCGGTTGATACTCGAGATTTAGCATCAAGGTTTTTGACCAAGATAAAACAGGATTGATGGATCATATTCTCAAGTCAATAGTCCAACCAAACATACTTTAAAAGTAAATAAATAGTGATTACAAAAGAAAGAAAATATTATAGACTGAAAAATATCACTATATATAAGCATCACCATTCTCAAGTTGATAAACATAGATGCTACATGCCGTCATCCAATAAACAGTGGGAAGAGTAAATGAGCGGAACTTTCTTTTCTGGAACAGGTACATAAAAATAGTTGCATATAGTGTAAAAAAAAAAAGAATTAAATCCAGACCCAGTTTCCAAACATGCTGACTTTGTCAGAAACCAAACCACATTGTTCTTGTACACCACCACAAGCACCTGACTCAAAGTCCTTCACCAAACAACTATAGCAAACTAATCTTGCACTTCCATTAAATACTAAATTAGAATAAAATTGTAACCTGAACCACATACGCACCAGACAGGATCGACACAATCAAAGCTTTGATTGAGCTATGACACAACATTATCCAGATGGACTTTCCAATGATCACTCCGTAATTGGGAGCTACATAATGCATAGGTCAACATAAAACATATTACCAGGTGCAAGTCAAAAATGCTTGTTCTTCCTGTGCAAATGTTGAATAATGCAGATATCAAGGGACTATGCAACCAGCAAAATAGGGATTAGATGTCACCTCCTTTTTTCTGTGCCAATACAAGTTCAGAAACAGTACCAAATTTCAACAAAAAAGACCTTACAAGATCTTGAGTCCTTTCTCCTCAAAATATGCTCAGAATTGTGTGCATGGAAGATATTTCCAAATGCAAGATTTGGCTATATTGGAAAAAAGAGAAGATCTTACAGGCATCTTTTAGTAGTATCTCAAAATTCAGTGGAAAGAATGTTTCATTGTAGGTCAGTTGAAAAGGATGTACAGAAGACAAATATAGAAAAAGACCAGCACACCAGCAAGCAGGTTGTTAAAATACCACCAACTAGTTGGTTGTGCAGACAACAATGGTAAATATGGTATGATAAGGAAGTGCAAAATGGAAAATCAAGAAACTACTTGATAAGGGCTTTAAAAAGCATAAACCTAAAAAAAGTTGCCAAGTACATTAGTTAGATAGGGATGCACCTTAATGCTGTGCTGAAAAAGATTGCAACCCCAAGAACATCAAAGTGGTTGACCATAGCTCTATCAACTCCATTTAAAAGCTGATACCGCATGTTTGCATAAAGTCCTAAGAAGGCACCATATCCAAGAGCGTTGGTACTTACAGAAGGAATGGACACCGACAACCTACTGCAAATTTAAATTTGAGTAAATATCAAGATCAAGCTTTGACAAACATTTGAAGGGGTGATAATACATAAGAAAATAAATATTATATACGAACCTCCCATCCCTCTTTGCTGCAAAAGCTTTTGACAAAGCACCTTGAATTGATCCTGTAGTCAATCCAAGCAGAGAAAATTCTGCAGCCTTGTAGAAGAAAGAATAAACTCTTTTCCGCAAATCAAATTCCCTCATAGGATAGCTCTTCTCGAAGATATTGTTTGGAAGTTTCTGGATGGTGTTTTCCAAGTCAAAGCGGAATGTATTCCCATACGAACGACAAGGTGCAAGGCTCCAAACCATTATTCCATTACAAGTCATTACAGTAAGGACATTAACAAGTGCCAATTGCCATTCTTGCTTCATCCTATTAAATATATCAGAGAAATTAAAAAAAAAAAACCAACATATAAATGACAATGCCTTTCATGTGTGATTGAAATTGTACCTCTCTTTGCGATTCTTAAACTCCCACCAAAGGGAACAAGCACAAGTTACGGTCTCTTCTAGGAGTAGTTTATACAAGAAAGATGGATCTGCAATCATCCTGCATATCATAGCAATAACTGATAAGTGACAATGGCTTTGACTCCAATATACATAGGATGAAAACTGATTTTAGTATGTCACCAGAATTTGTCCCCATATACTTGTGTTTGGAGCATTTTTTATGCATTTTATAAAATGTTCCTTTTAAAAGTTGTCCAGGTTCAAGTGAACAATGAATTAAGTTGGCCATGGGACACTTAATGTGTAACTATTCAGTTGCCACAATGTCATAGTAACCTAACAGGAAGGATTTGTAACTATTTAAGATCTCTTAGAAAGCACTCTAAGAAGACACTTGAGAAGGTAAGCCAAATTAACAATAACTACTGATTTTCACTGAAAATCCAAACATCAGTGTAGCCTTTGCTGTAGTCTCTATCCAGTAATCTCTCTTCTCCCACTACCTTGCTCTGCACCTCTACCCACCTCACCTTACTAGAGCATAATGTTTCTGAAACTCATGTTCCAGCAGCTCACTGACCATGCATGCCAGTAAAAAATATAAACCTATTTCATGATCTGCAACCCGTTCTTCATCATGTGATCAATAGAATTTCAATGGCAAGGTATAATCAAGCTGATCCATGGTCTAGAACCTTTTTTTCCATACATGAAACGTAGAACTTTAAAATGATGATCAACGGATTATAATGCATTAATCATATCCATTGCAAACAACCACAAGCATGGTCACAAAATTTACGACAAGTTGTGATGCCCCAACTAAATGTAGAAGATCATGTTTTGATGACTACAAATTCTAGTACATATTTTAACATGCCATTTCACACCAATTATGAGCACAAAAAATAAAACATACTATAGTCTTCTGTACAGCTTCAATGTCTTTGTTGACCATGAAACAAGTTATAAAACACATTACCTTCCAACGAAAGCCCTAGATAACCATTCTGGAAGTGTTCTAGATATGGCTCTAGAAACAGTTGGTCTAGCATTCATTGCCAAGAACCGGACCATTTGAGCAGAACTGACCAATCCCTGCAATGCTCATCCATTTACTATATCATGAAAACATTTTCAAACAACCAATTGGTGGAAATACGAAAGATACCATTTCATAAGCTTGTCGAAGACCAGCAGGCAAGTTTATCATGCTCTTGTACCACTCCTGAAGCACAGCATCTACAAATTTCCTGTCAAAAAGCTGATGACAGTGTAGTAATGAAGTGCACATTAGCCTGAAAGATAATTAAGCAAGGAAAAAAAAGTGCATTTGCTCTTTAAAAAAGGCAACGAGCACACAAGGCTCCTCCCGATGTGGGAAATAAAGATATGGAGACTAGATTCTATTAAATGGAAACAAGACTGCTTCCGAAATACAAATAGTAGATAAGACTGTTTAGAAACTTTGCAAAGAGTACGAGTGGAAAGTACATCTACACTTAACAAACATAAAAAATTTTACAAACCTCTTGAAGGACCATGCGTCTTCTAAGCAACCCACCTTCATCTCCATCATCCTCTTCATCAAAATCATCAAAGTAATCATCATCATCACCATCATCATCTCCTCCATCACCCCCACCATGGAAATTTTTCTTTCCAATGTCACCACCTCCTCCACCAACTGCTAACTGCAGCACCCAAATAATGGATAAGGATAAGCATGTGAAGAAAAGTAATATAGCATTTAGATCCACCCATGTCCAAACAATTCGATTTTATTATCATTCCACAAGACTATGAATCAGATTTGATGACACGATACATCTACCCTCTCCAACTGCAAATCAAGTTAATGTTGGTGAAAAAATTGCTAGAATATAAAAACAATGGTCACAGAAAAAGCTAAACATGGTATCAAAATTTATCTACCAATTAAATCAACAGGCATTAATATAGAACTTGACACAAGTCGGTAATTCTAATATAGCACTTTCAACTAATATTTTCAGTTTTGCAGAATGCTCTGGTGTCAGTAGATGGCTACCAGCAACTACCAGCATGCAGTCAGAACCAACCTGCTGCAGGTTAAGATGCTCTGAACAATCCACGACAGTGTGCTAAGTGCTGCAGATTATGTTGGCAACAAGTGAGTAGTTTGAGACATTAAGAGAAATTTTCAATTGGAGAAACTCTGCATATGTAAACACATATAACATGAATAGAAGGTATTTTCCTAAAAGTTTGGATCCTATTAAATTTGTAGATCCAAATTCTCCCTCCAATTCATAATGGTTCCTTCCATTTACACTCCATCTATCCATCCTTTATGACACACGTTGAGATATCACAGGTGATTAGATGGTGGATCAAGCGCCCATTAACAGTTGGGGCCTGTCATCAATAAATAATTGAGAAGTATGATGGGAGAGGTCTGTGATGGACAGAATCGTACGGCTATAATGGTCAATGAGAATTGGAGAGAATCTTAAAGATCATTGCAAACATTCATATGGTTAACGTTTGATAGAACAACAGAGTTAACCAAAAGTTCTTGTTTCCAATGTCCAATTCTAGAAATTAGTTGCACTCACCTAAACTAACAACAGTTGACTGAACTCATGCAAAGAAGCAAACTTATAGAACATTAATACGTCTCGACCATCCCAAGTTGGTGCCAAGTTCATTGAGCAAAAGGAAAGGACATGTTCAACTATGAGCAACACCTAAGTGTTCCCTTAAGCATGAAAACAAGGATAAAGGATTTGCGTAGGGAGTAGGCAATCCTTCTTCAAGGACAAGGAAAAAGAGGGCATGGAGAACCAAAAAAGCTAATGGAACTAAATCCTTATTTTCCGAATTCCAATAAAAAGAAGCACAAACCCTAAAACTTTATTCCCATACCTCCGGACTAGTCCTCGTCGTCTTCTGTGACAGATCAAGCTTCGACTTCTCCAGCGTCACCGCGCCGAAGGCTCCATACTTGCCCCCTTTCATTACCGGCAAGGCGGCCCCGGAAGTGGCGGCGGCCGATAAGCAGGAGGGCGGCCCGGACTCGGGCGACAACGCGAAGCTCCGCTCGAGAGCGTCCCTGACGTCGGAATCTACGGGCGCCGGAGCTGCGGCAGCGGAGGCCGTGATTCTAAAGGTGGTTCGGGTCTTCCTCGGGCCAAGACCAACGGTGGATAGGAGAAGTCGTGTGCGGAGATTATTAGGGTTTCGGGGCAGCGGGAAGGACAGGGGTCTGGGTAGAGCGGCGAGGTGGTGGCGGTGGAAGGCCATAAGAGGCCGTGGAGGTGTGGCGGTGGCGGTGGATTGTAGGGCGGCGTGCGAATGCATCGCTTCCTCCGCTCTCTCCCTCTTCCTCTTCCTCCCTCCGTTTTATCCCCTTCGCTATCCTTCCACTTCCGATTCTTATCATCGCATTGCCTTCGTATCCCCCCTCGGGTAGGCAGCCCGGTCCAATTACTATTGGTTGCTGCCAGTGGTTCCCACAGGGTCCCACGAAGAGATCCAATAACGAAAGCCCCTTCTATGCTTGTGTCTCGGCCAAAGACACACGAGACTCCGCCCTCTGCTGTTACGCTCTTGGGCCGACCTGATTCGGTTTAGTGTAAAGAACGGTCCAAATAAACCGTCAATTGTTCGATTTCAAAACCGAACCAGATCGATCGTTCTGGTTCAATTTTGTTATTTTTGGTCACAAAGATGTGGAAGAAGCAATCGACACATCCTTACTGCCACAAGGGAGAGACCGTTTCCACAAATTAAAGATTCATATTGTTAGTAATTATTTTTCAGAATGTAATTTCAAAATTACAAAATAAAAAAATTGTTAATTTGGTCAAAATTTAGTAGGAAAAAGGATTTTGAGTTCCTTAGAAATTGAGTAAAAAATTTTTGTTCTATAAATCAGGCATCTTCCTGCAGCAAAGAAGCCATCCCCCTCAGGATTGCTTTGTTAAGGCAAGAATACAATGATGAGAGATTAAGAACAGCAACTTATAAACATTGATTTCCCTGATAAGTTCTCCTGACCTTTAAACAACAATTTGTAATCGTGTCTTACTAGCAGAAGGCACTAATAATACATTTGACTGGTCACAGAGATCCAATGAGCAAACAGATACTTCAATGATGAATGCACCCTTTTCATCTCTGTACAAAGAGTTCAATTTAGATAAGATGCTGTTCATTTATCTCAGATCAATTATATTACACAGCTTATGATGCCTCCAGAACATCGAGACAAAATGGGTCATCAAACCAATCACATTTATCATAATATAATTTCTGCTAACTAGAAGCTAATGCCAGATAAAATTAGACTTTCTCGGTTTTAGCTTGTAGTGCTGCTGCTTGTTATTTATTTGCTTCTTGTGCCAGTCGAGTCCTGCTCTGTAATTTAGCATTGCGAATGTAGGTAGACAGCAGAACAAGGGGAAGTAGACAATCACTGTAGAAATTGGAAGACAAAAATGATCCACATCTGGCTGATGACCATTCAATGTTCTTGGGATAGATTCTGCAACTGTTGTATGAAGCAGAACATCTCATGGAAGGCGTCTTATGATCCCAATGATCTTTTATTTTACTGGATGCAGGTTAAGAAGCATCAAGTACCCCTCTAGTCAAGGACTTGGGGCTTGGGCATCCTCCAACAGAACAGTTTTGATCTAAGCCTTGATTCTTTGCAAGCTCTGAAAGAAAAAAGATTGCAAAGTCAAAAGAATACTACTATCAGGAACTTGCAGAAAATGAAGTGACATGACGAGGAGCTGCTAAATGATTGATGCCTTAATGGCACCAAATGGATCAATGTTTCAAAACTAAAAGTTCAACAAAAAAGATGCACATGAATCATCAGTTTTACAAAAATCATGTCCTAGCCACTGGATTTGGAGCCACTTCTGTTTTGGTCATGATCTAATCTTATGCCAGCACTCGTATACAATCTCCTAATCGGATGCACCCTAATACTTCCAAGGGTTATTGAAGATGTGTGCTTGCAGTTATTAAAAATCTTGAACCCACATTTAAAAAGTTTCACTGGTTTATGAGAGTTCGTACCTGGCATCTTTTAGATGGACCTCCTTATATGATTATAAATAGACAGAAAACCTTGTGGAATTTTGCCCAGATAAATATGATGGTCCAGTATAGTACGAGTCAAGAACATGAACATATTCCAGTTAGTGCTAAAGTTCATGAAATTACCAAGTGATCTCATGGAACTTAATTTGTGAATATTCTGCTAATGATCAAACTTGTAGCTGAAATAGCAAAACAGTTCTTTTGTATCTAAATATGTAACTTGTTTGTAGTAGACAAGTGGTTTGAAGGCATCAAGTGTCTTCTCATTTTGTTTTTAACCCATTTTCTTTTATTAGTTCCCATCAGACTAGTCACAATATATTTTATGTCAATCGGAAAAAAAAAAAACACAAAACATGAGTCTATAGGATCTTTTTTTTTTCCACTCCCAAATCATCGTACCAGCTAATAATCTTGTAAATCTGACCCTTTAGAGAAGCTACAAGGTTAATGATTAAGATCCCACATTATATAAGATATACCACAGGAAGCAAGACTGGCCACTGGAATCAAAAGTATTTATTCTTCATAATCCCATTCAAAATCTTTCAATCTGCAGCAGACTTTGGTATTAAAAAACATCTGCCACTTCATGAATCATGTCTATTGCAATTGGGACGATCAATACTATTTCACAAAACCTATTTATCAGTTTTCAATAGTTATTAATGAGTCATACTACCAATTCAACCATTACGACCTTTAAAATGTCCGTATTTCCAATTAATTCCCGTACATCCATAATATATTTATTAGAGGTAGTCTTCCACCTATGTCCACCACCAACATTTCTATAGGTTATTTTATAAGTGATGTATTCATTTTATTCTATCCTGAAACCACATCTTATTAACAAGTAAACATTGCCATTTTCAACTTACCATGTCCAGACACCAACAGATTACCGTATAAACTAAATAGATAACAATCAACTATGACATGATATGCAACAGTCCAAGAACATAATTAACTTGTATACTTATTATATCATTTTACAAGCCAGAGGAGTAAAATTGTCTGACAGTAAAAAAAATACTAGGTAAGGTGCCTAGAACCAGATATAACTTCAAGCATCATGTTTATATTTCTTTCACAAGAACTTCTTGGGTTTATATGTATGACTGATTCATTGATGAAATTGAACAAAAAGATTTAATCAGCAAGTTCGTGGTCAAGAAGTGGATGAGGAAATGACAAAAAAATGCTAGGTTGTTTGTAAATTGTAATTTATATAATAGCATAAATTATTGGGTAAAAGCCAACAATAATTACTTTTATAGGTAGGTCTGTACATACTCAGATAAAGGTGCTGCTAAAGAAAACGGTACCTGGAAGGGAGTTCATTTTTGTTGATTGGTAATGCAATGAAACATTAAATTGTAGTTAGAGACTAAACAGGTTGAGTTACAAAGCAAAGTGAAAATAAATCAATTTAAAGGGTGAAAAGGTGCACTAATAAATACCCATTAAGCATCAATACATACGGATTGATGAAGAGTGGTTTAGATGTAATAGATTTAGCACCATAAATTTATTAATATCTCAAATTCAAATAAGAAATAGCATCAGATTGGAATACCACAAAAATATATCATATTCACACTTACATGGTCTCTTCTCTGGAACTGCAGGTGAACTGAGAAGCTGAGCTGGAATTTAGAATATAAGGGTCATACATGCAAAAATATGCCTCAGATGCTTCCTTGTCAGGAATAGATAGTTCTGATTTGTTTTGCTGCTGTATCCTCAGGCAGATTGCATGAGCAGAATTAGACGAAAATAATTTCCTTTGAAACTTTAGTTTCTTTGGGAAACAGTTAGGTTGAATTTCAGGCTCTGGCACACTACTAAATTCACTCACTTGACCTAGTTTTCCTGAAGAGTATGTTTCAACCTTTCTTTCGTTTTGCAAGTTAATTTGTCCATCGGTTGCTACTGATTCAGTATCTTGAACATTATCTTCTGTTTTCCTAACAGTTGTTGCTTTTATGTCCTGATTTTTTGGCAGTGGTTTGTCACCAAATTGTGCAATGAAAGGTGATAATTTCTGAGCATGATGAGATGAATAAATCTTGAAAGAACTTTCTATCCTTGCAGAGGTCTCTGTCTCACAATCATCACTCATTGTTGAAAGTGATATTTCTTGCTTTCTACCAGAACAGCTCAACAAACTAAATGGTGACTTCTTTGGTTTGGCAGCTTTTCTTTCTGGTTTTGGCACAAATTTAATTCTTATCTCTACATTGCAACCCAGCTCGTGTTGAAGTGCACATGCAATTAGTTCCTGTGACTTTGCTGCCCTGGATACATGGTCAGGATGATAAAATTCCACTTCTGCCACTGCAACACCTGAAATTTTTACCTTCATATGTGTTACACAATTCTCATCAACAGAAAAAATATACTATGAATATATGGCAAGGAAAGGAGTAAAATATTAAATAGAAGGAAGAATTCAGTTTTGCTTAGAGCAATCCAAAAGTTTTAGGACTAGAGACATTAAACAGCCCAAGGAAAGATAAAATCCCCAATCAAATGTCAAAAGACATCCATGCTTCCTCTCTCTTTGTTTTGCAATGCTGAATTCTAAACATTATACATGTAACTGAATCTATGTAGGCCACAGCTAACAAGAAATAAGCCATTAACAGTTGTACAGAAGCAGAGAATTGGCTCTAACGTGTACATGTCAAAGTTGAATGTTCAGACAAGAATCTAAAATGATATGCATCCTAGTCCCAGTTTGGCAAGGGGATCAAATAAAGATACAGGGTCATAAAGAAGAAGAATAATTAAAATTAAGTAATATTATGTTTACGTTGTAATATTGTGAAAATATGATGTGCTAGACATTAAGTTCTCAAGACTTGGATAATAAAAAGGTCCAATTCTTGTGTTGTTATGCAATTTGGTATTGGAATGTCATAAGAAAACAGTCTGACAGGAGTCCAACTTCTGCAGTGCCGATAGGGCCAATGAAACATGGAGGATGAATGTTAATCCCAAGAATGCCAAAGTTGTGTCTATTCCCGAATGGACCGGTCAAGTGTGTAAACCATGACTAATATACTTTAAGATGCAAACTATGTGGAAGATATTCCTACTATACCTTCACGAGTATAAACAGCAGATAAGCAACCCTCTTGTTGCAGAAAGCTTCTGAAAGAATTTGATTGACATCTTTGTGTGACTTTTCGCCAGATGCTTTCCAATTTTTTTCTGTTGCAGTTTCTATCCGAACAACCTGGCTTGTTCTCATCGCAAGTATAACAAACAGAGCTCCTGATACCTTCCCACGCCTTGGTTGTGCTTAATATACCATCATCTGTATTCCAAAGATAAATTTCTTACAAAGTAAATCACTTTGTACAACTACCATTCATGATTTGTTAGAATTTAAGACACTTCTATTGTCAGTTTTTAGCTTAATTTCATTTAGAACTAAGCACATTATAGAAATTAAGAAGCAAAACATTTTGGTTCTGTTAAGAAAATAAAATTGTAGTACCTCTTACGTTCTTACCTCTCAAGTAGGTCATTTCTGTACATGCATGAGAGCTGTTGAGTTCTGTTAAAGGAGAAGATTCCACTGCACTTAACTGTAAAAGAGCAACAGTGAGCCATGTTGCCTGATTCTTTGATGACCTCAATTGTTTTTCAGTTTCAGAAAGCACTTTTAAGGCATGCCTCAGTTTCTGCATGCCAATGTCAGCTGCTGCGAGAAGGGAATCAGAAAAAGAACTAGCATCAGGACCTAATCAAAGAAAAAAGCATAGGACAATGAATGCAGTAACAAATCAAGGAAGAGGTGAGTAGCATATCTGTTTCGTGAAGTGAATTCACTCTTCAGAGTTTTCAACTGAGGTTAGAAATAAGCATTTCATTGCCAATATATCACGTAGAAACATCAGAATCAATCATAACAGTTACGTCTTATGTTATGGCAATTTCACGCAGAGGAGTTTTATGACAGAATGTACAAAGTGATATATCCTATGCTTTAATTTTTTTGCAAGTATCATCAACTTGATAGGATAGATGAAACAATTACACATTGCCAAAAAATTTAGGATAACTGCCTGATAATTTGATTAAAAATTGTCCTGAGAGAAAAAGGGTATCAACCATGACTCTCGAGCAGTTCTCATGTTTACGTTATCATAACAAGGATATAACAGGTACTACAGCTTTCATTAAGACGATAGAAAAGCCTGATTTCCATCTGATAAATGGAAACAGTGACAGACGAGGCAAATTTACCTGTAACAAACAGCACAGGAATGGGGCTCCAACCAGAAAAAAAGGAAATGAAGTGGACATTATAGTCTACTGTAAAGGAATTTTCATGCTCCTATGGCCCACTTAGACCCTGAAATTCACTGGTGTATCTCTGTGACCTCACCAATTTCCAAAGAGAGAACCTACAAAAAGCTGGATGTCACAGCATGTGACTAAGCATGATCTCAAACAGAGCATGATTTACCAATTGATCAAGCCACTCAATTTTATGTGTTTGAAGTATCTAATACAATTAGATACTGAGTACACATTCTTAATGTTCTAATACACTTTTTTGCACTGCCTACACCAACAATTTAAAGTGAATTTCGAACTACATCAGTACAAACGAACCAGTAGCAATTACACACAGCTTATTTGCTGTAGGAGAATTGGCTCATTTGTTTATTTGTCAAGTGCAAAATTATTGCTTCCTGTATCAAAGCTCCTAATGTGGCCTGCTAGATTCTTCTAAAGGAATTTTTGGAAGGTTGTCCTATAATTGAATTAGCATAAGAGAGACCATAAGGTAGACTTTCCTTTCGTGTAATATCCTTTGAGGTCCTTGGACAAGTCCCTCTCTGGTATAATTTGGTTCAATTATTAACTTGGATCAATTTAGGACGAAAAGTTTTTCCAATACTTCTACAGTATTAATTGTGAGTTATAATCTATGACCACCCACATAATGAAAACAAAATTGTTACAGCTGATATCTAATTTGCTTTTTCTTTCAATTTGCATTATGAAATATTTGGACAAGAATAAACATGAAGATATTAAGAACCTTATGTGACATTCAAGTAAGAGTTTGCCCCATAATACACAAATTAATGCAATTACCTCATTGTAATAAGATCTACACCATTCAATATATATAATATGGAGAAGGAAGAATTAAAGTCCATTGCCAATTTGGTAAATAGAGAACAAAAGCTCATAATTACGTCAAACAATTTGAGATTTTTTGTTCCAGGTGAAAATCATCAGACATGAAAATCATCGGTACTGTGTTACTTATGATGATATGAGTAGTACATTAGTATCGCAAATGACATACGTAACCTACCAGCATGCCTCTGTATGAAACTTCTACCTAGTTCAGATAATCCTGATCTTCCAGCAAGGATGTCCATTATTACATTAGCAAGCTGTGATACTAACTGCAAAGGATCAACCCTCGATACCATAAGCTCTCTAGCTCTTCTAACTGTGTTAGCAGTGTCAGAAGACAGTGCCAAATCCAGCAAATTGAGCAACTCGTCATCAGACACAACTCCTATCTGCAAAGAAGCAATCAAATAAAATACAATGCAAGATTAGAAAAAAAATGCAAGATTTATTACAAAAGGACTTTAGAAGAGAATACATCCAAATGTCAATTGCAAAAAGAGAAGCCCAAAAAATAATTATCATGACAAGAACTGAATACGCACAAGTTCATTTGTAAGAGATACAGTGATTCTCTTTCCAAGCAATGCAAGCTGATCAAGCATCGTTTCTGCATCTCGAAGAGAACCATTAGATTTTGTAGCAATGAAATCTAGAGCATCCATGTCAAACTCCAATTCCTCTTCTATGCTTATCTTTTGCAACCTGTGGATAATATCAACTTCCTTTATTTTTGGGAAGTGGTACCTTTGGCACCTTGACACATAACTGTGAGGCAATGTGTCCAGATCAGAGGTAATCATAACATATACAGCACGTCCAGGTAATTCATCAAGGCTTTTAAAAATGGTTGCCCATGCCTCCTCTCTCAAGGATTGACACTCTTCTATTATGAAGACCTCAAAACGAGACGAACATGGAACCACTGAAGTATTCTTCTGAAGAGCTTTAAACCTTTCTTTGTGGTTTATCTTAGCAGCATCAAGCTCTTTGATATTTCTGCTCCTTCCGGAGAATAATAACACACATTCCCGGCAGAACCCACATGGCCTATGTTCCACATCAGATAGGCAATTCAAAGCAGCCGCAAAAACCCTTGCGGTTGATGTCTTACCATTGCCATGAGGTCCATGAAATAAATACATTGGAGATATCTTTCCTTTTGTTATAGCAAGCAAAAGGGACTGGGAAACTACATTCAGGCCAACCAACTCATTGAAGGATTTTGGCCTAAATTTCTGGCTTAAGCTTCTCGGACTCTGTGGATACCGAGCAGAATTTATACAAGCCGTCTCTGACTGTTCAGCAGATAGCAAAGGTTTTTCCTGTTCTTCATCATCAGAATAAATATTCCGGCCCCTGTACTTTGGTGTTCCTGACCAACAATAACTGATTCCACAACCACTGAAATTAGAACCAACAACATCATTGGATTTGGATTGCGAATCCAGAGTTGCAAAGCCCATGGCCGGTCGTCTTGAACCAGTAGTATGAGCTTCACTGACTGACTTACATGGACTTTCTGCATGGCTCACCGCAGAAGCCGGTTTCCTCGAATTTCTATAAAAAGGCTTCTTTCCTGTTGCAGTGACCCTGTCAGCCAAGTCAAATTCAGGCGCTTGATAAGAATCTACTTCCACTTCAACATGCCTTGTGGAATGCCGAACTCTTGCCGAAGCCAATGACTTACGCGGACGATCTCGATGCGATTTATGAGCTAGTTTGGTTCTTGTCGGTTTAGATCCTCGAATTTTCACTGCACAACTCTTCTCAGGGAAGGTGCTATTCAGATTAGGTATTCTAGAACTAAAATTTGAGCCTGAATTGCTTAGGAAATCCTCAATTTCTTCTTTCAGATGACACTTCCCTGACTGGAGAACATGGTGTTTATTCGAATCGTTCATCTCAAAAGGAACATTCAAAGAATTGGCCCCAATGTTCAAATGCTCTATAACTGAAGTAAATTTGCTCATCGAGTTGGTCGATGGATCCCTCAGTGATCTGACTCTCTTTAGTGCCACTAGAGTTTTTGAAAGAGGAATGTCCACCGAATGCCGTGGAGCCTCAGCCATATTGTCGACCCCGTCAATTTAACCAGTTAACTCGAGGGAATAAAAAGAAGATATTACTCTTCCTGTTCCATTCCTGCATGACAAGGATTCAGCAACCACATCAACTTAGCAAGCGAGATTAAGTTCATCCTACCAAAAACTCCAAAGAAGGCATCAATGTAGACCAAAGCAAACAAGATAACGAAGTAAAAGTAACTACCAACTGCCGCATTCCAACAGGCAACACTTGAAACAGCAAACAACACGGAAGGCTAAAGGAGATCTTAAGATCTCCAATGACATATATCACAAACAGTATGAAAAATATTGACTGGTTCATTGAGATGCAAGTCGAGCAACTTTAACTTGTTAGGGGAAAAAAAATGACTGCAGCAACACTAAACTTCCGTAGATCGATAACAAAGATCAGAAGCTATTCACACAGACACTGCTGATACATCATCACCATTCCAACACATGCAACATAAACCGGCACATAAAGCAGACAAACCGGTCAACAAACCTCATCAAACATCACGAAACCAAGGGAGGAAAAAGAAACCCACATCTTTTACTGTAACACGTTCAAAAGCTTCAAAAAACAGGGAAAGAGTAGAAGCACAATATGGGACTGACCATTTCCTTCCTCCTGAAAGCACAACGGCTCCGAAGCAGACGACAAAATCCCCCAAAAGCCCTCCATTTTCCACGGTACTGAAACAAAGGTAGACATCACCAACCGAGCAAAAGAACTCACCAGGGAGTGCTCCAGGGAAGGAGAAGGCAGCCCATTGCTTTCTCAAGAAACAGCTGTCTGACACCTGAGCCCGGTCTGATCATGGCAGCAGAAACAACCAAACCAGGCAAAAACAGGGGTGGCAGACAGGTAAATAGGCTCGGTGGCGAGGGGCAAAAGAAGGCGATGCGGTCGTCGCCGTGAGGGGAAGCGTGTGCGGATGGGTTTCCCAGAGATTCTTCTGCCTCCGCTGGCCATGGCTCGCCTCGGGAATGGCGAACCCCCCCGCGGTGGCGCTGCCGTAAATAGTCGCAGAGGACAGGGGCAAAGCAGCGCCACCCGCGCCTGCAACCCCGCCGTTAAGCAGGAAGAAGACGACGGAACGGGGAGGATCGACGATTCCCAGCCGTCCATTAGAAGAGGATCGCGTACCGCCAGGATCTCGACGGCTCCCTCGTCTGGCAACCTTGGATTCTTTAAGGCGGCATTTATTAGGGCGGTCTCCTGGGAACAGTTGCGCCGCTGTCCTCTACTCCATGTCCGTTTCTCCCCCACCCCTCCCCCCTGCCACGTCGCATCCCTCCCGAGTCTCATCCGCGTGCAGTGCCTTCCGCTTCAGCTTTGGATACCAAATAGCTTCTCGTTGTTGGTATGGAAGAAGGCCAAGTTTGAATTCACCAACTCGGTTTGTCACTGCATGCCAATAACAGCAGGCTGTAGAGTTGGCAAACGGATGTCAATTCAAGTGTGTGTGTGTGTGAGAGAGAGAGATTAAATTAACATGCCAAGTGGAGTGGAAGAAAGTGCAAGTCTTGTGCCTGTGTCAGAAGTGAAGTTTATCACCTATATTTATTATATATATCAATAACTTGCCCAACATAGCAGTTCAATTACATGAAAACTGTTTTATAACATTTAGAGAGAGAGAGAGAGAAAGAGAGCATTTCTCATCCAAAAATTTTGTAGGAAAATGTTCTGAAAGACCTAAGCAGATACACAGACAGACTGGGCATTCATTCAGCTTACAAAAGAAAAGACAAGAGTCAATTCGGCATCACTGCTGCCTCAAATCTTGTATATTTGTCGGACAATAATGTAATGGAAAAGAAGGAATACATAGAAAAAGCGCCTTTCTCATCTCATCACATCACAAATGTTTGTAGATGCATACAAAAGATAAGAACACCAGTTTCTGTATGGTATGCAGTCATTCGATATCAGTACATACCCTTGAAGACAGGATTTGTTCTGCAGATGCTGGCTCCGTATTCCTGGTACTCTGCCTTGGAGTGGCAAGCCTACACCAGAAAGGAAGCTTCCGTATTAAATCCCCGCACAGAATAAATGTCTTCGAGTATTAACTTTATGAGAAAGACCAATCTCATACTGCATGTCATGGTTGACTGGTGAAACTACAACCTTATTTATTCATGACTACATACTGAAACGAATGATTTCATATACACAATGCAAAGATGTAAATATTTAAGTCATTTCTTCGACAATTTTCGCTGGTTAAATGTTTATGAAGATTGGGTAGAGTTCAGAATTTACATCGTAAAATTCAGGCGTCGATGCAAGCACAGAACCTCCAAACCAAACTGCATATCTCTGAAAAGGATGACTGACGACATTGACTTCAATGGGTTGAGACTAATAGTCAAAAGCCAATAGAAAAATCAGACCTTGTTGACATAAGCAGGCGAAAAGAGGATTCATTAGAATGCTTACTTTTACATCATCATTGAGTTGGGCATTGGATGTTACCACCCGCGCATCCACTATCATTTTTAAATCTCGTTGCAATCTTCTATGGAAATCCTTAAACATTGTTGATCCCCCAGATAACACTATATTCTAAGGCAGCACGAAGGAGAACGTATTAGAGCTAGAAAACCTGTAAATTAAATTGTAGAGACATAGGCGATTTTGATGCTTACCTTATATAAACCCCTTCTGGTATCAATTGGTGATAACTGAATGCATTTGTCCACGATAGCAGGTAAAGGAGTGGTAAAACTATCATTGTAAATCTCAGGATGGAAGAAGATCTGCACATACAAAACACCTATTTTTTAAAACAAGACAGAGCGATAGGACAGCATATGCTTAACGGGATTATACTTTGTTACCTCGACTTTAGAGATAATGTGATTTAGGAATGTTATTAGTACATTAGGATTTTAGTTTACGGAATTCTGGTCCATTTAAATGAAATTTTGAGGGACTACATTTTTTTTAAGAAAGAAAGGTTGCCTTATAATATTTACTTCTTCTCAGTTAGGATATTGCATAAGATGCCAAAATATAAAGGGACAAACAGCTTGTTTTGTCTGCAAAACAATAAATAATTGATGCTTTCATTTTCCTTGTGCCTCTGTTATTATTACTCGTTCCTTTACCCCGTCTTACTATTTACCATCTTTAGTATCTTGTGTCTTTGTCTAAGAATATTTTTTAATTCTTTATTCTTATTGTTTACCTATTCTCTGTATAACTGCCAAATTATCTGAAGAACAAGTTTTGCGGGTTCTTTCTTGATTGAGGTAGTTATCTATTTCGAGATCTGAAAATCTTACAATGCTTATATCACCTCTGCACCAACTTTGACATTATCTGAAGAACAAATGACATGCTTTGATACCATACCTAAAATTTATCAACTGTTTGGAAATGGACCAATAACATGGTTGTAATCATAATTTGAGAATCTGAAAGAACTAAAAACTGTCAGTTCATATCATTTCATGGAAGAGCCATGAAATGGTGCAAACCATTTTTTAAAAAATGAAAAATTAGGATTGACAAAAAAGATAGACGAGGCAAAGTATTGACAAAAGTTTGGTTCGAATCGAAACCGAACCAAGCCGAAATGGCCCAACGGTTCATTGGTTACAAACCGAACTGGAACCAGCCCCGGCCAATTCGGTTTTGGTTCTAATTCGAACCGTCGATTCCGTAATTTTAATTTTTTTTATTCAGAAATAAAATTATAAATTTCTTTCATTTTTTATTAAAAATAATAAAAAATTTGATAGTTTGAACCGGAACCACCAATTCTGATTCCAAAACCGGTCCTTGTCGATTTGATTCCAATTCCTGGTTTTGGGGAACTGGAACCATGGCCAGGGCTACATTTGGTCAACTTGTTCAATAAAAAAGCTAATTTGATATTGTTTGAATTGTAAAGACAAGATATTAAATTATACCTCAGGACCAAGAAACCTCTCATATCCAACATCACAAGAGTATCGTGCTCGGGTCTTTGGTTTAATACCAATCCATTGCTTTGTATATTTACTAGGCTCCTTGTCATGCTTATTGAACTCCTAAAATCATAAAACAAAATAATCAATTGCTGACAACAAGTAATACAACAATTATTAGAATTTCTTATCGCTAAATCTATTTCCACAGGTTACATTATAATTAGGACATTAAAATTATTTCATTTGTTCAATTTTATACTTACAAAACTCTTTGTTTGTTTTAATCCAAGTACATATAGTTTTTTTTTGTTCTATTTGGGGGCTGTTAGGACTATTGACATGACTGACACTACCATTTGTGGATACTAACAAATAAAATTTAACATAACTAATCACTGATGACCTAGTCCTCACTTGAGGAAAGAAAAAGGTTCATTCATAATTTGCTGCTCTTCCTCACCAATCTCTCTATGGTAGGTTTTGGTACAAGATAATCTTTAGCTGATCCACTATCAAGTTCTATCAAAATAATAGGCTTATGAATGATCAGTGAGTAGTGGTGAGTCTACTCCATTCGGCAATTCTCTATGTAGCTGGCTTATCATTCAATAAAGATTACTACATTCATGAAGTGACATTTATAAAAAGAAATGGCACAACAGGAGAAAAAATTTACATGAAGCATAAAAAACCAGTAGTTTAACTACCTTAGCTTCTATCATGCATTAGCTAGTAAATTAAGGAGTAAATTACCTTGACAATGTCTGAACAAGTGTAGCAATATGTTTCTTTGATCTTCCTTGCTGCTTCAAAGGAATCTTCTGGTGGTATATGCTCTCCCCTTTCCTACAGGGATCATGGTAGCTAATCATGAATAGCAGCAAGTCAAATGCCATAACATATGCTTTTTAAACAGCATTGTGTCCTTTTTCATCCCCAACTTCAAGACTGAAGATTCGAAAAACTTGGAATCTAAAAATGTACACGAATGACAATAGAAAATCCTTGCCTATGGGGTTCAGTCCTTGAATGATAGTTAAAATTTTAACAAAGCATGCATGTGATAATTCATATTAAAAAAAAATAGTTGATAATTTTGGGATTTAGAATGGAGTTTCAGATTTTTTCTAGAAAGAAGCTTTTTTATTTTACTTTTTTCTGAAAAATATAGATCTAGATATCTTTCTCCACTCAGCAGTTTAAGACTTCTGTAGCCTTATCTTTTGTCAACTCAAGCTAGGTTGCATGTCAAACTTAAGATTAGTCAACATCTCAGTTCAAGCTCAAGACAGCCATACTTCTCTACCCTGCACCATTGCACCTACATCATCAACCATAGGTGCAATGGTTGATGATGTAGGGATTTAGAATGCAGTTTCAGATTATTTCTAGAAAGAAGCTTTTTTTTTATTTTTTCTAAAAAATATAGATCTAAGATATCTTTCTCCACTCACCAGCTTAAGACTTTGTATCCTTATCTCTTGTCAACTCAAGCTAGGTTGCATGCCAAACTTAAGATTAGTCAACACCTCAGTTCAAGCTCAAGACAGCCATAAGTCTCTACTCTGCACCATTGCGCCTACTTCATCAACCATACGTCCACGAAAACTCTCCCTTATCCTCTATCCTCTACTCCAAAACAGGGTCATCTGTGCTCTAGATATCTCTGCCTCCATCCCAACAAAAAGCTCTCACTCTCTCCCGACATATCCCTCTCTGCATGTTTCTTCCACATTACCATCCCTCTCCATCCTTTTCCCACAGTTTTCTGTCACTCAGTTCCATGACTTGAAACTGTTTCAGAACTGAAGGATAATGTTAATGATCAACAGATCAAGGCATGCCAAGGGCTTTTCTTGTTTCAAACCAAACTTCAAGATGTGATAAGATGAGGAACATCAAGGAGTACTGAATAAAAGTCTAAAAGTTTCTCTTCATAACCTATGAAACTTGTCAAGACACTAATAACACCTTCCTATTATATATCATCATTTGTCTTAGTTAAAACTCAGCCATAGCGCCCTACCACCAACGGATCAAGAAGAATCATTTTTCTTTGGAGTGAAAGAAACCAAAATGCCAGAGGTTAAACCATAACATCCCAAGGAAGCATGGGCTCTAGTACTCAAGGTGTGAGTCGGTTGACCTCCAAAAGGACATCATTACAGGAACACTACATGTTAAGATCCATCCAAATTCCCAACTATGTTCAAAACTGCTTGGTCAATGCAATTCCCAATGCTTCCACATTTCGCTATCACTGGGTAACTCTTGCCTCCTATGCCATCCTTTTGATACAAATAGGATGATATATATTAAAACCAATAAAATAGGTCATGCATATCTAGCTTAGCCAACCAAGAAACATCGGTATCATTTAATTGACAAATGCCTATGACAACAAGAATGTCAAGAAAACAATAAATATAAAAAAGCAAAAGGACAACTTGAAGACCAATCAACAAGATGGTGTTCACATATTTGACAAGATATGTTATGTAAATGAACCTATAAGTTCTAATTTTCCCAAGGATTCCAGCTCAACAAGTTCTATTCTAAAAAAAATGAATCTTTAACTCTAACCCATCACACAGATTAGAGAATTCCTTGCTCAAAAGTCGTGCACAACAAATCACTAGGTAATATGTTGTATTCTGGCTTCCCTTTTCTCAAATGCTAGAGTATCTCTCCATAATAAGGGCAGGGGTTTGATACTCATCTTCTGCAAACCATGCATTCTCAAAGTTATGGTGGATAATGCCCCTCCATGGGGCTTTGTGGGCTTAAATTAACTCGAATTGAACTTGTGCCCTAATCATGGTCCAGGATGACTTACAGCTTGATGACCAATGTGAGGGCCCGGTATCCATTCCAATAAAAGAGAACATGTCGGGTTATTTAGAAGGCATAATAGGTGTAAAATCATTGTTTTCTACCTTCATAAGTTGCTGAATAAACTGGGTAACATCCTTGCCCGCAATAGGTATTGATCGGATACTACTGCCTATTACATAACCATCTGCAACTGGGACAACATGTGTAGCTCCATCTCCAACATCAACCACAACTCCCGTCATTTGACACTGAAAATTATACAGGTCAACATAAACATCATAAGGTAAATGATAATACTGAGTATTCTGAACTGCATGACTGTATATTTTCTCAAAAGTTACTTTAATGGGAAAAACTCAATTAAACACAGTGTGTGAAAAGTTATATACAACTTCATCTATGAAAAGAATAATATAAATAGGTCCCCAAATGGAATAATGGATGCAGAATATAAACATAAACAAACCACTTGAATTGACATGAGAAAAATATTCTGTCATCGCAGATTATACATGATCAAATGATATTCCTACAAAAAAAGTCATCTAGTAAGAGATGTAAGTTCCAAAAGAAACTATGTCCATAGTGCTAAGTGACTTATTAGAAATTACTTTAGTCAGCTTAATACTCAAGACTAGGTAGTCTCCATTCTGATACAGTGTATTCTTTGTTCCAACCCACATTTGCAGTACTTCTATCTAACAGGCACAAAATGTGGTCTTATAGTACCCTAAGAAGAACAGTAACACATTAACGTGCATGTTAGATAAATATAGATTGATAAATCTACCACAACATACTCCATTGACCTGTTCCAAGATTATTGTTGTCTAGTTCCAGTCAAAAAAGGAGGTTACAATCAACATAAACATTTTTGTATATATTAGCTGAAAACTATGCTATTGTTACTTGTAATAGTTTTTCGTCAAGAGAACATTTCAAGTTCAAACTGCATAAGTATGCAGATACTTTGTTCAACACAAGCACAAACTCAATATTTGGTTCCCAAATATTAGCACACTGTGTCAGATTAACCCCATACCTCCAGTATCAATATTACTTTGTCCCTGAAACTCTTTTTTTTTTTTTTTTTGCAAAAGGTAAGTCATGAAGATGGGATCAAACCCAGGACCTTATGATAGATACATTGTCAAAGTTTTTATCAACTAAGCTTCTTCTTAGGAGTTCCTCAAACTTGCAACAACTAGTTAGAGCTTTCTTAGGTAAATCAGACTATAATAATTTGTTCAAGTTGCTTTCTTAAAGTACAGACATAAAATAAGTAATTATGAGTTCAAAACAGGAAAAATACCCTAATCATCATAGAAATGCATAAAACTCCTACACCATCAACATTAGGAACGCAATATATTTCTCTGTGGAGCAATTTCTTAAATTAGATTTAAAAATACAAACTGGAAGTTGAGCTACATAACAGAAGATTTAGATCTGACTTAAAATATGTATCACAAATGACAAAATAGGCCTCCACTTGTTCTTATTCCATTATTATTCCTCACCTGCTCCTAGCGGAAGAGACTTATCCATCTTATGATTCTGCTTTATCTTGTAAAGTAGATAACACCTACCTTTGAAGTTGTGTAACCAGCAGCAAGGGCTAGGACAGGCTGAACTGCTATATACAATCCAGGAATATTAAATGTCTCAAACATGATTTCCCCTGTATATTCACGACTCTCAGGAGCGGTAAGCGGACTCTCAGTCAGAAGAAAATAGTGATCTTCTGGGTCACAACGTAAATAATTGAAGATGCATTGTTGCCAAAATCTTTCCATTGCATCCCAATTCTCCACCTGCAAAAGGGCACTGTACGATCGAAGGAATCTCCAAGGAACACAAAATTGCAACGTACTGCTTGTCATTATCATACCTGACCACGATGAATAGGGTAACTAAGACCATATGTAGTACTAGAGCGAGAATATATTAGAGCTTCTTCTCCGATTGCAAAATCAAGATCAGCCATTACATTTGCACTGTGCTGTGCAAGCCAATTTCCTTTACTGATACTCATGCATTGATTTGAAAAAGACTCATTGACAGCAACCACAGTAGGGATGATGAAAGAAGGTTCAACATTGCCAGCAAATCCCATTTTTGTGTACCTAAGAAAAAGTAAAGCATATCATGGAAGCAGAAATATAACCAGAAGTACTCGTAACTGACTGCAATCAAATGAAAGATTATCAAAGATTATTTATTAGCCGTTTACTATAATTAAAAAATGCCAGAAGAAAGCATAATTTTGCAGGAAAAATTCATAGCAAGGCTAATTTGTCAATACCTAAGCTTGTAAAGAGGCATTCCATTAGACATGGATGGAAAACCCAGGTTCAGGTTCAGCCAGTAATGTGATCCTAAAATTTCTCCATCTCCTGGTCACTGAACTAGCATTGTCACGGAAGATGAAACCTTGGGTCCAAGGTCTCTCTGCTTAAAAAATAAGGACCCAATCACTTTATTGACTTCAGATAGAATGGTCATGAATTGTGCATAGCTCACCAAACTACTAGTTTAGGAAGAGGAATTAGGATTTAATTATATAAAATGATACTGCTCCATCCTACTTTCTGAATATTATGATCATGATAATCTTTTTGGATGAAACCACATTAAAACAATAATTTCTCAATTACTCAATCATTTAACTTATTTTAATGTATCATATTCCTAATTTAATAGTCCAAAAACAGTGTACTTATGATATGTCTTTCAAACATGATGAGATATTCCTAATTTAATAGTCTGAAAATAGCCTTCAGTCAGTCCAATTTCAAATCTTCATGACAATAACCTATGGTTTTCCTTATACTCTTCATCTGTTGGACCTCTGGCATTTCTTCTCTGTTAAAGGCCTTTTGTGTTTCACTTCACCAATAATTACATTTTTCGGTGTTGCCGATTTCCTTCCAACTTTAGGCAACATCCATTAGAGAATGTTTGGTACCAACCGGACTTCCAAAAGCCCACAACCTTATCTTGTCCATCCAACAGATTACACACAGAAAAGACTGCACATACCCCTTATTACATCCCAGTATAGAACCACAGCCATATCACAATCTTGACAATTCGACCAAACAATCCGGTATCTGTTCTTAGACACACCCAGAGACGTCCTTCCACATATCACCTCAACCTCGCTATTCCAAAACTTTTCCACCTCTTTAAACATTTCCTAGCCGACACCAAATTCACTTCGGGATCGGAACTCAAAATCTCCAACAACAGCTCATCGACCAACTTTCACCTCAAGTTTCCGATTTCGCACGCAATCGAGGATCAAACCCACATAACAAGAAGCATATATATGCAATCAAAGTTGCAGGAAGCAGAGAGCGGAGTCAAAAGAGTGACGCCATCAGTACCCGGAGCCGTTGTCGATGACCACCGCGGGCCGAGAGGCAGCGTCCATCCGGATGCTTCGGGGCGGATCTATCGGCGAGATCCAAGGAGCGGTGACGCCGGGGGCAACCGCTCATGGTATTGGCGCCGTCGGGTGCGGCGCTATCGGGGATCCCGGGCCGAGAACGAGGAGGCGGAGGAAGGCGATGGCGTGGATCCCAGCGGCTCAACGCGAATCCACCGTCGCCCGTCTTCCGACACGCAGCGAGCGAGCCAGCCAGCTCTCGATTGCGACGCCAAGTATATTGGCCGTAGATGCCTTCGGCCTGAAGCATTCCGGTCCTCTCGTTGTGTACTCCGCACTGCTGTCGGCGGCGGTAGTTTTGACGTCATCGTCGCGTTCAAATCAATTTTTATTTTGTTTGTAGTAAAATAAATTAGAAAACATTTATTTACTACCGAACATATTTTTAAATCTGTAAAAAAAAGATTAAATTTTGATTAACTTCCCACCCCAAGTTTTTAATTTTATCTTTTTTGAAGGTAATATTATACCCAATCTTCATCTTTTTTTATGATTGTCTTCGTCTTCAATTTTATTGACATCGATAGATCTTTTAAAACTATAAACAATGAGAAAATGGAAGCTATGCATGAAAGAAGAGCGATAAGAACATAGGAGATTAGTTAACGTCAATGACAGAGTTTTCATGATGATTAATTTAGAGCATTGCACGAAGAGGCCTCATAGGTAAAGACTATGACAACATAAAGGGATGAAAGCGATAGAATCTTACGATGAGACGTAGGCAATAATAATGATGAGAAAGACCTTATGGTAGTACAAAGATGGAGGATAATCTCATTTTTTTAAAAAAAATTGATGCTGCAATAAAGAAAAAAAATGTTATCATGGTAGGGAAAGCTTAAAGGTTTCTTTTCTTTTTTATTGAAAATTTTGTCCAAAATCTAAATACTTGTAAACACTATAAATATATTATTTAAAATTAAATCATATAGATAAATTATTTTAATTGGTCATGCAGAACCGGTTCTGTATAGCGTAGTTTCGGACACCGGTCTGACTCGGGCTCGGTCCGAGTCGACTCGTATTAGTACAAAGGCACTATCCTTCGGTCGTCCGAATCGAGGGGCAGAAAGAAGAAAGCGGCGGCGATCGGCAAAGGAGCACGAGACGATGGTGCGGGTGGCGACGTACTTCGCGTTGAGCTTCGGCGCCTTCCTCTTCTGGCAGTCCATGGCCAAGGCCCACGTCTGGATGGCTCTCCATCAAGACGAAAAGGTCTCCCCTGTCCCCTTTCTCTTCCTCTCTCGTTTCATTGTAGTTGGATCTGTGATCGAGAAACTCATGTGGGGAATGACGACCAAAACCTTAGGGTTAGATTCGATAAATATGATCTCTCGTGGTATGGATGGAGCACCAAACATCTCTTGCCCTATCTGCTCATCTTTAGACCCAGTACTGCTATTTAGGTATTTCCAGCAAGACCATGCAAGAAGAAACTTTGTGTTACTGTGCCTTGCAAACCTTCATGGCTTTCTTCTGAAATCACAATTTGATTAATGGATTCTGTTTTTGCTTAGACTTTCTTCTGCACAAAGTCGCATTTTTTTCCCCACCTAGTGATTAATAGTTCTTGAGTTCCTTGATTTCTTAGAGATTTGTTTTGCTGATGTCGAAGTTACCAATAGCAAACAAGTATTAGATCTTCTCTTATAGAATTCACTGGTAGGGAAGGATCTCTCAGCATTTGATAAACCAAGGTAATTATACTACTCACACATTGGAGGGGGAAATTGGTTTATTTTCTGGCATACAAGATCTTATGTGTATCATTTATCCAACATTAGAGGGCTTTCATGTTTAGACAGCAATGTTCTCCATTTTTGTGACTGACTACAGGAAGCAAGGCAGTGGACCTTCATAGTTGTAGTGCATGATTGTCTTTGTCTCTTTCCATTCTATGTACACTATGACAATAGGGCCAATGTAGAATCTTTTTGAGTTTTGACTAACTTACTGTTTTCAATGATGTTTCACTCTTTGTCCTCTGGGCATTGTGGAGCTTGGTATCATGTTAATCATATTGTTCCTGTGGTTATTTAAAGGACAGATTTGTTGATGTGAAATGTTACAATTTTATGAGTTAGTGTTGTTTGAATGGTCAAACATTTTACTAGAAAATTCAGTCTCCGAATCTACTAACCTTTGAGGCATCGATAAAAGTCCATGTTGAAGTTACCTCTGTCGGGTGCAATTTCACTTACTGAATCGCGTGGTCTGTTGTCTTGAATTTTATGCCACTGTATATGCATGATTACACCATTATTGCAATAAGAAAAATTGGGCATATACCTGTGCTTCATTTTTTTTGTTAATTCTTCAAAAGCACTCTCAGTTTAAAATATTGACTTCTACCAGATTGTTGTTTACCATTAACGATACATGCATTTAGACATCTGCATGAGATTGTGAGTGCCTATCTAGCTATTAAAGGGGTGCATAACCAAGCTTTAAACCAAAGGCCTTCTGAATTATATTTGCTTCTCTTTGTTCATCGAGCTTTTTTGAATTCTAAATTTATGAAGTACTCTTCACTATACTTTGTTAATTTGAACATAAATGTTAATTTTAAGATTTATTTCTCTTTTCATAATTCATGTATAGTGGATGCTACTAGGCTGATACTATCATGAATACTTCGATAGGAGATTCCATCATCCTTTTCTTATTTGGGATGAGTGTATATTTTCTTTTTCTCTTCATTCAACTTGGTTTTGTCAATGTGTAGTCATAAACAACAAAAGTGGAATATTGAGTTTTTGAGGATGAAATTTACTTTTGTAGATGCAACTTATCAAAATTGAATTCAAACTATTTATTGTGAAATGCAGGGCTGAAGGGATTTAATAATCTTACCAATGTTTAAAAAGGCTTCTGTCACATGTACCGTGTGGCTGATACTTTGGCTGTACATTAGTAACAT
The DNA here is from genome assembly GCA_021527575.1 of Ensete glaucum. Lineage (NCBI taxonomy): Eukaryota > Viridiplantae > Streptophyta > Magnoliopsida > Zingiberales > Musaceae > Ensete > Ensete glaucum. The sequence continues at coordinate 44,425,081 of CM038552.1, forward strand.
GGGACATAGATACAGTGAGAGACTCCCCACATATTGGAAATCATGCCACTTGATGAGTTGCATTCTTGTTTTAGTGAGATAACTTCTGTTTGCTGTAAGCCACAAAGTTTTATATTTGTCAAGGTTCAATTCACTAAAAAAAGTGCAAACTAGATGCTTAGTGTTTGCTTGTAGACTATCTCTAAATCAATAGAAAATCAAAATAAACCTGATGCTCCTTCTTTCCTCATTTGGAGGAGTAATCTATCTAGCTTTGCCTTCAAAAGGTTCATCCATCATTTGATTTGATTGATGGATGACTTATCTTAATTTGTTTCAAAGATGTTTTGGGAGGGAGGCTTCTATGTTCTGTTACTTTTTTTTAAAATCATTTTCTTAATCTATTTTTAGGACTTAAAATTTTGACAACTTTTTGCAACATTTAGTATTTTGGCATGTTCTTTCAAGTTCCTACTATATTTTCTAATGCTTATTCTGGCCTTTTCATACCAAGATCAGAAGTTATAACTTTTATAATTAGGAAATGGATTAGGTGTCTAGCTCAAGTGGCCGATTAGTAACCTGGCTTAGGAATTCTGTTCACGTTGACTAGGGTAGTAGGATGTTAGGATCATGGAAATTGGTATGTGTGATTCTGAAACTTCTGGTAGCATTTTTGTGGCTTTAATTCCCTTTTCTTTCTTCCAGCTGGAGAGATTAGAGAGGGAAATGGATATTAAGCGACTCAGAGAAGAGCTACTAGCACAAGCGAGACAGATGGAGTAACCTGTGCAATCTTTGTTACTGCCTGAAACGTTTGATTCATAGGTGAATTTCGGCTTGCTAACGCTGAGGTTTCACAGAAAAAACAATTTCTTCTTTCCATTTTACGCTATTAATAAATAAGCTAGGAGTTGACATTTCGAACTTCCCCTCTTTATCATGTATTATTTTATATGGTTTTTCCTTGGATTTTCAAAGTTTGCTTGATGTTATAATAATCTGAATCCCATGAAAGTGCTCTTATTGGATTGTGTTGAAGAAAAAGCAGATGCTCTTTATTGCGTTTCGGCCATCAATTCTTACTATGTTTGATCTTTAATGCAAGTCTTCTGTGATTCTACGCTGCATGAGGATATATAATTATGACAGCATGTGTAGCAAAGGAAATCATGTTCCGCGCTGCTTGTGCGTTTGATTCCTTATTCCTTTTGTCTTTGTGCAGACAGAATAAGCATGATGTTTGGTTCAAATGTAAGTAAGGTCTCATGGCCAAGCATCAGCTACCAAAACCATAAATTGTGTTTGCCTAAATTGTAGCTTTATCTGCAACAACTGGGTTGAGATCACATTCTTAGTGTATTGTTGTAGCTTCCCTTGCAAATGAAATGGCAAGAAGCTCAAGATATGTTCAAGTTGCATCAGCCTTTAGTTTGAACTATGTTGATCAAGAAGGACAAGAATTCATACAAGAAAACCTGAACTTTTCTTTCTGAGTGGATTATCTTTGAGATGGGTACATTTTCTTGTGCTTAATACTCTGTTATATCATCATCAAGGCATCTGAGATTCAATGAAACCAGCAGATGTAACAGCATCATTCAGTTTAATCAATTCAATTGCAAGAACAAATAGTTTCTTTCTCTGATTTCTTTCTTGTCCACCCTAGAGTATATTATTGAACCATTCTCTTATTGTCTCTGGTGCATCTGTTCCATGGATTCTCAAGTTTTCTCCAAATAAAATTATGCTTCAACTGTATTCATTTTTCAAGGTTTTCTCTTGAACAAAAAACATAAATCCATCCAGTAAGAGGGCTCTCAAAACTTGTTTTAATAAAAGGATAGAGAACAAATGACCCCTATTAAGCAATTGGCTAGCATTTGAAATCATATTCTTCTACTTATAAAGTGCAACCAAAACTCTGAGGATGACTGCAGTTCAATAGAACAAGAATCCAGTCAAGAATACCCTACCCTGTCATCCAAGAATTGCAACAAATGATGATAGAAACATGTTTCATGGGGAGAAAATAATTGTTGTTTGGTCTTTCTCTATGTGGTTTGTTATAGTTTGTGGAGCTCATCAAACATACAACCATTGAGAAACTCCAAGCCTTAGTCATGAGTGATGAGAGAAAAAGTAGATGAATATCCATCATAAGGTCAACTGCTTATGATACTTACTAGTTTGACTTACTGAAGTACTACTAGTAACACTAGAAACTAGTAGAAACTGCATGCTTTAATTCTAAACAAGCTCAGCAATCCATCCTTACCTTTGACATAGTAAAAGAGAAACCTTGGTTGGTGCTCACATCAACCATAGCATCTGATAGGGTCATGGCACCCTTTTCTTGCAGATTGCTTCAGTCCTCTTCCACCACCTTTCTCTAGATATTGCTGATGGTACTCTTCTGCTCTGTAAAATCTCTTTGCTGGTAGAATCTGTGTCACAATCTTGTCCTTCATCTCCATCTGTTTCAGTTCCATAGATTCCCTTGCCAATATAGCTTGTGCCTCACTGTAGTAGTAGATCCCCGATCGATACTGCGTGCCGATATCATTTCCCTGCACAACATCATACGTACGTGCACTTTACTCCTCGGGAAAATTATGCAAGGTTAGGTTAGAGCTGGAAAAGACAACAGAAGGAAAGATCAATTAACTCGTTCTCCATGAATACTTTTTGACCAAGTCAATTCAATCTTAACACTTATATCTGTAGCCACAAACACATGTATCATAAAACAAAAAATATCGGTTGAATTATGTCGTCACCATTATAAATATCAGTTGATAATGGATCATATTACAGAAATCTTGATGGTTGGGGGGAGAAAAAAGAAATTTGTCATATAAGATGTTGAAGCCCGATTATTGATAAGTAAATCAAATGCTCTAACACCAATTTTAGGTTTTTTGATATAAAATTTCTTGATCGAAATCTTGAACTCAAACCAAGGTAAGTGTAGATTGCATATCATCGTAAATTAATCTCAAAACATACAAAGAAGAAACACAAAAGAAGAAGATAAATCACGAAACCACGGATGCACGCAAGCATTGAAATCACAAACAGACGGTGGCGAGGGGCTAAAAACGTGGACGCACCTGGCGATTGAGGGTGGTAGGGTCATGACGAGACCAGAAGAGGGCGAGGAGGGCGGGGTAGGGGCAGGCGGCGGGGTCGAAGTGCACGCGGACGACCTCGGCGTGGCCGGTGTCGCCGCCGCAGACGGCGTTGTAGGTGGGATCGGGGAGGTGGCCCTGCGAGTACCCCACCTCGGTCTTCACCACCCCTTCCAGGCGCTGGAAGGCCAGTTCCAGGCCCCAGAAGCACCCCGCCGCAAATTGGGCCAGGTGGAGGCCGGGCTGTGCCGGCGAGTCTAGATCCGATGCCAGAGCCGGATTCCCACCCTCCGCCGCCATTCTGGCCTTCTCCAGTGTCGAAGGGGGTTGGGGGTGTGGGTGTGCGAGGAGGCTTTATAGGAGCTGCCCGATGGGCCCGAGGAATATTTATTATATGATGGCGGATTGCTATGGTTCATCTCGGTCAGTGGATATACATACTGGCATGACAGGAAGAAAAGGAGAGATCACAATTATGTAACGCTATTTTACCTAAAAATGGCCCATTATTATTCAACAATGAATATAATCAATAATCTCTATAAATACTATATTTTTTTTATTTTGCACTTATCCCAGACAACTATTTTTATTATGATGATTTATTTCTATCTGGATCAGACAAATTTCCATGTACCTACCGATCACGTTCCATGCTTGATTGGAATACGATGAAAGCACTACTTTGGTGTACAAAAGAGACTGATGGGAATGCATGGGCGTCAAGTAAGAGCTGAACAAAACGTACAGCGTGTATGGCGAGGTGTTGTTGGTCCAAAGAAAAGTTGGCATCAGAAACCTCTCACAAAATCCTGCAGGTTGCATTGGGTACTCAGCGTCAAGAAAAGAGATCCAGGGTAAGAATTCCACTTGGAGTCAGCTGAGAGAGCCTGAGGAAAGATTGTAGAACAGCATTTACATTGTCCCTATCAAGATTAATCCATCAACACCATATACACAAATTTCCATTCTTATCAGCAGAAGCTAGTGTGTTCCCCGTCCCGTTCCATGAGCACGACAGGACTGGCGAAGAATGCCCTTTTAAAACGCTTAGCATGTTATCCTTTACCCTTGACCATATGTAGATGAATCCATCAGCCGATCCAGCTGCAACACAGTTCTCATCGGCACTGATACAAGACCTGCTCCAGTTAGATGCGACTCGGTTTCCGTTGGCTTTGAACGTCCCGCACACTTCCAGTGTTCTCAAGTCGAATAAGTTATGCAAGTTATCCCTGCCGCTTGTCAGCACCAAGTTACCACTTCGCGAGACACAGATCGATGTCACTGCCTGGGAATGAGCAGCTACTTCACTTACAGCTTTTCCCATTCTGCTGTCCCATATTCGCAGGTTTCCATCTACATGACCAGAGCAGAAGGTCAGTCCATCCGTGTTGTAGGAAAGGGCATTGCAGTTGCTCTGGAAGATGATGGTATTGGTGCAGTAGCCTTTCACTGGATCCCAGACCTTCATGGTGTGATCATAAGCAGCACTCACTACATTGCGGCTGGAAGCTTTGCTCGTGTCGACCGCGCATACTTTGTTGGTATGGCCGGTGAGAGTGTGCTGTACCCGACCAGAACCGGTTTGCCATACGTACAGGTTGTTGGAGCTGCTAGCGGCGATGATAGCTCTGTTGTCATGTGTAATTGCAAGATCAAGTACTGACCCAAGGCAACCATGAAGAGTTGAACTCAGTGTCCCAGATCTTGTATCCCAAACCTTGACTGTTCGGTCCTGACCGCCACTAATCAACATATCTGAGTTGTATTGGAACAGAATGGATCCACATCCACCATCATGGGCATGAATAGTATGCCTGCAAGAAGATGGAATTGCTGATTCCTCATGGTCCACGTATCCTGGTTCCCTTTGGCGAACCACCCCATCACCTTGTTGCCATGGAATATGTTCAGAGCTGGATGCCTTTAACTGTTGCATCAGCTCGTCGTACAGCGAATTAGCCTGCAACCATGAAAAAGGAAATTAAAGGTTGAAGATAGCAACATGCAACCTGCCAGCCTAGAACCTCTCCTTGCATCTCACAAGGATTTCGTTCACAATCTCAATTGCCTAGACTTAACCCTCCCATATCGTAAGACTTGTTGGTAATTAGTCGTTAATTGAAGCAATTATGCAGATGTGCAAAACGATAGAATAAAAAAGAATATTCAAGAATCATTAGGTCTATAACCCTGCGAATGAATAAAATTATAGAACTGTTTAAGATGATGTACAGATGTCCAAAGGATGCCTACAGATGTCATGCATATACAAGGTGAATTGATTAGGATTTATTGGTGGAAGGATAATGAATCCATATAACCATCCAAAACATTTGAAAATTATGGCTTGTTATTATCGTAATACTTATGGAAAGCAAGACACATAAGTTGATCAACTAAGATATTAACACAAGAAAACATATTAAAATATTAACACAAAAGATATTAGCCCAATTAACATATATATACAAAAAATACACTAATAACAATTTTGATATACAATCTACATTAACACGAAACAAAGATATTATGCTTCACATAGGCATAGTATTTAATTAGATATTTGAGAAAGGTATATCTGCGAAAAACAAATCCTATCGATATGAAGTAGACAACCATTCATAAGGCTGGTAATGCAAATGACAATCAAAAGGAACAAAAGGTTCCTCTAGTGCAAGCAATCATCCCTCAAAGAATGTAAAGTACCTCATTCAGCTTTTCTGCAGTATTCATCTTCTCCAGCATCCAACGATCAATTAAATCCTTGTTCTCAGTTTCGGCTTTTTTCAACTTCAATCTAGTCTCCTCATGTTGCACTTTAAGTGACTGGCTTTCACTCATTAACAAATCCAAGGCTTTTGTCTTTTCATCGAGATCCTGCTTAAGTTGTAGGTTTTCTTCCCTGAATTTTTTGGTTTTATGAGGTGAATATTAATTTTACTTTGCTCAACGAAGAGGCATTTAATTAAACATGTAAGATACCAGATGTATAAAAGGAAACCTTGCTTGAGAGATGTCATATTGCAAATTTCTGATCAATTCTTCTTTCTCTTGAACAAGAGCTTTAGATGTTCTGCACTCTGCAACTTCTACCACAAGCTGTTCAGACAACTGTGCATGAACTTTGTAACAGCGTTGCAACTCCACTTCAAGGTTTTCAACTTTTTCCTTCCACTCTAATCCCTGCTAGAGATTAATGCCTCACAATACAAGATACTCAATGAAGAAAGAAAAACAAGATTGCCATCAAAGAATTTTTTTTTTCTTCAAGTCATCAACCACTGAATAGCCAACTTAGTGTAACATAGCAATCAAACAAGTGTCATTTAAAATTAAATTCAATATGCTAGGTAGGACCAAGATTCGTCACCTCGTACCGTGCCTACAAACTGAACTCAGCTTAATATGGTATGGTACAAGTATACCAAGCAGTACACCAAAGCAAGCCGCATATATATATATATATAAAAGAAAATTTAAAAATAAAGAAAAAAAAGGCGAGGTCATTTCGTTTCTTCCCCCGTATGGGGAGAAGAAACCTTTCTTCCACGCGAAGCCTCGGCGACGTCGCCGAGGCTTCTTGTCCCTCATCGCCTTAGATGGGAAGGAGGCGACATCTCAACGAGGGAGGGCGACAATGGATCGAGATCGTTGAGGGAAAGCGAAGCTCTCCGGATCCCTAGGTTCTTCATCTTCGTCTCTCTCTTATTCTCCCTCTTCTTCCCCGACTGATATTAGGCCGCGCTGTCACGGACTTAGCGGAATTTGCCTAAGTCATGTGGCACCCTTGCGACAACTTGTAGCCTTAGCTAGAATTGCCTAAGCCGCGAAGCAATCTTTGGCCAATGTTCCGGACTTAGCTAGGATTGCCTAAGTCATGAAATGCCGAAGCGTATTTGCCCGCAAAGGGTCAGCCCAATTGCAACCTCGTGCCGGTCCCGAAGGACCTGTAAAAAAAAAAGTTGATTAGTTTTGCAAACGAGCGACGGATAAGTCCCGACGTCTCGCCAAGAGGGCAGCTCTTATAAGCAATTCGTCGAACACCTTGTGTGCAGCAGAAAAAGAGAGAAAGAGAGTGAAACAAGACTTTGGAGGACTGTAGGAACGGTCGCAAGTCCGCAAACGATGATTCCCAAGGTTATCGGACGCAAAACACTTCAATTTCTTTGAGTGCTCACGCCCGACTACTATCAAGCCATCCACCGTGCCACCCAAGGGGTTCCAAAGATGGTCGACGTTGCTCAGATCCGATCATCGCAGCACGCTGAAACGCCCAAAATCGCGCTTTGGCTGCTCGCTCCACGCAATGAGCGATCGCTCGCAGCCTGATGATTGTTTCTGCTCACAATTTCTAGGCAAAATCACCCAAAACCAAGGCAAAACAGGCTGCCCAACATTTGTACAAGCACAAAAAAGCGACAAACGATTCACGGAACGACCGTTCGTGACATTCTCCCCCACCTAACTTGTCGACGCCCTCGTCGACGCTTGTTGATAGGCTTTAACGCAGGCTTCTTCATGTCGTAGGGCGTCTTCTGGCTCCTTGGCTTCAGTCCGAGAAAGTTTTTGCCACTTCACCAAGTATTCAGTTTGCTCCGCTTCGTTGGATAGCTTAGTCTTGCGATCCGCCAGAATTGTCTCAACTTGCTTTTCGTAGGAGGCTCTGATGGGGGGGAGTCGAGTTGAAATATTTCGTGAGGCGTCTTGCGGATCTGAATGGTAGGCTTTCAAGTTGCTTGCATGGAAGACGTTATGAATTTTGAATCATGCTGGCAGTTGCAACTTGTAGGAGACGTTGCCTACTCGAATGATGATTGGGAAAGGCCCTTCATACTTGCGTAACAATCCTTTGTGCACTTTGTGCCTAAAGAACTGGAGTGATGCTGGTTGGAACTTCACTAATACCAAGTCGCCAATTTTAAATTCTTGGGGTCGTCTTCCCAAGTCTGCCCACTTCTTCATCTTTTTAGCTGCCTTCTCCAAGTAGGCCCGTGCAATATCTGCATTTCGATGCCATTCTTTTGCAAAGTGATATGCTGACGGACTACTCCCCGTATATCCAATGGCCAACGTGTGAGGAGTCGACGGTTGTTGTCCTGTGATAATCTCGAAGGGGCTCTTGTTGGACGCAGAACTCCACTGCAAGTTATAGGAGAATTGGGCTATGTCCAATAGCTTCACTCAATCTCGTTGATTTGCACTTACATAGTGCCGGAGATACTGTTCTAACAGTGAGTTAATTCTCTCCGTTTGACCATCCGTCTGGGGCTGGAGGCTTGTGGAGAAGTATAACTTCGATCCCAACAGCTTGAATAACTCGATTCAGCATCATCCCAAGAATCGAGAATCTCGATCACTAATGATATTGTGTGGAACTCCCCAATACTTCACCACATTCTTCATCATCAACTTGGCCGCCTCTTCTGCTGAAGAATGTAGGGGTACAACAATAAGCGTTGCATATTTTGAAAACTGATCGACGACTACAAGTACCGATCTCAGTCCCCCTACTGCGGGCAAGCTTGATATGAAGTCTAAGGAAATGCTCTCCCACGGCCTTTCTAGTACGGGCAACGGCTCCAAAAGCCCCACTAGCTTCCGTTGCTCTACCTTATCCAGTTGGCAAGTAAGGCACGTTCGAACATAATCCTCCACATATGTCCCCATCTTCAACCAATAAAAGGCTCTCTCCATGAGAGCCATTGTTTGATGAATGCTCGGATGTCCAGCCCAAAGGGAATCGTGACACTCTTTCAAGAGTTCACGCCGTAAATTGTCCGCTCGCAGAACATAAACTCTATTCCTTTTGGTATAGATAAGTCCCTCTTTGACGTAAAACTGTCGGGCCTTGCCCTCTTTGATAAATTGTATCAAGGTTACTGCTTGAGGATCACTGTACAGTCCATCCCTGATCCTGGAAAGGAAGTCGGAATGCAATTGACTTGTTTGGCCTCCGACTTCCAATTGCATAGCATTCACCAACTCAACTTTCCGACTTAATGCATCGGCCACAACATTTGTCTTTCCGGGTTTGTACTCCATTACCATGTCGAACTCGGCTAAGAAGTTCTGCCATCATGCTTGTTTCGAGGAGAGCTTCTTCTGAGTCTGAAGTAACTCAATGCGACATTGTCCGTCCTTGGCACGAATGGTGCTCCCAAAAGGTAGTGTCGCCAGACTCGTAGACAGTGGACCACCGCTGTCATCTCCTTCTCATGCACTGGATATCGTCGCTCAGTCTCGTTGAGCTTACGACTCTTGTAGGCGACTGGGTGACCCTCCTGCATAAGTACTCTCCCAATAGCAAAGTCCGAAGCATCTGTATGGACTTCGAACGACTTTCCATAGTCTGGTAATTTGAGTACTGGTTCCTTAGATACGGTAGTCTTTAGGTCTTGGAATGTCGCTTCGCATTTGTCTGACCATCTCCACGACTGCTCTTTCTTTAGCAACTCCGTTAGTGGAGCTACGCGCTTCGAGTATCCAGCTATGAAGCGTTGATAATAGTTGACGAACCCAAGAAAGGATCTCAACTCTGGCACCTTCTTTGGCATTCGCCAGTTTACCACAGCTTGCACCTTGGACTTATCCATTCAGATAGAACCATTATCGATTCGATGTCTCAAGAACAAAATTCTTCGTCTGAGCAAAATAGCACTTCTCCCTCTTCATGAACAAAGTGTTTTCCCTGAGAACTCTGAAGATTGTTCAAAGGTACGCAATATGCTCCTCAAGTGTTTGGCTATAGACGACTATATCGTCTAGGTAAACGACCACAAACCTATCCAAATAATCCTTGAATAGCTGGTTCATTAGAGTACAAAATGTGATCGGAGCGTTGGTTAAGCCGAAAGGCATCACCAAGAACTCAAACGCTCCATACCTGGTCACACAGGTAGTCTTCGTCTCATCACCTTCTGCAATGCGCACTTGCCAATACCCCTACCGAAGGTTGAGTTTAGAGAAATACTTAGCTTTGCCCAGTTGATCAAACAAATCCGCAATAAGTGAAATAGGGTACTTGTTCTTCACTGTCACTTTGTTCAGGGCTCAATAGTCGACACATAATCGGAGACTCCCATCTTGTTTCTTCTGTAAGAGGACTGGAGCTCCAAAAGGTGCCTTTGAGCTACGAATGAGACCACCGCTTAGCAGTTCATCTAACTGCTTCCTCAGTTCCACCAATTCTGGAGGGGCCATGCGGTATGGTGGTGTCGCTGGAGGCTTAACTCCCGGCTCCAACTCAATATTATGATCTACGCCTCTGCGTGGTGGTAGAGTCTTCGGCAACTCAGGTGGCATGATGTCTGAGAATTCCTTCAGAACGTTCGCCACCGCAGCAGGTTCATGAATGGCCTCCCCGTCAAGTGGCTCCAGCTTCACAAAAGTTAATTCGCCTTTTCGCACTTCTTCTTGCCGATATTTGCTGAGGGTCCTTGGTCCTCCCTCGAGAGACTGAAACTACGCAGGGGTCGTCACCTCCCATTAGGCATAAAGAGTTTAGAAACGGCATCGACACTAACTTCGTCGCGTGCATGAACTCCATTCCAAGAATCACTTGAAAGTCGTCCAAAGGTACCGCCATCATGTTTGTGCATCCGCTCCATGTTCCAATCTTTATAGGGACCCCCTTTGCTAGTCCAGAGATCTGCTTGGCCTCTAAGTTCACAGCCTTCATACGACTTGGTTCTTCTCCAAGACAAGTCCAAGTCGCTTTGCTTCACGATCGGCAATAAAGTTGTGGGTAGCTCCTGTGTCCACCATTGCAGGGGTTGTTCGGCCATTAAGTTTGATGTCCACGTACATCAGCTCGCTACTTGCTGCCTTCTGCGTCTTTGTTTTTGTTCTCTCCCCCACTTGACCCCGTAATGCATTCAACAAACGCATCGCTCCCATTCGAGGCCCTTACGACTCCTCGTCGTCGCTACTGGATTCAGAACTGCTTGAACTAAGGGCGACAACTTTACCCTTGTCCGACTTGTCGGGGTGTATTGATGTCGTTAAAGCCTTAAGTGCCTGCTTCTGCGGGCACTCCTTACCATGTGCGGTCCTCCGCACAAGAAGCATCCACCAGATTTCGGGGCCTTGCCTTTCGAGCTTGGCCCTTTGTGAAAGCTCTTTTTCTTCTGTTCGCCCCCAGACTCCTTTGTACGAGAATATTTTGTTGGGCGATTTCCTGAAGATTGTTTCTTCTTTCCCAAGTCCTCCGAAGAAACGAAATCAGTCAGCCTTTCTGCGGTTGCAATTGCCCCGACCACCTCGGTGTCATTCCTCCGATTTAGTTCCTGTTGTGCCCATGGCTTTAAGCCGTCGAGGAAGCTGAATAGTTTGTCGTTTTCGAACATGTCTCGTATATCCAGCATCAGTGCCGAAAATTGCTTCACATAGTCTCGAATGGAAGTACTTAGATACATGGTTGCTATAGAAACTTTGGTTTCCTCCGAATCGAGTCTCGTAGCACGAAAATATTGTTCCATGTCGAACAGGAAATTCTCGAGCTCTTTGGCATCTCTAGCGCCTCCATAGCAATGTGACTCTAGTGCTCTGAAGCTTTGTGGCGGTGCAGCACAGGTATTATTTCCTCCCGCATTAAGGGTTCTAGTGAGCAACGTCACTTTGGCCGTGAGTTCTGCCACAACTTCATGAAGATGTCGTATGGAGTCTTTGGTATCCTCCGTCGGTCGGTCGACCAGGGACTCAACCCTGTCGATCCGAGATTCAGCTTCTTCTTGCGAGCTCTCTACCCCAAGGAGCCTTCCTTGGCCTTGGTAGAGTTCCTCCAAGCTCGCTTCGAGGACATCGAAGCAGGTTTCCACTATTGAAAGTCTCTCCTTTTGGCTCCTTTTCCCAGTTGCTGCACCAGATTGTGCTTCCTCCGCTCGAGAGTATCCAACTTCACGCTCGTCATGTTCACTGCCGCGCTCCTCATGAGCGGCTCCAGCAGTTTGCGAGTGAGTTTGCACTTACAGCCCACTTGCGATTGCATGGGGCAAAGGTCCGACTTGCCCCGTCTTGCTCGATTCACCACGGTGCTTCACTATGGCGAGGTTGCGAATCCTCTTCGCTTGTTTGTTCGAATTGCTTGCCCGCTCTTATACCATAATGTCACAGACTTAGCGGAATTTGCCTAAGTCGTGTGATACCCTTGCGACAACTTGTAGACTTAGCTAGAATTGCCTAAGCCGCGAAGCAATCTTTGACCAATGTTCCGACTTAGCTGGGATTGCCTAAGTCATGAAACGCCGAAGCGTATTTGCCCGCAAAGGGTCAGCCCAATTGCAACCTCGTGTCGGTCCCGAAGGACCTACAAAAAGAGAAGTTGATTAGTTTTGTAAACGAGCGACGGACAAGTCCCGACGTCTCGCCAAGAGGGCAGCTCTTACAAGCAATTCGTCAAACACTTTGTGTGCAACAGAAAAAGAGAGAAAGAGAGTGAAACAGGACTTTGGAGGGCTGTAGGAACGGTCGCAAGTCCGCAAACGACGGTTCCCAAGATTGTCGGACGCAAAACACTTCAATTTCTTTGAGTGCTCACGCCCGACTACTATCAGCCCCATCCACTGCCACCTGGGGTTCAATGAGATGGTCGACGTTTTCTCCGCTCGCCGGTCGTTGCAGCAGCGAAACCAAAATCGAGCGTTTGGGGTAGTTTTGGCTTCTAGCCAGCGCGGTAGCGATCGACCGACAAACTGTTTCTGCTCACAATTTCTATGCAAAATCACTCAAAACCAAGGCAAAACAGGATGCCCAACATTTGTACAAGCACAAAAAAAAAGCGACGAACGGTTCACGGAACGACCGTTCGTGACAACGCGACGACAATCAAAATCGACTGTTACCGATCAATTTCGGCGAATAGGAGGAAGCGTCTCGATGATGCGGTCGATAGCGGCGCGTGTACCGATTTGCTAACGGACCGGTATGTACCGCCGGTACTGGGCGGTATCACTCAAAATGGCAGACCTTGGATAGGACCTCATCAAGAATAATAGAATGGGTACAAAATCAGATCAAGAATTCATCGGTAGTGCTGGTAGAGATTATCTCAGGACTATTGAATAATCTTATTAGTTCTAATCTTATTTCCCAATGTATGTTGAGACGTTAACGCAAACTGACCATAACATCCAGTTGGGACACTAATGACTTGTATAAATATTGTATCCCAATGTCTAACCATAAAGCAGTGCACTTCCTAACATCATCCTCCATCCTTCCCCCTCCTCCTCCTCCTGACTCTCTCCAGTTCGAACCAACCAGTTATGGAAGATGTGAATATTGATATAAGCCCCTCAACAGACATCACAAAGATCAAGATGCCTATTCTAAGCTCATTCTCTGAAAGGTTGAGATTGAGGTTGGTGGAGGTCAATCTCTATAAGGATAGCATTGGGGATATGATTTATGATGGATGGAGAGGTTAATGCAGTGATACAAGATGACAGGAGTTTTTCTTGAAGATGAAAAAGAGATGAGGAAGCATGTGAGGTACTTAAGACAAACGCCTTCAATGAACAAGCAGGTGATGGAGCTGCAATGCCAAGAGATGTGTCATGCGAAACTATTGTAGCCACATCTAAATCTTTTGAACCTTAAGTAGGTCAACCTGGGAAGCATCACATTAACTAAGCATCAGCTACCTATAGCCTAGAAACTAAGCAATTTGAAGAGTTCGTGTATGGTATCAAGATCAAGAATACAATCACTTCTTGGTTTCAGAATTTGCCATTTTTAGGACAAAAATCAAACATCCTTTGTGCATACATACTTCGATTACACGGAGTTCACATGCATCTATAGTTAATGCTGGTTATGATCTCATCGTTCAAATCCATATGAAGAGCCAAAACTAACAAGGGTTATCAACTAACAAACAACCAAAGGGCCGTCCGTCACTACAATGAAAAGGGTTATCGATGCCAACCGAAGGTACCTGGGCAACAATGGGCCTGGAGAGGGCCTTAATAGCCGTAGCGTGGGCGCCTTCCTCGAGCAAATGCCGCTTCCGGAGGGCTCTGATGGCGCGCTTGATCGCCGCCCTCCCGACCTCATCCCGGCTCCTGGAGATCGGAAAATTACTCACAAAAAACAGAACTCTAGCAAACAAAGAGCTACCGAACGGCTTGGGGTTTGCTTACATCTCTCCCAGGCTAAGCTTCGAAAGAAAAATCTCGGAGGTTTGGGGCGTCGCTTCCTCGATTTCTTCCTTGTCGTGTTCTTCCCTCCGAGTCGATGCGTAGAAAGCTGCGCCAGACGGGAGCGAGGCGAGGCGGAGGTTTCTTGATGACCACGGGTTTGACTTACAAACCCCAGCCCAACCGAACCGGCCCAATTAAACCCTCATCGAAGCCCAAATTCTGGGTTCGATCTGCTCGACCGCTTCCTCAAATAACAATTACACTATATATATATATATATATATATATAAAGTCAATAGATGCACCAATAAAGGTCAAAATTGCCAGCTCAAAATGTAATGACTTCATTTTCCTCAGTAAACGTGTGAGTTTTCGTGAAGGTAGGGTTGGAAGTCAACAAGCCGAGTAGGTTTCTACGATAATTTCCACAAAAGGCATGGAAAGGTTCACACTTCAAAGTCTCATGGGATCAAATTAACAAGCTTTATTGTTCTGATTGCTAATCTATTTGAATAGGCATTAATATTGCGATTAGTAAGACGACTGTCTCTGATAGTTTAAGTTCGGTAAGATAATAAATTATTAGGTTGGTTATCTCGTTTGAATGGATAGTGATATTAATGGAAATATGATTTAGGTAAGCTTAAAACAATTAGCGATTAGTATGTGCGAGTATGAATTGTCATAGCGGAAGGCAACTGCTACACCGTTGACGGTGACTTCAACTACCCTTCCGCGGCCGTCCGGTGGAACTCGCAATGTCGCCATTGACCCGTCAAACACTACTGAAACAAAACGTGACCCGAGATATCTACGCGTCCCCGCCGGTTGACGCGTCGGCGGACCCACAGGAGGAGGAGGGCCCACGTCTAATTGCTTTAAGCGATGGCAGGGGCTAAGAAGCATGTAGATTCGACGTGGCTTCCTTTGACCACATAAGACTTTGGGTACTCGGTCAAATCTTGACTTCATGTAGTCGCTTTGGTCTTGCGTCTCATCTCATCCGTCCGATTTCTGAGGACCAGCGGCCGCCACCGTTCTGCATCCGGGCCCATCACCCGTGGTTTCCACGTCACTTATCCCATTTATTCCACCACTTCGCTCCCGAACACGGCTCGTCGACCCAGCGCCATGGCGGGACCGTCCCTCCCAATTCGACCATTCTTCCTCCTCCTCCTCCTCCTCCTCGCTTCCATCTCTGCCGTCAGTTCCTTCGACGGCTCAGGCCCCCTCCTCCGAGTGCTCTCTGACCTCGGCCTAGCTACCCGGGGGCTCGACCACCCTTGTCGCCACCCTGGCGTCAAGTGCGATGCCGGCGGCGCCCCCGTCCGCGTCTCACTCTCCTCCCACCGCCTCACCGGCTCCCTCTCCGCGGCCGTCGGCAGCCTCCAGTCCCTCCGCCAGCTTGATCTTTCCGACAACGGCCTCGCCGGCTCCCTCCCCCTCGAGCTGGCCCTGTGCCGCGCCCTCCGCGTCCTCGACCTCCGCCGCAACCGCATCTCCGGGTACGTCCCCCGCGAGATCTCCGCACTTGCCGACCTCCGCGTCCTCGACCTTTCCGATAACCGCCTCTCCGGTGACCTCTCCTTCCTCGCTTTCCTCCCTAACCTCGAGCGCCTTTCCCTGTCCAACAACCTCTTCTCTGGCCGCGTTCCCATGTCCCTCTCTGCCTCGAAGAAGCTTCGCTTCCTCGACTTCTCCGGCAACGTCGGCCTCTTCCAGGGCGACCTCCCTTCTCGGCCGGCTTCTCGTCTCGCTCTCCGCCGGAGTCTTATCCCGAAGCGATATGTTTTAGCCGAGACCACAAACCCAGGGAATCACAACTCCACCCGTGCCAAGAATTCAACCACCAGCACACCAGCTCTCGCTCCATCCTCATCAACAACGAACTCTTCCTCGTCGGGGCACCACCGCCACCACAGTCGCAAGCGCATCGTTAGGAGCTGGATCGTGGGGTTAATCACCGGCTCGATCTCGGGCATCGTCTCCGGGGCCGTCCTCTCCCTGCTCTTCCGGCTACTGTTGAACTACATCCGCGGGAGGTACAAGAACCCTGGCGGCCCTTCCATCTTCAGCGCCAAGCACATCAGAGGCGCCGAGGATCTGGCCTTCCTGGAAAAAGACGACGGGCTCGCCGCCCTGGAGATCATCGGCCGGGGCGGGTGCGGCGAGGTCTACAAGGCCCAGCTCCCCGCCGACCCCAGGAAGCCGGACCAGCCGGGCACGGTCATCGCCATCAAGAAGATCATAAAGCACAATCCCAACGGCGGCGAGCCGACCTCCGACGAGGAGAGCCGGATGCTGGACAAGTGGATGCGGCAGATCCGATCGGAGATCCAGACCGTGGGCCACATCCGCCACCGCAACCTGCTGCCGCTGCTGGCCCACATGATCCGCCCCGACTGCCACTACCTCATCTACGAGTACATGAAGAACGGCAGCCTCGAGGCGGCGCTTCGCCAGGTGCGCGACGGCGAGCGGGAGCTCGACTGGCTGACGAGGTACCGTGTGGCGCTCGGCGTCGCTTCCGGCCTCGAATACCTCCACGTCCACCACAGGGCCCAGATCATCCACCGCGACCTCAAGCCGGCCAACATACTGCTGGACGACGACATGGAGGCGCGGATCGCGGACTTCGGGCTGGCCAAGGAGATGCCGGACACCAACACCCACATGACAGCCTCCAATGCGGCTGGGACGCTGGGCTACATCGCGCCGGAGTACGCGCAGACGCTGCGGTTGACGGCCAAGTGCGACATCTACAGCTTCGGGGTGATCCTGGCGGTGCTGGTGGTGGGGAGAATGCCGTCTGACAGCTTCTTCCAGGACACCGACGAGATCAGCCTGGTGCGGTGGCTGAGGAACGTGATGAAAACGGGGAACCCGGTGGCTGCCGCCGTGGATCCCAAACTACTGGGGAACGGGTACGAGGAGCAGATGCTGCTGGTGCTACGGATCGCCATCTTCTGCACCATGGACGACCCCAAGGTGCGGCCCAACAGCAAGGAGGTGAGGACGATGCTGGCGCAGATAAAACACTAACAGGCAAAGCGGTGCAGTAAATTTCCAGATATGTTGTGGTGAGTGAGGTCTCGGTTGCTTGGATGCATGCAGATCATGTAGGTTTATCCACGTAAATTTAGAAAGAAACACTTATCACCATCTGCTACGAGGTGAATATTCCTGATATTTTTCTTTTTGCTGGAAATAAGGATATTAATATTATCGGTATATAATTCCACACCAGTCTGATCGATCCGTGTTCGGCAGCCTACTTAAGAAGAAGCACAATTATTCAAGTAGAACACAACATGTGTGAGCTACACATATTTATAGTACAGCAGAGGATTGTAAAAAAAAAAAATGAAGCTATGCTTTAGTCCTTTAAAAACAACTATTGCCTTAAAAGGGACTAATTAACAAGGAATAATTTATAATTAATTTTGTCTTCGAGTGTTAATAATTTGTCTACATGAACAGTCTCTTGTGAGATTCTTGACCTAAAATTACTCAACTATACGCTTAAAATACTCGAAGTAATCAATCTCATTTACAAAAAATGAATTTGAGTTGGTATTAATAAAAACTTCATCAATTTATGTTTTATGTTTGTAAATACCTCGATATGCTTGATATCCTCGATACATTTGGTATAATTCAATACCTTAATGCACTATATATCGGTGCTTAATATACTATATATCGGTACACTCAATATACTATAGTATGATACTAATTAACCTGTCAAATGATCAATCACAATCACAACAACCATCTTAGTTCTTGGTCGCCACTATGCACAAAGCTTGTGAAAGAAAAAAGTGCAATCCATAACCCACAATAAAAGCAGCCAGTTGGTCATGTTTATAACAGTTCTAATCCTAAATTTAGCAAGTGTAGCTATAATTAATATGACCTGGAAAGCCATCTTCAGAGTTTTCAGGTGCTGTTCTTCAAGCTCCATGCAGGGCACTGAACTCAAATGAGGAAAGAGGGCTGTGTATCCTGAAAAAGTCTCTACCTGTGTGTGATGGTACTCTTAGAAAGTCTGAACCTGCATCATTACTGGTAAAAAAAACCTTTAAACTGCTGTTAGTTTCTGTATAGAAATAAAATAATGTAGCACATTAATTCCTAACAGGAACAGGCATGTATCCAGTGAGGTTTTGTGATGATTATACTATTTGTTTCATTCAGTTAAATATGACTTAATTTAATCCAAAGGATAAAATTGTTTGACTAATTTACTTTACTTGTGTTTGGTACTGGTATTGTTCTATAATCAATTCAGAAAGTTGGTGTCATGCACAAACTAAAACTAAGAAAAAAGATACTGATGGTGAACACAGAACAATAGTAAAAGCATAAATTAATTGCTCCAAACATATTTGTCATGTTAGGGACAATATTACCAGGACACTGAAAAAGGATAATGATGGTGATCAACGAAGCGATAGCACAAGCATATATTTATTGCTCCATACATATTTGTCATGCAAGGGAAGTCCTATCTTTTCTACAGTCATCAGGATAAAGTTGCTCTACCTGCACAAATTGAGATCGATACTGCTTAAATATTTGGTCATTTACTTCCCTACTGCTTCTGATGATCTTGAACCACTGGTTACCAGGATTGCAAGTTCCATCTAGGCTTAGGCACTTGCATCGATTTGTCATGATAGTGCCATTGTCATCGATGTCCAAGCACACGTTGTTGCCGTTGTTAGTGAGATTGGATGAAATATGCATCTTGGAGCTGGATATCAGATCCCATTTTGCAGTGGAGACCTTGCAACCGACTCCCAGCTTTGCTGGTTTGCTCACACCTTCAGGTTGCAAGCAATATTTGGTGCCTTTTAGCACTAGATTTTTCTGTCTGGTGTAGCTCCAGGCACTTGATTCTGCACATTGGCCCAACTGAAGCTGCTTGAGTTGAGAATTTGTCACAATGCAAAGTCCAGTTGACGGATGGAAAATCATGTTATATGATGAACTTTTAGGAAGACCAGGACCTGCATCATAAAGGAAAGAAGTTGTTGCTGTCAACACATTCAGCATCGCTCTAAAGTAGCGGCATTTTGCAAAGATGTTCACAATCATAACCCACTATTAATTTGGTCTTTACTGGTTAAAGCGACTCATGGATCAAGTGTTTACCTTGAAAGGGAGATTGTATAGCAGAAAGTCTCTGAATAAAGCTGGAATTTCTAGCCTTGCACCAGTCCCAACTCAGAGCTCCATATGTCTCATCTAGTCCTAGTTGCCCTTCTCTAATATAATAACTTCCTTGCAATGCCCAAAGAGCCCAATCTATATCCTTTTCAGCCGCAAAACTCAGAAAGCAGCTGAGGAAATGGTTGTCAGCCTCGTTTACTCCTCGTTGATCGATCCCAAACTCAGATAGGAACAAGGGCCATCCTTGCTCTAATAAGAACCCTCCTTTTCTCGTGATGTTACCAATCACCATTGCACAAACTTCATTAGGATTTTGACTCCCCCAGTCACCTCCATCTGAGAATCCATACCAATGGTACTCAAAAACAAGCTTCTTGGTGAAACTTAAATTCACTTGTTTTTCAGACAGGAAGCTGAGGTCTTTGTCATAATCTAGACCTGATAGTATGACAAGAATGTCCGGGTTTGCTGAATGTACGATCTCTGCACCTCTTTGCATGTACCTAAGTTTTAATAAGGAAGGAGAAAATGGTTATTTCTTAAACATTATGATTTGTCCAAAGAATAGACTTACTAGAATTCTTTACCTGTACCAGAGGCTAACGTTTTGCTTTGGCCCTCTGAGCTCATTCCTCAAGCTCATGCCAACCACACTTGTTGAGCTGTTGAACATTGTTGCCATCATTTCCAGACCTCTCAACCATTCATCAGGGTCAAAATACTTGTCCCCAAAGAAGCCATTATCATCATACTTGCTGCAACACCAGCCTGGCTTACTTATCTGGTTGTCCAGTATCACCATGAGGCTGTTGCTGGCTAGATTCGAGACAACAGCCTGTTGCATTTTTTTTTTTTAAATTTAAATTTAATGTGGAGGAAAACACTCTAAAATTGATTTTGAGGGAACAACTTTCGTAAAATGTACAGCATGAAGTACATGTCTTTAAGAGTGATTAATGCACAGAGTACTGTAACATAAACAGCTATAATGTATGCACAAGATTTAGGTGTTGAACTGTAAGGATACTAGGAAACATATGGTAGTTTACAAGAGCAGTAACTATATAGGCCCTAATTTGTGCACTTAAAAATGTTTTAAGTTGCCAAAGCTGCCAAATCTAATTGACTAAAGCTCTCACTGAAAATTTATAAGTTCCAATATTACCCTAAATGGATTGTTCATATTTTGAAACAGCCAAAGAATCCTCATCTTGGTGTAAGGATCTGAAAGTTCAGAATCCATTTTTTGGTAACAAAAGATTGACTACAGTTTCAAGCTGATAACATCACAACACTGCCAATATTTTACAAGATGTGACTGTAATGTTCAGAGGTTCCCATTATCAACCACTAATTACACGCATAGATACCAGCTGATATGCAGCAATTTCTAATTACTATACCGGCAGAATAATAGGAGTATTAGCCACTCAGGAAATGGAAATGGTGCTTAAATTCAGATCTTCCCAGCTACTGAGATGGCATGGGACTAACCAAAGAGGCAAAAATGTTGTTTCCTGAAATTAAGTTACAGGTCTCTTAAATCTTTTTTCTTCCAAATCAAGAGAGAAAGAAAAAAAAAGGTGTTCCACATGCAATCAAGCTGTCAGGATTTCTCTGAACTGTGCTTAGTAACCTGCATTAATCCTATCAAGGATCAAACAGTGATAAGAAACATTTTGTATGCCTATTTTCGCTTCAAGTCCAAAATTTACTAAATTGAAGTGGTTTCATATCTTAAAGAGCGAGAGAGAGGGAGTAATTATAGTAGGGCCAGAAGCATATCTTCTACTTGGAGCAGACATTTCCCATCTAACCTTGAAAAAGAAATCTAAGCTCCCTTGTTTCAGGAGCTTATGGGAATAAAAGAAGGATAATTTATTGAAAGAAAGACAAATCTAGCATTAATGCTAACCTATCAACACTAATCTCGGGGAAAACCAGCATCAAACACGCAACAGGTGGCCCAGATATTGAGGAAAGCGCATGAATCTAACCAAAGTTGAGCTTGGCTGACCTGGAAGGCCTGGACGAGGGTGAGGTCAAGCAGGCCGGGGTTGTTGACCCGGACGCCGGCGGCCGACTCCGCGAGGCCGAGCCGCTCCAGCGACTGCCGGACGGTGAGCGACCCGAACGAGGAGTCGGTGAGCAGGTAGAGAGGCCAGGTGAGCCTGACGCAGTTGAACCCCATGGCGGCCACGCTCTTGGAGATGGCGTCCAGGGGCTGCTTGCTCAGCCCCTCGGCCACCGCCGGCTCCAGGTGGGCCGCCCAGTTCACGCACGCCAGCTTCACCCGCCGTCCCTCACCGTCGACGACCCATCTCGAGCTCGTCGAAAGGGGGAGGGCGATGGGCGCGGGCGATGCGGTGGTGGCGAAGAGGAAGAGGAGAAAGAGTAGGGAGGGAGTCATGGTGATCGTGGAGCGGGTGATCGCCATTTTGCTCGAGTTCTTGGATCAGCACATCGGGGAAGGGATGGGGTGGAAGCAACAACACAGGTTGATTCCAAGGAATGGCTGACATTGATGTTTCAGCGGGAGTAGGACCGGTTTCCATAGCCAATAATAATAAACCAAAGCGCTTAATATTTAGGAACTTTTTTTTTCTTTTTCTTTTTCTTTTACTATGGATGACTCTTATAATTTTTTTAAAAAATAATAAAATATTATTTTATTATTTACAACACCACCTATTTTTTGATTTTTTTATCATTTAGATCCTATTCAATCTTCACTTGAGCACCCTACCAATGTTACAACGTTTTATCATCATCGATCACCATCATCTAACCTATGCTCTGACTCAACTAGTGGCCCCCTCGACATTATCCTAAGAAATAAGATGAGAGACTAGTTTTGAGATATTTATTTTTTTAAATAATATTATAAATAATAAAGTAAGATGGTAATAATAATCTTCTAAATAATAATAATAATTCTAAAAAGACCCTAATTTTAAGAAATTCTCGCAACGAATTCTTATTTTCAAAAAATTTCAAAGATTGCTTCTTCCTTTGTAAAATATAATTTCATCCCTAGTCGACTCAATACATGACTCTCTTACTCTCGACCCGTTACTTTCATCTGTCCGTTTCAACCTTCGCGTGCCTCCACCCTTTGTTTGTTGTATTCATCGTACTTGATGAAGAGGTTTGTAGGTGAAAAGACAACTAGGACAAAGTAATAATCTATTATAATTTTTAAGATATACTCATATATAAAAATAAGATACTGATTATATAGTTTTGTACAATTTGTTAAATTATAATATATATACATGTGAAAATATTATTTGCGCATTCTAATTTGAAACAAAAATTATATTTATCTTATTTTTCAGCTTCGCTAATGAAGAATGACAACTATAAGATTTTTGTTTTGTTTTTTTTTTTTGGGGGGTCATATTTTGTAACTCTTTTAACTGTTGAAGGGTTTAATAGGACAAACGTTGAATAACTAGAAACCTGCTTTATAATTTAAGATATGCTGCTCATGATATATGTAAATCTTCAGATAAATCTCTTGAAGAGATAGCATATATCTGTAGGTTCAGAATCCTTAGATGTTTTTATTAACTTTAAAATGATGAACCATTTACCACTTTTCTGATTCATATCCATTTAAATTTGATCGAGAGATTAGATTAGAGTATCTCTTAACGCTCAAAACCTTAAGATCTGTTTATAAGCAAATTAATGTCGTGCTCAGGTCTCTCATGCCCTGCTCACTCATACCTGCTCGTCTTCCTCAGTTCCTGCTCCATCATCGGAGGAGCCATCGAGTTCGTGAGGGAGTTGGAGCAACTCCTGCAATGCTCGGAGTTCGTGAGGGTGGTGAAGCTCCAAGGTCAGCGATGGACGCCCCTCCGCTGCCCAACCCGCAGCCATTTTATCCCCACCCCTCCTCCACCTTCCCCATCGCCGACCAAGTCAAGCTCCCTCGACATGGACCCCGGCGGAGGACAAGTCCTACCTCGCCGACATCGAGGTCAGGCTTCTGGGCTTCGACGCCATGATCAAGATCCTCTCTCGTCGCCGGCCAGGGCAGCTCACCGAGGACCTACAGTTCGCCATCCTCGACGCCAACATCACCAAGCCGTGTCCTCTACTCCTTCAACGCAAGGTAAACACTCTCGGTTCATCGCTCTTCCTCGAGTTCACATATCCCCATAACATGTACGTAAACCAAGTTACACCACACAATAAAGAAGCATGCATGTGTTTATGTTGTGGGGGGGGTATGGAGCAGTCGTTATCCGGCGACCAGAAGAGCCATTGTTTCCGGGACATCATGTCAGGGTGAGGGTTTCGAAGGAAACAGATACCACGGGTGGACTTTGGAGGTCAAATATGGGTTGACTTGCCAGGGATGGCTTTGTTGGTATTAGGGTGGGTGGCCAGATAAGGTCAGCAGGGCAGGGCAGAGGACTTGGTCCCACACATATGATTCCTGGAGATCGAGTTTTGTCTTCCACCTGCATCCATGAGAACTGAGTTTGATGATTGACTTGATTGATGTAAATATGGCTTCTTCTTCTTTTTTTTTTTTTTTTACACAGATGAGCAAAGAGACTATGGTGACAGTATGGAGTACGAAGCTTCGTTGATGCATGTCTAGTTTTGGAGCCTCTTATTGGCTCCAAAACCCTATTTATTTATTTATTTATTTTTTTGCCTGTCTTTTTTACACATCGTCATTGTAACTCTTCAGTTTTCGAGCTTTTCGATCGGGATAGGCCCCCTCTTACGTTTTTCTACATATAAAATAGTATAAAAAAATTAAATACTGAACAGTTTAAAAATAAAAGGTCACGAAAAGAGATTTAAATAGGGTTTTGATACGATCATTAGGAGTAAAAACAGATGAATAATTAATATATCTATTCTTTTAAATGTGTGTATATGTATATAGTCATGTGGCAACCTCTCATTGGCTCCAAAACCCTAATTAAATCCCTTTTCTCAGCCTCCTAAGTTCATGTACATGCATAATATATCTCACAATCTGTATGCAATAGTATAAAAACAAAAAGACGATTGAATACTAGAAAGCTTGAAAACTAAGAGTACAATGAACGATGTGTAAAAGGCTAAGAAAAGAGACCTAAGTAGGGTTTTGGAGCCATCATATGATGGCATAAATGAGTTTTCGAATCATAAGGAGTTAAAAAATAGATGAATGATTAATATATCTAAAATTTTTAAGATCTATGTTGTCATGTGGTTGCCTCTTATTGGCTCCAAAACTTTATTTAAATCCCTTTTCTCAACCTATTATACATATATATATATCGTTCACTGCACTCCTCAGTCTAGATTCTCCTACATTTATGTACATGTAGAATAGATCCTATTTTATAGTATAAAAATAAAAAAAAATTGAATCCTAGAAAGTGTGAAAACTAGAAAGGAGCAAAGTAAAAAATGTGTAAAAGGCAGAGAAAAAGGATTTAAATAGAGTTTTGGGGCCGTCAAATGATGGCATAAATGAATTATTTGAATCATAAGAGTAAAAAATAAATGAATAATTCATATGTCTAAATTTTTTTCGAGATGTATATTGTCTTGTGACAGCCTCTTATGGGCTCCAAAATCATATTTAAATCCCTTTTTTCAACCTCATTCATATCGTTCATTGTACTTCTCATTTCTTCAATCTATATACGTTCATTCATGTACATGTCCAATAGATCTCACACACAATAGTATAAAAGCAAAATAACTTTTGAATACTGAAAAAAATACGAAAACTAGAAAAGAGTACAGTGAATGATGTGTAAAAGACTAAGAAAATGAGTATTTGAATCATAAGGAGTAAAAACAGATGAATAACTAATATATATATAATAATTTTTCAAGATGTATATTACCAGTGGCAATCTCTAAATCCCTATTTAAATCCCTTTTTTTCAATCTCTTACACATCGTTTCACTTCTCAATTTTCGAACTTTTCAATCGAGGTAGATCCTCCTACATTTGTGTACATGGAGAATAATAGTATAAAAATAAAAATAAAAAGCCATTGAATACTAGAAGGCCCGAAAATTAGAAAATAATACAGAAAACAATACATAAAAGGTAGAGAAAAAGATTTAAATATGGTTTTGGAGCCGATGGCATAAATGAGTATTCGGATCATAACAAATAAAAATAGATAAATAATTAATTTATCTAAACATTTTTAAGAGCTTCACAATATAATGCGATTGGGATAAAGATAAAAAAATTTAAAAAATTTAAATTTCTATTCAAAGCTAGATCTGAAGCCAATTTCAATATATCATCAACAGAAAGATAAAGTAAAATGAATTTGTGGAGATTACAGTAAAATTCAATATATCATTTATTTACTGTAAGAATATATGTCACAAAATTCATTTTACTTTACCTTTTTGTTTTTGTTGATGATATATTGATTTACGTGGGCTGCATGTTATGCTGCCATGTGGCAGTCTCTTATTGGTATTTAAATCTCTTTTCTTAATCTTTTACGTATCGTTTTATTGCACTACTTTTCGATTTTGAAATTTTTAATTTTTATAATTCTTCTGTTTTTACACTGTTTTTATATTCTGTTTTGGTTCTGTCATACCATTACTCTGTATTCCTGTTCCAACATATAAATTTTTGATAATTAAAATTATTTTAGATTTAATTAGCTCTCCTATCTTATATCTTCTTTAATAACATTTGATTTTTTTCTTCTTTTCTTATTTTTTTTTATTTTTATTTTTTACAAAATAGTACTAGAGCAGTTATTTCTCAACATATCATAACTATGCTATTGGATATATAAAACAAATGGCAATGGGAGCTCCAACAATCCACCTCTTTCTGTTCCTCAGTTTTCATAGATAGCTTTAGGATTTATGGAATTCTTAACTGGTGATTTAAAATTTTTTTTAAAAGTGGAAATATAATGTTTGTTCATGTCAAGACAAAATAAAGGAATTTTAATTTATGTTATCATTCATACAAAGAGGCACCATTCGAGCAAACCACTCTCCTCGGCACCTATCATAATACCGTCGTCAAAGCCATCCCTGGCAAGTCAACCCATGTTTGACCTCCAAAGTCCACCCATGTTCGCTGTCTCCCTCGAAACCCTCACCCTGACATGATGTCCCGGAAACAATGGCTATTCTGCTGGCCGGACGACGACTGTTCCGTACCCACAACATAAACAAATGCATGCATGCATGCTTCTTTATTGTATAATGTAAATTGGTTTACGTACATATGCCAACGACATCTGTAGGATACAAACAATTACTACAATTTCTTCCTTTTTGTCTGAGCTCTTTTCTTGCTCTTCATCTTGCCATGAATCTATTTATCATACTGTGTTGGCGTCGATGAAGCTTAGGATCTGTTGGACCGAGTTTGCGATGTCCTCCGCGGTGCATCTGGTCTCGCTTGCAATCTGTCATGGGAGATGTGAGCTCGAGCGGAAGAGGAGGGGAGGAAGGGAGACGAACCGAGCGTGCTTACCTTGACGTTGAAGGAGTAGAGGACGGTTTGCTCGATGGTGGTGATGTTGGTGTGGAGGATGGCGAACTGTAGGTCCTCGAGAGCGGCGATGGTCTTGATGAGCTGCCCTGGCCGGCGACGAGAGAGGATCTTGATCATGGCGTCGAAGCCCAGAAGCCTGACCTCGATGTCGGCGAGGCAGGACTTGCTCTCCGCCGTCTCCTCGCGGAGGCCGCCGCCACCGGTAGGGTCGATGTCGAGGAGCTTGACTTGGTCGGCGTTGGGGAAGGGGAGTGGTGGATAGAAGGGCTGCTGCTGGTTGGGCAGCGGAGGGGCGTCCATCGCTGATCTCGGAGCGTCAACACCGCCGAAGAGCCTTCGTCTCTTTTGGGACTCCAGGCATTGCAGGAGTTGCTCCAACTCCCTCACGAACTCGATGGCTCCTCCGATGATGGATGCCTGATCTCCCTGGACGACACCAAAGGGACAGGAACTATAGTGTGTGCTACCGCTATCTGCTACTGGAGCGAGGAAGACGAGTAGGTGGCGTTCGTACCCTTTGAACGTATGAGCCGGGCATGAGAGACCTGAGCACGCGGAGATGCTCGTTCATCTGCCTCCTCCGGTTGCGTTCCACCGCGATGTGCGTCATCCTTTGGCTCTCCACCTCCTCGCTCGTCTTCAACGCCCTCGGCCTCTTCCGCCGGTTCTTGGCCTCCACGACACCTGCTGCTGCCTTATCAGTTTGGCCCACAAGGTGGAGGTGTTGCACCGACGAGGCGTTCTCCGAGGACCGGGCCTTCTTTTCTCCATCCTCCTCCGCCAGCATCCCGGCCTTGTGCTCCAAGCTCGTTCCGCCAAACCTGTCTTCCCCGACACCGACGACCAACGGGGGAGGAAGAAGCGGCAGGTGGGAGGAGGGGGAGGCGGAGGCCATCAAAGCGTCGTCGTGCAGCTTGTCGCCCAGCATCTGGAACTTGAGGAAGTAGTTCTCCTCCTCGGACGCCTTGGATTGGTGAAGTGCGAGCTTCGGCCCCAGCTCCGCGAACTGCATGACGTCCGCGAAGCTGAGCTTGTCGAGGGAGATCTGAGTCTGGGGGGCGGGATTGCTCAGCATATAGTTCACCATCTCGATGCTGTTCTCCGAGCTCTCCTGCGGCGCTGCGGTCGCAAAGCCGGCTGGATTGTTCGCCTGCAGCAATCAAAGTGAGGCCCGAAGAGAGACAAAGAAGCAAAGATACAAAAGGAGAGATCTGTGTGCGTATGGTGGTGGGCTCATCTACCTCTTTATCCATTATATATGATGATGATGATGATAGGAGCGAGCTGACTGCTATCAGGCCTGGCTGGTGCACATGGACAAAGGGTAGCAGTACAGGAAGACCGCAGCAGGGGGGGCTATGAGTCAAAGAAAGGTTTTACTTTACCGAAGGAAAGAAACCATGCATGAGCTAAGAAAGGAGGAAGAAGAAGAAGAAGACAAGGTGGAGACAGTGAGAGCAGGAAGAGAAGGAAGGAGGAGCATCTCGAGTTATAGGGCTCACGTAAGTGGGTTGGAGGAGGTGGAGGAGCCTTGTGGTGCATGCATTAATGGTAGCTAAGATGAATTCCACCTCTTTGCGCCTCTGTTTATTTATGCAGTTCACATGTTGCAGGCTCTCTTCCACCCCTTTTTACCTGCCACTTTTATCTTCTGGATTGTGAAGTTTGAGGTCAATCCACATACACTTGGACTGGAGATTAGTAGTCATTGCCACCGCTGGAACTCCTTCATATTATTCATTCATTCATTATTATTATTATTTATAAAGATAAGTGAATAAGTCCGGATTTGATGATATTAGGTATGATCAAAATATTCATTAATGTATCATCTAAAAATTTATCAGATAAGATTTCCTGCTCATACTACTTGATAAATGAGTTTGATATAGCATCCTCCATATAATGTTTTTAGGTATTATTATTATTGTTGTTATTGTTGTTGTTGTTATTATTATTATTATTATTATTATTATTACTACTACTACTACTACTTGAAAGTCTGATTGAAATTATTCATGTGTATGAGATGCATATAGAAGAATTAAGAGCATAATCTCATATTATTATAATAAAAATCTTGAAGGAGTCTGAGACATATATTAGGTCTGACACAGAATGTAGAATTGATGTTTAATTTGATATATAAATTATTAGGCTCAGATTTATCATTATTTAATTTGTGGCATGGTATCAGAGCCATACGAATAGAATTTGATATGAAATGAGTCAAATATGAACCAATAAAATTATTATTTGATTAAATGAAAATGAATCTCCGATAAAAATAAAGGCAATGTTTGAATTTTAAAAAATAAGTGGAAGGCAATTAATTTACTGAATAAAAATGAATGGCACATGAAGATGATGTACACAAAGTTTGAATTCTTAAGAACAAGTGGAAGACAATCAACTCACATGAGTAGAAAAAAAAAAAAAAAGATATGGAGAATATTATATGTGTGGGATGGACTGAGAGTATAACCCTAAACTATGAAATCAAAATTTTGGATTAAATTAGTACTTGACTTAATATACGTCAATCTTAGTCAATCCTACTCATACTTATTTTATTTCTCACAAGTCTAAAACAATTTTGGTTCAGCAAAAAGATAAAACTTTTGATGTATGTAGTATAAATTGATCCAACGCAGTTGTTTCCTATACTTTGGATTAGAAATATATATATATATATATATATATATATATATTTGTTTTCAGGAAAAGGAAAAGGAAACGAAGAAGAAGATTGCTAATCGTTTAATTAGTGTGAAAAAAAAGCATTCAATCTTTTTTTTTTTTGAATTTCCTGCTATTTGTGAGGGAAAAAATAGGTGGTAGAAATCAAACCAACTTTCTTCGTAGATTTATAATAATGTAATTTCTTTTGACAAATTAAATGATGGAAAACATCTGTTATTTACTCAGACATGCAACAGTATAATTATTTCAATCCTTCCAAATATGCCAAGAAAACCAATATATATATATATATATGTGTATATATATAGTTAGTACACATTGCTAAAGAAAGATGAACTGTGTATGAGAAAGTGATAGGCATAGGCCATCTGATATCATATTTAAATCAATCTTGTTTTGGAATAAATGCTGTGCCTCTAAAAATAATGAAAAGATTCACTTCGTAGCTAAAACACAAAAGAAAGCTATATTAAATATACATAGTTGCCAAATTACAAGCATATATTAAATATCTGAATTCCACACCATAGAGCAAGCACACGATGCTCCTAATTAAATAGCATCATAGATAAAGTTGTCATAAGACATCGCTTTGTCATCACCGTTGGATAAAAATGATCTTGATGATCGCTGACCACCCTGCGTTGACCGCGGTGCCTCTGACGTCCGTGAGAAGTTACAGCGAAAAGAGAGATCCGGTGGAGCCCAGCTGATGGTCAAATCAAATCACATGCCACTGTGACTCCAGCTCACCCCGTTAGAAGCGGAGTTGTGTGTTCCGGACGGAGGACGTCGGGATCCCATCCATCTCTCGTTTTAACTCACGGAATAGGGTACCCCATGGAACCCGTCTATCTATTGGATCTTACCGTCCGTCGGGTGGGCCCCCACGGTCCTGCATTCTGGAGAGGATCCGCAGTTACGTATACGCTTTGGGCTGTGGCGCAAAGCATATATATAACTAAACTATATATTTCTACATTGCAAATTACAAGTCAAGCATTTCAGGAGAGTCACAAACAACAAAACTGATAATAAAATTTGATGTACTTCTTCACATCATCAGTTGGTTTGAACTGAAATTTCTTCATGTACATTGAGTAGGTATAGTTTGTGACTTCATGTATTCATATTTATTGAGTGAGTATGGTTGGTTCTGACCCATGTGTGTTAGCTTGCTCGCACCAGTCTTGGTCGGGAAAGATGATGCTTGGTTGGACGGAGTCGAGAATTGGTGTATGTGCCTCGAGTCAGTCATCGATTCCTACAATAAGATCTTGTCGGGTGGGGGTCACGATGTGGCCCCTTCGAAGATTAAGTTAGAGGTTGGTCTGAAAGTTTGCGATCCCCCTGCTCCGTTGGGGAGCAGGAGCTTTTATACTGGACATTAAAGGTCGTTCGTATCTGACACCATTAATGTCTCTGTTTCTTACCATATCGTCGTACGCCCCCATGCCGTCTGTGGTCTTAGCAACATGGTGCATGTTTCGCTTGCTGCAGCTGTGGCGGGTCGACCTTATCTATGCTAGGTCGATCGTACCGGCGTCGAATCCACCATATCTGTGTCAGGTTGGCCATGCTGGACACCTAGTTATCCAAGAGTGAGAGGACGTGACAGCCAGACCAATATTTGTTATATCATTTTTTTCCTCCCGGATGACCTTCTCAAGGCTCCTGGTTAGGCCGCTGAAGATAAAGTCTTGTGTCGTGTTACTGATTTGTTGAGGTGTCTAACTGATCTTGCCATGGGAACTGAGTCGGGTGAGCAAGGTAGTTCAAGAGTTTTGCTGGCTGAGTGGGAAAACTCAGGAACTGAACTGGTTGAGTAGGGTGGCTCGGAAGTCAGACTGACCGAGCATGTCAATTCGGAAACTGGACTGGCCAAATAAGGTAACTCGGGAACTGAATTCGTCGAGCAAGGTGGCTCAAAAGTCGGACTAGCCGAGTAAGGCAACTCAGGAACTGAACTGGTCGAGCAAGGCAGCTCGAAAATTGAACTTGCCGAGCAGGTGAGCTCGAAAACTAGACTTGTCGAATAAGACAACTCAGGAACTAAACTGATCGAGCAGTGTGGCTCGGAAGTCAAACTAGCCGAGTAGGTAAGCTCAGAAATTGGACTGGCTGAGTAAGGCAACTCGGGAACTGTTCTAGTTGAGCTAGCTGAGCAAGGTGGGCCCACCGCCGAGTAAGGCAACTCGAATCGAACTAGTCGAGCAAGGCCAAACCGAACTAGCCGAAGGTGGTGGCTCGGAAGTCAAACCGCCGAGCAAGTCAATTAAAAACTAGACTAGCGAGTGGGGTAACTCAGGAATTGAACTAGCCGAGCAAGGTGGCTTGGAAGTCAAACTGGCCGAGCAGGTCAGCTCAGAAACTAGACTAGCCAAGTGGGGCAACTCAGGAACTGAACTAGCCGAGCAAGGTGGCTTGGAAGTCAACCGCCGAGGTGTCACCGTAAACTAGATCGCCAAGTGGGGCAACTCGAATCGAATCGCCGAGCGGGCTCGAAATCGAATCGGTCGAGCAGACAACTCGTAAATTGGATCGCCGAGGTGTCACTTGAAAACTGGACTGGTTGAGTAGGGTGGCTCAGAAACTAAACTAAAAATTTGGCCAAGAGGATGAACTCAGGTACAAATCATGGAGATTTGACCGAGAGGGTGAGCTTATGCACAAATCTTGGAGAGTTGGTCGAAAGGGTGAACTCAGGTACAAATCATGTAGATTTGGTCGAGAGGATGAACTCAGGTACAAATCTTAGAGATTTGGCTAAGAGTGTGAACTCGGGTACAAATCAAAGAGATTTGGCCGAGAGGGTGAACGTAGGCATAAATCTTGGAGATTTGGCTGAGAGGGTGAACTGGGGCACAAATCATAGGGATTTGGCTGAGAGGGTGAACGCATGCATAAATCTTGGAGATTTGACTGAGAGGGTGAACTCAGGCACAAGTCTTAGAGACTTGGCTGAGAGGGTGAACTCAAGCACAAGTCTTAGAGACTTGGCCGAGAGGGTGAACTCGGGCACAAATGATAGAGATTTAGCCGAGAGGATGAACTCGGGCACAAATCTTAGAGACATGGTCGAGAGGGTAAACCCAAGCACAAATCATAGGGATTTGGCCGAGAGGGTGAACTCGGGCATAAATCATAAAGATTTGGTCGAGTTGTTTGACAAAACCCCTCCCTTTTCTTTTTCTTTTTCTTTTTTTAATTAATACGTTGGCTTGATAGCACGTTAATGCGATAGGTCATTTCGAGGCGAGTTATTACCTTGCCTCATGAAGCTGAACTGACATTTTTTTGACTCTATAAGTTTCTTGCTTCGCCGTTGTGACCTCACTTCTCATTGGGTCCACATTTTTTGGTTCCTCTCGGGGCATCCCCCTTAGCCCTCTTTAGTCGATCTTTGCAAATAGGTCAGAATGATCTCCTCGGATTCCTCTAGCAATGCTAGTGTTGTCCCTTCCGCTGGGTCAGGAGGGATGAGTCCGGTAGAACCCGAGGCTAGCTCCTCGGGGGCGTCTTCTGGGCCTTCATCACCGGTCGACGTGAGGGTCCTTAGGGATTTGGAGGTTATGAAAGCGGGTCATGACCTTGACACGACGGTGACCGAGGGGTCACTTGCTACCATAAGGGAATCATACAACATCCCGATTGAGTATGGGTTGCATGTCCTGCTCCCTGGGCAGCATCCATATAGCTCGGACGCACCAGGTAATGCATCTCGGTTAATACTTTGGAGGCTGGACTCTAGTTTCCCCTTCATTCTACCATCGAAGAGTGTCTCAGGTGGTGGGGAATTTCCTCGAGTCAAGTGGTGCTCAACCCGTGGAACTACCTTATAGTGTTTTTGAGTGAGTGTCGAGAGGCTGAGATCCTCCCGACTCGAAACTTGTTCATGACATGCTTTCACCTCTGCAAGAGCTGTGGTAGCTATTATCTCATCGCCTATGTGATCTTTAAGGTTAGCGTGGCTCCTTCCAATAACAAGGGTTGGAAGGCACACTACCTTTTTGTCAGTGGTTCGAACTGGGGGTTCAAACTCGACTGGTCGACACGTCTGATCAGTAATGTTCCCCTATACTTATACGAGGAGGAATCCATCCTGATCGACAGACTAAAGAGAATTTTTTCCTCTTCTCATGCGATTAAGGAGATGATTGAGCTTTGACTGGTCGAGGTGGGGCTTAGCCCAACCTCTAGGGGTAGTACTTTTATTTTTATTTTTTGCTACTCCAACTTTTGAGGTTATCTTTCTAACCTAAGGGTCGGGATGCAGACCTGATGGATCTTAGTGATCTGTGCATAATGCCGAAGGTGTCTAGTGGGAAACCTCCTACAACTCGTGCTGCTGTGCTTGCTCGAGAGGTCAGTGGAACTCCATTGAATGAAGCTCTGAGGTCTTCCTCCAAGAGGCCATCTGATGGGTCGGCCCCATAATCCGGTGATCCTACCCGAAAGTATAAAAAGGTGAAGGTATTATCGAGAAGGCATAAGTCCCACCGTGATAAAGGGGGGTCTCGGTCACATTCGAAAGGTAAAGAACTGGCGAGGTTGGTTGAAGAGCTCGAGGCACCAGAGGAGTCGACCGAAGAAATCGTCGCACTAATCTTCCATCGCTTGAAATCCATGAAGGACCTGTGCAAAACCTCGGTTCGGAAGGACGATGAGGGGTAATACACCCTTTATATGTCCGATCTAGCTCTGCAAGACATGGACAAAAAGGTGCGAGTGAGGTGGGAGTCGCTAATAAATTTGACCAAGATCTGGGATGACCCAAGGTCTGTAGAGGAGTTAGAAAGGGGACTTCTACATCCATAGTTGGTGAGGGAGTTGTACACGCTCCCGTTCGAGGTGCTCCTCGCCCGAGCTGCCAAAGAGATGGTCCTGGTAAGTACTCTCTCATCTCGGCCTTTCAGGTTGTTCCTTGATGCTTTCTTGACAACTGCCATTTTATACAGAGCCACCACGTCCAAATGACATTATTCGACCGAGTCCATGATGCAGGTCGATCGATCACATTCATGGGCTACCAGATCACCAATCTCCAATAAGAGATTGATGCTTTGAAGTTGCGAGGGGGTCCGGAAGCTGTGGCCATGGCCGCGACCGAGGAACGGGCGACCAAGCTAGAAAAGGAACTTGAGAAGATAAAGCATGAGCGAGATGAAGCACTCCAGCGGCTCGAGACTTCTGATAAAAACTTAACGAAGCTCGAGGTGACTTCTTTGATGCCCAGAGGGAGCTAAAGGAGGCATGGGTCAAGGCTCATAGAGCAAACATGAAGGAATTGGAGAGGGTGTAGGCCGAGTTGCCGAGACGGGCGATCGATGACTACAAGGGCTCGGCTGGCTTCAAAGAAGGTCTTAAGAGAATGAGCCGCGTCTCGTATGAATATGGATATCGTGTTGCTCTGGCCCACTTCCACACTCTTCGTTCGAATTCGGAGATGGAGGAGAACCCTTTCACCATTCAGCCGAAGGATGATTCGGTGTCGATGGAGAGGCAATAGGCCTTTGATGACTTCGATTTGCCTGAGTCGTGACTCGATCTCCTTTTTGACTTTTTTTTTTGTGGGTTGGGCTGCATTATTTAACTTTTTGTAAGCAAAGACATTTTATTAATGTGATCATAACTTTCCTTCTCTCAAGTTCACTAAACAGATTATGTGTAAAATTTTTGAAGGTTCGATATGTGCCACATTCTGGGCAAAAATTGTCCTTCCATAGTCGCCAAGGTGCAAGTCCCTTCTCGGATGATGTCCATGACGCGGTAGGGACCTTCCCAATTCGCTATCAACTTTCCTCGAGACCAGGTTGGATCCCTGACCTCGGTTTTCCGCAACACTAGGTCACCCAACTTGATAGACCGAGGATGCACCCTGCGATTATAGAGCTTAGTGACAACTTTTTTGTAGGCTAATGTTCTCAGATGGGCCTCGGCTCATTTTTCTTCCATGAGGTCGAGATTTTCACGCAATTGCTTGCTGGAGGCCTCCTCATCGTGCATCTTGACCCAGATCGTCGGGTAGACCACTTTATGAGAGAGTATTGCCTCGGTTCCGAAGGCTAGACTAAAAGGTGATTCTTCTGTTAGGGCCTTCGGGGTTATCCTCGATGCCCGTAGTATGCTCGAGAGCTCTTCGGCCCAAGTTCTTTGAACCCTGAAAACCCTTTTTTTAACCCCTCAAAGATGGCCCGATTTGTTACTTCAGCAAGTCCGTTGGCTTGGGGGTGAGCAACCAAGCTAAACTTTAGTTGGATTCGGTAGCTTTGGCAAAAGACCTTAAACTTTATATTGTTAAATTATGTTTTATTATCGGTAATGATAACTCTAGGGAGGCCAAATCTGGTGATAATATTATTCCACACAAACCCTTCGACCTGCTTTTCGGTAATAGAGGCCAATGGTTCCGCTTCAAGCCACTTCGTGAATTAATCGACCCCCACTGTAAGAAACCTGTGCTGCCCCGAGGCTGGAGGAAAGGGACCAAGAAGGTCCATTCCCCACTAAGCAAATGGCTAGGCGCAGTCCGTGGTTACGAGCGGCGTCATCGGCTGATGCTGGATCCGTGCATATTTTTGGCATTGCTTGCAGTTTCACACGTAAGCTTGAGTATCCTTGTGCATAGTTGACCAATAATAACCCTGCCTAAGGATTTTGTGTGATAGGATACGGGTGCCAATATATTCTCCACATATTCCTTCGTGAACCTTGGCTAAGGTGGTGTGCGCTTCGACCGGGTGTAAGCATCGAAGTAAAGGTCAACTAAAACCACACTGATAGAGATGGCCATTAATAATGCAGTACCATGATTCAACCCTTTTAATTTGTCGGGCCATTGCTTTGTCTTCAGGGAGGGTTCCATCTTTCTTGAAGCAGAGGATTTCATTGATCTAGCTCTCCCCTTCTTCTGTCACGAACACATGAGCTGAGTTGATAGATGACCTGGGAATCTTAGCTACTCCCCATGGCTACATGTCGGTCCTGTGGGAGGATGCTAGCTAGGCAAGGGCGTCGGCCTGTGAATTCTCAGCTCGAGATACTTTGGCGATGGTGCAACACTAAAATTGGTTAATCAGCCATCGGGCTTCGGCTACGTACTTGATCATTGATTCCTCTTAGGCCTCAAAGTCACCATTGATCTTCCCTGCAACAAGCTGTGAATTAGTAAATATTTTAATATCTTCCGCGTATAGCTCGGTAACTATCTTTAGCCCAAACAACAATGCTTCATATTCGGCTTCGTTGTTTATGGCTTTAAATTCTAATCGAAGGGCATGCTTATAAATGTGATCGGAGGGATCTCTGAGCACCATCCCTACCCCTCCTCTTTCTAAGTTGGCCGACCCATCGATGTGCAGCGTCTATGCAAGGTTCGAGGTCGCCTGACCTTTCGAGATTGTGAGCTCCGAAATAAAGTCTGCTATTGCTTGACCCTTGATCGTCATTCTTGCCAAGTACTCGATGTCGAATTCTCCTAGCTCCATTCGGCCTACAGCATCAAATTTTGAAAAGATCTATCATAATGGTTGGTCAGTTATCATCTTGATAGGGTGCACCTGGAAGTATGGTCTCAACTTTCTTGATGCTAGGATCAATGCCAAGGCTAGTCTTTCGATGGGGGGGTAATGGAGCTTGGGACCGACCAAGACATGACTTATGTAGTAGACTGGTTTTTGTCCTTCTTTGCTGAGTTTCACCAAGCAGAGCTGACTGCTACGTCTGATACTACTAGATACAAGCCAAGGGGCTCTCCAACCTCCACCGATGCTAGCTGGGGTAGATGTGTGAGATGCTCCTTCAGCTGGTGGGATGTCACTTCACATTCTGGGGTCTATTCGAAGTTTATGGCCAACTTCAATGTTCGGAAGAAGGATAGACTCTTATCTCCAGCATGAGAAACGAACCGACTTAATGTCGCTAGCCTGTCGTCGAGTTATTGCACCTCTTTAACCATTTGGGGAGATTGCATCTTTAGTATCGCTTTTACCTTATCGGGGTTCGCATCGATTCCTTGTTGATGTATAATGAAGCCCAGAAATTTTCTAGATGTAACACTAAAGGTGCACTTAGTTGGGTTAAGGTGCATCCCGTGCTTCCTTAGCGTCCGAAATGTCTCTGCTAGGTCCGAAAGGTGGGCCTCAGCCTTTTGGCTTTTGACTATCATGTCATCTATATAGATTTCCATGTTTATCCCGACCTGATCCTTGAATAAACGGTTCACCAACCGTTGGTAAGTGACTCCAACGTTTTTCAATCCGAATGATATAACCTTGTAGCAGTAGGTGCCATGGTGAGTGATAAAGGCGATGTTCGTTGTATCTTTTAGAGCCATTCAAATCTGGTTGTATCCCGAGAAAGTATCTATGAAGGAGAGCAGTTTATGTCCCAATGTGGCATCAACTAGCTGGTTTATTCTTGGAAGCAAATAACAGTCTTTCGAGTAGGCCCGATTGAAATCAGTATAATCAATACACGTACACCAATTTCCATTAGCTTTTTTGATGAGTACAACATTAGACAACCAGGTCGGATATCTAACTTCTTCGATAAACTTGGCATCCAACAACCAAGCGACTTCATCTTCTATAGCTTTCTATTGCTCGAGAGCGAACCTTCGGGGGTGCTGCTTCACAGGGTGGGTGCCGGGTGTGATATTGAGGTGGTGCTGAGCAATTTCTAGGTAGACCCCTAGCATATCCCTCAAAGACCAAGCAAAAATGTCTGCATTTCTCCCTAGGAATTCCACCAATTGAATTCTTTGTTCTTCCGAGAGTCCCGAGCCGACCTTTACTATCTTGTATGGTCGTGTCGGGTCGAGGGGCACTTCTAATGCTTGCTCTTTCGGCTCAGGATCTTGGGTGTCCCTGTCAGGTCTCCAAGGGCCTGCGGTGGTTGTTGGGACTTTTAGTCTTTTGGGCAATGTTATTGCCGTCAAGTAACATGGCCTGGATTCACGTAGGTCGCTTTTCGCTTCTCCTACTCTCACTCTAGTCAGGAACATTCTGTGGTATGTGGAGATGACCGCCTTTAATCTGTTGAGGGTTGATCGTTTGATAATCACATTGTACACCGATGAGAATCCACCACTATAAACGTCACCATCAATGTTTTGGATGTCGGCTCCTCTCCAAATGTGACAAAAAGTGTAGTTGCTCCTAAAGGGGAAACATAATCTCCCGTGAACCCTATCAAAGCAGAC
The DNA here is from genome assembly GCA_021527575.1 of Ensete glaucum. Lineage (NCBI taxonomy): Eukaryota > Viridiplantae > Streptophyta > Magnoliopsida > Zingiberales > Musaceae > Ensete > Ensete glaucum. The sequence continues at coordinate 44,463,925 of CM038552.1, forward strand.
GTCATGGAAACGAAATCTTTGTCAATCAATCCCAACTTTTGGAAAGCATTAAGGTACATAATGTCGATTTAACTTTCCGTGTCGATCATGACTCTTTTCACACGGCCGTTTGCCATTCAGGTCGAGATCACTAAAATGTCATCATGATCGGGGTATTCTTCATCTTCCGACCCAAAGGCGATGCTGGAGTTGCCATCATGTTTCGGTCTCTTGCCCATTGTTGTTCATGTATAGGCTTTGCGTGCTAAAGAGCTATCACCACCGGAGGCTAGCCCCCCGATAATGATGTTGATCTACTTTTCAACCGGCTCCTTTAAACGAGGTGATGAATCCCTGGGGGGTTGCTTGTCGGGGTGGTCATGGACATAGCGACACAAATGTCCTTGTCGAATGAGGTCTTTGATTTGAATCTGTAAGTCACAAGACTCCTCTGTGTCATGACTATACTCCCTATGGAAATGACAGTATATTCTTTTGTCGTGCCTTTCTGACTGTGCCTTCATTAGGTTGGGAGTTTTTAGGAGCCCTTTCTCCTGAATCTGAAGGAAAATTTCTGTTTGGGTTGAGTTGAGGGGTATCGGTGACGGTCTCGGCGGCAACATATCCAACCTGTCGACCCTTCTTTTGGGGGATCCCGAGGGCTGTCCTCGGGATTGTTTAGCTCGAGGCTATTTCAACTCGTCTCGCTTGCCAGCCACTAATGCTTCAGTTGCTATGTATTGATGCGCTCGTTGTAGCATTTCGGGTACCATCACGAGTGGTTGCTTGATCAATGACTAAAAAAACCTTGATGGCTTAAGCCCCATCAGGAATGCCTAAATTGCGAGGGAAGGGTGCACATCGGGCACTCCTAAAACTTGCGAAGTGAATCACCCAACAAAACTGGGTAAGAGATTCTTTATTTCCTTAAGCCAACTGGAGGAGTGATGCAGTGATGGGTTTTGGGCGTGCGCTCACTAAGAAATTTAACTCAAACTCTTTTGCTAATGAATCAAACGAAGAGATTAAAGAGGGTTTGAGTCGGCTATACCATATTCTGGCCGATTCCTTTAGGGTGGTTGGGAAGGCTCGACACATCAACATATCAGATGTGTCATAAAGGGCCATTTGAGCTTGGAATGTTGCTACGTGCTTGGTCGGGTTGTAGCTACCGTCATAGAGTTTAAGAGAGGGCAACTGAAGTTAGCCTATAGGAGCTTGTCTTGTATCTCAGGGGTGAACAGGGAGCTGCCTTTTCAGCTCTCCTCAAACTCCTCCTTAGATTTAAAGAATTCCTTCTGAACTTCGTCCAATCGCTGATGGACTTGACGCACTTGTTCACTCAACAAATCTGTGGAATCGGAAGAGAGAATGTCCAAGTCGGGACTCGCTTGAGCGGAATCTCGAGAATGCCACCACGACTGTACAGGTATGGTGGCCAGGGAATATGATCGAACTTCAGCTGTCGGGCGCTATGGTCCTTCCACGTCGGGTTGATCTTCCCGAATTGGGGCCATAGGAGATTCCACCCGGAGGGGTGCTGGCTGGGAGGCCAGTTGTTGGGAGGTTATTGATTATATGAGCTGAGGCAAATATGGCACAATGGTCTACACCATTCTAGCTAATGCCTGAACGTGTTGAGTAAGACCGAGGAAGGCCTTCGTGGTGACGACGGGTGGTCCAAGGTTCACCACGGGTAGAGAGAACCCTAGGTCAGTCAACATCCTCCAATGGCGGTTCGGGGTTGGTGCCGATGTAATAACCTCCTTCACTCGGGGAAATGAGTTTGATTCCCTGAGATGCTTTGTATTACCATTGCTCGACGGGTGCTCTTGCAATATAGGCCCTCCTTCTAGCGCCAAAATATTAATGTAAATCTTTCGTGTCCGTCGAGTAAGCATGCCTCCATGTCTGCTAAGTGAGCATGGTTGGTTCTGGCTTGTGTGCACTTGCTTGCCCGATGTCAGTCTTGGCCGAGAGAGATGGTACTTAGTTGGACGGAGAGGCCTCCAGGATTGGATCGAGTCGAGAATTGGTGTATGCGCCTCGAGTCGGTCATCGGTTCGTACAAGAAGTCATTGTCGGGTGGGGGTCCTAACGTAGCCCCTCCGAAGATTAAGTTAGGGATTAGTTTGAAAGTTTACGATCCTCCTGCTCCGTTGGGGAGCAGGAGCTTTTATACTGGACATTAAAAATCGTTCGTATCTGAGACCATTAATATCCCTGTTGCTTATCATACCATCGTACACCCTCATGTCATATGTGGTCTTAACAGTATGGTGCACGTTTCGCCTGCTATAATTATGACGGATCGATCTTACTTATGTCACGTCGATCATATCGACTCCGAATTCATCGTATCTGTGTCAAATCAGCTATGTTGTGTCAGATCGATGATGCTGAAAGCCTAGCTATCCAAGGGTGAGAGGAGGTGGCAGCTTGTATATTAATTTCCATTCATTTTAATGGTTTGTCCCTTTTGCATATTGCTGCTGATTTCTCTTTACTTCATCTTTTCTCGAGTTTTAATGAAGTTTATGCAGATTCTGCTGCATTCAAACTTTTCCTTTTTTTTTTGAATTTCCTGCTATTTGTGATGAAATAAATAGGTTGTAGAAATCAAACCAACTTTATTCGTAGATTTATCATACTATAATTTCTTTTGACAAATTAAATGGTGGAAAACATCTGTTATTTACTCAGACTTGTAACAGTTTGATTATTACGATCCCTCCATATTCCAAAATGCCAAGAGAACCCAATAATAAACCCTATATATATATATATATATATATAGAGTATACATTGCTAAAGAAAGATATGCTGTGCCTCTAAAAATAATGAAAAGATTCAATTCGTTGCTAAGAATAATGAAAGCCTCTTGTATATACTTGCCAAATTACAAGCATATTAAATATCTGAATTCGACACCGTAGAGCACACGATGCTCTTAATTAAATAGCATCATAGATAAGTGTCATAAAGCATCGCTTGTCATCACCGTTCGATAAAAAACGCTCTTGATGATCGTTGACTACCCTGAGTTGACTGTTGTGCCTCTGATGTCCGTCGGTCCATGAGAAGTCCAACATACCATGCATCAAAAACAGTGAAAAGAGAGATGCCGGTGGAGCGCAGATGGTCGTCAAATCACATGCCACTGTGACTCCAGCTCACCCCAGTCGGCCCGATTCATCATCAAGCGGAGTTGTGTTCCGGACGGAAGGCGTCGGATCCCATCCATCTCTCCTTTCAATTTACGTAATAGGGTACCATCGAACCCGTCAATTTCTTGGATCTTACCGTCCGTCGAGTGGACCCCACGGTGCTGCTTTGAATTACCCATGATGCTTTCTGGAGAGGATCCGAGACCGAACTCAGTTCCGACAACGGCCGATTTAAACCGACCTAACCCTCGTGAAACGCCACTTGCGCTTGTTCTCCCGTCACCGCTGCTCGCTCCTCGTTCCGCGAAGAGCTCACCCTTCTCTCGCGTCGTCATCGTCGTCGCCTCCGTTCGCTACCCAATCCGAAAGCCATAAGGGAGACGATCCGAAACTTCTTGGCTCCGACCGACGAGGAACCTGAGGACCCGCCCGCCATGGATTCCGCGGGCTTTGCCGAGGTTCTCCGCTCCGCGCTCAGCCACATTCCGGAGGAGCGCATGGCCGCTGAGGATCTCCTCAGTAAGGTGAATTACCTGCCCTTCGGCTGATATTGATGTATCGACCGGTGGTCATTTGGTGATCGTGATCGGTCTCTGCTGTTCTTGATGAGCTGGATTACTGTGCGATCGTGGGCGATTGTGTTCTTGTTTCGTATCTGTTATCTCTGCTGCTATTTTGATTTGGTACAGACGTAGATTTAAGATTCTTAGGGACCTTATGGATTCTATCGGTTTACTATATACTATTCACTTCCTGATCGATTGTTGATAATCGAATGCAAGTTTTTTGGAGTCCTGCACTGCACTCGGGTTTCAGGTGGCACTCGCACGCAATCGCTAGACTGCAATTCGACTAGTGGTTTTGCCCGCAGCATCGTGGGAGATTGTGTTCTTGGTCCGTGTCTGTTCTCTCTGCTGCTATTTTGATTTGGTGCAGACGTAGATTTGAGATTCTTATGGACCTTATGGCTTCTATTACGGTGTACTATATACTATTTCATTTGTTCTTTGATTGTTGATCATCGAATGAAAGTTTGTCCTGCATTGCACTCGGGTTGCAGGGGGCAGTCGCACGCAATTGCTAGAAAGCAATCTGACTAGTGATTTGCCCTCAGCAGAGCTCACTGGTGGCGAATGTCCATGTAAACAATCCAAAATAGGGTTTAAAGCTTCTCGTTCTTGTTCTCAGAGGAATCTTGGTCTACTAATTTGGAAAGAACAATTACTTTCGTTTGAGAAAAATGGCCTATCAGCCGCTTTGTGTATGATTTCTTGTTTTCTCTTGACGGTATATAAATCTTTTAAAGTATATATTAAATGTTCTTTTTTTTTTTTACTTTCTCCAACATGTTTGTTTAGCAAGGTGCTGTCTCTTCACACGTATACCTTCTTTTCTGTGATCTAATCATGCTTCGGTATAGTCTTTGTCCTTCTTGTATGAGATGGAATTTTCCATTCACTACTTCTTTGTTTGTATTGCTCATGCTTGCCAATTAGACCAGGATGTGGGTATGACCGATACTTTTGTAGCAATGAGGCTTATTGAATGTCATTCCATTAAGCAAATGATACAAAGGACATAAAAAGGATGGACCAGCAAAAACAGTAATACAGAGTGCAACATTACTTAAACCAACCACAAAAAAATAATTTGTAAAATATTTCCAAGGCATATTAATTCTCCAAGAATAAAACCAGTAGAAAATGTATCCATTAGATCAAGAGGCTCAAGTGCCTGTTGCAAAAGATCTTGTTCCTTGCTCTCCACATCATCCAGCAAGTAGTCATAATAACACTGTTTGGAATGTTGGGTTAGTAGCCCCATATGATTTGCAAATGTATCATGCATTTTGCTGACTTTAGTAGCCTTTAGATAAAAATCGGACAATCTTCACAAGATCATCATCAAGGATTAAATGGAAGGCAAATGTATCATGCATTTTGCTGACTTAGGAGCCTTTAGATAAAAATCGGACTATCTTCGCAAGTTCATCATTAAGGATTAAATGGAAGGCATCAACACCAATAGTTGGATACGATGCCAATGTTTTGAGGGAATCCAGCCTTTAAGGAAGAGAAGGTCAACAATATGAATTCTTCTGAGTCCCCTGGCCTGTAACAAATGGAAACTGTAGTTCCAACTTATTTTGTTGAACAATTAGAAATCAAGCTTGTTAATGAGCTCCTCCCGGTTACATTTTAAATAATGATAAATTCTTTGATGAGCAGTAAAAAACATAAAACTAAGATGTTTCATTAACCTCTAAAAGTAGATCTATATTTCCATAAATTCTAACCTTTTACAATAACCCATTACTGTTCCCTTTTGGGAATCACATATTGTTCAAAGGTCTTCTTTTACATGTTTATTTTTGTTTTATTCCTTTGTTGTTGTAAAAGCTACTAAGATCTTTCTAGCCAGGTATGCAGTTTGGAAAGACTTCTAAGGTCGCCTTCTCCTCGTCTGAGGTGACGAGGAAAAGAGGTGACGAGGAAGAGCTCCTCCCAGTCACATTTTGTTTTATTCCTTTGTTGTTGTAAAAGCTACTAAGGTCGCCTTCTCCTCGTCTGAGGTGATGAGGAAAAGAGGAGGATGCCTTGGCGACATTGCAAAGGCTTCTCCTCATCCGTGCCAGGAGAAAAAAAAGAGAGGTGGCATCGCCTCTTTTTTTAAAGTTTTATGTTTTATATATATATATATATATATATATATATATGTTGGTGTGGTACCAAATTTTGTGAAACCTGCTTTCTAGTATCTTTCTAGCAAATCTATCTTATCCATTATTATGGTTGATCATTGGTTTCCTGCATAAGCACCATTTATTTATTCTTCAAAGTTTCACAATTTTAAATAATCGTATTTCTCCCTCAGATCTAGTTGATGAATATCCTGATAAATTTAAACTGACATTGGTTCCTAAGATGATATAATCGTATCTTTCTAGTCTACCTTTGCCTTTCAAAAAATTAGACTGATATAACCGTCTGGTCATTTAACTTCTAATTGGTGAATTGTAGATGACATGAGATGTCAAATATGTTATTTTACTCATTTACTGACACTGGTTCCTAAGATGCTGTTTGCAGCTGCACTTGCCATAATAAAGTATCATATTAGACCCAACCACTAAGCTGCAATAATTACAATGTTGACTTATTGTCCATTCAGTTCTGGCCCAATTAATTAGCTGAAAAACACAAAATTTAAACAAGTTAACTATGTAAATTCTGGTCCAATTTAATTAGTTGGAACACCATAACTAAGTTTAAATAACTTAGTTATGGGCTTTTGCATTTTCATCATTCTCCTTCATTTCAAGCATTCAAATACTGTCTGCCAAACAATCATTCATCTGTTGATCCAGACAAAAGGTCGAAAGACAAGATTAAGCATAACACAAGAGGAAGTCCCATGCAAGATATTTCTTTTTCTTATTCTTGCCTTTGTATGTAGTTTCATTTGCTGTGACAAATTCAAAATTTCATTTCAACTGCTACAGTATACACCACAGCATTTGGTGAACTTACTGCACATCATAGGAGATGGTGCTGATGATATGGCTGTGCGTCAAGTGGCCAGCATTCATTTCAAAAACTTTGTGGCTAAAAACTGGTCACCTCATGAAGCTGGTATGAATGACAAAACCGAGGTCAAAACTCATACAACTTGACTTTATGCTAAACAATAACACTTTTATTGTCCTTTCCAGGGGAGCCTCCAATGATACCAGAGAATGATAAGATAATGATCCGAGATAATATTCTTACTTTTGTTGCTCAAGTTCCTCCTTTGTTGAGGTATATTAATTATAGATTTGGCTGTGATTTTTTCACCTCAGACACCTTTAGAGACTTCTTCTACTGGAAAATTTATCTTCCATGGGGCAACTTTTGCTTACCCATGCACGGTTCTGAGTTTCTTTTTTTTATCTTTGCAAAGTTATATTTTTCCTTGGTGTCCCTCCAATTATTTCTTTTGTATGCAACTTTCTGAGGACAATTTTCTAATTTCTCATATTCCAAATTCTTATAGAAGTATATGAGTATCTTTTAATAGTCCAATGATTAAGTTACAACTTAGTAAGGTACATATGTAATCTGATGCTGCTAAAAGTTGTGCGTATGCAATTTTCTCTTTTCATGACATATAATTTAACTTTTTAATTATTCAGATATATATATTTCTGTAGTGCTTCATAAATCCAGTAGTCAGCTCATGTTTCTGTTCTGATTAGATGCTTTTATCTACCCCAGGCAGTCCACTGTTTTCTTTTGCATTTCTTTGTTGCTTCTTCAGATAGGTGTTGCTTTTAAACTTCTACACTCATTAAAATCTTTTCCATGCCTATTACAGTACTTGTCTCTACTCCTTTCTATTACATCTTGGTTTGATTGTACTATGGTTCGCTTTATCGGTCTGTACTAGTATACCGACTAACTATCGGTACGGTATGTATCGAACTATATTGAGACATATTTAGCGTACTGACACATGATACATGGAAGGGTACTCATATACCACTCACACTAGTCCCCTATTAGATTAGTACATACTACCGTACTGAGCAGTATGCTACAGTATGGTGAACCTTGAATCTAACTACATTGATAGGCTAACACTTTTCTTTATGATTAATGAGGTTCTTTTATTATAAAGTTGCCACTTTCCTCTCAAGTCTGTATAGGTTTTTTTTAAGGGCTACAGAAGAGAGTTAGGTCATTTAACTGCAGTAGCTCAGATAAAATTTTTTTGCAGACTGAACTAGCTGTAATTGGGTTGTTAAAGGCCGTAATAAGGGTGTCTTGCCATGTCAATGATTACTTCTGTTGTTTTTCCCGCCTTGCATCATAAATTTTTTTATTGAGTACCCAATTATCTAAAATGTGGATTATTGCAAGTTCAACTGTACTATCATGGTATACATTTAATCTAGTAGTAAACATTTGCAAAGTGCCATGTTGATTTGTTCAACATTCATGTATATTGGACACTTTTGTTCTATAAGAACATTTCTTAAAAGTTCTTTATATTATTGCTTTAATATTGTTTTTGACATTCATGTTTGCGTCACACAGAATACATCTTGGAGAATGTATGAAAACTATCATCCAATATGATTATCCTGAACAGTGGCCAGGTCTTCTTGACTGGATTAAGCACAAGTTATCAGATCAGCAAATATTTGCAGCTTTATATGTATTGAGGGTTTTGTCTAGGAAATACAAGTAAGTATATCTACTGACAAAGGAATGGTACTTAATTGGCCTTTTCACCTTTTATCCATATATATCTTAATTGGTTTGTTCATTGCAATTTGGTAAAGTTCAACCTTGTGATTCAATATTCCAAGTTCAGTCCTAAAAATGAGGTAAGGATTTTAGTACTAAACGGCAAAGATTGCTCTTTTGTTGAAGCACTAAGGTGGCTGATAATTAGCATGCCCATGTTGTTGTTATGGTATATATAGACTGTTAGGCAGATTATATTCGAATGCACTAGATGCATGCTGCTGGGGAGAGAGAGCATTAAAAACCATAGCTAGATCATGTTAAAGCATTTGGAGATGTGATCATCCAGTTCTTTCATCCAGTTTGGCTGGCGCCCAGGTTAGTTCAATGTAGAAAAGCTACTAACAACATGCAGATTGGAGGCTTTGACAAAAAAAGAGAAAAGAAAAGAGCACTGATGTCAAACATCAGGTACCTAATGGGTGGGCCTCTCTACCTGCCTTCATATCCAGGCCTTAGCCATACGTTCCTACTTATTATCCCATATAACTTCCAAAAGTTATCCATTTTTTTTCGAGTGAATGGTTCTTAAGCCAGTTAACTAGTCATATCTATGATGTAAGTTAATCTTGGTGCAACTTGTCATTTGCCACTTGAGACCCTCTTTATTGTTTATGTTGGGGGTTGGCTGGTCTCTGTATGTTTATGGTTATCAGTAGCATACATGGGAATGCCACTATGAAAGAAAAGCCTTGTTGAGCTAGGAGGGTTGTGCAATTTCTTTTCCTCTAGTTTTCTTAATCTTTGCATACTTTATACTCTTATCCTACCTTGTAGGTTTTCTTCTACCCTCCTTCTGTAGTTATGGCAGACCAGTGGTAATTTATTTCTGATCTCTGTTGTAGTCCTCCATGGGAAACCTATGGTGGTTTGCAATTTGTACTAGTTTCTTGTTGGTGTTACTTTAGTCTGTGTCGTCTTTATTCTTTTCCTACCTTCTAATCCTACATCTATCTTCCTGCAGTTACAAATATTTGCTTTAATTTTTGCTGGTTTCTATTATTGCTATCAATAGGAAAATTTAGCAGTTTGTAATGCTGAAGTTTTTAGCAGTATAATTAGCCATATTGAAAAGAAATCTTCATAATCCAGAAACGACAAATGGCTGATTGTGTCACAAACATTTTACTCAAATAGTCTTTACACTTAGGTGCCTGTCAAGTATTTGCAAGAGAAGGTTTGCGGCTTCAATTGTTTTGTGGTGCATCTGAGTTTCTTAATGAAATAAGAGCATCTTTAGTAGGCAGGTAGGCACTCGGTCTTCTGTTTATTAATTTTATTTGGTTATTCTTTTATATTCTACCTAGTTCTCCCCTTCTGTTTTTCTGCAGTTAAAGCAGATTAACAGTAGCTGGGAATTTCAATGATCTCTGTTCTGTTATTTGGAATTTCTAAAGTAACATCGCAAAAGACTACAAGGTTAATTGTGGAAACAGAAGGTGTCATGTTTTGTTGAGTGATTGCATCAAGGGCTCTATAGCTTTAATCAGCCATGCATTACACCTGGCTGCATTTTCATGGTCTCATTTTCCTTTGCAAGATACTTACTGCTGTTTGTACATTCTTGTCAATTGTCCACCTTAAACAAGAGTTTTGGTGTTTTGGAGCATGTAATGGGTTCTATTATGATGATGAATTTTTTTTGGTTGCTCTTATTTTCATTTGCATTAATATCAAACAATACTAATTTATTTCAGTTGTTATTTAACTTTCTTAGATTTTTGATAAGTTGACTGTTTGTTTTTGTTGCTCTTTACCTTAAGGTTAAAGTCTGATGAGGAGCGAACACCACTTCATCTCATTGTTGATGAGACATTTCCTCTTATATTGAACGAATTTACCGAACTTGTTCAGATTGTCAACCCCACAATTGAAGTAGCTGATCTTATCAAGCTCATATGCAAAATATTCTGGTCATCTATATATGTATGTTTGTCTAGTAAAACAAATCCAGTTTCTTTTTTAATTTCTACTGTTTGTTAAATTTTTTCTTGGTTTAAAATTCCTTTTCAGTTGGAGATCCCACAAAAGCTATTTGATCTAAATATATTCAGTGAATGGATGTTCCTATTCTTGAATGTACTGGAGAGACCTGTTCCTTTAGAAGGTCAACCATCCGATCTTGATCTCAGAAAATCTTGGGGTTGGTGGAAAGTCAAGAAGTGGACAATTCAGATATTAAATCATTTGTATACTAGGTGAAGTTATTCTATTATTGAGATGTGAAACATGATCTTTCTATCATATTCTGCTTATTGATTTGTCAAGAATTTTGCTAACAGGTTTGGAAATGTCAAGCTTCTGAACAAGCCAGAGAACAAAGCATTTGCTCAAAAGTTTCAGAGTTATGGTGGCAAAATTTTGGAATGCCACCTACAATCACTCAATATTATTCGTACAGGTGGATATCTTCCTGATAGGGTTATCAACCTTGTCCTTCAATATATCAACAGCAGGTTTGTCTTGGTTTGATCTCCCTAGTTTCTTGTTGTTTCAATCTAGCTGATCACCCAGTTGTATAAACTATTTCTCCATTGTAATATTTTATAATCCATATCATGTACAAATTGTAATTCGTAGATTCAAATCTTCAACTATCTTTAAACATCATCTATTTTCTTTTCGTTCTTTTCTTTTTTTTAGATCATTGAGTTATAAGCTAAGATACTCAATTACATAATAGAGGTTAGAGGTGGTGTTCTGCAAGTAATTTACTGAATTCTGAGGGTAGAAGTATTTGGGAAACTTAGTTGACCTCTTTCGAGTTGAAAATTACTAAAAGGTCAACAAGTGGTGTCTAAGTAGAATGACAGGAAGAATTGGGTGGTATCTCAGTTGCAACAATAACTGTGTGCCAATTTAACAAGTTAACAAAAAAATATAGGCAGATTGAAGATGCATTCAAATACAACTAAGATATGCATCAAAAGACAACTAAGATATTCATTGAAATACAACTAAGATATAGAGAAAAGTCCCCTGCTTGGTTCATTTTGAATGTGCTGTGCCTCATTCAGAAGATAACTTGATCTACAAAATAGGTAATGTTACATTTTATATTCACGGAACGAAAAAAAAGTTTCATGAATTGTTTTTGTGACTCATAATTGGAATAACTCAGTAAGCACTAATTCTACCGTCCGAGAGATATAAGACTCTTTGAATTGTCAAGTGTACATGTGCCACAATGACTGCAGACTGCTGTTTGTGTAAATGCTGGTAGTTCATTTTTCGGTTTCTTGACTTCCTGTACAATATTTTCCCAGCATGCAAAGTTATTTAATTCCACAACATTATATATTCCTGCTGATTTTGGTTTTGTTGCCGTTTCAAGTGTGTGATTGCATAGTTTAGTGGTGACAAACTTGTCTACTTGAGTTTATGTACTGGCTCAGTTGCATTAATGCTCTGCAGTATTTCAAAGGATGACATGAATCATCAATTACTGGAGCCACAGCTTGACATTGTCCTTTTTGAGATTGTCTTTCCTTTGATGTGTTTCAATGACAATGATCATAAGTTATGGACTGAAGATCCACATGAATATGTCAGAAAGGGCTACGGTGAGCTTAGACTTAGTGTTGTTCTAAAACATGACATTCTATTAGTTGTGCTTTCTGGAATAAGAGCTTTGACATTAATTGTCAGCATATAAATTCTTCTTCCCAGATATTTCCAGTCCTCGAACTTCAGCCATGGATTTTGTGAATGAATTGGTAAGGAAGCATGGGAAAGGGAACTTACAGAAGTTTATTCAGTTCATCAAGGAGATTTTCAGGAGGTTTAACTCAAATGCTCTTTATATTAGGAAGTTGCTTCCGTGGAGATTTTGGAATGAAGATATTTTTCTTACATACTATATGTAATTATTTCAGATATGATGAGGCACCTGTTGATCTTAAACCATATCGTCAAAAAGACGGTGCTCTTCTGGCTATTGGAGCAGTGAGTGATAAACTTATGCAGTCTGAATCTTATAAGTCAGGACTTGAATCCATGTTAGTGCGGCATGTTCTTCCTGACTTCTCAAGTCCTGCTGGCCACCTCAGAGAAAAGGTTGCACTTCTTTTCCAATTAAATTAATTTCTGTGCTTGGCGTGCAGCTTATCTGTCTTCTTTTTCTGACTGTATAAGCTCTATTATTTGTCACTAGCAAGAATGTAATTGTACCAATCAAATATATCAGGCATTGTTGGAATCATGGTTTCAAATCTCAGCCATAACGGTCATTAATGGTTGGTTAAACACTGGATCGACCAAGTATTGTTTCCGAATTTATAGCCTGATACTGGTACAATACATTTTTTTAAATTTTTTATCAGTTTATTCGATAATAATGCATGATATAAGTTCATATACTGTTTCAACGGCAAAATAGGTTAAGAAACCAATACCACACATATAGTTAAATCCTTGACCTGGCTGTTGCCTTCATTCTGATGCTGTGCAAGATTGGGTTGGATTTTGCATAATTAGAAAAAGACTGATATTTATTTTAATTGGAACTGCAACATGATCAATTACATATACTAATTTTTTTTCCAGTGCACAGAGTTCTCTTTAATCATTAGATTTGCAAGCATCTCAAAGATTGAAAGTGCAACCAATCTCTTGAACTTTCTTTGGGTATGGGTACTAAGTTTCTTGTCAGCGGGCTAAAAATTGAATCCCATGGCATGATTCATGGCTTTTAATTGTCAATCTTTTAGTGTAAAATTGTGTACCAGATTTATCATAGTCGCCACATATTGAGGCATAATATATGATGAAGGTGAAATTTTTTTATTCTAGCTTTCTCCTGAAAGTGCTCTGTGCATAACTACTTAGCCAGATAGAATAGCAACTTTGTTAATTAGTTGATTGACCAGCTATTTGTTCATTTATGCATATACTGTGTATTTAGAAGAATTAATTTTTGTTGAGGGTGCTTAGCTGGGGTCTCTACAGTGCAAGGAGTAAATGCATCGCAGCCTTAAAGAGTAGGGCAGTACAAGTTGGTTTATTTAGATTAACTTATCATGGTAACAAGGTTTGTTCCAAGTCTGTGTCTTCTAGTTGCTTTTATCACATGGGTTAGTGGATGAAACATGGATTACAAAAGCATCCCATAAGTGTTCCTGGAAATGAAATGAGCACCACAAATTTACACCTTCCATCAAAAGCCATGCTGTTTGTGTTCGCAGTTGTTTAGAAAGGTTAACTTTTAGGATATAATTTTTGGTGCTTTTCTGTTCTCTGTGTGAGTCCAGAAAGCTTAACCTTCAGAATTTCCTTTAATATTCCTCGAACTTGTAAAAATGATGATAGTTGTATCATATAAGCTGGGTAGTTAAGAGAGGAATTGGTAGTTGTGATGTTACTGAAAATGAAAGGTGTTAAGAGGAATCTAAGAGGAGAGTGAAGAGGCTGGATAGCCAGGATTCACTTGAAAGTTGAAACGAGGATCTCCTGGCTCAAGATTTGGCCAACCATCCTTTTAAAAATATGAGATGCAGTTCGTATCGGGGATAGGCTTATCTGAGAAGTAGCTCGATATCGTACATACTGACTGGTGTTGGATGGTCCTGTACTTGGGATAGATCATCATGCTTTAGGTCAGAGGTTACTCATGTCCAATTTCATATTTCAGGGTCAGAGGTACTTAGGTAGGTTTCTCTGTCCACTTTCAAGATACAGAATGACTGCATTAATACATTCTGGTCCGGTGAGTATGTTGCATCGCATAAAATTGACAACGGTTAAGTAAATTTAGTATGGAAACTGAATTTTAGGTGCAAATAGTATTTTGGCATGCACCCTTATGTGGAGAAACAAACAATAAAGAGCCACACAGCCAAGAAAGAGCATTGTGTGTTGTTCTTGCATTTCAATTTGAGACTAATAGTTCATTCTTCAAAACAGAACATAGGAAAAACATAGCCACCTCTTTTTAGCAAATATTTTCCTTTGTGATATTTCTCTAGAACAACTAAACTGACCACTTATCACTGGTTACAAGATGCAATGATTGATGTCAATAGCAAAATGAAGTACCAAGAGAAACGATGTAAGATAATGGAAAATTATAGATTAAAAAATCAAGAGTTTAAAAAGAAACAGAATGTGTCATCAGACCCAAAAGTTGGATACGAAGGTCTTGCTGGAACTTATGTCGTGGCCGATGAGTCAGCACGACACGTTTCGGCCTGCATGCGTAGGATCAACTCAGCTGGGTTCGGAGCTCCGAGAAGTTGGAGGAGGTGACTGGATCTGCGACGTAGTGGCCCCAGGAGTCCTCGAGCTAGCCATGTTGATTTGAAGGAGACCTGCAAGAAGGCTCGTGTTGGGGGTGTGAGCCCGACCAAGTCCCTCCGGTGGCTAAGTTAGCGCTTTGACTGAGATTCCGATCAGGTCTCGGAAGTTCCCGAACGGTTTTTCTTTAGGGAGCAAAAGTTCTTTTTCTTCGGAGAGAGAGAGAGAGAGAGAGAGAGAGAAAGAGAGCTCATCCTCTTTGACTATAGTAGGAGATATTTATACCTGTCAAGCAAAGGGGGCTCGTACCGCGACATTCAATGAGCTCGGCGCCTTTAACCTGAACTCGGTTATGGCCCTATGCCGAATGGCGCCTTCGTTGATATTCGGGGCCTCAATCGACGAGGTCGACGATCGTGGGTACAACCCCTGAGTAATCGGTGCATTCTTCGGTTTGACGCGTCCGGGCTATCAGGCCACCGAGGTGGTTGTCCGAACTGACACATCAGGGCTGACTGGTCGGGACGACGTGGCCGCCCACATGGTTCTCAAACTACTGGGACAACCGCCTATGTGGTCTTCAGGCCGTCGTGGTCGGGCCAGGCTGAAGAGCCCAATATTTGCCTTATCATTCTCCCTCCTCCTCCCCCCCAAGGGAAGGCTCCACCGAGACGCTTGTAGAGGGGCTTTGGGGAGGGCTTTTACTGCTGTGGATCGTTGGTTCTTCCCGGGGTTGGCATGGGCTGATTGAACTGTAGTCGGATTGGGGCTAGGCTAATGTGAGTTGGCCGGGACTAAAAACTCGTCGTAGCTGGTGGGGATTGAAAGCCTGTTGTAGCTGGTCGGGATTGAAAACTCTTGGAGCCGGATAGGACTGAAAGCTCTTAGAGCCCTCAGAGCTGGTCAGGATTGAAAGCTCTTGGAGCTAGTCGAGACTGAAAACCTTTAATTGGGACTGAAGACCCTTTGTTGGGACTGAAAGCCCTTGGTTGGGACTGAGAGCCTTTGGAGCTGGTCGGGATTAAAAGCCCTTAGAGCTGGTCAAGACTGAAAGCACTTGGTTGGGACTGAGAGCCCTTGGAGCTAGTAGGGACTGAAAGCCCTTAACTGGGACTGAAGGCCCTTTATTGGGACTAAAAGCCCTTGGTTGAGACTAAGAGCCCCTAGAGCTAGTCGGGATTGAATGCCCTTAATTGGGACTGAAGGCCCCTTGTTGGGACTGAAAGCCCTTGGTTGGGAGCTGAAGTCGGGGTCTGGTTAGGAAGCGGTGGCGGTGGCCGAACATCGGGCAGGAGAGCTACAGTTCGAGGTTGATCGGCTGAGGGTTGAACTTGAGACCTTTGAGCAACGTCGTAAGGATCTCGAACAAGAGGTCAATACTATCCGCGCCAGACTGCAGGAAGCCCGAGACGACCGAGCCCGACCAAAGGAAGAGGTCTTGTCCTTGATTGAAGCGGCGACACTTTTAAAGTCAGAGCTGAAGGCTGAAGGCCCGAAGGCAGTTACCAAATACAAGGCTTCTAGGGGATTTTAATCTGGTCTGGAGAAGATAGGGTGGGTAAGTTATGAATTCGAGTACCGAGTAGCGCTCGAGCGCTTTCGGGCGAAGTACCCGGATTCGACTGTCGAAGAGAACCCATTTGCTGAGCACCCCAAAGATGAAAATATGAAGATGGATCTCTGCCAGCCCTTTGATGATAACACCACCCCCGAGAAGTGAATTTTGATTTTGTAATGCCTTTTGTTGGGCTCCAAATTCTGATGTTATCGGTTGCCTGACCACTGATGTAATTTTTCTCTATGGATCAATGAAACTTTTGTTTCCATATTTATCATTTTTCGATTGATTGTCCGACCTTGTTGTTCGAGCGTGACTTCGAATTCCTTACTCTAGAGGAATTTCGTTTTGTCATACTAGACGTAGAACTTCAAGTTTGAAGAAGTTCATTGTGGCTAGGGTGTAGGTCCCGTCTCGGATGGTGCGAACAACTCGGTACGGTCCTTTCCATTTTGGGGCTAGCTTGCCTCGAGTGTGCCCTGGATTGCTGACCTCAGCTTTCCTGAGGACGAGGTCACCGTCGCCAATGGATCAGGGTCGGATCCACTTGTTGTCGAGCCGAGCGACTGCCTTTCAGTATGCAAGTGCACGTAGATGAGCCTCGGCCCTTACTTCTTCAATGAGGTCGAGGTTCTCCCTGAGGCCCACCTTCGATGCCTCTGGCTTGAAGTGCTCAACCCGAAGGGTAGGAAAGACTACTTCGGGTGGTAAGACAGCTTCGGTTCCGAAGGCTTGGCTGTAGGGGGATTATCTCGTCAGCATCTTTGGGGTCGTTCGTAGTTCCTACACTATACTTGGGAGCTCTTCGGCCCAGGTGCCTTGAGCTCCAGTGACTCTCCTCTTCAAGCCCTTGAGGATGGCACAGTTAGTAACCTCAGCTGACCCATTAGCCTGCGGGTGAGCGATGAGTTGAACTTCAATTGTATTCGGTAGCTCTAGCAAAAGGTTCTGAACTTTGAGTTATTAAATTGTGTCCCATTGTCGGTAATTATAGTCCTCGGGATGCCGAACCTTTTGATGATATTTCTCCAAACGAAACCTTCAACCTGCTTCTCCACGATCGAGGCTAGGGGTTCGGCCTCGACCCATTTGGTGAAGTAATCAACCCCGACGACTAAGAATTTTCGTTATCCCGAAGCTAGAGCGAATGGTCCGAGGAGATCCATTCCCCACTGCACGAAGGGCCATGCACAGTCGACCAAAGAGAGGGGCAATGCTGGTTGATGTGGGAACCGCGTATGTTTCTGATATTGTTCGCATCTCTGAACGTATGTCATGGCGTCTGCTTGCATGGTCGGCCAATAGTACCCGAGGCAGAGGATTTTGAATGCCAAAGTGCGGCCTCCGATGTGTTCACCATATATTCCTTTATGGACTTCGGCTAACACCGTCTCAGCCTCGATTGCTGATAAGCATCTGAGCAGCGGTCGGCTGAAGGCTATTCGATAAAGGCATCCACCGATTTTGCAGTACCAAGCCTTGGTTCTCCTAAGTCGTCGAGCGACCGCTTTATCAGTCGACAACGTCGCATCCCTTTTGTAGCGAAATATCTCCTCCATCCAGCCGGGGCTAATTCCAGTCATGGTCACCTCAGTCGTGGGGATAGTTGGCTTTTGGAGCTTAGCGACTTCCAACAGACATTCTCTCGACATTCGTGCTGAAGCGAGTTTTGCTAATGTGTCTGCTTGGGAGTTGTCGACACTGGGAATTTGTGAAATGGCGAAGTGTTTGAATGTGCTGGAGAGACGTCTTACGCAGAGTGGATCTCTCAATTCGAATGACCCTGGCCAGAGATATTTCTCAGCAGGTGCATCACATGCGCAGCGGAAATCAAAATAAAAAATCGATTTCCCACGTAAATCAAATCGTCGTGCAAAATATTGGGGTCCCGAGAAAAAAAATGCAAAACCGAAAAACCAAATAATGTGTGAGAGATTGGTTACCTAGGGAGATCATATATCCCTGTATTCTAGATCTGGATGGAGAGGATGAAGGAGGTCAAGCGTCCTCCTCTCTAGCGGTATCCACACGATGGATCTCTGCAGCGAAACTCCTCCAATCTGAACTCATAACTCTTGCACAGAGGGAGGGAGGAGAATAGGAGGGGGAGGCCAAAGTTACAGCCTATCTACCATGAGTCTCCCCTCCTATTTATAAAGAGCCACCAAAAACCCTAGGGCTCCTGCCTTAATGAGCTTTGGATCTCCATCCAATAACCCGCTAACCTTGCATTATTGGATCTCTATCCAATAATCTCTTTAGATCTCTAATTGGGCCTTAAGCAAGGAGTCCATCAGCATAGGGTCTCATCTAATGAGAATAGGGGCTAATTGGATCTACATTCAATCCTCTATTCGTTGAAGCATCCACCATATGTGTATGACCCTCTAGACCCAATACCGAGCTGGCTGTGAGTCGCTCCTATCAGAACTCCTTTTGATATTGACTCATCGACTATGGACGTACTAGGCCACTACGCCACAGTCCCCAGACGGTACAGGGAGGATCAAATCCATCGGACCTGTCTGTTCATAATTACCATGTACTATAATCCCTCATCCAACTAATATCCCAGAGACCGTATATTGGACATGGTACTATCAGGTCACATACAGAATCAGTTTGTCTTGCTCTAATTGGATTATACCAGAGAACTCTTTCTCTCTCAATCCGAATGACCCTGGCCAGGGATTTGTCTGAGCAAGCACATATAGGATATTCCTCTCATGATACCAAGAGTGGATGATCCAATTAGCAGAGTCTCGCTGCGCAGAGTGGACATGGGATTGTCAGGTTGCATACGGAATCAGTTTGTCTTGTTCTAATCGGATTCTACCAGAGAACTCTTTCTCTTTCAATCCGAATGACCCTGGCCAAGGATTTGTCTAAACAAGCACATATGAGATATTCCTCTCATATAGGCTGCAGCTTTGGCCTCCCCCTCCTATTCTCATCCCCTCTCTACGCAAGAGTTGTGAGTTCAGATTGGAGGCGTCTCGCTGCAGAGATCCATCGTGTGGATACCGCTAGAGAGGAGGACGCTTGACCTCCTTCATATTCTCCATCCGGATCTGGAATACAGGGATATACGATCTCCCTAGATAAAATCAATCTCTCACATATCGCGGTTTTTCGGTTTTTGCGTTTTTCTCGCGACCCCAATCTTTTGCACGATGATTTGATCTGTGTGGGAAATCGAATTTTATTTTGATTTCCGCTGCGCATGTGATGCTCTTGCTGAAGTTTCCCAACAGTTAGGTTCTCGGGCCTCAAAATTTCCATTGACTTGGCCGGTGACCAATTGAGAGTCGATGAATACTTCGATGTGCTCGACTTGGAGCTCAGTCGCTAGGCGCAAACCGAACAGGAGCGCCTTATATTCAGCTTCGTTGTTGGTGGCTTTGAACTTGAGCCGAAGTGCATGCTCTTGTGCCCGTCTAGAGGGGTCCCTTAGGACAAGTCCCGCTCTTCCTCTTACTGCAATCGTCGATCCATCGACGTGAAGCGTCCAGGTCGACTCCGGCTGGTTAGAGGAGCCGGGGGAGGTTAGTTCTGAGATAAAGTTGGCCACTGCTTGGGCTTTGATGGCAATCCTCGGGGTATATTGCAAGTCGAATTCATTGAGCTCCACTGACCATTTTAGTATTCATCCTGCAACATCAAATTTAGAAAGGACTTGTCGTAGGGGTTGATCAGTTATTACCCTGATCGTATGAGCTTGGAAATATGGTCGTAGCTTCCTCGCTGCAAGGACTAGGGCGAATTTATCATGCCCCCCGAATTATATCACATTCGAGAGGTGTGACTCTGTCTTAAAATTGATAATATTATCAACAACACAACCAGATCCAAACAAACATTTGAGGATACTAAGAAAAATATACAAAGTCATTCAATCACTTTTATATAAACCTGTGCAGATTATAATCTCTTCACATTCTTCTAATGAATCACAAAATCGAACTAAAATAAATGCAACTATATATAATTTTACATTCATAAAGTCCACCAATACGATAAAATCTATATGACTATAAAAACAACCATATACCACCATTTTATATATTAAACATCAAGTTTAATATTCGAGATCCCAAACAAGGGGGTACTCTTAAGACCATTCCATAGTTACCCCACTTCAAAATATGTCTACAACTTTACTTTAGATACCAGGTATACACATTCAACTATAACATATTATCTAATAAAGATTTAGCCCAAGAACGTCTTGCTTTCCCACTGCTTTAGCTCCATATCAAGTATTTCAATAAATGCCAAGCTAACCTGGAGAATACTAGATAGCAACAGAGTGAGCAAAAAAAAGCCCAGCAAGTATCAAACAGGTTCAAGGCAAGGAAAGGTGTTTACAAATTGAACCTGATATAAGAATGCAAAGTAGGAAATATAAAAGTTTTCACATATAGCATCAAATTTGATTCAAAACCACAAGGTTCGTCTCGTCCGAAGTATACGTAAATCCGTAACAATTTGGGAAAGGTAATTGAAGCATATATGTCAATTGCATTTTGGTATGTATTGCTGACATATGAAGTTTTATGAGTATATTAATAACACATGAAACACTTCTGAACATGTCAAGATAACAAATAATAAACTTAAGCTCGTATATCATATTTAAAGTTGGATGCATATCATTCCTATCTAAAGCATAGTAGGAAACATATAAGCAATACTTTGGATAACATGTCAAATAAAATATAGAGGGTGAAGTGAGATCATAAACATAATGTGGATCATCCATCACTGAATGACTATCATACA
Source organism: Ensete glaucum (assembly GCA_021527575.1). NCBI lineage: Eukaryota > Viridiplantae > Streptophyta > Magnoliopsida > Zingiberales > Musaceae > Ensete > Ensete glaucum. The sequence goes on from CM038552.1 coordinate 44,484,933, forward strand.
TAAGTCTTCAACGTCTGAGAGCTCCATTCACCCACGTCTGAGTGAAGTCGTAAGGGGTTAGCAGAGTATCGCGGGCTCTAAACATAACTCCCTTTACTATTTCTGGCAAAGGTTCACATTATGCCACAAACACCAGAGTACAAAGGGACATGAGCAATGAATTTGGCATATAACGAAAGCACATGCGGAATAATGAATCATGCATGCACCATATGAAATATTATGAGGCAAAAATCGATTAATACTTAACATATATCGATGTGTGAGGGAATAAAAGACAAGAGCATCAAAGAATTCAGTTTTAAAATGAATAAAGCAAGTAGAGGCAAAATCAATACGATCCCTATTCTGGCAGAATTCAGAAGGCAAATTACAAAGTTATTTAGATGGTCAAACATGCTCCAAATTATTTAAAAAAAATATTGTTGGAAAGATAAATCAATCTAGTTTCAAATGAAATAAGTTTCATACAAATTGAAAGTCTCTACAAAAAGTTACAGATGATTTGGCAGCCAAAGGTCGGGAATTATGATCCCTATTTTACAGAATCCGTAAGGTCTAACAAAATAGAAATTTCGACAATCATTTGAACTCCAAATCTTTCAATCCTGGTATCAAATGAAAGATCTATAAGCCTATTTTCTAATGAATCAAGTTTTACATAAATCAGGGACTCAAATAGGAAGATATAAGCAATATAGTGATGAAAGGGCAGGAGCTACAGACTATGTTTTACAGATTTCATATGCTCAATTGAAATAAACATTTGGGCTAGCAAATAAACTCCAAATTCTTCAAACTCAATCTATTTTTGAAAAAACTAAGTTTTATCCAAATCAGAGATCTATACTAAAAGTTACAACAAGAACAAGGCAGACAGGTCATAATCTTAAAAATATTACAGATTCACACTTAGGCAGCCAACAAAAAGATTTCGGATTTGTTCCAAATTTTCTTCATAAATCAAGGCAAAAACAAAGATAAATTTCAGTAGGAGGAAGATAGAACACTTGCCTTTGATTATTTTGATCCCAAAGGTGTGGATTAGATGACAATCTTAAAACCCCCAAATTTTTTTTTCTTCTTCTTTCCTTCTCTTCTTCTTCATCTTCTTTTTTCTTCTTCTTTGTCTCCTTAAGTTTACATTGCAGCCAAAACTCTTTCTTCTCTAATTGTTAATTGTTTAAGCTAACATATGGGTTGATAGACGGCAAACATGTATGCAATGTGCTTATGTGTCACCTATGCACATACATAAGTGGCACCACTTTAAACAAAGTAGTGACACATGTCTTCACCATGTTTTCTTTATTTTTATTTTTTAACTTAATATAAATCTTTCACAATTCATTTCATATTTTTAAGATTCACATTTAGGTCCATAGCAATCAACTTTCAATATAAAATTATTTAATCAAAAGAATTAATAAACAAATCCTCAAATTTATAAATGAGTCCTCATAAACAATTTAAAATATATCATTATAAATTTTTCATAAATAAGGAATATTACACTCTCCCCCCTCTTAAAATAAAAATTTATCGCTCCTCGGGGGGTAGCGCTCCTCAGGGCTGCTTTTGTACCATAGTTCGGCCATAAGCTTTATGAGCCGAGGAGCTATCACCTCCCAAGGTTGGCCCACCGACTATGACGTCAATTTGTTTCTCTACCGAACCCTTCGGGTGAAGCGAAGGCGCTCGCGGCTTTCTTATGTACTAACTGAGGTGGCCTTGGCGGATGAGTTCTTCAACTGATTTTTGAGGTTGTAGCATTCTTTTGTATCATGGCAATAGTCCCGATGGAAGCAGCAGTAGCGCCCTCTATCGCGTTCCTCAGGTTGGGACTTCATCAGATTGGGTGTTGTGAGGAGACCTTTTTCACGAATTTAGAGAAAAATTTCAGTCCGGGTAGAGTTGAGGGGGGTGTTTGGGGGGCCTTGGGATGACTAGCTCGGTCCTTTCCGTCCTTCTTCTTAAGGTCCCAAGGGTGGACCTCGCGAAGAATCGACGCGAGGTCTCTTCTGGTCCTCACGCTTGCCCGCAATTAGCGCTTCGACAGCGATGTATTGGTTAGCCCTTTGTAAGATCTCGGGGACTATTGCAGGTGGTCGTTCGACCAGCGACCAAAAGAAGCAGGATGGTTGTAGCCCGATCAGAAATGCCTAGATAACAAGAGATGGATGGAAGTCGGGCATCCCCCTGGTTTCAGTCGTGAATCGGGCAACGTACTATGCCAATGGCTCGTCCTCCTTCTGACTCATCCCGAGGAGGGATCGTGTGCTAGCGAGGAAGTTCAGTTCGAACTCTTTGGCGAGCTGGTCGAGGGAACAAATTGAAGAGGGCTTCAGCCAACTATACCATATCCGGGCGGGTCCTTGCAGGGTCGTTAGGAAAGCTCAGCACATTATGGCATCTAATGTTCCATACAGCACCATCTGACCCCTGAATGCGGCTACGTGTTCCATTGGGTCGGAGCTGCCATCGTACGCCTCCAACATTGGAAGCCGAAGGTGTTGTAGAATTGGCTTGTCTTGTACCTCTGATATGAAGGGGAATCTGCCCGTGGAACTTTCTTCGAGTTCTTCCTTTGACCTGACGAATTCTTTCTGGACATCATCTATCCTTTGATTCACCAGACGCAATTGTGCTCATAAAGAGTCGATAGAATCGGAGGAGAGAGTGTCTGGGTCGGGCATGCTATGGATCGAGGCGCTAGGAGTGGGCGTGCGTCGCCCCGTTGCATCACCAATAGGTGTTGGATTGTGTTCAGAAGGGGGCCGAGGAGGGTTATCGCTGAGGGGCTGCATGGCTGGGGGTTGTCCTTCCGAAGATAATAATGCCCCGGGCGGGGCTACGGGAGTCGGTTGATGCTAGAAACTTAGCTACTGCATGAGCTGAGGGATGTAGGGGATGATCGTTTGGATCATCCCAACTATGGCCTACACTTGGTGGGTAAGATTGAGGAAGGCTTCAGGGGTCACCACTAAACTCCCGGGGTTGGACGTGGGGGTGGGGGGTAAGTCCAGGATCGTTGAATAAGTGCCAATAATGCCTCGGGGTGTGAGTGACCAGATTCCCGTTGCTAAGGAGAGAAAAATAGGTCGACGAAGCCGCTCTGGGGGCCTGTTGTGTTGCCGGTGGGCGTCTTCCCAGAGGTTGTTGGGTGCTGAGCGTTCCTGGGACATCAAGCCCTCCTTCTAGCGCCAAAATGTTACTGGAATTTATGTTGTGGCGGATAAGCTAGCACAACACGGTTCGGCCTACATACGCAGTATCGACCCAACTGGGTTCTGAGCTCGGGGAAGTTGGAGGAGGTGACTGGATCTACGATGTAGTGGCCCCAGGAGTCCTCGAGCCAGCCATGTTGATTTGAAGGAGACCTATAAGAAGACCCGTATCGGGGGTGTGGGCCCGACCAGGTCCCTTCGATGGCTAATTTAGCACTTTGACTGAGATTCTGATCGGGTGTCAAAAGATCCTAAAAGTTTTTTCTTTAGAGAGCAAAAGTTCTTTTTTTTCAGAGAGAGAGAGAGAGAGAGAGAGAGAGAGAGCTCCTCCTCTTTTACAATAGTAGGGGATATTTATACCTGTCAGGCGGAGGGGGCTCATACCGCGACATTCAATGAGCTCGGTGCCTTCAAACAGAACTTGTGGTGTGGCCCTGCGTCGAACGGTGCCTTCGCTGATATTCGGGGCCTCGATCTGCGGGGTCGGCAACCGTGGGTACGACCCCTAAGTAATCGGCATGTTCTCCGGTCTGACGCGTCCGAGCTGTCAGGCCATCGAGGTGGTTGTTCAAACTGACACGTCAGGGCTGACTGGTCGGGACGAAATGATCACCCACTGGCTCTCAAATTACCAGGACGACCTCCTACATGGACTTCGGGCCATCGTGGTCGGGCCAAGCTGACGAGCGTATCAGAAGGTTAACTAAATCAAGAATGATTACAGATGCAGGCATATAGGGTAGAAAATGCTTTGTTTAAAAGAAATGTAAATGCTTGATTTTATTGAGGATTTTGGAATAGGTGGCTTGCCAAACATGAGGGTATTCAGGTAGAAATTCTTTTCTCCTACTTACTGAGTTGATTGATTATTGTACTGATTTTTTTATCTTAATGAAACTTTAATTTAATCTAAAAGCTTTCTTGAGTGACATGGAGTGAGTAATCAAGTCATATATTCAGTTGGACTTAGAAAAGGATTCTGATCCATGTACCAAGCTTTATTGACTTAAATTCAACTACTGCTCAAGTCAACTTGGCCAAGTTTGGATTTGGCTTTATGAGTTTCTGAGCTGTGTCAAATATTAGTGTTTCATCATTCATGAATAGTGATGACTAAAATGCATAAACTTATAAAATTGGTCACATTAGAAGCACAACTTTCTCAAATAAATCAGATATACAATTTCCTTTTTTTTTTCCCATACTCTGCACTTCTGCAGGTGCTTTACAAAATACCATTTTATGATTTTTTAATGTAATTGGTTTTTATACTTGTAGAATTAAATCAAGCTTCTTGATTACAAATTAATTTGAATGCATTTGAATTTATGGAATTATTTAATGGAGTATTAGGCAGCATGGGTTGCTGGAAAATATGCACACATCAACTTCTCTGAGCAGAAAAATTTTCGGGAAATCTTTCACTGTGTTATTTCTGGAATGCGGGATCCAGATCTTCCTGTGCGCGTCAAGTCAGTCTTTGCTTTACGCTCTTTCACTGAAGCTTGCCAAGGCATGCAAATGTTAGACTATATGTCTCTATGTTGGTACTTTCTTGATATTTCACATGAAGTAACTTAGAATTATGCTCTTAATACAGATCTAAATGAAATCCGACCAATTCTACCTCAATTAGTAAATGGTATGTAGTAATAGTTATGTTTAGCTTAGTATTGTTGTACTCTATTCTTTTTAAGATGTCCCAATTGTTACATGCAGAGTTCTTCAAACTTGTGAATGAGGTTGAGAATGAGGACCTTGCCGTCACTCTTGAGACCATTGTAAACAAGTTTGGTGTGGAAATTGCTCCATATGTGAGCGATTTTTGCCAGAATTTGGTATAATTTTTTTGTTATTATATGTTACTTTATAGTCTTCAGTCTTCACTTATATTTTATTTTGATTCCTTGATATGAAATCTTAGAATATCTTTGCATAGGCTGCTGCATTTTGGAAGTGCCTTGGTGCATCCAAAGCAGCTGAAGAAGTTGATGATTCAGATGCTTTAGCTGCTGCCCGTTGTTTGGATGCCATAAGCAGAATCATTAAATCCATTAACGGGCTTCCCCATCATTTTGTACAAATAGAGCCCATTTTACTACCTATAATGCAGAGAATGCTGACTGCAGATGGTCAAGGTAGCTACTTTTTCAATCTTGGTCGAATTTATATTAATAAATGGAAATTTAATATGTGTACCAACAAATGCATCCATGTTTGTATGTACTTGTGATGTTTATTTAAAGAGTTATCTGCAGAAGCCCAATGCATAATGCAACTTTATCATTACATGGACAAACATGTTTCTATGACTCAAGGAAAAATGTGATTTATGCATTTGTTCTATGTGTTCAAAGTCTTAATTAGTTATTAATCCTCAGTTTGAGATCAACATAGGTTATCTGGTAAGAAAATTGAAACCAAAAGTGTGTTTTTAAACCACTTTAATAGAAACACAATTAAATGAATGTGGAAACTTAAATTATGTACCTCCAGCCATTGTTGTTGTAGATTTCAGCAACGATTTCTTTCAGTATTTTAGCACTTCTTGGTTCTGAGTTCTCACTTTAGATGGTGTAGGGAATCCTTCCACTTGAGATTGAGCCAAGGGACAAAAACACACATATATGTAGGCATTCTCCCATCAAGAACATTTATTACCATCAATTCGTAACGTTCAAGAATTAATTCAAGGTCGAAATGTTTGGAACATAATTAAGAATTTTATTCTCATGAATAAAGAAATTTAACAATAACTGTTACATTCATAATGAATAAAAATTAAAATATTTAAACCATAATCAATAAAAATATTAATGGCAATAAATAAAATTTTAATTAAAAATAAAACGGTTATATTCTCACTTGGTCCATACGTTTAACCTAATGACTTGAATTAATCTTATCGAACAATATTCTTGAGAAACAAATACATGAATTATAGCGATAAGTCCTCTTAGAGCGAGCATTATCTTCTATGTATCACAATGTATTTGGTTTCTTAAGAATTAATCTTAATATGGTAACATCACTTAATGAATAAACCCTATGTTTATTCTTGGTCCATACAAATATATTTTCTCAAATTAATGTGCACATGAATATGAGAAAATATCATAATATATAAGAGTTTCAATATAATTACAAAGTGGAATAAAGTCTCATTTTCTCTACATGATCCTTAAATTTTAGAGGTGGCATACCTTTAGTCAAAGGATCAATAATCATCAATTCAGTGCTAATATGCTTAATGACTACTTTCTTTTCCTTTATACGTTCTCTTATGGCTAAATACTTAATGTCGATATGTTTACTTCGACTTTCATTTTTATTGTTCTTAGCCATAAAGACAACAGCTGAATTGTCATAGAAAATTCTTAATGGCCTAGAAATAGAATCCATTATTCTAAGCCCGAAAATGAAACTCTTAAGCTATACACCATGTGAAGTAGCCTCAAAACAGTAAACAAACTCAGCTTCCATGGTAGAAGTAGCAGTCATAGTCTGCTTGACACTTCTCTAAGAAATAGCTCCACCAGCCATTATAAAACTGTATCATAATGTAGATTTACGAAAATCAACACAACCGACAGTCTAAATCTGAGTAGCCAATCACATCCAGTTTTTCTGTCTATCTATACATAAGCATGTAACCTTTAGTTTCTTGAAGATACCTCATTACCTTCTTTGCAGCTCTCCAGTGGTCCATACCTGGATTACTCTGATATCACTCATGCATCTCCACATCAAATGCTACATCAGGTCTAGTACAGACCTGAGCATATATAAGGCTTCCTATGGTAGAAGCATATGTGTTGTTTTTCATTGATTCTCTCTCAAGACCATTCTTCGTGCATTGGTTCAAATTGAACCTATCACCTTTCATAATGGGAGCCACACTTAGTGAACAATCTTTCATCTGAAATCTTTCTAAAGCTTATTGATATAGGTTTCTTGTGATAGACCTAAAATACCTCGAGGTCTATCTCTATGGATCTTAATGCCAATGACATAAGATGTTTCACCTATATCCTTCATATCAAAGTTTTTAGAAAGGAATTGTTTCACCTCATGCAACAAACCCTTATTATTGGTTGTAAGCAAGATATCATCTACGTATAAAACAAGAAAACATATTTTACTCCCACTGACCTTTTAGTATATACAGTGATCCATGGGATTTTCAACAAATCCGAATAAAGAAATCAGTTCATGGAATTTAAAATACCATTGACGGGAGGCTTGTTTTAAATCGTATATAGATTTCTTAAGCTTACAAACCAAGTCCTCACCAACACTAGAGGAGAAACCTTCATGTTGTTTCATATAAACCTCCTCCTCTAGATCTCCATTAAGAAATGTTGTTTTCATATCTATTTGTTGCAACTCAATGTCAAAATAAGCAACTAATGCCAAAATGATACGAAGAGAATCTTTCTTAGATACAGGAGAGAATGTCTCTGTATAATCGATTCCTTCTTTTTAAGTAAATCCCTTTGTAACAAGTCTTGCCTTGTATCTCTCAATGTTACCAAATGAATCTTTCTTGGTCCTGAAGACCCATTTACAACCCCAATGACCTTTGCCCCATTAGACAACTCTACAAGATCCCAGACTCCATTGCTCTTCATGGAATTTATCTCCTCCTTCATGGCATCATGCCACAAGTTTGACTCTTTGCAACTTATGGCCTGTGAAAAGGTTTCGGGATCATTTTTGGCTCCGATATTATAGTCAGTTTCTTGTAGATATACAACATAATCACTAGGAATTGTTGATCTTTTATTTCTAATAGATCTTCTTAATGTTGTACCAACGTCTCCTTGGGAAACTTATGGTTCAACTTGTAGTTCAGAAGCTTATTGTAATTCTTGAATTGTTTGATCTATTAGAATACTATTAACAACTTGTGGAATCTATATGATTAATTGTTCAACACTAGTTTGAACTTGATGAGTGCTATGAACCATAACCAATCTATCATTCGATGTGGAAGGTTGAGTTCCTATATGATCATGTGCAGAAACTATGTTTCTGAACTGATCGCTTCCACTGATTATGTAATTCTCAAGAAACTTAGCGTTCCTTGATTCCACAATCCTAGTTGTGTGAGATGAAGCATAAAACCTATAACCTTTAGACTTTTTGGCATATGCAATGAAATACCACTAATAGTCCTCGGGTCTAGTTTCTTCTCTTGTTGATTATATATTCTGACCTCAGACGGACATCCCCAAATGTGCATATGTCGCAAACTCGGTTTCCAACCTTTCCATGATTTAAATGATGTCTTTGGGACAGCCTTAGTTGGAACTCAGTTTAATATATACACAGCCATCTTTAGTGCTTTAGTCCACAAAAATTTAGGAAGATTTGAGTTGCTAAGCATACTCCGCACCATGTCCAATAATGTTCGGTTTCTTCTTTTTGCAACACCATTCTGGTCTAGAGAACCAGACATGGTGTATTGGGCAATAATCTCATGTTCTTGAAAAAACTTAGCAAAAGGACCAGGTATTTGTCCATTCTCAGTATATCGACCATAGTATTCTCTACCTCCATATGATCTCACAATTTTAATTTGCTTGCCACACTGGTTCTCAACTTCAACTTTAAAAATTTTGAAGGCATCTAATGCTTCGTCTTTGTTATGAAGCAAATAGATATACATATATCGTGAGTAATCATCTATAAAAGAGATGAAGTATTTCTGACCATGTGTGTCCATGTTTGAACAACATATATCATCAGTATGAATGATTTCTAATATGTCTGAACTCCTATTAGCACCTTTCTTGGACTTATTAGTCTACTTTCCCTTAATACAGTCCGTACAAGTCTTAAAATCAGAAAAATCAAGAGTACTAAGTACTCCATCATTAACTAATCTCTTAATTCTCTGTATGGAGATATGTCCTAATCTCTGGGGCCATAAGATAGATGAGTCTTCATTAATATTACACATTTTAGTGCCAGAGTGAATATGCATTGAACTATAAGTGTCTTTATTTTATAAGAGAATCTGATAAAGACCATCAGACAAAATACCATTCCCAGCATAATCAGACTTATATAATAAACTAAATGATGTGTTTTGAAAATAAAACGAATATCTAAATGGTACGAGTCTAGAAACAGAAATCAAGTATCGTGAGAAACTTGGGACATAAAAGGTCCTTTCCAATTCTAAAACAAAGTCACTACTCAAGGTTAAAATGCATGTTCCAATTACCTCCACATGTGAGCCCATCTTATTGCCTAATAAGATGCTTTGCTCACTTCTCACTGGCTTCCTTAGGTTTTGCATACCCTGCAAAGAGTTTGCAATATAGATTATTGATCCAAAATCAATCCACCAGGTGTTAATATTGACATTAACCATATTAGATTCATAGCAAACAAACGAGGTTGGTTTACCTTTCTTTTCAAGCCATTGTTGGAATTTCATGCATTCCTTCTTCATGTGTCCTTTCTTTTTACGGAAGAAACACTTTGCTTCTTTCTTGATATCAGCTTGGGATGATATTCTACCATTTCGTTGCTGATTGGCTTGATTTTTGTCAGTTTTATTCTTCTTGCGAGTGGTTACCAAGAAAGAATAAAACTGACAAAACTGACAAAACTGACAAAAATTCTTGATATCAGCTTGGGGTGGTATTCTCACCCAACTCCATCATTAGTCTCTCTTCTTCTTGAACACATATGGTCATTAATTCATTAATTTACCATCTATCCTTATGTGTGTTGTATAAAATCTTAAAAGGCCCATATTGATATAGAAGGGTGTTCAAAATGTAGTGCACCAAGAAGGATTCTGATATATCAACCTCAAGTTTCTTAAGTTAAGCCGCAATATCCTGCATTTGCATTATACGCTCGTGCACATCCTTTATGTTGGTGAGTCTAAGAGATGACAATTTCATTATTCGAGTGCTTGTTAGTGCCTTATCCGAAGTGACGAACTATTCGTCAATAGCCTTTAGCAACTCTCGGACATTATTATGATGATCAACAAAACCACATATACCAGCAATTATTTTAGTCTTAATAAACATCACACTAAGCCGATTGGATCGCTCCCATCGCTCATATAGTGCGATCTCAGTTGAAGTGCTAGTATTGGTGATTGCAAGTGGTTCGTCCTTCCTAATAGCATAATCAATATTCATTCACCCTAAATGGAGGAGAATTCTCTTTTTCTATATCTTATAGTTATCATCCTTAAGTTCAGGAATGTCACATCGGATATTAGAGAAATTGATAGTTTGAGAAACTGCATAAAACCCAAAATGCTTATGTCAAAATTTGAGGCTTAAAAGTCTAAATTGGATGTCTTACCAATGTAAAACATACTAAAAATGAATCTCATGATATAAAAATTGCATGTGGGCTAAATTTATAGTTCAAATAGATTCAAATGATTTTTATGATAAAACCATCAAATTATATATCAATTCATAATCCTTGTGGGTAAATTATGAAAATAATTTGATATTTATCTTGATTAATTATATAAATATAATAAAATATCCTATGGGATAACAGTTATTATATTAAATATAATCAATCACAATATTATGTCTAATTCTTTATCTGATCCTAATTTATATATAATTTTAATTAATTAAGGATACTGTGGCTAATCACTAATTAATTAAGATTATATTGATCACTGGATATTTTATTCATATAAACTTGACTCATAAGCATGAATTAACATAACAAAATATTCATGTTGAATATATGCATTATTAATTACAATGCTTCATTTCGCAAGAAGTTTTTGAAAATTTAATATTATCATGATTTTAAATATCTAATGCACCAAAAATTCAAAAGATAAATCGAAATCAAACCATATTTAATGGCATAAAAATAAAATCTTCTTCATATAAAGGCAGAGGTTAATCTCTGCTCTGATACCAAATGTAAGAAAATTGAAACCAAAAGTGTGTTTCTAAACCACTTTAATAGAAAAAACAATTAAATTAATGTGGAAACTTAAATTGCGTACCTCCAGCCATTGTTGTTGAAGATTTTAGCAATGATTTTTTTTAGTATTTTGACAATTCTCGTTTCTGAATTCTCACTTTAGATGGTGTAGGAAATCCTTCAACTTGAGATTGAGCTAAGGGACCAAAGCACACATATATATAGGCGTTCTCCCATCAAGAACGTTTATTACCATCAATTCGTAACGTTCAAGAATTAATTCAAGATTGAAACGTTTGGACCATAATAAAGAATTTTAATTATCATGAATGGAAAAAATTTAACAATAATAATGAATAAAAACTGAAATATTTAAACCATAATCAATAAAAATATTAATGGCAATAAATAAAATTTTAATTAAAAAGAAAACAGTTACATATCCATCTATTATGTTGGTTGGCTATCCTTCTAATAGGCAAATGATTGGTTAGTTGAAATCTTAACCCTAGTCCATGAAAGGTATCTTTGATTAAAAAATCCACTATGAATATAAGAGGGCTCAAAAGTTTAATATTATCCAATGTCTATCGTTATTATTGTATTTTCTTATGATTGCTGACAAGGTTTTCCTCTATATTTGAGGCTTATCAATTTCAGGTCATATCGGTACACGTAGGTAGTTCACTTCATCCCATATCAGGTTACATATTTCATGCCAAAACTTATCTGTTTGTTTTTTCTTGACACTTCCATATTTGTGCATGGTTCAATTTCTTCTCGGTGCATTTTTTTCTTGGCCTTGTTATTCAGTATCCTCAATAATTTTTTGGTCCTTAAACATGTGCTATGTGTTACACATTTATTAGATTTTTGTAAGTGTAAAATTTAGTTTAAATATTATGTTCAAGGATTTAAGGTTTGTGATTCTGATTGTGTTGCTTATTTGGTTATCTAATATGTGATTTCATGTTGCAAGTTTAGCTTACTGTTGCTACCTTTGCTAGATACTCCCAAGGATTCTCATTTTCTGATAATGTTCATGTTTCACAGTTTTTTTTGTAGAAGTATTGGAAATTGTTTCCCATATGACATTTTATGCGCCAACAATCTCATTGGATATGTGGGGTCTTTGGCCTTTAATTATAGAAGCACTTGGAGACTGGGCTTTGGAGTTCTTCAAGTGTAAGTTGACAAATACATGCTAATTTTTATGTTTTTTTTTATATTGTCAACAATTCATTCAGTGAATGCTTTGACTATATATATCATGTTTCTTTGCATATTATTAACACCAGCTTTATGCTATATCATTCATGTTCTTGCAGTTTGATTGAGGTATACATGTAGACTACCCTGAAAATTTTCTTCTGAGGTTGTGTACATATCTGTTTCTTGTATGGACAAAAACAGAGAGAGGGATTTTTTGTTTTTTTCGGTTTTTGGGAGGAAAGCGGGGAGGGTGGTGGGGAGGGGAGGGGAGGATGTCGATGGTCCATATCATAATTCAAAGGAGCCATGAATGTATCACTTAATTACAAAGAATACCTGGTTATTCTCATTAATCTCAGTTTTCTTTAGGTCTTTTACATTTGCATATAGAATCTGATAATGTCATATTTGCCCTAAATGTAGATATACTGGTTCCCTTGCACAACTACATATCCAGGAGTACTGCTCATTTCCTAAGTTGCAAAGATCCAAACTACCAGCAAAACCTGTCGGAAGTACTTACAAAAGTAAGGGAAGTGGTTTCATTCAGTTCTTTATTAAATTGGTCAAAGCATATGCCTAGCATTTTTGCATCTTCTTAGCAATTGGAATTGTTATTAATGCTCAGTTGGAATAAATGCTAATGATGCAAAGGTTGTGATTGTTGATGTATTTTGTGGTGATAAACCTTTTTGTTAATACAATGTGCAGATCATGTCAGATACAAACATGGACGATGGTGACATTGAGCCTGCTCCTAAGCTGATTGAAATAGTATTCCAAAATTGTAAAGGCCAAGTAGATCACTGGGTTGAGCCTTATTTGAGCATTACCATTAATCGATTGCATAGAGCAAAGAAGCCACACTTAATATGTCTCTTGTTGCTAGTGGTGAGAGTTCCTGTATCATGTATCAAAGATCAGTACTTTCCTTCATCCTGTGTTTAATACAAAGGTTATCATATGCATTTTCAATGAACTGATGAAACAAGTCATGTTAGAATTTTTTGTTGTGATCAAGTAGGTTTGATAGGATGATTTCATGTTCTTAACGGATCTGGAATTGATGTGTACTCGTTCTGTTTAGAAAATTAATGAGAACATCAACTTTGTACTTTTTTTTTTTTGGAATTTAATCATGTAAGGGTTTTCTTTGCAAGAGCAATTTAGGAATTGTTGCCTAGTTTGTTCCTGATTAACGAGTCTGATTAAAATAGTGGTGTTGGTTTGAAAATAAATTTCTTATCATCAGTTTTGTTGTTTGTAACTCTGATAAAATGTTTGACTTCTAATTTGTAACGCAGAAATATATAGTTATATATTTTGCACACAGTCCAAAGCATATCTATAACTGCACTCATAGGACAAGGTGAGTTTGCTTTGAGGGAAGACTATGAAATACATCGGTGGATACAATGATAAGGATTTTATGGTCTCTGAATTTATTTGTGATGTTGGCCTTCACAGAAGTCGGTTGCAGTGTGCATCTGTGTTATTGCCTACATTGGTCCTCCTCAAAATTTGCATTGTTATGAGCCTCATGCATTGGGTTCCATCTTTTGTACCAATGTGGATTTTACAACATGCACAGAAGTATCCAAAGACTTTCATATTCCAAGTTGACTGCCAACTACGTTTTACTTATTCATGTGCCTCCAATTGAAACATATCTTAAAGTTTGCCTTGGTGCCACTAATGTGTCCTCAGCTTACTCAAATTGAATTGTCTTGATACTTCTAAGAATCTATGTGCCTCTCCATTTCATCAATTATCTTGGACTCCTGTATTGCTACTTCTTAGAATCCATGCGAGTTTCCATTTTAACAGTTTGTCCCTTTGCAGATTGCTGATTCTCTTTACTACAATGCATCTTTGACTCTTGGAATATTAAATAAGCTTGACGTTGCTTCATACATTTTCGATCTCTGGTCCCAGATGATTCAACAAGTGAAAATGAATGGCACACTTGCAAACTTTAGAAGGTAATTCTTTTCTCCTCTGTCATGTCACTTTCCATCGATACCATAGTTTTAATTCCTTACATTAACTGTAGGCAACATGAGAAAAAGGTCCTTTGCTTGGGATTATCTTCACTTGTTGGCCTGCCTGCGGACCAATTGCCTGATGAAAAATTAGCAAACGTCTTTAAAGCAACACTCAAGCTTCTAGATTCCTATAAGAATCAAATTAGAGGTGATACATCCTTTTGCATTGTGTTGCATAATGTGGCATTGCTTATTCTCTCATATGAACAACTCCAAATAGCAGATTCTCTCATGTGAACTACTCCAAGTATCATTATCAAAACATATAACTACACCAAGACACACATACAATTCGTTTTTTAAAATTATTGTCTTCAATGATGATGGATCATACAGGTTAGTGTACCGTCTGATATACAGGTGCATTCTGGTTTGATAGGCTATCATAATGAATGAACCATTATTTTCTTTTATTAGTAATACAAGAATCATTCTCTTGTTTTTTTCCCAACATTGTACTGCCTTTCTTTTATTTGTCTTAATATTTATTTTAATTTAATTTATTATAAAAATCAGCCAAATCCTTTCGTATTTTGGTTGATTCTAGCTGATTCCAGCCAATGTCTAGCTATAAGGCCAAGAAATCTGTCAAAATCAAACTGATTTGGGACAATGCTGATATTGGTGTATCATGTTGGATATATATATATATATATATATATATATATATAATTCGCTACTTTAACTATCATCCACTCTTCCTTTTAATATAATCAACAAGATGCAACAATTAAAAGAAAAAACATTGTCATTGGTATGCTGAGTTTTGTTGTTTGATTAAAATCAAATCTTTTTGCTTGGACAAAAGCTGAGGAGCAAATAGATGCTATTCATGGTATAAATGACGTTCACTTTGATGAGGAAGACATGGATGAAGAAGTGGGAGATGATGATGAAGCGCACAGTCTAAAGCTTCAGAAATTGGCAGCGGAGGTTAGTAGATGAATATAAAATCTTTATCAGCAGCCTAAGTTATTTCCTTATCCTAGCAATCCACAAGTCAAAAGGACACTTTTATCGAGTTTTAATGAAGTTTTTGCAGATTCTGCTGTATTTATAGTTTTTTTTTAAAATCTGAAACAAAGCCTCTCACCGAAAGGGATTGGCATGTATTTAGCCCATGATGTGGGCTTTTTTTATTTAATATTAGCTCAATCCTTTTTCTTCGTCTGTCGCTTTCTTTTCTATTTTATATATCACTAGATAATCTTGTTTGGTCCAACTATGACTTGTTATCTTTTTGTGGCAGCAACATTATTTTATCCCTACTTATCTATGTTGAAATCAGGTGGAAGGATATCAGTCAGTTGATGAGGATGATGAGACTGATGATGATTCCAGTGAGGACGAATACATAGAGTCACCAATTGATGAAGTTGACCCTTTCATTTACTTTGTCGAAACTGTGGAAGGTAAACAAACATTTGCTGTTTCTGTTTTCTGAGTTTGTAATTCTCCATTTTGAACATACCTGACACATGACTATTATTCTCAGCTGTGCGAGGCTCAGATCCTGCTAGGTATCAGAGCTTGATGCGAACCATGGACTTCGACGATGACGAACTCGCAAGAGGCATTTATCAATATGCTGAGCAGAGGAGAACAGAAACTATGATAGAATAGATGGGAGAGGCAGCACTTGTGTGATCTGAAAAAATAGAAAAGGTTGAAGTTGTTTTCCTGTGTTTAATTGCCCATGTCCGTCCTAAACGCAGGAAGAATCTGACATAGGTTGCATCGTGCCATATATCATCATCATCATCATCATGATCATCCTCCTGGAATTAGTAGAGCCGTTCTGCCTGAGGTATTTTTTTTTTGTCAGAGCTTTATTGGCTCTTAACCATTTTTTTGGCTTCTCCTATAATAGTAAAAAACCAGATAGCAGATGCTATGTTACCACCTCATTATGTTGGTTTTGCTTTCATCATTTTTTCCTTGTTTTTCTCATTAGCCTACAAAATTTATTTATCGGACAAGAATGCTATCGATTCTCCATGTACAAAGAGTCTATGTTATGCCAAAAGAATGGGATTGCGAATAAACAATGTATAGGTTTATACCAAGGAACACTTGTTCATTCAATTTGTCTATCAAGAAATGGTGCTGCTGTGTGTGACCAATGTGATTCCTTCTGAGTTAATATTTTTGATTGTGTGATCTGCACATTTTGCTTCTCATCCTAAGCAGAGGTAAATAAGATGTATGTATGTATTCTTGTGCAGCTGAATGAGTGAGAAAAGATGTTTTGGACAGAAGCAACTGCTTATAAATCCAATTGGGATGCTGAAACTGCTGTGCTTCCCAGGTGAGACCATATCACATCTGATTCATAGGCTGATCCTTAAAATGTAGTTTTCCTAATGCTACTTCCACCCAAAGTTACAGAGGTTGTACGAAATGGTATATTAGGAAAGAGTACTATGATATGTTTGAATTGACAGAGGAGAGTCAAATGGTTTCTCTACCAACCTCATTCCTGCATGCATGCTTCTCATCCTGATAAGAACTCTCGATTCAATGAGACCCTTTTAGATGTCGATAGATATGGCTGCTACCCATACTTGTTTTATCTATGTCAGTCAAAATAGAGTTGGATATGTTCCTCACGTCGTCAACCGCTCGCAGCATGAATCCCCGTCCTTCAACAGTAATCCCTCTTCCGATCGCCACCTCCCCCCCCACTAAGCTTCGAACAAGGTTTCATCAAAGTCCATGCTGTCCTTTTGCACCTCTTCCTCCCACTCCCAATGCGACACGTCCTGTACTCGAACAGGCCTCGGTACCCTCTGCGATCTCATCAGTCGACGGACGGGGAACCGAGCTGCTCGGTGTCCACTATTTCCGGTGCCGGAAAAGTTGCACCCGTCTTCCGCTCGTGGCTGCAGGACGTTTTGCTTAGATAGCTAAGAAGGCACGAAACGATGGCATCCGCGAGATGATAGGTGCGGAGAATGGAGAGCATTGCCTCGCTCCATGTGAGGTGGGGACGTTGCTGCAACTTTCCTGTCCCCGGGAGGCCAATGGGAGAAGAGAAAGAGAGAGAGAGAGAGAGAGAGAGAGAGAGAGAGAGTACAGCCTCGGCATGCCGCCAGCGGAGTCCCACCAGGTGAAGGCTGTACCCTCTTTCTTCTTCTCTTGGACTGTGATGCAACTCATCTCTTCCTGTTTCTTCCAGGCATGGTGTCATCTGCCTGAAACATGAACTCTACACACATCACATGAGGAAGTGCAAGAACTCTAATCGCCATCAGAGAAGGTTAACTTTATTTCTCCACCTACATCTTCCTTTTACTTGTCTTTTTAGTTCTTTTCAAGATCCTACACCAATCGAGATAGTAACATAAATATGGAGGCAATCTATTTTATGCAAAATAACTATACACGGAGATAGTAAGCAATTAGAGAATTAATTTGGCTCAAACAAAGTATATGTACACATAGATAGAATTGTGTTGGTTTCTTTTCTCTTGAATTAATTTGTTTGTATCCAGCTACGAATTAGATAATATTTTATCATGCCTAATATGACAAATCAAAAATAATTTGCTTTTGTTATTATCCTTTTATATCTATCTATCTATCTATCTATCTATCTATCTTTTGGATATCTTATGATAGACAAATCAATTTTTTTATATGCTAACTCCAATTTCTTTCTTTTGGATGTATTATGATATACAAATCTTTTGTTTAACCTCAAGAACAAGGTAATAATAGTAGGTCATGACTCTCCAACACTCAAATCAATATAGGCCACGAAGAGGAATTAAAATCTAGAGAATGAGAGGTGCATAAGATGTAAATTTTCGTTAAGAGGGACAAAAAAACTTGAGATTTATGAAACCCAACGCATGCACAAAATATCAGTATAAAGAATTAAACCTTTGATAATATTTAACCATAAAAATATAGTAATCATAACCATGATGATAATAATATAATATTTTTTTATCTAAATACTTATTGGCAACATGGTTATAAGGATTCATATTTGAGTTTTTTTTTATGGATATTAACAACAGAAAGATCACATAAACTATAAACACACTGCACTTTTTAAGGACAAAAATTGTCATTCTAAATCTTGATGGAGACCCAAAGAAACCAAGATATCAATAGACGTTAATATCCTCAATGAAGTGTGAGCATTGCCATCATTGTTAGGGGTATTAAGGTAAACATAGACGCTATCACGAGACAAAAGAGGATTCACAGGTCCGGCGGTGCTTCGACCCGTGCCGTGCGTCGCCGTCGCTTCGCGTTCTCCCCATGTTGAGAGGGGTCGTCCGGCGGCAGCCCTCGCCCTTGGGCGGCTTCAGCCTCCAGCAGTTGCGGTGGGCGCGCCCCGGCATGCCACGCGTCCCGCCGCTGGGCAAGAAGGGCGTGGAGGGGAAGTCGGAGTGGTGGGCGGTGGACGGAGAGATGCATGAGATCGGCGAGCACGTTCCTCACCGCGAGCGGTTTGTCATCCCGAGGGACAACCTCCCCAACAAGCGCCGCAAGCAGATGCGAGAGCAGTTCATGCGTCGCACCCGTCTCGTCCTCAAGGAATCGGTAATGCCCCTTCCCACCTACCTGTTCTTGTGGATATTATTACTGACTCCAAAGGGAAGACGAGCACACTATCTATTATGGGGTCCTTAGAAAGACCGAGTTTTTATTGAGGCTTTCGCAGTCCTGTTGTTTTGTAAACCTTTCAGAGACAAATCGACAAACAATAAGTAAGCATAAACAGAAACATAGTGTTTTGTTCATCATACATGCTTTTTTGGAGGATGCCATCTTTGTATACTTATATGAAAAGTTAAATCTCACCTTGTCCAGTCATTAAGAAGCTCCCGCCGTCTTTGTATATTGCCTGCGATCCTGCAATCGTTCGCTGAAAGCAATTTAGGTTCCAGAATGAATCGAGCGTCCTGGGGAAAAGGAATTGTTTATTACCTATACACGAGATGTTTATTAAGAAGCTCCCGCCGTCTTTCTTGCACGAGATGTTGGCAGCAAGGAGGGAAGGGGCAATGACTGCAACAAGATGGCAGGGGAGGCAGACTGCTGCTGGCGGCTGATGGAAGCAGAGGAGTGGGAAGCTTGGAACTGGAACTGAGTGGGAAGCTTGGTAGTAATCCGATTTCTCCCTGCCAAAGATAACCTTTCGCAATCAAACACGACCGCGGAGTCCTTCCAAGAAGTTCTGTCCGATTAAATTAACTCTGTCGTTCTTCACCACAGAAAGGCTACTATTGTCCCCGAATGATCTCTCGGCTGAGAAGGAGTGTCGACGGTCACGGACGCCAATGGAGACAATCGGGAGGGAAAGGGGGATCGGGAGAGCAGCGCCCCTTTACTTCCTCGATCTCACCACCACAAAGGAAGCCACGACGGTGACGGGAAGGAGCGACTGGAGATTGAGGGCGCGGACGACTACAGATTCGTGGTGATCTGCAACAGGGAGAGGAGTTGTTGAGTAGATCATCAGCGAGGAACCACAAGAGCAGAGCAGTGGCGCGGCTTGGTGTGGGTGAGGCAGCGGCCGAGGAGATGGCTACGGTGGTTTGTAGCGGCCGGTGAAGAGGAGGGGAGGTTGGAATTGAGGAGGGCGCGATGGGTGGCAACGACAAGGGGTGACCAATGTTGTAAGAGGGCAGCGCCAATGGTAGGGGAGGAAGAGAGGTAGCCGGCAGCGGATGAGGAGAAAGGAGGGGAAGGTAGTCGACTTCAATGTTCTTTTTCTTCTCTCCTTTCCCTTTTTTGTTTTTTTTTTTGATGAACGCTGCAATGAGGATGATTGCAACAAGGTGGCAGGGGAGGCGGTGTGAAAGACAGCGACGACGATGATGGCAAGGGCAGCAGTGATACCAATTGATAGAACTTCACAGGATTCTATCGTTGCTCTGATACCAACGATAGAACCCTAGGGTCCTATCGTAGAGGAAGAAGGTGAAAAGTGAGGATAATCGATCTCTTCGAGGGGATCTGCCTCCTAGGGTTTTGTCTTTTGGCTAAAACTAATACTTCTTCATTGATTCCTCATAAAAGAGTTTACAACCTTATTTATAGGGCTTTGCTGAGAGTCCTTCTAGGCTTGGATTTAGAGTCCCACTAAACTTGGACTCTTAACTAACTAATAAACTCAACTAAAAATAATAACTGACTCCATCCTAGCCAAAGATAAAAATCAACTCCAACCAACTCATAACTAACTCAATTGGGCTCACCCGACCCATAACTGATTCCGATTGAACAGACTAACACGACTCAGCTTGAATTAATTACGAATAGATGGACCTGACTTGGCTAGGGTCCTAACATTTTGGTACATGTTTGCTGATAATATTACAGAGTTCTCAGAATGTTGAAACTTTCTATTAATAACATTGCTAAATACTTGCTTTTTGAGTTGTGTATAGACATGCCATTACATGCTCAAATATACAGGTTCTACTTCTTAACTTGGTCCTCTGGTTCCTCTTATATTGCAAACAATTTTATGTGAATTATGCTATCATCAAAATTTGCAATAATCATGTCACACAATTTGAAGATGCTAAGTCCAATTATATTATAGGAGCATGAACCTTGGTGTAAAAAGTATATGGAGTTATATCAAGAGCTTAGGGAGAACTGGGAAAGGCTTTACTGGGATGAAGGCTATACGAAAAAGATTGCACAAGATCATGCCAACTATGAATCTGCCGAAGATGATGATTTGGACTTTTCACCATACAGGTATAGATATTAGAGATCTATCTGCAAAGTATGCTTTCTACATGAGAACTATATAATGAGATTCTGACATTTTAGTTGGGACTGGAATAAGTTACATCTTTTTTTGGACCATGCTCTCTCTGTCTCTCTCTCTCTCTCTGTCTCTCTCTCTCTCTCTTTCTCTCTCTCTCTATCTCGCCAGTTTAGTTGACAGTCATGGTTAATTCATAAATGAAAAAATAATTGATAATAATGAGTCACTTATATTGCCTTTGTTTTTCTAACATCTTCTACATATGTAATAATGTGGAGGGCTAATGCTCGTAGGCAGTTACAGTTATTCCGTGACAAATTTCTACAACATCTGAAGTATATGATTCTGGTCAAAGTGTTAGTCATTTCTAAATTTGAATGATCATAACTTTAAGAAACTAGTTCAGTTTACATACTTCATCTCGTTGTTGCAGGCAAAGACAATCACATGCTGAGCTAAATAAGGTACTGCTATGGTAACTTTTGGAGTTCTTGCTACAGTATGCTTTTGTGATGTTTCTTTTTGAAATTTTCTGGTGGATTATTTTTTTATAGTTCTTGCAACCATTTTTAGCATGCATAAGTATCCAGCTTAGCAACATCATAATATCGTTAGAAGAAATTAGAGCTAAAGTAGATATGAGCAAGGAGCATGATGCTCTTTAAAAGTTACATCGAGTTGTTTAAGGATTTCAGGCCGAAAGCTGATAGTATGCATATCTTGACCATTTGTATTGAGATGATTATTTTGATTGATACATTATACTTGATTCAGCATGTCAAAGATTCCATAGTGCATCAGTTTTTCTTGACTAATAAAAATCATCATGACTTTCTTTTCAATTGTCTTTTAGTTAGATGTAATTTCAAAGTAATCCATGTTTTTCAAATGGACGTTTTTGGTGTTTGAACCATTTAATTTCTGCTGAATCCATCTTATTCTAGGTGAAGTTTGCTCAATTGGCTTGGATACAAATGACCAATTACAAAACTAATCTGCCTCGACCGAAACCTTAATTTCTATACACTCATGACACGCCCCATCTTATTCTCCAGATAGGCTGATTGCCAAATGCCTTTCCTGAAATCTGTCTTCTTAATCATCTCCATTGTATTTCTTATCTTATGTTCAGTAGTTTATCTGCTGCTTACCTGTTGTAATTTTCTTATCTGATTTGTATGATTTGTTTAGAAAAATCACTTAAGGCTATCCTTTGCTGAAAGCAGCTAGTACAATGAGTTATAATTTTGAACACCCTGAAGTATCATTAGTCATTAATTAAATGTTTTATGATGACATTTTCTTATGACCTAGTGGCTCTTCTAGATAAGGATGAAGGCAGAGATCAGTCTTTGTAGCCGTATTAGATGACTTTGAATAACATATCAATCATGATGGAAATGAAATCAACATCATCTGTAAGCCAGTGAGGAAATGATTCATTTAAGAAAATAAGTCTGATTTCTGTATGATATTTTTTCCTGCTTTAAATATTTATGGAAACCTGACATATATGGCTACTTCTAATTTATACTTTAGGCATTTAATGCCTCTGTTTAACTTGAATTCTTGATGTCTCTGTTTAACTTGAATTCTTGAATTCCCAGAATTTTTTTGCAACAAACTTTTCCCTCATCTGTTTATAAAGAGATTGTGTTTGATCAACACTTTATTGTATCCTTAGGTGCATAAAAAAATTGGCTAGAGGTGAACAAATGCATATTTCTCTTTCTTTCTTGAGGATTTGATATTGATTATATTTTTTAAAAAAGAGTTCCAAATGATAGGAGCCTATCTTTCCACTGCAAGCTAGGCTTCATTTTTCACATGGGCTTTTTCTAGTATCCTGTGACTTGGTGGTAAAGTACAGAGTTTACTCTTCTGAATGCAGGAACAAGGTCTCCAAGGAAATGAAACACGGCAAAGAGTTAGCCACGTACGTGATAAATTTGAATATGACAGAGAAAGAAGAATGAGGGACAGAGGTTGGTCCTTTTCTTGGATTTCTCTAGCTTTTCTTTCTGTGAGGCCCTATGCATCTTATTATCTACACTATCTTGTTTGTTTATAAATGGATTTAGTGGAAAAATTGATGTCTATTATGGTGTCTGATTGCCCTTGCTCATGCCACTGGAACTTAAATCCTTGACGACACATGATATGATTTATGCTACTTCATTTCCAGGAATGATGATTTTATGTCTTTTTTATCAGCATCAGAATTTCTTTAAGGTTACATAGAGTGAGGGTCGATGCGTTTAGAGAAAAAGGACATCTGAATTTGTGATGATGACAAAATTTGTAGCAAAGAAATATATGCTGATTCTTGGTTTCTTTTTTGTATTTCAATTTGCTTTTCCTAAGTTTTCATGTAAGACTCACCTTTGCTAAGGCTTGTAGCTTGCTTCATGCCTAGGCTCAAGAAAACCTTAGACCTCAGGATGTATCCTTTACCAACATTTAATTATGATGAATTTAGTCTACATGATACAGTGGTCCAGCCAGTTATTGACAGTACTGGGTTGCCTCTCTAACCAAACTATAGTAAAAATAGCATTCCTAGGATATCATCTTAGTCAGATGCCTTTTGTAAGCTAGTCTTTTTCTCTGCTAGTGTCATTTTTCCCCTTTTAACAAGTGTACAATCTATATTAATTCGCAACAGAACTGGACTTTAGAACTAACAAGGGTTAGTTTGGGTTTTCAACTGATGTTCTTAGACAAACTACTTGAACTAGTATAAATGTTGAAGACTCAACTGCCATGGTATATGATTCTTCTCCACATCAGAACATTTATTTGTAGCATTGGCCACCCATGATATTTAATAATATTTGAAACTCTTTATGTACTTGGAATTCCGTAGACATCTTTCAGTTCTTTCGTGTGGTCTCTGACACCTTTCCTAAATCATGCAGCATTTGCTCCTATGAATATGGATGATGGTTTTAACTTCCAAGATCCAAGTTCAAGGGTTCGACCTTCCAATGCCAAGAAATTCTTCCCTAGGCCTTTCAGAGACTGAGCGATTGGCACTTAACGGGTGGTGTGTCTCAAGGTTCCTTGTGTTCACAGTTTCAGCTTCTGACAAGTAAAAAAAGCAGTTTTTCTTATGGCAATCATGGATGCTTCTAGTTAAATTCAGCTACAAAAATGAAGGTGAAAATTCATGGAACTCTTCACTGCTTGAAGCAACATCCTTCGATCTAATTCCTCTACTTGGATAGAGGATGATGTAACTGTTGTAACTGTTATCCAGCTTGGTCGGGCTGCTTCTACGAAACTGACTTTTAAGTTTGCAAGCCGTACTGTCATCTTTTTCGCTATTTTACTAAACATGAGAAATAGTAGCCTGCTATGCGTCTCTTTCTTTCGGGCAACTACTCTTAGATTCTAGAAAAGCAATATTTAGATCTAGTGAAAATAAAAGGAAAATGTGATGCTTATCAGAATTTGCTAAATTTGGCAGCACAGTTATTTAATTCAATTTGTTTTATTCTAGCTTGTCAGTTGCTTTATCATCTACATCACTTTGAACTACATTAATTACTAGGTGGTATTATATTGTACAGACTACAAATGTCTAGTTCTAGCAAGTTGAACTACATTAATTACTAGGTGGTGGACATCAAGTTGTTTTATTCAAGCTCATCAGTTCCTTTATCTTTGACATCAATTAGATGGTAAGTATCTGAGTTCTTGAGTTGACATTTTTCTTTTATATTGCAAAAGTATTTCTTTCTAGCAAAGTCAACTACACTAATTACATGTAGCATCATAAGTCAAGTGTATTAACCTCTCTCTAACTTAATTCCAAGTTGAGAGCTTACTGATTTCAGGTTCTAATATGCAGGTTTTCTAAGGAGCAGACAAGATGTTGGATTGAGTCTGATGTAGCTACTTTAGTCATTGAGATATTGGATTTTGGTGCACTTGAGGTAGCAAAAATATCAATCTCATCATCATTCTCAAGAAGAAAAAGGAGTTCATGACAATGAAACAACAATGTTAAATCTAATATGATCTCAGTTACATTGGTTTTGAAAATCTTGCTTGTATCAGCATTTTTTTTTTGCCTTCTCTTTTACTTTATGGAAATTTGGTTTCAGTCTTTGGGGAGTGGGAAGGACTAATGGTACCATATCACCACAGCCTTTTGGAGACATCAAACAGCTCCTTGTCTAACTCTTCCCTCTTCTTCTTCCACCTCCCAACCTGCTGATGAAAGCTCAAGGACATGTAAGACTGCACCTTGTTTCAATGGGTTTTTTTTTTTTGTTAAATGCCAATTTGAATGATACCAGAGATTAATACTACTAGATTAGCTCTATGCTTCAAGTGTGGCAGCTTTGTGAGATCAATTCATATAGATTTCAAGCAGAACAACAAAGTCTACCAATACCACCTCTCCACACTACTGAAACAAGTAAGGAAACATGCAAGAACAGTGCTGCAAACACTACTTCTTCACCCTCACTACATTACTTCTACATCCTCTCTCTCTCTCTCTCTCTCTCTCTTTGTCAAGTAATGCAGCTGAGCCCCATGCATCCTGACACCAAGCTCCACAGCAGCATCTTCTGCAATCAATGTTAGAACACAACACTCACAAAGCTTTGGTAGGCTGTCACAAAAGAACACAAGCAAAAAAAAAAAAAAAAAGGAAGGGACTTGGCTAACCCTCTCGGGCTTCTGGTGGAGGAGCTCAGGTGGAATCTTGTACAAGTCCTCGTCCACAGCCTTGGGAGCTCTGCCTCCCCTTGCTGTGGTCTGAGCTGCCACATCACACACCCTCCTCCTCCCCTGCTTCTCTCCTCCTCTCTTCACCTTGTCAACCACAGATCAGTGAAGGAACACCTTTGAGATCCTACAGCTCGATGCAAAGTGTTTGTTACCTCCCGGCAACATTTTAACAATATATAAAGAACCTTTCTCTGGTGATGTTGATGATGAGCTGGTCTCGCTGACATCCGCAGATCATCCCAGCGATCCCAGTCCCCAAATGCTGGATTCTGGTGCCTCTTCATCATCATCATCATCATCATCATCTCCTACAACCAGAAAACAGCACCACCACCGCACACCAGTAGTGGTGCTTATAAAG
Organism: Ensete glaucum; assembly: GCA_021527575.1. Classification (NCBI taxonomy): domain Eukaryota; kingdom Viridiplantae; phylum Streptophyta; class Magnoliopsida; order Zingiberales; family Musaceae; genus Ensete; species Ensete glaucum. Next base: position 44,511,195 of record CM038552.1, read on the forward strand.
AAGAAGAAGTGAGAGTGAGAGAGAGAGAGAGAGAGAGAGAGAGAGGAAGCAGTGGACAAAGAAAGCAGTAGAGAGAGAGAGAGAGGAGGTCATTGTCAATGGCACAGGGAAGAAGGCAGCCAACTCGTGGTCACCGAGGAGAGGACACAGTTCTCATGCTCTGCTTTATGGCTTCCATTCCCAAAGCCATCATCGTTAGGTTGGTTCCTTTAATGCCTCCACCACGCTTGGGATCGCCGGGTCCATCATCAATCAGGTGTTGACGTCTCTGAGCCAAAGGAAAGCTTTGCTCTGCAGCTTTGAAAGAATGCCAAAGCTTACTGGTCTCCATCTTCATCTCTTTCCGGTCTGTCTTTTTGTCCTTCGGGTTGTGTCGAAACCGAGACACCTCGCTTGCTTCTACTGGGACTCCATTGCAGTTTTCGTGGGATCAATTGGCAAACGACGGCAGTGGGAATGCTGCAGGACTTGGATTAGGAGAAGGATGGGAAGCTTTTGCTGTCACTGTTCCGTTCTTAGCTATTAACATTCCATTTTACACATCTTTATTTCATAGGTTAAAGATGATGATTTGGCATTCAAATGGTGGCCTTCAGCCTTTAAATGAGTTCACAATGCCCCAATAAAAGCTCCCACATAATAATACCAAAGCCACAGATCTCTTCTGAGTCTGAGCTATCATCTCATCATTGATCATGACACCATTTGTCTACTGAGATGGTTTAGAAAAAGGGATGGCGAAAAGGCTATATGATCAACCTAACTAAAATTCGAGCAACTTTTAGTTGGGTTTGGAAATTAGTTTAGTGGAAAAATAGGTGCATAAAGGTGTTGGATAAGATAGAATGCATTGGTATTCTATTTAATAATTGTCTTTATGCATTTGGGCAGGAATAATTAATTGGCTGAGCGTTTCTGGATGCTGAGGTCATTTACGAAAATTTGAAGGATTTTTCTGATAGATCGCACAAAAAAAGGAGAAAGCCATGTAAGAAGGATTCTTTTTTATTATGTATAAAGATGGGGGACTTTTTTGGATACTCGCATCCCTTATAAGGAAACTCTTTTAAGTCATTTATGATAATTAAAAGGGTGTTTCTGATAGATTGCATATAAGAAGGGTCGTTTTTTGTTACGTGTTAGTTAATACAGGGACTTTTTTTGATAAAGAGCCCAAATCTACTACCGAATCTATTACAAGCCACCGAAATCACAGCTCACGCACACACACATACACACCTCATGTGGTGGTGAGTCAAAACGCACTCACTGGGAGGAGGAACGGAGGAGACGAGGTCGGGGCGCGGCAATGGAGGAGGGGGAGGACGGGGAGCAGTACCTGTTCAAGATCGTCATCATCGGCGACTCGGCGGTGGGGAAGTCCAACCTCCTCTCCCGTTACGCCCGCAACGAGTTCAACCTTCACTCCAAGGCCACCATCGGCGTGGAGTTCCAGACCCAGAGCGTGGTCATCGACGGCAAGGAGGTGAAGGCCCAGATCTGGGACACCGCCGGCCAGGAGCGCTTCCGGGCCGTCACCTCCGCCTACTACCGCGGCGCCGTCGGCGCGCTCGTCGTCTACGACATCTCCCGCCGCACCACCTTCGACAGCGTCCCCCGCTGGCTCCAGGAGCTCGAAAGTATGTGTACCCACCACGGATGATCTTTTTGACCCTTGCTTATGCTTTCCATCTGCTTTTGATTCTTATCTCCCCCTCGATCGATCTCGCCTAAAAGTTGGATCTTTTTTGTCCTCCGTGGTAGATCTGACTTCTTGCCTTCGCTTTATTTCATTAATAGAATGATGAAAGGCTATAAATCAATTGATGTTATCTCATCAAAATTGGGTCTTTTTTTCTACCCCTTTCTTCGTTATATCTCATAAATTTCTTCTATTTCACTTCTTGCTGTTCTGTGTAGTTTAATGCTTGCAAAAGGGGATCGTAAGAACATCTGGTGCTTTGGGCAGCTCTATGATACTTTCTTGAATGAAATCTTATAATTGGAGAAAGTTAAAATAAGTTCCAAGTCATGGATGGTCTACTCAGCAATATACCTGAAGAAGACCTGCCATAGAGTAACAGTGGAATTGGTATAGGGATCAGACTTTGAAGATTTGTTGCTTGAATTGGATAATTGTGTTGATCGAATAGTACTGTAAATTATTGAAAGAAATTCTTTCAATACCCATATTTTCTCTTAAAAAAAGAAACTATCTACATATAGTGTTTGTCGATACCGTCTTAGTCATGCCCGTATCTTTCCCATCATTATCGGGTCAGCTGGAGGAGGAGACCTCAGGTTAAGAAGTCTCTATGAATGCCGTGCACAATATCTAATCGATGTCTATCCATGGAAACACGAAGATATCAGGAGATGATGCCAATTTTTAGCCAAAGAAAAATTTAATCAAGAAAGTGGGATTAACAAAATTTGATGCTGGATTCCATAGTTGAGCATTGAGCAAGCTTGTTTTAGACTTTTAGTAATATTGAAATTCCTCATTTTTTGGATGACATTTAAATGGACATGGATGCAACTATAGCCTTACTTTTCTGTTTCGGCAGCCAATTATTGTGAGAAACTATACTACTTTGGGTATGAACTAAAACTGTCATATAATCATTGTGAACATCGTTATTAGGCCTTTTTTGTTTTTAATTATTGTCATTTTAGGATTGAAGTTCATACAGGACACCATAGTGGACGGCCTAAAGGGCAAGTAAAACGTCTGACAGTGCTTTGCGGTCATTTAGGATAAAACTGTGCAATGATGAAGACTAATATCATGCACTATGCAAAAGCATTGAATTTAAAGTTTGTGTGACTGAGCATGAAGTTTGTCGGTATCTATCTCAATGTACTGATGATAGGAAAGCTTAGTAGCCACATTAGGTAATGAGGATAGCTTCTTTTTTTATTATTATTTCAATATTGGCTAATAATTAGAAGTGAGCTACGATTATAAATTGGAAACACATTTGCTTCTTACAGAAAGTCAATAACGGCCCAACTAAGCCGAGATGAACAAACCACTGAGAAGGCAACATACGATCAGTCAACAGAAGAGGAACAGAGGATTGCCAATATAAATAAGTTCCACAAACTAGTACTCTAGTACTAAAAGAAGGTGAGGAACTAAAAATGCCATGTAGATCGGCCTTACAGAAACTGAAAACGATATTCAGATTAGACTAGTTTTATTGCAGTTTAATTGACCTAAAAACAACAACTTATTGACTTATTGCAGAACTCCACGTAGATTAGTCTGACTCAAAGTTAAAGTCTGTATCTTTCATACTTTATTTTCCTTGCACCTCATTACTCACTCTGCATCAATTGATTAAGAAGAGGGCTTTCTAACTGATAGTGAATTCTGGTAATTAGTCCAATGTGTCTGTGTTATCAAGAGGAAGGTCACTACTGGTATTTCTTGTTATGTTAATGTAAAATGTATCTTCTTCATCATGTGATAATTTTTTATGCTCGTCTTTGTGTTACATGTAAATGTGTTTTTGCCTATGCCTGTCAATGGGTGATTGTATTAATAATTAGCAGCCTCTGCATTTTTGAAACCCACCACATTTTATTTTTAGGAACTCAATCAAGCTTTGTTTATATGCAGATACCAATATACTTTTCTTAGTTATTAAGTATCTCCTTTGTGTCCACCTACTTTCTTCATTTTTGCTTAGTGAATGATGTTATTATAATTTCTCTAAGAACCATAATGTATGTAGGATTGAAGTGAAACACGTAGATAATACATAAAAAATCTCGTTAATTTGTTCTCATCTCTATGTTTCTGAGGACTTCACTTGCAACTTTCATATGTGACAATCGGCAGCTCATGAATCCTGCCACAAAATTTATCTTTCCGAGATGGTGTAAACTAAAAGGTTTTGTTCAGGCTACTGTATGTATGTGTAGCTCAAACTTCAAACTGATATAAACTGAGAATTTATATGCCAGATTTTATTGGTTATTTGAAATAAACAAACAGGAAAGTTAACAGGTTTCCAATCGAAATTGGTTGACTAAAAACTAAATTGAGACTGAGATTATATACTCATAGATGTCCTATTATATTAGCTTCTCATTGATTCTTAAGAAGCTTTGCTGGTGCCCTTTCCAGGTTCATATGCATGTGTTCTTTAGCATGTTAGATGATTGATATTATCTTATGAAATGCCACATATTTATGTATTGTGATCGAACATAATGCAGCACATTCTGATACAACTGTTGCGAAGATGCTGGTTGGCAACAAATGTGATCTGGACAACATCAGAAATATATCTGTTGAAGAAGGAAAAAGCCTTGCAGAAGCTGAAGGGCTGTTTTTTGTCGAGACCTCGGCTCTAGATTCTACCAACGTGAAGAAGGCCTTTGAGATTGTCATCAGGGAGATTTATAGCAATGTTAGCAGGAAGGTCCTCAACTCTGATTCCCACAAATCAGAACTGTCTCTCAACAGGGTGAGCCTTACCAGCAATGGGAACGATGAGACCAAGCAGACTTCCAGCAAGACCTGCTGCTGAAATTTTTTTCTGTTAGTCCAGCAAACACGACAACGAATCCAGAAATTTCTCAGTCACCTAATTCTATGTCAGAGGGTGGTTTTTGTTTGTCATGTTAGTGAGAGCTGTTCGTTTTTAGGTTTCTCATAAGTCATCAAGGAGCCAATATCGACATACGTCTGAACAAGCATGTAGTATTCATCGTTTTATTGTGGTTCCGACATTATATGTAAACTTGTTATACATAACATTGCTTTAATACATTAGAAGTTTGAAAGACATTCATTTGTTTCTGTTCTTGAAAGCCTTTATGTACCTTTTTCTTCTTCTTGTTGATTTGACATGGTAGACATGGGAGGCTTGCAAATTGCATGTAACCTTTGGCAACAGGAACAGGGTGAGATTTAGCTGGTACTAATATTTTTCCTAACAATTTTCAACCTTTGTATTCTGCTATTAATCATTACCATCACCAAAGCCTGGGCAGAAATGGACAGTGGTAGAACATGTTCTTTGTGAGTTATTCCATTCCTTCTCAGTTTCCTTCTTGGAACTACAGTGGCCTGGCTACCCTTTAAGGAAGATATTTTCTCAGGTTACTGGTCTGCATCCCATAAGAATGATCTAAAACCATCCTAATCAACAACCAGTACCTTAATCATCTATTAACTGATCAAAACTTTCATACTTAAAAGTTGATGTTCTTTTAGTTGTTCCCAAATCATGGAGACAACAACCATTTTTGTGGCATCCAGGTTAATTGGGTGTGGAATGAGAAAAGATTACTCTCCCAGTTGGTTGACAGGGATGTTTGATCACTTCATGTATTTGGATTTAGACAGCTCAACCATGATATAGACCACCACCACATGAAGAAGAAATAGGTTTATTATGAGGGGATGTGAATGCTTCACCAAAATCCAATTGTATGTATGTTGGCCAGCATAGTCTGATTACTGAATCATGATCTGCATTGAGATTGAGGTTTCCTGAAGCTCCTTAAGAACTACTAAAGACAAATTTGATACCAAGTTGATATCATTTCCTTGTTGCTTTGGTTACTAATTAGCTTTGTAGAGGCAATGCAGATACCTTTCCTCCAGGTTTAGAAGAGTTGATCATGTCCAAAAGATGAACTCAAAGATTCAAGAATGGTAAAAGGAGCAAAGTGGTGATCCTAAACTCTTTAGAGAGAAAAATATTGATCAACTTTTATCGAAGGCTATGACAAATGATGTTCCAACCGCCAACAAGTTCGATTATAATGCTTCGACGGCAAAGTAGGTCCATGATCATGAGTAATAATACATCCAGGTGCAGAATTAGTGAAGAAGAAGAGAGGACAAAAGGAAAATAAAAAAGCAGCAAGAGGGTGGCATGAGCAGTCCAAATCCATGTTTGTCAAGACAAGCAGCAAATTTGAGCTTCATCTGTTCTGAATGGTTGGTTAGGAAGATTTGGAGATTTTTTTAGCTGGTAAGGATGGTTGGTGAAGCCAATGATACCTCACAGCCTGTGCTCTGATTTGGATCATGATCATGAGATTTATATCTGCATTTGGAAGCAACAGAGCAGTGAAATCAGTCATCCTCCAGCAAAAACAGAAACCAGGTAAAGAGGATGAACAGTATGACCTCAAGAAACAAAGATGACAGCCATGATGGCTGCTTCCACCAGACACCAAGTCTTGTTTATGTTTTACAAATCACCAGTCGACTTGATATGAATGAATTGTTGATGGCTACAACTAATCAGGCAGGAAGAGAGAGAGAGAGAGAGCAGACTTCCAAAGGATTACACTGCTGGAAGGAATCTAAACCACCATGGCCATGGCCTCCAGCTAAATTGCTACTCTCTTGTATGATGGATGATCTGTAAAGCCTTGGTGATCCGACTTTATGACAAGGGTTGTCTCCTCGATTGGTCCTTGTCAAATTCAAGTTTGCCAACCTAGTCAATCTGATGCCATTCCTTTCACTACAGAAGGTACCAGCAATGCTGATAGCATAAACAATCAGGGAGCTGCCAAGAACATTGCCAGTGTTAGGGGGGCTTAGGTTGATAAGATACAAATTAGAGGTTGCAGATTCCACTCGGTTTATGGTTGACTCCAGCTCAAATAGGTACTACTACTTAAATATAGAGCATGAGAGAGGAGGGAGACATCTCATTTCATCTTCGAGAGTTGAATCAGTGCATTCATCTCTCTAAACCAAGCATCACTCAGTATTCTTGAAGACGGGATTCGAAAACTTTTTCCACAGATGGGATTACATGCACAAGTCCTCTAATTTACTATCAAATCATATGGATCACAAGCAATGTTCATGCAAGCTTGTCCCTGAATCATTCCGAGTTCATGGTGTGACCAGGTCGAGCGATTCACTCCGCGAGCGAGCTTTGCAGGGAGAAGGCGGTCGCCTGGCTCTGCGCAAACCCCATCCGAACAGCATACTGGAGATCATCCTCCCACGGATGCCCGAGCTGCAGAAGACCAGCATTGATTCAATCGGACACTCGGATCTTTATACACATTTGGTTCAATTCAGCATCTTTACCTGAGAGGTCGCATCTGTGAATCCATCTAGCGGCGGTCGGTGCAGGGAGGAACTCATCGGTGGGTTTATGGTTGCGACGCTCTGCAGAGGTTGCTGAGCATATGAGAATCCAGTGCTCGTCATGTCTACCGGATAGATTTGCTGTGGCAACGGAACAGGGTAAGCCTGATGCAAATTGGACAGAGATGGGGTGAAGCATCGGAGAGATATCAATCGCCTTACATCTTTTGGGAGGAAGTCTAGCTGAGGATTCAAGGTGGCCAGCTCCGTCGATAAGAACTGAAACCAGAGGATTGAAGTCTGAGGTGAGCTACAATTTAGCTTTGCTTTAATGGCTATAATTCTATACCTCGACTTGGCGCTGCAGCGACTGCACGTAGCCGATGATCTGATCCAGCTTTAGAGCTTTGCCGGTGATCTACATTTCAAGGCATCAAGATTACACTTTTTGGATCGAGAACCGATGTGTTGCAGCACAAAACCACAGATCAGTGAGCTGACCTTATTGCAGCCCGGCACGAGATCTTGCAGGAGCTTCATCCTCTCGCTAATCTTCTCTCTTCTGACCTGGTAAATTGGGAGGGTGAAGATTGCAAAGACAAACTGGAAATTAGGAAGACAGGAAGCTGATATCAGATGAGGGGTGTTCTTTGCTTACCCTCTCGGCGAGGCTGTGGCTGTCAGTGGCTTGCCCTCTTCTTGCCCTGACATGGATATAGTCCTTGGGAGGCTCTGCTCGCTTGGCATTGGTCTCTGTTCCTTGTTCATGACCGGCATCACAGTTCTGCTCGGCCTTCGGCTTCGCTGCTGCATCCTTGCCAGCTCTATTGGTTTCAGCTGCTCTGCATCTCTTTGCATCCGAATTGTCCTCCTCGGTGGAGGACTGCAGTAGAGGAATTTTCATGCTTTTAAGGTTCGCTAAGAGATCTATGAACTAAATTGGATGAGATATTGGTGCAGCAATCGATCCGAGGCATACCTTGGGACGATTCATATTGGAGGATGAGAAAGATGGCATCTTTCCTTTGGATTTCCGCTTCCTCGCGTTGATCTTTGCATCCAATGCCGACGATGCCTCCTGGCCATTACCGAGCCCCATTTCGTCCGGCGTCGAAGCTCCCGATGCCCTGCCACCGAACTTGGACCTCATCTCCATCTCCAAACTCTCTGGGTCCGTCACCGCGACACGCTTCCCGTCGTCCGGAACTCCCGTCTGCGGCCCGTCGGCTGCCTTCAGAGACTGGCTGCTCGAGACCCTCGACAGCTTCCCTGCCTCTGGGAACCCAAATTGGCCCCTGAGCAAGCCGTAACTCTTCGCCGGATCCGAGGTGGATGGCGCGAATTGCGCTGCCGCCATTTGATTGCTTGGCATCACTCCTCCCCTGCCCTGCTGCCGGTGATCCGTCACGGAAAGGTTGAGCTTTGGGGGGGAGCTCAGCGGCGCGCTGTAACAGGACACATTAGCACTGTGGTACAGCGAGGTCGGGGGGAAATCCCCGGCGTCGCAGACGCTTCCGAGCTGGCCAAAGAGCTCGTGGATGACGACGCTGTCGTTAACGGTCGGCGGATTGGAGGACAGCGATGAGACGAGAGAACCGAGGGACGACCCGGACTGGACGTTGTGGTGCATCAGCTGCTCCCAGCCGAGGTTGAGGAAGGTCGGCGGCAATCGGTCGTCGGCGGCGCCACCTGAGTTCATCTCAGGCGGCATCGTCACGTCAGGCGACTGCCAGTTTACGCCGAAAAATCGCTCCTTTTCCATTCCTGAGGGCGAAGGCTGCAGCGAAAAGCGCGAAAAAAAGGCAAAGATCGGATTTTTAAGGCAAGGTTGGGAAGAAGAACCAAGAATGCGAGGGTAGTAGTAGTAGTAGTAGTAGTAGTAGAAGAAGAAGAAGAAGAAGAAGAAGAGAGACGAGAGGGAGAAAGGTGGAGTCGTTGAGCTTTATGTATATATATAGAGAGAGAAATGGGGAGGTTGAGAGAGCGCAATGGACGGAGGGGATGCCGAGCTTTGAACGCAAGAGTCGGTGTATGCCCCGCTACTAATGGATACCTTTAATGGTAATTACCTTAGCTTAGCTTCGGGGAAAGAGAGAGAAGTGGAAAAGAACTGTCCGAGGGGCTTCAACTTCCTTCTTTCCTTGTCCAATACAATAACTAGATGTAGAGAGAGAGTGAGGGACATATAAGTTGAGAAGTCTTTAGAAAACTCTCTTGGGTTTCACCTTTCAAGTGTTTTTGGCCAGAGTTCTTAATTTAACAAGAGGTAAGTGATTAGCATTATATTCCTTGTAATTTATATGAGAGAGAGAGAGAGAGAAGGAGTCTTTGAGATTAAAAATCTCTTGGGTTTCACCTTTCAAATGTTTGGGTGATAGTTCTTAGCTGAACAAAGTGTAAAAGCTTAGAAAATTCTAAACCAACATTTCATTTCTTGCAATTTCTATAAGAGAGAGAGAGAGAGAGAGAGAGAGAGAGAGAACAAAGTGTGAAACCTTAGAAAATTCTAAACCAACATTTCATTTCTTGCAATTTCTAAAAGAGAGAGAGCGAGAGAGAGAGAGAGAGAGAAATAAATTAGAAGTTCTTTAAGGATAATATCCTAAGAGCAATAAATTGTTCTTAACTTATCAAAGGGTGAAAGATCAACAAATTCTAAGTCAATTGTTTCTTTCTTATGGTTCCCACAAGAAGTAAACATCTCTTTTGTAAGAGAGATAGAGAAAGAGGTTTCAAATCACAAAAGAGATTGACAAACTCTTCAAGTGTTGATCTGATTGATTGAAAGAGGTGTGAGACTTTAGTCCATAAAATTCATACGAGAATTTGTAGAATGAGATCTTTGATTCTTTAAATATCCATGATTACCCTACAGTAACAGTATTTAGATTCTTTCTTTCATCTGAAAGAATAATAAGGATCTTAATGTTTGTCTTAGGTGAGATCTTTTCTATTTCATACTCATGAAAATAGATAAATTAGATTATCAATTTACTTCTTTGGTTAAAAGAAAACCAATTCATAATTTAATTGAACATGATAAAATTTATGTCTCCTTAGGGAATGAAATATCTGCTAAAAAATTTTAGCTACTCATTGTGATTGCATCTGCTTGGTGATTGAATTAGAGATCCAGTTTAGTCATGATTAGAAAACATAGTTCTCTAAGATTTTTAAATATATATATATATATATATCAACTCCTGGTTGGTACTAAATCAATCAAGTATGATAAATCAATAGTGTTCTTGGAGTCCCTGCTTTCAATGAGCTGGAATATTGACAATGGTGTGATGTTTGACCTTAAGGAGATCTGAGATGAGCCTAAAAAATGTTGGAATCCCACATTTGGTAATGTCAAAACCTATTAACAATGCTTTCTCACTTTATGATCCATCCATCCATCATCCTTGGATCCCATGTCTAACAGTGGAAGAAAGATCTTTAGGGAAGGCTAATGCTTGTCATGTTCTTTCTTTTTATTTCCTGGTCTCAGCATTTTATTCACACACAATAAAGAATTTTTTTCTTGTCAGTAAAATGAGACTAAAGTTCCCTTGAATGCATTTACATTCACTAAAAGAATCCAAAATCACATTTACATTTGTGGGTATGAATGAACTGTATTATCAGCTGTAATCTCATTTACAAGTTATTAATATGCTGTCAGTGACTACATCTTCAGCAACCTAAAAAATAAAATAAAATAAAATTATTCACAATTATAATTCTATTGTTTCCATGAAAGACACTGTTGCAGATGCATTTTCTGTAGCTGAAAACCAGTGTTTATCATTTCTGAAACACTCTTTCTCTCATCAAAAAATAAAATAAACCAGTTTTTTATTTGTTTCTTTTAATTGTTTTCTTGAAAGAAAGAAGAACCCAATAAAGAAGCAACTTTTGTTCCTGTAAATATCTCAGTTGTTGAAGATAGTTGGTGGCTTCAAGTCTTGCTTAACTTTAGGAATCAAATCCAATCACCTGTTGCCATCCAATCAAAAAAAAAAAAAAAAAGCTTGTTGTTAAAAAGCTACAAAAAAAATTATTTCCCAAAGGGAAACAGTGTAATGCAAATATGAGCAATGATATGACTAGAATTGTATTACAATCATCAGAATGACTCTGTACAACTGATACATCAATATGAGCAGAACAGCCTCTTCATTAAGATCACCAAAAAAAAAAAAGTCCATGCTTCCATTGATCTTACTAATCTGTGCCAGAGGAGGCATCCATGAAACATCAAGATGTGTTGACACAAGAAAAAGAAATATTAAGTGTTTCTTTCACCTAGCCTTACTGTTCATTGGTAACTTAGTCTATGACCAATGTCTTTGTGTTGATGTCCACAATCACATGGCAGAGGAGGCAAAGATGAACATATATTTTGATTTGATTGGAGGTGGACTTCCACCAATCCCTTTCTCCCCTACCTCTTACCCCAAGGCATTAAAATATAGCATAGTTCAATGCATACATGCCACCCTAAGCCATTGATTAGGGGAACTACTCAAAACCAAGTTGAAATATGGAGGAACTCTTGGCTTCTTCTTTTCCAGCAACAATCATTGGAGTCACAGAAAGAGATGGGCATTATGAGAGAAGTTGGAATCATCAAATGTTACTTATATGAAGGAGGGGTTAGGGGGATTCCAGAAAAGCTGCCTTATGCTCAGGAAAATAAATCATTCAAGATTTGAACACAGAGAAGTGATAAAAAAAATTTTTTTTTTTTATCACTCTCATTCCAAGTGAAGAACATTCATTGAGAGATCATAAAATCCATGTAATTTATGAAGAGCATAGACTTCCTAAGTGGAACTTCCAACTTGTAAGCTCAGAAGAATGATTCTTTGCTGTTTAGGTTGTGATTCACATCACAGAATCTACTCACTGAATTGATTATGTTATGAGATTTTGGTAAGATAGGCCAGCATTCTGATTTCCTCGACAGCTCTGTGGAATGTACTGCAGTCAACTTGACTCACCTACACCTTGCAGGCCGGTTAAAGCTGTGCAAATCTCATCCATGTTAACGAACGGTGACAGTGTGTTGCTGCTGCTATCTCGGATCTCCTTCCAGATCATAGCCGGTCAACTTACAGGCAATTATATACTTAGATTCTATCTTCCAGTTACAGGTAATCAACTCATGGCTTCCCTTTTTCATTGATTTCCAAGAACTACCATCAAGATCACAATCCAACTCCTAAAACCACAAAGCATGGATTCGTATGGGGTTTACTTCTCTGTGTCATCGGTCACACCAAACAGAGACCAACATGCATCAAATTCCTTCACTTGCAGTCGAGCTTTTCAAAGTTGCTTCTGTTGCCTGTATGTATGTCTCAGTAACTCTCATTTAGAGAGAGAGAGAGAGAGAGAGAGAGAGCCTTCTTCTTCCTCGGCAAAAACAATGGCACACATTGGAGCCCCAAATCCTCCACAGCGGGCGGCTCCAAGACGAGAACAGGGGGATGGATGCCCTTTGAGCCACTCCGATGCCGAATCTAATTCGAAAATAATTATTACTATTGTTTGGTCCCCCAAAGTTTCTGCCCCCAAATCGTTCCATCCTACGTGGCTCTATGACGAGCCTGATCTGTGGTTAGCCACGTAGGGTTGGGTACCCGTAAACGTTGGTACCCGTTTCTAAGAGAGCCCCCAAGATGAAACGTGGCGGGACCCACAGGCACGATTGGCCCTATCGGTGGGCCTCTTGTGGGACCCGCGGGAGGAAAACACCCCCCCCGGAAACGATGCCGACCCAAAGGCCGACACGATTCCCACCAAATATGGATTCGATTGCAAGGCAAAGGAGCGGTCGATTTCTTCCCCATCTCCGCTAACGGCGGAATCTTGCCCTAGGATTTGAGAGCCGCAGCGGGCCCATGACCGATCGAATCGCGTCGGCCGCCGAATGGACATGGATCCTCCGACGGCGACGACGACGACGACGACGAAGGGCCGGAGGACCCTGCGTCGAAGCCCGTGGGGCCTTCCGAGTGCATCGCCCTTCGCCTTCGTTATCGTGACCGAGGATTCCGATAGCCGCAAGACCCTCACCGGAGGAGGTCGGGGTTGGGGACCTGCGCCTTGACCCATGCCGTGCCCTAGCGCCGGAGCTACACGATCCATGTCGATCGCAACGGGAAATCGATCTTGGCGAACGACATGCAAGATTTCCATTATCTCATGGAAAACTTGTTTGCGATCTTTCGGTTGTGCCTCGTCTGCCGTCAAATCGAGATGGCAGTGCAGAAATGGAGATCTCCGAGGAAACGTGTGCAGGCAAGTGAATTCCCAACTCCTCGATCGAACTGCTTGGCATCATATTTAAACAAAGATTTCACTTGGATTCACATAAATCTTGGTACAGTTGGGATCAAACGCTTGATATTTTTATATGTCCATGACTTGGTCACACTCGACGATGATCTTGCCAGTGGCATGGCCGTCCATGCTCTTTGCCCAGGCCTCCTCCGCCTTGCCCAGTGCGTATCTCGAGTCGATCACCGTCTTAAGCTTCCCTCCCTTCACCAGCTCAACCAGGAACTGCAAGTCCTCCTTCGTCACCGCGGCGATCAGCGGCACCAGCTTCTTATTCGAGCAGGTCAATTGCTTCAGAGCAGAACGAAGGAACACCCCCGGCGTGGGATTGAGATCGACGACCTTCCCGTGAGCTGCGAGGTTGGGCTCCAAGCTGGACCACCCAACGCTGGAGGTGCAGTGCACGACGATGTCGTACTTCCTGCCCGAAGGGCTCTGAAAGCTCTTGCCTTCCGGGGTCTTGTAGTCAAGCACCTCATCTGCGCCCAGGCTCCTCACCAGCTCCATGTTCCGGGCGCCGCAGGTGGCGGTCACGTGGAGGTTTCCGAGCTTGGCGAGCTGGACGGCGAACGTCCCGACGCCGCCAGAGGCGGCAGTGACGAGGACGTTTGCTGGATCGCCGGTGCCGTCGAACTTGGTTGTGGCGTACCTCATCGCCTGTAGAGCACTACAGGCCGCTATAGGCAGACCCGCAGCGTCTGCGGCTGATACTTCAGGTGGAATGTGGACTGTACCGTTTACCGGTGCAACAGCGTACTCCGCGAGTCCACCTGCTTTCTGACAGTATATGCAAGCTTAAAGGTCAACTCCAATAGCTCATTGGAGAGAGAGACGCAAGCAATCCAAAGTCCACCAAAGAAGTACAAAACTCTTATATGATCATATGCATCTAGCAGTACAAAACTTGAAGTGATATGAGCAGAGAAAGATGGCAAGATCAGAGATTTGACATGAACAGAGAGAGGCAAAACTGTCCAAGGTCTCTCTCTACCTGAGAATTATGCCAGTTAATTTCCAAGCATATGAACATAATCCAAGCCAGTAAAGAAGAAGAAGAAGAAGAAGAAGAAGAAGAAGAAGAAGAAGAAGAAGGGGTTAGAGCTCTTACAAATCCAAGCCATGTGACCACCTTGTCTCCTGGCTTGAAGCCATCCACGCCAGGTCCAACCTCAACAACTTCTCCTGCAACATCCGATACTGTGGACCAAAACATTTGAAGGACTCAGTTTCTGATCCTCTACAAGTAAAACAGGTAGCAATCCAAGAGGATAAGATCTGCACAGGGAGAGATGAAGGCTCGAGTGCAATCCATTGCGGATGTTGATGGAAGTGGGATGTGCACCTGGAACAAATGGAAACTTGGATGGCAGAAAAGGCCGCATCATTCCCTTCTGGACTTTCCAGTCTGCTGGGTTGATGCTTGCTGCTTCCACTCTCAGCACCACCTCATCCTTCTTGGGTGAAGGAACCTGGATCTCAACATGCTGAAGCCCCAAAAAAAAAAAAAAAAAATACAGCACTTCCATCAATCATGTCGCTTACATGAATCTACTCTACCTTTGACCATGAGGTGAGGCAAACAACCGTTCTAGTAACAGAGGAAAAGCTTCAGGTGCAGTTATTGCAACCGAGATTCTATGACATGTACATATAGGCTCAGTTCAGCTTCCTCAGAAGAGCATGGAAGCAAACAAAACCCACCGGCATCAGAGGAAAGGTTTCAGGTGCAGTATTGCCCACCGAGATTCTATGGCATCCACATGTATCCTCGGAAGAGCATGGATCCATCTCTTGAAGCCAAAGGAAACGCAATCGAGAGAAAAGGGAGAAGAGGAGAGAGCATCGGGAAGAAGAGAAGGTGGCACCTGGAGAGCGGCGGCGCCACCGCCGTAGCCGGCGTATTGCACGGCGCAGATGGTTCTTGCGGCCATGGCAGGAGGAAAGCCGGGCGGAGGTTGATGGGGGCGTTACCTGGCGGTGGGGCGGAGGAGATATTTGTAGCGGCTGAGCGCGCGTCGAAATGACCAAACTACCCTCTCAGTCCACGTAAGTTCGCACGTCAGCCTGACCGAAGAGCAGGACCGGCGTGGGGCGACGGCTTGGTGGTCTGCCGCCCACGTGGCAGACTGGCCTGCCTTCCTGTGCGTAACGCTCACACCTCGTTTCACACGCGATTCCGCGTACGCGGCCGCCTCGACCACCCGAGCAACGTCACGTCAGGCCGTCCCCACGTGGGACCCGCACTCCGCCGCGGTAGGCTGGGTAAACGGACCATTAGACGTCATAGTGCTCACTTAATCTCCTATCATAAGCCATTCCTGCTTCGATTAAGGAGACTTAATGCACGTCTGAGTTCATTAAGGAGAGTGACATGGCAACATAATATGGCAAGTTGTTGGTGGCGTATGATTTGAGCTGTCTACTCTCGTAACAAATCGGGAGTAGGTGAAATGATGACATTTGTCTGCAATCGTCTCGATTGGGGGGTTGACCAGTCAAAATTGCTTCCTCATTATCTATAGAAAATAATAAATAAAAATCACTTAATTCAAAGTTGTAATTGTTGGAAGACAGTGAGACATGAAATGGTCAAACCTCCATCAGAGTCCGAGAAAATAAACTTGTTTTAAGTTTTGGATCACTCTATTATTTTATTTTATATATGACATCATTGACCAGTTTGATTCATATTAATCTTTTATTTTTTTTTTAATTTTAACATGGTACAATAGTCAAAGTTTACCCAAAATTTAAATAAATGAGTCAATGAACCAATATCTAAGATGAAAATGAAAGAAAAGTTTTTTTAAAAAAACAATATTAATATTTAAAAAAATCGATGCTATATATTAATTCTTATTTGTTTGGCTCGACAAGACTCATAACATTTGTGCTTATAGTATAATTACCGAATTCGTGATAAGGTTGAGATGAGGTTGGACGTTGACCCAACCTAACATTTATATTATCTCGATCGCACTTAACCTTGTGATTGAGATTATAATTCTTTTTTACTAACTTTGGCCTACCTCTAATTTAGATCCCAAAAAACATGGTGTTTGATTGACTTGGTGATAGATTTATGTGGTCGAAAGTTGAAAGTGTATAAATCAAACTAAATAAGCTCACATCATGTGATCAAGATGGATTATGTTGGGTTAGAAAAAGGTCCAGTGGTCGGCCTAAGTTGAGATCTCTCAGCCATCGATTTCTGTAATAAAAATGAGTTAGCATGTAAATGTAGAATCCCAAATGTTAATACAGTTTTAATATGTGGTCTTTTATTATATGTGATAGGGTAAAAATATACTGAATTATCACACGCCACATCCGAAGCTGATTCAGTACGATTTCAATCGACACTTGATGCAAGTACGATCAATCAGGTATATATATATGATCGACCTAGCGTAGCACAGCCAGCTTGGTACAGATATGGTCGATCCAGTACAACATGGTTAGTTCGGTGCAGCACTATCAACCTGGCGTAGGTATGGTCGATCTGGCACAAGTACGATCGACCTTGAGTAGGTATGGTCGACCTATCGCAAGAGCAACGCAAACCTCACGCACGGCTTCATCAGGTACAAATGCAGGTTCGACAAGAACCTTCGAACCCTATAGGGACGTACGACATTACAATAAAGAACATCATCAATATTGAAGATATCAAGTACGGACGACCTCCAGCATACAGGTATAAAAGCTACCTCTGAAGTTATGAATGGGGACTTTTTCTCTCCTTTTGAACGTTCTCAAGATACTCTATCAAAATTGCATCTCGGTTGGGGGGGGAGGGAGGCTAACTTGATCGTTGGAGGGGTCACATCGGACACCCCACCCCGACGTGGTCTTTGTGCAGGGACCTTCGACCGACCCGAGATGAATCCTAAAGCAGATGCTACCGAGTTACGCTCTTCTCTCCTTCTAGAAGTTAACACGGACGGACTTACGTACACGGGCGGGACCTAGTCGTGATTACTCAACGAACACAACATAAGGTTCCGCAACAATATGCATGTCGCATAAAGGAGTAAATGGAACGACAAGTGAAGAAGATTCATCTCCTATAACCAAGCTAAGATTCCCATCCTTCAAATTAGAGAGAATTAACCAATATAATTAATTACACACTTAATAATGCTGATGCCAACTTAAATCTTGTCCTTGTCTTTGAACAACTTGTAATTCTCTTTCTTAGCTATCCATACACCTAACAAGAGAATACAAAATTAATAGACCAAACTTGACCCACTTAAAAGCAAATCAAGAATTATATTATCAAACTCAATTATTGTGATCAAGATAAATAACAATTGTCTTTTGGATCTTTCCAAAAAATATATATATATAGAGAGAGAGAGAGAGAGAGAAAAAAAGTGTCTTGGCCTCTGTTTCTAGTGAACATGTTTTTGTTTTTTTTTCCTTGCTTTTTGTTGAACTCGGTTTATGACTTAAAGCTTTCTTTCGCGCTTCTAACGAAGAATTAAAACCATAGGATACTTCCATGATGGAACCAAACATCTCAACCATCATCATCAAGCCTTCTCCAAGATGCACTCTACAGCATCCATGCAGTTGCTCCATATGCTCTCACCTATCGCGACCAACACCTGCAGCATCCCGTCGAACACCTGCGTGAAGGCGTCGGCCGATGCGTCGAGCGCGCTCCTGCTCGTCGCCAGTAGCTCCGCAACCGCCGATACCGTGAGCCGGAGAGCCCCGACCACGACACTCGTAAGAACTTCCAGCAAGCTCGAGACGAAGGACATCACCACATCCCTGACGAGCTCCAGCGCCCACTGCAGCGCCCACCCGACGAGGCGGCAGGCAAGCTCGACCGCGTTGTTGCAGGCTTCTCCGAGGATCTTGAACAGGCTGACGAAGGTCATCAGGGAAGCAGTTGCAGCTCTGAGGACAACAGCACTTGCTAAGCTTGCCAGTGAACCAGTCGCCCAGAGTACAAACTGCAGCAGAGGAAGTGCCATTGCCTGCTGCTCTATGGTGGTGTAGATTACAAGGAGAACAACATGTTCCTTATACAAGACCACAGAGAGTTGAGAGTTTATTTAATTAGAGAAGAGACAAATGTTCTTTGTTTTGCTGACTCCTATATTCAAATCTCATGCTTACTTGGTCTTAACTTGATGTAATGAGGGGAAAACTGCAAATTATAACAATTATATTACAAGATAGAAGTCTTTGGCTATTCTTGGTTACCTGAAATGTTACAATCAGCAGCCACTAGTTCATAGAGGAAACATGTCATCAAGAAAGATCATTGTAATCAAACTAAAAACCTTTACAAAAAACACGAGCAAATATGTTAGTGCAATCTATTAGCAAGATAACAGGGAGAACTGAAAATATTAGAACAATCTTACAACAAAATACACCAGTCTAGTGAACAAGTTACTTCTAAGAGAGTTCAGTTTCCAAGAGAAAGAGGACGGCACATACTCACAATTAGACATACTCACAATTAGAGATCCAGCAATTATACAACAAAAGAGAGAGAACTTTTGAGTTCTTTAACAGTTCTACCTCATTAGCACACAAAGCATCAAGTGAAGAATCATGGCAAGCATAAATATGTAGGGAAAAGCCTAAGTGCTATGTATGATGATGGTTCTTGTGTATGTAACAGAGTAAAAGAGAGGGCAAGAGATGCTTTTAGACATGTCATGAGAACAGAATGATGTGATCTTCCATGACCTGGGAGAAATAGGCAATTGCAAATGCAATGAAGCCTTTGGATTCACTGTCAAAAAATAAGATACTAAAAGAAATGAGAAGAGGACATAAAGAGTTCATCAACCAGAGCAAAAATGAAGAACCAGACTCATATTTCAGAGAAGTGATACTGAACTATTTGCACAGAGAAACAAAAAGAAAGCATTGGAGGATGATTACAGAAAAAAACAAGAGTAGAAATATTCTGATATTTCCAAGGCTTGGTTCGTATAAAAGTAATACCATGTTGCTTTCTTACTACTACCAACAAAATTTATATATGGCACACAAGATTTAAGATGCAAGTTGTGATATATTACTGCCACTTGCATTATTAAACCAATAACATGTTACTGACAACAACTATTGGCATGGAATGAGTCTGACTATTCGAACAACATCCTAAACCAAGACACCAACAGTCCTTCGAAGCTACGCCAAGTTATCAGCTTCTGTACATTGAATAAACGAATAATAACACCTAATCATTCAATTGATGAGCAGCTTGAAGGTACACAATCCAGAGAGGAGACAAAATCATATGACCGATCTCATCACAAGAGAAAATAATCACAAAATAAGAATGAACAGAGATGGTAGTTATTAGCGTCAATATATGGATTTAGGGTAAGAATTGAGAAAGTATTGAAGTTCTTCATCATGACAAATTGTTACCCAAAACACACATACATGACGAAGCCAACTCACAGCCCACAATATAAATGTCTATTTCAGCAGTGATAAGCATAAGGAATGTAAGAATAACTGGGCATTCAAATAGATTTAACATGTGTTATTTCTATTATACTATCGATATCAGTTTATTGTAATCCAATGGATACGATGAATCATGCCTTATCCATACCAAGCGTGCCAACCGCCAACGATGTCAGCTTAACATATCCTTCCAACATAATGCCACTGCCAACACCAACAGGTAGTGTTCTTCCATGAGACACACTACAGAAGCATTGTTTTTACTTTTGTTCAGCTAATGTTGGCTATTTAATCTCCCATGCTGATCCAATAAGCCTTTGGTAAACCTTGCTAGAGTAATGCTACTAAGGATACCAAACACTCAACAAAATCAAAATACCTAAATTCCATATTATTTCGTATTCTGATCTATCCATCTTCCCTCGACTCTTCCATCTTCTGAATAGTATGGTTATAGAAACACAGACTTATCATTGACTAAAGCACCTTACTTATCAAAAGAAATTTAGGCGTAGGAGGTGAATGCATGCTTGATTTCCTCATCAACAAAACTAATTACCAGATAGCCCATGAATATTTGCAACATTGAAGTTCAATCCATCCTTGCTTCAGAGCATACCAGTATACAACATTGACACAGATAATATCAGACGGTTGCTATGAAAAACAAAAACTTAATTTGCATGGACCGCCAAGCACATCTTAAGCCAGGTTGGACAAATTTAAGCAAGTTTTCAAATATTTGAATCAAGATACGCTATCCTTAGCATTCAGCCATGAAAGGTCACTTTAAGGAATACTCTTTTTTTTTTTTTCATATAGATAGCATAGTAGGAGTCAGAACGACTGGTAGATAAGTAGAATGTCAATCAATTTCCTTTAACCAACACATTTATTATCCATTCCTCCTTCAAATTCATATCTCTTTTAAGGCTTTTATCCTTGATCGCACCAATTCTACTGAAAGATGGACATCTTCATCTCTAAAACTGTGATATATTTCTTCTTCTTTTTCTTAAAACAACTTTTCTCATGGAAATTTCTCATTATGTATCTAATATTGTGTGTATGTTCCCAAAATTGCCCTTGCATTAAGAGGAACAAGAAAACTGTAGAACAAGCCTAAAGTAGATTTCATAAGATAAAGAACACAGACCCGAGCTTCTCAGTGGAAGTGCTCCAGCTTGACAGCAGATGAGGATCTTATCAGATGTAAGCACATTATACATCTTATCAGATGTAAGCACATTATACATCTTATCAGATGTAAGCATCCATCGACAACAGACAGACATATTTATAGTATTTAGTGTTAAATTCTTTGCAAAGTACACGCATGGTGGTTAAACATGCATGCCTCTTAGGAGAAGCCATCAAAAAGGAGATTCGAATCTGCTTCATTTCTGTAAGTTAGGTGGTATATATGCTGTCATCTGGCTTATTAAGGTTAGGATTTCAAATATACTCTTGTATTAAAAAAAAACACTTGTTAATTGGCTCGTCCCAATCCTATTGAGAATGAATCTTTATTTTTTAATACAAACAAGAAACCAGGATGATATTTTTTAAAAAAAGAAAACCTTCTGAAACAATTTAGACTTTAGGGCTAGAATTCAATTTTGTGGTGTGATAAATAACTATGACAAGTTTAGTACAATCTGTGAGAATTAGAACATATTGGGTCATTGCTCTAAGTTAACCACATCAGGCCTATATTTAGGAAAATCCAAATGCAGCCTAAGCTGAATAGCAAGTTTCTAGAATCACAATCTTAACTAATTTTTCCTTTCTTAATTATCAAATTAAAGTAACCGATGAGTCAAAGCTTACTTTTGGTTCATTACAGTGATAAAAAAATAATCTCCTAAACATACTATTATCCAGAGTCAGTAGCATATGCCACCTATAAGACAAAGTTGTAATAACTACCAACCACATTATTTACAGCATTGTAAAAATAAAAATCCTCTGTGTCTGCCCAAAATATTTAGCTGAGCCATACAAAAGTGAACCAACAAGACTCGGAGATGCAGTTCCAGTGTGAACTAAATAATCAGTAATATAATGACCTTAGCAAAAAGCATTTTTATACTCTCTTCTTTGATCAAAGCAACCAAAACTAAATAAAGAGTCGTGATAACAGAAAAGCCAATATGAAAATAACAAGAAAGCATAGGATGATTAAATTGCAAATACAAAATCATGAGAATCTAGATAGGCTAGCAATGTATATTCGTCACACTTAGATGCACAACTATCATAAACAAAAAATTGTTCTTTGCAGGCAGATCTCAGCAGATGCACCTGTTATTTAACAATAAAATTGTACCTAAAAATTGCAGTAAGATAACAACAACCAGAAGGCATGGTTCCTAATCAACTTATTACCACCAAGACATCAAACCAAATTGCCTCAATTAAGGATGCCTGCACCAGTTTTGCTCTGCCTTGCGATCTTGGACCACTCAGTGTGGAATGATCCTGGGCGATCAACTCGCTCATAGGTGTGTGCCCCGAAGTAATCCCTCTGTGCCTGCACCAGGTTTGCAGGCAGCCTTGCCCGGCGATAAGTGTCGAAATATGCAAGGCTGGCACACATACCTGGCGTGCTGATTCCAGCTTCAATTGCAAGTCCTACAACCCTCCGCCATGCTGCCTGCCTCTGCACCATCTCCCTTGCAAATTCAGGGTCCACAATCAGGTTCGCAAGTCCCCGATTTCGCTCATAAGCCTTCTTAATCCTGTCCAAAAACCTCGCCCTTATAATGCACCCTCCCTTCCAAATCCTTGCAAGCTCCCCGAGATTGAGATTCCATCCCTTCTCAGCACTCTTAGCTCTGAGCAAGTTCATACCTTGAGCGTAACTACAGATCTTGGAGGCGTAGAGAGCCTGCCGGACGTCATCAATTAGGCGTTTCTTGTCGAGAGACCGGCTGCTGATAAAGTCACCGGTGACGATCCCAGCTTGGTCAAGAGCCTTGGCGGCAGCTTCTCTCTCATCCTTGAGGCCACTAAGGTACCGGCAGTCGAGAGAGGCCGCAATGGTCGGGGCAGCAACTGAAAGCTCAGCTGCCTGCTGGACTGTCCACTTGCCAGTCCCCTTCATCCCGGTCTTGTCCAGGATCGTGTCAACAAGCTCCCCATCACCATGCTCATCGCGAACTCCAAATATGTCGGCAGTGATCTCGATGAGGAAGCTCTCAAGCTCGCCACGGTTCCATTCGGCAAAGGTCTGCGCAAGCTCAGCATTAGACAGCCCACCAACATTCCTGAGCACGTCGTAGGCCTCAGAGATGAGCTGCATGTCACCGTACTCGATGCCATTATGGACCATCTTGACGAAGTTACCAGCACCGCCCTCACCGACAAAGGTGACGCAGGGCCCGTCGTCCACCTGGGCAGCGACGCGGGTGAGAATGTCTTCGACGTTCTGATAGGCTTGGAGGGACCCGCCGGGCATGAGGGAGGGGCCGTTCCGGGCGCCGTCCTCGCCGCCGGAGACGCCCATGCCTAGGTAGAGGATCCCGCGGGCGGCGGACTCGCGGATCCGGCGCTCGGTGTTCTCGTACCACTCGTTGCCGCCATCGATGATGGCGTCGCCGGGCTCCATGAAGTGGGACAGGGCAGCGATGGTCTGGTCGACGGGTGCGCCGGCCTTGACGAGGATGATGACGGAGCGGGGGCGGCGGAGAGAGAGAACAAAGTCCTGGGCGGAGCGGTGGCCGGACAGGGGGAGGCCGCCCTCGGTGGCGGCACGGGCGACGGTCTCGTCGACCTTGGAGGCGGTGCGGTTGTAGACGGAAATGGGAAATCCCTTCTCGGCGATGTTGAGGGCGAGGTTCTGGCCCATCACAGCCAGTCCTGCCAGCCCGATCCGAGACAGCACCGCCGACTCCACCGCCATCTCCTCCTCCTTCGAGGCTTCCTTCTAGGGTTCGAGGGGTGCGAGGACAAGGAGAAGCGGCTGGGTGAGTGGAGCACGGAAGTGGGAGGTGCCGGACGTTGAAATAGCGGAAGGGCTTGGTCTCCGGTTCCCAATCCCCGGTGCCTCTTTAAGGGACATCCCTCCACCATATTTATTTTACAAATAAGTCCTACACTAACATAAGTTAATGTTGGAACTTTTACATATAAGCCTCTCATTTTATTTGTTTATTAGCACTATAATTCTTGGATTTCCACGCACGGGAATCGCATCTTTGACAAGTGAAACGCGTAATTACACGTCTTCGTAGGGGTGCAAATATAAATTATGCTTGAAGGGGGTTCTAAGAGAAATGCCGAATAAGTTCGGGGATCTTTTTTTGAAACGAAAGGTCAAATATCTTTTCTCGGCTTCTGCGGACTCGTCGAGGTAGCCAAAGGGCGGACGGTGTTCGGAAGGATGGGATCCTCTCCAACCACCGTACGCGTTTGGGCTTCATCCACCGTTGATATTTAGGTAGACCGTCGGGCCTGCGAAGAATGCCAGGATTCATACCGATGGATGGATGAGCGACGGGAACTCGAGATTCCAATTTAAAAGGATAGTTGGAGAGGATCCTCACCTAGCTTTTAGTGTCGGGTAGGAGAGAGCCGCCTTTGAGAAGACGAAGGGAACTAGAAGACATGCATCCATCGCACCATAAGCCGATATCAAAGCCCACCAACCCAACAAGTGTGAGAACAACACAGTTTAAATCCATACAACACGCAATAGGGGCAGGTATCTTGAAACATCCCTAATCACAATAATAGATGCATGCATCAAGTCATAATCACCCACTATCTGTATCCGATACAATTTCGAATGCATCATTTTGAGTACCGTAACAATAAGAAGTGAAATGTGAGAGGATCAAACACCTAAAATGATCCCCCTTGCGTAGGCCTCCCGTTATCTACAAGTGAAATCGGTTACAGACTTCTATAAGTCAACTCGTTTTTTTCTCACAACAGTTGAAACTCCACCACAGGTTACCGTAATTTTCCAATACTTGAATGTGCCGAAGTTTCATCCGAGAACAGCATGCTGATAAATCGCAATAATTCGACCCTGGAGACTTTAGGAAATTGCAACCATGTAGTCGGGTAGTTCTAGGTCATGGAGTGAAAACCCACTGAAAAAGAATAGCCATCCTTATTTAAGAAACCAGAAACCTGTGAAGCTCGAGTCACTGATCATCCGTGTGTCTGACGTTCTAAGATTTTATGTAGCTAACGGCTAATGGACGTAAGTGTCAGATTAAAGCAAGTAGAAAGAATGGAAGGTTAGTCAACTGTTGGTCCTCGCAACTTGTTAGCAACATGCAGGAGATGGTTGATGTTCACAGTAGGATAATTTTGTAAAAGCTTGAGATTAGAAGTGAAATCACCAGCCAAGAGCCGCCTTCGAACAAATATTAACATAGCACAGCATATTCGGAGTAGGGTTTCCTGCAAAACAATCCAGATGTATCTTTGAATTGTTTCAACAAACACAAATGGAGCAATTAAGTTGAGGTAGCAGAGATAGTGCCCCGAGTTACCTGAGGACCTTCTGGATCACTAAAAAGAGTATCCCAAATGCGAAGACAGTCACTAAATTTGAAATCTTGAGTCAGTAGTAGTGTAATCCATCTAAATGCGTAGAATTGAGGATTTACCTGAGTTTCCCACAAAAAACAGCTGGTGATCAAAAGGTTATGATAGAAAATCAAAATACAAGTCTGCTAGGACAGAAACATTAAAGCGTCAATGATGAAGCATCTAGTGTTCTAGGAAATTTAAGACAGCCAAAAAATGATGGAAAGACCCATCATCAATTTGCAACTTAATGCATTTTACACTTTATACATACATATATATACAAGCCAAAATAATCAAACAGAAAAGTCTAATTACATGTAACACAAGCAGAAACATCTCAAACAATTGCTTCTGGAATTAATAGCTACAAGGTATCGCAGTAGCCGTGGCAGTCATTGTTATATGTATAGCACAACCTCAAATGAAGGTAAAAAACTTTAATCTTATTCAGGTTCCATTTTCTAAATTGCGTCATGTGAATGTATGCATGAATGATACACATCACTACATTCAATGTGCAGAATCTGTATGTGCATAATTTGTACAAAAGTGTTGATAAATAGATGAAATATAAAACAAAAGCACCATGTGATGCAAGAATAAAAGATTTTTTGCAGGAAATAAGCATTAATAACATAACATCCAAAAGATCATTCAAAGCATCAATCTAGCAAATTACATTGCCAATTTAAGTGTACATAAAGGGAATGGATCAGTAAGTAAAGACATGCGGTACCAGAAAACCCTACCAATCTACAACTACAATATGGTAAAGCACCAGTACACTATAAGTAAATCCTTGGGTCAAACCACAAAACACATTGTAATTTTAAACTACACATTTCTTGGCTCCCTCCTCTCTGATATCTTGTAAGTGGAAATTAGGTATATGTCTCTGCTATAACTTTTAGGATCTTAAAAGATTAGGAAATCATAAATTATCATGTAGGCTTCTTTTCCAATAAGACAAATCGTAACTGTTTGAGGATGTATTTCATTGAAGATGTTCAGATTATCGATAATAAAAGCACAAAAACAATAACATCATTTTTCATCACTTATTTTTGAGTTATTTATTGGTAATAATCTTTTGCAATTGTCAATTACCGAATCGAGAATAAAAAGCAGTTTGTTTAAATAACTACAGTTTTAGCAGCAAGGAAGTCAAAAGAAAATTCAGATAATCTTCTAGGCAAAAAATATGTACTCAATAAAATCATGGAAAGCTTCGAAACTTGCAAAAAAAATCTCACTTTTGTTATGACTTCTAATTGACGCCAAAGCTCTTCATCATGCCTTTTTAAAAGTTGTGATAATTTTTCTATTGTTGAACGGATACCGACAAGGCTATTGTCAAGCTGCTTGCAAAAGTTGTCCCTGAACATGCTCAGTAACTCGACAAAGCAGAAAAATGTATCCACTTCTGCATGAGACTGCATCCATAATAATTAGCAATCGGTTAAAAGAGATTTTTTCAGAAAATAGAAACCGGAAAAATTAAGACAGGAAAGCATATTTCTCTGCAACAAGCAGCTTCGTTCCCAGTTATACATCGCACAAAGATTTTTCCACCAATAAGTACTCAATGAGGTTGAAACAAAACTTCACAAACATTTAACACATAATTCAACAAAAAGTCATCCAAGAGTTAATTTTATACTTAAAGTTGCAAGAGACAGGAATCAGTCTGTTTCTAATTCCATTGGATAAGTCCATGAGTAATTTGATTCATACCATCTTCTTTTCAGTATCTTTCTTTCATCAAAATGAAAGTAAATAGCCAGCAATAAGTAAATTGAAGATTGGTAAGTTGCATCTGCTTCATGACACTGGCTTTAGCATCTTCCAGAAACTTCTTCCACAAGCAGTACAACAAATTAATTGAATTACCTTGCTATTACCACTATCAGACAAGGATTAAACATCAATATCATGGCATTACCTATCAAGGGTTAAAAAAGTGAAGATACAACTGCAAAGAAGTGAAAACATTCATGTAAATTATTCATCATATATAACATTATCCTTACAGCATTAGTTTCATCTGGGTCATTCCTGAATACATAGAACAGAGGTGCTAAAACTTCATTCATTCCCTGCACATATTTTACTCCAGGATTTAATTTTGCAAAGATAATAAGTATGCGCCTTAAAGCTTCCTGAAAAGACAAAAAACAAAAACAGAGCTCAGAGTTGAAGCAGATGCATCAAACTAACAGCTAAAAAACCCGAATGACACTGAAATTACACAATCACCTGATTCGACTTTGCAAGAGATGAGCCTCCACAAAAAAACTCCATATCTGGATGAGTACGTTTTACATCTCGATCTATCTGTTCCAGTATCTCTGCCTCCTGAGTGGCGTGGATTGTTAATTTGTTTGTATACGTCAGCACCGTGCAATGGACATATAACTTGCTAAAAAAAAATGCAAATGCAGATACACCTATATGATTATGAGGACCTGACTTACTAGAAAATTCAAGTACAGATAATACTCAAGTACCCTAACTCTATCCAGATATGAATAATACTATGTGGTTCGAAACAATACATCACCAAGACTAATATGAAAGATGGATTAATTCTACTAACCAGTAATAGCCCAATTATAAAGAAGAAAAAATTAACAGTGATAGATACCTATGAATCCTGCATTGCATTATATTAAGGGAACACAGTCTCAAACTTCATGCCTTCCTAGATCTTACTAATTTATTAAATGCCAAAGACGAGGTACAAATAGATATATTTCTCCTTTTTATATATGATTAACCAAATTTTCTGAAAAAACAGAAAACTGCTTTGCTTAACATGCTTTGCAATTTGTTGACCGTGCAACATAGGGGTGAACACCTAGTCATGGTGGAAAAGCCTTTCTTCAAGCACTATTACAATTCGTTTGCAACTAGAAAAGCTGGTTGTGCAATAAACTGGATAAAGGCAGTAATTCCATTCATGAACTTGGAGATCAAAGTCAAACAAGGTATCCCAATTTCTGACAGAGAAATCACATGCCAAACTTGCTCAAAATTTGCTATTTGACCAATCAGTAACAATCTAAGGCTCACTATTACTAGGATGACTGAATGGGTATCTATCATCAGGCTTCCATTTTTCATTCAAAAATAAATTAAAGATAGAACAAGAGGCGAACCAACAAAATCAACATGAGAAGTATTGATAAGGCAAAAAATAAGAAATGAAAAGGTATTCTCAATAAGACTAAGTTTATAACTCGGCCATTTGTTCAACACAATTCCCACTTTGATTTAAAAAATAATACCTGGAAGTATTGGTTCCACACGCTACTCTTCGTAAGACTCAGAGGATGTTCCCCATGAATAATCTTTGACCTTGAAAGCAAGCCAGTACCTAGACAACTTAAGTCTTCATTCTTGGAACCAGCTGAACCTTCCATTCTACGGGTGATCTCCGACTGACTAGCAACAGAATATTTCAGCAAGACCAGAACATATTGGAATAAGCAAAAAGAAAAAGAAAAAAAAAGCTATACGAGTGGAATGTCAACTGTAGCTTGTGGGTTCACAGGGTCCTAACAGATGAACAGTAGAATCCAATATCAAAACTGGTACCAGAACCCTCGAAAAACTTACGGGGTACAGTAGAAGCTCGTCCTTAAAAGTGTAATATTGAGTCTGCTTCTTTTCCAATTCATGTGCCCACAACGTGCGATCTAGTGGCAAATACCCCAACAATAGCTGTTAACTACAAAGAAAAAAACCAATAAATCCCCATATAATGGAAAAGAAATAGTAGTCAGATGTTCTTTATTGGAAAAATTACTATCAATTGTTGATGATTCCCCATGTTAAATGCAGATATACTACCTGTGCTACGACAAACTAAACAGATTACAGGTTATAATCAAGAAAAGGCTGAGCTGAAAGAAAAGGGAACAACAGTGGGTTAAAAAGAACAATAAAAGGAATCATTCAAGACCTTCCATGCTGTGGGACGAACGCCGTGCGGAATACCCTGAAACGCTAACCTCCGCAACTCCCCGAGATTGATGATCCTACTCGACAACTGAAACCCAAAGACGCTAAGTTCAATTAAATCCTAGGGGAAAAATAAGAGAGAAACAAGATCACAGCGAATCCATGTGACAGAACCCTAACCGTGATCTGGAAGTCGGCCAGGAGCTGGGACTCGCGGGATTCCTCCTCCGGCGAGGACCAAGACGGGCTCAGTTCGCCGGAGTGGGCTCCGATCTCCGACCTCTGAGCCCCTGCGAGCCGCGTCCGGGAAGGGGATGGCTCACGCCGCGACGGCGCCGGCGGAGGAGAAGATGGTTCCGGAGATAGGGTTATGGTCTCGTAGTGGGAGCTGCGGCGATCGTCGGAGAGATTGGAGGACCAAAGAGGGCTATTGAGCCACTCGGGCACGCCCTTCTTCTTCCCCACCATCCCTTCCGCCGTTTCCCCTCGCCCGCCTCCCGTTGCCGCTTGCGCTCCTTCTCTCGAAGACGTTTGCGGTGGCGAGCGGAGCCAACGGGCCCCGGGTTTTTGTTTATGAAGGTCCGTTATGGCAATATAACGGTAAACCCGAAATCGTTACGTGAATAGTAAGTAACGGTTCTATATGTATGTGTCAATCAAACATATCTCATATATGTTTCCGTTATTTACGTGTAACGTAACGGGATTTTATTGTATCAGTCAACGTTTCGGAGTGAGTCAGATTAATATTGCAGAGCCAATATAACGGTTGGAATATATTATAAAACCGTCATAATCTCTATATGCTACATTAGCTATAAGCCAAAAGGATTTGATTAGCTATATCAGGCATACAAATCTCTTTAGACAATTTTATCATTAATATTTGATGATTCGAGTTAATGACCTTTCTCATGCTTATGCTATTGTTTCTGTGCTATCACAAAATTAATTTGTTTTATCTATATAAAAAACATATTTATGTGTATATTCATAAAATAAATTAATATTTTTGTAACTTTATGTCGTCCACTAAGGAACTTTATGAAAAGATAATACCAAAGCTGATATAAGTAAATTATCTAAAATTATCACCTAAATCTAAATTACCAATAATATTTATCGAGATCTAGTTCAATGTAATGATATATCATTCATGAATAATTAATTTCTTTCTTCTGATATCCCCTCTTACATATTGAATGTCATAGTTTAAGCAAGATTATATATATATATATATATATATTAAATTTAATTATGATAATTATGCTATCATCATATCTAATTTTGATATCATATTTTAGTCATGACTCAACATGATGTGACAAGTGTTAAGCTAGAGTCTACTTATTTTATGTGGATGTCGATTTGAAGTCCGTGGGATGTGGTCTTCAGAAAAAATTATTTTTATTATAAAATAATATGGAATATTAAATTATCTAAAAGCATATATGAGTGAATTTTTTTTATAGTTGTTGTTGGATTTTATGTGATGGATGGAGAGTTACCATGGTATGATTCGGTCCGTATGTGTAGGATTGTTTGAGTTGGATTGAGAGACTTAGGGCGGTTCAATCAACATGTCAAGCTTCACTCGGTTATAGCTCCTTGGGTTTGAAAGCCTACGGGTTCGATTTCGGTCTTTGATGGAGTCATATAGGAAGACCCTCATCATAGTGGTATGTACCCAATGTAGCTCTTTTGATTGCTAAATTAGATTTTTAGGTATTGAAACTACAAGTCAAGATATTGAGAAGGTCATAAGAGTTCCAAAGAGAATTTCTTAAAAAGAGTCTCTCTCATGGGTATTTATACTTGTAGGATAGCGAGAGGCTATACCGAGGTGTTTAATGGGTATGACACCTTCGGTTGACTTGTGGGTATGGTTCTACACGGGCCGCTGCCTTTGTTGATTCCCGAGGCCTCATTTGGCGAGACCGTCAACTGTCAGTACAACTTATTGAGCAAGTGACATTACATGAAAGATCGTCTATGCTTGTCGACATAGTTGTCAGAGCTAATATGGCCAAACTAACATGACATGATTCTCGAGCCGATGTGATCGGGCAAACGAGCTCAATATTTATCTTATCAAAAATATTATATTATACTATTGCATTTGATGTTGCAGTTGAATATCATTATAGTGTTATCACTTTTTCATGATTATAATCATGATAATGTTACACCGAATCTAAGTAATCACGTAGTTCTTACATTAGTAAGCAACATAACTTATTTAGCTTAAATCATTAACCAAGGCTATTAAATATCTTCAACGTGAGACTAAATCGGGACGTTACATGTTTCAAAAATAATTTAATTTTAAAAATAAAAATTAGATTTAGTTAACATATAAAATTAATTGGATTTGGAGCTGAATTATTAAATTCATATATTATCTACCCAATATTTTTTATTGCTAAATGATAAAGATAATAACTCTCTCTCTCTCTCTTTTTGAATGTTAGGTTATTTAAATCAAGTTATATCCTTGATAGGGTAAATAATAGGTCGACCCAGCTCACCCAGGCTCGTGCCAGATCGATCGTCATGTCGGCATCCAAGGCAGAGATATGTTCACGTCAGGTCGGTAGCCACGACGATATCTGAGGTCGAACCATCCGGACGACGTGCGAGCCTGACTAGTGCTGTATACGTCATTATTGCAGCATGACGTGTCATACCTCTACGCCGACTAACTCGTCGTACGTAGTCGTCATATCTAGGATAACAAAGAAGGTAAAGCTGAGCATATACTCAATCTACCCTTGGTGACTATAAAGTCCCCTCTTGATGGTGGTGAAAGAGGGTTGCTGTCTTGCACAACTACTAATACCTCTCGAAGTCCCACAACAACCCTTTAATCACATTTAAAATGTATTCGGATAATAATATAATTGGCTTAGATTCTAAATTGAGTGAAATTAATGTGTATCTCAACAATGATAGAAACTGAATGCTAATGATAGAAACTGCTAATGTCCCAAGCTATCAAATACTTTCGATGTGAGATTAAATCGGGACGTGGAACATAATTTAATTAAAAAATTATCAAGTTAGATTTAGTTAACATATTAAATTAATTGGATTTGGAGCTGGATGGATAAAATCATATATTACCTACTCGATATCATTTCGTTGCTAAATGATAACGATAATATTCTCTCTTTCTCTTTCTTTTAATGTGATATCTACTTGGCCCGTTCAAATCGGGTTTGGTATCGTTTAATCATATTTATAATATATTTAGATAATAACATAATTCGTTTAAGTTCTAAATTGAGTGCAATTAATGTCTATCCCAAATAATTCTCATCCTTATCTACAACTCAGAAATCAATCAAACCTCTGTCTTGTTCTCTATATGTAGTATTTGGGAAGTCATAAAAAGGCATTCAATGTTAATGTCAACAATAATGTGAAAAGAAATATACATACAGCCAATAATGTCACATTTGAAAGATGGATATAATATTTGATTTTTCTCTCATTTTCCTTGTGAAATTAATTCCGGTACCGATATCTTCGATCATATTTGACATGATTTTTAGATAGAAATAATGGATTTGAATTCTGGATACTATTCAATATAAAAAAAAAAGAAATCTTCAATAAAATGTACTTAAAGATCCGAAACCCGCGCCCGCAGATCCGATAGAGCCCGAGTTGGTCTCCGAGACGTCGTCCACGAATCCGACTCCAAACCGACTTGGGATCGTCACCTCATTAAAGGACCGTGGGCCCACTCTGATACTGTGGGCCCCGGAGCAAAAGGACCTCTTAGAGACGGGGTGTGCGGGACGAGTGTGGACACCTGTTGACGGTGACTCAGCCGTAACAACCACGAACCCTTCCGAGGTGCCCCCCCCCCAAGTGTTGAGATTCCATTGGCTAGAGAGCTGGATGCCCCACGACGGACGACCAATAAGAATCTGCGAAGTAGCTTATTCACAGGCACCTCCGGCACATCGTACCGCATTCCCTTAAGTCGTTACGTGAAGTAGCATGTCGGTCGCGGATTCGTTCCATCCGAAACGCCGTATCCAAAATTAGAAAACGAATCCGCCACCTTACCGCAAACTGACTCTTGACTTCCAAACCCTCGCGTCGCGCTTTAAAGGAGGTGGAGGAGGAGGAGGAGGAGGAGGCGATCACTTCGATCCCATTGCGACCCCATCACCGGGATATTATGACCTTCCGATCGGCGGGGGACGATTGTGGCGAACACGTAGACATACCGTCGGTGGAGGACGACGACGACGACGGCGACGGCGACGAGGAGTACGAGCGTAATCATGGTGCAGATGAAGTTGGAGATGGAAGATTGGGTGGCGTTCGAGATGAATCGTTCTTGGTCCCGCCCGCCAACTTCAACATGGTGGATAGGTGGATCTACCGCTCGGGGTTCCCCACCGCAGCCAATTTCCGTTTCTTGGAAGGGCTCAAGCTTCGATCCATCGTGTGAGTTTCTCGTGACTTCGAATTTCCCCGAATCTGAACTTTGTTTCCGTCGATGCGTTCTCCCGTCTTTTTGTACTGGGGGTGAAGGGATTGGTGCGAATGCTGTGGGGATTTGGTCGCAGGTATTTGTGCCCGGAGCCTTACCCGGACGCTAATGCCGAGTTCGTTCGCTCCCATGGGATTCGTCTGTTCCAGTTCGGGATTGAAGGAAGCAAGGTAGAAATATTGTTTTTATTATTCTCTCTAAATTCTTCTGGAGATCAATTGACGAACGACTTTCGTCGATTGCTCAAGACATCCATGTACTCTGGTTGTCGATTGCCCTAAATTCCCTCTTTTTAATCGTCATCAGGAGAATTTTATGTTAATGGTTATCAGGACTGTATGAAAATTGTTCGAGAAGGTTTCAGTTTAAAAGTAGTATCCATTTGAATGTTAGTATTTTGATCGCATGGGTTTACCAACAATGAGAAAGCGGAAAGAATGATCAGCACATGAGTTTTTCGTCCTTGGTGGATTTAAAATTGGAATCCAAACATGTCCCTCATACAACATTAAAGTTAACAATCTGAGGAATCTACTTGTGATGATAATTGTTTTAGAATCTTATGATATTTTTTGTAGGCAAAGATACTTTTTTTGTACTCCATGATCTTCAAGAATTGAATGAACCTTTCTTGTGAAGTAGTTTCTTGATCGAGTGTATTTAGCTACCTCACTCTTCCGGCATTTGTTTTTTTTTTTATGTCAAGCTCAGATACCTTTGGGTGTAAACTCTTATCTTATCTCACTAGAAAGAAGAGCATTAGAGACAGCTATAACTTAACCTTAATAATCTGAATTTTACTGTAGAATCATATTCATGGTTTTGTATACTTTCAATGTGTCATATGGTTGTTGATGGCTTGATGCTGTTATTTTTTTATATATTATTGTCATTTTCTAAATCTATACTGTTGGTACATTCTGATTAATCGGTAAATCAAAGTAATAATCTTAATGGTGATCGTATTAGCAGTTTCATTGACATCACCATGATCATCACTTTTCTGTACCTTATGTGATAATATAACCTCTTTGATGATCACAAGCTAAATGTCACCGGTAGCCTTTTTTTTTTTTTATTTAGAACCTGCATCAGTGTTATTTACTTTTCATGGTGAAATATTCAGTCAACACACTTTTCTGCTGCGGTGGCTATGTGTACCGATCTCTCTTATTAGTTAGATCAAACCTGTTTATTTTGCTTTTTGCCCTAAATCACATTTTGGCTATTTATTTTTTTTATTGAACCTGAGGAGTAGCACATGATCATCACTTTTCTGTACCTTATGTGATAATATAACCTCTTTGATGATCACAAGCAAAATGTCACCGGTAGCCTTTTTTTTATTTATTTAGAACCTGCATCAGTGTTATTTACTTTTCATGGTGAAATATTCAGTCAACACACTTTTCTGCTGCGGTGGCTATGTGTACCGATCTCTCTTATTAGTTAGATCAAACCTGTTTATTTTGCTTTTTGCCCTAAATCACATTTTGGCTATTTATTTTTCTTATTGAACCTGAGGAGTAGCACATGATGTTATTTGCAAATTTCATCACCCATAATGCTATTATCTATCCCTTCTTCCATCAAAAAGGTAACCAATCTCTTCTTACCAAGAACAGTTAAGTGCCTACTTTCTTGAATTGTGACAAAAGATGTTCTATCAGAGATCACTGTAATATCTGTTTCAGGTATTCATGTAGTCACAAGAAAGGTTCAACCTGACAAGCAAACAATAGAACTCGTGTGACATTGTTGAGTCATGAGTTGTGTATAGTTAGATCAATATCACCCTTGTTTGTGCATGCGATTCTCTTAGAATTTTATTGCATTGCAAAAACCAGAACATGAACAAATTGAAGCTAATATCCATAACTCCAACAGTTACTACTACTTTTTTGTTTCATGTAACCAAGGTTTTCCGCTGCAGGAGTCTGTTGTGGCCTTGCCAAAAGATGCTATCATGAGGGCTCTTGCTGTCTTACTTGGTACACAAATATGCACAATTCAAACGTTGAATTCTCTTATTCAATCTATTTGTCTATTGTTGAAATAATTCCAGTTTCTTTTTGTCCCTGCAGATGTAAGGAATCATCCGATTCTGATTCACTGCAAAAGGGGGAAGGTAAAAGAATCACATTAAAGTGCGCCTTGGATTGCTAGTGAACTTACATTCTTTCATCTGCAAATGCTATTCCAGCATCGGACAGGGTGTCTTGTGGGCTGTTTCAGAAAGTTACAGAACTGGTGCCTCTCTTCTGTGTTTGACGAGTATCATCGCTTTGCTGCCACCAAAGCTCGACCATCAGATCTAAGTTTTATCAGTAAGTTCGACGTCTCATTCACGCTGCGTGTACTCAGTATCATCTACCGGTGCTATGGATGTGGTTCCCGCTTGCTTTACCAGGATAACAATAGCTCGTCATGACGAACAAATCTCTCCTATTTCTTTCCTGTTTTTCTTATCATGTGGTTTTGTGGACGAAGTTGAACATTCTATTTGCAGATCTGCTCATGTACATTGTTGTCTTAGCAGAGAATACCAATAATCTCTTGACCCTATTTTTTAGGTGCCTGGGGAATTCTTCTCGCCTATTTGTTGTTGCTCTCTAAACTATCATCTGTTAAAACTTTATATGCCATCTTTTTGTAACTTCATAGGATGAACAGCTTGGATGCATTTTAGGGTCGAGATTAGCTGTTTGTGACATGCCCAAGTGATGCGGGTGACATTAAGGTAATACCAATTAAGCTGGAGAATTAAGAAACGGTAATGTTCTATAACTGTCGGTATCAGATTCTTCCACCCACGCGTTCCGAGCGTGGCGCTTCCTCACGGTTCTTCTTCCGGCCCCCACCGACCTTTCTCGGATGCCCTTTGGTGCGTCTCACGGTTCGCGTGCGCGTCGTCCATTTACACGGATCTTGAAGCAAATGGAAGGCGATCAGCGAAGACGGGTCACCGGTCGCGGTCTCCGCTTTCCCCCCGCTTCGTTTCCTCTCCCTCTCGTATTGCACTTAGACATGGCACTGCTGATCCTATACCCCCATCCAACCGTTCGTCTTATCACATTGAACGGACGACAGAAGCGTGCATCCTAACTCACAATCCTCCGCCAGTCAATTTAACGTCCCTGCGAAAGGAGGAGCTGCGACGTTTCGGTCACCTCAACGGTTTCGACTCACCGCTTCCCGGTCCGAGTCCACTCGGCTCGACTTGGACCGGTGGGAAGCGTTTCCCGCCCCATACCCCCTTCATTAATTGGTCGCGCCTCTCTTTCTTGCTTCCAGAGAAATCCAACCACTGCCGCCGCTCCGATCCGCCGTCGAGGTCCGGCCGGTACGTGTTCCCATTCAACACTCGCCTTTGTGGCATTTTAGATTTCTAAACCCTATCCCACCAGTCCATTCTCTGCTTTTGGTCCTGTTAGGGTTTGATGTGAACTGGATGTGCCTTGAATCGTTCTAATGCAGTCCTTAAGGGGTTTGGGATGGCTTTTCCCGTGGGACAAAGGCCGAGTAGATGAAGAACCTGTTAATTTTCTATATGACGAAAGGATTTGGCGATTGAGAGTAAGACATGTGGTGTGTGATAATAACTTTTCCATTCCATGGAGACATCAACCGTCAAGTTTGAATCAAGAAGAAACGGAATGTATATTGTAGATTATAGATGCTAGGATTGGCTGTGGGATAAGCATATCGAGGGAGACGTTTGAGTTGCATCACTTGATCACAAATAGAGTGATTGAAATGGTTTACAAATTCCAAAAGATTTTAAATATGAGAATAGCTTATGAAGAAAGAGTTGCGCATTTGATTTACTGAATTTGCCTGAACCGCATCTGCATCCGGTCTCACCAAGGCAATTGTGACTATCGGCTTCTTTTATATATCATTGCAATCTGTTAAAGCTTCTTTTCCAACATGAAATTCTGTTATGCCAATTCGAGTTTATCTTTGGTCTCACTTACATGTCAAAATGTCTTAAGCTTGAAGCATGAAATGCTAGTTTAGACAGAAAATATAGAGTCGCTGAGCCGAGTTGATGCTTTGTCATTGTTTAGGAATTGCATACAGATGTTCTTTTGCTGCTTTAGCTGCAACTTTATTTTCATGAGTGTTCTGGGAAAAGGCAAAAGAACAAAAAAAAAAAAAGAAGGTAAGTCTATGTGTTTTCTTCGGGAGTGGCATCTATAACTGGAAATTTAGATGTTTCACCTAGAAGCTGGTTGTTACCTACAAAAGTAAAAAGAGAGCCTCAATCTTTACACCCCTGTTTGTGGTCCTTTTTGGGACATCACAAGAAAATAATTTAGGTGTCATGAACAATAATCTTCCATGGATGTTTGACTCGTATCAGTAGCTTCACAAAGTTAGGGCATAAGCAGACATTAACTGTGCTAATTCTCTATTTGATGGCCAGTTGTTTGCAATATAGACGATAAGTTAGATCAAATTGACCTTTTAGAGGATGTCTTCTAGGGACTAGAAGGTTCTCATAATATATATTTTGATGTCTTTTTGCTATGCACTCTATTCTCTTTAGCTTCTGAAATGAAGAGAGCAAATCTTGTTAAGAATAAAGCAAACTGATTTTGCCACTTGAAATAATAGTGATAGCAAGCCAATAGAATCATGTTAAAGTAGAACGAGGGTGAAAGATTAAATTGTCTAGTGATATGGATACACATCATGTAGTGCATATCCAAGCATAGAAATGTGGAAGTTCTGAAATGACAAACAAAGAGGTACAAAAGAAAAAAAGAAGTGGAAAAAACATCATGTTCAGCTGAAATCTGGCTGCATTTCAGTTGTTTGCACTATCAAGTATAACCCTCCTACTAAAGGAGAGAATCCAGTGAAAGCATAGGAGTTGCATAAAAATTCTGTTTGCACTATTAGTCCTTGTAGTTTTTCCATCTCAGTTGTTATTCTATATTTAACAGTGAGGAAGTTTGGAGAGCTGCTATTGGTAAAATCAAGATTGGTGAGCTTCATCAGATGACATGTTGGATAAAGCAGAATCGAGTCAACAAAGTTCTTGAAATTTTCTCAAGCTGAAGGTTCAACCCCTTATTTCCTACTAGTTCTAACCTTTATCAAAATGATAATGTGAATAGTCTCAGATAGCTTGTAAATTGACCTTTGAGGCTGTTTTTGCTGCCTCACATGGCAATGGGGTAAATCATCCCAATTTGCACTTCTATTCAAGCCAAATGGTTCGCCAAAAGGTAACATGAAACTAAATTTTCACTCATCACAATTGCTATTCCTGCAATTTTTTTTATGGACTTAAAGTTGGATTTAGGAATCTTCAAGGTTCAATTTATTTTTATGATGTTAGTGATGAGTTTTCTGTATAAAATAGTTGACATGAGTTTCATGCCTTCAGATCATGAGTAATTGCACAACTAGGAACAAATTATGTGAATTCTGAGACCAAATGGATTACATTCATATCTCATGTACTCGTTGATAATGTCTTAGAGCCCATGTTTTTTTTTTTGCTTGAAAATGTTTCCTGTGTATTAAAATAGGAAGCCATTGAACTGAAATTACTGAGACTGTTGTTTCCATGTATCAAGCTTGTAATATTTGGTGATAGCATAACTTCAGGAAAGAAAACTGTGAAATGTTATACTGCAAGAGTTTGAACCCCAGAAGATGCAGAGCAGGTTTATCAGTGCTTTAACAGGACTGTCTCCCTCAGTGAAGGCCCATCTCATTTCCCATCACATGGGTGGTGGGTACCCCTTCTACCAATGTCACCATCTATTGATGGCAGAACAGTATGGAACTTGGTGTATCTATGCTGCAATGGCCCAGTCTTTCCCACTGTACTACAAACTATGCCTGTAGGTTCATAAATTATATAAGGTTACTGCTGTATGGGCAAGCAACTTAATTGCTTTCAAGCTGATCTAAGTGGTGCAGATTGGCCTCTGTTCACTTTTACTTAGTCCACATACACTTTGGGGACAATATATAGGCCTTATGTAAATAATTGAGGCATACATAAACATCACTGAACACTGCCATTTCATGTCTAATTTGTTTTTTCTGCCATCAACTATGATTGCTAGCTAAATATCCTTTATTAGCTCTATCATCATCTTACCGCTCATAAACTGGGGTAGTCCTGGCAAACCATTCTGGTGATTCATTTCCTGAGTTTTCATGTGTCCTGTGCCCAACAACAGTACCACAGTGACCAGTATGAAGACAATGGTTGTGCATGCAGCATCCATTTGTGGTCCAGTGTGGGTGAATACTGCATCATATTAAAAGCATATTATCTGCTTCTATGTTCAGTTCTGCATTTATTGTTTGGTTCAAAATCATTGTAGGTCTGCTTAGGGTTTTCAATGATTGGTGCAACCACAACATGAATTTAGCATTACACTCGCATTGGTAAAATAACTACTTTACATCTATTTCAAGCTTCTTCTATGCTACTGGATTAGGTCCTTCGAGATGCTCTTCTTTAAAAAGAAAGAGAAAGCTGGCAGAAATTTGTTGGTTAAGGCCTTAAGGGTCAACAATATCATTGCGGTTGCGGTTGTGATTTTTCTTATCCAGATCATTGCAATCATGTCATTTCTCACAGGTGGCCAGTTAAATGATTATGTTCCTGGTTTGCATGCAAAAGAAGGGATTATTGTTTAAAATTCTTTTAAAAATATTTAATACTTGTACCCTTATCATGGTTTGCAGATTTAATACATTGGTTGGCTAAATTAAAAGGTAAACAGATGACACTGAGTTGATGAATTAGCACCTTTAGTTCCCAGATTGTATAGCATGATTAGATGTAGTAGAGTTAAATCAACTAGACACTTCAGTTTCAATCATTCAGGCTGGCCACATGTGAAACCAATCACTTTCCTACTGTTCTGGAGCATCATATGATGTATTGCAAGAACCCTACAATTTGGTATTGTTGTTATCAACCTCTACTAATCCAAAGGATTGTAGATCAGACTTGAGGGCACCACCTTATGTTTAGATCCTTTTCCTTTTCTTCTTTTCCGGTTCTTTTGATCTGCATGGAGATGATGGTAATTGTTGTAAGCTTAATTTGTTCCTTCTTTTTCAGAGAATGAACTTTTGGTGTTAAGATTATTCTTTTGAAACTTTTATGATAGGAGACTAAGGCGCAAAAATAATCTCTTCTATTAGAAATTAGATTTATGTATGTATCTCTTTTATATGTTTAGGAAGTAATGGGGCTGTAGCCAAGTTGCTGGCTGCAAATAGTGAAGGATAACCTTTTTTTGTCATTGTAGAGCTTATTGCTAGGGTTTTATCCCTCCATGCTTTCTCCTTATCATACGGTGATAGTAGTTAGATGGTCGCATCAAGCTTCCCACGCACGCTTCCTTTGCTATGTTCTGTAATTGATTATGGAGGCATCACCACACACATATGAAGGAGACATCACTTTGGCCTAGAAATTTTTGTCGTTCAGTGTGAGTGAAGGATGATGAGCATGGACTTGCTTCCTACATCATCTCCCATTATGTGCCCAAAGGACAGCCCTAGTCTTTTGTGTCTTTTCACAGAACTAGTCTCCTGTGCTACGTTTCATGAAACTGGAGTCTCTGTTTCATTTCAGTAGCAAACATATAATTGGAATCCCAAAAGACCAAGAATTAGAAGATGAAGCATGCAAATGCAAAGAGAACAGATGCTGACGTTTCTGGAAGAATGTAAAATGAAAAAGGTAGAAGTCAGTGGTAAATAAATTAGGTCTGGTTTTAGTGTGAGGGTTTTCTTTGTGTCCTTATTCTACTGAGATTCCAGAGGTAATATATGCGTCAAACTATATACATATATATATATATATATATATATATATATATATATATATATAGTTTCTTTCTTTGTGTTGCTGCAAGGCTTTTTATCTTGTCACAGAAACCAAACATAAATGATGTTCAATTCTGAAGTAGTTTCTTTTGATGACATACTTTACCTAAACATCTTTGATCTGCAGTGGCTCTCTCTCTCTCTCTCTCTCTTCCTTGGCTATATATACCTCTTGGGAAAAGAGATTGAGAAAACTTCTTGCCTTCTGCTCTTGGCTGTTTTGTTGTGATGTGCAACTTCAGGAAGCACATCACATGTCGTATGAATCCTGAAAGGACCCTTGGATTTGTACATGCATACAATGCTGCTCCTGTTTGCCAACTTGTTGTCCCCTTTCATTAATTAAAAAGAATGCAGCAAAGCCCTTCCTCCTGTCTTAGAAGTTCCCCCATGTTGTGCCTTAAATCCCTCCCATCTCTACCATCCTTTTGATTGTCTCACAGCCTTGTCTCTCACAGGTTAAAAGTCCTCAGATTTGGTTTTGATAGATGAAGATTTTGATGCTCCCATGATTGAAATTCAGTGCTTATCGGCCCCACTCATGTCTTCCTCGTTAAACATTGTTAGTATGCCCACTATAAGTACTGGTCATTTTCTCTATATCTTATCAGTTGATCAGTGTCTTCATCACAGATTTTTTGCTTCTCTTCAGTTTGGAGAACAATAAGTGAACATGGTCAATACAGAAGCATATGAGCATGCATGACTAGAAAGAAGTGTGAAATGGTGCATCAGTGGACACTTATATGGTGTTTTTGCCCACACTGTAAGAATATGCAGTCGGATGACTAAAAAGTACAAATGAATTTATCTTGTTGCTTATCAGCTTTTAGATGGATTATGGGAGGACTTTTGAAACTTGGAATGGTGGTATCATAGTGGAAGGTCTTAAGTTTTACATCTGATGCTATGTAGTGTGTAGTTTTCATATAGATCATGATAGCTTTTACCCCAAAAATGAGAGAAGAAAAAGAAAAAGAAAAAGATAGTAGTAGCAGTAGAGGGAAGTAAAAATTCCTAAATTATCTATCTATCTCTCTTTCCTAATTTTTTTCTTCTCTGAATTTTGCAGGACACCTCATTATGCTAGTCCCTACTGTTCCTGTCTTATTAAGAAAGCTATTTTCAAAAACTAGTGCCCAAGGATTGAACACTCGCTAGCATCATCCAAATTGCTGCCTAAATTATTGATAGAGGACAAAGTTGAGAAGGACCTCGTTGATGTCACCTCAGAAGGAATCCAAATTAATGTCAGTGGGCTCCAATGCCGCAGTTCTTCCAAGTGAAATATGGATGAGATGTAAAAAAAAGGAACAGTGGGCTTCTCAGTTCTTTCTTCTGACGCACACCTGCTGTCTTCTTTT
Source organism: Ensete glaucum (assembly GCA_021527575.1). Lineage (NCBI taxonomy): Eukaryota > Viridiplantae > Streptophyta > Magnoliopsida > Zingiberales > Musaceae > Ensete > Ensete glaucum. Next base: position 44,554,315 of record CM038552.1, read on the forward strand.
ACCAACCAAAAGCTGAGCGCAGAAGGCCACATGAAATGTTGCTGAAAGGGAGAAGAAGCTGTAACAGCCCCATTCCTCATCGTTCTCACACATAGGATTAGCTTGTAAAGGCTAGGGATCTTGGGGAGAACTTAGGCCACCACTTTGTTTTTTTAATTCCATGGCTTTGTGAGAAGGAAGGTGGAGTAAGTCTGGAATCCTTATTCCTAAAATACCAGAGGCATCAACTCTCTCTACCTTCGAAGGAGGAGGACAAAAGGCCTTTGTGGCCATGCATCACTTTTTTTGGTTTCTGAAAGCCACTGCCCATCACAGATAGATGGTGGTGACATTTGCTTTTGCTAAAGAGGATGAGGTATGGAGGGGAGTGCAGCTGTGTTGATCCAACAACACTTTGCTGGCTAAAGCAGATCCTGCAACGAGGGAAACACACCAAGAACTTTCTTACGCTTTCTTTATACCAAATAGTGCAACATGCTCCCCTACTGGAAAGCCCTTTATGGGCACTGAAACTGCTGCAGGAGTGGGGAAAGATAAACCAGAAGCTTGTTCACCACTCTTTCTGAGAATTCCTGTAGGTGCGTAACCTCCTCTCTCTCTCTCTCGCTCTTTTTTTTTAATGTCAAAAGCAATCGGAAAAGCCTATGGAATAATAGGATTTCTGCTTGTTCTTTATACCTGGAAAATTAACATGGGTGATTGCTTTTGAGTGCTTTAGGATCATGAGGTGAGTGAGCAGAAGCTATAACAACTGGAAACTTTTAATCTCCATCGTTGCTGCTATGACCGACCCACTTCCGGTGAGGCCAATCAAAGCACACTCTTTAGTCTGTGAATTCCTATGTTTCCATGTGATTGCAGAATTGTAGTAGGAAACCAACAAAAACTAGAATTTGAAGTTAGCATTTTGATACTGATAAATTATTTTGGACACTCATCCTTGATTTATGATACATGTTAGGGAACCGTATCCCGTGGCCGAGGTGGCAGCATGGCTCGATTAGGTCCGAGCGTACAAGTTCGTCCATGTGGATCGTCGGGGGTAGCTGGTGCCTAGTTTGGTCGGTAGGTCGCCCCATGTGGGAGTTCCCTCTTCTCTTTGGTCCTACATAAAGGCCTAAATTAGGGGGAGACTCGAGGGGGATTTTGAGTTTCAAAAGTCTTACCTTTGACTTTGACCTAAAGATTGGCTTTTATATCTTTTACGTAGGGTCATTCGTACGTAGTCTTTTTAATGGTTGTCGCTTTTTCGGTCGGTTTGGTCTATGCTCCGTGTGGCGTGGAGCGTATCGCTCGGCATTGTATTGTATGTCGTTGTCCATGCGGTGTCGTCTCTCACGATCTCGAGCGGCTCGTATGACTCGAGAAGTCGACGTCGTGTCGCATGATCTCGGGTGACCTGTATGGCTCGACGTCATACCATGTGTTGTTGCTGGTGTGGTGTCGTCTCTTGCGATCCCGAGCGACTTGTATGGCTCGGGAAGTCGACGTGGCTTGGGATGTTGAGCCACGGGAGCGACTTCATAAATTGTTATGTTGTGAGATTTGAGTCATCCCGTAATAGATGATCTTTTCATTATATTGATCTTTTTCTGGGATAATATATCTAATTAAAACAACAACAATAAACTTTCTTACATTCTTTTTTGTAGTCTTCCGCAAGGGCCCATAATAAGATCTTTAGAGATAAGAGACCGACAAATACAATAAAACAATAATAAAAAAAAAAGATGTCCCAATAAGAAAAAACAGTTAAATGTTGAAATGATAGGTTTTGTGTTTTACAGAGTCCAAAATAATAAAAGAAAGAGAGAGGAAAAATTCTCCCAATAAATAAATAATAAGCATACTATACTACTAGATATAGTCGGTCCTCCATGGCCAACGTTACCAGAAGACCACGTTAACATAGAAGCACTCGTCGGGGGAACACCTGCACGGGGAGTCCCAGACCAAAGACGGAGCGGCGGGGGACACGTCGACGGATGCCGACAGCATTCTCCCGCGATCGCCTTGATGTGATCCGACGGTCGACAGTGGTCGTGGAAAACGAAACTTGCACGCACGGTCGGGGGGTTGCCACGTTTTGCGTCCACCCATAGTAATAAGAATAATAAGATGGAGGGGGGATGTTAACCAAGTTGAAACCGTAGGTGGATGGTTGTGATCCGCAACACGGGTAAGTGTGAGATACGTACCGCCACCTTCACCTCCACTTGTCGGGGATTCAGAAGTTGGAGAGAGCACCACTCCGTCCCTTTCTCCGCTCCGTCCCTCTCTCACCGTCGTTGAGCCCAGAGGGAAGGCTGTAGAAAGAGGAACCTCTCCTGCATCATCATCTAAGCCAGGTTTGATGCATTATCCAATTCACTGTTCCACCACTTGCAATGATGCTAGCCTACCGCTCTCTCTCTCTCTCTCTCTCTCAGAGGAACCTCTCCTGCATCATCATCTAAGCCAGGTTTGATGCATTATCCAATTCACTGTTCCACCACTTGCAATGATGCTAGCCTACCGCTCTCTCTCTCTCTCTCTCTCTCTCTCTCTCTCTCTGTGTCTCTGGGTCTATATCTACCCTCGTCCCTACCTCCATGTCAACTTACGTCCCCTACTCTCTCTCTCTCTCTCTGTCTCTCTCTCTTCCCATCCTATTCAATGCTCAATGATTGAGACCATGCAAGGCAATTTGATGGCCGGGAAGACCACATAGGCCCTCTCTGTTCCTGGCGTTGCAGTCCTGTGTGTGTCTTCGGCTCTCGAGATTTCTGCTTGGTGTTACCCTCGGGTTCATCACCTACCTGCTTGTCCACTTGTTTTGCTAACCTCTTTTGAGATCCCACTGTTGCTCGATTCCATGGAACTCACACGGCTGTGATCTCTCTCGCTCTCTCTCTCTTTTCTGGGTTGGTGGAGGGTGGGAGTCTCTCAGTGTCTTCTTCTAGCTTTGCCTGCGCTTTGCTCTTCCCTCTTCTCGGGGAATCGACCGCTTTGCGTCGCCTTGCTCTTCTCGTCTTACCAGGAAAAGCCTCTTCGTGGATCGAGCTGGAAGAAGGGAGAGGAGAGAAGGCAGCCCTGCTTCGATGGAATGGGACTACAAGATGCCTCCGTGGGACTTGGCAGAGCTGGAGCAGAGCGCGGAGCCCAGCATGGGCGGAGTGGTCGGGCCAAGCTGCGACCTCGGAAGAAGCCACGCTGAGGGAGCGGACTGCTCCGTCGATCTGAAGCTCGGGGGCTCACCGGAGAAATGGAAGAGCCAATCCAAGACGACGACGGCGGTGTCGTCCTCCAGCCCATCGAAGAGGGCTCGAGCTCCGGGCGCCGGGAGCCACAACGCGGCCTGCTCCGTCGACGGCTGCAACTCTGATCTCAGAAGCTGCAGGGAGTATCACCGGCGCCACAAAGTCTGCGAAATCCACTCCAAGACTCCCATCGTCATGGTGGGCGGCGTGGAGCAGCGCTTCTGTCAGCAGTGCAGCAGGTAATAATACTGCTTGCTATATGCTAAACCTCTCTCTCACTACATGCTTTGTTTCCTCATGCCCTGCTGCCTACCCGGTCATCTTCTCGGCTCCGCTTCTGTGTGATGGATGGTTCGAAGCATCAGCTTGTTTTCTTCTTTGCCTGCACCCACATCTTTTAATTTGAGCAGTCTCCATAAGCTGCATCCCATGATTTCAAAGCTTCATGGAGCAGAGTTGCATGCTCTGGTCTTTTTTGTTTGTCTTCCTCTGCTTACTGTCTCTTCTCTCACCTTATTTTCTAATCAATTCCGGCAAATCAACTCTGCATCTTTCATTTGGTGTTGCTCTATTTTGTCCAGATGTAGCTTACATAGCTCCACAAGTCATTGCTTTTCCATTCTGAAGCCCACTCTTCTCTCTTTGGTTTCTTCTTCTTCTTCTTCCTCTTCCTCTTTTACTTTGTTCCATTTGCTTATGGGGATTGTTCTTGTTTCCCTGTTGCTTCATCTTTCTGATTCCAGCAGTATGCTTTGCTCCTGATTTCTCTCTCTCTCTCTCCCTATATATATATATATATATATATATATAGATAGAGTTCATCTTTTAGTAAATTTTTATTGATTTCAGCTCAGTAATCAACCTTGAGTCGAAGTATCCAACATGAACATCTCAAGCTGTTCCAATGAAACATAACTTTCTGCTATTTTCTCTGTTGTGGAAATTGATTTCAGACATCTATACCTTCTTTCAGCATAAGCTTTGTCAAAGAAGTCATTCAGAAGTAGTATATGTCTCTCTTTGAGCAACTTTTGCCTGATGATGCTCATATTGCATGCACTACAACCAAAAAAAAGAGAACAAAACTCAGCAAGAATAGGTCCTGACCTCCTTTCCATTCCATTTCTTCTTTGCTTTTTTTGGCAAGCAGAATCAACTTACCTTCTTCTTCTTCTTCATCTTCCTTGAGTTTATTGAATGTATCACTTGCAATATCATAAAAGGGGGAAAATAGCATTCATTCAAATTTCAATCGTGACTCCATTTGTCTTCTTCGTCCCGTCATATAGTATCAGAATACTTTCATCCACAAAAAACCCATTCCAATTCTTGTTCTTCATCTGTTTGATTGATTCCTTTTCCTCGCCGTCGGCACCACACGATCGGTGGGTTTGATGATGCAAACAGGTTTCACTTGCTGATAGAGTTCGATGAGGTCAAACGAAGCTGCAGGAAACGCCTCGATGGACACAACCGGCGCAGAAGGAAGCCTCCACCAGAATCAGCTAATCCTGCTAACCTGTTTCCGATTCAACAAGGTATTAACTTTTCTTCGATTTCTCCACATTCTCGTGAACAAAAAGGCCTGCTTTTTCCGGTGAAATTTCTGTCGTCTGAATCATTTTACCGGCCGCCTGTTTGGGAATCGGAGCACACAACACGCACTGATGCCTTAATTATTAGGGTTCTAAAGGCATAGCTGGGGATGCAGGGACCAGGTTCTCAACATGTGCACACACATCCCAAGCTCCTCCCACAGAGCCTAACTGGTCTGCCATTGTTAAAGCCGAGAAAGATGCACTGTACACCCGTCACACCCCGCTGCATCTCGTCGTCGACAGCCAGCAACACTTTCCTGGATCCTTTTCTTGCAGCTTTAAACAAAGGAAGCAGTTCCCTTTCTTACAAGACGGCAAAGCTGTCTTCAGCAGAACGGCCGTAGAAGCATCACTGTGTCAGCCACTCCTCAACACCGTTCCCTCGGCAGAAAGTAGCAGCGGCGGCGGCGGCGGCAAGAAGCTTTTCTCCGATGGGTTAACCCAAGCTCTCAACTCCGAGTGTGCTCTCTCTCTTCTGTCATCACCAGCTCAAGCTTCAAGCATTAGCGTTGACCACATGTTGCCTGCCAATAGGATTCCAGTGGGTCAGCCCCTCGTTCCAACTCTTCAGTACTGCGGTCTCCATCCCTCCTATTCTGCTTCTCCAGCTTCAGGCGATGTCTTGCCAACGGACTTCTCTTGTTCAGGGGTTGAGGATGAGCAAGTGGGTGGAGTTCTGGTTTCTGATACCGATGCTGATCTCCATTGCCAGTGCCAGGGAATGTTTCAGATTGGTGGCGACGCAGCCTCCCCATCCCTACACTTTTCTTGGCAGTAGTACTTACTCCCCCGCTGTCTATACTATTAGTTCCTCGAGGGTTTGTACCGACTCAAACTTCTTTGTTCTGCTCTATCCAAGCATTGACCTTCTTCCTCACTTCCACATCTTTCTTTCCTGATGACAGCAATGGCAGTTTTTGATGTTTCTTGGTTTTTGGTGTTGGCTTTGAAGTCCACCTCAACCTTAAATTTCATATATATATATATATTTCATCTTTTCTGGTATAGAAAATATATTAGCATGCTGTTGCTATGGTTCAGCCCTCTGCTTTTAAGTTTTCAAGTTGAACCATAGTTAATGGTCTGATTTATAGCTGATGTATTCACATATGTATCAATCTGAATCCCAAGTCATCATGATCTGATGAGGAACACTGTGTTCCAAACATACCCAAATCCCTTTTCCCCCTCATCAAGCTCTGCTGTGATTGTCCAAATACTGGTAGAATTCATCTTCCAGTGATTCCTCAGGCATCCAATTTTTTTTTTTTTTTGGAGTAGCTGCTTGAAAGATGATATTTACTATGGAAAGCACATCCCTCAATTCTGAAGTTAAATAAGCAAAAGCAGGTGCTGAGAATTATCCAAACCTAGCTCTGAAACAATCAAATTCCACAAGGTCAGCTGGTGAGAGGACCAACATCAGCTCTCTACAAAAAAAATGGTCAATCTTGAAAAGGTAGGAGCTCAGGACACAGTGTGTGGTACATGCCCAAGCTATTTCCTTGTATTATTTCAAGAACCCAAGAGAGTTGAAGGTTTAGCTACTGAGAAACAAACAATAGAAAAAGGAAGGCCAATTCATCCATCAGAGAACAACACTAACATTCATTGTTATGCATTCACCGGAAAGCATAACAATCCCAAGTCTTTGATGACAACAGAATACACATCTAGTTTTTTTTTGCCACTGCTTATTGTACCTCCAGCTCCAACTAGACACTCTTCTTTCAAATAGAAATGTCGAGGGCCTTTTTCATCTTCTCCACCTCTAAATAAACCGTGGAATACGGAAGAAACTCGGAGAAATGGCTCTGCATCAGATCATTAATGGCCACAGCTAGTTTTGGAATATCTAGTATTTCTTCGTGGGTCAGCTTTCGAACAAAACGAGCTGGGTTGCCAGCCCAAAGCTCGCCGGTCGGGATTCGACGACCGGGGGGAAGCACAGACCCGGCTTCAAGTATTGAATTGGTCTCGATCAGTGAGCCCTCCATGAGAATGGAGTGCTGACCGATTATACATTCCGGCTCAATTGTGCATGACCGAAGGAGACTGTAAGCACCAACAGTGACATATCTCTCGATGGATGTTTCAGCAGGAAGTCCTGACACAGAAACATGCTGGAGATGGGATTTCCATAGAAAACGTCAACCAATTCAACAATAAAGCAGAACCAGGATGAAGGCAACATAACAATGAACTGAAATCTGTATTCGATCGCCTCATTTCAAGAGAAACTAATAGTGATTTAGATTCCGCCAATCAAACATATGCAGGGATTTGCGAGATGTTTGCAATGTCCTTAACATTGTCGATTGAGGTATATCCACCAAATATACACTAGAACAGTATATCCACCTCTTGTATCTTAATCTGACCGAACACCCAGTATGCAATGTGGGCTGAATTGATTTATATTTTCTATTCAATAAATTTAATTAGTTATGGAAGTTGGGTGCCATACGACGACATGTCATATATTTTTAATTTACTTTCCTAAATTGGTCAGGGAAAGGAAAAACAAAGTCAAACAAAACAATGGAAGAGGTCAAAAATTAGGCTTGAATGAGTATTCTAGAGCTTGATTGAAGATTTCATCCACACAAGTAGAAAATTGCCTGAAGAATCTACAAATAAGAAAGTCTATGCCAACCAAATATTTCGTCAAAAAGGAAGATTATCTCATGAGAAAAAGTGTTGAAACAAATCACCCTAAAAGAAACGTAACATAATTTGATTAGGCTTGAACTCATGTCAAATTTTCTTACTGCAACAATGGCAATAAATAGCAATGTCCACAGTTATTTGAGCCTAGCTCCTGTATGGAACTCATCCTATTCGAGCCTTTAAACAACAAAGCAAAATTTGTTAATAAAACAAATGACCATAGACGGGACCTATCATGCAAACAAACCATTGAAGTATTACTACAATCAACTATAACAAGCCTTTGTTCCAGTATCTGGGGTCAGATACATGAATCCTTTGCCACTTGTCTCTCTCCTATACCAAATGTTATCATTTTTTTTTCTGATTGAATCCTCATTAGTCTTCTCGCTGATCCTACTGACAAGCTTGAATCAACCTGCCTAACCTTATATTCCAGAATGCAGATCTTGTACAAACATCACAGAACCACCTTATGCAATTTCATTTATCTTATCCTTAACTCTTCTATGTCATGCTAAATGCAACTTACCTGAGAGAAAGGATTTGGCTTTCTTTCATGCTCAGCCTCTGTCACAAAACAACAACATATAGTCCTACTTTGACCTTCGATCTTGGATGTTCAGATACCTTTGCCTTAGTCTCTTCATAGCACTAGGGTCAATACTTTAATTCATTACTAGTGGCCAAACTTCCATGTACACATCTTTTCTCAGGCAACATAGTCCCCACATCTCACTTATCAATCATAGATGGCCCTTGCAACTGCTGGTCAGGTTATCAAGCCATGTTTTAACACTTCAAACTGAACTGTTGCAACCTCAAATACATAATTTCCTTCTCTTACAGCACTAATTTTCTCAATTTTCTTCATTGGAAACAACCAACAGGATGTGAAAATGAAAGGTAAGATTTGCTTTCATGCAATTTTTGTAACACAAGACGTCTACAAACCTAAAGCTTTTCTTCACCAAAATCCATCTTTCATTTAAGCAAGAAATTATTAGACTTCACAAACTATTATCATCATCTGATCCATTATTTGTAAGGATACACAAAACTATCCATGATATGCATCCACAGGCCAATTACAACAAGTATTTATGCCCACCAACACAAACCAGTGAGGCACAAAAGACCTTAAGTTAGAAGAATTCCACCTTGATTATGGTTCTCAAACATGCTCAAGAGACCTTTGTTAGATTACAGCAAGGGGTTAACTAGAGACCTGAAAGTGCCAGAAGTCAGTATATATGGGGGAGAGAGAACATATATAGTTACATATACATATGTGATCTCTTTGTAAAAAAGGGTGGCCTATACATGAGGCTCCTGGCTCCCTCAATAAAAGATACGAAAAGGGTCAATGAGTGCAGTCCTAGCTCTGCAAGCATATAGTCTGTCTTGATCACCAAAAGTTGCAAAAAAAAGACGATCTTAACGTAGCACCAAACATGCTTACATGATTAACAGAAAAATGATGAAGGAAAAGGATGGTGAGGTGCACAAGGTTACCACAAACACAGGGTTTAGGAAGGGTCAATATATACAACTTTGGCATTGTAGGTGAAAAGAAACCCTATCATGTATGTTGCAAAATAGCAATTGAGGCGTGACACCAAGGCTTGCCATCAATAATATGTAAAGTGATCAGATAATTTTAGTTAGTTTCCAGAAGGTAGAATTTGGAAAACTTTGATCCTATAATGTCGTATAGATTAATCAACCATTAATAGATGCTACCAAAAATAGACATCTAGGAGAACCCTCAGTTAAGAAAATGAAAGTAATATCTGAAATCTATAATCAGAAACCTTCATGTTATTTAAATAGATGTATAAAGTTCGTCATTTAGCAACACACCTTTGAGCCCAATAAACATATTGTTGACGATTGTTCAGGGTGCAAAAAGAAATTTCAAAGTAGACCGCCTGTTTCAATTGGATATTCATATCCTATGTTAGTTATACTTCACAAATCTAGCAGACAAAGCAAGTTTTTTGCAGCCAGCAGATTTCATTTGCTAATGTGATCAACTACTCTTTGACTTGGGTTTGAGATCCAAAAAAATTGAGCAAGTTTAGCCCAAACTATATTTGCCTGCTAAATCAAACACCCATAAGATAAAAATAGATAGTCCCTATCTCCACCAGCTTTTCGGAGAAAAGCAACCTAGCCAGCCAACAAACTGAGTTCATTCATCATATGAACTAAGTCGGCATCCATTTCCCGTTTCACTTAGTTGTTCCAACAAAACTTGGTGATCCTCATTTGCTTTATAGTGACCCTCAAATGTGTGTATGCCATGGTATCTCTTTTTCACCTATCATCATCGCATGATAAATCTCCCACATATAAGTCTAGCATAACCCACACCTAAGCTGTTGACTATTCCAAAATCCAGCATAGAACAAAATAGTCAAAATACATCATCTCACCAACATCTGGAACCAAACTTTTCTAAATCGATGTTATAGATCTCCACGGTCGTGATGCATTCTAATAATAGTCCCCCCCCAAAAAAATAATCTATTACGGGCAGAATTGCTTCCTAATTGGTGAAGAAATGAAACAATCATAGAGCATATGTCATCAACTCCGATAAAGCTCCGCTCAGTCGAAAGGATCAAACCTAAAAGTAATCAATCAGATAAGACAGACGGCAAATTTAGATCGGGGGAATTAGGGGACCTGTGGGAGACTTCCAGGCAGCGTGGAGAACGCAGCGCTCCTGGACGTTGGAGCAGAAACCGACGGTGATCTTGTTCAGGTCGCCGCGGAGAACGGCGCCGTTCCAGACGGAGGCGCCGTCGCAGACGGTGACCTGCCCGGCAAGGACGACGTTGGGGGCCACGTACGCATCGACGGCAATCGTGGGGACCCACTGCCCCAGGGGAATGATCCGCCGCTGCCCCCTGTAGTCCCACTTCACGCGATCTGACGCCGTCTGCGGCGGAGGCGCCACTGCCGCCGCCTCCGCTGCGGTAGCCTCCGCGGAGAGAAGGCGGTGGAGCGGGATAAGGCGAGATCGAACGGCTAGGGCTCTTCGCGAGAGACGAGCGATAGCCGCCGCCATTTCCAAGTCGTTCCACCGCACGAGAGGACAGAGGAGAACGGAGAAGGGGGGGGGGGGGGAGGCAAAGGCGGAGCAAGGAATAGCGCTCGTGTGAGGTGTAGAAGTGACGGGCTCCACACGTGCGTCATTTGACCGGGACCGGTTTGATCGGCCCATTTTGCTTTTTAATTGAAAGGGGTTGTGCCCATGGAATCAATTTGGGCCGGCCCATTTACTGAATTCTCCCCGTCATCACCACCGTCGCGACGCCCAACATTTAAGAAGCCGATCCTGCAATTACCACCGCCTCTGCTTTGCACGTCGTCTCTCTTCACTGACGCCTAATATCCTAACCCTAACCAGCGGCCTCTCCTCTCCCCTTCCGATCTCGCCCGCCAATGGGGTCGGTCCTTTCGTCAGCAGCCAGTCGCTCATCCCCATTGGACTCCCCGCCACAGCCCGGACGATGGCATTCTCCCGGACCCTAGATTTATCCAGTCTCATGAACCTCTTCGCTGACTTGATGACGTCGCAGCCCTGGCCCGATCTCAAGCAGTTGTTCGAGTTCTAGATCCGCTCACTGGACGCCTCCGGCAAGCCTAATAAGCCCGACGTCCATCTCTTCAATCACTACCTCAGGCCTAATCTGATGATGGGGAGCTGTTGGATCTTGTCGCTCAGATGCCCAACACGGCATCATATAACTTGGTGCTGAAGGCTATGTTTCAGGCGCAGGAGAGTGAGGCAGCGGAGAAGTTGGTTGACCGGTAATATATATATTTTTGGGATAAAAATGCATAGTATTCTTCATTTTGTAATCATTTTTTGGGCAGTTCATTATTTTGTTAGGTCAGTTACATATTATGTTTGGGTGGTTGATTCTAACAATGTAGATAAGTTGATAGAGAAACTTATGCATCTGCATAAGAAGTAATCTAAAAGGAAATGCCCGATTCAGCAATAAATGGCCTATGAATTGGACATGGAAATTAAAAGTGATCATTGTTTGGCGTCCTATTGAAGAAAATGAGCCAGAGCTTATGTTTCCATCGGCAATGATTTGAACTTTAGATTTTTTCAATCTTCTTAACCAAGTTCAATTCCTCTTGTATGGTGCAACTAGGCAATATTGAAATGTAGAACATTTATGTTATAACATGTGGGGAAATTTTGGGATATTTAGACTGATGTACTGATATAAATTGATTCATCAGATTTGTAAATACAGAAAACAGATGGCACACTGTGGAGCCTGATCTTTAAACTTGGTAGCAAAGCTAATAGTGTTGGTAAACCTTTTGCGGCAGTAAAGATACAGGTTTTCTATCCGTATCTTCTCTCTATCTCTATTTTCTTATATCTTGTGACTGCATCCCTTAGTTCTACTTCCTTATATCTTGTCCCCACTAATCTCTTGGGGTATTACACATGACAGACAAACAGACACAACCAAGGCCCTCATCATATGTGTAAATTTAATGATGGAGGTCCATACTCACAATCCTATGTAGTATAATGTTGTCACTATATCAATGAGAATTGGCAACTAGGTACAATTTGGGTCTTGATGGTTAAATTGGGACCTGATGTGACTCATTACAAGCTTGTAGGGATGTTTTTTAAATATTGAAATGGCAGGTAATTGTTCCATTGTCAATATCATATTTACTAATGCATTTGTATCTGCATTCTTAAGCTTTTTATATTCAGCAGGTGACCTGTTAACTTCTGACAGCAGAAATTGAATTTAGATCTTGCCATTTTTTTGTAGCATGTAAATTTAATCCTTTGAAATTATTGTTTATTGATTGACATCAAGATGCTGCAAACACGCACTATGCCAGATGATGAATCATACGATTTGGTTGTAGGCCTTTTAATCCTATGAATGAGATAGATTCTGCCTTCAAGTATATCGATTTTACAATAAAGTCTGGTTATATGATATCAACAAATGTCTTTATGGATTGTGTACGGAGTTGTATGAATGCTGGAAAGCTGGACATTCTGGCATCCATCATAGAGAAATGCAAGGTATTGACCAAGTTTTCCAAATATGTCTAATTAGTTATGTTCTGTCACTTATGGCCATTGACTGCCATAGTTTATACTGTTGCATTTTGGAGTCCCGATCCTTATCTTTCACAACGTAAAATAACATTTAAGTGTTTCTGTTTTATCTTCATCTTTGGTTTTTATAATTTTGTTTTGGTTTTTCCTTCAGACAACAGATCAAAACAAAGCCTTATGCCCAAGCTAGAATTTGTGTAATTATATTGCACATGGTGCTTTGCAAGCAGATCATAGCAAATTGGTTTATTTCTCCTAGGAATTTCTGTCTCCATGGATTGCTCGTGGTGAAAACACTAGACCGCCGGTACTTCTTTCAGTAGAGGAAGGCTTTGTTGTGGCACTGCACGTGTCGGACAACTCTACCCTTTTAGATGCTGCTTGGTCAATCTTGTGACGATCATTGCATCAAAAAAAGGCCCCAAGTCCAGAGACTTACCTTGCAAAGATATATGCACATGCATCACTAGGACAACTACAACATGCTGTTGCTACCCTCAATGAATTTGAAACTGTGTATGAGAATTCTGAAGTTGATCAGGAGCTCTTCTCTCCTTTTACATCTGTATACCCACTGGTTGTTGCTTGCTGCAAGAATGGCTTCTCAACTTTGAATTCAGTATGGCCGCAACTTATTTTAAATCAAATACCATGCCCTTACATGTGGCATACATTTCACAAAGCAAGCATAATTATTTAATATGTACTGCTGGTACGCAATAGTTCATGATCTGGTGAGCCAGTAAGTCCGTAAGTTACACCTGACTAGAAAGGTTTCACTGTCTTGGTTCTGGCATTACTAGTTTTATCTTCATCTTACAATTGAGTTGAGTTATATGGTGGTTTTCATCGAGTAGCATTACAACTTTTGTCTTCATCTAACCATTGAGTTGAGGTATATTATGGTTTTCACTGGGGATTACAAAGTTACATCTTTTGTCTTCATCTTACTATTGAGTTTTGGCCAACTGATTTAATTTAGTTTGTAGGCCATCAAAATTATATACTCTTAAAATATTAGTCATGCAATGCATACTGTTATTATTGGCAACAGTAGACGATCTTCTTGTTGTTCCTGAAAATACCATTCAGGTGTACATTCAGTTGGGAGAATTTGAGCCGTGCAGACCCCCTTTACAAGTCTGTTGCTGCTCTCAACTGTGTTATCTTAGGTCGTGCAAATATATGGGATCTTGATCGAGCATCTGAGACTTTTGAGGCCATCAGTGAAAAGATCGGAAGGACACCTGGTGTTCATTCTTATAATGCTTTGATTTGTGCACTTGGAAAGCTTAGAAAGGTTACTTATCTTTCATAGTGCGTCAATATCTTTTGATTCCTTTGTGATTGCCATTGTTCCTCTTTTATGTTTGAGGAAATGAAGAAATGTTCATTTGGAAGACCACTGAAGTTTGCAAGGTTGGGTATGAAACCAAATGCAGCAACATATTCATTGCTTGTTGATGCTCATATTGTCTTTCGAGATTCAAAAGCTGCTCTGTCAGTAATCGATGATATGGTATGACCCATCTTTTCATACTCTACTGACTGTTCTGTTTAATTTGTACTTCAATAAGGTAATGACAATTTGGTCTTTGGATTATTGCTTATCTTTCAGGTTGAGGCAGGTTTTACTCCTTCAAAGGAAACACTTAAAAAGGTCCAAAGACGCTGTTCACGAGAATTATATTTTGATGGTGATTTAGGGTACAATCTCTTGCTCAAAGATTCAAGTATAAAATGGGTGGTGAATTGCATAGGGACATGCTTATCCTTCACTCTTCCAGATCTAGAATCATGCAGTGGTTGCTTGAGCAGTTTATGTCAGCATCAAGTTCATAAGCTTAATCTTTCTATACTCATCTTTGTTGCTGGCAGATCTTTTGTGACCGCTGCTTGTGTATTAGCTCAAGTGCAGAATTATAACTTGCATTTCTTTTGAATTTACCAGGTCGCTCTCTGGGCACATTTCTTGGCTGGTTGAGGAAAAGAGCAGCATGTAAATTTCTTGCTTGTAATTTATTTTTACTGAAAAGGGAAAAAGTGGGATCATCAACCAGCTTGTTATCAATATGTTTTTCTTAATTCGATTCCCTTTCAACTTTAATAAGCTTTATTGTCTCATAATAAGGTTTTTAACTTGCAGGATCATATTGATGGATTTGGACAAATCCATGTGAGAGAGATGGTGCATCAGAAGCAAATAGATTGAACTTGGTCAGAGAACTCTCGGCTTCTATCACTGCCTCGGTCAGAGAGATGGTGGCTAATAATGTGTTACTGTCATAGCTTGTTACATTGCCTTTAGTTGGATGGGCGTCTATCACTGCCTCGGTAAATGGGCCCACTTCGTGCTGGTGGATCACGATGAGCTGCTTTCCTTCTTCTCTATTGTAGCTCAATGGGGAGAGCCCAAGCCCAAGAAGAAAAGGTATTCTAACTTATCACAAACTTAATTTGGGTTTTTATTTTCTATGCATAGCCATTCTAAACTTGGTTACTGGTTATTTTAATTTGATTCAAGTGAATTAGGTAGGCATACATTCAACTTCTTGACCTCAGAAGTAATTATCTATTTAGTTCTTCCATTAAAAAATCGGGGTTATTAATTGTTATTTCATTTGATGCCCAATTATTAACGGACATATTAATTGAGAACAACATTATGTAAGTTTTACTTTCATTACCAGATGTAGCACTCTGTTTATGTAACTGGGCAAATGGGGGAACTCCAATGACCCAAATCCTCATGAGAAAGCCCTGGTAGAAATCTCAAAACTTCCTGCAGTCCAAGGACAGGTTCGGTCACTTTCCAATTATGCCCTAATCAACTTTTCCAACTCCCTCTTTCATTTGGAAATGTCAACCTTTGAGGATCTCATTTCTCATGATTGACTGCTGACAGCTGCCACCCCCAAGAAAATGGAATTGAGTCCACTGTGTTGCTTTTGAAACGTTAATTGAAGGCGGAAGGGAGAGTGTACTTCACTGTCTCGTTGGTAAGTGTGACCCATTCCCTTTCCCAACAATAAACTACATATGCCAAGTGATCTTATAGCATCTCTCTCCTGTCTCCACAGTACACAAAAAGACAAGGATCTCTCCTGGTAATCCAGGAACATTCCAACGGGGGGATGTTGATGGGAACAGAGCCATGCGGAGGAGCGTGACGTGATACGAACTATAAACGCTTCCACTGGCTGCAGAATTCATGGGGACACGCTCTGCTTCCTCTTGTCAGCTGCTTGGCAACAGGTCTTGGCCACCACAGCAACCTTGAAACTGGGATTCGGATATGGTTATGAGTTTGAGGTTTGTTTTCTTATGCTCTACTTAACAGGACGCAGCTTTCTATGTTGATGTGCCTCTCTTGCTTTGGGACTCTTTAGGACGCAAGGACCAGTAATGTTGGGCCACTATTTAAGTGTTTTTTTGGGGACGCGCAGAATCCCACCAACCAATGAGAAAAAAAGTGTGCATCAATTTTGCAAGTGTTTTGTTTCATATAGCCTGGCTTTATATATATATAGCTTCATCATGCATGCCTTTATCCAATCAACAACATTGCTTCTTGGTTTTTGCTATGTTGTCATGCCCAAAGCAAAAAAGTAGGTGCGCTAAATAAATCTTAGCTATTTTTTATTTCTCGTGCAAAGTCAACATGATTTTTTACCTTTTTGTCTGATAGACAGTCTACCTTTTAATTGCTTTAGTGGGGAGGAGAATAATGCAATGTATATTATTTTCATGAAACAAAAACGAAATCCGTCATCCTACAAAGCACACGGATTCAAAAGATCTGGTAGAATTAAGTTAGATTTGAATTTATAAATTTACAAATAGTACCTATCGATACATCCAGTTTTAGGTTCTAATAAGGTTGGTTTCTCATATATTAGTCTCCATCACATTTAGATGCTTAATTTTAAATCCCTTCTGGCTTTTATGATATTTATATTTTATAATATTTTCCCCCTCCTATGATGGTTTTCAGAAATTTGCTCGGAGCCATTTTTGCATTTTTTATTTAAAAGTTTACAATATTTATCAATCAGCATAGAAGTATATGCAATTTACATATTTCATGATAATTAACATCACCCAATCAAATAAATCAATTGCTTTCTCTGTAACAAAATAACATCTGAATGAAGCATTTCGAGTCGTCCAAAAGTATTTTTATTTTATTTTTAATCAAATTTCCCCAAATTCCTGACAATTTTTTCAATTTTTCGATAATTTAATATGCGTCCACATTTATCTCTCGCAGGTTCAACATGTGTCAAGTCCCGATTGGTCACTTCGGATGAACGCATAGGGAAGCGTCTGGAAGCTAATGGCAGAGACCGGCTCTCCTTTCGAGGTCTCCGGCTCGGTCATGAATCGGCTCGTAATCCGAACCATTGCCTTGGACCCGAGCCGACGTCTTCACCCGTTGAATTTTTCGCGACACCTCTCTCTCTCTCTAACTTTATCTTCTGACGCAAATAAACCACCTCACTTGCAAGAGAGAGAGAGAGAGAGAGAGAGCGAGAGATCGCCTCCCGATTCCTTGCGGAACCCTAACTCCGAGTCCCCCGATTGGAGCACGGAACAACCATAACTCCGTTTTGGACACGACCGAGCGAGCCCACCGCCATTTCTGCTCGCCCCCGCCTCCGTCTAACCGCGTTAGGTCGAAGCACCCGAGAGGGAGATTCCCGATTTTCCCGCCAGTGAGTCTGTTTTCGCCGGCGCCCGCGGACCCATCCGTCCGTCGATCTGTTTCTCTGCGCTGCTGTAGGTGCTGGATTTTTCCTTATTATTAGGTTTGGACTTATCGGTCGAAATGGGAAAGTCCGCGCAGTCGTCGTTGATTTGGGGAGGATGTGGAGGGTAGCTGCGAGTTTTGGTGGGTCTTTTCCTAGTAAGAGCCGGGACTTGGTTTGGGGTGTCTGGAGTTGGGTCGATGCGGAGCTGCCGTTCTAGAATTTTTTTGGTGGGTCTTTGGTTGTCTACCTCTTCCAATGGTTTCTGGTTGAGTGAGAAAGAAGCCTTCAGTTTTCGTAGTTAGATTCAGAATTTATTGCAATTTAGGTTTTTTATGTTGTTTAGCTTCCTCTTGTTTGTGCGCATGCGGTTGTTGGTGTTGTCATGCAGCTATGCTACTGCAAAAGCTAAATGTTATTGCTGCAGTAAAGTCGTCAATCGCCTAGGTTACTTTTCATAGTCAGTGTTATCCGAGTTATTAGTTTCCAGATTGAGATACGATTTGATATACATCGTTCCCAGTGTGGTTCTAGTTAAGCCAATGGAAGTTCAAAAATTTATTCACGGATTTCCTGCATAGTGGCATGTCAGTCCACCGTTATAGAGATCTTCATCCCTAGAATTAAGGAGTGAAGAGGATTCGTGATTAATGTACACCTTCCAACCATGAAGCTTGAGAACCGGCTTTTGGAACTAACTTTTCATCTTTGGGTGAAGTGTTAGTTCATGCTTAACCACTTCCCTAGATGTTTTATAATTTGGTAAATAGGAGCAAGCATAATAAAAGTTCTTCAAAAAAAAAAATTTGTGGTCAGCAGATGGAAGTCACTTTAATTGAGTCTGCCTGGTAGCCATATGCTATACTTCCCAGGAAGGCTGGTGCCCATAATCTTGCTTGGATGGAATTAAATGATGACATTGTTTTTTTTTTTTTTTTTTTGCAAGAAAGTACATGACTTTGGTTCTTATCGTATTCTTGCAACCTCACTAGCTTTAAGCACGAAATTAAGCTATAAATATTTTAGAAGTGATGTGCATTTTGCTTACCGAGTTTCTTCTTTTATGTTGGTTATCTTTTTTATGACTCCTTTGGTTCCTGATTCATGTTTGCGTATTGGTTTATTTCACAGGGTGCATTATCTTTGAAGGGTTTATTTACAAGGAACCGATTGTGATATTCCGAAATTGCTTTTGATTTCTGAGGAGTTAAATGCAGAATATCAGAGAAATTATGTTATAAGTCCTAGTCAGTGCAGACTGCTTTTTATGCTAGGAGTGGAGATTCCAAGAAGGTGCAGAATTTTCTTGAGAGGATATCACAAGAAGTTCAAAGGTGGCCAGTTATGTAGAATTGTGCCATTGGTCAACAAAATATTGTGAAATTTCAGCCTCAAAGTTCCAACTGCTTTTTTCTCAGGTACATGTCTGTTCTTTTATTGAATTTGCCTCCCAAAGGATGCAATTTGACACCCCTTTATATTTATTTCCAAAATTATAAATACACTGTTAATTTCAACTTGACACTAATTTGATATATTTTTATAGGAAGGCATGCAAATCAGAACAGTAGGAAATCAACAAGGTGCCTGATTACAATATCAGTTATCTGCTCTTTAGGAAATTTGATTGCTAAGATTATTTGGGTGGAGACTCGAGAAGGAAAAGCGGTTGCTCATCCTCAAAATTGTGTTTTGGCATTAGACTTGGTCTTTTACCAAGTGTTGCTTGAAGTTGCTTTGTAACCGACACTCATGTTTATGATTTTTTATGGATATTGGAGTATCCAATAAAAGCTGTCCTGTCCCTGTAGAAGGTTCAGAAGCAGGAAGCCATTGGATTTTTGTTGATATTGAGCTTTTGGTATTTAATCCATGCTCATTAGTAGTTAGCTCCTTTAGTAATGCTTCCTTGTCCAAGGCATGAACAATATGCAGTACTGGCAACAGCAGTTGATGTGCAAGCAGCTTCAAGAGCTTCAGAGACAGCAGCAACTTCAGCAGCTAGATAAGGGAGCAAGGAATCCGAGTTCACATAACCAGTTATCTGCTGTAGCAAAACCTGCAATAGGAAATCAGCCGCCTGCTACTTTACATGAAAAGCCAGTCAATGATGCAGATAACTACATGTGGCCAAATGATTTTGTTGGAGGCATGCACAACCTACCTAATAATTCTCTGATATTTACTGCTGGCAACACTAACTGGGCGCAGTCCAATATCTCTCCTGTGGTGCACAATCTAGTAAATGGGGTTGTTTTATCAGATTGTCAAAGTGACACAATGAGATCTGTGGGATTTATGTCACGACAGATTGATCAAACCTATCATGGCATTCCTGTTTCAGGCACCAGCACTGTTAATCAGTATTCTCACCTGGGAATATTGAAGAATTGCCATGATTTAGTGACTGAGGCAGATGCAACACATGCAACGGCATCATATACATCTAGAGCTTTTCAAACTGATCAGCAATCGACTGCACAAGTTTGCTTACAAGATAAGACATCGGCTACTACACACAATTTCAAGGGGAAACATTTCTTTGGAAATTCACCAGTACAAGATTTGGGTAATGATGTCACATCAGGAAGCTTTCGACCAACAAACAATCTGCAGCATAGTGTTCATTTTCAGGAATTTCATGGTAGGCAAGAACAAGATTCATTTGTTAATTTGCAGGAAAAGCCAATATCACAGGTAGGAACTTATAGTGGTGTTGCTAGTCTAGATCCTATAGAAGAGAAGCTTTTGTTTGGAACTGATGATGATAACTGTGGATTTTCATTTGGTGGGAGTCTAATATCTAGCATGGGTGTAGATATGCATGGCCATTCTTTGGAAAATGATCATTTTGTTCCTTTCCCTTCTATCCAAAGTGGGAGCTGGAGTGCTCTTATGCAAGATGCTGTACAAGCTTCTAGTAGTAACAACAGGCTCCAGGAAGAGTGGATTGGCTTGAATTCTCAAAAATCGGAGCAACTGATGGTTAAGCCTCCTATTACGACTAATGACAATGGGAAGTGGCCATCTGCTTGGGATGATAGAAACCTTCAGAGTGCATCATCTTTAACTTCAACTACTGTTCCTTTGTTTAGTGGTGCTGATTCAATCTCAGGCTCATCCACTTCCCCTAGCAATCAACATCGTTCCAAGTCTGCTCATGAAGAAAACAATGGGGTTTTGACTAAGGCACCCCATGTGCCATTCTTGTCGACCACTCTAGGTGCACATAACTCTGAGTTCTATCACAGTTGTGACCAATCCCAGCTATTGGAAGGTGGTCTTCATGCTCAAAGGCCTTCAAACAGTGGAGTATGGTCTGGGCAGAGCATTAAACAGCATGACAAGAACCCTGGGGACATTCAATTTAAGTCACAGTACATAGGGCCTGGTTGGGGTGACCAACAAAACATGCCCATATCCAATGTCTCTCTTCAGTCTGTTACTAGGTTAAATGGTTGGAAAACAAGTCATCCAATGGCATGTAGAGGCAGTAACACTTCAAATTATCTCGAAAATGATGAAATTTTGTGGAATACCAGTGAGAATCATGTTAATCTGAATTCTGGATTGCAACCACTCAAGTCCTATATCGGCAGTCCCAAGATTCAAGCGGAAGATTCCCTAGTAGGTAATTTAAACTCTGACAACTTAATACTCAACCAGGATATGCGTCAGCAGGCAAGTAATGCTCAGAAAAGTGTTTTAAAGAGACACTGTGCCCCCAACACGTGTATGAATTCTGAAATTGACCAAGATGTTGAAAAGAAACAGAATCAGCCAAGAAAGAGACAAAAAATTTGGGAATCATCTGCAAGTACTACTGTGGAAAGATTGGGTGATAACCATGAGAATGAAAGGGATCATGGAACAGTGAACTTAGGTGATGGTTATGTTGGAAATATGGTAACGAAGAAGTCCCTGTTGACTGGCAATGACCAATATCCTCTTGTGAGTGGAAGCCATAAGTTCCCGATTCAGTCTTGTCAACGTACTGTGGATTCTAAAATGTTGCAGAATTCACTGGGAAGTTTGAGTACTATGGGGCCTTCTTTCCCACCCAATCATAAGTTTGTTGGGAAGACACAGTTTGCTGGTCATAAAGCTTCCAGTGATCCTACAATTGTGTCCAAGGTAATTCTGGTTTTTCTTGGAATGACACTAAGATTCTGATACTTCATTTCTGTTCATATGAAAACTTTAACTGTTTTACAGATGATTGCAGTGGGAGCCAAGGAACTGCAGTCTAGAAATACTATGCCTGTCTGTGCTTCTAACGGTTCTTTTGATGGTTCAACTACTCAATATTCACAGAATGAAACTATTTCTCAAACAAGGTACATATATAGTTTTGAGTATCTTTTAGCTGGGTTACTTCAATATGGCCCTTCTCCAAGGATTCCCACAGCATGTGTGGCCCATGCCATGGTGTGCTCTGCCTATCCTAGTCTAGTAGTCATGATGTTGAAGGGTGTTATATAGTGCTGGAATGGCTGGCATGGGCGGCTGGGGCTTTCTTCTGTAATTTAGAGTAAAAAATTTGCTTGTATGACATCAGTACTCTGAAAGATCACTTACTCATTTCTTTTATTAGCTTTTATTACTTTTATTACTTTTTTTAATTAATTAGTGCAAGAGAGCCTAGTGTTGAATCTTAAATTTGGATTTTCCAAACTTATTTGTTTGCTGTTTTACCCAACTTGTCTAAAATTTTCTTCCCTATTCAATTGCATGTTTGTTGCAACTGTATTACAATGGTCATGTTGCTCTCACCATACTTGATGGTGGAGGCTTATGGTTTTGGCTTCAATGATCAAATGCATTTGGATCTTTCTGATGCTTGAATTTATATAATTTGTTGCAGCAATAATATGCTTGAGCTTCTTCACAAGGTTGACCGGTCAAGGAATGACAATTCTGTGAATGCATCTGATCTACCTGCACAAGCGGCTGCAGCTGAAACTTCTGTTACTCATCCTCACTTTGATTGGTCTTCTAACTTGCGAGGTTTTGGGTTGCGATTGGCTCCACCATCTCAAAGGCAACCACCATTAAAATATGTGCCACTTTCTCAAAAGTCTATAGATGATGCTAACAATTGGCAATTAGACAAAGAGGCAGGATGTCAACATCAGCCACTGTCCAATTCTACATCTTCAGTTCGACCTGTTCCTTCCCTTGATGAAGCATGCAAAAGAGAAAATTGTGATAAAATGTCCAGCCTATATGTACAGAAACACGAGGAACACCCAGAAGCAAATGAACATTTTATCTCCTCGTCAGTTGTTGCTTCTGATATTCCTTTAGCAGGAAACCAACTGCAGGAACAGCAGCACCTGCTTCAACAGCAACACATTTCTAGCACTAAATATCACCTGGTGCAGCAACAGCAACAGCAACAACAACACATTTCTGACTCAATTCTTCATGATGTACAGGATCAGTCTGTCAACTTTTCCTTCAGTAACCAAGCTAACGCAAGTCAACTAGTTCAAAATTCTTCACTCGTGAGGCAGCCATATGACTCTCACATTATGGCTGTTCCTGGCCAATCTGTTCAGCCATCATTGCCTGCACTGGCAGGTAGATTTCCAACTCCAGGTGATGCTTCGTTTGCTGAAACTCCTGTACCTGTTGGTTCACAATTTTCTTCTGGAGGAACAGATTACACAAATTCAACATTTGCAGGCTTTTCTCAGACTACAAGCTCTGGCCAACAATTACCTATTGTAGGAACAAAGTCATTTTCACAATCTTCCATGTCAGGCATGTCTCAGCAAGCTGCCTTTCCGAAGATGTTGCACAATATGTGGAGAAATATATCACCTCAACAAAATCAAGCTTGTATCAATCGTCAAATACTTGCTGCAAACAGACTTCAGTCCATAGTGAACAGTGATAGAATTACAAGTTTGTGGGGCATGCCAAAGGAAGGTGATCAAGAAAACAAGGAAGGAAGTGCTACTCCTGAAGTTGGTACAAGTTCTGCTAATTCACAAAGGGAAGAGAATCCACTTCGGGGCAAATCTTTGAATCTTAGTGCATCCCAGGGAGAAGCAGCAGTCATAAAACCACCTTCCGATGGAGGTTCTAATGTCCAAATATCATCTTTGGTCCATAATCATCAGCATGATACTCCTTGCTCGCCAGTATTACATTCTCCTTTAACAAGTATTGCTTCTTCTAGCAGTGATATTAGCATCTCTGGATGCATGTCAAAACCTTCAGATGTTCAACAACAAAACTATTCACTACTTCATCAATTACAATCCACAAAAGCTTCTGATTCTGATGTAAACAACTTGACAGGAAAAGTAGCAAAAGGTGTTGGTTTTAGTGCTTCACAGACGAACTTTAATATAGATCAGAGATTTGATCACAGGCAGAATAAAATCTTTAGAATTCCTGCAGATGGTAAAGTTGGTCCAGCTTCTCATATTTCATTACCTCCAGATTCCAAACCGCCAAGCTTTGCTTCAAATGACAGTGATGAAAGCAATCCAAGCACATCAACAGCTGGACAGCATGTTCTCCAAGCTCACATGCATCCCATTAGTACAACTTCCGCAGCAAATATAATGGGAGGTGGTGACTGCACCAACATTGGTCCAAAGATGGTTCCTTCCTGGTTTGAATGTTATGGGACCTACCAAAATGGCAGATCTGTTGCTGTTTGTGATGCCCAGAGAAGTCAAATAGCTGCTGTTCAGCAATACTTTCTCCAGAAAGCTCCTGCAACAAGGGATGACAATTATTTGGAACAAAGACTTGACACCAGCCACATTGGTAGTTATAGGCAATGTACATTAGCCACCAAGAGTACTCCTGGTGAGGCATCTCCCTCTTTGCTGCCTCCTGACATCGTGGACCATGATATAATTGTAAGATCAAAGAAACGGAAAATTGCTACAGATGTTCCGTGGAATAAGATGGTCACAGAACCACAAAGGTTGCCAAGCTTCAGGTAGTTGTTCTTGATAGCATTTTTGCTTAATAGTAGTTCAATTGAGATAGATAACACACCCTAGATTTTGCTTTTGTAAGAAACATAATTTCAGTTTGAATTAGTCTGATAAATGTAAATATTTTTTCTTTGTTTAGTATGGCAGAGTTAGATTGGGCCCAGGCTGCAAACAGATCTATTGAAAAGGTTTGTTCAATTGCCCAATTTGGCTTGTATTGATTAAATTTTGAACACCAATCTCCATGATTTTAATGACAAAAATTACGGGCCTTCTCTTTTGATGATAGGTGGATGATGAAGCTGAAACTGTGGAGGATGGACCATTTGTGCCTCAGTCACGTAGAAGGCTAATCCTTACTACTCAGCTCATGCATCAACTTATTCCAGCAGTACCAGCTGTGATGTTGAAAGAAGAGGCAGCAGCTTCTTATAGAAGCGTGACATTCGCTGTTGCCAAATCAGCACTTGCTGATGCGTGCAGCCTGGTCACTTCCTCAGAAAGTGATTCCCATCTGCTGTTGGGAAATAAAAATATGTAAGTGTTGCCCTGAAGTTCTTCAAGACCATTTAATATTAGAATCATTTCACTTATATTTGAAGTAATTTATGCTACTTTTCACCCTGTTATGGGTGAGAGATGTCCTGTGGGTTCATACTGTTCTGACAATGAAATTTTAACTATTGCTCTCTAAATCAGACCTTTTTTCCCCTTAACCCTCTAGGACTTGGGGAGAGCTTAAGACTTCCACGAAGGTGGAGAATGACATTTTCTCAAAGCTCATGGAAGATTTCGTTGGTAGATCCAAGAAACTTGGAACTGATTTCTCAAGGTATGAGCGATAGAATGGAAGATCTTTCTTTTCCTTTTTTTTCTTGTTTGATGCCGATCTATGCAATTTCTAATTGTTGGTGCATTAGCAGAGCCATACAATTTCTATTTTTTGATTATTGCCTTGATCTTGTTACTGCTTTATTGAAGATTGCTGTTAGTATTGTGGCTAATGATGTTTCCAATTTTTAATCGACAAGTGCCAGGTGATATGTGATGGGGTAGTATTAGTTATTGGGATCATAATATATAGATTCATAGGACGCTTATGTGTTGACTCTATAGATTTATTGCCATCTTAGCACTTGACACATGCAGATGCCAGACTTGGTCAAAAGAAAAGGTATTTAGGACCATGACCTTTTATTTTCTTTTATTCCATCTGTCCTTTAGAGAGAAGCCATGTAATTGAGAGCAACTGTGCATTTCTTCGATTTTTTTTCCCCCCAAAGCAACCTCATATTGGAACCTTGGAGAAATATTTCCCCAACTAGCTTCCTTGGTACACTTCTTTGCCACACCAGACGCAAATTACAGATGGGTAACATCTATAGTAGTTACGAACTTACAATAAGATGAGTGGGCTCTTTCTCTAGCAAGGGGCTGCAAAGGTTGTGCCCTCTGTCTCAGATAAATCATTGGTTTGTTTAGAAGGTTGGATACTCTTGCATAGTTGATTGACCATCGCATCTGGAGGAGGTACTATCACTACCATGTCCAAATGATCTTTGATACCGTTGAACTTGTATTTTTACAAAACAGCTTGATGGATAAGTTTGATATAGTAACGGAAGAAATGCCGCCAATGTTTATGGTTTCTTTAATATGGAACTGCTACTGTCAGAAGTGGTTAAAAACCCAGCATGGTAAAATGTACAAAGAGGTCAACTGGGAATATACTTTAATTGGAGGCTACATGGTTTTTCTTGAGATCAACTTGAGAATATATATCTGATACTGTATCAGATGATAGTTGATTAGAGACTGCTTGTCGGCTATTGCCAATATAAACATATAGGAGTAGCTTATATGTTCAATTTAATCATGTCTTTCCATGTATTTTTGGCTTGAATCAAAAATATTGGTCTGCATCTGTATCATGTATGTGGATAATGATCCTCTCCCAAAACATAGAACTTCAATAGAAGGTAAAGAATGTCACAATTTCCAGGCTGTCGAAAGAAGAGATTCTTTATTCTTTATTGATTTTTTTGAAGCTGAAAAATCAATATCCTTAAAGCTGAAATTAAGCAAAGGAGATTTGAAGTTTTGGGGACATGGTGAGCGAGATGCCCAAATGTTGAGGACGAAATGTCAGATGGATGGTTGTCCTATTGTGTGGGTATGGTTTACGAGTACCTGATGGATGCAATTTTACTGCTCATTTTCTTTGGTTGGTTTTACGTCGATCATCGTTGTCTCATCGAGCAGCTGTGATTTAGGTAGAAAGGAAAACACATATGGAGACTGTCACCTTCAGTCGCATTTTTATCCTTACCCCACGTTATCAATTAAGATGCTTGACATACAGTTTCTGAGAAATGGATAAAAGAAATTTACTGATTGGTTTGGGCTGTTGCTGCTAGTTTATCTAGTGTGGGATTGTCGCTTTGCATCTAGTAATCACAACATTGCTGTATGTTTCCACTGGATTTTGTTTCTCCCTTCACTGTCTTGCACTTGGTTATGTTACTATGAACCAATCTAGATCAATGTCATCCTCCTCTTGTGAATCTAGTTCCCTGGCAAGTTTTCTGTCAACGGTCAAAAGCTCCGAGCTGTAATTCCCGACATTTCTAGCCATAATTTGTGCTTATTATTAAGTCATTTCATTTGATCAATATTTTCAGGTTGGACGGGAAGACCTCGTTGTTAGATGTTCGACTGGAGTGCCAGGAACTGGAGAGGTTCTCCATCATCAACCGTTTAGTCAAGTTCCATGGTCGGACTCATGCAGATGCGGTCGGGGTCTCCTCCGTTTCCGGAGCTTACCGTCGCAATATCTTTCCGCAGAGATACATCACTGCACTTACGGTGCCGGGAAATCTTCCCGAGGGGGTTCTCTGTCTCACACTCTAGATCATTGATTGATTGATTGATTGATTTTTTTTTTTAATTTTAACTATCAATCTTTCTTGATGTGTTTTCAACACCCCCTTAAAGAAAAAAAAAAAAACAAAAGATGGAAAAGAAAATACATCATCATGAACAGAAGCACTAAGGCAAATCAACCTCATAGGTGTTGGCCATTTAACCACATGGTGGTGTGTTGTCAAAATCCATTGTATCTGAAATATAGGTTTGTGTACATCAATGAAGATAAATAAGTATATAGGGCATTGCATCATTTTTATTTACAACATGGAAGGGTACATATAAACTTTGATGTCAACAGGACCGGTCTTTGTTTGGTAGGTAAAGCCTCAGTCGTAAAGTAGATCATGTGATATTATTGTCATTTTCTCAGACTCTTTTTTCTCTTGTTTATTCGAAGCGGAAAAAAAAAAAAATTTGTTTCTAATTGTGGGACATAAATCATATCGTGACATCACTTTCCTCCCATTTTGTTGTCCAAACCCTAAGCATCATTTGCTAGCTGTCATAATGGTTAAGAAAAGGGAATTTTAAATAGACAAAGACACCTATGTCACACTGCCAATCTGACACCTACTAAGGTGGCTCATAAATCCAATAGTCAATTCGATGCTACTCTACTTACAGGCTCTTTGAATCCTTCAAATCCTATCTCACTTTTTGACCTACTAATTGAAGGGGGATCATTGTTGACCACATCGTACTTTTTTGTCAACCCGAGGTTGATTCTGAGTTCTTGACATCTCGGACCACAGTGATACTAAAAAGCATACTTGATTTATATTGGATCGTAGTGCAGTGCTGTTTGGCTTTACTGAATACATTTTGTCATATCGGAGAGAAAAGTCGAATCCTTTTTTAAGTGTCGTGATAACAATAATTTTAGGGACCTTTGATACTGCATATGCTTCCCCTAGCGTGCGTATACAAAATTAACTATAGATATAATTTATTTCTATTTCTTGAAAAAATATCTAACTATTTACCAACAACAGATCACAAACAAACAGCACGAACATAAACTTTTAAACTCTTGAACTGAGTGTTTGGTTGATGATTGACAAGCACATATAAAAGCTTCGGTGGTCTTATCTCATAAAAGAAACATTTTTTAGAGTCCAGAGATTACTCTTTTTTTTTTTTTCCTATGCAAGCATATTTAGAATTGGAAAAAAAAAATATATATAGTTGAAGGTCAGAATGATACATGACATTTGTGTACCTCAGTTGATCTTCTCCTCCGAGGGGCTTAGAACCCAAAGAGCTCTCCAAACGATCGAACCAGATAGAAGACGCTCGGTTGCCCACCCTGCCGACTTCAGCTGCAACCGAGAAAATTAGTTCTTACCAGCATTTCATCTCATCGATGTCAAGAACAGACCCGTCGATGTTTGAGTTGTGCCGTAGAGAGTGATTTGGATTTGAGCTGTACCTTTGCGATGAAATCATGGTAATGTTCTTCCATCCAAAGGCGGCTTTCTGTGTGGAGAGATTTGGCTTTGCCGGTCAGGTTTGCGAGGATAAGAGCGTGGAAGAAGGACTGCAATATATCATCTGATGTTGCATCTTTATGGATTATGACCCGTATGACTCCTTTCCTCTCCATCAATAAGTAGTTCACTGGAATAAGCATGCATGAAACAACCAAATGCATAGCAGCAAAAAACCAAAACCTATTGAAATCCTGCTGAAAACACAAATCACACCTTTCTTGTAGTGGGAACTTGCAGTTCCTGTGAGCTCCATCCTACAGTATTAGATCAGACCTAATATGAGTATGAATTCCCACATACTGAGATAGACCAAAAACAGTAAGATCTTGATCATATCGCTACGAGATGATTACTTCTAGTCCATTTTTCCATCAAAGAATTATGAAAAGTATTCAACTGTGGGAAAAGAATAATCGATTATGCCTTGCTGGTGAATAAATAGATGAACTTACATATCGGAATGGCCAAGAGTTGAAGCTTTAACACCCAAGTGGATGCAGTGGTGCAGCGACTTTGCGTTACCTGGTCTTTGCCAGATGGTCCAAACAGGAAATATGTGCTCCCTTCTTGAAACCTCTTGTGGAGAAAGCACTGGGCAATCGTATACAAGCATATATGGTAAAACACAGCAATATTATGAAGTACGGTCACGGCAATCAAGTGTCAAAAAAGACGAAGGTGCAGAATACACTGTTTTTTATTTAGGTTTTTAGCCCTTAGCGTTTGTGATGGTTTACCTGGTGTCAGAATATTGAGCCAAACCATAGGTTCATAAATTGAATTATTCTAAGTTATGAAGACCAAACATACAGTAGAATGGTGTGGTCGTCGACCATAAAACACAGAAAGCAAGATTGTAACTCAGGTCTGCTTATACTGCACCATTCAAACGAAGAAATCAAATTGTTACCTGTCCTGTTCTGCATGTAATATTGCAGCAGAATTGAGCTTCTTTCACTATTCAGTGTTGTTAAAGAAAGGCAACCAACAGCCTTGTAGTTTGCTGAAAAAACAGAACGCAATTAGAATTATCATATTAAGCCTAAATAAACTGGAATATCATGGTGGAAATAGTGGCCGAAAGTTGGTTTCTAGTGCCAAATGTCAGCTGTAATCTTCATATATTCATGTCCATTAATGTTGTTGGTGACATTAACCTATTCATTTGTACAAATTAAAAGACTATTCAGCCAAAGAGTATATCCAACCACATATCCCATCAGAGCATAAATACAAGAAAAAATGACAGAAGTCGATCTATCCTCCGTAAGATAAGAAGCATGTTAGGTGCGGGCTTGAACCATTCAGGTCAGTAATGAGTTGATAGTTTAAAACAAGAAAGAAACCAAGCCTAACCATCTTGGTATGTAAAACTCATAGCATCTGTTCTACTGGGTCTGCTATGTGTACTCATGTTAAATTAGGTCTAGGAATTTTGAATTAGTAGGTCAGGCTCAACAAAATTAAGGGTCATTTATCTGTCAGCCGAGTCATGACACTAGCAGCAGTATAAGTAACTTTAAGTTCTAAGTAGCATGCTCAAAAAAGCCTAAAAATAATTGGTTATGCTTACAAATTTTAAATTGTTGTCATGAATTTATAAAGGCCTGAAAATTGCAGGTGCCCCTCACCATATATGTGGAACATGGTGAGAGACAAAAAGGAAAACCATATAGCCAAAGGATTCCCCATTGTGATATGAGCTAGCAGCATTCCCAGAGCCATTCCAACCATTGTTGCAACTGTTTCTTGACTACTTTCCTGTCAAAATTGAAAATAGAAACAAGTAGCATACGCTTGTAACTATTGTTTGGCATGAGATATGAAATAATGATTTGGTGGCATAGTACCTTAGCGGAAATATCTGCTGCATTATTCTGTAGTGCGAAATGTTGAGTTAATGCTGCTCTAGTTGCTCCACCAGCAACACCAGCTATGCAAGTAAAAAACCAAAAACTTTATTGGCATAAAGAACTTAATCAGCTATATCAAGCCCAGTTATCTCTAGTTACAACCAGAATGTTTAATAAAAACTATGCTACAAATAACTAAATTAGCTATATCAAGCCCAGTTAAAGACTATGCTACAAATAACTAAATTAGTTTAGTAAAAAAAAAATTATAAGAAAGCTAAGGCTTCATGGAGAGGCGTAATTGAATTCAAAGAAAACAGCATCTGGTTGTGGAATTCATGTGTTAAATACACATTAACTAACCTCAAAAAGGATTCGAGATGTAACCAAACTACCTTAAAACACAAAGTCATTGAAGTATTATTACATAACATCCACTAGATGAAAGCTCCAGAAAAATCCAAATAAAAGCACCAACCTGATGATACTGGCTGTTAATAAAGAACAGTAAAAACAATCTGGAACTACATGGATATATCATGAAAATCATAATGTATAGTTCATCTTAAACATTTTTCAGGATCATCACAATAAAAGAAAATTCATTCTCAATAAATAACCAATTAATTGCAGGAAAAGAACAGTAGACATCACAATTGGACTGTACTTTCAGTGGAGGCCTAGCTGAAGTTAATGTACCACGCTTTACTCACAAAGTCACACTTAATGATTCTCTAATAATTACCAACACGGGATTCACTGCCATGTGAAGCATATAAATGTGTGAAGTTACTTCAGGCCATAATCACATTAGGATTCAGAAGCAAATAATTCTTAGAAATACAGTACTGCCTGCAAGGATTATGTCGAGATTGTTGTGAACTTACTGAATGATCTTGACAAGCTCCCCAAGCATACTATTACAATGAAGGCTGATGGCCATAGAGGAGACACAAGATCCATCAGCATTCCTGTGATTCAAGTACCAAAAATGCCAGTTAATCTTTATAGCTAAACCAGAAAAAAGAAAAAAGACGTCTAGATTTGTTGATAAGTTCAGACAATTCATGAAAACTGCCAAAAAGATCATAAATGATTTCTTGCTGGCAAAGATCTTGATATGTTGCAAGTCAAAACATCTAGAAAAGACTGATTTTAACAAGTGAACAAGAACATTGAACTTACAAATGTATTTGGTATTTGCTTGAATTAGTACAGAAAATCAATAGTTGTCACAGTGTTGAGTTGTAATCATAGATTCACCACATTTAAGTTTTGACTTATGACTTATAAAGCAAGGTTCGGTATAGTACTTTACCTGTAAATGCATCATTTTTCATAACATATAACATTAAATTAGATAAATAACAACAAACTTACCAAGATCGTTCATGAAATCTGCAACTAAACGCCACATCTTTGCACTGCTGTCAAGGTTAGAACCCTGAAAAAAGATACAGAACAACAGTTTCCTGAAAACAAGCGCTTGTCTATAACTTAGCATGGAATACAGACATCAAAGTGCTACTTGGGTTCCTGGTGGAAATATTAATTTTTCAAAAGAAGTATCATATACATCTGAAGGAAAAAGCCACAAAGAGTTACAAGATTTTTACAATATCTGCTGGAAGATATAGTTTTACCTGATAGAATGTGAACAAAATACCTCCAAGCATCCCAGTGAAGTCCCTCAAAAACCACTGTCAAAGTCTTCCATTCAACAGAATGTTACTAACAAGAGTGAAATATAAAAATCCAAAGGCAAACAGCTTAAGCCTCTTACCAAATTAGATAACAACATACAAATGGAATATTTAAAAAAACTATTTAAGAGAACAGAATGTTTTCTTTTACCCCCTTTTTTTTTTGTTTGAGAAGGGACGCAAGGCCCAGAAACATAGGCCACAAAGGCCTTAGAAAGTCAGCCTAAATTACAATTGCTCTGGGATACATATGCTAGAAATTTTATTAAACAAATGACAATCTTCAACTAGACAACCAGACCTTTTGACTTTTCGTAAGTCCTCTTCTCAAGTTTTGTATTAGCTAGGAACTCACTGCACTTATCAGAGATTTCATGTCAGGTTCAATGTTTATCATATAATGATGCCAGTTCTCCTATTGAACTTACTCTAGGAAAAGATGAATGCATCACATGATATTACAATGATCGAGCTCTAACAACAATCAACTGTGAGTCATTTCAGAAGTGTTTGATGAAATATGAGATTCAAATGAACTCTTACAACCATCCTTTTGCCCTCAATCTTTTTATTACCAAAAACAAGATGATAGCAAAAGACATAAACCTATCATAAACATGTAACGTATATCACTTACCTTCTTGTAGCAAAAGACAAAGACAAAGTCAAAGCCAAAACCCACCCATATGTATACTCCACAATTCAAAACCGGTATCCTGAATATCCATGTCATATTATTGTTTTTTATGGCTACCACCAACTTATAGTGAAGGAAGTACTGTCTCCTTTTTCTTTCCAGCAAGCCAACATACTGGGCCAATGCTCAAACCAATCAAGTGAAAATTGCATGCTTGATACATGATGAAATTTCAAATGACTAAAGGAACAACTTGGTGCTTGATGTTGAATCAAACACCAAAGAATCTAACTTAGAGAAAAGTACCTGAAAAGTGGCGCCAATGACCGTAGCAGATTTTTCACCAACACCAATAGCACTCAAAAGAGCCTAATGAAAGTTGAATAAACCAAATTAGTCATGATGTCAACTTATCTGATCTGACAAAAGAAAATAAGAGTACACAAACTTACTTGGGTAGAAAGCATGGAGCGTATGTAAGTCGAGACTCCCTATCAGATATTCTCATTGTTAATCAGCACAAAAATGACAAATTTATTAATGCAGTATCAAAGCCTATGTTCTTACCTGCAAGGAGTCCCATACTTGGAAAGGAACATAATCTGGAGTCACACTGCCCGGAAATCCCTGTTATAAGAATATTTTCATGGTTTAGAAAAGAACACAATATGCACCACCTAAACGAATTTAAATTTATTTTCAACCCAATCATCTAAAGTCCCCATTGATATCTCAAAATTTCCCATTATTTCCTCCAAAATACCTTCCTCCTAACCCTATATGATAGAAAACGGCCAAGTTTTATGCTTCAGGCTGCTCAAGTTCGACTTATTATAATTCCTCAGAACGATTCCATAAGACACCTAAAAGTTTTTTGATAGAAAAACCACCTTTCGTGTATATTAGGGGATAATTCGATAAGCAAACTGATGTAGCAGTCGGCCTTGATATCACCTTCTATTTAAAGGGCCTTTAGCAAAAGGAAAGCTAAGGGAGGGGGGAAAACAGATTTTGGCAACGTTCTGATGGAATCAAAGACCAATTATACCTCCGGGATGAACGCCTCAAGAATCTTCCTGCCCAGATCGTCCCATCGGCTTCCCGATCTGAAAGAAACAACCAACGAAAGAAGGGAACCAATCAGTTCGCAAAGAGAACATGAGCAAGGCGATGAACAGGTGCTCTGCGATAGGGATCAATGGAGGGGAAAAGGAAACATTAAAATGGATTCACCTGTAGAGGGTGAGATGGGAGCGATCGGCGGTGAGGATAGCGGTGCGGGAGAGCTCGGTAGTGGACGATCCCCTCCACTCCTCCACCGTGATCGATGGCGCAGTGCTAGTGGAGGAGGAGGGGGAAGACGATGGAGAGGCCGGCGCTCCATTGCCTCCGAGACCTCCCTCCATGGCGGCTCCTCAGTTCGGATCGTTGATTTGCGCCTCTCGCGAGGGGCTATCCTCTTCGATTCATCGCCGGCGAATCGTTTAGCTAACGACTCGAACCGATCGGGGACACAACCGCACACCCCGCCGCCGTGCGCTGTAACTCGTGTCGGGTTCGGATTAAACGCGCTCGACCTGATCCTATCAGGGGTCTGGTGACTCTGGTTGTTTATATCACCGTCCAGATCAAGATGAACGTTAGTGATTAAAGGAGTCCCACACCTTGACGGCCTGTGCTTCAACTTGGGCCGGCTTCGCTTAAACGCGCTCGACCCGATCCGACCCGGCGACTCTATACCGCCCAGCATTCACTGCAAATTCCCGAAGAAGAAAGACATTCCACACACACACACAAAAAATATATATATATAAGTATATATAATATTTTTTTGATATTATTAAAAATAATATAACACCGTGTAAAAAAATATTATGATTAGATCGATTCACGTTATGGATCGATCTATATGAAAATAAAAAAATAAATGTCCGAGGTTTTTTAAGTATTCGGTAAAAAAGAAAATATTAGAAACCTTTAGATATCGGAGGTGAAAAGAGACTACTAATCAATTTTTCATAAAAGAAATAATTTTATATGTACAAGTCTAATATTTGTTGGTAGTTGCCTTTAAGAGCCACGTCAACCATGACGAACGCATCGTTTTCCTATTTGTATCGCGCTCGCCTCTTCGTTAGTCGTTCCTCTCTCGTTCCGATCGCTGGCAACCAAATCGTTCTCTCCAGGATTCCTCTTTCGCTCCCTCTCAGGTGTAGACTCCAGTCTCTTCTTTTGATCTCTTCGATTTGCTTCGGTCTCTGCTGTTGATGTTTGATCTTTTTGCTTTCGGAGGCGCCGAACCCTATTTGTGAGCGAGCTTTCGTGTTCTTATTTGTTTACTGCTTTGCTTGAATTCTTTCTTTTATTGTTCTTTTGGCATTGTGTATCTTTGTTGAGTGAGATCATCAGTTCGAACTTGAAAGGTTTTAATAAGTTTTGAAGAGAAAACCCGTTCAGTTTGTTTGATTGTTCGCTCATTGTAATTGGGAACCATGTTAATCTCAGCTGTCAGACTAAGAGAATTCCAGCGATAAAGAAAGGGTCTGCTTGGTAATGTAAAAACTGGGCTAGGAATGGGAATGAGAATCGTTGATTCTCGTGGTTAGTATTTGGATTTTGAGATCTTATTTCTGTTCCAATTATCTTTAAAAGCCAGAATCCGACCGGAATCTGGCTCGTTGTTTACATCTAAAAAGTAATATACTTAAGGTAAAATGAAATAAAACCATAAAATAATACAAATTATTAATATATCATAACATATATATAACACAAACAACTATATATTTAGAAATTATGATTATAAAATGTATAAAATTCAATGATATGCAATCGTAAAAAAAAATGAAGTAGTAGACAATGTAAGATTGGTAAATATTACGAATTTATTTAAAATAAAATAATAATAAATAATTGTAATATTACAAGTACAAATAAAAAATAGAATATAAAATAATAAATAAAGCATAAAGAATGTAACAAGATTTTTAAAAGGAATTGGGCACTCGGATTCCAATTGTACATGATTAGTCTATTTGATTCTAATTTTAGGGAAACTCAGGATTGAAGAAATTAAGACATTGAACAGGGAAGTTTGTGTACCTCAAGAAATCAATCAATCCTGCCAAAAACAAGAGATAAAATTGCTGGTAACTTTCTGGATTTGTTTCACAGCTTATTGAATGATGGATATATGATGTACCTTTCTTTATTTTACTTTGTAGTGCTAGAACTTCAATTTCCACAGATTTGGATTTATAAATATTTATCTTGGGATAGCTAAGAACCTCTGTTATTATCTGGCTTATAAGTGCATTCTGAGATGGCCTTCGACAATTTTGCCAAGAAATATGTGTAAAATTTTTATAGCTCATTGCACTCTGTTTCTTGCCTAGCCTGCAGGTAGCTTGATGGCTGGGTTGGTTAGTGCACATGTCAATCCTGTATGCCCTTCCTACAATATCTGCCGGTCTCCTCTTCTCCGATCTACCTTTTTGCAGATACCAGAAATGGCAATTAAACATCCTGTAATTGTCATGAAATATTTTAAGCCTCTCTCTGTTGTGGTTTCATCGCTGCAACCCCCGAAGAGCATTTCTACTGCTCAGTTTAGCAAACACTATACCTTCTGAAGGTTGTTCCTGAGAACTATTTGTATGTCCGGTGTCTTACTTTTTTTTTTTGGCTAAAATAGTAAGGTATGCATTACTTAGGGAAATGGGTACAAAATTTACCCCTTAAGTCGGAGTGTACAAGCTGTAGAAACTGAGAGGGCCACTCCTCTCTTCGAAAAGCATAGTCTCTCAATCAGGGCATGGCTAGCCAACCAATTGGCTAACTAGTTCCCCTTCCGATACACATGGCATATGGAATAACATCAAAAGAACTTGCTAAAGATTGAATTTGTCATACATTTTCACAATGCAGTTTTACCTTACAAGAAAATTTTCGAAATAGTGCAGAGGTGCTCAACATCTGGTGCAGTGTTGATGCTGTGTGCTTTGATGTGGATAGCACTGTTTGTCTGGATGAGGGTATTGATGAACTTGCTAACTTCTGTGGGGCTGGCAAAGCTGTTGCAGAGTGGACAACAAAGTAATTACCTTATATTTGATTAGTTCAAATGCACCAGGAAAATAATTCTTATTCCCTTCTTTCTATGATACTTCAGGGCTATGAGTGGATCTGTACCATTTGAGGAAGCTTTAGCTGCTAGACTTTCTTTATTTAATTCTTCACTGTCACAGGTTCAGGATTTTTTGAAGCAGAGACCTCCCAGGTAATGCTGCTTCTTTCTATTTTTATATCAAATGTCGATAGATTTTGGTGTTACCAATTTTGTTTACAGATTCCTAACACAAATTATCAGTGACAAGTTCCATTAAGTTGTCTTCTCTTAATATGGTTTTTGTTTGTGTATTTCTAGATATTCTATAAACTAGTTGATAGATCATAATTACAAGCTCAAAACTCTTCTTTTCTTTTTTAATTCTTGGTTCTTGATAATTTGATATATGAGTTGTACAATCTTAGGCTAATTAGGCAGAGCCTTACAATAACAACAATCATAAGCGGTAATATCCCAACTTGTACATTCTGTTTTTATCTTTAAGCACATGAATACACACATGCCTCTATTGGTGCCAACAGATACATCGTATCCTTGTCTTTAAGCACATGAATACACACATGTCTCTATTGGTGCCAACAGATACATCTTATCCTTGTTTCTGTCCTTATAATGAATGTGCAGGATTTCTCCTGGCATTTCTGAACTTACCAAAAAGCTGATGGCTCAAAACATCGACGTGTACCTTGTATCTGGTGGCTTCCGTCAGATGATTGATGTATGTAACTATGTATCTCAGCTAGTTACATCTGACCCTTTTCTATCATTTTCCATTACCATATCTTGGGAATCATCATGCATTTAAAAAATAAAATAAAATTATTTGTTTTGGTACTACCTTTGGGTTAAATCTTAACCAAACTGATTTTAGGTTTTGGAGTCTTGTCTGACAAATTTACATATTAGTATTGATTTGTGTGTTGAATATGTTTTCTGTGTGGACTGTCATGGACAAAAATATAAACAAGATGTTTGATGTAATGCTCATGTTTGTCTGTGTCCTTCGGTTTTTATACATTCTTTGTACAACAAGTAGCGGGCTTGCAGTAGACTTGGCAGCCCTCGTTTGGTTATCTTTTGTGGTTGGTTTTGGTTTGTAAATAGGAGTGATGTCATGTAGGCACTTGTGGGGACTTCGATCTGTAATGGACCATTATCCTTTGTGTGCAACTGTTTAGAACTTGTAAAGTCCATAGTTGTAATTTATATTGGTTATATAAAGTGTTTGCTAAAGCTGTTGTTGTGGATCCTGTGGGAAGTACTTTCTCTAACCCATTTTCTCTTTTGTAGGTCCTAAGGGACCCTAGAAGGTTTCGAGGAGGCTGACCTTTGCGGACGGACTCGCAAGGGTACCACACGACCTAGGCAAAACCAGCTAAGTCCATGACAGAACGGATCAAGTATGGTCATATAATGTTAGTTTCATATTTGTTTTCTATGTGGTTGAATATGTGTGGTCATATCAAGTTTGACTAAGGATATTATTTTTTATAGTTCAGCACTACATAGACATCCAAGATTGACTATGTTTTGGGTGGTCTTCTTAATTTGATTCAGAGGAGGACTTATTTTGATGATAAAGTTGGAGACTTAGGTGACTTTTGAGTCAGAGTGAAGATAGGTTTGTGATCCTGGGTAGGAGTTGGTTAATATTTTATAAATTTCTTTGTTGCCCGCCTTTCCTCAAACTGTCAAGGGATGTATGGCCGCAGGAAAAGGGAAGGAGTAACAGACAGTGGCATCGATGAAAAGGTATTAAATAGTGGATTCTACTTTTCAAAAAATTTTGTTTCCCTTTCATTTATCTGTACTAAGAAAATCATGTTTCCTTTCCATTGATCTCTCACACCTTACATAAAGATATATGAAGTATCTTTAATTGTGATGTATCTTCCAACGGTTGATGAATCTACGATTTGGTAACAATTCATATATAGAAGAAAAATAAGATGTTTCTACTAAGTTTATCATCTATCCTATTTGAGATCTTCGGAATTATCATGAAAAATAGGGATGGCCTAGAACTAGAAATTGAATTCTCGTGGTTCTTGAAGAGTTGTTTATGCAAAGTGTAATTTTTCTGGTGTACAGGTTGGTTGTTATTGTGTGAGTGGTAGTCCTTGTTCATGTTCTCTTACATCTGATGGCAACTTTTTTTTTATTTTCTTTGATCTCACATAATAATAAGGTCAGAACTTAGGCGGAAAACCATTTGGGTCTTGCCCCAAAACGAGTATTCATATGGTGCATCATGGGAGTGACTCATATACATACCTGATGTGAACAATATGGTTTTTATTTTCTCAGAATATTGGAGAAGAAGATAAGCCATGAGTATATTGGTCGTAATTTGATTTGTCTACTCGTTCATCGTACCGTTCCATATTGGCGTACCAAGTTTATTTCGGTGGTATGGTACCAGGTACTGAGCAATAGGCACAGTGCGTGCCGCTCGGTATATTATCATATAATATAATATAATGATTTTATAATATAATATAATATATATTAAAAAAAAAAGGGAACGACATTGCCTCGTTCTTTCTCCCTGCGCGGGGACAACGAATCGCCCGCCGACGAAGAATCGCCCACGGGTGACGGATCACGCGGGCGGCGAACCACGCGGGGTAACCGGAGAAGAGCAGTGTGCACGAGGTATTTTTCTCCCTATTCTTCTTCTTCTTCTTCTCCCTCAATCGATCGGTTGACCGCCGACGATTGATTTCGGCAGTACCGCCTGGGCGGTATGCATACCGGTCAACTGGCAGATTGGTATGTACCGCTCGGTATGGAGCCTTACCTCTCAGTAAGGCAATCCTTAGACAACACAGTGTTTGAATGCCTTTTGCTGTATAATTACACCTGCAAAATTAGGAGCTTCTTTTTTGCAAGAGCAACATGCTGAAGATTGCTACGTTTTTGTGAAGCCTGTGGCATTGCAGCTTGGAATCCCTCTTGAGAACATCTCTGCAAACCAATTACTCTTTGGGAGTTCTGGTGAGTTCGTTGGATTTGATGCCAAAGAACCTACTTCAAGAAGTGGTGGAAAAGCAACAGCTGTACAACAGATAAGAAAGGTATTGCAATTACTATATGACGTGATAAAACTCTATACCAAATGTCACTTGATTAATTTCTTGCATCAGACAAATGTCACTTAATTTGCTTTTCTTGTATTGGATGCAGGTCCATGATTACAAGGCTTTGGT
This sequence comes from Ensete glaucum, assembly GCA_021527575.1. Classification (NCBI taxonomy): domain Eukaryota; kingdom Viridiplantae; phylum Streptophyta; class Magnoliopsida; order Zingiberales; family Musaceae; genus Ensete; species Ensete glaucum. Next base: position 44,594,606 of record CM038552.1, read on the forward strand.
TATGATCGGAGATGGTGCAACAGATCTTGAGGTACACAGCCAATTGATTTAAATAAATTTTTGATCATTAGTAGTTTTCTATGCTATACCGCTGTTCTTTTAGATTGAATTTGATAACTATTTTACAAAACCCATACACAAGTCACAAATATATATTAGTCTAAATCTGGCAGCTAAACAAATTACTTTACATGAGTTTGGTGATGGAATTTAAGATACCAATCAATCATTACATAGAACATAGAGATGCAAATTAGATCCCCTCACCATGCTCGAATACTAACTTGGCTCTGATACTAAGATGTCATGACTCGGGTTGATGAGCTAATTGTCTTATTAGCTTTTGTTTAGTCCAACCACTAGCTAAAGTGCTCGAGCTAGGAGTTATCAATAGTATACTCATCAACCCTTATAAGACATTCATATGTTCCCACTTTTTCAATGTGGGACTAAGGAGGGTTACACTCTCCCTAACTTATATACTTGACGTCCTCGTCAAGGTCGAACATATCCCAGATCGAACCCTAGCATGGTGCATATGAGGCTTAGCCCAGTGGGAGCTCCACGTTGTGTCCATCTACAGGTAGTCCTTTCCTACTCGGTCCCCTCACCATGCCCGAATACTAACCTGGTTCTGATACCAAGTGTCATGAACCGTACACAATAATATAACTGTTCATGTAGTATAGAGGACCTGAAAAGTTCAAAAAATTGGCTATCATTTTGGTGCTTTTTACTGCATTTCAAATTGACATTCAGAGGAGTTAACTTTTCTAATCTCTCTTTCTTTTCGTGTTGTTTTGAATGAAAAGAAACAAGGTGGTGCCGACTTATTTATATGCTACGCTGGGGTTCAGATGCGAGAAGCAGTTGCAGCAAAAGCTGATTGGCTTGTCTTTAACTTGAAGAATTATTGACCTCCATGTCATAGTTTTGCTTTGGGAGGTCATCTTTTGTTTTTTTTTTCCTTCAATCTTGTTTGAAATATTGTTTTCTTTGCGCTTCTTTGTCATGTCAAATAGTTGTCTTTATTTTATTATTGATGGCCCCTGATGTGTTATTTTTGAGGGATAATGAATGCAGCTAGGCTGTGCATGATGAGTTGAACGCATCTCTTGGTTTGCTTCTTGGTTGACACAAACCATGTCAGTTGGCATAGACCACCACCACTACAGACATTGCATGCTGTTGTTAAGTTGTCATCAACTTCCAAATCTTTCTTTTCTTTTTTATTCCCTTTTATGTTTTCAGAAAGAAGAGATATATTTTGTCTTTTGGCATGGAAGGATTAGGTTTAAATACTTGTGTCACTAGTTCATTATAACAAAAATATCTGGTCCATGCTTAAATTTTGTTGGGATGATGCCAGTGATGGTTGGATGGGCTAAATTTTGCACAAGAAACAAGGTCGGATAAGGTTCTTTGATATGGCCAACAATGCAACGAAGTAGATATGATGGATAAATGGCTGTGAATTGTTTCCATTTCTATGGTCTGGTGGATCTTTTACGATCGATACAAATTAGAAAAGAAAAGTTTATGATATGTACGAAATATTTTTAACATATTTTATATTCATATAATATCTACTTAACTTGGTTGTTGATTGGTGATTGGATTGTCACATGTCCAACTTTATCTACGGATCAACATTTTCATTATTAGGATCAAATCTTATTTTCATCGCTTATTGTTAGATATAAATAAATAAATAGCTTTATTTCAATGCTTTGGCTTGCTAACACTATCCTTCGCTGTACATTTAAAATTTTCATAACGTGTTCCTATAATTTACAGTAACGTAACTTGGAATGCATCACTTGTTTATTTTTATTCTTAATAATATTTAAAGGTACTGGTATTCGATAAATTATCGAAATCGATCGCCCATTAACACTAATCAAATTGATATCCGTTTGATCTATTATCTATCTCATCGCAAGCGAAAGGACGGCAGACATAAGCCGGCCCTTGTGCGACCCAGAAAATGAACGCCACTCTTCCACACACGTCAACTAAGGTCCCCGGACGGTTGCTCCCGTTAAAAGTACACATGAAGAAGACACCTTTTGGGACCCACAAATGTACCCCGTCGCTGTTTCGTAAGGTAAAGGATTGGGTGAGGTGTAGTTCTATATACGATTAGGTGCTCTCTTTCTCTCCCTAACTCTTTCTTTTATTTATTTCCCTTTTTTAACCTTTTTCTTCCTGTTTTTTCTTTCTTTCCGGTTTAGATTCCTCCTTCCTCTCACGCATTGCGAACCTCCAATTGCCGCTCGGATCGCAGAAGAAAGGACGGAACTAAACCCCAGCCCTAGGACGCAAACGATCTCCTACCACCTGCCGAAGGTTGGGGATCCGCGTGCCCTTCCCTCTCGACCGGTTCGTCCATCTCAGTCGCTCAATCTTTCTACGATGAATTGTCTCAATTTCTCGAGGAGCTTTGTTAGCATCTTAGTTCCTGTTTTTTTTTTTTTTGCATCTTCTCTTTATCCGTTAGTCTTGTGGTTTGGGTAAACCCTTATTCTCCTATCGCACGCCATCTGTTCGACGGATGGTTCCAGTAGAATTTTCGTCAGCGACAGCTATGCTTGCTGCTGCCCTTTTGTTGTCCGCACCGATCGATGCCACTTCTATGGAACCATATTTTTGAGATTCGCTATGAAGAGTTGAACCCCTTAACTATATCACGGGTTTGATTTTGAGAAAAATCGATCAATGTGCGACCAAGGTCTTTACTGCCTTTGTTATGGAAGCTGATCGTCACTCCGTTAATTTTTGCTAGTAAATATCATAAAAGAACATTCTTTTGTTGTGTTATATTAATTTTATTTCCTCTGCTTTTCTGATTTCTTTTTTGTCGAACTTATGGCAGTCGCAATGAGCCGCCCATCGATAACACCGCAAAAGCGGGCACGACCTGAGTCACAAAGTCAACCTCCTGCTCTACCTGAAAATGAGCGGATTCTCTATGAATTGATCAAAAGCAGAAAGAACATGGGGATTTGGACAGCTGACATGAAAAAAGAAACAGGTCTTCAGAATATTGTTGTTACCAAGGCTCTCAAATCACTCCAGAACAAGAACCTCATAAAAGATGTTGTTAATGTTCACAATAAGGCAAGAAAAATTTTCATGGCTGTGGAGTTTGAACCATCAAAGGAAGTATCTGGTGGTTCATGGTATTCAGAAGGAAGCCTTGATACGGAGTTCATTAATATTTTGAGGAAGATGTGCTTGAAGCACATTGAAGAGCTCAAGGTTGCGACTATCGAAGATATCTGGAAATCCATTTCAGCCTCAGGAGTCCTGAAGGTGGCATGTACCATGCAGCAGGTACTGGAGATTGTGCGTGCATTGGCTTTGGACAAGGAGATTGAGGAGTTGAAGAGCACTGGAGTAGGTGAGTTCTCTATGGTTCAAGCTGGAAAGGTGTGCTACAGGAGTTTGAGAGGTAGAGAAGCTCCCAGAGTTGGCAACTTATCGTCGATTCCTTGTGGTGTGTGTCCACGGATAAGCGAGTGCACATCTGATGGTGTTATATCACCGAATACCTGTGCGTATTACAACAAATGGCTCAAATTGGAGTTCTAGATTCAAACTGGTTGCTGAGGTAGTTGTCTACACTGTCATCCAAAACCTTGATAAGGTCTTTCTTTCCTCCTTTTTCCCCTTGTGTTTGCTACAAATTTCACTTTTTTAGCATATGTTTACATAACCACATTGTCATTTTTCTGCCATGTTCTTTTCCGAAGAATGGATAGTTGACTCGAAAAGCTTCATAAGATCATACATACCATTTTATACTGTGGGTAATCTCTTCAGCCTAGTTAGTTATGGTGCATCAATTGAGAATTCAAAATCTCATCCTAAAAACATATGTTTTTGATGGTGTAATTGGTAAAGGCCTTTATTCCTGATGGTAAGGTCCTGATTTGAAATCTGCTTTCCTCAAATTACTTTTATTCACAATCTTGAGACTTGGTAACACTGCAGATAAAGGAAATGATGATGCATGTATAGGGACATATTGCAAATTGTGTGGCTTATGTTGCACTGTCCCAGTCAAAGATAAGGAAGTAATGATGCATGGAATTGGCTTGGTTCATAAAACCTAGAAAGAGAATGTAAACTAAGGATAACAATCTAGTTGACATAGAAAGAGAATGTAACTAGGCTTTACAAAGAAAGCTTATACTATCTGCAGTATGGTCATTCCCAATGCTTTCCATTTTATTGGAAGTGGAAACACCCATTGCTCTAGTGTGCATAGAATATCTGGAGTGTGTGCAATTTATCATCTCTTGCAGCCAATGCCAGATGACCAGACCACCAATCAACTTGCACATAAGCTTAACATGATCAAACAAGCTAAGGTTAGTATATTTTTGTTTTCACTCAATTGGCCAAAGCGTTACGAACTTAGTTGGTTTTATCTAAGTCGTGCGACACTCTTACAAGTCCGTTCGCAAAGGTCAACCTCACCAAAATCTCCTAGGGTTTCTTAGAACCTACAAAAGAAAAAATAGGTTAGAAGAAATACTTCATACAGGATTCACAAGCAACAACTTTAGCAAACACTTTATATAGCCAATACAAATTACAACTATTGACTTTACAAGTTTTGAACGGTTGCACACAAAGAATAATGGTTCATTATAGACTGATGTCTCCACAAGTGTTCACACGACACGACTCTCATTTACAAGCCAAAACTGATTATGAAAACTAACCAAACGAGAGCTGCCAAGCAGATTGCAAGCCTGTTATTTATTGTACAAAGTATATACAAGAATCGAATGACACAGAGCATTACATCGAACACCTTGTTTTTATTTTTGTTTGTGACATTCTCCCCCTTATTCCTTCGACGTCCTCGTCAAAGCCGCTATAAACGCTGCATCTTCTCGGCTTTTGTTGAATCTTCAATCTTCTGCTTTGGGTGTAACACGCCCCTTGGCTCCCAGCTGCTCTTTATCGTTGTTGTTGAGTAGTCGAACTTTGATCCGCCATGCTGCTTCAACTCGCCAATGACCGACTCTTGTGTGAGGTTAGATGAGTTGTGATGATCCTTATTGATTTATACAAATCCTTCTGGTGAAGGAAAAGACTTTTCTTGTTATGCACCAGTATCGCAATGATCTCATGTTACTTAAATTGGGTGGATGCTTGTTGGAGTTTTAACGAGCATTGCCTCACAAACTTTGAAGTTTTTGAGGTCCTTCCTTCACAAAATTTGCCCATCAATTCTTTTTCAACTTAGTTGTCACTTTCAAGTAGGTTCGGATCATTTCCAATTTCGATTGACATTCTGTTGGGAAATGAAGCCGATAATCTTCTCTCAATAGCACTGATCACCATTGATGAGGATTTGATAACTTACCTTCCATTAGATTTCTTTGAAGGGTCGTGGAACTTATACAGAGCTCCTTTGCTAAATAAATAAGAGAATCAAGGTACTAAGTTTCGTCCATTCTCTTTGAGTTGAGAAGTTAAATGTTACTTGATTTTGCCCGCCCCTCGAGGTATAAGAACTGGGGTACTCGATTTCGTCCACTCTCTTGAGTTGATAAGGTAAGGGTTACTTGATTTTGCCCGTCTCATCGAGGTTGTACTTTATATATCGAGCTGGTTACTAGCATTTAGTTTACTCTTTGCTCACACTTCTGAAGTACTCGAAGTGTTTGCACTTATTGCATTGAGTTAGCTATTGTAATTCGCCTTCTCACTGCTATCGAACTTCTAAAATGCAAGAAGTTTTGCTCGAAAAGAGCAAAAGTTTATCCCAACTTGGAGTAAGTCTTTGATAGTTCTAGTCGCCTTTGGGATAGTACCGTCTTCTCCATTATCTTTGTCGTCTACTCCTCTGAGTAGAAAAGGTACAACAACATGTACTGCCTATTTCTTTCTTGGTCAAGCACTCCTGCATCGACCTGAAGTTCCTCACTTTCGGCTATATTGATAAGAAACCCGTCGACACCGGTCTTATGAAGTTCCTTGGTCTCTGCCCTTCCACCTTGTCTTGGTACTTGGAGTGTTTGCCTCTCCATTATCCACCTCCTCGGCCCCTTATATGACCAACATTCTCCCTCCATGAGAGCAAGTGATCAATGACTCTATGGAAGTCTCGCCTCTGTGGTACCATGGCGCTGCCAACCTATGCCCCTACTATTTGTTGCCTTATATCTACGTCCTTTTCTTTGCAATCGGTAGGTCCGCCTTTGCGACACTATGGCACTCCTCCGAGTCCACCTCCTTTTTGACCGACGCTTTGCTTTTTGGTAGCTGAGCCCCTCTGGACTCGTTGTCGTTTCCACACACCTTTTGACCACCTGCTTCAATACCTCTATGTTCTCCTAGCAGTTCTCCTTAGTCGATGGTAAGACAAACTGCAACTCTCATGCATAGCCTCCGCCATCTTGTTGCAGGGCTTGTGCCTATTATGTTCTCCTTAGCTTCATTGGTGGCAACGTTTATTTACTTGGCATTGTCCTCTGACTTGTCGGGCTCCCTTAAGCGAATATAAGCACTGGAGTATTCTAACTCTCGAATCACTCAGATCATACCTCTGTATGATCAAGTCCCCTCCATAGGACTCACTGATACATGTAATCTGACTTCTCCCTCAATGGTACATAGCCCTCATATGCCGATAACGAAGGCTTTCATCCGATGCAAGATTCAATGCACACACACGGAAGACTCACCTCTACAGTACCATGACATTCACTCCTTGAATCCACCATGACATTCAATGCATGTGTTGTATTGTCGTGAATTATTCCACCATGATTTGTTGCACCATGTCGCCTCCTAGTGACATCTCCATTGCATTCAGATTCTTATGTGATGAACTCAAACTACGATTTCTTCATGTGTAGCCTCTACCAACACATTGTAGGGCCTCCGCCACCTTCGATTGTGCTTGTTCCTTTGGCAATTCATCTTCGCCCCCCATTCTCGGGTCACCCTCAGACGAAGTATCGCTTTAGGACAGTCCGTCGCCTAATAGCTCTCGAAGTCCCTCGACTTTGCTAAAATTCTATTGTCTAGATCCTGGGGCTCTATCCCCTACCATCACAATCTCCGCTTTCTTTATAATAACTCGAATAACAGCACTGTAGCATATTCTTCAAGAGTACCCGTCTCTACGTCCTCTTGCCCCGTGCTTAGGCTTTCTGATCCCAACTGCGCCTCCACAAGTTGAATCACCTTAGTTCTTTCGTCAAATGCTTCTTTAAGATAAGATGCATGTGCCTCGAAGCTCGCTTCATCTTTGACACCATGCAAAATGAGTATGTCCCATCAAAATCAAGAACCCATAGAACAACATAATCTCACTCTTGCCTTTACAAGAATTTATGTCCTTCACCCCTAACCAAGGAAAGCTTTGAGCTTCCGCTCCATGTTTCATCTTCTACGTCGACTCCCTTCATGCGGCTTGGATACTTCACCAAGTTTCACCCAAGTTGCTCCGCCTCTTGATTTGCATTGAGTTGATGGTGGCCCTCATGCATACCATTCCACGAGTCAACCCTCTATTGAGTTTGATTTCCACATCGACTCTAAGTGTCTTCACTTGATGTTGTCGTTGTTGCTCCCCCACTTGAACTTGCAATGCATCCACCAATGCATTACTTCATTCGAGATCATGCAATGACTCATCGCTGCTCGTTCGATCCGTTGAGCTTTGTGGAGATACTGTCTTGAGATACTCTTCCTCAATATGTGTAGTCCGTTGCACATGATTCTCCCTCTGGAGAACCAGGACCTATCCCTCTTGGATATCTGTTATATTGGAGCAACTTTCCTCTTTGCATTCTTCCCTCTGAAAATTTTGGAGACCACCATCCACCCGCTGCACCCTTCAAGGCCTAGCATTGTGTTGAACTTATTACACACTTCAATCTCCTACGAACGTATTCATTCCATGCCAAAGAGAAAGTTTCAGTGCTCTATGTCATCGAGTTTCGGTCGCCTTGAGATAGCTATGAACACTCTATCATCCGCATACAAGCTCTTGCATGAGTACTGAATTCTTCGAGTTAGCAATTCCCCTCACCTTTGTGAGCTTTGCATAACTCTTTTGGTCGTTGAGCAACATATCCCACTTTGCATGGTCTCATCTTTTACTAAGCGCCCCGCTTGCCTTGAGCACCATTAAATTTGGTTGCCAATGCTAAGTCGTGGCTCAAACTCAGTCATCCCAAATTTTGTGCGCTACGCATTCTTTTTAACTTGTTTGTCCTCGTGATGTCTCTCACGCAAAGGGTTGGCCGTTCCTCTAAATACCAATCAAGGATGCTCACTCCTCTAAGCGACTCTTTTCCCTACATCTCCATGTTCGTTTCTCCCAAACGATCGTGCGTGCTGGCTGTCCTCCACGCAGCCCAGCTAGGTCCCCCATATTTGCATGGCAATTGTTTTTGCATGTGTTTGTCTTGCTCTGATACCAAAATATCACGGAACTTAACTGGTTTTGCCTAAGCCGTGCGGTACCCTTGCGAGTCCGTTCGCAAAGGTCAGCCTCCCTGAAACCTCCTAGGGTCACTTAGGACCTACAAAAGAGAAAACGGGTTAGAGGAAGTACTTTCCACGAGATCCACAAGCAACAGCTGTAGCAAACACTTTATATAGCCAATACAAATTATAACTATGGACTTTACAAGTTCTGAATAGTTGCACACAAAAGATAATGGTCCATTACAGACCGATGTCTCCACAAGTATCCATACGATACGATTCTCATTTATAAGTCAAAACTGGTCATGAAAGCTAACCAAACGAGGGTTACCAAGTCTACTATAACCTCATTACTTGCTGTATAAAGTACATACAAAAATGAAAAGATACGAACAAACATGAGCCTACTGTAAGTATTATATGTAATACCTTATTTATATTTTTATCGGTGATCACAGTCTACAACAATCTTTTCTGCCCTAAGAAGAATGTTATCTCACATGGTTTATACAAAATTTGGACATGAAGCAGATCAAGAGGTTATATATATATATATATATATATATATATATATATAACAAAAGTAACTATGCCCAAAGAAGAATTTACTGACTGATGCTAAGATTTCAAGGAGGAAGTCACAGATTCACTAAGTATTCCTACCCATGGAATATGACTGCTCCTGAAAAATGCTTGTGAATGGTGAGTTGTGTTAAAAGAAGTCCTGAATGAATTGTCATCCCTTCGACAGTTTTCTTGACCCTGTTCTCTTCCTCCCGTAGGTGTGGACTGTAAACACTCAAAAGCTGTGTAAGTTGTATCCATTTCTTCTCTTATATGTACAACGTACACACATACAATAGAATTATGTATGTATGTTGATGGACAGTATATTTTTTAAAGAAAATTTATTATGACAATGATGTCGTACAATGGAGAGGTCTACATTGATATGGTGGAAGGGAGAAAGAAGAATAAAATTTGAAAAAAAAAATAGTCGAATTGTATTTGCTGATTGAATTGAAAAAAAATAAACTCAAGATAGAACTTACATAAAATCGATAAATAGTTCACCATCAATAGTTCACCATCAAGTTTAAAATTATAAAGGAATATAAAAAATTTACCACTCCAAAGATATTAAAGAAGGATACATAATTGTAATAAAAAAATTAATACTCAAGCAAATATTCAAGAAATACAAAATTTAAGAAAGAACTCAAAAAACTTTTGTCATTACCATTAGATTCTCACTCCTTTCTAATTCTAAAACATCAAAATAAATATTAATGCATGAAACAAGCTTTCATGCATAGTGAATTACGAAATTAAGTATTTTACATCTGTTAACTAACTCCTTTAATACATTCATTGGTTATGAAGAAAAGCATCTTGAAATAGCTTTAACTTTTTATCTTTCAAACCATATCTTAATGAAGCGGCTTTTATTTTCTCTAGTGAAAATGTTCAGGGGCTGTCATATTTGAGAGGTTTAGATTAAAGGTTACTAAACAAGCAATGTGAGTTGCATAGAATATCATAGGATCAACAAGATTTACTTGAGCTGATTGTAGCCAATTAGGCACTCACGTGTCAATCTCCCCTGGTTGAAAAAGATTTGTCCTCAAGTTCTCATTTGTTCCAACAACATGATAAGAACTAAAATCAGCCATATTGAATGTTGAGAATACCTCATAATATTCAAGTAGCTTGATCTCACAAGCATTCTTGTCAATTCTATTGAGCATATTAATTAGACCATCAGTCTTTGGTTTCAATTTTTCAAATTTGTTTGGTAGTAACCTCTCATTCCTTAGATAAATCCAGATCAAATCACATGTATTAAATTCCAAATGCTTTTTGTGTTTGTTGGCAACTTGCATGTCCTCTTATTTTGTTTTTTAATAGTTGCTTTAATTTTCTCATGTAACTTTTTTATTTGCTTAACCCTCTCATCAACATTTCCACTGATTTGCATAGTTATAAAGAACTAAAGCCAAAGGATCCATAGGATTAGCCCTAAGAATAAGATCAATGTGATGTTGGATGCCTCTTAAAAATGGAAGGTTATGTGGGATCTCTATCGTCACAACATCTTGGAACTCCTCCATGATTGGTTTTATGATTGGTGGTGGCTCTTTGTGTTATTCATTCTCCTCTACAGCTACTGATCACCCCTTTCTAATTCACCCTGACATTCATCATATGACATAAATGCACTAACTTCTTTATTTGGTGCATTGATTTCAGAATGTTTTAATAGAGCTAAAATAATTTGATTTTTATTCATCTCAAAAGAATAAGTATGTTTATAGTCATCATCATCATATTTTGGTTCATAATTGGCTTCACTTCTTTCTCCATCACTATGTTCTTCAATAAATGTAACAATCCTCTTATTTGGATAATATGAAGAAATATACTCAAAACTAAGTCATTTGAAGTATTTTCGACCACTTGATGTAGAAGAATTAGGTGGTTGTTTGCTATCAACTGATCTTTCACTCTTGTCTGTACCTTCGACATCACTTTGCTTTGGAGAGTAGGCTTGAAATTTTTTTCTCTCGTATAACCATCTTTCCCATCGATAATCATTTTCATAGATATTGAGATAGATATCTTGACTATAGTTGTTAGGTAATTATTTTCTTTTTAACTCTCTTTTCATTTTCTCCATTGTCATGATCTTACTCTTCTCCTCATGTTCTCTTTGCTTCTTCAGTTTTTTTCACCAAAAAGATGCATTCCTTTTGAATTTGAGTGTCATAAGCTTTATCTTCTTTTGTTATGATAGTTTATAAAAATCGAATATTCTCTCTACCGTATTAAATCAATCAATAAAGTCATCAACATTGATTTTACTTTTAAACTTCGAAATATCGAACTTTTGGTTGTATTTGTTCTACCACTCATCTTGGTCCCTTCGTTTTGCTTGAAATTTTTCAAACTCCCTTCGGTAAAGAGATGTATCATCATTAGAACTAAACTTTTAGGCATCATTTTTATATTGATTATTTATACTCCGAAGTTCTTCAATGATTTTATTTTTTTTTCTCGTAGACTATGTAGCAATCTTTTGTAGTTGCAACATCAAGGATTCAACATCATCTTTATGGTCAACTACATCTTTTCTATTTCATCTTGTCATGATCTCTAGCCTTTAGCTTTGATACCAAATTGATACCGGAGAATGGAGAAAGAGGAATGAAATTAAAAGAAAAAAAAAGAGAAACCAATGATCGAGTTGTATTTACTAGAATATCTTTCGAATTGAAAAGAAATAAACTCAAGATAGAACTTACATAAAATCGATAAATAGTTCACCATCAAGTTTAAAATTACAAAAGGATATAGAAAATTCACCACCCTAAGGATATTAAACAAAGATACAGAACTAGCATCCAAGAGATATAAAGTTTAAGAGAGAATTAAAAGAGCTTATGTCAATACCACCATATTCTCACTTCTTTATAGTTTTAAAATATTAAAATAAGTACTAATACATTAAACAACCCTTCGTAGGAAATTATAAAATTAATTAATTTATATTTGTTAACTAATCCTTTTAATATATTCCTTGATCACAAAGAAAAGTACAAATAGTTTTAACTTTCTACCTTTCAAATCACCTATTAATAAAGAAGATTTAACTTTATCTAGTGAAAATACTCATGAGCTATTAGATAAAAGACTATGAAATAATCATTATGAGTTATAGAGAATATCATAGGATTAATAAAATTTACTTGAGTTGATTATAACAAATTAGGTACTCTTGTATCATGCATATAAGAAGATTTCAGATAAATTACAAAGAAAAGATTCTACCCAAATATAAGTAGATTTATTTAGTTTAGCTTAGCATGATAAGTTATTGCACATTGAATTCCGATTTTAATAGCTAAAGCTTCGCAATTTGGTTTATGCCATACAAGCGGGATCGTGCGGGAAGAACCAAAATAATAATAATAATAATAATAATAATAATAATAATAATAATAATAATAATAAAGTAAATATATTATGGTTAACAAAATATTATTTTATTAATTTTATAAGATAATGTGAATAGTAAGGGAGTTGTGAATGTATGACTGAGGCTTAAAACCCAGTGAACTTTTAGAAGTTCCAAAAACAAGAAACAAAAACACGAGCTGATAGCGTTCGAGTGTAGCATTCCCCCGATAGCAATTTAGCTATGTGCTCCCGCTCGCAACACTTCCTTTAGGATTTCGGAAGTGTTTCCCTTTTGTTGCCGACCCACGTTACTAGTACGATGTCCCCGTTGGCGACTTCTAAAAACCCTTCTGCTGTTTACTGCCGCCGCGCCCCAATTTTGTAGACACCGAACACAATGTGGCGACCCCCACGCCCGCCGCCTCTCCGCTACTTCCTCCGCCGCCTCCTCCCTGGCCTCCCTCCCCTCCCCTCCCTTCCCCATTCCCGCCTCTCTGCCATCCGATCCCTCCTCCATTCTTTTCGTCGACCATCCGATCCTTCTCCTCCTCCTCCTCTTCCTCATCATCAGCATCTATAGTGTTCTTTTTTTTTTTTTATCATTGTATTTAGACCGAATCATTTATTAATTTTTTTACAAATGGTAAATGATAAAAGATGAGATTCGAACGTAGAATCTTATGATAAACTGTCAAAGTCTTTACTAGCTAAATTAGCTGACACCTTCGGATCATTTGTTGTTCTTTGTTTTAGTTGTCATTTGGTAAACATGTATCTTATAATGAACCAATATTCAGCAGAATAACTGTTCTGCTGTTTACTCGGAAATATATTGTCTAGTTATTTCCAAACAGGTTTTGTTGGTTTTCATCCCATATCTTTGTGATACCCCCTCATGTATTTTCTCCACCAAATTTCTCCGACACAAAAGGTTGGTAGCCTCTCGAACAAACTCTAGGTTGCACCAGATATCTACTATCGACTTAGAAGATTGTATTGATCCCAGCATTACCATATGGATCTAAAGCAATATTAGGAAGCATGGTATATCTCTATGCTGCATTCCCATTCCTGGTTTTGAAGGCTCTATGTACTGCTCCCTTTTCTATTTGGGCTGCAAGTCATGTTATACTTTTTTTTTTGGTTTTCTGCATTTAGGAAGATATACTTCTGTTGTGCAATGCATATGTCCAATACCTAATGCCCAGTTAGTTGCATTGTATTTTTTTTCTCTCCCAAGTATTCTGTGGGGTAAACCTTTTAAGAAATGGTTGTGAACACCCATGGTTTGTTGTTTCCTGAGCAACATTTCTGCTGTTCCACATGTTTGCTGCTATCTTTGATGTTACTGTGGCATTGTTATTAAATTTCTACGTTGTTGTTTGGAGTTATTCTTGATTCTAAATTATGGTATTTGGTTTCCAGGTAAAAAATAAAAAGGTGCAATATTATATTTCAGGAGATGAGGGAGGAGACATGGGGATTGATCCATAAATTAATTACCCTATCAAAGAGTGAAAGCCTCGTTGGGAGTGGGAGGATTCTGTTGCTGCAGTTCAAATATAAAAACATTTGAATGCATGAAGGCCATTATATTTCAACAAATCTCTTCTACGATAGAATAGATTCATTCCTATCCATACATGCGCTATAGATGGATGGATTCAACAAGAAACTTCATTCAATTCATGAGTTGCTACTTTTATCTTTCTTTTCTCTTCCTAAGAGCGAGTGGATTCCATTTATTATCTTGTCGCCAACCTTCGAGTGTCTAACCAAGAACGAAGTACTCAAACCGCAGCATCAACCATATTTATTATTCCTCCATGAAAGCTGCTGCTCAACAGCCATGGCGTTCCTAAACAGTCATAATACTCACCTACTAATGACTCTACCTTCTGCTGTCATGCAATCGAATCAAATTCCACTTGCCCAATCAATCCACATCCATTCCCATACACCCCATTCCACACGTCGTCTGACCATTTCTTTCTTTCTTTCTTTCTTTCAGTGAAAAGGAAGGCAACTGCAGCTCTTTCTCTCTCTCGTCTGGTGATGTGTGTATACTTCGGCTGTTCGTGAGCTGTAGCCCACCAAGCATGGTGGTTTTTTTTTTTTTTCCTTCTTTGTTGGCCCTGAAACCATTGTCAAACACTTGAGAACTAGTTATTTAGATATGATACATAAATGATGATTAATGAAGCCTTATGTTATGGCCATATGAAGTCAAGTTTCAAGGTGTACGTAGCATCAACACCACACACACACACACACACAGAGGAGGACCACAATGGATGAGTTGAAAGTTCTTGAAATATAACACGGGGGGGGGGTTGACTTTGATCATTCGAGGAGGATTGCATGTCGGATACTGTTGAAATCCAAATCACTGGACCCACCTGTGCTGCGGCATTGACCTGCGCCTGCCTACTGCTGTCTGCAGCCGTCACATGATTCCAAGGGGAAGAAGAAGAAGAAGAAGAAATGTCTGTTAGTTCAGCTTACATCCTCATCTTAATCATAAAAGAAGAAGAAAAAATAAATGTAGAAGAAAGAAAAGTCTGTAGAAGTGTTTTGTTCTTTGTTCATTCCCCAAAAATCTTTCCAATTGTGTTTTTGTGCCCTGTTTGTTTGGGGGGTGGGGGAAGCGGTGGGGGAAGGTATTATTGGAAGAACGATTTCAGGGTTGACTTGGAAGTCCTAAAACCAAGGATTACAGTTGGGGACTTCGAATTGATTTGGCAAGAGCTCAGCCAAATCACCTGACGCTTCCGATGGCCGCGACCTTTTCTTCCTTCCCATTTTAATGATCCAAATAGGTCAGAGATGAATAGGCTACAGTCCGCACGCTTCACTCTCCAGCCAGGGGTGATTCAGTCTTCTCGGTGGAGAGTGGTGGCCGACTCTGGAAAGGTGGCTATTGTGTGCTTTGCAGCTATATATAGCGCTCGTTCCGGGAATCGTCTCCCTCCCTCCCTCCCTCCCTCGCCATTGCTGCAGAGGAGAAGCTTCGATCGGCAAACGGGGATGGACCTCAGCTCCTCCATCTCCACCGTTACGAGACACACATCAAAGGTCGCACCTTTGGCTTCTACCCTTGTGTTGTTTCTACTCGTCTCGTCCCTCACTCCGACGGCAGGTCAGTCCCCGCCTCTCCCCTCTCCGTCGAGCTTCCTCCATTCTTCCCAAGACTCGTTCTTTTTTGGATTATAACCCCAATATTCGATTCAATTTTCTCGAGTTAGGGGTCTTCAGGGTCAACTTCTGCTGCAGATTATCCTCTGTGTTTCGAGACATCACACGATTTGGGAAAGGGGAGCTTTTTTGTTTTTTTTCTTTCCCCCCCTTTGTGTCGCCTACGAGTAGACATTGAATAGAAACTCGGATTCATAATTTTAACCTTTATCTGCACAATTCTTATAAAATTGATGGTTTTGTTTCTATGATTAACGTCGATTTTATCCAAGTTTTAATCTATACTTGTTTCTAAGAGAGAAACAGAGAGTCCATTGCTTACACCATCGAGAAATTAACCTATATTTTTCTTTTCCATGCTGATGGCGCAAAGAATGTGCTTCCCTCCACATATACTATATTTCGTTTTGTTTCCTATAAACTATCTGATTTGTGATGCTGTTCACTAATTCATGCTTCAAATTCTGCTTTTGCAGAAGCTTATGATCCGCTAGACCCGAATGGGAATATAACAATCAAATGGGATGTTATGCAGTGGACACCAGATGGCTATGTTGTAAGTAAATCTTTGATGAAACAAACCATGGGATGCCCATATGACAACCCTATGCATGTCAGCTAGCAAAAAAAAAAAAATTGTCTCCCTATGCTTTAGTCATCAATCTATGTTGTAAGTAAATCTTTGATGAAACAAACCATGGGATGCCCATATGACACAACCCTATGCATGTCAGCTAGCAAAAAGAATTTGTCTCCCTGTGCTTTAGTCATCAATTTCGGTGACAGCTGAAATATCGCAAATGTTCTACTTTTGTTTTCTTTCTGAGATTAGTGTTATGTGTGAGTCGTAAGTTAAGACGAATGCAATGGTTACTGCAGCAAATTGTTTGATCTGATTGGATTCATCTTTTCTCAGGCCGTTGTTACGATGTTCAATTTCCAGCAATATCGCCACATCCAGGCACCTGGGTGGATGCTCGGATGGACATGGGCAAAGAAGGAGGTGATCTGGTCTATGGTAGGAGGGCAAGCTACCGAGCAGGGTGATTGCTCAAGATTTAAAGGGAACATTCCACATTGCTGTAAGAAGGATCCATCCGTTGTTGATCTGCTTCCTGGAACCCCGTACAACATGCAAATTGCCAACTGCTGCAAGGGGGGCGTAATTAGTTCGTGGGTTCAGGATCCCGCCAATGCTGCAAGTTCATTCCAGATCAGTGTGGGTGCAGCAGGCACAACCAACAAGACTGTTCGTGTGCCCAAAAACTTCACTCTCAAGGCTCCCGGCCCTGGGTATACATGTGGAGCTGCAAAGATCGTAAAACCTAGTACGTTTGTCTCGCAAGATGGAAGAAGAACAACCCAAGCTCTGAGTAAGTTATGAATAGAACTTCTCAGGTTATTGGACTAATCATAACGCAAATTAGCTTTTGGATTAGATATCAAGTTTCTGTTGCAGATAAAACTAGTGCGGCCAAAATCTCATTCATCTCATGCAGAACATTTTGTCATGAGAAGCAGATTGTTGGCTGCTTAGTGCTACTCCTGTCTGAATTTTCGGAAGTTTTATAAGAGCAGAATAAGCTCCACCCCCATATTTTTTTTGGTTGGAACATAGGACTAGTGATATTAAGAATTGGATCTCAAGAACCTATGCTCCCTTTTCTAAGCTTTTTTTCGCTGTTTGGTTGCAGTGACATGGAACATTACGTGTACATACTCCCAGTTTCTTGCACAGAAGACACCTACATGCTGTGTATCACTTTCATCCTTTTACAATGATACGATTGTCAATTGCCCAACGTGCTCCTGCGGATGCCAAAATAACATAACCCAACCGGGTAGCTGCGTGGAGTGAGTTTTGTGATAATTTTTCTTATATTTCCATTTGGTATATTTAGTTAATTCAGTGATGATAATTTCTTTCCTACTGCTACAGGGGAGATTCACCGTATTTAGCTTCTGCAATCAACGGTCCTGGCAAAAGAAGTTTTACGCCTTTGGTCCAGTGCACATCACATATGTGCCCAATAAGAGTGCACTGGCACATCAAGCTTAACTACAAGGAGTATTGGCGCGTAAAGATTGCAATAACAAATTTCAATTACCGCATGAATTACACACAGTGGAACCTTGTTATCCAGCATCCCAACTTTGACAATCTCACTCAAATCTTCAGTTTCAATTACAATTCACTGACCCCATATGGAGGCATAAGTAAGTTATTCTGATTCATTTTAGCTGTCGGAGTTCAACATATTGCTGATACCTAAATGACCTTGCATGACAAGGAGACAATGCTTTGGCTTTTACGTTATAAGATGATCCTTTATTATTCATGACGACCTTCTGTTTTAGAAATTTGATGTGATTGCATCATAGGCGATACTTGCGCTTCTTAATTTCTCTTTATTAGTGACATTTTAAGTAGTTCTTTTGGTATGCAGATGATACTGCAATGCTTTGGGGCATCAAATACTACAACGACTTGCTGATGCAGGCAGGACCCTATGGAAATGTACAATCAGAACTTCTGTTCCGAAAGGATCCATCAACCTTCACCTTCCAGAAAGGATGGGCTTTTCCGAGGCGAATATATTTCAACGGCGACAACTGCGTCATGCCGCCTCCAGATGCATATCCATGGCTACCAAACAACAGCCCTCAACTCAAAGGGTCTTTATTTCTTCCAGTGATCATTCTTTGGGCTACTTTGACTTGGTTTTGAGAATTTTTGAGTTATTTCTTCTCTCAACACATACTAGTGGAAAGTTGTCCGAAACAAGGAAGAGGAGGATTTGCTCTCCTACAGAAGCAGTTTGGCCTGCGGTCCAGAAAATTTGCTTCTACTGTAATGTAAATTAACTGTTTGGATTCCATTCCTTCTTGCAAACTTATTGGCTTCTTGTAATTTACTTTTTGATTTCACAAATGTTTGCAAGAGAATGAAGTCCAGAACAATATGTATCTAGTAAGATTCATAAAGAAGTGAACTGTTTGTTGGAAAAAAAAAGGGTATTTTTGTTCTTCCTTTAATCATTTCCGGTTTCTTGTCTCAATGCGCACGTCTCTCATCTGCAAAATAATTAATTGTTGAATTGTGTGATTTTGGTATTTTTTAGGTCATAGATTGATGCATCAAGATGTTATATAGTGAAATATTTTTTAAATAAAAAATAAAATATTAGATTATATTAAATAATCTGGCACTCATAAAGATATGGATGTCTCAACAATATGGATGTGTCAATAATAAAAAATCATTTATGTAACACACTAATTGATATGGATGTTTTAACAAAAATATTTTTATATGTCATTTATTATACTTATATATGCAGGGGGAGTGGTAGGAGTAATAATTGAGTTCAGTTCCGGGCCTCTTCTTTCGCTTGGGTCTTTTTCGAGATTGAAAGAATAACGAATGTCCATTAGGAATGGAAAAAAACTATAATGTAATATGGGGTTATGCATTTCTCCTCCTTTCTCGCATAAATTTCTCTTGAGTTTAAGGGCTTTTTATCTTTACTTTTGAGTACGGGGGAAGATGATTCCTAAATGTCACTCTGGACTTACCCTTAAAGTTTCTATTTGTCCTTTCTTTTCTACTTTTATCATAGAGACTTTGAGAGACCTATGCAATTTTTATGTTTTTGTTATTAATGACATAATAATGAATGTTTTTTCATATTTGCCATGGTATTACTCTTTTAGCAAAATTTGAGACATTTACTACGTCGTTATGGGTGGGCTAATTACATATTATTCCTTGTAATTCGCTACTTTTAATATCCTTATTCCTATACTTTCAAAAGTTACATTGGGATTCTTATACTTATGAAAGTGAAATATGTAACTATATTTTTTTTCATGTCGTCTACTCTGTTGACGAAAATACTACATGTGCTATCACGTTTGAAAAATGATACCAAAAGAGGGTTGCAAAAGATAATTTTACAATGCTATTCACTTTCCTTCTCTTCCTTCATCCTATTCTTCGACCGTGAAGGATGAGAAGAAGTCAGAATCATAAAAGAGAGAGAAATCTTTTCTACTAAGTGTCTTACTTCGTTTATTAATAAAACTTCCGAAGACATAAATAAAAAAGATGGAACAATTGAACAACACCTCATCGATTCATTTCCCAACAAAACCTCTCTCTCTCTCTCTCTCTTGATTTTTAATCTTATAAAATTATTTTTTAATTATTTTTTAGTATTATTTTTTATACGTGACAGCACGTATGACATTTTCGCTTGTAGAGTCGACGATATGAGAGGAAATAAGATTAAATATTTTACTTTCGTAAGTATAGAGATTCTAAAATAATATTTTAAATTATAAGAATTGAGATGTGAAAGATAACTAATTAGAAAAGATAATATGTAATTAACTCGTTACGGCAAGCTTAATTGTCGCGTCTTAAATCGTCGCTCCGCATCGTTACTTTCGCTTCTTCTCATATACGCGTGGGGTAAGTTGTGACGCAGAGTGTGGTACTTCAATTGTCGTAACTTAAATCGTCCCGTTCAGTTCTTTTCACACACGCGTCTTTTGTTGTAACGTAAGTCGCTCAGAACGATGTTTTATTGCCAAGTCGTCGTCTGCTTGCTGCGGACGACAGACAGGTGAATGCAACCCAGGCGGAAGGGAGAGAGAGAGAGACGCCATGGCACTTCTGCGACTCCATGGGCGGCGGATCGAGAGCTTCCTGGGAGAAGGAGAAATGGCAGCCGTCGCAGCGGGTCTGGGGATCGCCCTCGATCTGTTTGCTTGTTTTGAATCTTGAGAAGGAAAGGGCTGCGTTTTTTTGGGCGCACTGCTCTTTGTAGACGTGTGATCTCTGGCACCAAGTCTTTGGGTACGTCTCAGTCTTCGGCAGAGACTACATTGCATCCTATGCTGTGGAGGGAGGGAGGGAGGGAGGGAGGAGGAAGGGAGTGTAGCTTTTAAAAGTGGGTCAAAAGAAGGGTAGACGGTACCAAAAGTGTCGACCTTCCTTAGTGGTCAGAGAGGCCGCCCTTTTGCTCTCGTCGAGAACTGAGGCGTAGTCGCTGATTCCTCCTCCAGCATGGTAATGGCAAGTGACCCCCCATTACCCATGTATACAACTCTCTCTCTCTCTCTCTCTCTCTCTCTCTCTCTCTATATATATATATATATATATATATATGATCCTGGGAATTGGAAAGGCTATTTCATCTTAGAAACAAACAGTTCTCATGATTCAAATTATGATTGCTTATGTTGCAGAGAAAATAATCTTATTCAGCCAACTTCCTTATTATAAAAAAGGTTAAAAATAGATTGTTATGATTGCTTCTCTTATCATAAGAGAGTTGAAAAGATTTTTGTAATTGTCTTTCTAAAAAACAAGAAGAAAACTGCTAAATGACACGTGGCAGAGGGATAACTTCAAATAATATATTTTGCTATGATTTTCTAACATGATGAACATGATGAGCTAATTTTATCATCTACAAATTGATTATTATATGTGTTAGCCGATGGAAAATATTCACAATAATGGATCCAATTATAACAAATATACATCAAGGATTTTTTTTCTTGGAATTATATACTTGTAGAAATAAAACATATAATTTATCACTAGTATGTCTTAATCTGGAGAACAGTTCTTTAGGAACCACCTCCCGAACTCTTTTATCTTCCTCAGAACACTGGATGTCTTCGAAAGGAGGAGGCTGAAACATATGCAAACATCTAACACGTATGTTCTTCTAACCATTAGATTTTGCCTGCTCTCATGCATAAGGCAGCAGTTCCTTGGAGCTTGCTCTCATTCTTGACCTCATCTAGCAGAAGCCACTGCAGTCGAGAGGTGGGAGCAAGACGAATCCATGGTGGTGGAGGACACGAATCAGAAGCCTACAACAGCATATAGTATCTTCATCTCAATCGGAACAGATAGATATAAAGAGGGTTGCAGCGGGGTGATGGAATAACAAGGCAACTTGCTGCTGCTCATGCTGATGGTATAGCAATTTACGACCACCGGTATCGGATTCCATCTCCCTTGGCTCGTTTTTGAGATGCTCATCGTTAAGGTGCTTCCCGATCCGAATTCTTCTTGTTTCTTGGTTCCAGCCTTCAAATGATTCGAGAAGAACCTGGGAAATCATAGGCCTCAAAAGCGAAGACATTTGAGGCTCCGACCTAATCTTTAGAAGCTTGCTATTGGCAACTCCTTTTTACCATCGACAACCTCCTCTGTTGCACCTTCAAGTCCATCGAAGTCGAGTCCGACAGCTCAATAGCTCAAACGATCGATAGAAATCTCCTGATCTCAAAGTCACGACGACTTTGTCATACTAATCAAACTCGCCACTTTTGATAACTCGGGATGAAGAAGGCCTAAAGAAGAGGGAAAGGGAGAGAATCTTCGTCAGAGATCAAAAACCTAAATAGCAGCACTACGATCGAGTGTTCTCTAGTAAGTCTTCATTGCTCCTCTTCTGAAATCATCAATTAAAATATTGGTCAAAAGAAGCACTCGGTAGATCACTGTGGGAACCAAGTTCCGCAGCCAATGGGAAGACGTAACGCGTCCACGGTCCATCATGCCTGGTCCTGTGAGTCACTGTACTCTTCGTCCTTGCGACGCAGCAAAAGGAGGTAAAGAAGAGGGAGGGCTTCGCCTCAGCTTCGACTACGACTTGTACATGCGAAGCCAATAAGCCATCACTCATTCGTTACTGTCACTCCTCTTGGTAGATTGGGGAGCGGAAGGAAACGCCGAGGACGGTGGTCGGCAAGTGCTTCAGCTCAGTAAGAACTCTCGAATGACGTACGTAGGGATGCATGAAGCCATCCGTGTTGTTCATGCGCAGTGCCTCTGGAAACAAGAAAACAGTTGCTTTAGGCAGAAGCCATATGCTCACCGGTCATTTCAATCTCATAGATCAGATATATGAACTCCCCAAACGAGTGACGTGAGAGGTAATCGAGAAAAGAGATTCCTCATACCTTAAATTGTTCTTACACAGTCTGATTCCCCATACGTGTCAGCTCACGAAACCCTAACATACTGCCCCATCATTCCATCGAACGCCCCGCGGTTGCCCTCGAAATCCAGCGGCCATCTCATGCATGATGCCATCTCCATGCTCGACAGGTGTCCGCCTTGTTCTCGGACGTGAGCGCCCTACCGGAATTATTGCAGGTGGAATCATCCGAAAGCAAAAGAAGGAAAGCAAGAAAGAAACCTGCTTCTTATCACAATGGATCGCAAGCAAGATTTAGGAGCGGGTACTGGCAGCACACACAAGAACGATCAGGAGACGTGGAAAGAGTGGGTAGAGGAGGGTTCACATACACCATGGGAAGAGGGAGGGTCGAGCTGAGGAGGATCGAGAACAAGATCAACAGGCAGGTGACGTTCTCGAAGCGGAGGAGCGGGCTGCTCAAGAAGGCCTACGAGCTGTCCATCCTGTGCGACGCCGAGGTCGCGCTCATCGTCTTCTCCAGCCGCGGCAGGCTGTTCGAGTTCTGCAGCAGCTCCAGGTGTCATGAGAACAACTCGTATATCGACTCTCTTCTTCTGTCTGATTTCAGCTTTATTTCCCTTCTTCTTGCTGCCAACACATGATGAGATCTTACACGATCTCATGCTCCTGGGTGATGAGATGAAACTTCATGTACGACCTCCTTTGCTGAGTAGGGTACCTGGGTGATGCTACCTATCTTTATCTGTAGATCTCAGGAGGTACTGTTCCATTTCAGTTTCCTAGGTTTTCTTTTCTGCTTTCTCTTTTACTTTTGTGAGAATAGGTTGGGTATTTGATGTGCTTCTTGTACTTTGAAGGATCTGATGGGGATTCTCTAATTACCATCTTTTTGGCCAACAGATCTCTCATCAGCACTGCATATTTATTGTAACTTGATATCCTTGGCCTGTTCCCATCAGTTCTTGACCTTGTTTCTGATGGCTGGTTGTATCAGCAAGAATTATAGGCATATCCTACAGTTTCTGATGAGTCTCCTGTCACCAAAAATCCATGTATGAGACTCTAATAATGTAGAAAATTATTAGCAGCAATCATCAATTCCAAAAATATTTTAGAACTCTTAATTCAGGTTGAGAAAAGGAGGATAATAGCCTTAATGTCTTCCTTTTCTCTTTGTTGCAGGAAGAGAATAGCCTCAGTTCATTTCAGTGATAATTAATGGAATAAAAAGGAATTGCTTCAGAGAGTCAGACAATATATGAAGGCCTTAAAACACAGATGACATTAGCTTTAATTTGAAGTTAATTCATATTTATATATATATATTTTTTTTTTCCCATTTGATGGAGTGGTGGATGCTATTGAATCACTTTTTATGTATGAAGCACCAACTGGGAATCTTGGAGAACATTTAAGAATTTTTTTTACATATACACAACCATAGTAGGGTTTTTGAGATATGAATGCCAGACTTTTTTGAACATATGAAAAAAATATTAAATAAAAAAACACTTACTGAAAAACTTAAAAATCATCAAACCATTGAACCAGCTAAATATACGAAACTTTTTCTATCTTGTTGGTTTTTCAGCTAAATATATGAAACTTTTTCTCTCTTTTATCAGATATTATTGATTTTTCTACAAAACTTTTAAGAAGAATAAGAATAGAATAGTAGATAACATCAGGAGTACTTTCAATATCATAGTCTTCGATGCCTTGGAATTATCCAATAGGACCTACTTATATTGATTAAAAGATAAAATATAAATATTTTAAAATATTAAAAAATCTATCACATCTAAATAAATCTCACCCTCATTTAAACTAATCTCATCATTATTTAAACTAAATTAGATCTAAATCTTTATCTTTCAATTTTATCAAATCCTAACTCCTTAATCCATCTTAACTGCTTGAACTATTTCCAACACATCCCCTTAATTCAAGTAGTTATAATTTAAAATTATTTTTGAAGAAATATTTCTTTTGCTAAAATTTTTGTGAAGCTGTTAGCAAGCTGATCTTCGTTACTGCAGTGGTTATCTTATGTTTTTCTTTGCCCATAGATCTTTGAGAAATTCTGACCTGAAATTGAAACTTGACAATTTTCAAACTTGACAATTTTCTTCGTCCATAGATTTTAGATCTATAAATTGACATTTTTCTCTTTGGTAGTCATCTTTGATGATATGATAGAGACTCTATATGTATAGTATTGAATCCCTTTGAATACGGAAGCTTCAATTTTCTTTTCTTTCTCTTAGCTTTATTCACATCATCAAAAGGTTATCATTTTTCTGTGGATATATTTTATCAATTATTTTTAAATTATCATAACCTGGGAGTACCAAAATCCGAAAATAATAAGGGAAACACTTTGTTTTTTGTCATCCTTGCGGTTACCATCAATTTATCAATTTTTTATCATAAATTAAATATTTTTATCATAAAAAATAGTATAATATCCTTTTCTCATTAGTTGTCCTATACTAATGAGATTTTGTATTAAATCAGGAATAAACAATACATCATTAATAACTTTTTTATTAGGTTTGGTGTTCACACCAATTGTTTTTTTTCCTATTACTTAAACCTTATTACCATTTCCCATCTGCACAGTAGATATGAATGAATCATCAAGCCTCTTACATAGATTTTTATCTCCTGTCATTGGATTACTACATCCAATATCCAAAAACCAAACAGATCTAGAATAATTTTCATCAGATGGTATAAATAAAATATTCTATTCATCTCTTTTGTCATCATTATTTTCCTCATGATAATTTGTTTGATTCTTGTTCCAATAGTCTTTTTCAAGATGTCTATATTTTTTTCACAATAAGGAACATTTTGATTTTTATTTTTGTACCAATAATACTTTTCAATATGCCCTATTTTTTTATAACAAAAATATTTTTGAGTTTCTTTATTACCTTCATTTGATTGGCCTCGTCCTCTACCATTTTGATATCTCCCTTGAAATCTGATTTTTGAATTTTTCATATGTTTTTTTTATCTATATTTATTTGAAGAGTATGTTCTGAAACCTCATCTTAAAATCTGTTCAATTTTTGTTCATGAACTAAAAGAGATCTCATTAATTCATCAATAAATAATGTACTTATATCTTTAGCTTCTTCTATAGTAGTAGAGATCATATTAAATTTCGGAGATAAATTTCGTAAACTTTTTCTACTATAATTTGATCTTTTATATTTTCATGAGAAGATCTCATTTGATTTACAATAGAAGAAAATTTTGATTTAGAGTTTCGAATTCACGACGAAGAATTTGAAGCTTTAAAATTATTTAACTTTTCTGTGCATATGTTCTAGACTTATGTTGATGCTAGAGAATTAGTCAAACTATTTTAACTTTGCTAGTTAATCCGTAGTCGTGGCTTGGATATAATTGGGAGACTACATCAAATAAATTAAGATAAGTATTCTCTACCTGCCAATTTTGCTAGGGTATATGAACGCATGTTTTCTCCTTCACACAGCCTGCTTAAAACAATCGAAAAGTACCGACGGTGCAGCTACAATGCATCAGAAGCTATGGTTCCATCAAATGAGACACCGGTGAGTATCTCCATCACAGGTTCATCTTCATCCTTTCTGTATCCATTTCTTGGTATGACATCTGCTTACTGTGTTTGGTAAAACATATTGCAAGATCTGCTCATGAAATTTCTTAAGGCTCTATTTGCATGTTCTTGGGGATGCTATACAATAATCATGTCATGTTCTTCATTGTTCTTCTTTGCAGAAAATACGTGTGTGTCGATTTGAGTATACAGAACTGTTTTTTTTTTTTTCATAAAAAAACGAAATGGATTTGCCATGTTCTTCCAAGTATGTATCCTCATATGGTGTGTGATCTTTGATTTTACTTAACTCAATCCTGACAATGCTTGTATGCTTCGATCGAAAGCAGAATACTTACCAAGAATACCTGAAGATGAAAACAAGAGTCGACTATCTGCAACGTTCTCAGAGGTAGTGTTTAAGGCTGTGCTTTGATGAAGGTTCTGTGTTGTTTACTGCAGTATAAGTTCATACCACAGTTGCCATTTCTGCAATTGATTTGTTGAGGGAGTGTTCATTAGTGACTGATATGTTGTTCACGTCATTGCAGAAACTTTCTTGGCGAAGATTTAGATGCCCTAAACGTTAAGGAGCTCGATCAACTCGAGAATCAAATCGAGATGTCCCTAAGGCACATCAGATCCACAAAGGTGCTTAGCAACAATATATATATATGTATATATTGTGTACAATCCATAATAACAATTACATTCTGACTTCATCATCATGCATAATAGGATAGGCGCTAGACTTGCAGTGTAACACAAACAATGAAGAAAGATTGCAGAATTAGGCTTTGTGGGGAGAAGAAGTAGGAGGTTTGAAGCTAAATTTCCTACTAAATATTTACTATGTGGGATGGATTAAGCCGATTCAGATTCGCAAAGTATCATCCCGAATAAGCTTGTCATTTCGAGAGCAATGAGTTCAAGTGTGATTATAGTTTACCATGAAAGTTTAAGCTGCACATTAGGATATCATGCAATGCCTATGATATTAAACCTTGCGTCCTAACATTTCTTGAAAAAAAATTCATTGTGTTTAGTGATGTGAATGTCGAGGCATAGGGGAAATTATTCTCATGTTATGTATGATATTAATGCTTTTGTCGATGCTTGCAGACCCAAGTAATTATTGATCAGCTAACCGATCTTAAATATAAGGTAAATTTACTCGACCTAGTAGTTTTCATTCTACTTTCCATGATCAATATGGATGGATGTTTTTGATCCGATCAGAAGTTACCTATGTGTAGGAACAGCAGTTGCAGGAATCTAACAACACTTTAAGAACGAAGGTAGAGCAACACAATATGCCTGATGACAAGTGTTTTCAAGCTAATGCCTTAAGATTGTCATGTTGATCTAAGTTGCTCACCACATCATTTCAATTCCTGCTAGCAAAACAAAGTTAATGGATTAGGGTTTTTGTTTCTTGATGTCAGCTGGAAGAAGTTGGTGCAGAGAATTTGCTGTCACTCTCATGGCTAAGTGGCGGCAGCCACAGTGCCGATGAGCCTCCTCAAATAGAAGAGTTCTTCCAACCTCTAGAGTGTGACCCTTCGTCGCAAACCGGGTAAGTAATGTTCGATCCTCGAATTAACTTGGTGAATCAATGAGAAAGTATCAGAACTCTCAAACTGTTATGGAATTCTTTGACTAAAGTGGATTTTTATATGCAGTCAGGTTTGCACAAATCTGTCGAACAGCGAGACGATGATGCTGGATGTTACTGGGCTTGTCGCGCGATGGATGTGAAAGGATCTTGATCTCCACTGATACTTTCTTTTTTCGACTATTTGTTATCAAGTATAAGAAGACCAGAACGATAACATCTTTATGTTGATATATGTTGCAGATCAAAATCTAATGTGCAAACTAAATAATTATTGGCATAAAGGCTAGTGTGCTTTTTATTGACGTGGAGGCATTCTACGGTTTGTTCATGCATTTGTTGGATGAATGGGAGATCAGCTCGTGTGGTTTTGTGGAGCTTTAAATTAGAAGGAAAGAATGCAAGAGATGTGATTCAGCAATTGGCCAAAGAAACATGTTTGATGGATGCATGATTACATGCTGTTCTTATGATTTTGAAGCTCTAAATTAGTTGTTTACAAACTCATACATCAGTTGAAGCTCTAAATTAGTTATTGTTCTTAGATAAACAATAACTAGTTTGATGTACTTGATAATATCATGCATTTTGCTTTCATAAATGCAAAATATTTGATATTGTACACCAGAATTCTATAGATGTGGATTTTGGGGACAGTCAAACCTTACTTCTATATTTAGAGACTACTAGCAATATTTTTATCTTTGAAATTTTGAATAAAATACAAATATTTTGACAATACCAATGAAAAAAAAAGCAATTCTTATTTTGGACCAAATATCTTATTTCTAAATAAAAAAATCAAATTTTAATAAACATATAATCAAATACTAGATTTACAAAAAAAAAATCAAAATATCAATGTCAACCTCTTTCATGATTGATCTCTCCTTATCTATTGAAAATAATTCAAACGAAACTCCCAATATAGTGTAACCCTTTGATGATGATGATGATGATAATAATAATAATGATAATAATAATAATAATAATAATAATAATAATAATAATAATAATAATAATAATAACAACAACAACAACAACAACAACAACAACTTAAATTTTAAAGTTATTCTTTTCACACCGTGGTGGTGTATATTGAAAAAAATGAATAACTTAAATTTTTACTAATAATAAATATAAATTTATATACACATAGATATTTTAAAATATGATAATCACATAATTTTTCAATCAATACTAAATATAAAATATTTCTCTAATTTTTTTCATAATAAAATATATATTTTAATTAATAATAAAAAAATATTCATCTACATCATTTCATAAAGTAGAAGATCATGTTGAGATCATGATCCTCATTATTTAAGAGAATTATGATAATATGTTATCATAATTTTTATAATTTAAAATCATAAAAATATATTATCAAAATATAAAAATAATCATATAATCTTATCATGATTTATTTTTTTCAATAATATCCTATCGTAGACACTGAACTTGGGTTGAAGTAAAAGGATTTGTTGGTCAGACAAAAGCTTGATAAGAGCAACTATAAGTTGATTAGAAGATGAGATATAAGAGACATGTAGCTCATCGTTTTGAGTTTTATTAAAATCAATAGCTATATGCTTCATCCGAAAATGAAATATAATATTAGTACATAGAATGTTGCCTCGATATTATCATAATATATAGATGGAGGATTACAACATATGACAAATGGTTATATAGCAATGATTGAATCTAACAAAGTTCAATAGTAATAGTAGAATCAATCGCTCAATATTCAATCTCTATATAACATCTTGCAATAGAGTGTTATTTATTGGAACTCCAAAAGAGATTGTGAC
Source organism: Ensete glaucum (assembly GCA_021527575.1). NCBI lineage: Eukaryota > Viridiplantae > Streptophyta > Magnoliopsida > Zingiberales > Musaceae > Ensete > Ensete glaucum. The sequence continues at coordinate 44,624,213 of CM038552.1, forward strand.
CAAGAAATATGGTATAAGCACTAATAGATATCATGTCATCCTTATCTAATTTAACATTCAAAAATAAATGAAGCAACAGAGGAGAGTTCTTTGAGTGAAATAATTTATGATTAATAGTATCCTTTTTAAGTATTAGATAAAGCATTTAACGACTATCCAATAATTGAAAACAGGCGTAAGTATAAATTGAGATAATTTATTCATTACATATCTAATGTTCGAATAATTGAATACCAAGTATTATAGACTGTCAACAAATTGATGATACTCGATGACATCATTGAGATTAGCACTATCATATAAGGTAAGAGGAACACTCGTAGAAATTGGTATAAAAATATTGGCTTCAAGCATTTTGGTGCAATCAAGAAGTCATAAATACATTTTTATTGAGAAATAAATAGACCATTTGTCGTATGGATAAATTGAACACCATAAAAATAGCTAAGGGACCAAAGATCTTTGATATAAAAATTATTTCAAAACTATTAAATAAACTAACTAATTATTACTAGTTTCTTACTAATAATAATTAAACTATCCACGTAAATTAGTAAAAATATAATTATGCACTCATGAGAATAAATAAATAATGAATCATCAAATTGAGAATTATAGAATCTAACTCAGACTAGATGTGTTTAAAATTTATGATATTAAGCATGAAGGACTTGCTTGAGACCATAAAGAGATTTGTATAACTTACAAACATGTTGAGGAAGATTGTAATCAATAAAGCATAGAAGTTTCGTCATAACTATATGTTAGAAAATATAATCATAAAGAAATATATTATTCACATCCAACTATTAAACTCTCCAATTGTTAAACATAAATAATACATAAGGTAGACATAAATAATATGAATTATTGTTGGCTTCACAACCTAGACATTAATGAAATTCCTTTGCAGTCAATTTTGCTTTATACTTACTAATGGACCTCTCATGATTTTTTTTGATACAAAAAAAAAATTTATATCCTACAAGATTTTGAGTTAGATGGGATGAGACTAACCTACACGTCATAAAGTATTATATTCGTTAAACATTTTTGTTCTCCATTCACAAATAACATTGTTTTATAAAATAAAAATATTTATATTTTTTTGGATCTAGCAATCATCAAATGAATTCATATATGGTCAACATCTCTAGGACATGTTGGACAAAAAGAATTTAAAATAAAATATATTGAAACCGAAATCTTGTTCTCATGAGCTAACTAGACGAGTGAGATAACCTATTGTTCATCATTCACCATTGAGGAAGGACCTAGTAGATTTTGAGTGTATAAAATATTTGGATCAATTGGTGGGGTTAATGTTTCATCTCATTAATTTGGGAGACCCAATCATAAAGTTTTTGGAAATTAGTCTTGGTAAAAGAGAGTCAAGCAATTTATAAGAAAAAATAAATTTAATAAAACCAATATGGTGAAATATTTTTTTTTGGTTGATAAATTAAAACATTTAAAGGCACTTTGATTAGTAGAATATTCAAGAAAAACATATAGTTTTGATCGGGCTTTCAGTTTATTATGGATGTAATTTTTTAATCATGGATAACATAGATATCTAAAAACACATAATTTATGATAGTTCGGAGTAGATCCAAATAATTTTTTCAAATGATGAAACAATCTCAAGAATTGAAGTGGGTATGCAATTTATAAGATAAATTGGTGCGATAAATACATGAGACGAAAATTGAAGAGATAAGTAATCTTGAATAAAAAGTGTAATAAAGTGAGAAATAATATGAGATAAGCGGCTAGTTGAAGATGTATTATCAGTCATATAAAAAAAAATGGAGAAGAAAAGTCCCAAAACAGCTTACAACAAAAAGAGACTTGCTAGAGCATAAAGCTCTCATACATCAAAGAAATGACTAGCTTAAATTTTTATTGATATTGGGTATGAATTTATATACACAAATAGAGATTATAAAATATAATAATTACATGATTTTCTCAGTCAATAATAAATATAAAATAAAATTTTCACCTAAATCATTTCATAATATAAGAGATCATGTTGAAATTATGATCCTCTTTATTCAATGGAATCATGATAATATATTATCATAATTTTTATGATTTAGAATCATGATAAGATATTATCAAAATATCAAAAGTATGATAATATTATCATGATTTATCTTTCTTAATAATGTCCTTCTTAATATGTATTTGGGTATGTTTACAACTAACTGGTCGAGGGCTTGAAACCATGTTCATCAGCTTCATATGCTCATTATTCTATCATTTATTTTTGTATTATCAATCTCATACATACATTCATAATTTTCTTTTCATGATCCATTTGTATTTGTTTCTCTCATTATTTTCATAACAAAAATGGTTTAGTAGTTTTGTGTTAAAAATATAGAAAAGAATTGACGAGAAAGAATAAGTTCGTGGTTCCATGAGATGATGAGAAAGAATGAATCCGAGAATTTTGATTCATCTAGCAAATTTAGTAGTTTTATGTACAAAATTAACAGAACACGTTGAATAAGATATGGAGCCAAAATAATTGAGGTCATATTAGTCTTGCATACCTTTGTTGAAGAGGAAATGGTCCAAATAATAACTAGCATGATGTACGTGATAATATCATGCATTTTTCTTTGGTAAATGCAAAATATTGTACACCAGAATTCTATAGACGTGGATTCTGGGGAGACTGAAACCTTACTTCTATATTTAGAGACTACTAGCAAAATTTTTATTTTCGAAATTTTGAATAAAATACAAATATTTTGACAATACGAATGAAAAAAAAGAAGCAATTCTTTTTTTGGACCAAATATCTTATTTCTAAATTAAAAAATCAAATTTTAATAAACATATAATCAAATACTAGATTTACAAAAAAAAAAAATCAAAATATCTATATCAACCTCTTTCATGATTGATCTCTCCCTACCTATTGAAAATAATTCAAGCCAAATCATGCATTCATAAACAACAACAACAACAATAACAATTATTATTATTATTACTATTATTATGTTTAGATAACTACAAAATATTGTAATTATAAGAGGTAAAATAATTAATATTAATGGTAAAAAAGATATAAAGAAAGACTAAAATTCTTATAAACAAAGCTTAACTGGATCTATGATTTCTTTTTATAGATTCCAAGTGACAAGAGATTCATGTAGTTAATCTCAATTAGTTAGGACTTATGACTTTATAGTTATTATTATTATTATTATTATTATTATTATTATTATTATTATTATTAGTTTTTAATAAAAATTCTTTAAAAAATCTAAAGATTTTACTTTTTTTAGCCTTCCTTTTTGGTTATTCGTGACGTTACTCCTTATTTTCTAAAAATGAGATTATTCTTACCCTTCACCCCTTATCCTTCGATTCTGTCACATCTTGTTACCTCTGTCTTTTATCCATCACTATCATTTTAGCACTCAAGGTGGGTAGTCTCTCAAGAGAGTGACCAGCACTAATGAGGGATTCGACAATAATTGCTAACAAGAAGAAGATGAGAAGGGGGTGAGCTATCAAGGGTCACAAAGTGACCATGGAGTGGCTATATGCAATGGAGATTTAGAGCCCAACCAAGAAGTGTTGTGTGTGACTTGGCACCTTCAATATCATTGCTTGTCGGTTCCATAGCCTCAGGGGTAACACCAACTTTCTTTACACACTCCCTTTAGGTGGCGATGTGACACGATGTCCTCCAACCCATTTTCAATACTATCAAGTCTTCCATCCTACCCAAAAGATCTTCCCAAGAGCCTATTTACCTTATCATCAAGATGGATAAGGGGTGGAGGTGGTGGGCTAAAGGTGTGGCGACGGGGGCGTGATGACAATCGCGAATGAGGGGTGGAGGTGATGGGACGAAGGCATGGTGACGAGGGCACAATAACACTCATAGACGAGAGATAGAGGTGATGTGATAAAAATGACATATCGATAGGGTAGAGGCCAAGGGTGATTTATCTTTTAGAAAATAAAAAATAAGGAGCTTTGTGCTATAGGAATAAGGAAAAAACAAAAAAAAAAACACTATCAGGGGAAAAAAAAGGGTAAATTTTGAGAGATTTTTTAAAAAATTGCCTTTTTTTTTCCTTTTATTTTATTAATTTCAGCAGCATTTTTCAAATGCTGTCACCTTCGCTAAGAGCACAGCAGTCTTCTGCATCACATCCTACTCGCCTCAAATTGCGTCTCTTAGCAGCCACACAATAATACAATTAATTTAATATTAATAATAAATCTTGACGTAGTGTTCCATTGCATCTGAAAGAGAAACAAAATGACTTTTGCACCCTCATCTCTGTCCTCACTTTTCAGCGACCGACCGCGACCCTTGGATCCATGGAACCAAAGTCACTCGCTGCAGTGGGCGTAAAGGAGGGCGTCGACCTCCGTAGCCCCCATCAGAGCACTCACCAGCTGATCTCTCTGCAACCGCGCCTCCAAAACCTGCTCATGCACCGCTCTCAGTTGGCCCTGCAGCTCCTCCACGCACCTCTGCAGGCACAGAACGATTCCGGCGCATCCATACACGGGGTCTTGCAGCCTTGCATGGGCTTCGTACACCATGCTCTCGATTGCGTCTTCCCTCATCCCTTCCTTCACCACCTGCACCGCCATGGCCATCATCACCGTGCTGCCTAGCAGAAGACAAACAAGTAGGGGACACGTACTCGGAGCATCTTGACGACGTTGCTGGCTCCGAACACCTTGTGCACGCTGGCGAACTTGTCGGACTCGTCGGCCGGAAAGTACGGCGCAAGCAGGCATCCGTGGTCGCACTTCCGGTGCAGCGTTCGACAAGCAGCGCAGGGAAGATCCAGCTTCGCTCGTACCATCACCACCTTCTGCTCCATGTTCCACGAAACGCTAGCTGCCTTTCTGCCATGGTCAATATATATAAGCTTTGATCGTGTCGATGCTCACGTTTAGCACCGTTGACGCTAGAATTGAGCTGAGAAAAGTTGGGGCATTGTGGTGGACCAGTGGAGAGAAAAAAGAGTGGCCACTTGAAGGGGAGGGAGTTCATCTCCATTCTTTGACGGTCACTCCAAACCTAAGTATCAGACATCTCTCTAGGTTTTATTAATCACTTGGGATTATGCGAGCTTTGTTAGGCAGCCTCTACGCATTGATAACTATAACTACGTACGTGGCTTCCAACCTACAGTACTAGTAGAAATAGATTAGGAATGTGTGAAGGCTTCAGATGATTGATGAGACCGAGTTGGGCACTTGTCATTTGGGTAAGAGTGTTTTCTGGTATCAGTTTTGTCGGGCAGCTTCAACTTTCAAGGATGGAAGTCTATGCTGAGTGCAGAGACATCTCTTTCGTGTTGGTGAAGAGAGTTGCTATCTTCTTTCGGATCACAGGCGATGATTGTTCCTCATGACTCGGTCAACAACACATGCTGAATCATCTAAGCATGGCGACATCAGTGTCACTCCTTATCTGCCACTGATGAATCAATCTGCAGCTTTTTGTATGTGAACTTGCATCAGATGAGCAGAAACAACAAAGACAGACAGACTTTAGTCTAGAAGTGATGCTCTTTTTTTTTTTTATCAATATGGTTTCTAGAAATTTCACGTGTAGCAGTCTAATTTATCTCCTTTTACAAAAAAAAAAAAACCTTTTGTTTCCCTTATTTTTCCATAATAATTTGAAGAGCATAGAAAATAAGTCTTCATAGAAGAAATATTTTTATTCAATCAAAACTCGACACATGACATAGATCGTGCCACATCATCTTGAACTAAAGGATACCATGATTTCTATGCATAAAATATTCACCACTGATCATGAGGCTCCAATGATTTTTTATCTGCCTAATTTGATAACAAATCAATTATCCACTTTTTTTCTTCATTTTTTCTCTTTTTTCTATGAGTTGGTCGAGCTTGACTTGGGTTTATATGATTACAGACATTGAGTTGTCATGTTTTAAGTATTACTAAGAAAACATTGTAACATAGTAAAAAAACACTATAACATAGTTTTTTTTTTTTTTACACAAATTGAAAACAATTGTAAAGTAGTGTAAAACCACAGTGATATTATTGAAAAAACTATAACATCATGAAAAATATTAAAATTAGATCAATTCATCCCATAAACCAGTTCATAACAAAAAAAAATGGATAGATGGCTAAGGATATTTATTATAGGTATTAGGCAATAAAAAGGGTGTTGCTATAGAATTCTGAAAAAGGAGGTCACTTATTGAAAAATATATATTTTTTTAAAACTCATCCTATATATATATATATATATATAGTAGACATTTTATTAAAGAATAGAGAATTGGCCCAATAAAAATGATGAGGATGGTTTAGAAATTAGAATAATTATCTGAAGTAGATATTTACTTCAAAAGCCCACTAAATACAACCCAAGCCCATATTACAAGAAGAAGAAGGCCCAGTAAGCCACCTATTGGGCCACAGGCCGTCTCTTCCTTCTTGTCCTTCTCGGGGTCACTTCTCATCCGCACTCGCCTGTCGAACACTGGTGGGCATGGCCTTGGCGGCGCACCACCTTATCCGATGCCCTCCCTTGGTGACGGTGGCGCCGGCACTGGTGAGGTCGAAAAGGAGGCGTCTTTTCTCCTGACTACCTCCCTAATCTTCTTTCTCTTGTTTCGTGTCTACCGCAGAGGACGGAGAGGCTTCCCCGTCTTTGCTCGATCCGCGGCGCCTCCGACAAATCTCAGGTTCCTCCGATCCCTCTGCGTTGCTCTCATCTTGATTGGACCTGCAGAAAGATCCTTTCTTTGTGTTCTAGTATCAGGATTCCGGGGAAGGTGGGAACCGAAGGCGGATTTGGCGGCGCCGCAGACTGGTACGACCATCGGATTGGCTTTAATTCTTATTTCTCTGATAGATTTGCAATATTTAATTTCTCATTTCAAGATTAGCATTTGTTTGTACAGATTTGAGCTGCAAAGATTGATGCTTTAATTCTTAAGAATTATTGTCTTTGGTTTAGTACAAGCGACTCCGTTAGGGTTGGTGAAATGTGGGGTATAAGGTACAAGATTAAGAAGAGCACGCTGGAGATTGTTGGAGCTGATAGTATTCTGCTTACGAGAATTGTCAGTGGTTTTTCGCTCTGAAGATGTTTAGTAAAATCTAGAAATAGGAAAGCAAACAGAGTATTAGACGCTTTAGAGCTTTTCAGGGCATTACATCATCTATTATGTCTTCTGAATTATAGAAGAAGCCTCTCTGGGAACTGCATTAGTGGGGAATTGGACCATCCTTTTTTGTTTATTTTTTTTTCTTTTACTTCTTTCACTTTCTTTTGCAATTCTGTGCATAAAATAAACAAACTGTGAGTAAATACAGCGCTACATTCTCCATTCAATCGTGTATCTCGATTTCATTGCTTGAGATTAGGTTGCGATCTATAAGTAGAACTTCGTTCGTGCAAATTGTTGATATTATCTTAATAACGCACCTCTTCTTGCATAAGTTTTTGCTCAAACTTTTAGCTAGTAAGAATGTTGATGATTGCTTGCAAGATCATGAAAGCGGTCCTTCTTTCACGACTCACTATATGTCAAACAAAATGATGAAGTTCTTGTCATGATTTTTTTTTTGCCTTTTTAAGGGTTTTGGATAGAGATCAATAAATACCTTGAAGCAGGACACCACCAAGTACATGTAGGTGATATGTTCAATCATTTTTTTAACTGATTGGATTCATTCTCTATGTCGTTAGGAGTGTATGGGAAGTCTATGCACTGTATGTTATTGACTCTGGTTATGGACTCGATGCACTGTATGCTAGATTCTTTCCCAACTGCATCTTGATTGCACCATCATATCCTACATTTGCAATAGCATTTATCTTATTTATGTTTGTGTGGATTAATCATGAGGGTCGAGTCTGGTCATGTAGCATTTCTTTGGTATTGATGATTAATTTCTCAATCGTTAATATCATCAGTTACGAATAAATTATTTCTTCTTCCATAATTTGGTGTTCTTTAGATGCTTCCTTTTGGTTCCTTGTAAATCACGTCAATCTTTTGAGCAGTAATTATAGCGAGGATCAAGTTCCCGTTATCATTCTTCAACCATATTGTGCAGTTTGAATGATGAAATATGTGCAGCATTCTATCAATGGACATGGCACTTACAACTAAGCTAAAAGCGTGCATGTGTTTGCTGCTTTCAGACAAAGAACGATGACAAGTTGCGCTACAAGATGGATAGGATCCCTTTCCTGGAAGAACAGGTGAGAAAGATCAGAGAAAATGGGAAGATAATGTCTATGGACATTGAGAAGCTGATGCTTTCGGAGGAGAACAGGTTTGATTTTGTTAACGAGGTGGCTGCAGAGGCAAATTCCTACATCGAGGCGAATCGGGATGAGTACGGATTCAAGAAGGCCATACTACATGTGCTCAGCAACCGTATGAATGAAGCCGGATTTGAACGCTCGGAGGCGTACATGGAAGAGGACCCCTTCAGGCCCGGCCCCTCCTATTTAAAAGAACTCGACACCTAGCTTGTTTTTGCTGCTTATTATCATTAATCTCGTAGTAGTATGTGTGCCTTGTCTACATTCTTATGTTTGCTGAACATTTTGTTTCCCAACTGTTTAGTACTTATGTTAGAAGAAGAAAAGCAAGATTCTACCTGAGGAGTTGACCTTTTGGGTGATTGTGTTGATGATGAAGCTAGACTTATGAGGATCATTTGGAATTAATAGTGAGTTAGTAAAGAGGTTACACTACTAATCAGATTGTCCTAATTATTTGGAGGCAGCTATATGGACATTTTGATGGGGTTCAGTTATATAGAAAACATCTTTAGTTATATTATAAGTATTTAATTTTTTGTTTATAATTTGTTTTTACTCTTTCTCTCTTCCTATTAATAATGGTAATAAATATCTCTCCTACTATCATAAACAATTCTTTCTTATGTTATGTACTATCAAAAATATATTTAATTATTCATGAAAATATTTATTTTCTTATAATTTCGTACTTGCATATGGCTCGGTCAACCCAGGTTGGATCTTGGATTCATCATTAGTTTGCTGTTGTTAGTTTATTAATCATCTTTGATCCATCTTGACTATTATCAACTTTTATTTACTTTTTGACACAAGTTGAATATTTTTGCTACAGAACAAATTCTATTTTTACATAAATATATGGATTACTTATTATTCATATATTTTTTATCAAAAATGCAGTTCCATTTAGACGTGAATTATACAGAGCTCCAACTACGGAATACACTTGTGATTCATCTGCCAAAGCCAATTCTTGTTCCCGCAACAAAGAAAGGCAACAAAACCCAAAAGGAACACATCAAGATACGATTGAAGTCAATTTCCGGTTCTTCAAATATTTTTTTTTTATCATCGTTTATAGTGTCATTCTCTTTGATCAGCAACCAATATATCTATCTATATATCGATAAATTAGTACATGATCAGTGACTGTACATTGATAAATCACTCGCTGTTCTTGTCCAAAGAGATCGATGGGGTGATAGAATAACTTGGAACTGCAGCTCTGAGATGAAATGTGAGCAAGTCAGATATCAGCATCATCAGTTTCATCATCATCCCAGTCCAACTTGAACGAATTCGCAGACGCTATCAACTCTGTGAGCCCAGTTAAATCCTCCAGGTAGGTTGGGTGGTCAATGGCTTGCAATATGAACTCCATTCCTCGTCTCCTGAATTCCAACACCACCTACAACAAGCAAACAGCACAGACGTCTGTGAGAAATAAACAGCTATAGATATCCATCCGTGTACCATCACAAACATAAGCTTTTTTTGCTTTCATCGGCTAGAATTCCATAAACCTCATTTTATCTAGTGTAAATTAGTTATTCACTTTTTGCAGTGCAAAGGAGGATCAGCACAAACATATCTTCCTGGTTGACCAATTGTTCAACAGAGGAGAACCAAAGCAGAAAACTCTAATGATTTAGAAAGACTGGACCAGTAAGAACAAGCACATTTTGAGCACAAGGAAAATTAAGGGGTGGGAAATGACTCACAGTAGTGGAACAGGCTGTGCAGCTGTTGGATGCATGACCAATGAGTGTCACTTGAGAGTATTGAGGAAGTAAGCCTCGGATCTGATGCGGCAAAATACCAAAAGGTTGCTCACTGGAGCTCATAATGGAGTTGGCAATCTCACCTGGAGCATGTATCCTGGAACGAAGCAATTGTACCATCCACAAGTCATTCTAAGAACCAGTAAAACGCTGCAAGTAAATTCTAGGTGCATGACTTATGTCCCATTACTGTGGAAACCAATTGGTAGTGGAGAAACGTACCCATTTGGATGATGCAGAAGTCCCACCAAGAGTTCCACTGCTAGAGCAGATGCTATGGGTGCAAGCCCAGGACGTGTGACAGTGCATTGCTGATCTAAAGTGCGATTAGACGTCGACTGCATAATGAGCAATGAATCAAACAAGGAAAACCGTACCATGATTGAGATCACTGTGACAAGAAAGATCTAACAATGAGCATCGTTAGAGAAGCCACTAGGGTGAGTTACATCGATAGGAGCAACTACATCGCCACAGAAGTAACATCCTAAGCGCTGCCCTCCATTCCCATCCACTGTAGATAAGCTGTTTGTCTGATCTGATACATAGAGTGGACCAGCTCCATGACGCATAACCAAGTAACTGTCGAAGCCCAAAGCTGCAGTGATAGCAATCTGTAGGACACCGAATAGAAACTTACTTAACATTGATATCGTCTCATCAGAACGAAGCAGTCGATCTAGTAATCAGCAAAGCTAACCAGGATGAAATATAGTTGCGAAAAAAATATCCTCAAGGTCAGAACACACACAGGTATATTGAATATTAGCGATTTCTTTCAAAAATCTATAAACTCTCACAAGTTGCAATGATATTTTCATTAATTCTCCTACCTCCTTCCTCTACATACTTTTAGGTATGAACAGAATCATCTTAATTGTTCACCACAGATAATGAAAGATATATTTTCAGCTACCCCAAAAGTCAGTTCCAATCATAACTTGCTAATAGATGGCAAAATATTCAAGGACATGGTCATAATTCTATTTGGCATTTCTACCTCATCAGGGGACTATCTTAGCATCCTTGCCACCAATATTTTCATTTATATATCGTTCTCTACCTTCGTCAACAATAGAATGCCTACAATGAGGATGGCTAAATTAAAAGAATATGTTCTATAATATCGAGACACAGAGACGCAGAAAAACAAATATAACATAACATCAGGATAGCAGTCATTAAAAAGCTATTGAGAGACATCAAAAATCCCAAAAATATCAATAAAAAGAGCAAGCCTTATTGTTAAACACTTCTAGCTGCTACACTATCATTAGAACCAATCAGACAACTTTTCTGGTCATTAGGAAAAACAAACCCACTTTGTTCTCACTTGCACAAAGCAGTGCAGGAAGCCATCTGCTTTCTCTTGTATCAGTCAGCAAAAATGTCACATCATGGGAAGCAATCAGGTCCCTTAGTCGCTCACAATCTTCAAGCACACGAGCTACTTCATTGGTAGGCACAGGATGTCCTGGCATTGGTATTGAAAGCGTTACACCCTCTGCCTCCTGCAAATATGAAATAGTCAGCTGGTACATTGATATTAATTCGCTTTATCCAGATAGCACAAACAAAGGAGCAATAAAAACCCACCACAGCTGGAAATATTCGCTTTAGAGTTCTAGCTGCTGCAACAGCTTTTAAGCTGCCACCATCAAGGCAATCATCTAATGTATATAAAGACTGTCTGACAGGATTAGACATAGCTACTAGGCCACTATCTAGTAGTGTTATCTTCCGCACACCCCAGGCCTGTTAATGAACCTAACAACATTAAGTATACAGAAAAACAATGAAATACAATTAAAAAGCATGGACAAGCTACTGACCATAAGCATACGAGCAACCTGACATCCAAGGGTACCAGCACCCAGTAGCAGACATCTAACACTGGACAAGGTACCTAAATCTAATGATGGTAATGTACGCCATCTCATTAACTTTAAGTTCAAATCTGCAGCAGATACAGCCAACCTGCAGGTATGAAAGAAATTTGAGCATCCTTGCTTCATAATAGTGTCTCTTTCTCTCGCTGGGATTCCAGATAATGCGCCTTATGAAGAAATACCTCTCTGGATTCATGGATTCTGCAAGGTTTATGCTCTTGGGTTTTGGCTCCCATCCTACAGCTTTAGGAACACACTGTGGGTCTCTACAGTCTACAAGAAAAACAAATGTTGAGGCAACTCAGGCCACAGGGTAGGCAGGGTATATGTTAGAATGATGATCTTAAATGATTGAAAAGAAAGCAGCAGCTATCCATCATTTGTTCCTCTACCTTTTGATGAAGAGATCACAGCTTCACCAACAAGGGATAAGCCCAAATCAGCAAAACCACGGTTCTCACGGTAGCACAAAAACTGGATCTTCCCATACTGACATCTCAAACTAATGTATGCAAGATAGTTACGAAGAGGCCATCCAGGATTATCTAGACGACAGCTTGGATCATAAAAACCGAACAACAACTGTACCAACACAAAGTCCAACAGTGTCAAGTTAGACAATGCTTCATGTTCGGATATTAGCTGAGAAATAAATTTAAAACAAGACGAGATGCACTCTATCATGAGAACATGTCCGCTATAAGCAGCACAAGGTAACCATCGACAACAGTTACAAAACGTAGTTCTACTGAAAATCTAGATAAGAGTCAAAATTAGATGACCTTCCCACTGAACATACCTTTTGACCATCATCTTGGCAGGTTTTCCAATCCTTCAACTGTCTAATAGTGGCACGTGAATTTGATGCTATGCTGACTAAGAAGTATAACACACCTGTACGGCGCATGGAAGAATGACATATCAGCATAACAGATTAATTCATATGTACCTTATACAATGAGATAGATAAACTTAACACTCATGTCAGATAATATCCAGAAACTGAACCTGTCGTCAAGCTTGAATTGCGCCATTCATTCAGTGCTGCTGACAAGGATTGAGCCTATAGTACCAAAACCATAGATCAGGTAATGTTAACTTGTCAAGCCTTTTTTGCAATATGTCAAAAGACCCTTATTTGTGTACTGCAGTACCTCTCCCTGATTAAACACCTCTCTAGCCGGTCGAAGATTGAGTACCACTGCAGGAGGACCAACAACCAAAGCAGGGAATGCCAACCAGTGAACAAAGTTCCATTTCTTCAGATCGGCAAATGAGATGATAAAGAATCTTGAAAGCACTGCACTATCCTCCTCTACCTTTCCAGAATGGATGTCATCCAATATCTAGTAACAGAAAATACAAAGGTCAGAAAGTGAGACACAAGAAATGCATTCTTTTCCTAGATTTTCTATTTTCATAGTTCGTCAATGCAAAAAGATTCATATGAAGCAGTTACATATAAGAACCAAATAGAGCAATAATTCACTTCCAAGTCCTAATAAGAAGACAAAGATATTCAGCGTATAGATATTATGGAGGAAGAGCACCTTTTTTGCTTCCTTTTTCAGCAGGGAATCTCTATCAAGGGCCTTGAAGCTCTCAAATGTGTTCATGTTGTAAAGAGTTCCAGGAACAGGGCACCTATTCCGATTACCATGAGCCCTTTCGAGTGAAAACTGTAGCTCTTTGAAGTCAGATGGCAATGACTCAGCAAGAAGAGTCAGGCGGTTTGAAACCTTGGGATGCGAACAAGGTGCATAGAAACCTGTCAAAGAGAGCATCATTGAAAAATGTAAGTACTACTTTTCATCTAACATTTTTCACCATTCAAAATAAAATTGGACAAAATTTAAAACTTTGACTTGTTCTGATAGTCAAAAGGAGATAGGCTGTTGCAAGTGCACTATAAGAGAGAGATGAACTACATGATTTCTTAGTATTTATTACATATAACATACTAACTCATCTTAATCCTCGTCGTAAACATATATTTCTTTCACATCAAGTTGATCGCTGGGGTCAAGTTAAATTCACTTTGATTCTTGCAGAAGAGCGCACAGTGTTATGCCTCTTCCGCATACGAAAGAACTCAATTGCCTAAGAAATATGCAAAATATAAAATCTATCAAGAAAGGACTGCTAAGAATTACTAAATGCATGCAATATATCACCAACATCTATAATACACGAAAACGGACCCGCGGTCGGATCATAAACAGTCTAGGGTTCGTCAACGCGGGCAATTTACTCGGATCGACAGACGGAAAAAGACAGTGAGAAGAAGGAAGGAAGAAGAGGCGTGCCGGTGAGAGGGACTGGGGATTGGTCGAGGCCAAGGGAGTCGAGCTTGAGGGAAGAGAGGCGATGCCAGAAGCCCTCGTCCACCAAGCTCTGGAACGGATCGAACAGGGGAATTCGCCCCGACCCTTTGTCGGATGACGAGGAGGAGGCCGACACCACCGATGACGAAGAAGACGAAGAAGCCATTGCTCCCCTCTCCCCCCCCAATCGACCCGCGATCTCGTTCCCTACTCTCCCCTCCCCCGCTCTGTAGTCTTCCACGCCAGCGTATTATTTGTTGTAAACGGAACACAAGCCTCGTAGAAAAAGGAATCAAAAAATACTTTTTCTACCGACATTAAATTTACTCACTTCAAATACCTTGATCTCATTACAGGGGCCTGTTGGGCTCCACATGTTATCGCACTCACTCATCACACGAGAAGACGATACGGTAAAAGCTAATCAACCGTTGGATAGAAAAATGGAACAGGTCTTTGAGATTCGTGGGAACACCGAAAGGAGGATCAACCCAAACATGATTTGCTCGTGTAACAAAGCATCGAAGGATGATGGACTGTGATATAGGAAGGCGATGTGGCTGTATCAACTACACGATTCCAAAGATATCTTTAGCCCATTCAACTTATCGAAAGAATTGGGACAATTGGTACGATGTAAGTAAGCTGTCTTCGATCTCAACAGGAACTGATGCCATACCACCACCAAGTTTCGGACGAATCGGAGGAGAAAACCCAGGTGAGAAGGCATCGGAACAGAGAACAAACAACTGGTGGGCAGCTTGCGTGCTCGTATACATGTAGCTCAGTCTAACACAGACACCAGCGCCATCTAAAGAAAGCTTGCCTCCTCTTTCGAGTCTCCCCCTGCTCGAGTGAAGTGCCCAAAGCTTCACAGGTTTTGCCAACCGTGTGTGCGGTCGGAGAGACATAGCACCCAACCAAAGCGGCAGCGACGAGAACCACCGCTGGCGCACGAAAGGCTCGAGAATTGAGCTGCTACAGGCGTCAGACATGCCGATCTGTGACACCGACCTTCCAATTCCAAAAAGTCCCGAGATCTGTGTTCTCCTTCGAAGAAGATGGATCGTCTTCGTCTCCGGCACATCCACCTTCGCCTCCTCGCTCGCTAACATAAGACAGCAGCAACTGCAGGAAGCTCCTCCTCCCGGTTATGGAAAGCACAACACTTAGGTTGAAGACAATCCATCACCTCTGCCTATCTCTGTCCACCATGATTGCCCCTGTGAAAGCTACTGTGCGAGATACGGGCCTGTCATGCTAATTGCACCAAGAAACAAGTGAAGCAACCATCATCGTCGTCATCAGTTGCAGTGGGAAAACAAAGAACACGATGCACCTTCCAAAATGGGATCAATGTCGTGTAGGGGGAAAACCAGTTGTTCCACGCCCCAAATCGAACTATCAAAGAATGTTAAACACTGGCCTCTCTGCAACAAATCTCCCATAAGAATCAAGGAAGGAAGCATGAAATCTGCTGCCTACTTCCTCGGATCAACAGCTACCGCAGGCAAACAAACAGATGATGGACCGAGGAAGACGAGCACAACAGGTGGAATCCATCTCTTCCCCGACATAGGCAATATAAGAGAAGGAAAACAAAATTTATTAATTTTCTTTTTTTTAAAGAAATAAAGCTACTAAAATTTCTGTGTCTCGTGCAATGCAGTAACAAGTATCGGTGCTCTCCGCCACTGCATCAACAACAGATGGGAGTGCTGCAGCAGTCATGGCACGATGCTCTCCAATTATTGCATATATCACC
This sequence comes from Ensete glaucum, assembly GCA_021527575.1. NCBI lineage: Eukaryota > Viridiplantae > Streptophyta > Magnoliopsida > Zingiberales > Musaceae > Ensete > Ensete glaucum. The sequence continues at coordinate 44,640,295 of CM038552.1, forward strand.
TGCATCATCGTCTCCTCCGTGATGGCGAACGAGACGCCAAATTGGACCGTGCACAATTTGTAGCTAAGCGAAACGATAAGATAGAAGCCATCGCCCGCTTCCGGTGGGAATCCAACTCCGTCCTCCCACGAAATCCCTTTTTTTATATAAACCAACCCAAAAACTTTGTACCGAAAAAAATAAAAATAAAAGGAAAAAAAAAGAAAAAGAGGAAAAAAATCGCCGGATCGAAAAGAGAAGAGTAGGCTTCCAGCGACGGGGGGGTGGGAAAAAAAAAAAAGAAAAAAGAAGAAATAAATTAAGAGCGAGAACTAAAAGATGGAAGGGGGAGAAAGTTGTAATATATTGAGATCTCTTCTTGGGTGGGTTGGAGTCCATTCGAAGCTTAATAGGGAGCGGAGCTTCCAATTGCGTTGAGATCTATCGCCCCCGTTCCTTGGAGCCTTAGCCAGAATTCTCCACGATCGCGGTGGGGAAATTAGGGCTTCGAGATCGATTGGGGCGGTTCTTGGGTCGGAGGCGAGGAATTCCGGTTGCGATCTCCGCGGGATTTGGTGGTGGGACGAGGGTTTTCTTGGCGCTGGGGCGATGATCATCAAGCGGAGCCAGCGGGTGCTGATGCCGACCCTGAAGCGGTGCAATGCCGAGGTCTCCGCCGGCGACGGCGACGGCGAGGGCGGCGGGAGGCGCCGGAAGAGACGGAGGGAGTCGTTCCCCCTCGAGGTGCTGGGGGACGTCGCCGCGGCGGGGTTCCCGTACGTGGCGGCGCTCGGGCTTGGGCGTTGGCCGGGTGGTGAGGACGTCACGGGCGGCGCCGCCGTGGCGTCTTCGTTGTGTAGCGAGGTCTCCTGCTGTTCCGGGGAGCTGGATAGCGAGTCGCGGAACGGGAGGAGAAGGGAGAGAGAGCGGCCCCGTGAGGCGCCGCCGCCGTCGGAATCACGGCCGCCGGTGGTCCGTACATCGAGAGGCCGCGCGCAGGTGCTGCCTGCCAGGTTCAATGATTCCGTTCTGATCGATCCGTGGAAGAAGGAGAAGCCTAAGCCGAAAGCTTTGGAGTCTGATTCTGAGGTTAAGGAACCAATGGGGCCTCAAAAAGAGAATTGTCGCAATAAGCATTCTAGATTTAGTTCGGTCATTCCCAATTCAGTTGCATTGTTCGACGAAGAAGAAAGATACCGGGCATGCAGAAATATTAGCTCCAAGAAGTATTCGCTGTCACGAAGCACTTTGACGTCTTTGCATGAGAGTTTGGAGGCAAGGGAGAAGAGATTGCTCCTGGCGTCTACTGTAGAGGACCCCTTTGGTTATCTTTATGATCGGATGTCAGTAAAAGAAAAGTTGCACAAGAAAACTTCTGAACAGCGGAAGGATTACTGTCATCTTGGGGAGTTTGCTTTTGGTGATATTGTTTGGGCTAAGCCAGGAAAGAACTATCCAGTTTGGCCTGCAATGGTAATAGATCCAATGCAACAAGCTCCGGAACACGTTGTAGACTCCTGCATCTCTGGAGCTGTCTGTCTGATGTTCTTTGGTTACTTTGGAAGTGGGAATGCTAGGGTAGTCTATTTTACTTATACATTGTCTTATCTAATTACATTTACATGGGCGTTTTTTCCATTATGATTAATCCTTTGGACGTGAGCAGGAATATGCATGGGTGAATCAGGGGAGGGTTTATCCTTTTATTGACCACATAGATAGGTCGGTATGCCATATATGATTAGAAGGGAATGCCTTGATGCTCTTAGTTTTAAACTCTTGGGCTCCATTTCAGGTTTCAGAGGCAGACAGAGTTGTATAGGTGCAAGCCTGGCGATCTGCGGACAGCCATAGAGGAGGCCTTCTTAGCAGATCATGGCTTCTTAGGGGTGCAGGTTGATGGTCTGAGCTCAAGTGAGGAACCTGCGTACCTTAGTAAGATCAAGGAAGCATCTGGTTCAAACCATGATCAAGAGTGCCAGTCAGAGATCAAGGCAAGCAAGATCCTATCAATACATAGCTCTACCATAGTTCTTATATTCATTATGTTGTAGATGCCTAGATGACTTCTTGATCATGTTGCTTTAGTTAGACCAAACCATTTTGATGAATCTGTCCTCCTTGAACTTCTTTTAACAAGTCTGTTGGGACGGACTCTGTTTACAGCCTTTCAGATCAAAACAACATTGTCGAATATGCAAGAAGATCTGGCATCATAAAGATGAGAAGAGATGGGTATGAGGTTTTATCCTATTAAAGGGAACATTCCTTTTTATCTTTTGTAACTGAGTCTACGACATTGTCTAACAATTGGCAGAGCTCTGATTATTTTTGTCCAAAGTGCAAGTCAAAGCTGAATTTTGAGTTATCAGATACCGAGAAGAATCACTCACAAGTTAGGTATGTGCCCTGTTGTTAGCGATAGCCTACATATGAGTCATGCAAGTAAGATTCACCCAAGTATAGTCTAGGGGCTAATACTGCTCGCCTTCTGAACAGACGCGATCATAACAGTGTGAAAGATACAAAACTAGTTTTTGATAAGGTGACAGTTTGGTGTTTTGACATGGAGGGGATATACTTACCAGAGCAGCATGTGTAAGCATATGTCTCTGATTTTGATTTATGATAAAACCAGAGATGGTCAAATAATGCTTTTGCTTAATATCTTCTGCATGATTATTTCTTATGCTTGTTTATAATCAGCATGCTATTATGCCTTCTTCCTTTTGTTTGTTTTTTCTTTTCTGGTGCATGGGACTGGTAAAAATTGTATGGGGAACCATGGGGAACCAAGACAACAAGGCCATATTGAAATCATCAATTAAATTAGATGGAAAAATTAAGGGTATGAAAATGACTATTTACCGTGATAATTTCAAGAACAACCCTGATTACTATGTACGATAGCAATTATAGCCTTTCCCTGAAAAATTATCCAGTCTGCAATTATTATTTGAGGTGCAAATATTGCCTATAGAACCTGTGCTGATTTGACCTTTTTTTACTGTAAGAAGTAAGAACTATCCTTAATATACCAAGGTGTTTCTCCACATGGAGAAAGATTTTTTTTCTCTCTAGAAAATTATTCTTGTCCCTAACTTATTTCATTGTGATGGTATGACAGAACTCTTTTTAGTTGGCCAGAACCATATTTTGAAGAGATTTAAAAAGAAGTTACCTTTTTTGTTTCATTGAAAAACTCAAACCAACTTTACAGTTTCTTAGAAGGGAAGTAATGATAATATGCTATGCAGAATGTAGAAAATTCTTTGCCAATGGTTTCCTTGGAATAGCTTTTGTTGGCTCATGCAGTCACTTCAATTTCCTTGGCCAAGTACTGTAAACATGGAGCATAACTAGAATATGTTGAAGAGCCATGGTATCAGGAAAACAATGAGAACTAGAATATGATGACTTTATCTCAAATTTCTGAACATTTGTGTAAAACAAGGATTGAACTGCTGCCAGCAAGGTTTTCTCCGCTGGCCAACATTTGTTGCACAACATAGTATACCTTTAAGGTATCGACACAGTATATCTATCTACACCAAAGAATCTGACATATAATTAGGCTTTTTTTTATTATGTTTAATTGGCATGGTACGAGATGGTACCTTGTTAGGATGTCTTTGGCTCCCCTTCATGCAATGAGACAACACAGTCCTTGGCCATCCACATCCTGATTTGATTGGTTACTAGCAGAGTATGTGCTACCAGTACAAGACCACATAGCATTGTGCCAACATAGGAATGCTGGCAGAACACACAGAGAACATCCACTGACAGCAAAAAGAAGCACAAAAGAAATTTCAAATTACTTTCCTCATTTGCAGCATTACATCTCTTTAGGCCTCTCCTCTTCTACTGCCCCTCATTCTCTCCATTAGAAGGGTGTAAGGTGGCATGAGACAGATCAGCAAACACTATAAACGAAATTGGGACCAAACAGAAGCAGTTAAGATTGAAAAGTTAAACATATGAAAATGCTTGGATGAGTTTGTTTTCATGAACTCAGTGCCTAATAGCTTGAAACTACAGTGTATACTTTCTCCTAGTGATCTTTATATTATGTCAAAGAAATTTCAAATTACTATCCTCATTTGCAGCATTACCTCTCTTTAGGCCTCTCCTCTTCTACTGCCCCTCATTCTCTCCATTAGAAGGGTGTAAGGTGGCATGAGACAGATCAGCAAACACTATAAACGAAATTGGGACCAAACAGAAGCAGTTAAGATTGAAAAGTTAAACATATGAAAATGCTTGGATGAGTTTGTTTTCATGAACTCAGCGCCTAATAGCTTGAAACTACAGTGTATACTTTCTACTAGTGATCTTTATATTATGCCCCTGTGCATATACTCCTGGAAGACATGTTTATATTGCACAGAAGATTAATGGTTTATTCTCTATCCTCAAATTAAGATGCTTGAAGTTGATAATATCAAAATTTTCAGACAAAACTTATGCTAACTCATTTCATAAGGATTCATGACCAGCAGAATTGATAAAGATGCTTATTTTCTCATCCTCTTCCACAATGAGGAGAATATTATATTTGCTTGTTCCAACACATTCTGTTTGTTGATACTACATTGATGCACTAGACAGTTGTTTGTTATCATATGTTGAAATGAGTTAAGAGTTTAATTTTCTCTTATTCTGGTCATTTGTATGAACTATATTGATTTAATCTATATTATTTCTTTTACATCCTTGGATAGAGTTTCATGTCGCTGTAGCTCTTGCAAGGGGAAAAAGTTTATGCTTACTGAATGGGAGCGACATACTGGCTCCAAAACTAAAAATTGGAGGTCCAGCATCAAAGTCAGAAGTACAAATATGGCATTGGGAAAATGGGTCTGTACTTCACAAAGAGCTTTTTCAGTTGTAATTCAATAGTACCAATGTTTTATTACATTTAGCATTTTGGCTTTTAGACTAAACATCTGTTGCTTAATTCTAGAAGTGTTATCACTGGCTTTAGACAAATGCTTTAGTCGATGTCACTATTGTGGTTGGATTAATGTTTTTTAAATTTAAAAAGATATATTATATAACCTTTTCTCGTGCTGGATTATTTTCATGTATTTGGCTTTTTCATTTTTGGGTAGCCTAAGATGCTTGACTTCAAGACTTTTGCTGTTGATTTGTTATTAGGAAAAGCAGCACGAGTTATCTGCATTGGACAGTACAGTAAATTAGCTTAGCAGTCAGTATGTTGGTTAAACATAAATGTTTGTTAACTTGCAGCTAGATCGTTATAATTCTAATATGGTTTCCGTGAACCATGCTAAACGGCCATCTGCAAAAGTAAGGAAACAAAAGCTACTTGCTTTCCTGCAAGGTACATCATTTTTTCTGATAATATTTCTTAATTTAAAGTACTAGACATGCACTGGCACTGTTTGTAACTAACATGCCTCTGCAAGTAGTTGGATTAATTGCTCTAACTATGAGTTCTGGATTCATTTTCTTAGAAGCATATGACCCAGTTTATGCAAAGTGGACAACAGAACGATGTGCAATCTGCAGATGGGTTGAAGATTGGGATTATAACAAAATAATTATCTGTAACAGGTAAATTAGCAATGATGATGACTTCTTTTTGAAATACTCTTTTGAAGTGTGGAGGTACTGTTTCGTGTTGCTTGGCAATCATTCTATTTAAGAAACATAAACATTGAATTGCTAAAATTAATAGTTCTACAATTATCAGATGCCAAATAGCAGTTCACCAGGAATGCTATGGAGTTAGAGGGAAACAGGACTTTACATCCTGGATTTGCCGAGCATGTGAAACACCTCAACAAAAGAGGGAATGCTGCCTTTGTCCTGTAAAAGGTATCATCTTTTTATATTACGTCTTTTGTAAGGCCAAAAATGGATGTACTGTATTTGTCATGTATCTCGTAGATTACTGGATATTTTAGTAACTTGTCACATCGTGTGTGAGGTATCTACCCGTTTGATGCTTTTGTGATGAATGTTATTTGGTGCAAATATTGTACTGATAACATATTCTATAAAAAGGTACAATGGGCATTTAATAGTAATTGTAAAAATATCATTTTGTGGAATATTGATTGTTCCAATTTTGGATTTTTTTAATCTAACTTTACCTTAGTTTGGGAAATTTTAATTTCATTCTTATATCTCTTTCAGATTTCTCGCACATCAGAATTCAGGTTTCATTGATTATATGTTTTTTTCTTAGGTGGTGCTCTCAAGCCAACAGATATTGAGACGCTATGGGTCCATGTCACTTGTGCTTGGTTTCATCCTCAAGTCTCTTTTGCCAATGATGAAACAATGGAGCCTGCTGTTGGCATATTGGACATACCATCAGATTCTTTTGTGAAGGTTAAGACATGATTTTGGATTGATCATGAGAAACATATGATGCTGTCAAAATCTATGTTAGAATCATTTTAGGCTTTTCAAGTTCTACACTATGTATCAGAATTTGATTTGAGTTTAAATTCTTTCTTGGCGTGCTTCCAGGTCTGTGTTATATGTCGTCAGATGCATGGTTCTTGTACACAATGTTACAAGTGTTCCACCTATTACCATGCTATGTGTGCATCGAGAGCAGGATATCGGATGGAGGTAGATTACTGAAAAGGATGATATTGCATAGTTGACATATTAGTGATGTGTTTAATCTTTAAATGTGTGTATCAAGGGCAATATCCGATGTTTGTCTTATTTTGTGATAATTGTTATTTAAAAATTTATAAACATTTTAAATTTTTAGAAGTGGAAGGACTCATAATGTTTAATCTTAAATATGTTATATTGCAGTTACACTGCTTGGAAAAAAATGGAAAGCAGATAACAAAGAAGGTCTCATACTGTGCTCATCACCGGTAAGATTTTACCATGTACTCATAGCTTCCTGCCATAATAACTATTTCTTTTGGTCCTTTTCATGGTTTCTGTTGAATCTAATGCATTATTATAAAGCATCACTAATGGTGCTTAGGGGTCCAATATGTGTATGTATACCTTACTGCAACTCACCTCTTCTTATTTGCATAAGACAGCTCTTTTTCTGTGTATACTGTAGAATGTTACATTCAAATCCTGACTCTGGATTAGGAATAGTAAATCTTAATTAGACAAACTCTCTGCTTTTGTCATTAAATTTGTGTCTGTGTTCTGCAGTGCTCCGAACCCAGATACTGTCTTGATTATACATACTCCTGAAGGAGTCTTTTCTTCCAAAAAGTTGCTACAAAACAATGAAAAACAGACTGGTTCAAGACTAATTAGGAAAGGCATTCTTCATGATTCAGATTTCTCTATTCAGAATTCTGAAACTCCATCTGCTGCAAGGTGTCGAATATATAGGAGGATGGCAACCAAGGTATGTTTTGGAGCAGAACCTTGTAACTATATCTGGTAAATTGATTGTAGCTGATGATTTGAATGTGTCTCTAATAATTTGTTTAATGCTGTGTCCCATCGTACAATTCTTGTCCTGTCTAATATAAAAAGGCTATGGCGTTTGGTAATTCAACTTTTTGACTATTGCACCTTTGAATAAGATTTAACAATATCATTTTTCTCACAATAAATTAATGTGCATCACCTGAAGGGCTAGCATTGATATCAAGATTCATGCAGGACAGGTATACATTATTTTTTCTGATACCTGTGTTGATCTTTTTGCTTCTGTGACAAGTTTAATTGGTCTTTATTTTAGAGAGGATGACAAAGGCAACCTACAAAATATTACCAATCAAGGAGAAAATGGTGGAAAAATAATCCTGTGCATGTCTAAGAAGAAGTAAAAATGTGCTAATGATGTGTTCACAGACTGATGTAAAATTTTGGCTAATGACATTGCATATAGTCTGTGTGCTGCTACATTCTTTCTTGGGGATAACCATTATTTATATGTTCTTCAGTGTTAGTTGGTAATATATCTACCTGACAAAGATATAGTTTCTTGCCATCATGTTCTTGGATTCGTTAGAACCCAGTAATATAGTCCTGTGTCAGTTTGTAATCGCCTTTTCTGTTACTTTAGAGGAAACAAGAAGAGGCCATTGCTCACAGATTGATGGGGCCTTCTCATCATTCTCTGGATGTGGTTCAAAATTTGAATGCACCAAGGGTAATTCTCTTGATCTTCTTATGCAATACATCGTGATTGCCCTTCTGGATTACAGTTGTGTACTTCCGGTAGATTGGAAACTTATGATGGACCTTTTTCTCCATGCAGGAAGAGAAGGATCCAGAGTTGTTCTCTACATTCAGGGAACGGCTTTACCATTTGCAGGTAAGTGTGATACCAACTCACTCATATACCTATGTTCTGGTCATGACATCCTCATCAGCTCTTTATATACTCATGTTTCCAGTCAACAGAAAAAAGTAGAGTTTGTTTTGGTAGATCTGGAATACATGGATGGGGTCTCTTTGCTCTGAGGAACATTCAAGAAGGAGAAATGGTAGGCAGGCATACTTTTCTGCGCCATACTATTTTTGAGGTCTTGTTAGAAGTAGCAGCTGATTCATCATTGAATTCTTAGGTTTTGTATGCCTGATGTACATTTGAGTGGCTGGTTAGTCAAATTAATAAGTTAATGACTTCATGGTATTTGGCTTCTCATACCTCACTATCTGATCACCATGCTTATCTACTTGGATGCTTGGTAACCACAAACTAAAATAAACCAGTTATCTCATTGTCGAAGATTGTGCGATACATTCCCTGGGTGCTGCAGTCCTAAGTATTGAGACATTCTGTATTATGCACTTTTTTTACATGTGAGTATTTTGGCTTCAGTTGGAGAAGTGACTGATCCAGAGTCTACTTCATAACTGCCTTGGCAATATTTAATCCATGCTCATTTATATTTTCTTTAGTGTCTCCAGTCTTATGGTATAGATAGTAGACAAATATGGTGTCTTTGCTGTATACACACCTCATCATACTATGCCAGCAAGGTACTGGTTCGAGTATGGGTGCTAGTGTCATATGAAAGCTGTGCTCATATGAAGAGTCAAGCATCACAAACATCACACGTATTATGCTCATATTTTCCAGCAAGGGCACATTAAGTGGCCTTGCAATCCTTGCGTTATAGTGTTATCCTTTTTCTTAAATTGATATGCATGCATATACAACATACACATGCCTGAATGAATATTTCTTGTGCATTATTTAAGTGTACTTACATTGTATTATCAAATTCTTGTGAATATTGTCAAATTCTATTAGCAGCTGCAATCTGCCAATTTTACTATTTGGTCGAAAGGTGGGCAGTGAAAATCGAACGATTTCTATAATAGTCACGACTATTAGGATTTCAGTAAGTGGTCTGATGATGAAGCTAACAGTTAATCTGCTGTCAGGTTATTGAATACCGTGGTGAGCAGGTCCGACGTAGTGTTGCAGATCTAAGGGAAGCACGCTATCGACTGGAAGGGAAGGGTTGTTATGTGAGTAATCTTTCTGCTTTCATCTTTTTCTGTTCATTCGTGTGCTCTTGGCTGAGGCAGGAAGTTGAAATATCAAAATCAAGGACCATATGTTCTCTCAGAATATTTTAATTAATTGGAATTTTTGGTTGAGTCAAGTAGTCAACAATACTAGTAGAGTGTGTCATGATGCTAGTAAATTGCTTATGGAAATCATTGCATTAGAATAAAAAAGAGGAGCCATGTTAATCGACAAGAGATTCACATAGTCATTTTGCTTAATGCTTAGGCTTTGAGCTACCATACATGATCATCCATCTAGCACATGACACCAATATAGTCCATGCTTAGGCTTTCAGGTAACTTACTTGATCATTCGTCTAGTATGTAACACTGATGTATTCCAACTGCAAGTCACCTGTCTTTTGAGATGAGGCCCTTTTCTTTACGAATAATAAATTCTTACATCTGGTGTCATACCACAATTGACTTTCTTGCCTCATTTTCTGATTTCCTGTTACGTGCTACGTCCATCTGGTGTCATACCACAATTGATTTTCTGGCCTCATTTTCTGATTTCCTGTTATGTGCTACGTCTTGCAGCTTTTTAAGATCAGCGAAGAAGTAGTGGTTGATGCTACAGACAAAGGCAACATAGCTCGTTTGATAAACCATTCAGTGAGTTATTAAGTTCATTAAGATCTCCTCTTGTCAATTTTAGCAAAATTTCACTATAATACTCCAAAAGTAACTTTTATTTTCATATGCAGTGCATGCCCAATTGCTATGCTAGGATCATGAGTGTCGGCAATGATGAAAGCCGGATTGTTTTGATAGCTAAGACAAATGTTTCTGCTGGTGAAGAACTAACGTAAATTTCTTTACCTACCTGAAAAAGAAGTTTCAATTCTTTTTTGCTGAATTACATTTCTCCTTTCATTTTAAGCTTCATTTGTGATGGTGGCAAATGCGTAAGTACTAACTAGCAAACAAGATGATTGATCAAAGTGATGTCAATGATTCTTGATCTGTTATGATGCCCAATATGGACATGGATATGGGTCGAAGATGACTTGGGTCTTTCATAGAAAACATTTGACGGATATGATTACTGCCTCCTGATTAATAATATCTTTGAGAGCTACACTTCAATAGGACACACCTGGTAGTAGTGAAAAATATTTATTGCTCAAGTATATAATTACAGAAAAGAAAGTAATTTCTGCCACATAGAATGACCAAAGAGTCATAACTTTAAATAAAGTAATTGGCATCTTACAAAAAAAAAAAAAAATGTTTTATTGCTCAAGACATGAACCTTGTTTGGCAGCAGCTGTTGTCAGGAGAGTAACTGGCAAGCAAAACTCTCCCTGGTATTCGATATTAGATTCTTGATCTGATAGCGTCAAGTCATTGTAGTGCTCCTACGATTTGATGACAGGTGTTATATCTTATTATTCATCACTTGATTCAAACCATTTCAAGTATTCTCAAGGATGGATGCGAGATTGTTTTGTTATGATTTGAGCCCTTCATTCGTCATATACAATGAAATTTCTTTAGGGAACCTCTCTTTACGACAAGATCTGTAGGTTCAGGTCTGCTTGAATTATTTTTTGCTTCTCAGCCGTCCAAATCATCGACTAATCAATCGTGTGCGTTTCTTTATTTAATTTAAGTAGTGCAGGCTTATTTATCATTTAGACATGGTTGTCTGTTGGTTTTGCAGATACGACTATTTATTTGACCCTGACGAAGGCGACGAATGCAAGGTGCCCTGTCTCTGCAAAGCTCCCAACTGCAGGAAGTTCATGAACTAGATATCTGTATATCTCCACACCGATTCTTTTGCAAATACTCTCTCTCTCTTTTTTTTCTCTTTTCTTCCCTTTATTTTAACCTCCCCTGTCATGGTCAAATCCATCACTTGGTATTCAAATTTTCCATTTTTCTTTTTCCAAACAAGTGGATGTCAAGGGTCTAAAATCACGAGACTCACATTCTTTGTAAAAATAACTAACTTTGATGTAGCAGCTGCATGTCAATTAATGTGGCATTTCCTTTCAGAATTTCCACTCCACTAAGCGTCTTTGGTTTGCTATGGCATGGCCGGTGCTATTTCTTCTTTTTTATTTTTTTTTAAAGTAAAATGCATTGGACTGTCTACTTACAAATTCCTGCATTTATATGATGTATATGTACACTGAGCTTGTAATTTTGCAAGTATATACAAAGAGGCTTGGATGTCTGGGAATAGCAGATAGGTATGACGTGAATCTTTCATTATTTTTAGAGGCACAGCATATATATTCCAAAACAAGAATGATTGGTCATTTAGATCGAGATATTCTTGGTGATGTGCTTAAGTATGATCTCAGATGGGCTATGCCTATCGCTTTCTCATACACAACCGAAGATGAAGAAGACCCCTCTTCACCTTTCTTTACCAATCTATCCTCTCTCTCTCTCTCTCTCTCTCTCTCTCTCTCTCTCTCTATATATATATATATATATATATATATATATATATATATATATATATATATATATATATATATATATATATATATATATATATATAAAAGATTTGAACCCATATCTGATGATAGGATTAGAACATATATTTTTTTGTTTGCTACTTACACAGACTCATATCCTTAGTTTTTTATTAATTTCTAATTCCAATCTTCCTCCTCAACCTGATATTATTGTGCACCTACGTCTACAGCCATGGTAATAGTAGGGGCATGGTTTGGCAATACACTAATTTGGCCATTATTAATATATAACTTTTCTTTTCACTTCTGAATCTTAAATAATTCAATTAAGAGGTAAATGGAATCTCAATCATTATACTATAACGATCGAATATGAGATTTCATACACCTTCAATTTTACAGGATGAAAATAAATATTATTTTAAGGACTTGTACTCGCTATGCCAAGCATTGAATGGGATAGGAAGATTTTGATCTATTCCATAACATACAAATTAACAAGTCAACATAATCAAACTATTATATTCATAGAAATGAAATGATAAAAGGGATCCGTTGCTCTAGTGTTTTTAAATCATTCTAGTCTTTTGTTTTTTAATAATATTTTTTGAAAAAATCTATTGATTGAACCAAATTTAATTCAGTGAAATCTTGCACTAAATTTTTTTTTTAATCAAGAATATTTAATAAAACTATTTGACCCCCGAATTTTGAGTATATTATTTTTCATGTGATTTCACATGTCGAAAAGCAAGCGACATTTCAAGAGAAGATGCTGAAAAGATAGGGCCAGGAGTTGGGAGTGGGAAAAGCGCACTTTTGACTCGACACGGTTTGCCATCAGATTGGTCCCAAGATACATAATTAGGGAGTTCTATGAGAAGTGAGGTGGCCACCAAAGTTGACTTTCTTCTAGAAGTTCAAATCTGAACGAAAGAAAATGCAACCGGACTATTCCTGTTTCAAGGTTAGACAAGTTAGGACAAGGGTGAAACTTGAGTTTGACAAAGCTCTCTTGGATGGGACAAAGTACTCCTTTTGGATATATTTTTGGGAGCGAGTTGGGCGATCATCAAAATGGGGGCTCCTTTCTGTCACAATATATATATATATATATATATATATATATATATATATCGGAGTTATGTTTAATCGATTCTAGAAACAAAGTAATGTTTAATCGAAGTCTGTCACTATATATATATATATATATATATATATATATATATATATATATATATATATATATATATATATATATATATATATATATATAAAATAAAAAAACCTGTTCATTTTAGCTTTTTTACTGGGAGGTATCCTTTTTTATTTTTTTTTGACAAGATAATATTTCTTTTGTCCCTCAGTTTCAAAATTATCTTGGAAAGAACATTCAAAAGTAGTCTCATGCCTTTTGTATGAATCAATCTATGAGGTTAATTTGCTAATTTATAGTTACTATTTCGATAAACTTACACATGGTACATTAGTACGTATTAATGTTTTGAAGATGGAGAAATTGAGGAAGATAGTGTGGAGGAGGGAGAAAGAGACAAAAAGAAGAGTAGTTGGAAGAGGAAGAAAAAAAAAAAAAAAGGATGATAAAGAATAAGGGAAAAAAACATGGAGGTAATGGAAGAATAGAAGTGAAGAGATTACCGATGGATAGGCAATGACGAATGAGGATGATAAACAGTAGTGGCGACACAATGACATCCCAACAAGAAGAGGGTAGCAATGAGGTTGAAAAGTAGTGATGATGCGAATTGACAGGGTATCGACGAGAAGAAAGCTGACATTTTCAAACTCTAATTATTGTTCTATTTTTTTATATATTAAGTTGGACAAACCCATTAGAAAAAAAAAAAGATAATCCACATGTCTATCCATGTTTGGACCAGTCTGATTGATTCGTACCAATTTTATTTAAAAAAGAAAAATATATATAATTATTGTTATTTTATTATTAAATTAATGCACATAACAATTTATTCAGTTATATTCATTTAAATATAATAGAAAATACTATTATTTCGTATTATAATATAAATTTAATTGAGTTTTAAAATAAAAAAAAAGGTGTTCTTGGACACAGTATTCCGGCACTGCCCTCCGTCGATAAGCATACCGAGGAGGGGCAGTTTTAGATAATGGATGGGATGTTGACGACCACTCGGGTTATTTGACTACCACCGGATTAGATAATGGATGGGACGTTTAAGGTGGTGGGGCATCGCCAAGGGGGGTGTCCCACAGGAGGCGAGCGTGTTGCACATTGGGAGATAGCAACAGCCCACACACACAAGGACGCGTTACAGAAAAAAAAAACCAAGAAAAACAAGAGAGAGAAAGAAAGAGACGAGGCATAAAACCGGGATGACAGCGCACGATGGATGATGATATATATATATGATCGGATTAAAGTGAAAAAAGGAAAAAAAAAAAAAAAAAGGAGAGAAAGGAACACAGAATACACACACATACCTCTACCGGGCATCCATCCATCACGACATCATTCATTCCTTCGGCCTCTCAGCCTCCGCCCTCCCTGTATGTAGCAGGACATGCACAGATGGGATAGAATATCTGAAAGAACACAAAGTTTCAGAGTCAAACTGACTGTCTCAGCATACCATATTCTCCCCCTGTACCGGGAGATGCACCGATGAGATAGAACATCTGAAACACCACAAGTCGCAGAGTCAACTGATTGTATCCCCCTGTACCAGGGCATGCACATATGAGATATAATAGCTGAAATAACACAAGTTGCAATATCAACCGATTGTATCAGCATACATACCATTGCCAGTCACCAGACTGTAGAGGTAGGGGGAATTGGAGTGCCAAACAAACATATGAATATTTGATGCAGGGAAGGAAAATTACAACAACAACAAAAAAAGGGAGCATCACCCATGACATTTATCAAAGAGGAGAAACCAACGAACCATGAGCTCTCGATGATGGCATTAGCAAGGAGATTAAATTGTTCAATGTGTATTTTCAACATAATTAGAAGGTATCCCACTTACACTTCCCTTACATTCTCCTATTGCCGCCTCACTAGCTTCACAACCGTGGTGGCGGTGACCACAAACCTCACCACAGGAAATGAAGTCAGAATTGTGATCCACTGCAACGCCAGGACAATCCGTGTCCTGCACACAAGTGCTGCCTCCTGCTTTCATATTATTAGCACAATCCAAATCAGAAAGAGGTGCTCTCTCCATGGAAGCCCAGTCTGCACCACCCTGCTCTACCTTCTCCTCGTTACCAGACGTTGCTTCTTTCTTCTCCTCAGTGTAGATGGGTGCGGGCACATCATGTTTACCATTGACCCTTCCCTTCTGCTTCTCGTAGAGGGACATAGCTCTCTGCGATTCACATAAACCAACAAAACAGATCATCAGTTTGCCAAGAGCAATTGTTCATCGATATCTTGATCAAATTACTAAAGTGTCAAACAACACGAGCAAGTTCAGCCAAAGCTGATTGAAATTCTCAAAACATTTTTTATGGCTTCAATCACAAGTACTTCAAAAGCGTTCCTAATATAAATTAGGTACTGGTACTATCTGACAGCCAAAACAGTACCGTACAAATATTGCATAGTGGTGGTATCTAGTGGATGGTCATATGTAAAAAACCTTTATGAATTTAGATACAACTGGTAAGGTACCAGTATGGATACCACATGGTAGTAGTTAGAGAAAGGACAAGGGAGGAGAAGGCAGCAAAGGAACCAAAGAAGAAAACACAGGATAAGAAGAGAAAGATGAGAAGACAGCAAACATACCAAAAGATGATGGGAGTGGTGGGGATCCGAGGCAACAAGGAAGGCGAAGGTGTGACTGAGGGACGGTAAGAGAGGAGAAAACAACATTCAACAATAGCTTTCATCCACCCATATTTAATAATAAGTTTAAAATTTCACCTTTTAAGAACAGATCCAAACACCCATATTTTAAAATATACATCCTTCTTCCAACCAGCTAGGGTAAGATCATCCAGTTCATGTACCAGACTCCATGCAAATGAGTAAATACCAGGTTGTCTCAAGCCGTACACTCATTTAGAACATCGGCAAGACTGATAAATTTGAAGTGGATTTCGAGACATAATGACAGATATATCAATCATATTTCACGGCTATGGAGAATCTCTAGTAAATCAAGAAAAAGTCAGAAGAACAAAAAAGGTTAATGCATTAATATATAAAATAATAAACCAGTAACATCTTATATTAATATGGGTAAGTTCAACATTTAAAAATATATGGATATTTGGCTATCCAGATACAGACAGAACTGTGCCCATCTGTGCATCTCCATGTTTATAAGACCCCAAATAACAAAATTTTGAGTACAAATAAGAAAGCATAACCAACTTCATCCACTTATGCAAATGGAATTTGGAAGGACATTTTCTAAACCGCTTTCACCTCTAAATCTGCATGTGGAAAAATCACTGTGAAACTAGACCGAACTTTGTGCATATTCAGTGTATAAACTAAAAGCTGGTTGAGGAAAAAAATATAGATATAGAAAATAGAACTCACAGGAAATCCCTTCTCGAAAGAAACTACTGAAAAAGCCTTAACATGTGTCTACCTATACAAATCTTTACATAAATAAACAGTTGAATTTCATAAAAGGAAGCTATACCTTGAAAACAATATCTTTTGTGATCGGCAAGAATGAGTTCAAAACAGAGCTCGTACTTCTCATTTTCACTATGCTGCCATTTTTGTTGGTCTGAAACAGCATGAATAAATTAACAAAGTTCATAACACTAGAAACAAAACACAATAGAAAGTCATATTTCTTGTTGATAACATTCAATACCTGGAAGCATCCATGAGTACCCAAACTGCAGGTGTCACTAATATTTAATGTTCCCAATAGGGAAGTGCACCTTTTGTACAACTCCAAACCCACAAGATTAGGTGAGATATCTATCCTGGAAAGATAATTGGCACCATGGTTGGTTATCTTATCTCTTGGCATATTTGAGGACTCAAATGTCTTCTTGGTTACAGCCTTTCGGGGAAGCTCAACATCACTCTTAGCAGGGAGTAAATCAGTTGATAGCTTTGGTTCAATGCTTTGAAATGGCAAATGTTTTAATTGGGTAAGATCATCAGTCAAAGAATGTATTGATGATTCCCGTTCTTTCTTGAATACATGAATGTCCATATTGTCAACATTTTGCCCCTTCCACATATCAAAGCCAGTATCCCAACCTCTACTGTCTATTAGCTGACTATTCTCATCCGATCCTTGACTACCATAGATATGGGACTCATTGTTGAACATACCATTATTTCTATCCCACATCTGCATGTGAGGATGACATAGTTGATCAACTGGATTATGCCAAAGAAATGGCCGACCATGACCAGGAAACCTCTCGGCCATCTCATGCATGTGATAAGAAACCCCACCATGGGTCAAATCCATGGAGGGTCTAACACCAAATAAAGGTGAAGCTGAGAACTGGGAAATGGCTGGATGAAATCCAGCAGCAGGTGGCCCACGTTGTAAGGGCAAAAAACCATTTGTAACTGGAGAATGCCAATTTGGGGCACCTTTCCAAACATTTGCATGTCCTTTTCCATATCCCAGATCACCTATCCTCTTATAACGGTTATAAGATTTGTGATCACTACTCTGAACTTTATTATCATCTTGATATGAGCCCAAGACGGAAGGACTGTCAATTCCAAATCTTGCAGGTGGCAGAGGGCGGAGGTGATTAGGTGAATAATCAGAGTAACCACTTTGGTTAATAGATGATGGGCAAATAGTCGACTCCCTAACGCAAACATCAGTCCGAGATACGTCATCTAGGTTCAGCTTTTCTGAAGCCGACTCTCCTTTTTCTCCATTTTTTGAACTGCTAGTCCTTTGTCCTATTTCAATATCAAGACGTTGCCTTGCAGTTCTGTCATATTTTGAGGGAGATCTTTCTGAAAACCGACGACCACTATTAGCTGAAGATCTTCCCTTTGATTGATTTGGTGATCTCGTAGCCCTATTGTACTTCGAAGCAGCAATTTCAACAACAACTTCACCACAATGGATGTCATCCTTTGTGGTTAACTTCCCTGAACGAGTACCAGATACTTTGTCATGAAGTCCTGATGAAGCCAAACTGTCTCCTTTACAATTTATAATAGCACGGATTCTCCCTTCCGGTGCTGACTCCCTATGTGCAGATTCTGCAAGCTTTGATATATCCCTGTGAACAAAGACAAAACAAACATTAGCAAAGGAACCCGAGGCTTCCAACAAGGTTTATAAAAAGGCAAACTGCAATAGAATTGTCAACAACAGAACTAGGCATCCTGTAAAGAAAAAATTTCCGTAAGCCTGAAAGGCTAGAGCAGAATATGTCAATTCAGTCTCAACTAGAACCCAGCAGAAACTCGGCCTCATTTCTAATGGTAAATCATGCAAGGAGCATGCGCACAATGGATTTTGACTAAAAATTCCATACCTGGTTCAAACTGGATAGGGTTTAGGCCAAGGTCTAGGTACATTGACAACCCTAAGGCCGAATAGAGCAGGCCATAACATCAACCACCAGGAAAGTTGCAACAAGAAAAGCAATCACCAGATCACCATTTATCACCCACCCAATTAAATATTATATATATGATGCAAGCATAGCACCTCGCACCTAGTACAAATCAGATGCTTACAGCAGTGAAACTTTATTGTTGTAGTAATTATAGTCCACCATGGAGTAGTAACTAGAAATTAAAAAACAGTAGAAGATAGATTTAATATATTATGATAATTACAATGTCAAAGGGATGGGACCTTTGAGGTCTCACCTGCATGGAACTCCACTGATATTCAGTTTGCTTGTCTAGCCCAGTAGAAAGTAAAGCTAGGTGACTCTGAGTTAAAGAAAATGAAATCCAAAAGCACATTGCTGACAGGTATGTCAAACTTGAAGGCACCAAGCATTCTTCCATTACAAATAATACTATCCTTGATGGTGGCATTTCCATTATATTTAGATGGAACGAAAAAAGGATGAAACTTCAATTGTCATGTCCGATAAAAAAAAATGCAACACTACAACCCTTAGCTCTATATCAATGCAAGCAAAAGGACACAATACCCCAAGTCTCCTTTCAGAACCAGAGACAAACTCATAATGTTCCCAGTAAATACTGCTCAAACATATTGTCAATCTGCAAATTTTTAATTGCATGCTTCCAGATGCCTGGTATATGACATAGAGACAGACTCCTCTAAGCATAACAAACTCTTATGCTGCATGCATGTTAGTGCAACCATTTTTTTAAAAAATAAAATATCTAAAAAGAAAAATTAAAAGGCAGATAGCCAATTGCCAACAGTCACCAAAACTAGAAGAAACCAAAAATGGGAAAAATGAGATTGAAGTGATACCTACAATGATTTTAGAGCAAATATGTACCTGTTATAATCTTTACCAGCATATGTGGTGGAGGAGGTGGAGCCTTTCAGTCGGTTATTTTTTGGGCTTGAATCAGCCTTATCTGCATGTTGATACTCTGACCTAGATTTATCATTACGGGATCCAGTCCTGCCAATGCTTGATACATGTTTCTCAACAACTTCATGTCGCTCCTTTGTACCTCTTATTTTCACATCATCACGATCGTCCCTTTCATCAGAATACCTTTTCCTTCCTCTGCTATCCTTAAGCTTCGTGTCAAGGTCATCAACATAAGAAGTTCCATCATGATCAGTATTATGAAGTTTATTTTTCTTATAATGAGTCTCCATAGATTTGATATCATCTCTAAAATGGCATTTGTCAGATTTACCACTAGTATGATCTTTTGATGACCACTCATCTTGATATCTATCATCATGGTGTTTTTTTTCCTTCTCATTGTCAATCCTGTATTTACCTCTGTACTTGGCATCTTCATGCTTTTCATCTTTATAGCTTCTTTTTACACTATAATCATCTCTGTAAGATAGTCTCCTATCATCAAAATCTCTACTATCATCTAACAATTTATCTTTGTCTTCAGAGCCTTCCCTGTGTTCCCTCCTCCTCATGTGTTTCTCAAGCCCCTTCTCTGTCTCAACACTGTGCACAACATCCTGTACTTGCCTGTCTGTTGCCACATAGAAGAGAGACACAATAACACATCAGATCAGAAAAACATATTATAAACTAGGAAGCATCACAGGAAAACATGTAAGACACAATAAAAAGATAAACATAGCATCATCTTGGACACAAATATTAACATTAAAAAAATGAACGTGCATATAGTACATGATAAAATGGTAAACAACAGCACCATTTAGCACAAAACTAACACACAGACCTTCCATATCATGTATAACCAAGCTTTGGGTCAGCAAAGCAATAATTACACATGCTTTCTCAGAGTTCCATAGATCCTAAGAAAGACAATCACCTATAACTCACACAAGTGTGAGATGACAGCACCCCTCTAATTAGTGTTACAGAATTAGTTTCAATGGACAGAAATTGCTTCCAAAAAAACTCCTTGAACTAAGCATTAGAACTGTGAACCATCAATTATCGCTATTGCAAGACTGAAATTGAAAAAGAAAAACCTCAAAACCAGTATACATCTGCATTGCTGCTCTTCTACTTTACTTCTACATGATCAAAAGATTCAAAGTGCCCAAGAATTATATCCTTTATGACTAATCTACAAAAACCAATCTGTATGTTGCTTCGTTTATGAGCCTCTTAAAAGACTGAGGAGAACCTCCATCAGCATTACAAGCCAGCAACCAAATTATTTTAGGAAACCTATTTGATTGACAATTAGCTAGACAAATTTCGAGTCTCCCTAATCCACATATAGATATAGTCCATTAGTTTAGTTAACAGCCTTGACTGATTCTGTGACAGAATCAAGTATTATATTGAACATGATTTACGCAAATTGGCTAAAGCTATGAGGCAAACAAAATGATTACAGTATACAGCAAATTTCCAAGATGAAACTATCATCACCTTAAATGTATAACAGCTAGAATGTTGGTGATTCTTTTTCAGGATTAAGACAGCCAAACTATGTTCTACACTTCTAATTGGAATAACAATGTTTAAGCCTCATTTACAAACATGGAAGACTGAAACAAACAGAAATTACAATTTGGTTAAGGATAAAACGCCGATTAATAATGATAAAGGAGCATTGGTCACATCATTTAAACAAAAATCGTTTCACCTCACTTCCATATGCACAAATATTCACACATGCTCAAATCCACGACCAACCCCACATCTCCAAAATTACAAATAGCCTCCTTATTGTGCCCCTAATTCCTATTTGTCTCTCTTATTCAAAAAGCAAAAGTTGAAAAAATCCTTCTCAAAACCAAAGTGAATAACAATTAAGTAATTTCCACCACTCTAATAATTAGCATCAATTCACCCAAACTTAGTAAAAATCTAAGACACCATTCTTGAACTAAGGCTTCATCCTCGTATGATAAACCACTACAATTAACCTCCCCAGATAATTTCATTTTAGGTCCCACATATCCACTTTATATAAGTCAATTCAATATCTTCAAAAGTTACTGAAGGAAACAAAAATTACAAGAATTTTTCTGACAGTTGCCATCTCCCTATAACCAGAATTATGATGGCACACATTTGTTGAAAGTTCAAATTCTCGTCCCTAAAGAACTCTCAGCAAACTAATCCATCTTTCTAGACTTCTTTTGCTTTGCTCTAGTTGCTAGAGTAAGCAATCTTTTCCACATACCTATAATACCCAGTTTTCTGATTACATTTAATCATCTCAGCAGCATTGTTTGGTATGATCCACCTTGGACATTCTCAAGCCACTTATTTTTCTGGATCTTATTCCAGTTAACAGGAACACATTTATGACGCAAGAAGTTGATCATCAAATTTTGTTATTGAATCCATAGAACAGCCTCTCCTATGAGGAATGTGTCTTTCTCATGTTTACTGATGATTTGAATCACCAAAAACAGCATATATGCACAAATATATCCCTGATGAAACTTAAGTTGTGATTTAATCATATGGAAATTTCCAAGAAAAGATTATTTGCCTCTTCTCCAGTGAATAAATAATCGTGATGACCATAACTTTGTCCATGCCTGCCCTTGTGTCTTCTTTATGTTTGTATTCAGTGCAAACTCTATCATTCCAACTAGTCCATGTTCACATCATTCTTTTCTGCTAGTCAAACTTCTTTTATGTTCTCACACTAGTAGTTCTCATAATAATATTTTGATACCTTCCTTGTATAATGGATAGCCCTCCATGATGTCTTTCATTTGCTAATGATGTTATTTTAGTTACAAGTTTGAATTGAATAATTTTAAACTTAAGTTATCAAGAAAAACCTTTTTCAAGGTTTTAAATTAAGTCAGTCAGAGACTAAATAAGGAGAGTTATTTCAGATATACTAAGAGCAGAACTGGGAATATAGTTAGATTGGATTAATAAGAATTTCTAATAAGTAAAAATTTCAGGTAAATTGGACCGATTACTCAACAGTCAACAATATGGAGATATTTATAAAGATAATATTCATAGAGTTAAAACTAGATAGTTTAATGCGGAGTAGAATGTTGGAAATTTTGTGAGATCACATTATATCTTTTTAGATTCAAGAAAAATTACAAACAATTGATAAAACAATGGTTTATGGATTTGATTGTTGGTTTAGAAGCAAAACATTAAAAAATGACTATATCATTGACACTAGAATGTTGAGGTGGATATGCAGAGTTAATAGAAAAAATTAAAAAGATAGATATTTCTCAACAATAGCAAAAGATCCATGTAACTGACCCAACCCGAATAATTAGGACATTCTCTGGACCTCCACAAAGCATTTAAAATTGCAAAGTCACAAAAGAAATGCTCATTTACTAAAGTCACTTTCAACTGTACTACATTTTTAAACATCAGACTTTGTGGAAAATTTTGTTACTCTTCCTCTTTCATGGTACCAAGGTCCTCCGACCACAATAGTGTTGCCAATCAAGAAAAAGTGCATGAGCATTTTCTACTTGATCAATTAGTTTATGCATATAAATATAATTAAAAAGCTGGGCATATTTTAAATCAGTGATTTCAAAAGGCGCTCGAGCACTCGCCTAGGTGCTCGGGCGAGGCGAGGCGAGGTGAGGCCCGAGCGCGTTGCTTAATGTCTAGGCGGCGTGCTTCAAAGAGGCGTCGCCTAGGCGCTCACCCAAGCCTAGGCACCAAGCGCTTCGAGCGAGCGAACCAGGTTTTTAGCTCTGGGTCAGTAGCATCTGCATTAGTTGACCAATTAATGCACCAATATCAGCTTCCCACCTCCCGCTCGCGGCTTCCTCAACCATAATCTTCTCGCGATTCCGACGCCAACATTTCTCTCTGTTGCCACTGTCGCTGCCACTATCGCTGTCAATGCTCTCAGTAAGCAGCTTCCGCTATTGGTCAAGAGCCTCGTCTTTATTCCCACACTCTCCTCACATCAACTCAGCTCGACTCAGTATGTTGTTAACAGTATACTTTTAAAAAGTGCCTTAACAGTATATTAACAGTATACTGTTAATATACTGTTAACAATATACTAATAACAATATTTTTTATTTATTAGATAATAATATATTATTTTGATTTTAATAATGCTAATTTTTATTTATTTAAAATTATTATTAAGGTTCCAAGATAAATAACAAATGTACATAACAACTCAATTTACTATCATATTTCTATTTAAATAATTATATTTATTAATTATATTATATAATTTTTTATATTTTAGCATCTCGCTTCGCTCAAGCGAGCACCTAGTGCCTCGGGCGTCTTGGGATCCTAGCGCCTAACGCTTTTTAAATCACTGTTTTAAATGATACCACCTTTTAGTGGGAAGCTATAGAACAACATACATGTCTCTAATAACACCATGTTTTGGCTACTGTCATAAGGAACAGGTTAAAATACTAATAAGTTGCGGGTTACCTTACCATTAATTTTTGCATAGTTCTTTGTTGCAATTTCCTCTGTGCCTGCACCAATCCTGGTACCATGTTTCCTACTGCGCAAATCATCAGACTTATCAAGCCTGGAATCATGGATCTCCCCCTCCTTATTGCTGCCCCTCTCACTTCCATCCTTGTTATAACTATTCTCTCTCCTGCTCGACGTCTTTTCTGACTTCTCCTTCACTGGGTCATTCTTCCCTCCACGATTCTCACCCCTTCCATCAGAAACCTCATGCCTTCTGCTTGAACTGGCCTTGGAATCAGGAGCCTTCGATCTTGAACTATTGTCCAAAACATGTCCAAATTCCTCACCTTTCCATCTCTTCTGGTCATCCTCCTGACCACCGTTCCACCGATCAGCAACCACCACCACCTCGTCATCTCTTGCTTTACGCTTCTTCTCCCCAGAGGTATCCCCATTGCTAGAACTCATCACCTCTTTCCCAGGGTTGTCATTCGACAGCCGTCGCTTCTCCGGCTCCAAATCCCTACAAACCCTCGCTCCCGATATTGCGGTCGATTCCTCCTCCCTGGACCTCCTCTCCCGTGGACTCTCAACCTCCTCGGAGTCGGACCGGTCCCTCGAGTGCTTGTGCGACCGGTGGGATCTATGCCGTGAACCCCGCGGCATGTTTGCGCAGCCCACGAAACCCTAATTCAAGAAGTGACCGATCAAGCGATCAGAATCCTCCGACAAGCAAAACGACCTCCTCAAAGAAACGAGCCTTCCGCACAATACTCATCCGAATCAGATCTACAGGCAAGGAATCCACGGCGGCCACCACGAGTGAGCGGATCGACGGCCACTACAGCGGCGAGGCGACGAGATGGAGAAACAAGAGAACAAGAATCCGCTCCAAGAAAGGGCAGGAGACCGATGGGGTAAGAAGGGAAGGAAAGCATGCGGCGGTGTCGGCGGCACGGCAGCGGACGAGAGAGCGAGAGCAAGCGAGAGAGAGAGAGAGGAAAAAAAGGGGAAAAAAGAGGGAGGGGAGAAATGGAAATGAAACGACGGGGGCGGCGACAAGATGCAATCGAGGGGGGACGGTGGAAACTCTTCTGACAGAACTACCCTTGAGATCGTACGGTCTTATATACGATCTATCATGTCATAAAACAAGGAAGGAAAGGGTAAATTAGAAATTTCGGGCATTTAGTGACCGGTTTGCGGTAGTTCCATGGTGATAAATACGGCCTTTTTCAACTCCAAGTAAACAGTAAAAGAACGACATTTTACATAACCTTCTATTTCTGCTCGATCTTTTTAACCCGTCGGATAGAGGGTGGACCAATACGAGACCGGTCTGAGACCCGGGTCGGGTAAGGCAAACCAGTTGGTTGATTCCGTGGGTTTAGACGTAGACCAGGTATCGTCCAACCTGGTCCGGACCAAGATTAGGAAATTGCCACCGCGAGCCAGAGGTTCTATTTGGCCAGTGGGATCAAGGATCGGACACTGATGAGGATGCCAATTTGAATCGGTTTGATGCAATTAATAATACCAATTGTAAGGGACTTTATATTGTGGTTCATCATAAGGCATCTTTTTTTCTTAATAAGAAGGTATTCCGCCCACATCCATCCTGTTATCAAACAACCAACCCATCTTTTTTATGTTACTTCAATTCTATTTGAATGTTGTTGTAAGAAATCTGTTGCAAGAAAGACCCCTCTTTAAGATTGAATTAGGTATTTTAAAAGCATAAATGAATAATTTGAGTTTTTTTTTTTTACACACAAAAACGGTTCATCCATGACCTGAATAATGACATCAAAGTTTCCCAATATCAAATTACGAGGGAACCCTCTTAAAATCTGAGCGGCGACGATGAACCATCATGAACTTTTCATGCACAAAAACTGTGTAGAACCCCACTGATTCACTTTAAAATTAAGAAAGCATTAAAAGACAAATCTTAAACGGCTAGCTGATTAATCGAAAGCTAAAGTCTGGTCCAAAGTCCAAACAACCCGATCATTCCAAACAAAAAAATTGGATGTTATAACGAAAAGAAGAGCTACGGAGCCACTCGATGGCCCAATTTAGGATATATCATGATTGTGCACCACTGCAATCAAGGGATGCATGTTCATGCCAGATCCCATTTATGTTGGATTGCCACAACCTAACCATGCCATCACTGCCGGTTGATGCTAAAGTCATACCGCCCATGTCCCACTCAAGTTGCCAAACCTACACAAGTGAAAGCCAAGAAGATCAACTCTCAAAGTGCTGAAACTGCAGCTTATCAAATGACGGCTTGCAAATGTTCAGGTCGGCAACAGAAAGCAGCTGATGAGATTCAATAATACCAAGCCAAGAATTCAACCCTCTAGGTCTTAGCAATAGAAAATATAGGCAACAGAGGGTTCTCACAAAATTACAAGAGAAATAACTGAAAGTACAATGTATCCTTCGTGGAATTAAAGTCTATTTACAAGACAAGTCAGTCAGGGTTCGAATCCTATCCTGATCGACGGGATCTTCAATACCCAGTATCAAAACCTTTGAGAAATTGAGAATGACCAAAAAAAAATGGCTGGGAAGTAGATGGAACCGATCTACCTAGTGACATCCTGAAGGATCATTGGACTTTGTAGCTAATAAAATGTCAGCTATCGGTAGACATAAAATTTTAGTTTGTGGAAAGCAATGATCGAAATATAGTCAAACCTTAACCTGCATTGCAACTTTAGCTGAAACAAACAACAGATGAACAGTCTCCAGAATAAATAAACATGGTAAACTATTGTATACCTCACCATCATGCCCGGGAAGTAATGCAACCTTTTCGGTTGTAAGTCTTCCATTGGATTCAGGATCCAAGACTACATGCCATATTGCAATACCTTTGCAAGTTGCAACAGCTATAACTTCAAATGGCCTACAAATTGATAAATTCATCTATCAAAAGGTGTCGCATTTACCACCAACTATATAAAACTTAAAAATATTCAAATCAACAATGGCAGTAATTTAAGAAGAATTTTTTTTTTTTTTTGATATTGTGAAGAAACTATGGTATCAAATATATCTTGGTTACACCAACCGATAAGTTTATTGAGATTCAGATCATTGAGAGTTCAAATTTTTTGATGGCATACTTGGTTAACTAGCATATAAATCAAGTGTTCATTACATCATAGATATTCATCACTACTAAGAACCAAGGACAAGAAAACTCCAGCACTATAACAAATCTTCCAAATTAACAGTCAAAAAAGAACAACCAACATCACTATCAAGCTAGCTATTACAATAAATAGCATTAGATATTGACGAAAGAAAAGGTATACATATCTAAAATTCTAAATTGACATGGTGTTAAATTATTAAAAAATTGATATAATACTTCATGTCCACACCATGTAAATGAGAGCGGATTAACTTTACAGGCTTAAAAAGGAAAACATTACCTGCCTATGTTCGGAGCCCAGGCTACAGCATGCACCATATCACTATCATCTCCAGGTAAAGCTAGCTCAGCAACTGGTATCCAGCGCTGATGAGCCTCGTCAAACTCCCAAATCTATTGAAAAACCAATTTCAAGTGCTCAAGCAATTAGTCATCTCAACTAGCATATGATTTTTCAACAAGCTTTTATTATAGAAATGAAGATATAAACAGGTCCAAAGATGAAATTTTTTTAGTGATAAAATAAAACCACTGCCTGCTGGACCACTGCTAACCTAAAAGTAACAAAAATTCAGTAAGTAATGATCTTTCAAAAGCCATTTAGCAGATAAGTTCAGAATTCATACAATGAATCAAGTAACACCCTGTTTACAATTTTAGTAGTGCTTGCTACACAATCTCATCAGAGACCATGCAGAAAAAGCCTTGTCACGATTGTGCAAAATACAAACGCCAACAAACTGATTCAACCCAAGTATTAAGAAAAAAAATTGTTACCACATTTCTATATAAGACTACTCATACTCCTTCCGTAACACATTTAACTCTTTAAAACCAAGTGAGTCAAATATACATCCAAAAGCAATCAGCAAGTCTAGAGCCTGAACTTTGCAGACAACTCTGTGAATGCTTTTCCACTCCTGTTTCTGTCTCTTTAATAAATGGCACTCTATGCCTCTACCATCCGATGCACTTATTTTCTGTACTACCCTGAGTACACACTCTAGCTATCAGAAATAAATCATATAAAGACACATAGATGTCACCATCACTTACCAAAATCTCCCGGAGTTTCAAAGGTGTACAGATACCTTCAACTCCCTTTGACTACTACATGACTCATTATATATATAGAGAGAGAGAGAAAGAGGAGAAAAAGAGTAAGTCAAGTTAGAGTCCTATCATGAAAAATTTAGGCCTCAATTGCATTACCTCAATATCAGTCATGGAGGCTACCACAAAGACAGCTTTAAACATGCTCTATAACAACATTAAAAAATATTTAGAAACCAAGATTTGCGTAATTTGCATGTTTTTGAGATTTCATCGAACTAATCCAAAATGAATGGTGTAAATAAAATTCATGCATGAATTTGTGATCTAGACTAATTGATGGACCAAAACCAAGGACAAATCTCCTTAAAACCACCCAACCAAACAAAAGGCCAATATGTAGATTTAAAAACAGAGCTTTCCTTATCACAGTTAGGCTCTTGGACAGCAACAATTCTGCTTAACACACAATATCAAGGTTTTAAATGTCAATCCAATACCATTTTTTACTATTAGACTGGTATAGGTACAGTGATATCAATAAAAATAAAAAGAATGAATACAAACCACTGCCAAACTATATGGGTCCAATACTGATACTTAATTATACCATATCTGAAACCATTATACAGATAAAACAATGCACTAACTGGCCAACCATAATGATAGACAGTGTTTCGACCATCTCAAGTATTAGAATTTTAAGCATATAGTCACTGATCTCTACTGGATTCAAATTCAATGATTGCACAAATGTTGCTTGCACTTTACAGACCTTGGATGAATTGAGCTGAGGGAGATCAGAACTGAAACCAAGGACAAAACTACACTGCTGGCCTTCACCTCTTTGGGGATTCCAAGCGATGGATGCAGATGAGCATGATACCTTTCCAAATCTGGAAACAGAATCAATCACATTCTGGAACTCTGCCTGTCATTAAAAAACACCCAAACAGTTTCAACACAAATTATAATGAACTATCACAGTTGCTTGATCTGCATAGATCATACATAAACACAATGTACCAAAATTGAGCAATGACTACCGCATTCCTTCATCTACTTAAAACAGAAATCTATATATACAGAGGAATAGCAAAATATTCTAGGAACAGAATGTGGTTTCGACTGGACAAGATCTGCATTGCATTCCCTTAAGGCTCAATCTACTAAAAAACACTAGAATATCTGCAGTCATGAAGACCAATTACCAAATAAGAGTGCAAACGGACGTGAGTCTTAGGATCCACAACTTCATACTACCACTACTTAGTTGATGTGCTTAGTAGAACACATCAAAGAAAATGTGCTGTGTATATGCCTCAACAACAGAATTCTTT
Source organism: Ensete glaucum (assembly GCA_021527575.1). Lineage (NCBI taxonomy): Eukaryota > Viridiplantae > Streptophyta > Magnoliopsida > Zingiberales > Musaceae > Ensete > Ensete glaucum. The sequence goes on from CM038552.1 coordinate 44,669,751, forward strand.
TCATTTATAAAATAAGGTACAGAAAATCTTAACATATCATTAAGTAACTAATAAATCTTACTAATAACCGCATAAGATTCAAATTTTGGAAATTTTGATTTAAGCAGAAAAAATGTGAAAATCCAATTGATCAAAATCAAACCTATGAAGCAAACCACTAGTTCAAATGTTTGAAACAGCGCTAACAAATGAGAATAATACGGAAGGAGATCAAGAATCAAAAATAACAAAAGCTTGTTGTCAGCAAGATCAAAAAGGAAAGAGTGCTCTCTTTTATCAGCAAGAACATAATGCTATCCTCTCTTGCCATTCAAAGTAGTCAGAAAAAGGGCCCACTGAAATATCAACATATTCAAGTAGATAAATAGACGAAATCACATACTGCCACACCCTGGATCATCATAACAGCATTCCAAGACAATGATGATTAGCTTGTCCAAGAGGATATCCACCACAGTAGGCCCTGATACATGGCCCAAACTACTAAGTAGCCAATGCCACGAAATTCAGTGAACCTCCAATTGCCCTTTTAATTGTCAATTGTTTACTGAAGTCTTCAAACACTTTACTGAATGAATAATTAGAGCATATGCATCATTCTCATTGAAACTCGAAATCCTGCTATACCAAAGTAGAGCAGAAATTGATCCAACTAATCTGATACGGAGGATGCTTAAGGGCCTGGGAAGTCTCAGATAAAAGTTACAATAGGCAGAAAAGGTAATAAACCTGAAGTTGCCACTTGTTAAATTCCAAAGGATCCAAAAGCTCGTAGACCTTTACATATCCATCTGAACAGGCAGCAACCTAAAAACCATTCAAACAGTTACTGAAAAATATTGGAAAATAATAATGATGGAAAATCATCTAGCTTTACAAAGAATTTCAGAAAAAGTTTATTCTAGGCAAAGAAATCAATAAAAAAGTCATCAATTAGTTGGCCTATAAATTTTAAGAGTTGCATCGAAAATTGAAAAGTCTTTTGGTCTTTCTAGGAATTCCTTTTGTATCAAGTACACTCCGCTATTAAGTGTGCTCATTTACTATTTAGGTATCCTAGAAGTCAAATTTTAGATTTCTAAAAGACATACTAACTCCCTATTTTGTTCTACATCAATTTGGTATGAGAGCTCATCAAGAAACCTGCTTTGTACCTCATTGGGCCCCAGCTAGCAGCTTCGATCAATAATGACGTCACTCACAGATCTTTGCATCTCCAACATCAATCCCTTGTGTATAGAGTTCAACTTTGGGACAACTGTCCCTACAGAACTGGTGGACCACTTAGCTCTCAGTGCCTGGTAATTTTTGAAAACTTCCCTAATATTTTTGTCGGACAGAACAATCATATATCTTATTAGATCATGGTTTTTATCGTTTCTCCCCCGGTTTTCTCCTTTCTTTCTATTTATCACTCTCCCTCTCCCCTTTGACTACAACTACAATACCATTAAGATTTAAAACCTTGAAAGCTGTCTGAAAAAAAAAGTGAGAGAACTACTTGAATCATTCCATTTCTACCTTGTGCATTACAACAATTAACAACCTCATTACCAATAGATAATTTTTTGATAGCATTCGAATAATGACTAAACTAAGTGAAACCAAAACGATCCTGATGAATCCTAAAACCAACAAAGTCAGGTAGACACCCTTAGGACCAAACTAGCATATCATGACACAATATTGAACCAGTTACGTGACCAGATGACCCAAATCCCAAGAGCTCTCCAAAACCTTGAAAAAAGGACCCATGAATGAGGAGATTGATGAGTCAATAAGACAACATGTTCATTCTCTACAATCCATCCCTTCAAATGAAGGGATTCTACCTACTCCCGAAGCCCCTATTCGAACAAATCCTAGATCCACCTATAGCACACATGTTCACAATTATACTCCAACAATTCCTAATGACCAAGCTTTTAACTTTAATGATGAATACCTAGAATGTACTAGAAATGCACAAACCCAAGTAATGGGCCAACAAATTCGGTTTGCTAACAATCAGAGGAAAATGACTAGAAGAGTCAAAGTGGATGTGCCAGACTTTGATGGTAGGTTTGACCCAAATATATTTTTTGACTAGTTATGGAGAATTATTTTGAGTGGTATGGAATAATTGATATCGAACATGTATGATTTATAAAAATGAAATTGGTAGGATCCGCCAAGAAATATTGACAACATATCCAACACAGTCTTGCACATCGTCGAGAGCCTCCCATCATTCAAAGGTGGTTAAACTATAATGCGCAAACTACAACTAGAGTAAGAGATTATTTAAACATTAAAGTTGTTTCATGTCAAATTCACATGTTAAATGAAGCACTAGGAGAAAAGTACTCGCTCAAAGATTTGGATAAATATAAAAAAATTCATTGATCAAGAAATCAAACTGTTTTTACCAATATTGGAGCAGTTTTACATATGGAACATAGATCAACGATTGCAAACCAATATTATTTGGACAAATGCATAGAAGGAGTTGGCACACAGGTTTCAGTCATGTATCAAACAGTGTCAAGCAAGAAGGAACATAACATACAGAAAATATGGCCAACCTTAAGTAAGCCACAACGTACCATCTTTAAACTAGTCGAGAATACCCCAAATTGAAGATCAAGTACACGTGAGCTGCTGCTCTCAAAGAGTTTACACAGCTTCCATGTTGGATGTTCAGTATCTGACAGTATAGAATATAAAGCAGATAAAAGTGAGTAATAAAGAGATAAACACTTGAATTTAAGATGTAATTTCTCATTGCAGAAGATTAAAAAAAAGGTTCAAAATTAGCATCACTATAAAAAAAGGGCATCATTATCCAACAAGCCTTCATCTAATGATAACGGTGATGAAGCATAAACCAAAGCTAAGAAGGAGACACACAGATAAATGAAGACGTCCAGCACCTGTCGTCAACCTGATTCCAGTCACTAATATCTAAGCTACTGCATAAAAGTTTGGGGCAACAGAATGCCCATGATTAAACAAAATGATGATGCAGCTTAGAGGCCAATGAGACGACGAGAGAAAGAGACAAAACAAAGGAGTCATGATGCTCATCGGGCAAACAAGGAACAAGCGCTAGATGTTTCACTAAAGTTGGAAACGGTGTAGAAGAAGGATACTTTTAACAAAATACGCAAGCACAGACGACTCTATCGCTCGATCTACAAAACAGCATCGGGAACCAGTAGATTTCGAACCTTCGCCAGTCTCCTCCCACAAGGAAAAGGTTCCATCATTGCAGATGCAGGCAATGGCATCGCCACATTCTGGAGGAGCCCAAACCACGTTCAGAACGCTGCTCGCATGCGCCTGCAACGATGTCATTCAAGAGGAGGAGAAAAAGGAATCACATGGTAACACATCGAGATGAGCGAAACCCTAAAAATGAGACGAAACGATGAACGCAACGACGTCGTTGCTAACTTGAAGCGACATCAGAAAAGGCAGTGGGGGAAGCGAGCGGACTGGTTCCAAATCAAACTTTCTAGGGTTATTGCACGCTTCGATTGATCAAAGAAGGGGGAGACGAAGACACACGAACCTTCCATTTGGAGGACGAGGAAGGAAAGGCAGAAGAGGAAGAGCCTGAATCGAGGGAGTCATGAATGGAGATGGAGCCGTCGACGAAGCCCACGGCCAGCCTCAGGCCGCAGTAGTTCCAAGCGCAGCAGATGGCACCCTTCTCCAATGTCGCCAGCTCCCGCTCCATCCCTCGCTCACTGGAGGCGGGACTCTAAAGGCGAAGGAAAACAGCGCCGTCGCCTTACACAACATACATGAGGCGTGCTCTGCACGTGACAGATCCATGTCGTCGTCGACTCCCGGGATTGACAATAAAAATAAAATTATAATATATATATATATATATATATTATATATATATCCGTTGTCATCGTGGTTTTGGTTTACCGGATCTACTGATCCGCTAACCCGTTTTGTCGGTGTGAATCTTTAAATCAACGTGGCCACCGTTTCCACATGAAATATAGATTGATGTGACATACCACGACTATTTATAGAGTTATATATACTGTTGCAGTGAGATCTTATTTACTGAGTTATTTTTTAATGTTTTTTATGATTAAACGACATGATCATATGATAGCCAGTTCATGCGAATGAAGAACTGCGTGGATTCCAGAACAAATTCCGTGTTTGCTTTCCGTGTTCGTGATCTATCAGAACATAAGTGACGTTGTTGTGGAGAAAGATGGATGGATTAAAACATGCTCAGATGAGATTAATTTGAGCCAACTACTTGGCTCAAATTAAGTGATTCAGGAATAATGTGCAAGATTTATAATAATGGTGTCATCATATAACTTAAATTGATTCAGTAATAAAGAATTAAGTGATAATCTCTTTAATAAAAATAGTTTTGTACGTAGCTTCTACTCCTAGAAAATAGCTCAAGATTATTGATAAAAAATCAATCTATTAATTACCTAAGAAATCACTTGATCTCCATAGGATTAATGCATGTGATGATAATATCATCCACATATATCAATATATTATATCTTTATTTTTTTTTATAAAAATAATAAATTATTAGATTTCGAGTTGATGAAGTCAATTGATATTGAAAACTAGCTAAGTTAAATATAACAAGCTGATGATAGATGAAGTCTATAAATACATTTTTTAGTTTGTAAATATGTTTTACATACTGATGATAGATGAAACCTCTAAGATGTTATATAAAGATATCTTCAGTTTAAATCCCTTATAAGAAAGCATTGTTAACATCCAATAATTGCCAATCTTTGGTGACGATCAAACTCAAGATAAGTCGGATCATTGTCGGTTTATACTCATTTACACCCAACGATATTATGTATGTGATAGAAATGTACAACGGTCCATATTGAATTATGTAGTAAGGCATCATATTCTTTACATATGGTTTTATGCAAGTGTTAAGATTTTTTAGCTTGAGTGATGATGGTGGGTTCAATGGGTTCTGAAGAGAAGTTTGTTGCAACATGAAGGGCAAATATTTTACGTGGTTTGAATATCACTTTTAAAGTATGTGGTTATGAGATGGTTAGGTGCAAAGAGATTGTTAGATTATATAATATGTATATATATTGATGGAGACCCACTGACAAGTACATAGTCAGATTGAGATACTAAGAGAAGATAATAATAGTAGTTATGTTTATGAGTATAATGTTTCATCAATAGGGTGAATTTATGAAGGAGCAGTTGGGGGGTGAGAATCTGTTGAATCGGAGGAATACTAAAGTGTATCTCTTGATAAAAAGGAATGAATGGTAAAGTGAGAGGCTCGTTGATAGGGTCGAAGGAATACTCCAGTGATGTATGTTTGTTGGAGTGACTCGCATAACTGGAGACCCATATTTTTGAAAGGAAAATGTAGACTTCATAAAAACAACATGACGTGATATAAAATTTTTTTGAGTTTAGGGATCATAACATCATAAAGCATAATATTTAAGATAATTTCCTATAAAAATATAAGGCTTAGATTTCAGTGTTAACTTAAATAAAACTAGGGTCATAGCTATTGATAACATAGATAGCTAAATATTTTAAGTTTTTAAAAATTTGGAAGTTGATAAAATAGTTTTTCAAATGGTGACTGAAATTGGAGGATTGGAGTCAGCATACGATTAATAAGGTAGATGACGGTTTGAAAGACTATTGATCAAAAGTATGGTGGCATGGAGGCTCTATGTAGGAGGACAAGATCAGCTTTAACTATATACTGATGTTTATATTCAACAAAGCCAACTAGTTAAGAAGTATGTAGTGGTGACTTGAGGTGTTGTATATCAAGCTGAGAGATAAGATGTTAGGACTTGATATTCAACTTCGTCATTAGAGTAAATTATTTTAATTATAAACCGAAAGAATTTCTCGGCCTAACTTTCTAAAATGAAGAGTGTGAATACTTTAGATTTATGTTTTAGAATATATAACTATGTGTATTTAGTAAAATAATCTATAAAAATAACATAAAATCTAAAATTATCAAAATAAATGGTCGAAACAGGGCCCCAAACATCTATGTAAATAGTTTTAAATGGCATAGAGCAAGATATAAAGGACGATCCAAAAGGTAGTCTATGATTTTTATTGACAATACAAGTACCACAATAAGTTATTATGCTATTGGTTTTCATAGTTTGAAAAAATAACGAGAAATTAGTTTTTATTGGATAAAGGATAAGGGACGACCAAGACGGCGATACTATAAATCCATTGAAGCTGCAACTGAAGAGCGAATAGTATGATGAGTGATTTGGGAAGCTAACAACCACTAGTAAATATTATTTTTATTTAGGGTTTGGACCAAGGATGCTCCCATACTCAAATCCTTTATAAGACAAGAGTCAAAAAATAATTCAATTGAGGTATTATTTTATTTACAGAATTAAAAAATAGAAATTAGGTTCATTTTAATGTGAGGTGCACACAAAACATCATGGAGTGTAAAAATGATAGTGTGTGAATTAAGTATTATAGAACCAGTATTAGTAATGAGGATTCTGCTACTATCATCGATAATGATGTCGCCATTATCTTTATAGTTATTGTGGATGGATAGATTCTAGAGATAAGAGACGATATAACGAAAAGCGTTGGAATCTACAATTCAATTCGTTTGACAAGCAGTTGAAGTAATCATAATCTTCGCTTGAGGCCAATTTGATATAGTAGGAAGGCTAGGTCGAGATAGACATACTTTTGTAGAGTCTCCAATTTTATCATATAACTAACAAATGACTCTTTGTTGATTTGGATGGTCGGGACACTGGAGCTACTTATGGGTACTAAGGTTGATATCCTAATAGTTGTTAAAGTTCGAATTGGAAAATTGATGGAGATACGTTTGTGTGTTACCCATATGTCCAAGAGATATTTTAGTCAATCCTGTGTTGATGTTTTTGGTATTTTGATGACCTATTCTCTTGGATTTTTGATTTACATTAGCTTTGATGGTCAATCATGACGTCTTGTCCTCACATTTCAAATATGTCATATAGTCAGTTAACTTGTTATGAATTTCTTCGAATGACATCGGTGAGTCGCGCACTAGAATTGTTGCTACCAATTCTTTATATTTGTCTCTGAAACCATTGAGAGTATGGACTATAATTGCTTCATCAGTGAGGGAATGACCTATAAAAGCTAAGTCACCGATGATAATTTTATATTTTGTAGATAGTCAGTAATAGTACTTCCATCTTGCTTTGTTTTCATTTAAGTAGAGAGGAGACTGAGCATGCGAGTATGAGAGTGATTGGCTACGGTGGTTTGTAATTTAGACCATGCTTCCATAGCAATGCTGCATGAAAATATCAATGGGGTGATGAATACAGCGACTGAAGCTTGAATTCCTTGGAGGACAAGACAATCTTGACGTAACCATAGTTTGTGAATATGATTTTGTACTATATTAGGTTTTCCTAGTATTTGGATCCTTTTTAGTAGATAATTGAGAGAGCTATTGGCATAGTCTATTAGGTCCAAATAGATAATTACAGAATTGTTCTCGCCAAGATACATAGGTGTCGCCCTTGAATAATTTGAAAGGTATTAGAATTGTAATAGTGATAACGTCATGTAAGAAGAATTATTGTTCCTGCATGAACAATAATTGAAGCATGAATTATTATTCCCTATAGGCGTCAGATGTATGTCTATGATAAATCGGTAGGGGTTTATGCTTACTAGGTTAAATCCAATGTTGTTGTGCAGCACGAAGGAGTTGTTTTGCTGTGAGTGGGAGGAAGTGAAGAGTGGCTTGATGCAGAGGCGGTGCTTGTAGTAGCGATGCTCAATAGAAAGAGAAGGATCGACGTATCCGTGCTATAGTTACAGATCCGATGAAGGAAGAACAATCGATACTGCCAGCAGAAGGCTTCGACAAATCTTAGCAACAACGAACATTGATTGATGGCAGAGATCAGAGCTGTAGCGGGGCATAGTTACACTAGCGCAGAGCGATTGCGAGAGAAGAGATAAGAAAGTAGGGAAAGAAACACACGATCTGTGAGATGCATGCACCACTCATCAAGCAACGATAGGGCGATGGATTAGTCAAGGGTGTTTCAGCAATGCGACACAAACGATGTCAGGCTTGCGGTGATAGGTGAAGAAGTGGATGGTTGCGTTGACGACTGAGATGTGGTCGGACGACAGTAGCCATAACTGTGCGTAGAAGGGGAGGTGGGGGAAGGTTGCAACTGTCCTTGGGTATGAGTATTAATAGGGGGGCCGTGATGAGGATCACAGACATTGTTGGGGTACGAACAACACTGGCATGCAGGCAGAAGTGACGTAGGCTCTCGGGCAGGTGGCTGAGAGGTAGCGATATGTGATGGGCGACAGCAATCCATGATGTCCATCGGTGAAAACTGTTGGTGCAGGGAAACATGGGCAAAATAGGGGTAAACAGATAGATCTATAGCCGAGAGGCTTATTGGTGTAAATCAATAATAGAATCACGCAGGATTCTAATGCTGGTTTGATCTTTATAGGGGATCGGCCCTCCTTGGAACTATATAAGGGTTTCTTCCTCCTTCGTAGTTGGCCACAAAAGCTGAAGAAAAGATGCATTGTTTGTTGAAAATATAGTGGGCGACTACATATTTATATAGGAATCCAAAACCCTAATTCTAGAGAGACTCCTACTTCTAGTAAAATTCCTAATTCTAATAGAATTTCTCCTCTCCTAACCCTAGTCGCCTCCTCTTTAGAAAGATCTAAATCATAGTTGACTTCCCATAATCAAGGTGGGTGGCCAATGGTGGCCAATTATGGTTGATTACAATTATGACTTAGTTAACTCTAACACTGATCTAACTCCTATTTCTAATCGAACTCCAATTCAATATAATCCTAACCCTACTAGGCTTTTGGATGATTTATTTAAATTGACTAAAATCATTTCCTAGCCAATTCAATGTCGGGTCTAGGCAGAGCAATAAGACCCAATCTATGGACTCGACTCAGCTGGGGTCTTATCAAACCCATCATCTTCAAATTAGTCTTATCCTCAAGGCTGATACTCCATTAACTCTGGGACCTAGTATGCAAATCTTTATAAAGCTTCCTTGTGACATCTGTGGTAGGTAACTTAGCAGAGGTGTGTAGATGATGCATCATGATCCTGTGATCCCATATGATTATCGGCTAAATCTGGGTCTCCTTATCAACCAAATTGTCAGGCGGATGAGTATGGGCAGCATCAACCTCTCGAAGCTTCCATTTTGTGGTAGGGCATATGGAGGATTAGGTGTACTTTTAAGTCGGCATGCAGATCCAATCCATAGGGCACAGCTTGTATGTGTTCTCTAATTTTGAAGGGTCCAAAGAAATAGTGAGACAACTTCTTTTAAGCTTGTGTCTTTATAGATTTCTTCTAGTAGGATTGAAGATGAGGGAAGACTCGATCTTCAATAGCAAACTTTCTTCTATTCTTGTGTTTGCCAGGTGGCTGTTTCATTTTTATGTGGCTGCCATATAGTTATTTTTTAATAGTAGCAAAACCATCAGATAGTGGCAACTCTCTGATAAGGTATATGGAATTGTTAGCCCAATCTTAGTCTACAGTGGGCAAAAGTTATAATTTCTTAGGCTTATTTTTGTCTTTCCTTTGTGTCGTTGATCGGTATCATACCAAGCCACAAATTCAGCAATGGTCAACATCTCCTCATTGTGGATTGAAAGCTTCAGGTGAGGTAGAGAGAAGGCCTTGCTGATGTAGGCTAGGCGTCGACTATCCTGCATGAGGACGACGCTAATTTTAACTCCTGATACATCTACTTCAATTACAAACACCTTAATAAAATCAGGTAATGATAGCACTGGTGTAGATGGAAAGCGACTATGAGGGCATTGAAGGTTGCTATAGTTTCATTCGACCAAAGGAAGTTATTTTTTTTCAGCAACGTCGTGAGGGGAGTGATGATCTTATCGTCGTCCTTTACAAACTTGTGATGGTAGTGTAGCCGAGTAGTGGGTAGACCTTTTGATCAGTGAAAACATCTGAAAATTTAGCAAGTAAGGGAAGGTTTGGATCTTCATTCACCACTAGTTCCTTCATCTGTAGCTCTTGAAATTATATTAAGAAGTCGATATGAGATTTGTGTAGCACCTTCTCTATGCATTGTGTAGAAACTATCGTTGCTTTGCCCCCGTATTTTTCTCGTAGGATCACCTTTTTACCTTAGCTAAAAAATTTTATTATTAACTTAGAAAAATTCTAGAAAATATCACCTAACGTGGACAACTATTCGATGTGGAGCACAACTTCATAATTTTTAAGTGGTAGAAGGGAAAAATCAACAATGATCTTTTAGCCCTACAAAACTAGTCTCGCTCGTGGGCACTTCCCGTTGCAATTCAAGATTTGACCATCAGTAACTATGACATCAAACCTATTGCAATCTTCGATTTGAAGTGTTAACTGAGCAACAACCTTGCTATCCACAAAGTTGTTGGTGCTCCCGGTGTCAATGAGGATGGTGACGGGCTGGTGCTTGAGAAACTCTTCAATTTTCATCATTTGCAAATTATCGTAGCCGGTTAAAGCGTGAATTGTGCCAACGAGCGGTTGCAGATCCTCCTCCGTGTCCTCCTCCTCGAACTTGAAATCTACGTCCTCAAGTTTATATTCTTCAATAGGCTCGATTATTAAAAGTCTCCCCTTTCTGTAACGATGATCGTGACTCCAAGGCTCATCACAATGCCAACACAATCCCTTCGCGGTTCTGTCATGAAGTTTTTCTCGCATTAACTTCTTCGGCTGAGAAGGTTGACTAGTAATAAGGGGGCTGAAGGCTCATGTGTTGCTGGTTGGGTGGTGACTTTAGTCCTCTGAGCATCTTGGTTAAGCCGCTCTTCTTGTAGTCGCGTAAAGGAAATAGCTGCCATCAACGTGTAGGGTTACCGCGCTTTCTCCTCGTATCTTCAGCTTCAACCCCTCGATGAAAGTCCCTAGCAACTATTTTTGAGACTAATCTCTTGCTTGGTTAGAAAGTCTTTCAAACCTAGTCTAGTATTCTTGAACTATAGGGGTCTGGCGGATCTTTACAAGTTGTTCGTCAATGTTTTCATACTTGGATGGTTCGATGCAGAGTAGCAGCTCGCTTTTGAGTTGTCTCTATGTTGGGACTCCGTGGGTGTGCTTGAACCAATCGTACCATTAGATCACATCTCCTTCTATATGGATGACAGTAATATTGACCACAGACATATTTGGGGTCTTGTGATAGCAAAAGTATAATTTCGCGCATGAAATCCACCTGGTTGGATCTCCGTCTTTCCATTAAGGGAAGTGCACCCTCATATGTAGGCACGATGAGTCCATCATTTGTTCTTCTTTCTCTGGCGGGTTCTCCTTGCTATCTGAACTCTCGCTACACTGTGATCTCCTTGGGCTCGGTGATCAACCCAATTTGAATTCCGCAAAGACAGCGTATAGTTTGACCTCCATATGCATCTCGAAGGCCTCCAACTTTACATCGATTAGATCTTCGGGTGCTATAGCGTATGACTCCAGATCTGTAATACTAAGGCCCTTCTTTTGCTATCGGGTTAAGGGCATGGATCAGTAGGATGGTTTGGTGGCTGAAAGAGACCAAAATTAGGGGTAAGCGTTACAATAGGCTACTATTTGGGGCTATGATTTGTGCTATTGCTGGGTCGACAGTGGAGGCTACAAGGGGGCTATAACGACAGCGGCTTAAGGTTATAGGGGTGCCTTAGGGGGGTTGTTGATGACAGCAACAAGTTTGGCAAAGATCGGGTATGGATGTAGTAAGGAATATCGAAAGTTATGGTAGTAGAATTTTTCATCAAAAGGACAACGGTTCTGCGACAAAAGTTCTAGCAATATGGCAGCGATGTTTAGATGATTATGATAGCAAGAGACTAATGAGGATAATGACAAGATAGATGAAAATAGTGATAGCAATATGACAACAACAAATTCGATAGAAATCAGTTATGTATGCAGCAAGAAATACCAAAAAATATGACAACAAAATTTTTTATCAAAAGACAACTGTTTTATGATAAAAGTTCCAACAATATTGTAGTAGTATTTGAGTAATATGATTGCAAGAAATCAACAAAGATAGCAACAATATAGATGATAGTAATATGGTGGCAAATATGATAGCTAGATGACAATAATATCTGATGCGGTAGAAGTAGCGCAATTGTGACAAAGATAAAAGATCGATGTAATAATTTTTTGCGATGAAGATGATGTAATAATTTACAACAAGGATAGATGTAGCAAATTTTATGATATTGATAAAAGAAATTACAGCAGCGGTAAAGATTGTATAAGATGGCGCAATACCATATCCTGACTGCAATAGGGGTGACGATAGTAGATATGGGATCTGCGACAGAGGGTGATGATAGTGGAGTCGACAACAAGATTAGCAAATGTGAGATCTGCAACTGAGGATAGTGGGATGGTTGATGGCATCGATGAAGGTGGAAGAGCAGCGAGATGCCAAGGACATCAATCTGATATCAAATGATAGAACCCCACAGGATTCTAACACTATGTTGATCTCTATAGGGGACCAGCCCTCCTTAGAACTCTATAAGGGTTCCTCCCTCCATAGTAGTCGGCCACAAAGGTTGAAGAAAAGATATATTGCTTGCTAAGAAAATAGTGGGCGGCTACATGTTTACATAGAATTCTAAAACCCTAATTCTAGAGAGACTCCTACTTCTAACAGAATTCCTCCTCTCCTAACCCTGATTCTAGAGAGACTCTCTAGAAGAATCTCAACTCTAACTAACTTCCTCTAATCAAGGTGGGTGACCAATTAAGGTTGATTACAATCATGACCTGGTTAACTCTGACCCTGATCCAACTCATATTCCTAATCAGACTCCAAGTCAATCGAATCCTAATCTTACTAGGATTTGGGCTGATTTGTTCAAGTTGACTGAAATCATCTCTTAACCGACTCAATGTCAAGTCTAGGCCAGTCAACAAGACCCAATCTATGGACATGACTCAATCAACTAGGACCCGACTTAACTTGGGTCCTATCAATCAGTTACGTTGTGATTGGAAGAGGAGGCCAGACATCATAGGTGAAGAGGATGCTCCGATTGATGGATATTAGGTCCAACAATTTAAAGGTCGTCGATTAGCTCGGTAGAGGCTATGAGCATAGTTTGTCATTAGGTGATGTTACTGCAAGGATGAGTGGATGGTGGCACTGAACATATCAAAGGAGTGGGTGGGAAGGGATGGGTCATGTTGAATCTCGAATTTTGATAATGAAATCAATTGATGGGTTGTTGATTAACATGTGTGTTAGATATGATTGATACAAGATTAACTATGACGAAAAAAGAAAATTATAATCATATATTGGGCTAGAGTCAAGTTCGAGGCATCGGGCCGGGGTTCGAATGATGTAATGGGAATTCACTTAGAGACTCACCGGAAGCTCGTCGAAGGTATCAGGAGCTTACCAGGAGTTCGCCGAAGGTATCGAGCGCTTATCAGGAGTTTGTTGTGAACTTGCCAAAGGTGAACCGGAGCTTGCCAGGATGGCATTGGGAGTTCACTGGAAGAAGACCAAAAGACTTACCGGAAGATCATCGGGGGTTGCCGAAAAAGTTGTCGGGAGTTAGGAGGGTCTTGTTGGACTTGATGGTCACATTGGTTATAATTGATTAGTCATAGTTAACGTCAATTTGGTTTGAGTCCAACTTGAGTTAGATCTGATAGAAATCTAAATTAACTCAAGTGAGGCAAACCAGGTCCACTTTAGGTTTGGATTGAGCTCAGGTTGAGCACATTTCATTAACCTAGGAAGGGGTCAACTAAAGATACAAGTCAGGTATATAAAAGTATGAAAAAAGGTACTTTTGTAGGATTCTCGATGATTGTACCATCGGTGGGTGGTAATTGAACCGCCCAGGTCAGTGATTATACCATTGTCGCCCTATTTTCTGGGCAGCTTTCGATGGTTGCACCTCTCGTACCTGAATTTTTCGAATACGTTTTAATTTTAGCTTCATTCTTCTAAAGCCAATTGGGATCTATAAATATCTCAAGTCTTCTTGCATTTAGCATAAGAATCTATACAACACATTGGGCTAAAAATCATGTAAAAAATTATGTGCTAAAATTGTAAGAAAAATAAAAAGGGTAAGAGAGTAAGGGAAAGAATTATAATTCTTGTAAAGTCTCCCTTGTGCGTTTGTAAGTTTCCTCTCCTGAGCATGTGAAAAGGAGAGTGAGAAGTGTAAGGGATTGATCTTCACTTAAAAAAGATTGATAATGGACACCGGTGGACCTTGGAGAAGAGGACTCAGGGAGTGGACGTAGACCAGGTTGAGGTCGAACAACTATAAATTGATGAGTTATATATTCTTGCCTTATTTACTACTTTTTATTGCTCTTAACTAGTTTAAAGAAAGATACGTGCATCATTTCTAGACTTTCTCTTAAGTCATTTTCTTGATCATTTTGAATGAAATAAAAAAAAGCGCTTTTGATTTTCTTTTTCGTAAATTTTTAAATCAATTATTTTCACTCTTATACTAATTCAACTCCCCTAGTGACAATTGATTCTAACATACTGGAGTCGGTGACAAAATCCTAGATCTCAAGATCAACCTATGGCACGGCCATAGACAAAAATATTATTGTCATTGGACAATGAAGATAGAATAACTAATCTATATTAAAATAAGAGATACTCTAAAGATTTCTACATTTAAAATTAGGCAAAATGATAGAAGATAGAAACATCCTCTAAATCTTTGATCAAAACGAGCAAATGTGTTCTTCCATTACCATGGTGACTACCTCGTGGAGGGCATTGCAAGAAGCTGCTTCTTTACCATGGCCTTTGCGGCGGCAGCCTCCTGGAGCTGTCGAATCTTTGCCCGCGCCACCCGGCCTTCCTCCCCCTCCATCAACTCCCTCACCGCCGCAGCTATCTGCTCCCCGCGGACGACGCCGTCATCGTCTTCCTTGGCCCTCAGCGCCACCTTCCGCCCCTCCGCCAGCATCAGCGCGTTCATCCTCTGCTCCGCTTGCAGCGGCCACGCGACCTTGGGCACGCCATGCACGATGCTCTCCAACTTCGAGCTCCACCCGCAGTGCGTAACGAAGCCTCCCACTGCCCGGTGGCTCAGGATCTGGATCTGCGGCGCCCAAAATGACACCACCCGCCTCGCCCCTTCGTCCTCTCGAGAAACCCTTTAGGCAAGTAGCTCGCAGGGTCGTCTTCGCTGCCTCCGACGATGCCGTTGTCTGCCGGTTTTCTGACCACCCAAAGGAACCTATGGCCGCTCGTCTCAACCCCAGAGCCATCTCCTTCATCTGATCACGGCTCAGCACTCCAAGGCTACCAAAGCAAATGTACAGCACGGAGGCATCCGGTTGTTCGTCCAACCACTTCAAACACAGCAACTCTACCGGGCTCGAGCTCGGCCGCCCAGTTTCCACTAGTGGTCCAACCAGGTGGACGGGCGGTCGGCCGGGCTTTTTCTCCTTCAGCACCATTGCCGCCTCCGGCTCCATCTCCTGGAAGCTGTTCACCAGAATCCCCTCGGCCTTCTCGTACCGTTTCAGACGTTGCAGCAGCGACCTGTAACCTTCGGTCGTCCGGTCTTTCACCAGTTCCGGGAGGTCCTTCCAATCTATCGGAAGGCATCCGGGTACCGCGACCGGATCGAGGAGCCGCGGCATGGTGTCGTGAATGGTGGGCATTCAGGTGGCCATGCTCGACCGCGAGGCGCCGCGCGAGCTCGGTGAGCGTTATCAGGTGGCCCATGCCGGCGCTCGGCATCACGACTACGTGGGGCAAGCGATCGATACCTCCTTCGCCTTCCATTATCGCTGGTGGCGTTGCTGCTTGCTTCTCTCGCCTTGAATCAATCCTCTCCTCAACTGCTACTACAAGATGCCATTATGGGAATCCAACATTCAAAAAGCCAACCCACTTTCTTCATTGCAAAATCTACTGCCATTTGAATCATGACCAGAATTATTTTTTAGGCAATTGAATATTTTTGTGTGGACGCTGTTGATCAAAAGGTCTAAGGCTTGGATGTCAACTTATCATCGTCTCAAAACCATTCCTTTCACAGAACTTATCCACTTCTGTGACCACCATTGACCACCTGTACTTTGCATTGGTTTCTTAAGAACCAATTCTATCATCACCCAAAAAAAAAAAACACCACACAATTCCATGCATGCAATTTTGCTAGAACAATTTTACATTCTATAGGGGAATATATTGCTTTTTTTTTATAAATATTTTTTACCACTAGGGTTTATCTTTATAATTATCCCAAAAACATTTTACAAGTTAAAAAAAATACCTTCAGCTAAATAAGTCAGAAAATTATAAATCAGTGAAAGCAAGTTATGACTAATTTAGCTAATATTTTTGGTGGATCTTTCCATCAAGCGGATCAGTTTGATTCTCTAATTAGAATTTTTTTAAAATATATTTATAATATTTTTCATCGAGAGCCTATTTAAAAGACTATTAACTGACATAGAAACCTCTCTATTATGCTATTTTTATTTACAAAATAATAAAAATACTTATTTCAAATTTTAATTTTGTATATGAGATAGGTTTTATCTTATTTGAGTCACCATTGTAATATTTTTATATCAATTTACAATATTTCGTTTGAAGTGTCGTAAACTTTGTAAGATAGTGTAATAAAGTGTTATTATAGGTATATATGAATTATGAGATATAAGAGTATTTATTAAGAAATGAGAAAAAAATATATTAAGGAATTCGCCCATTGAAGTTTGATTTATGTTCTTTAAATTGTCTGAGAAGGGTATATAAGTCATGTCATGTGTATTAAGTTGGTTTCCGTTCCGTGACATGCCATCCATCCCCTTCTCAATCGGTAGAAGCCACATCATACCAAAATAAAAAGGCGAAAAATAGAAGGAAAATGAGAAAAAGGGGCGTGTGAGGTGGTCGCTCCCCTTCATACCGTATAAATAGAGAGCGAGAGCGAGCGCCGCCACAAAGCCCGAACCCCTTCGCCATCCTCCTCGCGCTCTCTTCCACGAGAAGACCCCGACGGGAGTGAGACGGCCACGGTCTGAGTTTACCCTTTCGATCCGATCCGGTCCAACCGGCAGTCGTCTCGCCGAGGGTTTCGAGCCGGCCCGACCTGGTTCTTGAGCTAGTCCGGAGATTCCATGGCGTCGGAGAATGTGGTGGGGAAGAACACGGGGGAATCGGCGGTCACGACGATCGTCAACCTCGCGGCGGAGGAGGCCAAGCTCGCGAGGGAGGGCGTCAAGGCCCCCGGCCACGCGATCCTCAGCATCTGCAAGTCTCTCGTCGCCGGTGGTGTCGCCGGAGGAGTGTGAGTCGATTCGTTTTCCTCCCATCTTCAGCATTTTCTTATTAAAAGCTCTGTTTTGTTTTTTTCTTGAAGAAAAATGCCATTTTTAATCAGTTCCCCGGTACTTATGTATACATACCTACATACATACATGAATATATAAATATATATATATTATTTTGTTGATCACTTTAAACAAGGGTCAATTAGAATATTGCTCGCAAGGTTGCCGTGCGATCTGAGTGTTTATTCGTATGTGCCCGTGTTGTTTAATTGTTTCCATTTGACCCTTACATTGTGATTAATATTGTGAAATATTATATCTTACGCTGGCCCCTTATGTAGGTATTGATGGGCGTCGTCTTTGGTGTCAAACCTACTGTTGTACCTTGATTGTTATAAATTCGTTATAGGTTGCTTGGATCCTTAAACCTTGTGGGGTAAAAGGGAACATGGTCTTGGAAAACAAAATTTAATTAGTCTTCCTGTATGTACTGATTTTGTCATGACCACATCTTGAGGTAGGGACCTGTACCAGAAGCTATTTATCTTGAGTATCCTAGTACGAGCACACAAGTGATGCACACGGTAATGGAAAATTATTTGTACTTGGCATTTAATGCAGAAAAATTCATTGCTAATGGATTATGGAGATATAAGATATCATGAAAGGGGCCACTGTAATTCATTGAAATTTGTGGATGTAGATGATTCTGGCATAGTGTTTCTTTCGAGGTTAAGGGGCTTAAGTAGAACTACTTTACCATCATACCTGGTTAATGCCAGGTATCGAAAGAATTAAGTATGAAATGGTAGGCAACTGAAGTTTCGCTTACTATGAATAAACTAAATTTCAATGTAATGTAGAAACTGAAGTTTCAGAAATTTTCCTATAGTGGTATTTCTTTTGTGGAAAATAAGTTATATGTCAATGTGTAAATATGGATAGCCAACCTTTTAAAAGAGTTTGATTGAACAAGAAAATAATCTTGCTATTGTGTGTTGATGTTTAAATATAATATACTTTGTTTGTAAACATAAGTGCTTTTTAATCTTGCTAATGTATCTTGGTTATTCTGTGAATTCAAGAGGTAACCTAATTAATTTTTTGTTCTTGTTGGGAATTGGCATCTTTCATTTTTTTTGTTTCCATGGAAGAATAGGTAGGAGATCATTGAACTCATTTTTGTGTTTCTAACGTCATAGTTTCTGTTCTGGCCTTTATAAGCAGTTACCAGATACCTGCTCTCTTTAACCTTTCCCAAACTTGCTCTTGTATGTGATCACTAAAACTGTATGAAGCAAAAGCACCTGAAGTCAATTGCCCCTTTCTAACTTTTACAGCCTAGAAAACCAATTTATCATATTTTTAGCTCCATGTTATGCAACTCCTTATACTTAGAGGTCTGTGTTTTATACTTTTAGAACTGACACTTTACTGGATATACGGAGCACATTAGGATACTCTTCTACAGCTATTATCACCTTTTGAAATTTATCATACATCGTTGTTCCTTTCGCATCCTTTATGGTGAGATTATGATTTCAAGTTTAGAACTCCTTATCAGTTGTTGCTTGACTAATCATATGATAATGAGCTAAGAAGATACATCCCAGCTTAATTAAAACATGGCATCTAATGTAACCATTTTCAGATCAAGGACTGCTGTTGCTCCACTTGAGCGGTTGAAAATTCTACTTCAGGTAAAGTTTCCTTTTCATTCCTTCTTTTACTTATTTCTCGAGTTATGATTATCGACAATATGGCATGATTTAACTTGTTTGTTCTCTTCTTTGCTTTTACTTTTGGTGGGATTTTTTAAGTTCCTTTAGTTGTTGTTCCCATCTTTACATTTTGCATCTCTAATCTTATTTTACTTGTAAGCTTGAATTTGATTTATGGTGCTTAAAATATACTGTAGAAACTGTGTGGTACAAGGTGGAGGAAGAACTGATTTACAGCTCATGATTTTCAAGTCAGATTGTGTAATTAATTGGAACATAATACAATATAGGCTGCTGTTGTGCATTCTTGGAATATAAAATATACCTACAGAAACAATGTATTAGGAAAAGCCCTTGCACCTGACATATGTATGTGGTCTAAACTCCAAACATTCCAAGCGAGCACAAAAATATTTAACTTTCTTAAGCATGCATTTATCCTATTAATGAGTTCATAGCAAAAAGCGTCAGTTCTCTAGAAGCTTTCTCTCAGACAACATTAGCAAACATTGTTGACTTTATTTGCTCCAAGGTCCATATTGGCAGTAAAATATTTGACTTTCTTAAGTATCCAATTATGGTACTTCTGATGTAGTTGCTGACCATGTAATACGTTTATGCCATAAATCACAGTAGAACTATATTTAAAGTAAATTGTGCTCTACCATAAGAGCTTAAAATTTGAGGGCTGCAGGCAGGCAGGCCATGCCTTATGGACGGTGTGACATTATTGAGTAACTTATGACGTTGCATCAGAAGAGGTTTATACAGAATTTTACTTAAGTAGTCCTTTTCAATTTTTATTCATAAGAATGGTTGATTTGGTATGCCCAAACTTCATACAGCATGAATGTTGGCGGCACATTTATTGAATCTAGATTTGTTATGTCTGTCTATGTTGCAAATTGGAATGAACTGTTTGTTACAAACATCTGATCTTTGTAAACAATTTGTAGTATCTGAGATAATTATGTGCTCACAAATTACTTTGGATCGTTCACTTTACAGTTGAAGGGCTCCCTTAAATGTTCTTTTTTCATTATACCATCAAGCATCAAAGGAGTTCCTTGTCTTAATTTGCTTCAACTTATGCCTGCTAGACATGACCTGATGGTTAATTTGCTCATACATTTATATGTACATGTAGGTTAATGCAACTTATTTCCTTTGTTTAAGAATCCCTTCCATATGACGACATTCTTGTGTTTCATCAAAGACTTGCTCTATATGAAATTATGAATGTATTTGAACAGTTATGTATTTTAAAAGGCCTTTGAGATAATGAATTTGTTCTTGTTAAATGTATCATGATGATCACATACAGGTTCAAAATCCTCACAGTATTCAGTATAATGGAACTGTACAAGGCCTCAAGTACATATGGAAATCTGAGGGTTTTCGAGGACTATTCAAAGGCAACGGAACTAACTGCGCACGCATCGTTCCAAATTCTGCAGTCAAATTTTTTAGCTACGAACAAGCATCAAGGTATGTACATATAGCTTATTTGTTCCCAGCTTGGTATTTTTAGCTGAAAGAAATGCATGATATGGTAAAACATGGAGGTTCATAGCATTATCACTTCGATAAAATTACCATGATAGTTCGGACAGTGGTATGATTTTATCAACAACATGCAGCAAACTTTGAGTTTTATGCTTAAATGAAATTCAGTTGGAGGTGGTAAAACTTTTGTGTCAGTTTTATATATGTTATGGATAATTATGAACAGGTATCATGCATGGCTAATATTGTGCGTGCAGAAGTTTGAGGCTGAAACAAATACTGGGCATGATTATATGACTGTGATGGACATTCAATAAAGAAAAGTTAGACTTAGACATTGTCGTCCGACCTTTTTCTGCTAGGGTTGAGTTTCATCTTCGTCTACAGCTTCAAGCCTTCAATACATTTTCTTTTTGTCTGCCAGCCCATGAAGAGTTTATGCTAAAGCATAGCATCTCATATAATGTTGCAACTTTTTCAGATATCAAATGTTCTTTAAGAAGGGTTTACAACTATTGTTGTACCTTTCTTGTTTGGATAGCTCGTGATGACCATGGAGTGTCATGTGGGTATATTACTCTGAATGTGCATTCATATTCTAAATTCACAAAATTTACTTGTAGTATATTTTATTATTAATTAATCTGTATATCAGTAGATGATACTTTTACAATTACTTTCTCTTGAGCACATTGGAAGCGCCAGGAGGATAGTATTTTGTGACATATCATATTTGATCCTTATGGCCAATAAACTCAAAACATGGACCTTACAACGCTATTTAGTTCGGGCCTAGTTATCACTAAGCCAAGGGTTTGCTATTACAGTTATAAGCTAGTGCTTTTTTCTTTAAGCTAATGATTTTCTTTCGTTGCAGTGGAATTTTGCTGCTTTACCGTCGGCACTCTGGCAAAGGTATGTATACACTTGTAACTGTTGGTAATACATGTTTATGGAAATTAGTATTAGAACTTTGGTGTTTGTCAATCTGTTTTGAGGAAGAGAGTCAAGCAATCAAGATAAAATGTCACCTCCTGTTACCCCTCTAAACCAGGTGCAAAAGCAACAAACAAAGAGGAGATATTATCACAGTCTGAAATCTTTTGTTGTCCTTTCGATCATGTGTTTCTTTTCTTCCTTCCATTGTACATATTGATTTGGCAAATTGCGATTCATGTTATATCTTGTAATTCTTGCAGAAGATGCTCAGCTTACTCCTGTTTTGCGTCTTGGAGCGGGAGCATGTGCTGGAATAATTGCAATGTCTGCGACTTATCCCATGGACATGGTTCGTGGCAGGATCACTGTGCAGGTGCTGTTTCTCTTGCTTCTGAAATAAGGACAAATGACAGATCTCCAGACAATTTGGTCACGTATCACCTTCTACGTAATAGATAATTTTTTTGATAATTTTTATGCCATTATTACTGATCTGTCTTAGGTTAATTTTTTGTGCAGACTGAAAAGTCTCCGTACCAGTACAGAGGAATGTTTCATGCATTGCGCACGGTCTATTGTGAGGAAGGTTTTCGTGCTCTGTACAAAGGCTGGCTTCCATCAGTTATAGGAGTAGTAAGTTCCTATTTACCAAACAATTAGGAGTAGCAAGCATCCTTTACCACAAACAATTAGCAAGTTTTTTTTTTTCTTTAGTTTACATCTATCTATCTATCCTTGTGTTGTGATTTGCAATCTTATAGGTCTGAAGCAATAATATTCTTCCTTGAGTAGTTCGAACTTTGTGAAGTATGGATTTTTTTTACTAAAAAATAAAATAAATGAAAAGGTGTGATTGGAGATTGTGATTGTCTCGATGTTCCTGATTTAGTCTCTTATGTAACCCTAATGTCCAAGACCAAGGTCACCATTTTTCTATCGATCTACATATATGATATATAGTGAAGTGTATGTGCATGCTTATCAGCTCATGTATGCTAGAAAAAAGTGTGCTAGCACCTACTCCACTGTTCTACACCTCTTAAGCAGTATTGGTTACTCTCAAAACAAAATGTGAAAAATGTTTCACATTGTTGGAAAATTGTCGATAGATCTACGATGTAGTTGTTGTCGAAGTGTAATAAAAATTTAAACATCACTTGTTTCAATGAATTATTTTAATCTCTTCTGAACAATATTTGAACTTGCAGATTCCATACGTGGGACTCAACTTTGCCGTCTACGAATCTCTAAAGGACTGGTTGATCAAAACCAACCCATACGGTCTTGTCGAAGACTCGGAATTGAGCGTCGTCACAAGGCTTGGCTGCGGAGCGGTTGCTGGAACGGTTGGCCAGACTGTTGCCTACCCTCTCGACGTAATCCGGAGAAGAATGCAAATGGTGGGTTGGAAGGATGCTGCTTCTGTTGTGACCGGACATGGGATGAGCAAAGCAGCTTTAGAATACAATGGCATGGTAGATGCCTTCAGGAAAACTGTCCGCAACGAAGGCTTCAGTGCATTATACAAAGGTCTTGTCCCCAATTCAGTAAAGGTTTGTGACTTCAATTCCATTTAACGTGCAAAAAGTATCATGTTAACCATCAAAGATTTTGATGCAGAATCATATCGATGTTGGTTTTTTTTTATTTTTTTATTTTTTTCACTTTCAGGTGGTGCCATCAATCGCAATTGCTTTTGTGACTTACGAGGTGGTGAAGGATGTTCTTGGTGTAGAAATGAGGATATCGGATTGATGGTGTCGACTGTTGTTGGGAGGAGGGTCTCTTTTGCGTGGGTAGATTGATGCGTAGATGTTCCATGTTAATGACTGCTGCTGAACAATTTGCTTTCGTCCGTTGACTTGGAAGAATAAATCAGCTGGAATGCAGTAGGAAGCTTGACTTTTATGGCGCGATATTGGGACCCCATGGTAACGGCGGACGCGTTTTCTGAGCTGACCTGGACCCGACAGGCTCGGTCAGCTGTCGGGTTCCGCGTGGCGTGGCGTGCGAGTTCCGCTCCCGGCTCAGGGTTAACGGTAGGCGGTCAGGTCACCTGGTGATGGGTGTGTTGACCTGAAGAATTGACCATCGCATCTCGATTAGTACGTGCAACTTCTCATGGCGAATGTTTACA
This sequence comes from Ensete glaucum, assembly GCA_021527575.1. Classification (NCBI taxonomy): domain Eukaryota; kingdom Viridiplantae; phylum Streptophyta; class Magnoliopsida; order Zingiberales; family Musaceae; genus Ensete; species Ensete glaucum. The sequence goes on from CM038552.1 coordinate 44,693,428, forward strand.
GTGACATTCTCCGCATAGTTTCCACCACTATAAAAGTGATTCGATAGCTATTTATTCGACTAATTTTTGAATGGCTATTTTTACTAGATTTTGTATCGTAGACGGTGAGTTAAGCACGTAATAGTTCAACTCAACAGGATTCAGAAAAGATTAACGAGATGGTTTATTCGTAAAATTATAATTGCTCTGGTTGGGGAGTCAATTGAGTTGGTTTGACGAGTCTTCGGGACCTTCAATAAGTTATTCGTGAGACTTTGAATACCAAACTAAATCCCTCGGATGGCTAAGGTCTTCGTCAACGTTCTCAACGCCCACCGCTCCAAGCAACCCACTGTCCCCTCCGCCGGGCCGTATCTTTGACCAGGTCTCTCTGGTGGATCCCACTGGACCCAGTCATGGAAGCACAGTCTTGCCGTCGTCGCCCACAGCCACTCCTCGCCATCAGTTGGGGAAAGAAAGGATGCGGTGAAGGTGAGAGAGAGAGAGAGAGAGAGAGAGAGAGAGAGAGAGAGAGAGATGAATATAATCTCGGCCTCCGATTAACGTGGACGACGGTGCAGCTTGGTCTCCTCCCTCTATAAGAAGACATGCACTCCCTTCCTTTCCTCCACCAGCCAAGTCGGTGAGGAAAGAATCCCAGCTAATCCTTTAGCTTTCACTACCTCTACATCCTGTATCCCATGACGACTCCACCGCTCCCCATCATTATCTTCTTCCTGCTCCCCCTCGCCGTCGTATCCCAGGAGGCGTTCTGGGGCCAGAAAGTGGATACCTTCAGCACCGGCCGTAACTCCAGTACCGGCTTGTACTCCTACATCATGCTCGCCTGCCTCATCACCATCCACAACGGCCAGCGCCCAGCTTTGTTCTAAAAGCTCTGTTACCATTTTTATCATAGAGGAGGGAGAGAGAGCGAGAGAGAGAGAGATGCAGGAAGTATTGTCACTGACTCAGCTTCGGTGGGAGGAAGATGGAGCAGACCTCCCTCACATAATTATACTTTCTTTATATATATCTATATACATATATATTTGGAGGATAATTCGAAGCCAAATACATGTCAGTGATACATGAGGATGTCTCTGTACTTATTTATTGCATTTAGTTGCACCCCAATTATCTAAATGACCACGCGATTATTTATAGATTTCACGTAACTTTATTTTCGAACGTCCTCCAACGATTATATCGGCTGTTATCTTCCTCCTCTATCTTCCTCGAAGCATCGTCACTGAGAGAACTTTGATAATTAATTTTTAAATAATTAAAATTTAAATAAAATATAAAAATAATATAAATAGGTATCCTTCGATCAATCTAAAATACTATAGATTCAAAATAATTGTAGTTCCTTGTAATATTTTTTTCCCCCTTCTTCCTTTCGTAGAAAAGTCAACAAACTTTCTAGGCGAGGCCTTCTTGGTCACCCACCACCGGCATCAACAGCATCAACTCTTAACAAATAGTCTAAACAAGAAGGTGTACTTGGGGGTCACTTCTTTGTGCTCCTATTTAATCTTAGAAGGTTACATAAGAAATAATCCATACTTTTTGTGCATACCATTTATTTATGAGTTTAGATCCATGATGAGAAGATGGAGATATGATTTCATAATTCTTTAACAAATTTGATTATTATAGAGTTTAAAAATATTTTATTTAATTAGACGGTCCAAAGAGTTACCTTAATAAGAAATGAACTAGTATAACAATCATGGTTCAAGCACCAAATTAATAGAATAATAAATAAAAAAATTATTTTTGGTGCATATAGGAGAAAAGGATGATGCTGCATGGTAAAATCTTCAAAATTAGATTGGCCAAAAAAATGTTTTTCATCGTAAATAATCAATAATTTCTTGAGAATCAAAATTTATTTTATAAAAAATATTAATATTACGATGAAAAATAAGAAGCAAAATAACATGTTTTTGTCATATGGATCATTGGATTGTATTGCGGATAGAATGATTGATAGCGTATATTTTGGCCCATTTGATGAGGATCGTCATATCACCGTAAAAGAGCAAACTATGCACCTCCAACTCAGCTCACATTGTGACTTCAAGATTGGATGCCACTCTATCCCACCATCCAAGAGGCATGGAGAGATGTGATACACCCTACTGTAAGCAAATAAATCGTCGATCTGTCCCACTATTTGAGGAACATGATAACGTACAACGTAACCCAGGCGCCTGCACGCATTAAACAACCTCGTACGCTAAATAAAATAATTTGATAACTCATCTTCCATTAGATTTATTCGAAGGGTTTTTTAACTTGCGCAGAGCTCCTCTACTGGATAAATAAGAGAATTGAGGTACTAAGTTTCGGTCATTCTCTTGAGTTGAGAAGATAAATATTAGTTGATTTTACCCGCCTCCTCGAGGTTGTACTTCATGCATCTAGCTGGTTACTAGCTTTCACCCCCTCTTTGTTCTAAAGCACTTGAAGTGTTTGCACTTCTTGCGTTGAGTTAGCTACTATAATTCACTTTTTCACCACCATCGAACTTTTATAATGCAAGAAGTTTTGCTCGAAAAAGCAACATTTCATCCCAACTTAGAGCAAGTCTATGATTGTTTTGGTCGCCTCTGGGATTATACTATCTTCTCCATCATCTTTACCGCCTAATCTTCTCAGTAGAAAATGTAAAGTACCATATACTGCCTATTTTATTCCTTGATCGAGCACTCCTGTATCAACCCGAAGTCACCCACTTTCAATTATCTAGTTGAGAAGCCATCGACACCAGTCTTATGAAGTTCCTTGGCCTTTACCCTTTAGCCTTGTCTTAGTATTTGAAGTTTGTATCTATATTCTCCAACTTCTCGACTCCTGTCACGTCCAACGCTCTCCCTCTATGAGAGCAAGGGATCGATGACTCTACAGAAGTCCCACCTCTGTGGTATTATGGCATTATCAAGTACTTGACACTATTATTTGTTGCCTTACATTTGTATCACTTTCTTCATGATCAGTAGATCCGTCTCTATGGCACTATGACACTCATCTGAGTTCACCTCCATTCTAACTCATGCGTAGCTTTTTGGGTAGCTAAGCCCTCTGGACTTGTTATTGCTTACTCGCTCCTTTTGACCCCCTACTTAAACACCTCTGTGTTCTCTGAGCAGTTTCTCTTGGTTAACAGAAAGACATACTACAACTCTCATGTATGGCTTTTACCATATTGTTGCAAGGCTTGTGTTGATTATGTTCTCCTTAGCTTCATTGGTAGTAACGTTCGCTTACTCGACCTTGTCCTGTAACTTAACAAGCTCTCTTAAATGAATATGTGCCCTAGAGTAGTCCAACTCTCTAGCGACTATGATCATACCTCTGTATAATCAAGTCCTCTCATGGGACTCAGTAGTACTTGCACTCAAAATTCTCTTTCGGTGGTATACAACCCTCATATACTGATGATCAAGGCTTTCATCTGACGTAAAATTTGATACATGTATAGAAGACCCACCTTTACGGTACCATAGCATTCACTTCTTGAATCCATAGCCCTTATTATCATCATGTTGTTCATCGAAGTAGAGCTCTCAGTAGCTCTTGATCATACCTCTGCATGATCAAGTCCCTCACCGAATTCTCTCGTGTGTGTTGTATTGTCTCAAACTCTTCCACCATAATCTGTTACATCATATCATCTCTTAGTGATATCTCAATTGCATTTAAATTCTTATGGAATGAAATCAGACTACGATCTCTCCATGTGTGTCCTTTGGAGCACATCGTAGGGCTTTCGTCACCTTCAATTGTGTTTTCTTCTTTAAAAATTAACTTTCATCCATTCATTCTCAGGTTATACCTAGACGAAGCATCGCTTTAGGATAATCTAATAGCTCTTAAAATCCATAGACTTTACTAAAATTAGTATACTATTGTTTGGATCCTAGGCTTCTATCCCCATCACCACAATCTCTGCTATCTTCATGACAACTCAAATGGTAGCACTATAGCATATTCTTCAAGAGTGCCCACCTCTACATTCTCTTGCCCCATGTTAAGGTCTTCTGATCCCAACTTTGCCTCTGTAAGTTGAGTCACCTTAGTTCCTCCGTCAAATGCTTCTCTGAGATAAATTGCATGTGTCTCGAAGCTCCTTTCATCTTTAGCATTATGCAAGATGAGTCTGCTCCATCATAATGAAGAACTTATGAAATGATATGATCCCACTCTTATTTCTGTAATAGTTCATGTTTTTGACCTCTATCCAACGAAAGCATTATACCTCTGTTCCATGTTTAATTTTTTATGCTGACTCCCTTCTTGCAGCTTAGGCACTTCACCAAATCCACTCAAGTTGCTTTGCTCATCAATCTATATTGAGTTGATGGTGACCCTCACACCCACCATTACATGGGTGAGCCCTCCAATTTTTATATTGACTCAAAGTGTGCATATAATTGATATTGTCATGAGTCACTCCCCCACTTGATCTTACAATGCATCCACCAATGCAATACCTAATGCAAGATCATACGATGACTCTTTGCCACTTGCTTGATCCGTTGAGCTTTATGGAGTTATTGTCTTGAGGTACTCCTCCTCAACATATACGGTCTGTTGCACATAATTCATCCTCTAGAGAACCAGGACTTATCCCTTATGAATATCTGTCATGTTGGAGTAACTTTCATCTTCGTATTCTTCCCTTTGAAAGTTTCAGAGACCACTATCCCCTTCTTCTACTTCGCCTTACTAAACAAACTGTGCATTATTGTATCCTTGTAAATGCATCATTCAAACCTTAGCAACATGCTGAACTTATTATAGACTTTAACTTCCTATGGACGTATCCTTCCCATGCCAAAGAGAATATTTCATGCTTTATGGCACTGAGTTTCGGTCACCTTGGGATGACCACGAACACTTCATCACCCACATACAAGCCCTTGTATAAGTATCAATTTTTTTGAATTAGTAATTTCCCTCACCTTTATGTGCTTTACACAACTCTTTCGATCATTGTGCAACACATGCCACTTTACATGTTATCATCTTTTACCAAGTGTCCTGCTTGTCATGAGCACCATCTAATTTGATTACAAATGTCGAGCCATAGCTTAAACTAAGCCATCCTAACCTTTTGTGTAGTATACATTATTCTTAATTTACTTGTCCATGTAGTGTCTCTCGCGCAAAGGGTTAACCATTCCTCTAAATGTTGATCTTGGATGCCCGCTCCTCTGAGTGACTCCTTTCCCTACATCTCAATGTCCGTTTTCCCGAAAACAATTGCGTGTACTGACTGCCCTCTATGTAGCCCAACTAGATCATTATGTTTGTATAACAAGTGTTTATACTAGTGCTTGTTCCCCTCCGATACCAACCTGGTGCTTGTCCCCCTCCGATACCAATCGTCACGAACTTAGTTGGTTTTACTTAAGTCGTGCAGCATCATTACATATCCATCCGTAAAGGTCTGCCTCCCTGAAACCTCCCATGGTCCCTTAGGACCTATAAAATAGAAAACAAGTTAGAGAAATCGTTTTACACAGGTTGCACAAGTAATCATATCAGAAAACACTTCATAGCCAATGTAAATTACAAACATGGACTTCATAAACCCTGAACGATCATACACAAAGGATCATGGTTCATTACAGATCAAAATATCTACAAGTGTTCACATGACATAACTCTCATTATAAGTCAAATATAACCATAAAAGCTAATTAAACTAGGGCTACCAAGCCTAATGCTAGCATGCTACTTGTTGTACAAAATACAAATAAAACTCAAAATACACGGACATACATGAGCATTACATTAAGTAACCTATTTATATTTTTGTCTGTGACAGCTGGGTCTATCGACACTCGATAGGCTGGCATGAGAAAGTTACCTATCGATTGAGGAGCCATTCAAGCCTAAGCGACCTCCACCCGAGCTCGGGATCTTAGAGTCCCATCCAACTCCTGTGAGTGATCCCAAGTTAGATACTTTGTCATTCGATTTCCTTATACTCACTTTGGGCCCAGCTACGCCAGGTCTACCGGTGACTAGATGAAGTCCAAAGAGAGTTCCACAGACTAAAAGCAGAACGTAGAGAAGGCTCTCCTAGGGGATCACCCTTTATCCAAGAGATTCAGGATAAGCTGATCCCCCCGAGCTTTTTTCTGCACATGTTGGAGGCTTACGACTAGATGAAGATATTATTTATATATAAATTTATATCCATGATCAAGAGATGGAGATATGATTTCATAATTTTTTAATAAAATCTATTATTATAGAGATAATAAATATTTTATTTTATTAGATGATCCGAAAGTTACCAAAGAAACTAGTCTAATAATCATGGTTCAAGCACCAAATTAATATAACAATAAATAAAAAGAGAAAATTATTTTTGGTGCATATAGGAGAAAAGGATGATGCTCCATGCTAAAACCTTCAAAAAAAATCAAGATTTATTTTATAAAAATATTAATATTAAGATGAAAAATAAGAAGCAAAATAACATGGTCTTGTCATATGGACCATTAGATTGTATTGCGGATAGAACGACCAATAGGATTCTGTCTTTGGATTCGCACCTTATCCGCTTCGCGGCCGCCGGCTTCTCATGGCCAAAGCTTTTTAATTCCTTCGAACGCCTTCGTTTTCGACCCACACATCTCTCCTCGCGCATCAGCAAGACAGAGCGAGGAGAAATGGCGTCCGCTGCTCTGAGAAGTTGCGCCGTTCTCTTCCCGAGCCTCCTCTCCTCCTCCAAGTCTCAGTTCAACGGCTCCGTCTCCCTCCCCTGCGCCAGTGGCGCGTCCCGCTTCTCCATGTCCGCCGAGTGGATGCCCGGCCAGCCTCGGCCCCCTTACCTCGACGGCTCCGCCCCTGGGTAAACCACCGCGACGATCCCTACCCTGATATCTCTCTCTCACAACACTCACATGTGTGTTCTCCACCTACCTGTTCAGCGACTTCGGCTTCGATCCGCTTCGCCTCGGGGAAGTCCCGGAGAACCTGGAGAGGTACAAGGAGTCGGAGCTCATCCACTGCCGGTGGGCAATGCTTGCTGTGGTAAGCTCTCTTCTCCCCTCACTCGATCCCTATTCTGCACATTCGATGAAAGGATCTGATTGCACTGTGGCTCTGCAGCCGGGGATCTTGGTGCCGGAAGCCCTGGGCCTGGGTAACTGGGTGAAGGCGCAGGAGTGGGCGGCGGTGCCCGGTGGGCAGGCCACCTACCTCGGCAACCCGGTCCCGTGGGGCACGCTCCCGACCATCCTTGTCATCGAGTTCATCGCCATCGCCTTCGTCGAGCACCAACGCAGCATGGAGAAGGACCCCGAGAAGAAGAAGTACCCCGGAGGAGCCTTCGACCCCCTGGGCTTCTCCAAGGACCCCGCCAAGTTACAGGAGTACAAGATCAAGGAGATAAAAAATGGTTTCGCCTCTGCGACTCTCTTCCCTTCCGATCTGCCTGCTTGCTCCATATCTAACAGTGTCGGTTCCATCATCTCCTTGCTTTGTTCTCAGGTCGTCTTGCTTTGTTGGCCTTCGTCGGGTTCTGCGTGCAGCAGTCGGCGTACCCGGGAACGGGACCCTTGGAGAACTTGGCCACTCACTTGGCGGATCCATGGCACAACAACATCGGCGACATCGTCATCCCCAGATCGGTGTTGCCGTGATTCGTTCGTCTTCCTACTCTGTATAATTCCATGTACTGATGCATGCTTGTGCTCCCTTCCATCCGTGTAATTGCTGATACATTACCATCACACATTCAATATCTTGTTGCACTCCAAAGCAAGTTAGCAATGAATCCTTGATCGAACGAAGGACAGGTATTCTTCATTGAAATGTGGAGATGGTGTGACCATGTCAACTTCTAAAGAGAGATCCTAACACTTGGAATAAATATAAGAATATTTTATCTTAAGAAACCTTATTATTGGACTCTTACCGAATGGTGCTCATCTACTTGGATTCTACATAAGAGTTCTGTTTTTTCATCATCAGCTAATTATATATTACACCTATTTAGTATTTAGATCTTTAGATTTAAAAAAATTTATATTAAAAATTTATCAAATTATAAAAATAAAAATATATAGATAAAATTATAAAATCATGTTAATACTCGACACATGTTAATACTCGACAACTACGCTGTAGCTTCGTTATCTTTTGCTATCATTTTCTATTTATTGGAATATTTAAATTATCTTTATATATATTATTTTTATATTGTTATCGATAAAAATGATTGTATTAGAGTAAATAGAGTTAGATATTTTATTTTTATAATTATAAAATTTTTAATGTAAATTTTTAGAGGAATCTAACTATAAAGTGTAACATTTAAGCCCTTGAATTATTGACTTTTTCGTTGTTGCCCCTTTGTGAATAACATGTTGGGAATTGATTCATGATAGTTACATAGGTAGTTAACATGTTTAAGATTAGTGGCTCATGTTTAGGAGTTGTGGAGATAGTTTAGTAGTTAGTTGAGATAGCTTAGGAGTTAGTGGATGTAGTTATTAATCATGGTTATTAATCATGGTGAGGTAATGAGATAGTGGGATGAAGGAAGTGGTGTGAATTAGTTACTATTATATCCTATAAATAGGACATTAGTTCATGAAACAAGGGAATGCAGAGAGTGTATACATTTGGAGATTACCTTATAAGTGTTTTATTACCTCTTGTTTAATACTACGTCGTTTTCTTAATTGAAAGTGTTTGTGTTATTCAGATCAGAGTATTCTATTTTTTTGTCATTTCCTTACTCCTCCTTTTTCAACATTTGTGGTATCAGAACCAGTTTTCAATATGAACTGGGCATTATGACTTTTAATAGCAATTCTATGTCTCAACACCTTATTTTCATCTTCTCGGGCAAATCTTATGAATTTTGGAGTATCAAGATGAATACTCTATTCAAGTCTCAGGATCTTTTGGACTTGATTAAGAATGAATATCAGATCTAAGACGAAATCAAGCTGAGGGAGAATAGAAAAAAGGACTCAAAGACATTGTTCTTCATTCAACAAGCTGTACATGAGACACTATTATCAAGAATTGCAGCAACGACAACCTCAAGATAAGTTTGGTTGATACTTCAAAATGAATTTCAAGATTCATCAAGGGTGATTATAGTAAAATTTCAAACCATTCATCGTGAGTTTTAAAATTTTGTTTATGAAAAGCAATGAATCGGTGTAAGAGTTTCTTTTTCGAGTAACTGAAATTGTTAGTCAAATGAAATCCTATGGTGAATATCTTCATAATCAAATAATTATTATAAAAGTTTTGAGAAGTATAACTCCGAAAACTTTTATTTGATAGAACTAATGGGTTCCTTGTAAGCATATGAAGCAAGATTGAACAGGTCACTTGAAAAAAGTGGGGAAAAAATATTTCAGGTTAAGGGAGAGTCTTCTACTCCAAAAGAAAATAAAAAATCAATAGGAAGAGAATGTGACAGAGGAGGATTTTGTGGTAGAGGAAATGAAAGAGGAAGAGAAAAAGGAAGAGGACACTTTGATATGCATGATGAAAATCAATCAAACTATGATCAGAAAAACTACAAGAGTGGAATTCAGTGTCATTATTGTAAAAAGTGTGGTCATATGAAGACAGATTGCTGGAAAAGAGAAAAACAAGCAAGCTATATGGAGGAAAATGAAGATAATAGTAAGTTGTTTATAACCATATGTCAGACATAAGATCAATATTTAGAGATATTGATGAAACTCACAAGTTGAAAGTTAAACTTGGACATAGCAAATAAATCCAAGTGGAAGGAAAAGAAATAATTGAGGTGAAAACAAATCAAGGGAAGGTAAAACACCTTGATAATGTTTTCTATGTTCCTAGTTTATCACATAACTTGTTGAGTGTTGGACAATTGATAGATGTTGGATATTTAATTATATCTGATGATGGTTCATGCACTATTAAAGATAAAAAATCTGGTTTAATTATAGTAAATGTTTGCATGATGCAAAATAAGATGTTTCCAATTAATGTTTAAAATATTGAGAAACATGCTTTTGTTACAAATAAAAAAATAAGTCAAAATTATGACATTTGAGATATGTACACCTTACATCAAGGGTGTAAGATTGTTAAATAAAAAAATTATTTATAGATTATCTAAAATTAATACACTTGATGTATATGAAGGATGTATTTATGACAAACAAAGTAATAAACCATTTCCTGTTGGAAAAACATGGAGAGCATCTTATTGTCTTGAATTAATTTATGCTAACTTATGTGGACTTATGAATACAAAATCATTTAGGATAAGTTGATATTTTATGTTATTTACTGATGATTATAGCCATATGAGTTGAGTATATTTTTTGGAATTGAAATATGAAACATTCAATAACTTTCAAAATTCAAGGCACTTGTAGAAAGGCAAGTAGTAGATGCATAAAAACACTTCAGATAGATAGAGATAGTAAATTTATGTCTAATGAGTTTAATTCCTTTTGTGAAAAAAATAGTATTCGTAGCGAATTGACAACACCATATACACCAGAGCAAAATGGTGTAGCTGAACGTATGAATCAAACTGTTGTCGAAATGGTAAGAAGTTTGCTTAAAGGAAAGCATCTTCTAAATCAGTTTTGGGCAAAAGCACTTGCAATAGTAGTTTATTTATTGAATATTTCACTGACAAGGACTATTATGAATCGAACTCCTTTTGAAGCTTGGTATGGTATAAAGCTAAGTATAAGTAATCTAAGAATTTTTTGTTGTATTGCTTATACTTTATTAAATTCATAAAAACATCATAAGCTTAATGAAAAATCAAAAAAATACATCTTAATTGGATATTCCTTACAATCCAAAGCATATCAATTATATAATCCTATAAGTGACAAGGTTGTTATTAACTGAAATGTTGTGTTTGATGAAAGGGGCAAGTTAGAATTAAGAGATCAATGAAGGTAAAACACAAATTTGTATTCCAGCAAACTCTACCAAATCAAGTGATAGATCATACTCCAATAAGTTCAACGTCAACCTCACCCAGTAGCAGTTCAAATTCAGCAAATGATTCCTTAGATGAAATCCCTCCATGAAGGTTTAGATCACTAATAGAGATTTATGATTCAATATTTACTTTATTTATTTCAGATCTTACAAGTTTTGAGGTAGTAGTTGAAAAAGAAGAATAACGAAAAGCAATGAAGGAGAAAATCAAGTCAATTGAGAAGAATGAAACTTGAGAGCTAATGGATCTACCGAAAGAAAAGAAAGCTATTAGATTGAAATAGGTGTACAAAATAAAGTATAATGCAGATGGAAGTATCCAAAAGCATAAGGCTCGACTTGTAGCAAAAGAATATTCGTAGCAACAAGGTAGTGACTTTGATGATACTTTTTCTCCAATTGTTAGATTCAAAATCGTAAGAACCGTTTTGGTATTTAAGTTGGCTTGTTTATCAATTTTATATAAAATCTATATTTTTAAATGGAGATTTATAAGAGGAGATTTTTGTTACTCAACCTGAAGGTTTTTTGGTTAAAGGACACGAAGAAAATGTATATAAATTAAAAAAAAGTACTTTATGAGGTTAAACAAGCTTCAAGAGCATGTCATATTAAAATTGATTGTTAATTTTATCAAAATAGATTTAAAAGGAGTGATAATGAACCTACCCTTTATCTAAAAAATGAAGGTGAACATAATATTATTATGGTTTGCCTTTATGTTGATGATATTATATATATGGGTTCATCTGACTCTGTTATGACAGAATTTAAAAAATACATAATGAATAAGTTTGAAATATCAGATCTAGGTTTAGTGCATTATTTTCTTGGGTTGGAGGTGAAGCAATGATCAGATAGAATTTTTATTTCATAAATAAAATCTAGCATGATTAAATGCAAAGCTGCAGCTACACTCATGAATGTAAATGATAAATTGAAACTTGAAGATGATACATGTTTGAGAAATACAAGATACTAAAAAGTTTAGTTGGAGGTTTGATCTATCTAACTTATACTCGACTAAATATTACCTTCTTTGTTGGTGTAGTATCCAGGTTCATGCAAAGCGCAAGTAAACATTATTTCGGAGCTGTTAAAAGAATTCTACATTATATTGCTGGAACTACATATTTATGAAATATGATATTCTCATAATTTTAAATATAAATTATTTGGTTTTAATGATAGTGATTGGGCATGACATTTAGATGATAGAAAGAGTACTTCAAACAATATTTTTAGCCTTGGATCAGGAGCTATATCTTAGAGTTCAAAGAATTAAGCAACAATTGTATTGTTGACATCGGAAGTAGAGCATGTAGCTGCAACATCAGCAACATGTCAAGCTATATGACTTAGAAGACTTTTTGAAGATTTTCATCAAAAACAAATAGAAGCAACTGAAATATTTTTTGATAATAAATCTATAATTGCACTGACAAAAAATCTCATAATTCATGGAAAAACGAAATATATAGAGATACGCTATCATTTCATCCGAGATCTTGTAGCAAATGAAGCTATAACAATGAAGTACCGTGGCACGAGTGAATAAGTTGCAGATATTTTCACCAAGTCAACTTCAGTTCAGAAGCATGTTTATTTTATGTCTCAAATTGGTGTATGTAACTATGAATCAAGGGGGAGTGTTTAGAATTGAATCATGATAATTATATATATAGTTAATATGTTTAGGAGTTGTAGAAGTAGTTTAGGAGTTAATGAATGTAGTTATTAATCATGAGTGATATAGTGAGATAATGAGATTAAGAAAGTGGTGTGAGATAATTATTATTATGTCATATAAATAGGACGTTAGTTTATGAAATAATAAAGTACACAAAGTGTGTACATTTAAAGATTATCTTATAATTATTTTATTACCTCTTGTTTAATATTATATTATTTTTTGATTAAAAATATTTTTATTATTCAAATCATAATATATATATATATATTTTGTTATTTCATTGCTACTCGTTCCCCAACACAACATTTCTCGCGCCTCCTCCCTTCCCCCGTCCCCGTTCTCCTCCTCCGCCTCCTCCTCCCCAGTCGGCTCTGTGCAGCGCCGCACACGGATGAAAGCCATATCACCGTCTTCTGCCGCTCGTGCAGGGCGAGTAGAATGGAGGCGACAAAAGGCAACAAAGAGGCAGGACCAGTGGCCTTTCGCTTCTCTACTGTTTCACCGCCGGTACTGTTTCATAAAAGTCCAACTGTGAATTGTTTTTTTTAGTAAAATGCTCAAAATACAGTCTCGTCACTTAAAGTGTGTCGGTGGCCATTTTATAAACATTCTGTGTTGCCATCAATGATGATGAAAGTGAACTCAGTCTGGATACTTTGAATCTGTGCCTTCTGCTTTTTCCTAAACAAAGGGAGTAAAAAGACCGGAGTCTTCAGAAGGATCAGCCACCTCACTTCATTTTGTGCACTTCAAGCGTTCGACGAAATGGCAAACCAGCAATGCGCGTCCACGTTTATTTTGTTTCTTTCCTCGCGTCCGTCGTGATGTCTCCGTCGGGGCGCACAGTAAGTACGCTCGTGCGTTCGGACTGGGACTCGTCAGGACACCAATCGCAAGGGAGGGTAAGTAGTGTCCGGGTTGGGAAAACAGAGGCTCCGCTGCTGCCTCCAAATGGACCGGGAGTACGGTAAGGGCATGCGGGACCCACGAGAAGACCGACGTGGGCGAGGCAAAGACGCGCCATACGTTCCCTGAACGTGGGGCCCTATGAAACGTGGCGACTCATAACTCGTGTGGACCATGCGGCGCACCGAATCCCGAGGCGAGTTTCGCGGTCTCATTACCGCCTACCCGCGATAGCCGGTCAGCCCTGGTGCCTCCTCCCGACCCATTCGCCGCCGCCGCCGCCGCTCGACCCCTTCTTCCTCTCCGCCCGTGGATTTCTCTTCCGGCTTAATCTGATCCTGTCGTCTTTTTCCCCCCCTATAACGCTAAACCCAACTCAACTCAGCCAAGGAGCAGCCACCCTCACCTTCTCTCTCTTCCATATACACTCCACAAGAGGAGGCAAGGAACCTCGATGGGGAACCTCACTCCCGCCCGCCGCAAGGAGCCGCGCTACCCATCGCCGGATGGCTCTTCCCCTCCCCGGTTCAGCCCTCGCCCAAATCTTCCAGCCGCCGCGGCTGCCGGCCCCGTCCCACGCCCGGTCGTCTCCGACGTCGGCCGGGTCCTCGGCCGGCCCATGGAGAACGTCCGCGCCACCTACAGCTTCGGCCGCGAGCTCGGCCGCGGCCAGTTCGGGATCACCTACCTCGTAACCCACCGCGAGACCGGCGAGCAGTTTGCCTGCAAGTCCATCGCCACCCGGAAGCTCGTCCACCCGGAAGACCTCGAGGACGTCCGCCGCGAGATCCAGATTATGCACCACCTCACCGGGCACCGCAACATCGTGGAGCTCAAGGGAGCCTACGAGGACCGCCACTCGGTCAACCTGGTTATGGAGCTCTGCAAGGGAGGGGAGCTCTTCGACAGGATCATCGCCAAGGGCCACTACTCCGAGCTGGCGGCCGCGGGTCTCTGCCGGGAGATCGTCAACGTCGTCCACGTCTGCCACTCCATGGGCGTGATGCACCGGGATCTCAAGCCCGAGAACTTCTTGTTCTTGAACAAGAAGGAGGATTCGCCGCTCAAGGCCACGGATTTCGGGCTCTCCGTCTTCTTCAAGCCCGGTAACACATGCCCTTTCGCCTATCCTTTTAACTCGTTGGCTAACTGGTAGAAAGTACCCAGTCTTGTCCTACCTTAGTCGCAACAATTAGTCAAATTACCAACCAAAAGCAAAACGTATTGCGAATCAACTGGAAATGCTGCATCAACATCTAGTCTTCTCAACGTTGTTGATTGCTTAATCTTGTTGTGTTTGACCGATCAATATAAAGACTTGTTCTACGAGTGGGCAAGAGGAGACAAGGTATAATGCGCTGGTAGTGTAATGCTCTGATACTAAGTTGAGGAATGATAGAATTTGGGACAAGCTATCTTCTTTGAAATATCTATATTGCAATAAAACTATTTTGTGTGCTCTTCGTTGGGTTGGGGCATGGAATTGGCAACTGCAGTTCTTTGCACTCGGTCACTGCTTTCCAACCACATTTGGACTCCAATTCAATTGATTGGAGAGCACAGCAGAATGTGTATTTTAAATGAAAAGAAAAAAAAAGGATTCACAGTGTAGCCTTGGCCTCTGTATGGTTTGATTTCTAGGCTTTGTGGTGCCTTAAGTTTAAATGACATTGCCAAGGATCAAACCAGATTCAATTGGATGGCCCTTTGTATTTCCATTCTGTAAGTTAAATTAGGCTTCATCCTTGTGAGGAAAATACTTAAGAGGGTTTATGATTCAGAGCGACGAAAATGTGATTGAATATCTTGAAATTAGAGGAATGCGAGTGGTTTCGGCGGAACTTGGTCTCGTAATATCTATTACGGTCCATGTATGCTTAAATTCACAGACTATTAATAAAGGAAATTCTATCATATGAAAAACCTGTCTCTTATGACTTAGAAAATAACCGTCCACTTTTAAATGTGTAATTTGGTATGCCCGGTGTATGTTTACAGTTCTAGGCAGTAGTCATCTTGTTGTTTGAAGAATGCATATTCTTTTTTGATATCTATTCTTCAAATTCCTTAATCTTAAGATGATACATTTTTAGGGAATAATAGGAAATACAATCTAATGAATCAGAAAGCTTTCAAGAAGACATGCAACTGCGCAACTAAATTAGTTGTCGTCCATGTAATCAACTTGTCTTAGTTGATGGTTTAGAATTCTCTCTTTGTGGCAATCCTAGCCATAATTTGGAGAAGTACGCCAGTAGAAGAATTTTTTGTTTTATATCCAATGTTGTCATGTTGGTGTTCGGTAAGTTTTCAAATAAAAGTCCACGGGGAAACAAAAAAGAATTGTTATGTGAATAGGAAATTTTTTTGGATGCTTTTTTTGTTCTTAAATGTTCTTGTGTAATTGTTTTTGCCTTCTAATTAAGAAGATTATATTAGAATTAAAAATTATACCGGGGTTGTGTAGGAGAAATATTCAAAGATCTCGTCGGAAGTGCATTCTATATTGCCCCTGAAGTATTGCGACAACACTATGGAGCAGAGGCTGATATCTGGAGTGCCGGAGTGATCCTGTACATCCTTCTTTGTGGTGTCTCTCCTTTTTTCGCAGGTTCATGTTTATCAAGATAAATGAGCTTGGTAATTTACATTGTTGCTTTAGTAAACTAACTTGAATATACATTTTCACATATGCAGAGACTGAGGAGGGTATATTTGATGCTATATTGCATGGTCATATTGATTTCACATCTGATCCCTGGCCTTCTATATCTGCCAGTGCTAAAGAACTTGTCAAAATGATGCTAAGACGAGATCCAAAGGAGCGGCTTACTGCAGCTGAAATTCTTAGTAAGATTTAACCTTCATCCTGTTAACAGGTTTAACTTTAAAGCTAACATCTATTAGCTCATAGTATGTACTCCATACTTATGGACCAAATATGTGCATTAAGATAAAAATCGCATATGAGTAGTGCCCAGGTATAAGGTTGTGACTGTTAAGGTTGATACATAAATAAAGGCCAAAGTCATGTTCTGTGAAAATTTGTTGTTTTTTCTTGTATAAATTTCATCTGAGTTTGTTTTAAGAGCATTTCCTTGTTAAAAGAATTGTCATGAAAATTCCTTTATTAGCTCCAAATAGGTAAGGATGGACATGGATCCGGTATGTCTTATTGACTACAAATGCCTTCTTTCACTATATGCCAAGTTCTATATGATGTGTGCTCCAGCATCACTGATCTCCATTCTCCAATCAATCTGATAACTTGATGATAACCTATGTGATTAGAAGTGTCACTGAATGGTGCTTAACATAATAGCTGAAACGTTTCTTAGTATACTCTAACCAAATTAATTGATAAGTATCTGCTTCATAATCCCCTTACGAGCATATTAGCTCACTCATTAACCACGTTACCAAGTTTTAACAGTTGAAAGTGTCTGCAGACCATCCATGGATGAGAGAAGATGGCGCCTCTGATAAGCCACTTGACCTTACTGTTATGAATAGAATGAAGCAGTTCAGGGCCATGAACAAGCTTAAGAAAGTTGCGCTGAAGGTGCGATTCTTTTCATTTTCTTATCAGTTTATATGGCTAATCATCTTTCATGGTAATAGGTAATAACTAATAACAATACATTTTAACTCAGGTTGTAGCTGAAAGCTTGTCAGAGGAAGAAATCATGGGTCTAAAAGAGATGTTCAAATCGATGGACACTGACAATAGTGGGACAATAACTTTTGAAGAATTAAAAGCAGGCCTTCCCAAGTTGGGTAATTTGGGAATCAATATCCCTGAATCTGAAATTAGGCAGCTGATGGAGGCAGTATGTTTCTTTGTCCCTCCCCATGAAATTTATTTTACATTTCTTTTGATTCTGTGGTTTTTTCTTGTCCAGTTATCATATTGGATTGTCCGGTCTACCTGGTCGTGGCATTGGAATGTGTGCAAGCCAAGCATTATTTAACGACACCATGTTGCTTGCATATGGCCATGTAGATGCTTCTTAGAACTATATAATCCACACATTGAGAAAAATAATCAAGCAACTAAGTGACCTGATTGCATTTACGACTGATGCCTGATGTAACCTGACAAACAAATTGTATAGGTATAGGCACAAATCTTGATCCATGGTGCACAACCTGACATGGATATCATAATGTTGGGCAACACGTATTTCAAATTCTCTTTCTTTTGTGAAGGTTGTCCTTTTTTGTTGCAACATTCTTCGGCAATTCTTGTTTATCAGTAGTGTTTCAATTCCAAAAAGAACAAGAACTGAGAAATTCTTTTGTCAAGTTTTCAATTTGCTAATGATCATGTGATCTTTACCAGGCTTTATCAGCATTAATCTCCTCTATTTGTCAGGTTCATCATGTCCTTTTGACTGCTTTTATCCGAGGCATATCCTATATCAACCATGCTACATGGCATATATCTGAAAATCCCCTTGTACGCCTGGGAGAAATACAAACTAAGATCCATGTCAGTTAGATGCATGTGTGTGTGCATGTGAGAGCGCATTTTTTTATCAACTATCAACACATTTTCTGAAAACCTGCTGCTGCTTCATGATTATCTGCACTGTGTTTTAGCATGGATTTTGGTGGTGCCTAATTTAACCTAATTTCCATGACAGGCTGATGTTGATGGAAATGGGAGCATTGATTATATTGAATTCATAACAGCTACAATGCACATGAATAGAATGGAAAGGGAAGATCATCTGTACAAAGCGTTTGAGTATTTTGATAAAGACAAAAGCGGGTAATGCCATCCTTACGCAATTTGGAACTAGTAAAATATTGAATGCAAATGAGTAAATATTCTATTTCGCTGTCCCTTTGAATAGGTACATCACAGTAGAGGAATTGGAGCAAGCTCTCAAGAAGTATAATATGGGTGATGAGAAAACAATAAAAGAGATACTTGCAGAAGTTGACATTGACAAGGTAAGTATTTGAGACATGCTAGTTTCTTTCACACGTTGGTTAAGAAAAAATGAAAAAATTTAAAGCTCAGTGTGTGTGTGTGTGTGTGTGTGTGTGTGTATATATATATATATATATATATATATATATATTGATCCAGTTTAAGTGAATGGTTTGGTAACTTTCAAATACGGCGGTTTGTGATGCTTATTTACTATCAGTAAACACTTAAACTGAATTAGCAAAATTCGGGATGTTTTGGAATAGCTCACAGATTGGGGGTGCAAAAGGAGGTAGTTTTTAGAATTTTGTCAGCTTAGCCATTGTTCTTCCTTCATAGCATGTATATGATCTGCAACTCCAAAAGCATTTTACTGGGATCTTCCTTGAACACTAGGTTGCCTGTAGAAGTAGATACCTCATATCAGAATAAAAACGAAAGGAGACGAGGAAAAAGAAAACCTGTTAGACTTACTCTAGTGTTACCAATATGGATTTGCAGATACAAGATGTATCAGTTGCCTCTTGTTCCAGTAACAATTGTGTTACTCATCATGTATTTCAATCGCCACAGGATGGAAGAATTAATTATGATGAGTTTGTAACTATGATGGGAAAAGACAACAGAGGCTATCCAAACCAGGTGTCATAAGATGTGGTGATTTTGTCGCGATATTACAAGAAAGGGCACCTGGAGTTTCCGCAGAAGCAATCTGGAATTTGGTTACGATTTCCGATTTGGAGATTCTAGCAATCTGTAAACCCACTCCACATATTCTTGCTGATTTCGTGCATTTTGTATAACTATTCGTGATGTATTGTTGAATTTGTCCGCAACAGCAGCTGAGCCCGTTCATCACTGTGCTGTTGGTCTTCATCAGAGTTGTTTGAATTAGGTAATTATTGTTTAACTTTTCTCTTTATGTTTGGAAAAAGACTAGCTGCCAACTTCCAACAATGATCTGCTTTCATCATGTTTCTTTGCACGAGTTTCCCAAAATTCAACTGCTCTGCTGGAATGAAATGCCATGAATTAGAGTATGAATACTGAAAGACAGATGGAAATATATGGATATTGCTATTTGAAAAGAGCAGCAAAATGTGTGATTTGAAAGTAGAATCAGTAGTAGAAGGCTCACTGCATGTAAGAGAATGATATCTTTTTGTTTGTACTGTTACACATCAATGAACACTAAATTATAATGAAGCTTTTATTTACCTGACCTCCTTCACCTGGTTTCATAAAATTCATATTTTGCTGCTGTGATTGCATTAATAGTTGGAAGATGAAGCATTTTGCCATGTAGGTACAAGCAACTTAAAGCTGAACCATGGACACTTCCATCTCAGAGTTGCCATGAACTTTCCCAATCTTGGTCTTTTGTTTGTGATGGCAATGGAGACATCATTGGGGAAGAGGTCATGGAGGACAAAGGCACTGATGGTGGAAATGAGCAGAGCTGTCACAGTGAAGGTGGAGATGGCAGAGAACCCTACTGAGAGTAACTTGGTCAGCACAAATTGTCACTTCCATGGCGAAGCCAGTCACTGGGAAAGTATAAGCCCACCATGCAAGGGAGAAACTGATGGATTCAACGACAGCATCAGCCACAGTGGCCTCAGAAACAGAGAGAGCAGAGTCAAAAGCATAAACAGAGGATAGCATAGATCACATCTACGAGCAATGTGATGCACATCGACATTGATCGATCGAGAGGCGTAGAAAACGAAGTATGCTATCCTCGATCCGCTGTCCAAGTCCTCGCGAATCCTCGCCCATGCCATCGCAGCAACACAGGGTGCTGCTACGGACAGGAAGAACACCGGGTGGGGCTGGAGCTCCTTCTCGTTCGACGGAAGCCTCTGATAAAAGAGTGATAAATAGGACTGTGTAATGCGCCAATCCGACAGCGAAGAAGAAGACAAGGCCTTCTTTGAGCCCCAGGGAGAGATGGCTCGAAGGGTTGGCCACCTTCGACAGCCGATGATGACCGCCGGCCATCCACTGCCCGTAGATTTTTAGCCCGAGGAAGAGGATGGGAGCCATGAGGGCGTCAACCCCTTTGCGCACACATCAGATCAGATTTGCGTGCCCAAACCTGATCTGATGTCGTAATGCACGTCTTTATCTTGCTCTAATAGTAACGTATCATCGTTACTATTATTTTGCTTTTCTAATGAATTGTCTAATTATTGTGAGAAATGAATGCATTAAAAAGGAAAAATTTTGCACCATATAAGAATCGAATCACATGAAAGCTTTATTTACTAATATGTTTGTGGTTTTATTAGCTTCATTCATTAAAACTATGGAATATGAAAATTAAAGGATGGTTGAATAGATTATGCAGACGAATTGCTCGATACGTATTTAAAAAAAAAAAAGAGTAAAAACGTGTAAGATTTGAATTAATTTTGTTCTGTGATACTTGAGTATTTACATCGATCGATAATTTTGAAAATTAAGGAAGAATTCAATTGAGAGCGTCCAGATTTATATTATTATTTATATTTATTTATCTATTTGGGGAGTATACTCCGTGATGGGTGCTTGGACAAGTATCCAGATCAGTATCCGAATCTAATTCGGATTTGCAGCTCATAACTCTGAATCCGACCCGTTCTAAAGAAGTACCACGCTCTTTCCAACCGCAAGTCCTCCCTGCGCTCCGTGAATGGAGGAACGAAGTGGGACCCATTTGAAATCCGAGTAAAGAAAACGGGTACCCACCGAAGGAGTACTACAAGTATTTATCTTGTCCGAGTACATCGACCTGGCCCGGACCTTAAAACTTGCTGCGTCCGCCCGCCGCCGAGACTTGCTTGCTTCGTGCCCCGACCGATCCCCGTGTCCTCTTATAAAGCACGGGCCGGTTCTAGCCTAGGGCTTCCATCCATCCGCCGGATCCAAAGCCCCCCGCCCCCCTCGCCACCGCCTTCGCTGCTGCCGGGAGGTCGGATGGAGGGCCACAGATTTTGGCAGTACATGGTGGCGGGATCGGTCGCCGGGATGGCGGAACATATGGCGATGTTTCCGGTGGACACCCTCAAGACTCGGATGCAGACGGTCGCCGCCTCCGCCTCCTCCTCGTCCCAACACCGTCACCCCACCGTCGGCCGCTTGCTCGCCTCCATCGTCCGCTCCGAGGGCCCCTCCGGCCTCTACCGCGGCATTGCCGCCATAGGCCTTGGCGCCGGCCCTTCCCACGCCGCCTACTTCGCAGTCTACGAGCTCTGCAAGGACCGGCTCGGCGGAAACCGCCAGGACGGCCGCCACCACCCCCTCATCCACGCCGCCTCCGGCGTGGCCGCCACCGTCGCCAGCGATGCCTTGCTGACTCCCATGGACGTCGTCAAGCAGCGGCTCCAGCTCCGCTGGAGCCCGTACAGCGGGGTGAGGGACTGCGTCGTGCGGATGCTGCGGGACGAAGGGATCAAGGCGTTCTACGCCTCGTATCGGACGACCGTCCTCATGAATGCGCCGTTCACGGCCGTGCACTTCGCGACGTATGAGGCCGTCAAGAAGATTCTCAGTGAGATCGCACCAGAGAACGCGAGCGAGGAGAGGCTCTTGGTTCACTTGACGGCGGGTGGGGCGGCCGGAGCACTGGCAAGCGCTGTGACCACTCCATTAGACGTGGTAAAGACAAGGCTGCAATGCCAGGTATGGTACCTAGCTTCGTCTCTTTTATGTCAAGCATGATTCCTATTGCCTGCAAAAAATGTTCTTTGACATGGTCTTCATCCTTCTTTGAGGAAAAAGTACAGGACAGCAAAATTAGAGCACAATCCAGACCTTAGTGTCAGAGGTCAAGCCTAGACACTGAGCGCAAAAATTGTTTTGTAGTTTATCAAGATCATTATTGCATTTACTGGATATATTAGTTTGATGCTGTTCACCCTTTTATTTGAGTCAAGGAAGAATAAACTCTTTGTATGTATTGGTCAACCAATTATATCATCATCTTAGTGGTTCGAAATACTAGTCCTGATTGGGAATCCAACTACTAGGGTTCAACTCATGACATGCTGCATTGATCAGGATCAATATCACAATCTTCATAGGTATCCAAGTAAATATGATAAAAGAACAATTGCAGCAATAAGTGTGTTTCTTCATTGAAATTGAAATATGAGAAGCTGTTGCATGTTGGATTTACAGGAAATCGACGTTGAAGGAGTTTGTTTTTAATAGGATCTAGTGGCAGAGGTGCGATCTGCTAAATCCAGTCTGTAGATCCTGTAAAGATAATATGAGTTTCATTTATTACTGGCTTTTTTTTTTCCTTTAAGTATTACTGGAGGAAGAGGAACTGTACCATATGCATGATCCAGAGGCAGAGAGGTAGTATACATTTAGGGTCTGCAAATAAAATTTTAATAATTGTATGAACCATTTTTTCAGCAATTATTGCTCTGGGTACCTATAAGATTCGGAGACCTCATTCTAGTGGCTTTTGTATTGTATCTGATGTCATTTAGTTGGTGACAAAGATTGAAGTTAAAGAATTTCAAGAGAGGAGGTCCTTGATGCCGTCTGCATTTCATATTAAGCTGTGCCTTGACTTTCAGGAGCTTTTGCTCATTAGGTGCTTAGTAGTGGAGGGCCGGGAATTTAGGCTGAGGCCTGGTGCCCAGTAATTGGGTCAAGGTTGTGGGGAAAGAGACCTGACCTATCTTATATGTTATATTTTGATCTGTTTGCTCTGTAGAAAGGCAACTGATTGTTTTCAAGGGCACTTGAGTTTTCAAGGGGATTAGCTTGTTTTGGTAGAAAAACATGTTACATCATATGTGCTTCATGAGATTGTATCTGATTGATGTGTGCACATTTTAGTTTTGTGATGAGCTAGGGCTCATTTTATGATAGTAAAGTGACAAATAACTCAAAGCCGATCTTTTGAGATTTTTCTCATCTTCTTAGGGCATTCCATCATCATATATTACCATTGTTCTGCAGTCTTCTGTTCATGCTTGTTCATAACTTTTTATCTCTGCTATATTACACTTTCCCTTTATTTTCTTGTGTTACTCACTTGGTTCTAATTGATACAAAATGGCCATTAAATAGAGAGTAAATTTATAGCTCTTGCATATCTCTTATATGGTTCATTTGGTTGAACCTTTTTAAGTATCCTTTAAATGGCAAAACATTCATAATTTCATAGTTCCTTTATGCTCCCAAAGTTCTATATTTCATATTCTCCCTTGAAAGTTCCATGAGTGACCAAACGATGCAGCGCAATGGTAGGCAGCATCTGAAACCATTCCTATTTTGTGTGTGTTGTTGGGTGGGTGGCTGTTGTTTGCTTGAGCACCATGTCGACAAGTACTCAAGTTACTCAAAGCTAGATTTGTAAGATGAAAAGCCTATTAGCGAACCACATGTAACGTAAATTAGGATTATTACATAGGTCCTCATGTAATTTTTGTGAGATTCTGCATGTAATAAAGATGAAAAGTTTTGTCGATCTCTGGTACGTCCATGCAGGGGGTGTGCGGGGCAGATACGTTCAACAGTAGTTCGATTAGAATGGTCATGGAGAAAATAGTCGCCAAAGAAGGACCTCGAGCTCTGCTGCAAGGTCTGAAGCCTAGAGTGCTGTTTCACACCCCAGCTGCCGCAATTTGTTGGTCGACATACGAAGCCATGAAAAGCTTCCTCCAGAGGAATACTCATCAAAGTTCTTCTTCACCATGATTTTCTTAAAGAGTCTCAAGCCTTTAGGTTTCTCCTCATCTGAACAGATGTAGCAGTAGCTAATTTAGGTGGCAGATCAAATACTTGTTTTGGTTTTCACAAAGGTGGATCTACCAAATTTTATCCTTTTTATTCTTCACTTAAAACAGTGAGAGAAAAAGTTGGATGTATTTGTCCACATAATTAGATAATAGTGGTTTAAGAATTGTATGGATTCCATCTCTGTAACCTGGATGGTTGCTTAGCAGGTAATCAAGTTTCAGTCTCTCTCTCTCTTACATGTTGCAATAGTTACTAAACATCCACCGATTTGTGTTGTTTGGAGAGCCAGAATAATCAAAAAGTTTCTCATGTTCCACAAACAGCAACCAAATACCACATGAGTACACCAAAAACAAAATACGTATAGGGGATATATGCTACAAGATGACATCAAGAGGCCTTATTGGCAGCAGGAGAATCGATCCATTCAAATACATGCTATCAATCATATTATATTGCGTGAGCATCCCACCATCAAATGCTTAAAATGCTAGTTTTAATAATGAACAAAACAAAGGGTTTGTACATTTTTATTCCCATCTATATATCTTTAATGTAGCACATATATCTCTATACATTAAGATGCTTCACATATATCAGTTTATCTTGTCGGTCACTAACCTTATTTTAAAAAATATAAAAACTTTAAGATGCTAATTTCTTTTCACAACAAATTTTAAGATATATATTTTTAAATTGGTATTTTATCTACTTAAGTAATCAACTAATGAATATTCACTTGAAATATATATATATATATATATATATATATATATTTATACGCAAGGAAATACAAGCTAAACTTAAATTTAGAGAAAATAAATACGAAAATCACTTATAAAGCTCGAGTTTAATATGAAGTTATGGAATTCATATGGTGAATTTATGGAATTCATATTGTGAATTTATGGAATTCATATGGTATAGCTTTAATTATCCCTTAAGGTTAATTTCTATTAATTGGTTATTGCTGTAGAGACGTTAAAATGATATAATGGTAGGCGTCTAATAGGTAGTTTAGGGGTTATTTTAATTTTTAGTTTTTTTAATTCAAATAATCTATTTGGTGGTGTATTTGGAAGGAAGTTACCAAAAAGGGTTACACGCAGAGGATAAATATATTATATTTGGAGGAACGTATATCATATATTAAAGTTATAAGCCGAACGTACTATGTTCAAAATATGCAAGGGTAATTATGTAAAAATATCTAATTTAGATGGTCCATCCGTCTTATCAAAGTCGTCGTCTTTTTAGCTTCCCAGCTTGCGTGACAAACATGACAGCACCGATGGGGTTGTCCTAAAACTAAATCTCCACCGTCCACTTAGTGGCAACTGCTGAATCATGCTTACGTTTAGCTACACGTGTTAACCAATTGGCGAACTCCACGAAGGGTTGGAGTACTCCAACCGGCCCTTTAAACCACGCGCAAGGAGGGTTTAGGGCATTGCCGCTTCCATATCGCTCTTCGTCGCCGCCGCAAGCAGGGCCACGCCTCGCCGGAGACAGGTGCGGTGAAGAGCAGGTTTCAACATGAGGTGTGTGCTTTTCCTTTTCCGAATCTGTGTATTTCGTCGCCAGTTTATGAATCTTTTTCTCGTTGTTAGATGGTGGTAGACTTGCGATCTTGCAGCAAAATAGATTCGATTTTTATCCATTGTGGGACATGCCGTTGGTATTTTCTTTACTTGATTGAATTGTCTAAACCAGTTCGGTGCCTTATTGCTTGACCATGATCAATCTGACATCAACTGTCCTACTGTTCGAAGTCATCAAAAACAAATATAAATGTTCATAATTATGGAATTCTTTCATAGAACTGCGGTCCCTAACAGTGGAAATCAGTTTTGAAGAGTTTGAATAATGCTTTTCCCTTTGTGTAGATTATTGCCATTAGTTGCTATTTGATTTCTTTAGTTTAAGCATTTAGATTCTCTTAGGCAGAGGTTGCTTCCAGTGAGGATGATCCTGTATTTTGATCACCACATGGTTGTTTCCTCCCCATCTAATTCAAGCACCGTATGTCGGGCTTTGGCCATTTCACCAGTCCACATGACTTGGGGGTGTTAGAATATGTGTAGTTCTTCTCTCGTTTAGCAGCTTAGGTTTTTGGATTAGTTGGTTTGATTCTGAGATTAGCAAGAACATGTTTGTGTACCTCAAATATTAGTTGTCTATGTTTTTTATGGTGATATTTGGCCAAGAAATATGATTGATTTCTGTTTTGATTGTTGTGGCTTTTGTGATAATTTATCATTTAATGATTGTCTAACAAGTTATATGCTACATTTCTCAGTCGATATCCTGAAGTTAAATGGGCACAGAGGCTTGACAAGGTTTACATCACTGTACAATTGCCTGACGCAAAAGATGTGAAGGTTAATCTGGAGCCTGATGGGATTTTCACTTTTTTTGCCACTGCTGGTGTCGGCAACAACACTTATGAGCTAAAGATGGATCTTTATGATAAAGTAGATAAAGATGTAAGGTTTTCCTTTTGAGTTATAAATTGATTTATTATGTATTCTGCTCTCTTTTATATACTTGCATAATGTTGTCGAGCAGGCAAGCAAAATAAACATTGGTGTCAGGTCTATCTTTGTCGTGGTAGAAAAAGCAGAGAAGCAGTGGTGGAAAAAGCTTTTGCGCGGTGATGGAAAGGCTCCACACTATTTAAAAGTAGATTGGGATAAGTGGGTCGATGAAGATGATGATGGTTTGTTCCTTCATATGTTTTTGGCATTCTTGTAGTTGTCTGGTAACAATGGTAGCCATATGATAGCCATAAGTTGTTTGTCGATTATACTAATTCTAATAGAATAAACACGTACTGACAAAAATGCCATTTATCATATAATAGTCAAAGTGCATGCTCTTGTGAATCATCTGCAGTCAAAACCAAGCTAATAGTTACTATTGCTAGTGTTATTTTCAGATCTTCCTTTGCCATGCTAATGTCATGCTTGGAACCATGGCTCTCTAGTAGTGACTTGTGATCCTCAAGTGTGACTGTGTAAGTCATGCATCCATCTTAAGAGAAAGTGGCTTTTGCAAAGTGCATTATTTTGAATGCTGGATATATATAATGTTAGGATCAGATTTGTTCGACCACAGATCAAAGTAATGACCATCAGTGTCTTTCTTCATATCTGTGGATTTTGATGCAAATAATCATATTAAACATTTTTGGCACATAATACTGGTATGGTGTATTGAACATGTTATGGTTAATATATTGATCATTGTACAAAATTATAAAAGGCTATTGGTGACTCCTTTTATGTGTTGCTTTCTCACATATTTGTCTTACATAAACATATTCTTTGAAGCTCTTGCCATATATGAAGCCTGCATGTCGAGTTATTTGGATTATTGAATATATTTTATTGAATTTGCAACATTCTGAAATTGATAATGTCTTAGAAACTTAATTACATCTCTGTTCATTGCATCACAGATAATTTACAACCACTAATTTACCAGGTAGGAAGCATGGGTCGTCGACACACTCAAATGTCTAAACATGCTTGAAGAGTGGCATGCACGACATATAGTTGTTTCAATTAGTTCAACTGATAAAATAGGATCAATTTTGTGTTTATACTTGCTACCTGGTGTTAGAAAATAGTTAAATTTTGTCTTCCATGCAGTTTTGCAATTTACATTTTAGTTGTGGGTATTGAGTTTGCTTTCTTTTTTCTCACTTTAACAGGTCCTGGTGATTTGGACTTGGGAGGAATGGATCTCTCGGTAATGACTACAACACCATGCATGTCTTCCTACTAACTCTTGGTTTACTAATTATGATTTGTTATTTATAATTTCTTGCCAGAATTTTAACAATATGGGGGGTGATGGTATGGATGATGATTTCGAAGATAGTGATAATGAAGGTAAGAATCAGAATCTCCCATTTAACAAATTAATTTTTATGTTAAAAAAAGAGTGTTTAGCTTAAAGTTGTTGAAATATGGTAGTTTTTGTGTACCATGCTTATGCTTCTATATCCAAATAAAATCCTTGTAGTATATGCTGAGTAACTTTAGAATTATAGCTAACTAAATACATAATTCAAAGTAGAATACTTGGTTTCCTTGGAGTTGTTTTTTCACAGAGCTGCAAAAAAGATCTGTTGTTTTTATGTAGAGTAACATAAAATTCACCATTGGAAGAATGGTTTCCCATTAAAAAAGAATTCATATGGCCTAAGAAGTGAACAATAATGTTGTCTGGATTTGGATCATAATGTGAATCACAAAGGGCCTTAAGCTAGATCAAGTAGAGATGAAATCAATTATCAAATTTTTTTTAATGTTCTTAGGCTTCGCCATTTCAGAACTTAGGACCATAGGAAATACAAGCTTGTTGTTAACTAGAATAGTTGTGAATAACAAAACGTCATATGTAATTGAGAAAAATGAGTTTTGTTTCTTTTACTATCAGACTAACCTATACAAGTCTTGTTTTAGCTAGATTTTCTATTTATATAATCAATAAGTTATTGTTTTAATAGATTATGATGTTATAAATTTTATTTTTCTCTATTTGAACAATATGTACTATAGGTTAAATGTCATAATCATGATTGTTAATTCTGTGAAGGCTTATCATCAAAAATGAATCATTGTTAAACATTATTATGATTCTAATAATTTATAGAGAAACAATCGTTAATGCGATAGTATAATCAAAAGTTTACTTAATGTTTCTATTGTGCAACTTTATGCCTTTGTCGAGAAGTCCGCACGGTTTGGTCTGATCTTGAGTGCATAAGATTGTTCACATGATTTCTCGGAGGTCGGTATTGGGTCGGATTTGGCCGTCACGTTTCGACCCGATCAAGGAGTTTCTTCCTCGTCAGGTTCCTACACACCGGTCAAAGTTGAGGGGGGATTTCTCGGCTCGACCCCTCTGAAGGTTGAGTTAGAAGGATGTAATGGTGAAGGAAGTTTTAGTGTTTGAAGCCTCCCTTGGTGTTGGTCAGGATGGTGACTTCTATACCTGCGAACGGAGGTTTGTCGTACATGACCTTTTAATGGCTTTTAACTTCTTGTGTGGTCGGCTTGTATGTTTCGTGCAAATGTCGATTGACTTGCATGGATCGTCGTCGCTTCGAGCTTTCGGGAGCAGCTCTATATTATGTGGCGTTGTCTTGTACGGCTTTAGACGACACAAGTAGATAGTTATTCGTTCGAGTCCGAGGTGTTGTGTTGACGCATAGTGTGCCATGTCAATCCGGAGGCTCCTCGTTGGTGGCTATCGACTATTGCCATGGGGTGATACCAGAATATGCCATATCATTCTCTCCCGGAAGCCCCCTCCTCGGCCCCTTCCCCAAAAAAAAAGGCTTCGTGCTTCCGTGTGGCACGACTTTAGCCTCAACTAGTCGGGCTTGGAAGAATTTTTTCGGTCCTCCAATATCAATAAGTTGATTGTTTCGCTCCTGTATCTTCCAAAAGGGAAAAGATTTATGAGAGTTGTTTTGTGGATTCACAAGAGAAAACTTGGGTTCTCCCAATTAACACACATGGGTTAGAATGCTGCTTATGTGTGCCCTCGCTTAGTTGTTGCAAGGCTTTCGTTAGCTAGGTTACATTTGCTTCCCTATCTTCTGTCTACACAAATAGCATCTCTTTCAGAGTTAGACGGGGATATATAGCTCGGAGACATCGAACAAAAATGTATTTATTTGCATCAACCTTTAAAGAAGCTCATTCAAGACTTACTTAAACGATTACTCAACAGAAAATAAGAGCTTTGGCTTCCTCTTATCGAGATAGAGGCAAGCAAAAGAGGGATTTTTGTCGTTTGTGGATCACTCGGATAAATGCATTAACTCATGAGAATAAGGTATTGTATAGTTATAGTAGATTAATACACAATGTTGCGCGACAGGAACTCAGTTGCCTGGGTTTCGTCCAAAATTCATGGAACTTGACTTGGTAGAGAATACCTAGGGGCACGAGACAGCTTCTCTAAGGAACTTGGTAAAATAGCCTCGTAACTTTGGGAGAAGGGGTGCCTCCTTACAACGGGGGTCGTAGCGACCAGGCCCGGGCGACTGTTTACCAAAAACACAGAGAACGAGACGCTCGAGCACCAATACTGGATTTTGTCCCAGAACAATAA
Organism: Ensete glaucum; assembly: GCA_021527575.1. Lineage (NCBI taxonomy): Eukaryota > Viridiplantae > Streptophyta > Magnoliopsida > Zingiberales > Musaceae > Ensete > Ensete glaucum. The sequence continues at coordinate 44,723,811 of CM038552.1, forward strand.
CTTTCCTTGGACCCCAAGATCAAGCAAGATAGGAGTATTCAGTTTATTACTTATTTAGGCAAGGGGAAACTTCAATTGAGGAAATCCAACGTGAGATCGACCTGTGTTTGACTCCTCTTATGGCAAATTACCTATCAAACCTTACGCCAGGCTCTTATTATGCACTTATAACCTACTCAAAATGGACTTACGCCAAGAACAATACTTGTAGAGATTAATTCAGCTTCCTTTCGAACTTACTAAAAGCTCTTATTTTTGCAACGTTAGCTGTGACTTATATAGGTGAATCCATGGAGGGTCATCATTGACTAGCTTTCAAAATAAAATAGTCTTTTATTATTATTATTAAGTTTATCCTAATTCATGCATGGTCGATGATCCCCTATAGGATGCGGTCAGCAGGAATTAATTATTGGGGACAGGCAGACCGTTAAAACAGTCATAGTCACAGATACCATTCTCAATCATAAAGGTCCCTGATTTCGTTCTCTTGCTCTTAGTTGATAGGGTACAAGTTATCCTATCTTGGATCCAAGATAAAAAAAGGATAAAAACCTTCTAAACCCCATGCTGTATTTATAGCTTGTACCCTCCCTTCCTGTTAGTCCATAAGGATGTAATGACTAGAAGAGTGACTAATAATAATGATCTGTATAAAAGAGATGCATGGCTTAATAACATAGTCGATCTTTGCTCTGACACCTTACTTTCTAACAAACTTCTTAATGCTTATAGGAAGACAAACTTTTTGACACCCCTAAATACATAGTCTCATTCAAATAAAGATTTTGTGTCCAATTTGAATTGATCTAAGTTGATCTTTCCCATCGCCAGAGGTTTTCGAAATAGTGTAATGTAAAAAGAAGTGCTTCGAATCATTGTTATTTGACTCGGACCTATTCTAAAAAAGTCGAGGTATTTCAAATTGTTTGTTGACACAGACAAAGTAAGGGAAAACCTCTGAATTGCCTCGTCATAGGCTTGGTTCCATGCTGCTCATGATGCAGCTGTGATACGAGGCGTGGATCATACGGTAAATTGGTCACAAGACATAGCTCGAGCATCAGACCAGACTGGGAATACATTGGTATTGCTCTGGTTAAGACATACCTTGATTTTGAATTAGTTTAGGTGTGCCCGACAATGGACTAATCGAGATGTAGTAGGCAATGTGGCATGCGCTAGGTTCCTTATGGGGGTGGTAACTTGAGGCATGACTTAAGCGTCCTTTGTTGGTTAGGTCGTTGTCGTGATGAGATTGATGGTTTATTCATTGGTTGATCGGGCGCTTTTGTGTGGGAGTTGGATCGGTTAGGCAATATAAACTCTAAACTGGGCTGGTCGAGTAACACTACCCTAGCATTGGATTGGCCAAGCAATACTGTTGAGATGTTGGGCACTGGTCTGGTCCAACAGCATGACTTAGACATTGGACTAGCCGACCGGTACTGCTCGGGGATCGAGCAGTAGACTAGTCGAGGGTCGTAACTTGGGCATGTAGCTAGACAAGTGACACCGTTCATGCGTTGGCTTGTGTAGCTTGGTTTTGAGATTGCTCAAGTGGCGTTGCTTTATCACAAGTTTGTCTGAGTAACATCGTACAAGCGCGAGTTTGGCCGAGCAACACTACTAGCATGAATTTGGCTGCAAGGCGTAGCTTTGGCTCGTGATTGGCTGAGCAACATTGCTTGGGCTCGAGTTTGGCCGCAAGGTGTTGCTTGGCTCATGGTTGGCCGAGCAATAGTGCTCGGGTGTGAGTTTGGTCGAGCAACACTGCTCGTTGGGCATTGGGTCGATCGAGTGAGATGGCTCCGACATTGGATCGGTCGAGTAGTATTGCTTGGGAATTGAGCGTTAAGATTGCCCGAGCGCCATAACTCGGCTATTGAACATTGGACTGATTGGGCGTTGTAACTTAGGTATATGGTTGATCGAGCAACATACTTGTATGCTGACAGTATTTGGACCATCATTGCTGCTTAGGCATGTATTTGGTTGAGCAATGCTGCTCGACCTTGTATTTGGTCGAGCGAGGCTGCTTGGGTTTGAGATTGGCCAAGCTGTGTAGCTTAGATGTATGTTTGGCCGAGCATTGTTTTGCTGAGCAACACTACTCAGACACATGTTTGGTTGAACAACGCTTCTCGGGCACACGTTTGGTAGAGCAACATTGTTCGAGTATATGTTTGACCGAGCAACACTACTCGAGCACATGCTTGGCCGAGCAACACTGCTTGGGCACATATTTGGCGGAGCAACTTTGCTCAGGCATGTGTTTGGCCAAGCAACACTACTTGGGCACTTGTTTAGTCGAGCAACACTACTCAGACACATGTTTGGTTGAGCAACGTTGCTCGGGCATGTGTTTGGCCAAGCAACACTCCTTAGGCACATGTTTAGCCTAGCAACAATGGTTTACTTACCGAGCGGTAAGGCTCGTACCGCCTGATACATATTGGTCCGGCAGCAGATCGGTACGCGAATCAGTTGCTACCAGGTGATGCTGCTAAAATCGATCGTCGGAGGTTGATTTTGGTTGTCGACGATCGATTGAAGGAGAAATGGATCGTCAGCGGTCGATTGAAAGAGAAATTGATCGTTAGTGGTTGATTGAGGAAGAAAAAGGGAAGAGGAAGAAAAAGAAGAAAGAAGAGGAAAAGTACCTTGCCCGCGAGCGATTGTCGCCCGCGAGCGACTTTTCTCCTCGCGCGAGGAGACATTCCGTCGGGAGAGAGATCGAGGGGCGACATTGCCCCTTTATTTGCTTTTTTAAATATATTTAAATTTTTAATGTTTATATTATATTATATTATGTTATAAAAATATTATAAAATATTTAATATACCGGGCAGTGTTCATATCGCCCAATACTGGTACCGTATCGGTATCGACAAAATATCGGTACATCGGTACGTATGTTTGGCCGAGCAACGCTATTCGAGCATGTGTTTTGGCGGGCTTTTTCTCGTTGAGGGGATAAGAGGATTTTTGAATGGGGTGGCCTCTTCCCTAGGAGTAATAATGGCATGATGCATTTCTTCTCTCTATGGAGGCGAAGGGTCATCTTGGACAGAGAGGCTTTCTTTATAAACCCTTTCGCTGGTCTTACTCTTCCTACTTTGTTCATTTGCTCCATTTCTTCCCTTTGCCCTCATCATCTCCTCGGTTCATAGGAGTTCAGGTCGGTTAGGCTGTCGCCTTCCCCTTCTTCCCTTTATTCTTCATCCGATCGGGCGATGCTTGAGGTTGTGGCTTCGACCTCGGGTAGCCCAGGGGTGGAGTTCAGGTCGGTTAGGTTGTCGCCTTCCCCTTCTTCCCTTTATTCTTCATCCGATCGGGCGATGCTTGAGGTTGTGGCTTCGACCTCGGGTAGCCCAGGGGTTCATCCTCGAGAGGAATGTGTCTGATGAACAAAAAAGGCCACCCGGGCCCTTGAAACCTTGATATTGCTACACGATTTCGATTCAATTATGACCGAGCAACTTCTTGGTCGCGTCAGGGAGCGTTATATTATCCTGGCCGATTATGAGTTGCATGTTCCTTGACCCGGACAACGTGCCTACAATATGTTTTCGAATGAGTTTTCATTTGATTCTTGATGCACTCGAGGCGAGCCTTCAGTTCCCATTGCATCTAGTGATCGAGGACTGTCTCGCATGGTGGCTAATTTCGCCATCGCAGGTGGCACTTAATTTGTGTCGCTATCTGATGGCTTTATTCAGAGAGTGTCGAGGAGCTGGGATTGACCTCGACCCAAACCCTCTTCTTATCATGTTTTTGGCAACTATTATCTGTCATCTTGAAGCCATTTCAGGGTGAGCGAGGTACCCTTGAATAATAAAGGGTGTAACACTCGATTCTTTTTCATTAGTTATGGTCGGGGGTGGGATTTTGGTCTTGAGTGGGCGTGTCAAACTATCAACAACACTCGCCTGGGTTTGTCATATGAGGAGTCTCAACAGGTCGGGCACTTAAAGAAGATTTTGTCTTCTTCTCGCATGATTCGGAATATGCTCAAGGAGTGGTTGGTGGAGGCGAGCATTAGCCCGACTCCTTGGGGTATGGCTTCAACCTGTCATCGCTATTTTTTATGCTCGCTAAGTGCCTTATTGATGTGTTTGGTTTTCTCTTTTGCTAGGCATGGTAAGCCTTAAGGAGATGAAGGAGATGCCTCACCCTTCTTTGGCCTCCCGTCCTTCCCAATTGACCCCCTCGTCATCGGCAGAAATGGCAGAAATGGCCTCTAGAGCACTATCGAGGGACATAAAGCTCGATTGGTCGTGAAAGAAGCAAAAGGTCGAGACTCACAGGATATTAGAGAGGGTTATGACTCGGGAAGCAACTGCCTGGAAGGTTGGCGGCTCGGGGGAGGTGTCACGAAGTACCTCTCGAGGTGAAGGTTTTGTCGTCGGATGCGCATGTGCTAGGGGTGTCTCCTCATCCAAGGCGGATTCTTCGGCGCAGGCATCTCAGTCAGCGTCAATTTGAGATTTATGTCGAACCCGTGCGTGTAGCGAGGATCAGCCATTCCAAGCTTTGTTCATGACTGACCTACCCGAGGGGGTGTTGGGCGCACCTCTCCGGCTTTGTTCAGTTGGTTTCTTTCTTGTGTGGCATGTAGGTAGGTTCAATCCCGAACGATGTCGGTTATTCGGTGAGGACCTTTCCAGGTCGGTGTTACTTTGCCTCGGGCATGAATCTGGTCACTGATCTCAGCATTTCGCAAGACTAAGTCTCCAACCTTGATTTGCCAAGGGTGTACTCCTCGATTTTTTTCCTCGAGGAGGTCGAGGTTGGCTTGGAGCCCTTACTCCGATGCGCCTTCATCGAAATTTATGACACGAAGAGTTGGGAAAACCATCTCGAGTGGTAACACGACTTCGGTTTCGAACGTTAGACTGAAGGGTGATTCCCTCGTGACGATCTTCGGTGTAGTGCAGGTTGCTTATAGGATGCTCGAGAGTTCGTCGACCCATGCGTCGAGCGCCCCGATGACCCTCTTATGAGACCTTCAAGTATTGCTCGGTTGGTTACCTCGGCCACGTCGTTGGTTTGGGGGTGTGCCATTGAGCTGAACCTTGGCTGAATTATGTAACTTTGGCAGAATATTTTAAACGTTGAATTGGGTCCTATTGTCAGTGACGATGGCTTTCGAGGTGTCGAACCAGGTGAATGTTCTTCCAGAGGAACCCTTCAATGTGTTTCCCGGTGATGGACGCTAAGGGTTCAGCTTCTATCCACCTCGACTATAAGGAACCTTTCGTTGTTCCAAAGTAGGGGGAAATAGGTCGAGGAAATCCATTCCCCATTTATGAAAGGCCATGTGCAGTCAATCAAAGTTAATGGAATCGTGGGCTGATGCAGGACTTGAGCATGCATCTGGCATTGCGGACATTGTTGGACACAAGTCATGGTGTCCCGACGCATGCTTGGCCAGTAGTAGCCTTGTCCGAGGATTTTGAAGGCTAGAGTTTGGCCACCGATGTGCTCTTTGCAGATGCCCTAGTGGGCCTCGGCCAGAACGGTCTCGGCCTCTGTAGGCGCTAGGCACCGAAGGAGGGGTTGGTTGAATGGTTGACGGTAGAGCTGGTCGTTGATTTCATAGTACCAGGTCTAAGTTCGCTTGAGTCCTCGAGAGGCAGTCAGATCGATTGGTAAGGTTTTCATCTTTGTAACGAAGGATCTCCATCCAATTTGGGGTGGCTTCAGTTATGGTTACTTCGAGTTGCAATGGTTCTGCAAGGAAGTTTCTCAACTATCTTGGGGCATCTTCCCGAGCTTCGTGTCGAGGTGAGCTTGGCTACTGCGTTTGCTTATGCGTTCTTCCCTCGAGGTACCCTTGTTATCGAATAGTGTTGGAAGTGATCGATGAGTCGGTATACCTCGGCCAAGTATCTTGCCATGGTCGCTTCCCAAGATTCATAGTCTCTGTTAACTTGGCTCACAACTAGTTGTGAGTCGGTCCCTTCAAGACGAGATCAACATCTTCTCTCTCAGTGTTGATCCATCGACATATAGGGTCCATCTTTGCTCGGTGCATTGGCAACTCTTGCCTTCGGAAGGAGCTGACTCGGAAATAAAGTCGACAATTGCTTGGGCCTTTATTATTGTTCTTGAGTTGTAATGGATGCCGGACTCGAGCTTGATCGACCACTTGAGCATTCGACCCGATACATCAAATTTGGAGAGGATTTGGCGGAGTGGTTGGTCGGTCCCTACTTTTATTGTATGAGTCTGAAAGTACGGGCGTAGCATCCTCGTTTTCTGCACCAGGGCTAGCGTTGATTTCTCGATCGGTGAGTATCGTTCCTCAGGTCCGTTCAAAACCTGGCTAGAATAATAGATAAGTTGTTCCCTTACGCCTTCTTTTACCCAGACTAAGTTGACCGCGTGTTTTAGGCCGCTAGGTAGAGGCTAAGTGGTTCGCATGGAGTGGTCGAAGCGAGCTGGGGTAGGTGGGCGAAGGTGCGCCTTAAGCTTTTTGAAGTCTTCTTCACACTCCAAAGTCCACTCGAAGCTTTTTGTGCTCTTTGAAGATTTGAAGAACGAAAGGCATTTGTCTCCCGATCGAAACAAGAATCGATCGAGAGCGGCTAGCCTCCCAACCAGACGTTGAATTTCCTTGATCGATTGAGGAGACTGCATCTTAGTTATGGCTCGGATCTTGTTGGGGTTTGTGTCTATTCCCCTTTGGTGGATGATAAAGCTGAGGAACTTGTCGGAGCAAACTCTGAAGGCGCACTTGGCAAGGTTGAGATGCATTTCGAACTTCTTGAGTGTTCAGAATGTCTTGGCTAGGTCTGCTAAGTGGGTGCTACCGAGTTTGCTTTTGACGATCATGTCGTCCATGTAAGCCTCCATGTTCGTTCCGATTTGCTTCTTGAACATCTGATTGACCATCCTCTAGTATGTTGCTCCAACATTTTCTAGGTCAAAAGGCATGACTTTAGAGTAGTAGAATCCTTATCCGTTATCAAGGTAGTATGCTCTCGATCTTCGAGTGTCATTGGTATTTGGTTGTAGCTTGAGAAAGCATCTATGAATGTAAGGAGCTCATATCCTGAGGTTTAGTCTACCAATTGATCAATCCTAGGTAGGGGTAAACAATTCTTCGGGCAAGCCTAGTTAAGATCGGTGTAGTCAACACACATCCTCTAGCTTTCTTTAGGTTTTTTGACAAGCACTACATTAGATAGCCATTGAGGATAGTTGACCTCGGTTATGAACCTAGCCTCCATTAGTCGGTCTTCCTTATCACTGACTGCCTTATTCCGATCGAGGGTGATTTTCAGGACTTCTGCTTTATCGGATGTTCTTCGTGGAAGATGTTTAGGTGGTGCTGCGCAACCTCGGGATCAAACCTCGATATGTCTTTTGGTGGTCAAGCAAAGATGTCAACATTCTCTGCCAGGATGTCGATGAGCTGAACTTGTTCCTTCTCTGGGTGCGCAGACCTAATCCTGACGACTTTATCAGGTTTGCATTTGTCCAAGGGGAACTTGAGTATCTGCTTGGTGGGCTTCGGATGAGGCAAAATCTTGATCGTGTCTCAGGGGTTGTCTATTGGCAGTTCGGGCTTCATCTTCTTAGGGAGCATGACTGTCGTCAAGTAGCACTACCTTGATTCTCGAGGATCACTTATTACTTCCCTAACCTCTGCTCGGGTCGAGAACTTCATTGTCTGATGGTACGTGGAGATAATTGCCTTTAACTCGTGAGGGTTGGGTGGTCGAGAATGATGTTGTATGTCGAAGCGAGCTTGAGCACCATGAAGGTGATCTTCATGGTCTTTGACCTCGAATCCTCTTCGATGGTGATCGGTAGGGTGGTGGTGCCGATGGGTGAGATGAAATCTCTAGTGAACCCGGTGAGGGTAGATGCGATTATCCTCTTTCTTGGTTAGGTCAAGCTTCTGGAAAGCATCGAGGTAGAGGATGTTGGTCAAGCTCTCGGTGTCCACCATTATCCTTTTACCAGAGTGTAGGCAATCCTGATCGAGATCGCCAAAGCATCATCATGGTCGGGGTACTCTTCTCCCGCTCGGAAAGGGATCTTGGGCTCGTCCCTTTGTCTGGGATGTTTTTCCACGTCTGCTCGACCTTTCGCCTTGACATGATGTCCCCACTAGAAGCTGGTCCACTGACGATAACATCAATCTGCTTTTTCATAGGGCCGTGAGGTCTCGGGGATGATTCTTGTGGCTTTTTGAGGTAGTGCTAGTGCCCCTTGCGGATGAGCTCCTCGATTTGGTTTCTCAGGTTGTGACATTCTTTTGTGTCATGCCTGTAGTCACAGTGAAATAGATAATACTTAGATCGGTCCTTGAGCTCGGGCAGTGTGTGGATCGGGTTGAACGCTTTGACTATGCACATGACACCAAAGAATGTTCGGAATGAGTTCAACGACAGTAAGGGGGACCTCAGGATTGACAGCTCTGGTCGGTCTAGCTTTCTTCTTGGCGACCTTGACAGTTGTCCTCGAGACTGTTCTATGTGGGGTCTCTTGTGGTCATCGTGCTTTCGGGCAACCAAAGCCTTGGCAGCGACATATATTGATTCGTTGTAGCATTTCGAGAATAATTGTCGTCGATCGTTCAACCAGCGACCAAAGAATTTGGACAATCGTAGTCCCATCAGCAATGCCTGCATGTTTAGTGAGGGGTGAGCGTCTAGGGCTCCTCGGATTTCTATCGTGAAGCGGGCGACGAAGTGAGATAGGGGTTCATCGTCTTTATGGTTCAGACCGAGGAGCGTGGCCGGGGATGGCTTAGGTTGCACGTTGGCCATGAAGTTAAGCTCTAATGCTCTTGCGAGCTGGTCAAAATTTGAGATTGAAGCCGCCCCCACTTGATTGTACCACATCCGAGCTGAGCCTCGAAAAGTTATGGGGAACACTCGACACATTAAAGCATCAAAGGTGCCATATAGAGCCATAGTAGGCCTCCAACGTCGGGAGGCGGAAGTTGAAGTGGATTGGTTAATCTTAGATTTCTTAGACAAAGGAGGATTCGACCGAGGAGCCCTCCTCGAACTCTTCTTTTGATTTGTGGAACTCCCTTTGGACCTCATCCAAGTGATGATTGACTGAACACAACTGAATATGCAGAGAGTCTATCGAATCGGATGAGAGTGTGTCAGGCTCGGAACGGCTCTATATTATGCGACGTTGTCTTGTACGACTTTGGACGACACAAGGAGTAGATAGTTATCAGTCCGAGTCTGATGTGTTGTGTTGACATAGCGTGCCATGCCAGCTCTGATGCTCCTCCTTGGTGCTTCTGTGGTTGCCAGTTGTTGCTATGCCACAATACCAGAATATGCCATATCAGTTTGGCATATGTATGTCTCATATGCTGTTGGGTTTAAAGTGAATGATGGATCGCTTTATGTATCATATACTTTAGATCTCTTTTTGGAAGAACTAGTTTCCATAAATTCATCAAAATCGGAATTTCCGGAATGACATTAATCCATCAATCTCAAATTTGCTCAACGAATTCCTTCGCCCTTTTTGTGTTGGCCAGCAGTTTTTAGTGAATCCTATGTAGACATTTAAAACAACTGTTAATTATATATATGTCAACCAACCATTGGATCTGACTTTTACTGATATTTTAACAGAGCAATCTGAAAAAACTGAGGACTCGCCAAAGACCGGAAATGAGAAGGCAGAAGCCTCATCAGAAGTCAAAACCGATACGGCTGCCAGCACGTGAAACAATTCTTTCAGTAGTTGTTGCTTATGTGTGCCATTGTTGCATTTTTATGATTGAAAAGTATTGCATTGACTAATCATGGATTTAATGCTCCTCCCTATGGTTGCTTATTGGATGTAACGTGGAAAATGATTTATGTATCCCAGTGACAGCAAAGATGAACACCTTTTATTTCATTCCGTGTTTGCCTTTGTTTTAATGTGTCATGGATCTGCGAGTGCCATTGTCTATGGCATCCTCTCATGCTTTTTGGTTCCTCCTGCTGAAGGAACTACCTACTATATTTTTCTGAATCCCGATTTAATAGTTTGAATTTTAGATATTTTTCTAAGATATTATATGGCGGTACATAAAATATCGAGCATTCGAGGGATTGATATCTTATGTTGTCGGTTTAACCACACCTAAAAATAACACTGGGGTTGCATCATTGAAGACACCATGCAAGGCCTCTCCTTTGACGATTGGGATATTGCTTTTAGGCATCACAGTTGGTGCAAACATTAACTTATAGTAGATGCTCGAAGGAGAAGAAGGGGAAGAAGAGACCACCGCATCTCCATTCAACAACTGGGAATGGGAACGCCGCAGGATTTGGAGACCTTCTTGCTGTTATCGGAGTTGATGTAACCTTTCAAGTTGGGGTTCTTCCTGTACTGGCAAAGGCAAGGCCGCTGCTCCTTCAGCTTGGCGCAGCAGGCGGCGGTGGGCGGCGCCGACGTCAGTATAGCACCTGCGCATGAGCTGAGCTCCGATGGGTTGCATGTCACCGACACTGCCGTCGGAGCTCGGCGCAGGAGGAGTGCAGTCAGGAAGAGGAAGAGGATCGATTGCTTCATTGTCACAGTGGACTTCTCAAAGAGAAGCGTGGTTGGTGTGGGATGATGGGAATGGGGGAAGGGGGAAGAGAGAAGGGAGACTATTTATAGGCGCCACAGAAGGAGGGGGGGGAAGAAAGATCACAGGTCCTCATCTCACATGGGCCACTGTCCTGCGTCTCTGGAGTCGACCGACATTTGAGAAGATAACAATGTTAATGATTTGTATGTTAATAATGGTGACGAGAAACCAGATTGACAAGGCTGCCTCCCTCATCTCGAGCTCTTCTGCACACAAACTTCCACTGTCTGGATTGTGAAAAGCTTAGTTCTAATACTACATCATTCAGGAAGGACAGTCCTTACAAAACTTTTCCTTTTCTTCTTGTCATGTTCTTTCTGAAACAGTGCTGCAGTTTTGTCTGGGTTGTGAAGAGTGTTTTGTGAGCCTTGGATGCTACTTCTCAGAGGACACTGGTAGAAATGATGTGACATGATGGCCTAAAACTCTGGCTCTCCTCTGCCATGCATGTGACCTCTCACTGCACCGGTTGGGAACCCATGGTATGCAGCAGAGGACATCATGGTACAGTGCATGCATGACCCGGGGATTGGATGCTTCCCATTGTCCACATATGGGTAGCAGAAGAGATTCTGTAACGCTACACACCATGAATCATAAGCCGGTGGGTGAAGCCGTGGAGGAATCATGTATCACGTATCTATCTATCTGTACATGTAAAACGACGCATCTAATGTTTCATCCTCAGCTTTCCCTGTCTCTGCTTCATCATGTACTCCTCTTTCCACCCGTTCACTTTTGCTTCAGTTTTGTAGTCATGACTTTGTAAAATTAAATATATATATTAAGGCAAATGATGAGAAAAACATGGTTACTTTACATATTCTGAATTATCTTTTTTATATCAAGGAAGAAGCTGGCTAAGTGATGCTTGCATGGAACATTACATACACACAGAGAGAGAGAGAGAGAGAGAGAGAGAGAGAGAGAGATGAAGAACTGGGCATGACAAACGAGATTATTAAAGTTGGTGTTGAGAAGTCCAAGGGTGCGATTAGGTCAGAGTGAACTCATTGAAGCAATCAACGGAGGTTTTCTTTTGGTCTGACCTCCTCAACAGATCAAGTGGAGTGATCGACCCACCTACTCAAGTCAACGCAGTCCATTCAACCCTCATTCTGCTCATCACCATTAATTACTTCCCTCTTTGTGTTATCGGGTAGGATCCATGCATCTTGAATACGAAACCTTGTAATAACATGACTCAGTGTTCGGGGTTATAGATCCCATTCGGTGTCGTATCCATTAGCCCGTCGTTGACCATTAGAACAGCTTCGAATCTTTATTACTGCTCCCATTTCTCCGTCCATGCATGACGCCAATGCAAATGTGAGAACGATAAACCATTCCGTCGTCAAAACCTTATGAAGGAAGATTTACTGGTAAACAGCCGTGTTTTGAAGCAGTCTAAAAGTCTACGAAGCCCAGCGAGCACGCTGAATCGACCTCGAGACCATGCTAATCGAGCACACAGGCGTCGTGGTTGCTGCCGGGGTGAGCTATATATGGAGCACCGTCTCAACCTTTTCCCTCACACCAACCTTAGCCACGGTCGTCTTCATATTGACAAGCCATTGTTCTTGGATCATCTGCTCTATCGCTCGACTAGTTCATTTGAACGATCATGGCCACCGCGTCCACGCAGCTGTTGCTGTTCCTCCTGCTGGTTTCGAGCAGCTTGCGGCCTCTCACGGCGGCGAGGGCAATGGAGGGAGACGAGTGGTGGCGGGAGCAGGGCGGCCTGTTGCTGGGGTCTCTGCAACAAGGCCCGGTGACGCCTTCGGGACCTTCGTGTTGCACCCACAACCCTAACACCCCGAGCTGCCCTCGTTGCCCGTGATAACCATATCTGCATGCATGTCCACCAAACCATATAAACCATGGCGAGGATCAACATTGTTCTTTGTTTTTTTGCCTTTGATAGAACTTGATATGTCACACAATAATATCTCCTCAGAAATTGGTTCATCTCTAATAAAATTTCGTTAATTTTTTTTCCAGCTTTCTTGTGTCTGTTGTACTTTGCTCGGGGAATTTGACTTTTCTTCCTATATTGCAACTATGAAAGATTGTGACACCTTCACATAAGACATGAAGTCACGTGACGAGCATTGGATTTGGTTCACAGAAATAGTGCTGCAATTTGACAGTCAACTATTCCTCCATTTTGACCTTCTCCACCGGTCGATTCGAGTGATCATATTAACCCATGCCATCAAATCCATTCGATCTGGCGCAGAAATATCTGGTTGGGAGTTTTGCCAAAATCTTATGACATCATCTTATATCGATCAGTAAAAGTCAACATTCTGCTTAGGAATTATAAAAGAAAAAATAAATTAGAGAAAACGTTTTACACATATCTACAAATAACTATTTCGACAAATACTTTATATAGTTAACATAAACTACGATCATGAACTTTATAAACTTTGAATGATTACATACAAAGGATCAAGGTTCATTACATACCGAACGTGTACACCTTAATAAAATTTTCACATTGGTCAGCTCTTTATTGAGTCTGATTTTCACATCGACTTTAAATATACCTTCATTTGATGTTGCCATGGTCGCTCAATCACTTGATCTTGCAATGCATCCACCAATACATTACCTCATGCGAGATCATGTGACGACTCCTTACCGCTCGCTTGGTATGTTGAGCTTTGTGGAGTTGTTGTCTCGAGGTATTCCTCCTCAACATGTGTGGTACATCGTATATGATTCTCTCTCTGGATAACCAGGACTTATTTATTCTAAATATCTATTATGTTAGAGCAACTTTCCTCTTCACATTCTTCCCTTTGGAAGTGTTGGAGACCACCATCCTCTTAGACTATTCTGCCTTGCTGAACAAATTATACATTGTTCTACTTATGCAAATGTACTTGTTAGATTGCAACTCTTCACCAATATAGCTCTTGCTACACCCTCAAAGGCCTAGCAATATGCCAAACTTGTTGGACATTTCAGCTTTCTACGGATGTATCATTTTGATGCCGAAGAGAGAGTTTCAATGCTACATGACACCAAGTTTCGATCACCTTGGGATGGCCACATACACTCCAACGTCTATATACAAGCCCTTGTGGTACTGAATTCTTTGAGTAAGCAATTCTCCTCACCTCTGTGAGCTTTGCATAACTCTTTCATCATTGTGTAATACATCTCACTTTGCACGGTCACATTTTTTACTAAGCGCCCAGCTTGTCTTGAGCACCGTCAAGTTTAATTACCAACATCGAGCCATAACTCGAACTCAGCCATCCTAATCTTTGTGCGCTACGCATTCTTCCTAGTTAGCTTATCCTCGTAGTGCCTCCCGCACAATGGGTTGGCTATTTCTCTGAATGCCAATCTTAGTGTCTACTCTTCTGAGCGATTCGTTTCACTACATCTCAATGTCCATCTGCAAAGATCAGCCTCCCGAAACCTCCTATGGTCCATTCGGAACTACAAAAGAGAAAATAAGTTAGAGAAAATGTCTCTCACGGGATCCACAAGCAACCATTTCAACAAACACTTTATATAGTCAATACATATTACAATAATAGACTTTACAAACTCTGAACGATGACATATAAAGGATCAAGGTCCATTACAGATCGAAGTTCTCACAAGTACACATAACACAACTTTCATTTACAAGCAGATATCGGTTATGAAAGTTAACTAAACTAGGCATGCTACTTGTGATACAAAGTATATATAAAACTTGAAAAACACAGACATATATGAGCATTACATTAAACATCCTCTTTATATTTTTGGCCATGACAGGACGGACCTCTGAAGCCCCATGTTTAGGCAGAAGTTGTCTAGTTCCGAATGACTCTTTATTTGGCTGACAGTCTTCTTGGGCCACCCTATTAAGCATTGATGAATCTAACGATGCTTAAGAGGGATTAGTTGGGACATAGGGGATGCTCGGAAGAGATGGTTGGGGCACTAATGACGGTGCCCACAATGGCATGGTCTGCGAGACGAGCTGGGGGATCTAGCTCGCTTGGGGAATGAGAGGAATGATCGACTGAGTCATTCAGGTCAAGGTCTGGACTTTTTGCATGAGGCTGAAGAATGCCTCTGGGGACACGACAGGTTACATCATACCACCCCTGGGGGGATATGGGTTATTAAATAGTCTCCAATACCTGCTCGGGGTCTAGGATGGAACATTCCTATCCAAAGAGGGAGGGAAAGAGGTCGATCCTCCGAGGTCGAGGACTGGGTGCGTAGCATGAGTCTCTTCCCCTGGGTGCTCCCTGGGGTTGGTTGGCTGTTGGCACTCTTACGATATCGGCCTTCCTTCTTGTGTTAAAAATTTTACCGTTCCTTATGTTGAGTCTGAGGTGGCATCTCGACTTGGCCCGATCCGAGTGCGCAAGGGTGTCCACGCAGCTAAAATGTGTTGGGGAGAGGGCGTGACGATTTAATGACTCTACTTCAGAATCCCTAGGCCGTCTTCTTGAGCCTGGGCTAGTGTTCGTCTCCTCCTCCTCGCCGATCGTGTCCTACACAAAAGGCTGAGTCGAGTGGAGGGTCCTTATGACTCAGCCCCTCCAATGGTTAAGTAAGTTGCGAGCCGAAGTTCTCGAGAGAGTGTCTGGGTGGTGTTGTATGTGTGTCTGTGAGCTCCTTGATACTATTAATCAGGGTAGCTTTTATACCTCCTGTCGGGGGAGAAAAGGGGGGAGGGGGTTATTGTACGAGAATGTTTAATGATTGGTGATGCCACCGTATATGGGTGTTAATGCGTGCTGATGCCTTGAGAGAGTTGGACCATATTTTGGGCGTCGATATCGTCTAGGCTGCGTTGTGTCTTGCCATGCTTTTTGGATGATGTATCCGCTGACGACGTCTAAACTATATCACACCTTATCATGCTTCTTGGATGGTGGGACGGAGCGGCAACCAATCCCGAGGTCATGATTTGACTGACTTGGGGGTGCCTAGCTGGCTCCACCTTGGCGGTAGGGTGACCTTTATGGAATGAGCCACGATATGTCATATCAAGATGAAAAACATTTTTTTTTTTTACGATAGATATATAATTCTTGAAAGAGAACACGCGTATTGTCGGGTCGGATCTGACCAGGTACGGAATCCCAACTTGAGAGCGGCCAAAATGATCTCCACCCTTTTTACCCATTGTCGACTAATACAACAGCTTGAAATCTTCCGCATCTCGTGACGCGAGTGGCATCCGTCCATGACGGCAATGCAAATGTGGGAACGTTAAACCACGTTTGGTCGTCGTCAAAATGTTGGGAAGACGGGGAACGAAGCTGTTCAAGTAAACAGCCGCGGTTTGAACGAGTCTAAAAGTCTCCGGAGCGAAGGGGATACTTTGAATCGACTTCAAACCCATGCAGAGCACACAGGACGACGATCGACGGGTAATGAGGTATATATATATATATATATGTATGCTCTCAGCCCTTTCCGGCACACCAACCTTTGCTTCATTCATCCTCGACCTGATAACCCATCTTTCTTGGATCGTCTGCATTGATCGACCATGGCCACCGCGTCAACGCAGCTGTTGCTGTTCCTCCTGTTGGTTTCGAGCAGCTTGCAGCAGCCTCTCACGGCGGCGAGGGCAATGGAGGGAGACGAGTGGTGGCGGGAGCAGGGCGGCCTGTTGCTGGGGTCTCTGCAACAAGGCCCGGTGCCGCCTTCGGGACATTCGTGTTGCAACCACAACCCTAAAGACACGAGCTGCCTTCGTTGCCCGTGATAACCATAGCTGCATGCATGTCCACCATACCATAGAAACCATGGCGAGGATCATCATTGTTCTTTGTTTTTGCCTTTTTGATATAAGTTGATACGTCACACAATAATATCTCCTCAGAAATTGGTTCATCTCTAATAAAACTTCCTTCATTTTTTTTCCAGCTCTCTCGTTTCCGCTGTACTTTGCTCAGGGTCTTTTCCTATATATATATATATATATATATATATATATAAAATTAAAAATTGAAATTATAAAAGATTATGACACCTTCGCATAAGACATGAAGTCACGTGACGAGCATCGGAGTTGGTTCACAGAAATAGTGCTGCAATTTGACGGCCAAATATTCCTCCATTTTGACCGACCTCCACCGGTGGAGTCGAGTAATCATATTAACACTCATGCCATTAAATATTCCTCCATTTTGACCTTCTCCATCGTTCGAGTCAATGAATCATATTAACTCATGCCATCAAATCCATTCGACGTGGCGCAGAAATATTTGGTTGGATTCAAATCGACTATTTGAGTTGATGCACATTTTCACAGCTGGGGGAGCCGGACTGTTACGAATTTAAATGATTTTATCTAAATCATACAACATCATCTCATATAGTTTATTAGAATCTAAAAAAAAATAGATTAGAAAAAAAATGTTTCTAATAGAATTAATAAGATTTCAGTAAACACTTTATATATCCAATACAAATTATAACAATTGACTTTATAAACTTTGAACAGTCACACATAATGGATCAAGGTCCATTTACAGATCGAAGTTCTCAAAAGTGTTAAGATGATACGGTTATCATTTACAAACTGATACCGACCATGAAAGTTAACTAAACTAGGCCCGCTATTTGCTGTATAAGGTATGAACAAAATCCAAAAGACATAGACATATATGAGCATTACATTGAGCACTTTTTTTATATTTTTGTTCGTGACATTTTTCCCTACTTATTCCTTTGACGTTCTCGTAGAAGTCGTTATAGACGCTGCATCTCTTTGCTGCTTATTGAATCTTCAAACTTCAGCTCTAACTATAACATGCCTCTTGGCTCCCAGTTACCCTCCGTCGCTGTTGTGAAGTAGTCAAATTTTGATCTGACATACTGCTTCAACTCGCTAATAACTGACTCTAGTGTGGGGTCAGCTGAGTTGTATTGATCCTTGTTGATTACTGTAGATCGTTTTGATAAAGTAAAAGACCTTCATTGTTTTGATCTAGTATCTTAAATGTCTCATGTTATTTAAATTGGGTGGATGCTTGTTGGAGCTTTAATAAGCATCGTCTCGCAGACTTTAAAGTTTTCCTTCATAAAATTTGCCCATTGATTCTTCTTCAAATTAATTGTCGCTTCCAAATAGGTTTACTTCACTTCCACTTTCGATTGATATTATGTTGGAAAATAAAGTGGACAATCTACTCTCAATAGCACCACCGATCGCCAATGATGAGGATTTGATAACTATTGTCTTCTATTAGGTTTCTTCAAAGGATCTTTGAACTTATGATAACTCCTCTATTGGATAAATAATAAAACTGTGATATTCAGTTTTATCCATTTTCTTAAGAGTTGAGAAAGCAAAATTACTTGACTTCACCCGCCTCATCGAGGTTGTACTTCATACAACGAGCTGGTTATTAATCTTCGCCTGCTTTTTACTCATACTTCCGAAGCACTTGAAGTGTTTGACATTCTTTGCGTTGAGTTAGTTACTATGATTCAACTTCCCTCATTCTAACTTTACTACTTTAGAGCACCGTAACATATTATATTATTAGAATCAACTACTTTAGAGCAAGCACCATATCCACCACCATCCATATATGAGTAACAACTACCACTCGGTTTTCATCAAGGAATTTGGTTTTAACGGCTGGCTATATGATTGAGTTTTGAAGTGTTTGTTGTTGAACTCAAAAGAAAGAAACACAGACATAAATAAGAATGAGGACGCTCCCCCACTAGGCAGAATCAAACTATCAAGTAATAATTGAAGAATGTAGTTTCAGGTTTTAAGTAAGAAGTTGCCCTCGCAGAAAGGGGAGTTCGACTACACCAAGGTAGGAAGTCAGAATTGAAATATAATAAAAACACAGAATACAGAATGAAAGCTTGTTTGGACTGTCAGAATTAAAGAAAGGATCGGAAGACTAAAACAAGATATAGGGAATTGAGATCACTAGTGACAGACCCAAACTCGAGATAAGGAATCAAACTAGCAAGTAGAAGACTAACAATCCGACGAGCGAGGTATCTTGTAGTTTTTTTTTTTTTTTTTAACGCAAATAGATAAATAGGATGGAACTCTTAAGGTAGAACACTGGGGATTCAACAAGAACAAGAACAGTGGTTGGGTTAGACTCATAAGTATCTTAATTCCACTCCTACTCGCCTCATATTCAACTCTACCTACACAGCGATAAAGAACAGGAACTGGAATCCCCAGTGTGGGTGAAGTCTCAAGCTTACTGATTGGGGTAAAGCGCGTAAGGATCAAGTTTTTATTTTGAAGAATGATTTGTTTACTCCAGGCTCTAATGCAGGTAAATCCTCCAATTGAAGCAGTTCGTCTCGAAGGTAGTGGCCCAAGAATCTAATAAAGTATGGAACCTTGGTACGAGTGGAATTTATAATTATCAGACTCTAACTGTAAATACAGAATATTAACTTAGTAGTATCAGTATTAAACTCAGAAGTAGAATTATTTGGAGTTTGCTTTTGCATTCTCCACCTCCTCGATCCCTTTCACGACCATCGCTCTCCCTCTATGAGAGCAAAGGATCGATGACTCCATGAAAGTCCCATATCATGGCGCTGCTAAGCCCATAGACACTACTATCCGTTGTCTTGCATCTGCGCCCTTTTCTTTGTGATCGGTATATCCGACTCTACGGTATTGTGACACTCCTCTGAGTCCACCTTCATTCTGATCGACGATTTGCTTTTGGGCAGTTGGGCCCTTTTGGACTCGTCATCGCTTCCTCGCCCCTTTCAACCACCCGTTTCAACACCTCTGTGTTCTCCGAGCAATTCTCCTTGGTCGATGAAAAATAGACTGTAACTCCCATGCATAACCTCCGTTATCCTGTTGCAGGGCTTATACCAATTCTGTTCTCCTTAGCTTCCTTGGTAGCAGCGCTCGCTTACTTAGTTTTGTCCTCTAACTTGTCGGGCTCCCTTAAGCGAATATAAGCACTGGAGTAGTTCAACTCTCTAGCTACTTCGATCATAACTTTGATTGATCAAGCCCCTCCCATGGGACTCATTAGTACTTGCACTCGGAATTCTCCCTCGATGTTACACAACTCTTATATATTAATGACCAATGCTTTCATCCGATACAAAATCCGATGTAGGTACGAAAGACCCGTCTCTGCGGTACCATGACATTCACTCCTTGAATCCATAGCCCTTCTTATCATTATGTTATTCATCAAAGTGGAGCTCATACTAGCTCCTGATCATTCCTCTACATGATCACGTCCCTCGCGGGACTTCTCCTACGTGTATTGTATTCTCTCGAACTATTCTACCACGACCCGCTGCATCATGTCACCTCTAGTGATATCTCTATTGCATTCAGATTCTTGTGGGATGAACTTGGACTACAATCTCTCCATATGTGGCCTCTACCAACACATCGTAGAGTTTCTATTACCTTCAATTGTGTTCACTCCTTTGGCAATTAATCTTCGCCCGCCTATTCTCGGGTCACACCCAGATGAAGCATTGCTCTAAGACACTCCGCTGCCTATGCCTAGTAGCTCTCAAAGTCACTAGACTTTGTTGAAATTGGTGCATCATTGTTTAGATCCTATGCCTCTATCCCTCACTAGCACAATCTCTGTTGCACAACGCTTTCTTCATGATAACTTGAATGACAGCACTATGGTATTTCTTTTAAGAGTACCATTTTCTACGTCCTCTTGCCCCGTGTTAAGGCCTTATGATCCTAACTTTGCCTCCACAAGTTGAATCACCTTAGTTCCTTCGCCAAGTGCATCTCTAAGACAAGATGCATGTGCCTCAAAGCTCCTTTCGTCTTTGGCACTATGCAAGATGAGTCCACTCCATCAGAATCAAGAACCCATGGAATGACATAATCTCACTCTTGCCTCTATAAGAGTTCAAGTCTTTGACCTCTGTCCAAAGAAAACTCCGTGCCTCCGCTCCATATTTCATCTTCTATGTCGACTCCCTTCATGCGGCTTGGATATTTCACTAAGTTCCGCCCAAGTTGCTCTACCCCACGATTTGCATTGAGTTGATGGTAGCTGTCGCGCCCACCATTCCACATGTTAGCTCTCTGTTGAGTCTGATTTTTACATCGGCTCTAAGTGTGCTTTCATTTGATGTTGCCATGGTTGCTCCCACACTTGATCTCGCAATGTATCCACCAATGCATTATCTCATGCGAGATCATGCGATGACTATTCGCTGCTCGCTCGGTCTGTTGAGCTTTGTAGAGTTGTCATCTTGAGGTATTCCTTCTCAACATGTGTGGTCCATCACATATGATTTCCCTCTAGAGAACTAGGACTTATTCCTCCTGGATATCTGTTATATTGGAGTAACTTTTCTCTTCGTATTCTTCCCTTTGGAAGTGTCGAAGACCACCATCCCTTTAGACTACTCTGTGTTGTTGAACAATTATGCATTGTTCTGCCCCCGCAAATGTACTAGCTAGATTGTGACTCTTTGCCCCTCTAAGGCCTAGCAATATGTTGAACTTGTTGCACATTTTAGCCTCCTATAGATGTATCTTTTCCACGCCGAAGAGAAAGCTTCAATGCTCCATGGTGCTAAGTTTCGATCATCTTGGGATGGTCATAGACAGTCCATCATCCACATATAAGTCTTTACATGAGTATTAAATTCTTTGAGTTAGTAATTCCCTCTACCTTTGTGAGCTTTGCACAACTCTTTCGATCATTGTGCAACACATCCAATTTTGCACAGTCTCATTTTTTACCAAGCGCCAGCTTACCTTGAGCACCATCAAATTTAGTTACCAATATCATGTCATAGTGTAAACTCAGTCATCCAAACCTTTGTGCGCTACGCAATCTTTCTAGCTTGTTTATCCTCATGGTGCCTCTCACGCAAAGAATTGGCTATTTTTCTAAATGTCAATCTTGGATGCCCGCTTCTCTAAGCGATTACTTTCCCTACATCTCAATGTTCATTTCCCCTAAATGATCATACATGCTAGCTGCCCTCCATGCAACCCAGCTAAATCCCCCATATTTGTATAACAAGTGTTTCTACATGTGCTTGTCTTACTCTGATACTAAATGTCATAAACTTAATTAGTTTTGCCTAAATCGAGCGGAACAATAGCGTATCCATCTACAAAGATCAACCTCCTCGAAACCTCTTGTGGTCCCTTAGGACCTATAAAAGAGAAAATGAGTTAGAGAAAGTATTTCCCATTGGATCCACAAGTAACCATTTCAGCAAACACTTTATATAGCCAATATAAATTACAACAATGGACTTTACAAACTCTGAACGATCATATATAAAGGATCAAGGTCCATTACAGATCGAAGTCCCCACAAGTGTACACATAACACAACGCTCATTTACAAATCGATACTGGCTATGAAAGTTAACCAAACTAGGCCTGCTACTTGCTGTATAAAGTATAAACAAAATTCGAAAGACATGGGTATACATGAGTATTACATTGAGTACCCTCTTTATATTTTTGTTTGTGACAAGACAGACCTCCGAAGTACTATGTTTAGGTGGAAGTTGTCTAGTTCTGGATGGTTGTTCATTTGGTTGATAGTCTTCTCGGGCCAGCCTATCAAGCACTGACGGATCCGATCGTACTTGAAGAGGGATCAGTTGGGACATAGGGAGTGCTAGAAGAGATATGGATATGGCACTAGTGACGATGCTCACAATGGCATGGTCTAAGAGGTGAGTTGGGGGAAGAGGCTTACTTGGGGAATGAGAGGAATGATCGATTGAATCATTCCGATTAAGGTTTGGACTTGTTGCGTGAGGCTGAGGAATGCCTCTAGCGAGATAGTGGGTTGCACCGAACCACCCATGGGGGAGAGAGAGTTTCGGGTCGTTAAATAATCTCTAGTATCTGTTGGAGGTCTAGGACAAAACATTCTCATCAAAAGAGGGAGGGAAAGAGGCCGATCCTCCAAGGCTAAGGACTGGGTGTGCAGCATGAGTCTCTTTCCCTCAGTGCTCCATAGGGTTGGTCAGCTATGGCATTCGTCTCCTCCTCCTCGCCTTCGTGTCCTACACAAAAAGCCTAAGCTAGGTGGAGGGTCCTTCCAATTTAGCCCCTCTGATGGATAAGTAAGTTGCGAGCCGGAGCTCTCGAGAGAGTATCTTGGTGGTGTTGTATGTGTGTGTATGTGAGCTCCATAATACTATTAATCGGGGTGGCTTTTATACATCCTGTCGGAGGGGGGTCATCATATGAGAATGTTTAATGACTAGCGAAGCCACCGTATATGGGTGTTAATGTATGTTGGCGCCTTGAGAGTGTTGGCCCATAATTTAGGCGTCGATATCGTCTGGGCTGTGTTTTGCCTTGCCATGCTTCTTGGATGGTGGGATGGATCGACGATCTGCCCGCTTACGCCGTTTGGACTACATCACACCTTACCATGCTTCTTAGATGGTGGGACTGAGCGACTTCGATCATACCTCTGTATGATCAAGTCCACCCCCCCCATGGGACTCACTAGTATTTGCACTCGAAATTCTCTCTCAATGTTACATAGTCCTCATATGTTGATAACAAATGCTTTCATTGGATACAAAATCAGATACAGGTACTTAAGACCCGTCTTTGTGATATCATGATATTCACTCTTGAATCCATAGCCCTTCTTACCGTCGTGTTGTGCACCAAATTGATAATAATAATAATAATAATAATAATAATAATAATAATAATAATAATAATAATAATAAATTGAAATTACAAAATATTATGACACCTTCGCATAAGACATGAAGTCACGTGACGAGCATTGGAGTTGGTTCACATAAATGGTGTTGCAATTTGACAACCACCGGTGGAGTCGAGTGATCATATTAACTCATGCCATCAAATCCATTCGACTTGGCGCAGAAAAATCTTTGGTTGGATTCAAATTGACTTTTTGAGTTGATGCACATTATCACGGATGCATCCTCAATTTCATTCTAACAAAATAATGATAGTGCACTCGACTTCACGATTTATATCCTATTAAGTCAAAATTTTGATTATTAGATGTTGATTCAGAGTCAGTTGAGTCCCTCTTCCACTTCTGTCTTAGTTCTATCTCGGTCACCACGTTTATCTAACTATGCCGGGAGCATTTTCGATGGTTCATCCATTGCTTAAGCTATTCTTGGGTTCGGATTATTAGGTTGAGGTTTGGATCGGTATTAGAAAGACAAAAAAAAAAAAAAAAGAAGCTAGGCCTGGATCATTACTCCCATGATCGTAGTGATCGACCGTGTGCTTCTCCCTAGCTCAATCATATATATATATATATATATATATATATATATAGGCACTCAGACCAGCATTAATGTCCTGAGACGTCTTCGTCCTCAAAATCCATTAATCATCATAGGGAATGGCTTCTTCCTTCTTCCAGGCAGCAGCTTCTGCTTTCGACGTTTTGGCCTCTGATGGCAGAGATGCCGGTGGAAGGAGAGTGGCGGCACGTACAAGGGCCGGTGCCGCCTTCGAGACCTTAATACTGCACACATAACCCTAACAGCCCCACCTGCCCACGTCGTCCGTGAAAGAGTAGGATCGAAGAAGAAGGGCCGATTACAAGCGTCGTGGTTGCGTGGAAAGCAATCGCCTAACCATGGAGATCATAGCTGGTAAAGATTTCATATTTCTTGGTAAAAGTTTTCATATCTTTCGGTTTTGTTTGGTAGAACTTTTGTATCACATACTGGTCAACTCAATATCAATGAACACGTTGTTGGTGTCAGATTGAAAAGTTTGTGATGTGGAAATGACGAGCTTGCAGTAGATAGACCTCTACTAAACTATGATCTTCCAAATGCTGCTATCGACTGTTTAATGGATGAACACATCGAACTACAAGCAGGTTTCCGGCAACCAAAACGTAGATACTTGTAGTGTTGGATGAGAAATTATTGAACTTCACATCACAACAACTCTACATAAAGACTAACGCTGATGAAGAAAGTAAAGGGTGAACAATCACATTCTCCTCGTCCACTGGGACACCAAGCAAACCATGCCTCATCTAATTTTATATGACCGGAGAGAGTTGGATAGAAGCATAGAAAAGTATAAGCTTTGCAAGGCGAGGAGAAAACAAGGGAGCTGATCACCTTGTCCTTTAAAGACATGAACCAGATAAGCTCTAGTTTAAGCAAACTCATTGTACCGAGATAACCATCAGCAAGAAGCAAACACCAAGTTTGTAACTATGAATATATAAAGGAATACTATTGTAACAAATGACTCAGGCATTGAAGGAAATTACAGATTGACCTAGAATCTTAAGAACATATGCAAGAATGACATGCTGAAATCATGACTGGATATGATAAGCATGTACTTCAAAGAAAACACAATTTTTAAAAATTATGAACAGCTGCAGAAGTCATCACACATTGAAATACTGTTGTAGTAATGCATAATAACTAATGGGTAGGATAGGTCGCAGCATCAGCACGCTTCAAAGTCATAAAATGATAAGAGAGAAATCACAGTGAGATAGATATGCAGAGACATTTCAAGAATCATGGTGAAAAATGAATCATGCATTCATGAATAAGTTGTAAGTTTGATAACTCTTCATGTACATACCCTTTGATATTCATGAATCATTTCTTTCAACAATCACAGAAATATTTGATGTTTTTGATAGTAGTGCTTTTATGCTCTCGGACGAACATAGCTGATCCCTCCCAGAAATAAGCAAGCATCCCAAGAATCCTGAAATTGTGAACAACCAACAAAGCCAGTGAATTATTATACAAAATTCAACCATAGAATTGATTTCCTTTTACCAACACTGTCACAGTTGAGTTGGCTGTCTTGGACAAACTGAGGTACAAAGATTATACAAAAAATTAAGTAATACTCAGTTAAATAGTCCTCATAATAACATCAACAGAGTGTCCTGGTTGCTGCAAGTATCTCATGAAAGAAAAAGCTGGATCATTACATTTTCTGATACCAATTAACCATTCTGATCGTTCTTACAGTAATTTGAACAAACTATAAAGACTTCCAGAATTGTTGAGCAAAAAAATTATGCACAATCTTACGTCAACTCGGGTAGAGATCCAATATCTTCCTATCATAAACTGTATCAAAATTTTGCAAAATTTGCCTGCTAGCGAGCATATTTGACGACTCCAAAGATGGTGAGAGATGCACATAGCCCCATGCACAGTACCACCTTATTGAAACAGGAAAATGCAATTGTTTCTGCCGAAAAAGAAGTTATAGAAAGCTGCAGCTACAGGTTTTTAAATTGGCCCTGGATCCTTGATGATTATAAATGATTTTCTCAAACTTGTGGTACCAAATAGGGGCATCATCAAAGCAGGAGCCCAAGATGAAGCAGCACTGCCAGGTCATTGTCAAAGCATTGTAGTAAAACTGATCTTAATAACGCTGTTGATTGTAGGAAGAAGAGGAACCCTGATCTATTCTTTTTAGCCCCTTTGAGCATATAATCTCTCGTAAAAAGCATTGAAAATCATTCTTTTATGATATGAATCAATTTTGATGTCGTATTCTTAAAGAACAATTAATTCACAGCCTCAAAAAACAGGACTTGTGGCTGCAAGTGTCCCCTTTCGCACATGGTGAGAACATCATTCCAGCCACCAATCACCTGCATGATTAGCTTCAACCATATTACAAAGCTTGCAACAAATCAAGAAAACAAGCACACCTGTCTAAGGTTACCTTGACAGTTTGATCATCATACATAACCCACTGATCGCACTCATATGCAAAACAGTGATAATGTTGCCCATAGTAGCAAACCTGAATAGGAGGAAGACAATAATTTTCAGCTGATTGCTACGATAGAAGTAACCTTAACAGGGTGCATATGCTAGTCTTGCTATAAGTTGGAGAGATAAATAAAGTTTGACGTATATGAGATATCTATGAACATATACAAGCACAGGGGATAAACAATGACCTTGAACTTCTCGTACACACAAGTATCAGATTCTTCAGGATTCTAACATATCTTCAACCTCACAAAAAAAAAACAAAAAAACCTATTCATGTAGTTAAGCAGGACATGAATCATCATAAGAGCTCAAGGATGCCCATGTAAGAAAAGTTGTCGCCTGCAAAGCACAAACTATTCTGGAGAGTGTTCTGATCCTCAAAATGAGTGCACTCACTCTATCATTGTTACAAGGACACTAATTTGATACTTAATTACCAAACACCTCGGATCCTTATTCCTCAATGATTTCTCGTTCATTGTAGGGCACCAGTAGTGCTTAACAGTTAAGAGCAATGTTGATAACTTGTTAGTTGTGAGGCAACTGTGCTACATATATCTTACAAGAGGTGCATTGTTTTAAGGAACCATAACATATCCCAAGCAAAAAAAATATTATTTATTTTGTAACTTGTAATCTGTGTCAATCCAAATAGTCAAAGATTGGAAGTGATAGGACGTTGTGTTTCGGTATGGGCTTAGGTGAATCTACCACCAATAACTTGATCACAAGCATTTCAGGACCATGTGGTTCCGAGCTTCCCATCTTAATGGATCAATACTCCTGTCTGACCGAGTAAGGACAACTGGTTCAGAATGGGCATAATATTAGGTATGACAAAAGGACACAGGTAAGAAAAAACTGTACTCGTAAACGCAGCTAGAAACATATTATGCCATGAAGACACCATTGAATTGGATCATGTGTACGACCTGCCAGGGAAAAATTTTGGGCTATGCATTGATCTTGGCAAGAATGTTAATCCTTTGAGTGTGGGAGAATATGAAACTCTGAATAGTCCCATATTGAAAGTGGGAAGATGTGATGCACTTTAAAACTAAACAAGTCTACTATTATTAACTCATCTTAAGCACTTTTAGTCCATGGTCAAATTACTGAGTTTGCAGTATCATCAGACAGGATTTTGACATAATCATTGTTAGGTTTCATTATATTGATTTACTCCTTAAAAATGTAAACAACCATTATAGCTTGAATTGTCTTCATTTGGTAATGAACTTTTCACATTTTTCAAAACTTTTCTAGCCTTAAGCACTGAATTGAACCTGAACTATCAAATCATCCCAAGGTTGGACCAAACCAAAGAAAGATAATTTGAATCTTCATTCCACCCTAGGATGTAATTGCAACTTATGGCTTTGCTGTTGTTGTTGTTGATATATTCCACCCTAGGACCACTGTATACCATGTGGTGGCATAACTATGCAAGTTTAGGAACATTTCTCTCCTAGGGAAGCATTATATACCCATCATCATCAGTATCATCATGGGTTTAAGATGCAGTAATTTACTCTCTTCAGTTGCACTATACTTAAATGAGTCTACAGCTAACAGACATTGAACCTCAATTGTAGTAGCTCATAGAAACTTTGGATACTAGTGCATCATGGAGAAAGAAGATAAAGTGAGTGATGTACTTAATCAGAAAACAAGATTGTCTGGACGGAAAGAGAATATATGAGTACAAGAGTACAGGAAGATAAACCAGTAAAAGAATGCTTAGTCAGCATTTTCTAAAAAAACAATATCAAAAACTTCAATTTAGGAACCATCTGCATATTTATTTACTGTTATTTTTTCTCTCGGTTACAATGACAACTCCAAAATTTATATTGCCATATTGGTTTTTAGCATGAACCTGGACTACTTATTTTATTTTACATGCTTCTATCATCTCTAAAAAAAATTCAAGACCATCAGAGAAGAACAAACTAGAACAAAAAATGGATCAAAATTGGCTTTTCCATGATATCATAACAACTGAAAACAAATTAAGGCATTAGCTACCAACATACCACTGAAACCAGAGAATGCTTGCTCCCTTTATCTATACCACAGTAAAGAACACCACTATCCACATCAGTGGTAATGGCTGCCAATGTCGCAGATATGTCATCTGCACTTTCATTTGTACTTTGCCAGCCTAAAACTGAAACAGAAACTTAATTGGTCAGAAATAGTATAGAGATGTCTGACTCAATTTAACACACTGGAAAAGAGTGCAAAGTGCAAATTCAGTAACTTGTGACTTTACGAAACAACTAACTGAACTCAACCACATATCTAAGAATTAGCATTAGGCCTAACTAATCAGGCAAAGATTGCATATAATTTTGATCTAGTGATCAGGTCTAATTAAAGTTTAGTTTATGTCCTCAATGAGTATAACACTGACAGACTTCTTTTAACATTCAAAGCCTCAATTACCCTACATGATCTGTGGCGCTGCTTGCACCATGCTCGGCAATGAATGCATGACAAGGCATATCTCATAAAAGGATAAATATGTGACCATGAGCTGCTACACACAGATGATATGCAATGCCATGCAGCAATACTCAGCCATGCACATTTTGCAAATTGTGTATCTATTTGCTCTGTTGGCTTCTATCACATTAAGCACCATGAAATTTGACATAGGAATACAATTTATTATCAAAACCATCTTGTATATATGGCCTAATCTTCTGACACCATCAGCTCAAAACAAATATCTGTTATGCAATAGTAAATATGGCCTATCTCAAGCCAATACCTGGGCAAAGATGAACAGGATTAGTGAACATGCTATTTAAAAGGGATCAAATGTTACCAGCTGTGAAAACATGTGGTGGATGAGACAGAATATGATTCATATAATTTGGTTTTCCACAACCACCAGCCTCTACATCGCAAGATAACTGGTGATTCATTTCAACAGTCTTCAATAGTTCATCAAAAGAACTTTCTGGGCACATAATCTGAGGCAGCAAAATTGAAAATTTTAAATTAATAGGTTGAAGAACATAATACAATTCATCACATTTTTTAAGGAGATAAAAAAACAACTTGGATCTTTAACAAGATAATTTATGAAAATAAGTTGTAAGACATGCCTTTGCTGTTCGTAAAGAATTTGCATTGATATTGTGGAAAAATGAAGTATACTTCAGGTGTCTGGTCTGACAATGGCAGCTGTAACAGTTCATTTGTTCATCGATGTTCATTCCAAACAGGGAATGTGCAATACAAGAACTGTTTGTACAATCCCATGATCCCACAGAATTACTTTCATATGATTCAACATCACAATCACCAGAGAAAATATTAAATGACTTGTGCAAGCAGTCAAAGATTACTGCTAAAACTTCAGAAGCATCATTCATCTGTGCCTGTCAATTGCAACTAAATCTTTTAGATACAACACAATGATAAACCAAATACACTCATCAAGCCTTGCAAAAATTAAATGAGCAAGATCTTCTAAAACTTATGTTTCATAAGATTCGAGAGGAAATTTGTATATCCATAACTATGCTATAATTACCTCTTGAAAGAATTTGCTATCAGGATACAAGTTGCTCAAAGCAATCCTCAGAGATGTAGGTGCAACAGCATCATTTAGTCCATCATCAAATGCTTTTCTCATATCTATAAATATATCATAAAGTGCACAGACAACACAGGGATTTCCAACATGCATGTGTGCTGACGACATTTTCAGGAACTGTTCTCTGAACCGTCTTAAATGCCACAATGACTGAATACAAGAGTACATATCACTGGCATGTAGATTTTAACAAAGGACAGTTAACAAGTATATGAAATACTTGGTTACCTGGATTATTACATTCAAAAAGCAATTGTATTCACCAACTGCATTTCTGAGGCCAGTGCCAACGATATCCTTTCTGCTTGAAATGCTTCCACTTTCAGTAGCAGAAGCACAATAGTCATCACCTTCTGTTGATTCTAGATGAGAAAACAGATTAGAAACTAAAACTCCTGAAAAGGAACAAACTCTCAGCAGAATTCAGTATTCACTGCATTATGACATTAATAACTACTCAGTAAAGAACACACACAGATGTGTTCTCACGTATTCAATGAAAATTTGCTGCAAATACACACAAGAAAATAAAAAGAAACGAAAGACAAAATGATAGATGAATGGGAGTTGCATGATTACAGGAATCATACTGAATAATCCAGCAATGAACATCTAAGGTAAACATATAACTTGTTCTCTAACATGGCAATCTGTATCCATTTTACAATGAGTGTGGATAGATCTGTTATGAGGAACAAGAATAGAATCATAGAATGTCACAAGTTCTGAAATATATTGTGATGGTTTGACTTCTTCAAATCACTTGCACATTTAGATCGAGCATGAAGAACATCTTGACATGCACTTGTGCACACAAATGAAGCAAAATTAATTTACATAAAGGATGGAAAACAGTAGCCATCTGTTGAAGGCAACATTTCCCTTTATAGGCTTTCAGACCATTAATTCTTAATGTTCTGGATTGCAGACGTTTCATGATCACAACATAAATTGCTACTTCTCATCATTTTTTGTAGCATAGGCTTATACAAGAAGAGTTGTAAAATTAATTACCCCACAAACCTTAAGTTCAAGGTTCATACTAATATTATGTTTAAATCAAACTTTTGCAAAGGATAATTTGTACACATCAAAGATATCTAGTGACCTCCTTCCTGTACCTTTATTATTTTCAATGATAACAAGCGATATAGGTCATTATACCACTTGGTATATTGCTTACCAGTCTAATAGATCACTGAACCTCGTACTCGACCAATACTCAAGTCCTCATTATAAGGCTTGAAGGTTTGTTGTTAGCAATTAAGGCTTAGTATTTATAATCATGTGGTTCTAGGCAAGGTTTGCCATATCGGTCCGCACCAGCGTATCGAGATTATCTTGGTACAGTATGGTACATGGTACCAAGTAGTACACACAATATGTACCACATGATACATTAAAATATATTATAATATATTATAATATTAATATTATATAAAATAAGATTAAATATTAATATATTAAAAAAAACTAACGACGTCGCCTCAATCTTTCTCCTCGTGCGGGGAGACGTTTTATCTCCTCGTGCGGGGAGATGTTTCGTCTCCTCACGCGGAAGAAGAATCGCTCGCGGGCGAGGACGGCACATGGGCGAGGACGACGGGGGAAAGGAGGTATGTATCTTCTTCTTCTTCCCTTTTTCTCCCTCAATCGACTACCGATGATCAATTTCTCCCTCAATTGACCGCCAACGGTCGATTTTGATAGCTGGTAGGCGATCCACGCATCGATCACGGACAGATATACAAGCAGACAGATCTTACCGCTCGATAAGGCAAACCTTGGTTCTAAACCCATTTTATCTCAGGCTATTAGACCAGTAGAGCTACCTGGCCAAATCATGATAGTTGATATTAGCACAACTCTACAGACAACTATATGGGGCTGACACATAATGAAACGAGGATAATGGACAAACTTTGAGATGGATGTTTCCTTAGGTCAGACCCAACATCCTTAGGTCAGACCCACATCAAAACCCCAAAGGGAGATTCTAGGTTATGTGTGGCCTTGGCAAGCATGTCAAGCCCTGGAGTGGGGAAAATTGTAATGTCCCAACTAGTCTCACCTTGGAAGGAGTAAGGCTTGATGGTTCTACCACTAGTAGTTCAAGCTAAAGCTTTCAAACCACATAGTTCTAGGCCCATCACATTCAAGATAGCAGGCCATAAACCTAGCAGATCAAGTCATGACAATCAGTGTTTTTCAAAAGCCACTCAAATGAGGTGAGGCCCAAGTGCCTTGTGTTGTACCCAGACGTCGGGCGAGCACCCAAGTGAAGAAGGGTCTGGATTCATGCTGGGTTCAATTGAACCAACTAATCTACCCCAACACAAAACCCGCTGCTCTCGCCCCCTGTTTGTCTTCGAAGTGAAACCCTATGCCCGCCACCACCGCCTTCATCTGCAATTCCGTCTGCCATCTTCATCTATGGCTTCTTCTATCAACACCCCCATGGTCTGCAGCTTCCTTAGCCACCGCCCCCTTAGTTCGCAACATCCTTCATCGCCACCACATTCGTCCACAGTTTCCATTGCTACCGTTGTCTTCATTCGCAACTTTGTCCATCACCCTCTCCTTCCCCTCCCTTCCTCCATAACCACCGATTACTCCTCTTCTCAGTCCATTCTTTCTCATTTCAATTAACTTGTTGCACCATATTGAGATGGTGCACTATTACTTTGTTAGGAGTTAGAACTGTTAGCCATCATATTAAAAACATTGTTTAGCATAGGTCTCCATCAGTAGAACTCTGTTTAGCATAGGTTTCAATCGGAATATATTTTTTAAAATTTTATATTCTGGAGTATCTCAGCTTTGTACTGGTGAGCACCCAGTGCTTTTAAAAACATTGGTGACAATTCAAAACCAATGGAAAAATTATGTGTATTTGTTACTTCTAAAAGTCCTATCCACTTCCAAATATGGTAACATAGTAATTTTTGATTAGAAGTTCATCCTCAAAGATATGGTCTTGATGTTTTTGGTCATATCTACTTATTAAGTGGAAATTAGCAACTACTATTGGACCATATATAAAGATAAAATACACAAAATACAATTTCAGAGACACAAATAAATGGAAGTTATATCAGTGTGTCAGACTTTGTTACTATGTCAGTCTTAAATGGAGTTCCAAGTTCATCAGTCTTAATTGATATATTGTTGAGAACAAGGTTCATCAAACCGTACCATACCGGTATACCGAGCTCAGTTTGGTATGGTATGGTATGATGATACCAAGTGACACACACACACATATATATAATAATGTTCAAAAATAAAAAAGGGGCGATGTCGCATCATTCCTTCTCCCCACGCGGGGAGAAGAAATCGCCCGCGAGCGACGGATTGCACGGGCAAAGAAAACGCTCACAAGCAGTGGATTAGGATCGGAAGAGTAGCGTCGAACTCCAGGATCTCTCTTTTCTTCGTCCTCTTCTTCTTTCTCCCTCGGCTGATACCGCCCAAAATCGGCTGCAGAAATTGACTGTTACCAGCCGATTTCGGGTGGTAATGGGGCAGAAACAGCCCCAATAGGTGGTACCGCCAGGTAGCGGGCGATCCGCATTCCGATCAGCGGGCAGACCGGTATGTACCGCCCATGCCGGGCGGTACGATTCGAAACGTCAAACCTTGGTTGAGAATACAAATGAACTCGCTATACACTATCAAAACAAAGTTCATCATCGAATCTTAAGAATCCTGGACCTGAATATCAAAACAAAGTTCATCATCGGAAATATGTTATGATGATAAGTAAGAATTTCATGTTAACAGATCAATAATCCCTAAAGTTCTTAATAAATTCTACATTTACGTTTTTTGACATTGGAAATGTCATATATCAGTGGTAAAGAACATAATAATACATCCCAAGATGTATAATCATTTAAACATTCAGAACCTAATCTGGAACTGCCAAAACCACCTAACAAGAACTCTGAGGCCAAGACAGGAACTGTCAAAACTACCTAACAAGCACTCTGAGGCTAGGCTGAAGCTGACTCAAGGCAACATCATGAAGCTTGCTTCCATGTATGTAATGATCAGAACTTTTTAAACAACCACCAAACTAATTTGGTTATAACAATCTATTTTATGCTCCCAAAGATAAAGGGGAGATGGACAAGAAGACCAAGACACTAAACATACCAAGACTTTCACGCACAGCTTTCTTGAGATCTTCTTGGAACCTTTGCTCATCATCTTCCTCATTGTGCAACTGTCTCAATGTCTTCACTTCATTATCTCCTGGCCAAAAATAAGCAGATTTCTTTAGTGACAAATTATAACAGTCGAATGACTATGGAAGCAGAACCTAAACTGTCCGCTTGTGACTAGTGCTTCTTGACATTCCCTATTACTAAGCATGGAAACATCATAATAGACAAGCCACTTATTTCATATAACCGTGAATAATAGAGTGACAAGCAAGTTTCTTAATGACGTATGCATTACACTATATTACAACAATAAAAAGCAGTCATAACATCACAAATATTTGGGGGTTAGCTACATGGATCTTATCATGCCATATATTTAGTTAAATCAAGAGCACTCAAACCTATTTTTAATGTTTCATTACACATTATTTCAATAATAAATTTCAAACAACCTCAAAACCTTTCTTTTTCACAACTGAGAAAGGAGTTTTGAGTAGACAACCTTAAAATCTCAAATCTTCTTTTGAACAACTTTTCATGAATACAAGATACAAATATTTTTTTGTTCTAAAAGTTATTACGAAAGATTATAAAGTCCAGGAATACAACAAGATGTTGTGCCAATAAAAGATTTATGAAATAGAAACAGCAAGGCGAGAAGCCCTACAGCTTCAGTTAACAAATGCATATGACTGAACAGAAACACATATCCCAGAATCAGCAATTAACAGCTTAACGAATCAATATGACCATCAACTGGAGCGTAGCCACCCACAAAAGGAGAAATGAGAATCTATGGTGATAAGCAATCACAATTTGAATTATGTTATTTTGCTGCAAATGGCAAAGAAAACGGAAAGTATGGAACTTTGTTTGTTACATGTTAACTACAGTACCATTTCCATGGATTACATATTTTTTTGGGCTCAGGTATATGACCTTTTGGTTGAATAATATCATTTAAATATGGAGCACTCACTGACATCTGGAGGCAGCACGGGTAAATTAATGACAGACTATTAGTAATCCCAAAATGCTCAACTGCTGACGATAGGTTTAAATAAAATAAAGAGATTGTACACTACTAATCCATTCTGCCATAGATTTTCCATAGTTGCAAGTTGCTCATTGACATGAAAGAATTAAGTGCATTAAACCTTTTGCTGGGGTACCATACGTATTTAGAATTGCAATTACAGCAATTGCCGGTACTTTGAGAAGATAGATAATACTTACTAGCACATTCACTTTTGTGAAGACTATGTAAACATTTGGCTTAGTTGTATTTAAGATCACCTAACTGCTATCAGGAATTAAAATGGATATAGCATATGGAATTCTGTAGCAATGAAGGCAATCGAAAGCAAAGAAAACAATATGAACCTGCAAGCCACATCATCACAAAAAATAAAAAACCCATGTGTAAATAAACAAGACCTGCCACACCAGCTTGATCTTTCTGTACTTCATACAAAGTTCTTGCATTCCCATCAGGCATCTGTTTTGGGGCACTATGCTTTGGGACTTGGTTACTTTTTGC
The DNA here is from genome assembly GCA_021527575.1 of Ensete glaucum. Lineage (NCBI taxonomy): Eukaryota > Viridiplantae > Streptophyta > Magnoliopsida > Zingiberales > Musaceae > Ensete > Ensete glaucum. The sequence continues at coordinate 44,759,489 of CM038552.1, forward strand.
CATATCAGAAGGCAGAAACCCATCATGTATAGTTCCTGTTGTACCTGCAAGATGAAAAGAATATAAGACTACATACTTTGAGCTCAGAAATCCAGTTACTGACGAAAAGATAGTTGATCACACTAATATCTGCCATTGGCTAAATGGGAACAAGATGCAACCTTGCTTGTATTTCATATGAGATTGGCCACTTGTCTTCTTAGCCTTTTGCAGACTAGAATTATTGGAAAATTTTGTATCGCTTACACGTCTCTCTATTCCATTCATTTGCAAGCCCCCTTTGCTTGGCAACCCATTACTGTGACCAAAATCTTGAACCTCACTAATGTAAATGTCATTAAGCTTGTCACTGTTGTCACCAATATTTTGTTGCTGTCCCAGATTCAGCAGCTGGTCTGCTGCAACAGGCTTATTTCTTGATTGGTTAAATCTTACATCATGATCACTCTTGTGCACATTGGCTTCAGAAAAATGAAAATCACCAAATTCTATACCTTCTACAATACTGGGGGCAATGTAATTATGCAAGATGGAGTCATAATTCAAATTTAAAACTGAATCAGCAGCAAATCTTTCCTCTGTCTTATTGTTTGGGGAAGTCACAGTGCTATTCTTTAATTGCTCTGCAAGGTGCTTCTGCTTGGCCTCATCTTCTATCTTCCTTTGGTACTCCAATGTCTCCTCAAGTTTTCTTTCCTCGGCCTCAAGCTCCACTCTGAGTTTAAGTTCTTCTTCTTCTTGTTTCAAATAATCACCGCTTGCTACATAATCATGCTCCAGAATATCGCCATCATCAAGAAACTCACTTCAAAAAAATAGACATGTAATGTACAGGTCAAATAGCTGAATAATCTTTAAGATTAAATAAAATGATCAAGGCTGGAGACTGAGGTGAGCTTGAAATTTTAGCATAGTCCAACAAAACGCAAGGTGGCATCAGCAGTGAAGTATTCCAGCTAATATTTCAGTAATCAAATAATAGAATTTTTTTTAAATGTTGTTCATGTTGTTCATGACTTGAAACCTCCAGTTGACAAAGAAAATCTAAAAGAAGTTATTGGTGTTTGCGAAGAAGAAAAGTTTAAGAAGCTTAAAGGAGTTCATCATTTTTAAATAAATAAAAAAAATCATCTGCTTCAATAGAATGGGCTGTTCTATTTAACTGTCCTTGCATCTTGAGAGAATATCAAGACATGTCGCAAACAATAATTTGATCTTCACAATTTATTCAGTAATAAAATTCTTAGATATCATGTAAGAAGACAAAACAGACACTGAGATGATGATCTTATAACATTACATAAGGATCCATGTCCTGAAAATGCCAAGATCAACTCACTTGCAAGGGCAATGGAGATTAGGACCATGCTATTTCTAGCATTCCTTCCAATTCTACATATTAACACAACAGTATTTGGACCCGAAGACTTTGAGAAATAAAGCCAAGCAAGATGCCTATGGCAGACCTTTTCCATCAATACCCTCTATGCGACTAGAAAAATTAACATATTCTCAAAACATGAAATATTCTCTCTGAAAACGCAAATTTTATCAATTGCTTAGAAAATCCTTATACTAGCAAATAATTTGGATATTGAAGACTTCACCAGTTATGTTAAACAATTTAGGCGGCAAACTGCATCTTTTGTTTCTTGAAGAGATCAGTATATGAATCGAATTCATGAACCAACAAGATGTATGAACAAAATTTATAATGGGACCAAACAACTCTTAGCTACACTGCATGCTTTCATGTTAGCAACCACGTGAACAAAGACAATTAAATTTGCTGGCTTGATCTAACAATGATTTTAGGTGATGACCAAGAGGTTATGCCAAAGAAAAAAGTGTCTTACAGAAACTGTTTTGGTACTGATGCCATAGATATTTTGATGCAAACTACTATGTGATTTTAATGAACACAAACAGCTGCTTGTCCTCCCAGGGGTAGAATCAAGAAAAATGAATGATAGAGAAATGGGCTGGTCCACGTCCTGGTTCCACATCGGGCTGGTATTTAGTACCCAATACAGTCCAGACAGCTATATGCTAAGTACAAGCTATTAAAATTTGAAAATTAGAGAAACAAAAAGAACACATGGATTTATCCCATGCACATGAACATAGAAATGCACATTAAAAGCTGGAACATTAAAATTATGTTTGAATAATCAGGTCATTTTCCCACATAGAACTACAGAGATACAATCAGGTCATTTATCCCATGCACATGAACATAGACATTCACATTAAAAGTTGCAACATTAAAATTCTGTTTAAATAATCAGGTCATTTTCCCACATAGAACTTCAGAGATCCAACAGTTTAACAAATCCTTAGACAAAGACGTGAATATCAAGAAAGTTATTGAAAAGACAACTTTATCTGGAAGTAACAGAACTCTGCATGTCAGAACATAAATCAACTACTGCAACTAAGAAAAGCTTGAACGACAGTTTGATTTCAGACCAAAGACAGATTATGATGAATTATCCATAAAAATTTTATTAAATATAAAATGCCTAAAGAAGTAAAGCTTACGGTTGTTCAGCAGTATCCTGATGATCAGAATATTGATCACCATAGCCCAACGCCTGAAATGCATGTAAAACATCAGCGTGACTACACTACAAGACATCATATAGACATCTAAGCAGTATAGGAAAATTGAAATAAGCTGGGATTTTTAAGACCTTCTGATCTTTGATTTTTCTGTAATCTCTATTTTTTTTCTTATCCCTTGACTTTTCATGTGCATGCTTACTATCATTTCCTCGATTTATGTTCTTCTTTGCATCCAGTGCAAGTTCTGCCAGGAAGGCTTCTCTTGCAGCATCAGACTTTTCTGTAGCATCTTTATCTACCAAAGTTTCCAAGCGTAACTGTGAAAAGAAATCAAAAGCAAGCAGACAATATTAGTAACCAGATAAGAGAATCATATACTGAAACATCTACAAACATAAGTGAAAGTAACAATTGAACAAACCCGAAGGAAAGACTTCACAAGAGGCAAGAGAACTGTACGATAATCAAAGGCCAAAGCAGGCCCAAGCTTAGCCTCCAACTGTTGCATGCCAGTCATATTTCGCATGATCCTTGCATCAATCTTGTTAAGCTGCAAGCAAGACAAAATGGTTATTAGGTCATATTACCAAGCATAGAAATCCACAATGGATCAAGCGGAAGCAATTCGAATACCTCCACAGACAATTGCTCCTTCTGTCGCTGGATTACTATTCCTACGCAGGTATCTGTTTGCTGCAAGTAGTCATGCACCCTCCAATCATCACCCTCCTCACAATCCAACTCACATAAGCGAGAACTGACACCGGACAAAGCCTCATCACAACCAAATTGCGATACATTCAAAGCTTGTGCCTCCTTAAGGACGTTAGAAATTACATCCAACTCAAGTCTGCAGCCATTAAATATCTCATCATTCTCCCGCTCAACAAGCTCTTCTTGTCTCTTCCTTAAAGTAGCCTCATAACTTTGAGATGCAAACTTCCCTGCTTGCTCCCTTTTCTTAAGTTCTTCAAAACAAAGGTTCTCAATAGACTGCAGGGCCTCCTCATAGCTTAGATGTTCACATTTCCTCTCACATAGACTTTGCAAGAGATAGAACTCCTTCTCAAGCATCTGAAGTATTTCGATGGCTTGATGAGATTTCTCTTCACGCATGCGGGCCCAAGCTGACAGTTGGTCCCCATTCAAAGGGCCAGCAAATAACCATGACAAAAAAGCATCTGCATCAGGCATACTATCCTTGTCATCATCATTTCCTGAATTCTCATGATGAGATCCAGGCTTTTGTGTAAACGAACGACCATGCAAGAGGAGACTGGAAGAGTCAAAGGTCAGACAGACATCTTCTGAGTCTTCATTACCCTGTCCAGAACTATCAGCATCACCAGCAGCAGTATCCTTCTCGGAATATCTGCCTAATCCACACGACTGTGACAGCTCCTGCAAGAACTTGAGGACCTTCCGGAGGTGTGAAGCATCCAAGAAGCAGATACAAATAGGTGACTGGTCCAATGCATGGTTCAGCGGTAACGATCCAGAGGGAAAAGCTTGGATCTCTTCAATGGCATACTGTATCACCTTATTCAGATGGCTCACTGAGAGGCTCTTATGCTTCACAAGTGTCTGAAACAAAGCTTGAACTCTTTCCAAAAGATTGATTCGTTCAGCATCATCCGACAACGGCCATCTGCGAGAGACATCATCAATGTCGAACATCTCGCTGTAGTTCCCTTCCACAGAAAACTCATTGGAAATGTCTCGATCTGCTAAGTCCCCATGCTGTGGTGAAGAAGAAGAATCCGAGTTCTCTCTAGCACTCCAGTACTCAGAGGAACAGTCCTTATCCTTACTGCCAGAATCAGAGTCAGCTTCCCTTATGACTGGTTGACGCTTCAAATGCTCCTCTTTAAGCATCATCGCAGCTGCAGCAGCATCAATGGGCTTCCAACTACCATTAAGAAGCATCTCAATCCATTCCCCATCAACTTCTTGGGGCACTACTGACTGCAGCTTGGTTGAAAGACTGCTCAAATGCTCCCTCACGGTGTGCTGGATGTGGGCATCACATTCCGTGAACTTCTCATCGCACCGGCAACAAGCCCAGAACTTCCACGTCCCATTGGTTTCCACGAACGCCAGTGCCTCCCCCAAGATGTCCAGCGCGAAATTGTCCTTTGCTGATGAGGCATAATGCGCCCTGAGCTCTTGGATGCTCACAATTAGGAAACCTAGCCGCTTCTTGATGCTCATTGAGTTCCAGTAGGCACGGACCTGATCCATGCGGTCGGTCGAGGAACCAACCTTCTTGGAGCTCAGCTTCCGGCGGTCTGAAAGCCTGTGGGTGCTGGAGGAGGACCCAGGTGTATCCGAGCCTGGGCGGCCATCATCCTCATGGGGTGACCGCGGGGAGCTACTAGGCTTTTGCTGTATGATGCGAGCGGCAGCCACCCGGACCTCGATCTCCTTGCGGCGCTCCTCCGGGGTTTTGGTGACCTTCTTGATCTCATTGGGGCGGCGGGCTGCCTGCACCAACCGGACTTCCATGGGATCCTCAGAGATGCGGCGCATCGGGATCAGCCGGAACCTCTCCTCGCCGGCGGCCCCGTTGCCGAGATTCTTCATCCAGGACGAGATGGAGGCTATGTTGGACTTCTGGATGAGAGCCCGGAGCTCCTGCTGAACGTGGGCGATCCGGGCATCGGACGTCGACAGCTTCTGCTGGCTCTCCTCATGGAGGCTCTCCTTGGCGGGATCGACCGGATCAGGGATGGCGAGCGCGCGCTCGCACTCCTGGACCACCTCCTCGTAGCCACGCCCGTCTGTGGCGGCGTCGTACAGGAGGCTGGCGTAGAAGTGTGCGAACTCGATCGACGACGGGGCGAGCGTGACAGCGCGACGGGCGGAGTCGATGGCACCGCGGAGGTGCCGGAGCTTCGCGCCGGGATCATCGAGGAGAGCGGCGACCTTGACAGCGACGGTGCCATGGACGCGGTGAAGAAGAGCAGAAGACTCATGCCGCGCAGCCGCCTCCTTCATCAGGCGGAGGGCCTTGGTGTGGTTACCGCGGCGGAGGGCTGTGAGCGCCCGCTCACACTCCACCTTCACAGAGGCCGCCTCGGCGGAATCAGGGCCATCGGGGCGGCGGCGCCCATCATCGGAGGCCAGGGAGGGTGGAGACGATGACGCATCGACAGCGGCGGCCGCGTCGGGGGGATGGCGAGCGGGGCGCTGGGTAGGGTTTCGCTTCTTATGCCCCATAAGACGACAAACCCAAGAAGGGGGATGAAGAAGAGAGAATAGGTTATACTCTCTCTGCTACAAAAGGGCTGACCACCTAACCGGACTCCAACTCACCTCCGCCGCCGCCCCTCATCCTCATGAATCCGCCGGCGGCGATCCCAGACACAAGTGATCTATCAATCCACACAACGCACCTACCTAATACTAATACTAACAGTCAGAGACAGAGATTCGCTTGGGTTCAAAGGAAGGAAGGAAGGAAGGAGGGGATCAAAGGGAGAGAAAGCAGCGATGGACGGTGCGATCGATGAGGGAGGAGGCGGAGAAGGGAAGATGAAGCGAGGGGGGGGAGGGGGTGGGGTGGGGAGGCGGGGGGTGGGGGGAGAGGGTGGGTGGCGACCTTGCTTTGATAATTGTAGATCTGGTGATGCTGATGATGGTAGGTTGTGCTCGAGATGCGCATCATCTGATTCGCACGTGATTCGTGTGTCGATTGAATCTACCGTGAACGACTTGACTTGGCTCGAACCCGCCAAATCGATCGACCCATTTCCATCTGATCTCCATCAATTACGTGAACTCTATTTCCGCCCATTCCCAAGTTACCAAATGGATGAAAAATATTTGATGATTAATAATAACAATTAATGATAAGTAAAAAAAAATACTTTTCACAATATGAATATGTTACCGTTAGTCATTAAGTAAACGCAATTAATGCTAATGTTAATAACTATTTTACACACACGTCCATAATCAATTGCGTCGCCTTCTTTGTGCACAACATAATTTGTATCTACTAATTTAAGCTCCATAAATTTATCATCATGTGTAATAGTAGCAAAAAAACATTATCACATAAACAATATCCTTTTAGACATCATATTCTGAGGTCTTGATTGAATGGGTTTGGTATTTACCTTCTTCAGTCTTTATTGAATGGGTTTGGCATTTACCATTTTCAACAATCGCATGTTGGGTTCTATTGGATAGATCGATATCCAGATTCATGTATGAACCAAGTTGCTGTATATGAGACCTGAAGCATAATGACAACCTCCCCGTATGTAAGATTTCATTGGGTCTTTATTCCATCCGTAGCTAAATTAGGACGAACGCCATCATTCTCTCGTACCAAAATCTGTGATATGAGACAAAAATAATACAATACGATCAGTTATGTTCATTGCATTAACCATTATTGGTAACTCAAGATCACAACAGATACCCAACACAGTATTATCATGCTATCCATAAACCATGGTTAAGATGTTACCACAGAATGTTTTTTGTAATTGAAATTAAAGTGAATATCAAACTCGAGCATTATTTTTACCATGAGTGCCTCACTTGTAACTGATATAACAAGAGAGCACACTACATACACTTCAAAGAGAATGCTTGCTTTCCTCAAATCAGTCCTCAACAATTCCAAACTGCAAGTCTGGCTCAATCTGGAACATTTTCTTCATAAATTAGATCAGAGAGTAGAAAGAGCAAAACTGCTACTCTTCAGGCATGCTATAAGAATTAGAATTTTCGGATACACTGGTATGGTTTGATGGACATAGGGGTGGAGAAAGGACCAGAATGCAGTAATGTAATAATTAAACAATTATGAGAAACCAACATAAACAAGAAATGGGGAGGAAAACACAGCCACTATTTTTACCATCAGACCTTACTCTTGCAAAACTACCTACTCTAGTTAATGCCCCAAATAAGTCTTTGCATAGTAACCAAGCTTGCCTAAGTTCTTCAAGCCCAATATGACACTAGATCTGGTTTTCTCTCGCACTGCTAACCATCCTTCCTCTACCACGACCATAACCTCTCCCAGCAGCTCTTCCACCATCTCCTCTACCTCCTCCATAGGCTCCACCTGTCACATTCAAAAAATTAATTTAGTCGTGGCCCAATATTAAAGGCAACCTAGTACATTTATGGAAGCAAAAATTAACACAGGGAGCGTCTTAGTTTTCCCTTTTTTTAAGAATATAGGAAGAGCTTTATCCAACATAAGTGAACTTGCAACTCCAATTCTGCAAGGTAGACTTGCCAGCTGAAATATCAGAGCACAAGGATCATCTGGCTTGGTAACTTTAAAAGAGAGACAGATATTTCCGGCTGCAGCATGAATATTAATTAAACATTTCAACCCAAATAGTTAAGTTATTAACTAGGTAACCAGATTCAAGCAAAAAGTTACTGAATAGTTACTATCAACTGAAAATTCATCCTCTTCCTGTCTTTCTTCCTCTTCTATAAATTTCTAGAAGCATTTCAATCAAGTTCATGACATACAGGTTTAGATGAGGGTTGGCTATCCCATCCAGGCATCCAGTTTAGATAAGAACCATCAACATGGTGTCAAACGTGGACCATATGCAAAATAAAAAATGTTCCATAGATGATAAAGTGAACCTACGTTTTTATAGTCGATATGCTTGGATAACAGTCATATGTGAGGTCTCTCCACCAAATTTTGACACTAAGTAAACTTTGCACAGTCAACCAATTTTTTATAACATTTTCAGTAAATTTTACCACAATCATACCAAACACATGTATTACTTGTCTTCAATTGCAATTCCACTAAAACTTGCAAAGCATTAACTACACTAATGACTAAAGTAAAGGATATGTTGCCTATTATTTGATTGACTAAGTCAATCATAAACCTAGAAGCTGTAGGTTGGGAGTAAAGTTCTTTCATCTCCAAATGGTTTTCTCACCTCTCCAGAGTCAGCATCGACAGTCATTTCTGAAAAACCACAATAGGCCTGTGCAAGCAGCTTACATTAATAAGACGGTTTGGTGTCATGGGATCATGCCTTCAATCAGTCTAAATTTTAACATAATACTCATGACTCTTGATCATCAGGTTATAAATATGTCATGTCATTCTTTCTTGATCATCAGGTTATATATATGTTAGGTAATGCCTCAACTATGAAGAATATGGCCTGGCTTGGGCATGTAGCTAACCCCTCTGGCCTGTACAATCAAAGTTCCATTTCAGCAAAACCAAGATCAACCTTGCCATCAAGACCTCACCCCAACAGATAAGTATGTACAAAAATCAAGACAAGAAAGCTCAGAAACAGGAAAAGTTGTCAGTGGTTACAAGTATCAAAACATCTATAAGTGTTGACTTGAGCATAACATAACAAAGGTGAAAATTGATCAGACACCAATCACATTTGGAAAAAATTGTTTTAATATCCACCTTTCAACAGTGGATGTGAATTTCGATGATATTAATTTTGGAACCGTATTTGTTTATAATGGACAGGGAGAGGATTCAGATTCAATTCAAATGGGTGTAGATGAAGTATAAAGAACTGGACATGTCGAAGAGCTTTTCAAAGCAAATGTGAAAAGAGGACGTTAACAAGTCAATAAAATGACATCATTCTTTGGGTTAATATGGGTGTCATAAGATGCTTAGATATCTGGACATGGATATGCTTACAACTCATGTCCATATCTATACCTGGAAGTTTCAGAGAACATAATTCAGATACAAATACAAATATGTGACAACACATACATGCAACCATATACTGAACACTAATTGGAAATGGAGTTGGATGGTTATCATCTGACATACTTTTGCCATAGAACTTTCTTGATCTTGTAACATGACAACCTTAAAACAAATTCAAGATTGGCAACTGTTCTGGTTGATCCTAGACAGACTCAGGCATATGAAATAACAGCTTAATACACTTGCATTTGGTTCAAGTACACTATAGGTAGATAATCAAAGCTGCAAGCCAGTGCATAAGATGAGAGACAATAAGACGAGCTTACCACGATAATTCCAACCACCTCTACCACGTCCACCACCTCGACCCCAGTTGGAGTTCCATCCACCATCATCTACATGCAAAGAAAATTGTAGAAAATTTAACAAGTATAAAAACAATATTTTCTAAATGCAATGACATGTAAACTTAGTTACCCCGATCATGACTATATCCACCATATCCACCTTGATTGTAACCATAACCCCCATATCCTCCTTGATAGTTGCCATAGCCACCCGGGTTATTGTCATATCCGCCATAGCCACCATATCCTCTTCCCCAACCCCTCCCTCTTCCTCTACCTCTACCACGTCCTCGTGCATAAAAATCTTAACCAGACATTTATAGAAGATCAATCAATACAATCAACATTAAAAAAATGATAGATCTAAGCTGTGTACCTTCATTAACTTGAGTTTGTGCTTGCTGTGGTTGAATCTGCTGTTGCTGTTGAAATTGTTGAGGTTGTTGATATCTTTGCTGATGCTTTGGCTGCTCCAGAGGTGCTAGGTACCTACCAATGGAAGCAAAGAAATCCATGTAGAGAAAGCAGATATCCTAACAAAACTTGCCAAGTGGATTATATTGGAGATCAAGTATGGAAAATGACAAATGGTTTACCCAGGGTAGTTCTTAGTTAGCTCACTGGTTGACAAAGTTATTGAAATCATTGAAACATGACGTGTCATCTCCAAACTAAACAATTAAACTTTAAAAGTTGAAGGAAACAAACATCTTTAAAAAGCATATAAAAGTAGGTAATTATCTATGAACATCAAAGGCAGCAAGAACTTAACGGTACAAGACCCTCTTCAATAGGTTCCCACACATCAGTAATACTGACCGAACTGATTGCAGTATCTTGATATAACCCAGGAATCCTTTTCTGCAATCAAATTACATGGGAGCTGAAGATTAATACTTCAAACAAAATTAAGAAAGAAGGAAAAAATTTCTAACCAACCTTTATAATCTCTGCAATTGCCACTCCTTTGCTGATTGCCTGTCCCATTGCCTTTAAGACAATCTCTCTAACACATTTTTCCTGCTTGAGAAACCATAATATGTAATTATCAAAGAGAAGAACTCAGGATTCACATCTTCCGAACTTGCATGTGTATCAAGTCTCACTTAACTGTCTACTCAGGGCCTAGTGAGCCATGCGTATAAAATGAAAAGAAACTTTTCATAATCAGATTACTTATTCGACTTTGAAGCAACACAAAGATGAAATTAAAAGAGAGACTATGCTTTATGTAAACAAGTAACTATGTTTTTTATACGGGGTCTTATTCTAGCAGCTCATTCTATTTGTGTTTATGAGATCATAATTGCTACGTCTAGAAATCCTGTCATTTTGCCGCCTTCTAAAATTTTCTTTTAACATGTCTAGAACAACTTTGGCATTAGTCCTTGGTTCAAGAGCTTAGCATTGAACCAAAAAGGTACAAGTTTCTACTTTTAGGTTGCTTTTAAGATTCAAATTTTAATGCACAACCTTTCTCAAATATATCTTACAGGCTAGAATCGGTACTAGCTTAAGACGACTAGTACCAGCTCAGTCACTTTTATCGCGACTTTGTTCACAAACTCTTCTTAACTCTTAGTTTAGCTCCAAAACTGATTAATGCCAAAAAAGGATAAAAACAATGTTTATGTAGATGATTCATGCAAATAAAGAACTACATATAAATGAATGACTTGAAATATGAAACTCTTACAGACTAAGCCCACAAATGAAGCTCAAATTATTGAGCAATCACAATTAAAGCAGAAGCTAGACACCAAAAGTTCAACTTTTTGACCCAAATCAGTCAGCATAGGCAAAACTTCTCATGCCTCCACAAGGTTTTCACCAAAACCAAAAGCATTTGATGATATGCACACTCTTAATTATATATGCTTGTCTCATTTGAATCTTTCTTTTTTTTTATGCAAGGAACATAAAATATATGCAAAGTGTAGCTCAATCATATCCCATTAATTATCAATTTTCTTCAAACCAAACCAATCCTCTTCCATCTTGAGCCCCGAAACTTCCTTCCAGAGATCAAGTGTCCAAAAATAAAAAGGGAAGCCACAACACCCCCATCATCACCTATCCACCTGCTCAAAATGAGTGATCAACCTACAAAAAGAATGTACCAGCAGCAGATACATGAATCTTTTTCCACATGTTATCTCTAGATACAGGGGTTTTCCAGCAATTGTGCTTGAATGATTAGTCAGCACAACATCAGCAAGGGACATGCCTATAATATGTGGCTTTTCAACGATTATCCAGTGAGGGGTGTACTGGAGAGAGTTAAATGCTTGCTAAAAATAGCTTAACTACAAACTTTTGCTATTATTTTCTCAAGCAAATGATGGCAATGTGGTTGGATGAAGATTGTTTACTAATTATGTTCTCTGACAAAGACTAGATTATCCAAAAGAATATTACACGAAATGAGATGGAAACTGGTAAGATACAGACAAAATACAAGTTAAAGTGGAAAGAAGAGACCACATGGCTGGTCAAAATAAGCCAATCTCAACAAACCAAAATTTTATCCTTCTGAAACAAACAACCACAGATTAGCTGAATCTATTCATCATGGCATAAACATTAAGGTTTAAAGCTAAAAAAATGAAAATGCTCTGACCAAACAGAATCATGTCAAGAAGGATTTCTCCAATGGCAACAGCTTCATTATCAGCTGTGTACACGTACTTCCATCCATATATTGAGAAGATGAATTGTATACTATACTTCCATCACCAGTTGTTACATGGTTAAAACATCCATCAAATTCCCAACCTCAGAAATCATCAACAATAATATCAGAACTATGAAGCAGTTGTCGAGACTTAGGATTCATTCCAGCCTCGAAATTTAGGTCACTCTTAAGATAATCCCTTCCTAGGAAGAAGAAGAGCCATGGGCCATTGGATCAAGTATAACAGAAATCACCATCGTCAAAGGCATGAAAACCGCTAACTAACCCTAAATATCGAATGATAGTTACTGAATAGGATCAGCGGGACGCATACCAGAACGAGGCTGGTCGCGTAGCTCACGTAGTTGCGGATGATGTCCTGGCTGGTGATTCGCATCTCGTTCTCGTTGATGGCCGATTCCTGCCGCGGCATCTCCACCTTATGGTACCTATCCATGGCTCACAGGTCGCTCCTCCGACGACGGGAAGCGAAGCCACAGCGACCGGTAGGGTTAGGGTTCTGAGAGGGAAGGGTTCTTCTCAGGTCGAAGCAAGTATCACAAGCGCAAAAGACACAGTATACATATGTGTATATAATACACATACATGTACGTCTCCATGTGCTTCTCAAACAAAATATTTTTTTTGTTGGGTTTTCTCACGTAACCCCCTATTTTATATATTATTTATTAACAACAATCTTCACTCTAATGACTATATGCATCTTGATTCAACATATTACTATATATATCCCTAAAATAGAGCATAATCATTTTTTATTTACTGTTTAAGCTTTAAAACCAAATCAGCAGCACAATCTTTTTTCGTTTGACGCTTCATATTATAGAAATTTATATAATTATTAATAAATTTTTATTATCAATTTATGTATTGATATGATAATCGAGACTTAACAAACGAAACTCAGTAAATTTAAACATGACAACATACCACATGGTAGATTTATTTTTTTATTTTAAATAAATTTGATTAATTTTTTAAAAAAGGGCACATGTAATAAGTTATCATACGTCAAATAAATAAATAAATAAATAAAATTAGATTTATTTTTTATTGAAGATTATCGATCCTAACTAAAGATTCAGCTTTTAAAAAAGAAAATCTATCAATTAAAAAAATTGAAAATTAAATTAGAAATATATATATATTCTGCTTCAAGCCTAAGGTATCATTACGTAAACCAGATACTTTGGAGGGATATATATGTAATTTTATATATTAGGCGCAGCTTCGAGATGCTTCCACCCCAACGACCCGCCATGGACCGCCAAGAAATGCTTTTCCCCACTTGTTAGTTAGTACTCCAACGCCTACACGGTGGGTTCCGCGGAAGAATGGATTGCCTCCTCCAATAACAAGGCGGGGCTTCGAGTTAGTTCAGCCGTAATCGGACGCAGGAGTACGTGTTGTTCTTGACAGAGCCGTAGAGCCGTTTCTACTACGTTCTAAGAGACCAAAGCGAAGGCTATTCATTTCCAATGAATCCCGCCCCACCGTGTTCGAGGAAGGCGGCCACGAGTCCACCGGCGAAGATCTCCTCCTCCTTCGCGATAGGATCCTTCTGCTGCCCCTCCCTTCTCTATCCCCGCATCGTACTCCTCCTCTTCTTCTTCTTCGCGGCCCCTCTTCTTGGATCGTCGTTCGGCCGAGCGGAGGGCGATTTCTTCGATCCTACCCGGTTGACCCAGCTCTCACCGCATACCAGGTGAGGAGCCTCTCGGCAAATCCCGCTCTTCTCCTTCTACCGCATGGAATTGATCTTTTACTTGGGCTGCTCTTGGTTGGTAGGGCCTTTTTGTTCAAGGAGGTTCCTCTCCCACGGTGAATGCGATCACCTCATGGCGTTGGTAAGAATGCATTTTACTGCCGTTGCCAGCTTCGTGATTCAATGATCTGCGTGGTGAAACCAGGCTAAGGGTAAAGTCGGAGAAATCGATGGTTTGCGGACAATGAGTCGGGGAAGAGTGTGATGAGCGAGGTTGGGACCAGTTTGGGCATGTTCCTTGCTAAGCGCCAGGTAATCAATCATTCAATGCTTCTGGCCTTTCTGGTCCCTTTTCGGTATTTTGTCCGTGATTCTTTTCGATCGATCTCAAGCATAAAGATCCATTCTGTTTTCATAGTTGAGTCGCCAAAAGTTACTGTTTTTTTTTTCCGAGTAATTATAGTTAGTTATATTAAGCAGTCATTATACTTTAAAAAATTATATTAGTATCTTTTCCTATTAAGCAGTAATTATACTTTAATCTAAAAAAGGGATAAAAAGTAACTTCGCAATCATTATTCTTATCGTCCAAAGATATGAATTTGATATGAAGTTAATTTATGTTAAAACTTCACTATTATGTTAAAAGATATGAATTTGTCCTCCCCTGCTCCGCTATGCTCTCAAATGATCTAATGGGAGGAGAAAGCCTCGATTAAATCTCGAAAGTTTATTCATCAGAATAAGTATGTTAAAAGTGGTCGCCATCTTGTCGATGCTACTTGGAAAGCAACCATGAATCTTGATGGCGATGAGGAGTCAAAGTTGTTGAGCATCTGAGAGCTGAAATGGTTGCGTTCAAGAATGTGACATTAACCTCCATGTTGAAGAGCATCGATGACAATGCTCCCTTGAAGTTGTTGAACCAAAGGTCGAGGTACTTAAGTGACCATGGGCTAAAGGCAACATCTAGGAATGAGCGATGAAGTGGTTGTTGCTAACGTAAAGCTCATGGAGGAGTTTGAGATGGGAGATGTTTTGGATGATGATATCGCAGAAGCGATTGAAGTTGATGTGGAGAAGTGTGACGTCGATCAAGAGGCCTAGCGGCGTCGATCAAGAGGCCTAGCTCCGCGTGGAGGTATTCGACAATATCAGTGGCATGGTGCATAAGACGCCATAGTAATTGCAAACATCAGGGCCGACCCAATTGTTGGTGAAGTTGTCGGGGTCGAAATATATGGTCTTCTTCCATGCCCTTATAGCGACGTAGGCACGACGGCGTCGATCTCGATATCAAACTCATAGTTGTCAGGGAGGTCTCTTTTTTTCGAGAGGGCTAGGAGTTGATGATATGCAATGGAGGTAGCCTCAACGTTGGAGAGGGTTGAAGAAAGATATGAGAGGGAAGAGAAGCAGAACAGGATAGTTGTAGAAGGATAGTCAAGCTATAATTTCTATGAAATTAATGTCTTTGGATTGCTATAATTTTATGATTATAAAATTATCTTTTTATCCTCTTTTTAAGGTCATTTTTTACATATGACAACATTTGCGATATCTTTTGTTAACGAGGAAAAATAAAATTAAATGTTCACTTTCGAGATCCGATGTAATTTCTAAAAGTATAAGGATAAGGATGCTAAACATAACTAACTACAGGGGATATCTATAATTAGCCCTAAGCTTCGAGTGTTGTTTAGATTTCACATGATCTGTAATTTACAAACTTGATGCAAATTTTTAGATCATGACAAGAGTTTGAAAGCAAGGGAAATAACAGGCTCTGCTAAAAGGAGCACGTTTCATCTTGAAACCAATGAACTAACAAAACAACTAGCCTTTTTAGCAACAAAATTTGTTAGAGGTTGTTGATGATGTTTATTATACCGAAAAGAAAGGGCTTCAATAGAATTTTGATTATAGACCATATGAATGACATCATTGCAACTTAATAAGAAGCATATATTTAGCATTTGGTCTAGCCTTGTAGATTGTTATAAGTGTTGGGAAACCATGAAAGAGCATCACATGTGCAGCGGAAGAACAAAACAAAATCGGTTTCTCATAAATTATCGTATCATCGTGCAAAGATTGATACGTGAAAAATTATAAAAATTAAAAACTACGATGCATGAGAGATTGATTACCTAGGGAGATCATATATCCCTATAATTCTAGATCCAGATAGAGAGGATGAAGGAGGTCGAATGTCCTCCTCTATAACATATTCACACGATGGATCATTGCAGCGATGCTCCTCCAATTGCAGCTCAAAAACTCATAATTCTTACGTACCTTCTCGCAACACTCATAAAAGAAGATCTGTTATCTTCTTCACTACCCTCTCGCAGTAGGGAGGGGCTGGTCAGCTGAGAAGATAAGGGAGGGAAGAGAATAGGAGGGGGTGGCCAAAGGTGCAGCCTATTACTATTATGTCACCTCTACCTCCTATTTATAAAGAGCCACTAAAACCCTAGTGGATCTTGTCTTAGTGGGTATTGGATTTTTATCAAATTATCCTCACTCATTGAATTATTGGATCTCTATCTAATAATCTCAATCGGTCTCTAATTGGGCCTCTTGCAAGGGATCCATCAATATTGGATATTATTCAATGAGATCAAGGGCTAATTGGATAACTCATATCCAATCCTCTACTCGCTATAATCATCCACCATATGTGTGACTCACTAGGCCCAATACTGAACTATTTGTAAGTTCCTCCTATCAAAACTCTCTTTGTCTCAATGAATTGTCATCTCATAACAGTTTACTCAACTCATCGACTATGGACGTACTAGGCCATTGCATTATAGTCCTCAAACGGTACAAGGGATTAAATCTATTGGATCTATTTGTCCTCAGTTACTATGTATCTATAGTCTCTCATCCATTTAATATCTCAGATATCGTACATTGGGCATGGTACTATCATACCACATATAAAATCCGTTTGAGTCTTATTTTGATTGAATTCTCTTAGAGAACTCCTTATATCTCAATCCAAACGACCCTGGCCAGGGATTTGCTTAAGCGATAACACAGAGGATATTTCTCTCGTAATACCGAGAGTAGATGATCTTCTATTGACACTCAATTGTCTTTATAAGATTGGCTACCAATCTTGATAATCTGCTATATTAGATCTAGAACTTTCTAAACCTGTAAGTTTGACGTCAAAGAAATGAGTATTCAAACAATACATCATTAGTATCTCAAGTCTAAGGAGTAGACACACAACTGGGACTACAGAATCGTTGTTTGACGTTAGATATTATTAACTATATAATATTCCATAAGCAAATCCATTAGTTAACTCGTTCTCCAATGAGTGCATGTACTGCATCCTTAGTGTCTCTACAGAAGTGACTATGAGACCAGCTGACTCCATTATGGACGGGTATATAATATACCAGTATATCTGATTATCTCGATATCCCTCTCAAGTAACCTATAATTAGGATTATCTAGGATTTATATTTAAATGTTAATCGATCTCATTATCATGATCTCATCACGATCCGATTCTCACATCACAATACATATGTAACAAATAATATAATGTAAGAATATGCTATGCATTATGTAATATATGTCATCACTCATGTGGTTGGTTTGAATGGTACTTTAGGATTTTGATACAAGCAAAGCCAGTGAAATAAAATTATGAAATCATTAGAAGAATTTAGAAATAATAAGTACTATTTATTCGGAGACAACACATTGCTATAGACAATCTTCTTATTTGCAAAAGATGACCTCAATTATGGGTTCTTTCTGGTATACTAGAAACCACTAAAAGTATGTCCATCATCACAAAGTGAAAGTATTAAATTATGTGGTACATAATCTTGCCCTATTATTATGATTTTGAATAATTAAGTTCTAGAAATGTGTTTTGGAAAGTTAACTGATTGGAAGATGGCTTTGACAAAGGACCGGATTAGACACATCCAATTTACATGACAAAGACAAGGCGACTAGTCATCTTTCACCGAGGACGGGAAGATAAAAGAGACTATGCACCGTAAGGGAGATTGATCGTCCAGGCTAGTGGAAATTGTCAACTGCTAACATGAATATGATTAACCATGACTGTTGATTTGTTGATGACACTTCCCATGCTCCATCCCTTCAACTTTGTCTAGCAAGTAATTAGAATGATGACCTACCATTTTTGGAACAAATACCGATGCCTTTACTGTAGGAAATCGAAACTCTAAAATAAAATTCACCAAACAAATATAAAATGAATTTCTCATAATGTGTTCAAACACCAAGTAACTGTCAAACAGGTGGTATAAACCTCACCATTTGCACCATGAAAAAAAGTTTCATGTTTGGGTGGCTATGTCGGGTGTTTCTTTTCACATCTATTATGGTTATTTAATATGATGCATTCTTGAATCATGAGCCTTAAATATTTCAACTGATTGCTGTTCTTCCCTCTTCCGGTGTCCCAGATTAATATGTTACATTATTCTGCATGGGGGCTTGTGGAGTTGTAGGATATTAGTGAAATCCATGGGAGTTGTTTGTCTCTGCATTTATTTTCTTCTTAGACATAAGAGTAGAGCAGATCTAAGCAAGGCATCTCGAATCAGATATTCTTTATGCAAACGACTGGCATGCTAGAACCAAGCCTCATAGCATGTTTGCAATGCATAGAAATTTTCTAAACAGTACCTGGTTTGGATTTGATCATCCAGCTGGTTGCTTCCTCTGCTATGACCAATCCAAGTTTCATTCGAACTGTTTTTTGACACCGAAAGCTAATGCATTTTTTTCTTTGAAGGATGAAACTGAAACTGTTGCAAGGACTGAGAAAAGGATTGCAGCTTGGAGCTTTCCTCCAGAAGGTTATAGATCTCCCTTCACAGTAGTAAATATTCATATTATTGCTTCCCAATTGTTCACACAATGGTCCCCTCTTCCACCTTCTACTAGAAAAATGCTGAGTCCTTGCAAATACTTCACTGAGCTTGGGGAAAAATATGAGCCACGTTTTGATTATTTTCATGATCAAACCAATCAATAACTTGAGTTGCCACAGTATTGATGTACCTATCCAATGTTCAGAAAGGCGGGGAGACCATCTAAGAATGCCACTGATCGTCACATTGCAGAAGACGTCTTATATCCACATTCTGCAATCTGCGTCATTTGCAAGGGAAATTATCTCAGTCAAAGGATGACGGCTGGTCAGACTGCAAAAAATGGCTATGCAGGTATTTACAGGTTCAACTCATCTTAGAGCATCTCATAGGATATATATATATATATATATATATTTCATGACCATCTTAGGTAAATGTCTTTTGATAGCTTGATCTTGTTTCACATTGGATCTCGTAAATTTCTCTGTCTAACGTCTGTTAACATCTCGGACTTTGATCGTTAGACTCGATCAAGGACAATCTTTAAAGTGTTTTGTCTGTGCAGTGAAACCTGAAAAAGGAGATGCTCTGCTCTTCTTTTAGCCTTCACCCTGATGCAACAACAGATCCTGACAGTTTGCATGGAAGCTGTCCTGTGATAGAAGGCGAGTAAGTGGTCGGCAAACAAAGTGGGCTTTTTGTGAGGTCTTTTGACAAGCCAGGTAAGCAGACGTCAAGAGAGAGGGATGTGTAGATGACGACGTTCTCTGCCCACAGTGGGCTGCAGCCGGGGGGCGTGTGTGAAGCATCCTCCGTATCTGGTAGGGTCCAATGACTCACCTGGATTCTGTAGAAGAGCTGCCAGGTATGCTCTTTGTAGGTCATTTTTTGTGGTATGGTCTTAGCATGAACATTATTTTGATTGTACTCATACCACTTCCTAATAGCAAATGAAAATTACATGAACCGATTTTAATGCAGGCTTGCAATAATATACTATATAGCTAATATTCTATGTGTAATGCGAGAACATGGAATTCAAAGCTTCATCTATGATCTGCTTCAGTTGATTTCTAACTGAACTTTTCAGAGTTCCAGTCAACACATGGTGCTAAAATAACACATTAAAGGGAAACAGAGGCACAATCACGTTATTCAACCTAGAAACATCATTTATTGATTTCTAATAATATTTGGTTACTGATGGAACATAAGACAAAAAAAAGGAAAGAGACCATAATCAAATTGCTCAACAAAACCTATTACAAATACTTGGGACAGATGAATAATTAAATTTTTGGATATGGAATGGATCCATACAAAATAATATTTATCAAAAAGACACTAGAAGAACTAGAAAGCAGAAACAATGCTGTTTAGATGACCTTTCTACTGCACAAGCCAAGGCCTCCAAGTTTTGTATGCTAGGTTCTGAATGACAAACAGCAGAGGAAGGCAAGCTAGATGAGTCTTAGCTCATATTCACCGGCCATTGTGATGTACCGCACCCATGGAAGGGCTTGGTATCCACTCTTTTCGATAATTTTCAGATACCGGACCTAAAAAAAGCCAAAAACCAATGCATCCGTAAACTACTCATCCATATAGTCCATCAGTTGTTGCAAAAAAAAAAAAAGGAACACCAAAAGCACCTGTATTCCAGATATGGTGAAGTATGGGATCTCAAACTTCACACGGATAGGAGCCTTTCTCTCCGGAATTGCATCTTCTGCTGTTATACTGGGAAGAGTAAATTCTGCCCTACACATGTACTCCTAGAACCAAATGAGCATCGTGAACAAACTGCTTAGGTTGTAAATTTGCACGGATGCCATCTTTCTATTTATCTGGGAAATAAAGTTGCATCTCATACCTTGCCACCAGGGAAAGATTTTATTTTCCAGACCAGTGCATCATGCTCAGGTGCATATGCAGCAGAACCCATGGATGTCCGAATGCTGGGATTGGTAGCATCTGAAGGTACAGGTAGCTCGATTTCCACACTTGTTGCAGTACTGTATGGAAATGAGGATAACATGAGCTTGTTGGAAATTTATGGCATGAACTATAACAAGTACAACAGAAGGCGCTTTCATCTATGACAGTGAAAGTAAACTAGCACCTTCTTTCCTTGAACTGACTTCTTGCTTTCACCATCATCTCTATGCGACTTCTTGAGTGTCTCTCCACTTGAGCCTCAACCCAAATCGGAGGTTTTACCTAATTGACCAGGGTGACAAGATAACATGAGTATAATAGCTCATTGCAAAAATATACATAAAACAAAATCCAAAACATTTAAAACTCCGTTCCATACAAAATTGTAAATCCAGGGTTACCTGAGTGCTAAGTCTGTATGTCATTAGGTCGAAAGCTCCATCAGGTGGTATGAAAGATATTGTTCTGTCATTCTCAAACCGTGCCAGGCGTACACACCTTACAAATATTTGACTTTCAGTACATAGATGTGATCACATGCAACTCAAAAGGTGCGAAGACCACTTACTGGTGAAATTTGATATCATCTAAATCTATGGCTTTCCCCTTGGTTGTTCTACCTTGAGCTTCCAAAAGTAAACGGTCATTCAGCCCAAGTTTACATTCAGGCATTCCACTGCACAGATTAAGCATAGTTTATTGGTATAGAAATAAATCTCCAGTATACATGATTAATAGCTACATGATATTCTACTTATCATTCACCATGTGAACTTCGGCTTCAGTGTTTTAGGCAAATCCGAAGAAGTTATCAAATGAAATTATACTTTCAGGTGCACTACTTTAAAAAAAGATAATTTAAAAACACTTGTTTTTCAGAAGAGGGAGAAATGCCATTATCCATGATAACCAGTTTCAGTGCACAAGTTTTCTTCCAATTGATGGGCACTTGATGCAAAAAAAAACTGACAATCTGTCTAAATTATTTTCACCTACAAACAGTGCTGGATACTTGTACAAGAGTTTAATAATTGATGGTTTTATTCTTGTACATGAATTTCTTGTTTTTCAGAAGAGGGAGAAATACCATTATTCACGATAAACAGTTTCAGTGCACAAGTTTTCTTCCAAATGATGGGCACTTGATGCAAAAAAAACTGAGACAATCTGTCAAAATCATTTTCACCCATAAACAGTGCTGGATACTTATACAAGAGATGAATAATTGATGGTTGTATACTTGTACATGAATTTGAATGTTAGTTCAAGCAGGAATTTTCAGTAAAATATTAATAGATACATGGTACTAAGATTTTCTTTCCTTATTTAGTTCTATTTCTACCAAAATAACCCAAAAGCTTTAGTGAATTGCTATGTCTACCACAAGTTAAATTATCTTGGAAGTAGTTTAGTTCAGCATTCCAATAACTAGGCAAATTAAAAAAATCTTCGTTATAGAGACAAATGAAGGGTTTAAAGAAGTGGTGCACTGTCCTTTCGTTTTCATATGTTAATTGGCATCAAGTATGTTAAAGATGCGTATAAGTCAACGGACGAATTTGTACTCTTGTCCATATAAAGTATTAAAATGGTATCTTTTTTTTTCTTCACGGTCTCCATGCAATTTTATGTTAATATAAATACAACTATGGAATTTCATCAGTAGTCCAAAAGGACAGTATGCTAAAAAGTTGTGAGTAGCTTAAAAGGATATACAGATAGCCAAACATACAAATCTTGTTAAACCAGGTGAAGAAATCTAGGCAACATACTCTTGAATAATTTAAGATGAAGCGAGAGAGGAGGAAAAAAATATTGCACCTCAAGTATGTTCTCATTTTCAATGCCCCAACAACATCTGAACGGATAATCTGCCCATTGCTGTTGACAAGAATATTGACACTTTCGACCACATCCAAGAACACCTAGGAAAGAAAGAAGAGAATCTACTTCGTCACACAAGGTTTAGCGAACAATGACCAAATGTACCCTTAAACATGTATGGATGGCCTACCTCATTTTTCTTGTACCGTATGCCTTCACTACGCCACGAAACTGCATTTGTGACAGCCATTGGTGGCCTCTGTGTGACCTCCATTCTGTATGCATCTGTCTTAATGAACTCACTAAGAATCTTAGCTTCGGTGTATTGCGGATACCCAAAGTCCATCATCTCATCGAGTAACTCATACTGTTCACATTACACAAATGGATTCTATTTTTTCTTAATACAACTGCGACCAACCAGCATAAATCAAGTTATAGATCGGATTTTCCACTTACCACAACAACAAAATTATCTCGTAAAGATTCCTCCTCCAGCTCTACGAAATAATGTTTGAAAACCTGCAATGCATATGATCAAAGAGAAAGAAAAGGAAGCAGTGATCTGAAAAAGAAAATATAACATGGATCGTTAAGAGAACTCACGTCAACGACGCGATGAAGGAAGAGGAGGATGCTGACAGCATTGCAGTTCTGCCTAGCTGCCGTCATCAGGAACACATTGTTGTGCTGAATGAACATATAACTGATCCCATCATCGAACACCACGGGCGAGTGAGACTCGTGATCCCCTGTCATCGTCGAAACCAAACTCCACTCAAGATTAGATTAGATTCTTTTTTTTTTCCTCGACAAAAATCGACGGTACAAGCCAATTCCATCAATCCTCCCTAAAGTGGACGGATCTAAAGGGAACGAGAAAGAGATCGAAGCTAGATACGGGGGTTTACCTCTTTCTCTATGAGTTTGGTGAAGAAGCGCTCGGCCTGGACGGCGGAGACGTCCCCGCGGTAGTCCCGCCAGATGAGGACGCGGCCCTTGATGTCGAGCAGGAACAGCGCCGAGACGGCGCCCGCCATTAACGAGGGCGAGGCGATGCCTTCCCAGGAGGGAAATCAGGATAGGAATCCAGATCTGGCCTCGCTACCCATTCTTGATCACTCTCTCCCTCCCTCGAGTTCCTCCAATCGCGCGGGAAGGAGGGATCAAAGAAGAACCGAAGAATCCACCGACGCGAGAGAGAGAGAGAGAGAGAGAGAGAGGGAGAGATCTCGAGAGGATGCACGAAACGAAAGCCCTCTTTCTACCGATTTTTCTTGCCAATGCTTACTGTTTTGTGGGGGTGAGAAATGGGAGCAAAAATGACAATGAACACATAAGCTGTCTCGTCAAGATTCGCGCACGATCTTGATGATCCTCGTCTAGATTCTCTAAACGAAAGGGTAATATCTTTAGTATCCTGATCTTACGTTTTAAAAAATTATATTAATATTTATTGAAAAAATCTAAGTCTATTTATTCTAAAGAAGTCATTTTTATCAAAAATATATATATGAAAATAAAGGAAAAAAATAAAATTTAATTGTTCTAGTTGATGATGAAGAATGATGGTATCGTTAAGGGTCGTTAGCGATTGTTGTAGATAAGAATGAGTGATGACGAGAGGTAAGGGTTGCTCTATATTTGCATCGATGTTAATGTAAATGTCGAGTGACCCATTCATTATTATGTATTTGTGTCGGTATCGATGAAGTTGCAAAACACTATGTTGACGTTGATGCAGATGTAAAGCGGTGTCGCTCGACATCTATATTAACAGCCTTTTTATCGAACGACGATTATCTCGATGGCGACATAGATGTAGAGCAACAAAAGGATCATTTGATAATTGTGTCAATATCATATGCAAAGTGACCCTCACCTCTCATCGGCATCATATACAAAAGGACCACTTGACAATTTGGTAGCTCGAGGGTGATGCAATTTATCTAATCAACATTAGTAATAATAAATACCATATAAGATGGAAGATATGTTCGTTAAAATTGAATCCCATTAAAATGATTTTTGTTAGGAAGGTGTAATTCAAAATCATCTTCGTATCTAAATTCACATCTATTCTCAATACAGCTTGACAGGGTAAATATTGGGTCCGTCGGCTCGGCTCGATCATGCCAGGCTAAGGGCCATATCTGTAGCCATATCATTCTGACCAATCAACCTTAACATGTCAACCTGAGGACTACATGAATGGTTACCTTGGTGATCCGACAATTAAGACACGCCCGGCCGAAGGTCACGTCAATTACTCTAGGCGTTGTACTTACGATCATCGGCCCCGTTGATCGAGATCCTGGAAACTAGCGAAAGCGCCGCTCTGTGTAGGGTCATACCCGTGACTTGGCCTAAGGTGTCGCACCCATTAAATGTCACAGTACAACCCCCCCTCTGCCCGACAAGTATAAATACTTCTTACTATAGCCTACAGTGGTGATCTTTTTTCCCAAACTCCTGACCTCTTCTGCTCAAAATTGCTTAGGACCTTCGGAGCCTCAATTGAAATTTTCACCTCTAAATACTAACTTAGTCATCGGAGGAGCCTTATCGGGCACACACCCCCCAACCAAAGCCTTCTTGCATGTCCCAAGCACCTTGCAAAACTGACTAGGTTAGCCCCCCGACCTGAGGAGCCGCAACTTCATAAAGCTCGAATGCCTCATCGAGCTTCCCCGAGTCTCCGGGTCCCATCGAGTCGACCATGCGCACACAAGTTGAACCGTGTTGTGCTGACTTCACGTCCATGATATTAAATCTAGTAACATTTTGGTGCTAGAAGGAGGGTTTGATGTCGTAGGAATGTTCAGCGCTCAATGGTCTTGAGGAAGATGCCTTAGTCGCCCAGCAAGCCTCGAAGCGAGAGGACAGCCCACTTTTCCCCTCCTTGGGGAAGGGAACCCACCAACACATACTCCGGAGTGTTATTGGCGCCTATTCAATGACCCCGGACTTTCCCCACCGACATCCAACCCTGGGTATCTCGCTATGACGCCTGAAGCCTTTCTCGGGCTTACCCACCAAGTACAAGCCCTAGTTGGGATGATCCAAAAGATCATTCCCTATATCCCTCAACTGATATAACAACCAGTGCCACAAACAACAAACAACTCCAATGGCACCACCCTCAAAAGGGCGACCTTGACCTTGTAGTAGCCCATCGATGATCTCCCTAGGCCTCCTCTTGAGCACCTCCCCGCACTCGTCGGGAATGTGCGGGCCGTGACAGACACCCACGGCCAGCATCTCAATCTGCAGCATGCTCGATCTAGACACCCTCTCCTCCGACTCGACAGACTCACTACATGCACAACTATGATTGATGAACCAACGGATAGACGAGGTATAGAGGGAGTTCATCAGGTTAAAGGAGGAGCTCAAAGAAAATTCTACGGGCGGATCCCCCTTTGTACCAGAGGTGTAGGATAAGCCAATTCCATAACACTTTCGGCTCCCGATGCTATAAGCATATGTGGCAGCACCAACTTGACAAAGCATGTAGCAGCATTCAGAGCTCAAATGACATTGTATAGGATGTCGCACACCTTGATGTGCCAAGCCTTCTCAACGACCCTGAGAGGACTAGCCCGGATGTGGTATAGTCCGCTAAAACTCTCCTCGATACTCTGCTTTGACTAGCTCGCTAAAGAGTTCGAGCTAAATTTCCTAGCTAGGGCTCAACCAAAGCCAATTGTTGCATCCCTCCTAGGGATGAGTTAGAAGGATGATGAGCCATTGGCCTAATTTGTCACATGATTTATGGTCAAAATCTGGCGTATGCCCGATGCATATCCATCCCTTGTAATCCAAGCCTTTTGATCAAGTTGCAGTTGTCCCGCTTCTTTTAGTCGCTAGTCGACTGTCCACCCATGATAATCCCCGAGATGCTACAAAGGGCCAACCAATATATCGTTGCCGAGGTGTTAGTGGTTGGCAAGCACAAGGACCAAAAGTGACCTCATGTGAGTCATCTCGAGGCTCACCCTTGGGACCCTCTAGAAGGAGAACAAAGAGGCCCGAGCCGGCCATCCCAAGGCCACCAACCATTCCCCTCAATTCGACCTAGACTAAAATCTTCCACTAGATATGGGAAAAAGGGGCTGCTCAAGACACCCAACCAAATGAAAGCCTGACTTAAGGAATGAGACTGAGGGAGTTACTATCGTTTCCACCGTAACGATGACAATGACATGGAAGAATGTTACAATCTCAAGAATCAGATTGAAGATCTCATCTGCCGGGGCCTCCTCAGTCGATATATAAGAAAGCTACGCGAACCTTCACTCCACTCGAAGGACCAAGTGGAGAAATAGAACAATGTCATTATCGGTGGACTAGCCTCAGGAGGTGACAGCTCCTCGGCCCGCAAAGCATACACCAGAACTGTGGTGCAAAAAAGGCCTAGATAGGAGCACGACCCCAAGATCACCTTCAGGCCGAGGGAAGAGGAATATCTGGATCACGACGATGCATTAGTGATCTCGGCACAGATATGAGTGATGAGGACCACGTCCCCATGACTTCCACTTTAATAGGATTCACCAGAGATGCAATCGCTCACCTCGGTGTCACTACTCTCCTAGTGACCGTCGGGGAGGAGCCAAGGACCAAGACACTGATGGTCCCATTCATGGTGGTCAAGCTCCCCTCAACATAACGCAATCATCGATCGCCTGACTCTCAACAAACTGAGGGTTGTCATCTCAATGTATCAACGCACCATGAAGTTCCCAATGAGCGTCGAAGTAGGTGAAGCTAGGAGCAACCCCCTTAGAATCAAGACAATGCTATCTGGCGGTAATGACTCTCCCCAAAAATACTAAGAATGAAGCGTTGACTCTCGACCCCAAGGAGCCCAACAAATTGACCCCACACCCCGAGCCTACATAACAAGTGCTAGAAGTCCCCCTCGATTAGAGTCATCCAGAGAAGACCGACAATATCAGGTTAGCACTTCCCAAAGACCAACGAATTCATCTTGTAGAGTTTCTCGAGCAAAATGCCAATGTCTTTGCCTGGTCACCAAACGACATGTTGGGCATCCACCCAGAGGTAGCCAAGCATCAACTCAACATACTCTCGGAGACTCGGATGATCTAGCAAAACCCCATAAATTCGCCCCTGATTGATAAAGGGCTATTGAAGAAGAAGTAGACCAGTTATTAAATGCAGACTTCATCACAAAAGTCAAGCACCCAATTTGGCTATCTAATGTAATCCTTATCAAGAAAGCTAATAGAAGCCAACGTATATGCGTTGATTACATCGATCTCAACTGGGCCTACTCGAAGGATTGCTACCCTCTCCTGAGGATTGACCAATTAATAGATGCTACCTCGAGCTATGAATTACTTTTCTTTATTGAGGCAATTTCAGATTACAACCAAATCCAAATGGCACCACGAGACCGGGAGAGCACGACATTTATCACACATCATGGCACCTATCACTACAAGGTAATGCCAATCAGATTAAAGAATGTCGGGGCTACATAGACTGTTCAAGAATCAAGTTAGGCAAAACATTGAAGTTTACGTGGATGACATGATTGTCAATAGCAAATCCATCCGAACCCACCTCTCAGATCTCGCTGAGACATTCCATACCCTCAGGAAATTTAAGATGAGGCTCAACCCCACCAAGTGCATGTTTAGGTTGGCCTCAGGCAAATTCCTCAGTTTTATCATTCATCAGCACGAAATTGACACAAATCTCGAGAAGGTCAAAGTGATCATAGAAATGCAGTCACCTCGGATGATCAAGGAGGTTCAGTGGCTCGCTAGGAGACTAGTCACATTAAGTCGATTTATCTCTTGAGCAGGCAACAGATGCCTACCCATCCTCCAGGTGCTAAGCAAGCGAAGGACTTCAATTGGAGTCCTGATCACGAGGAAGCTTTCCAAAACCTCAAGGCTTACCTCACCCGATTACCTCAACTTGCCTTGGTCATTCTAGGGGAGTCGCTCGAGCTATACCTCGTCACCTCGGAGTATGAAGTTATCTCAGTCTTGGTTAAGCTCGGCGAAAAAGAACAGTGGCCCATCTACTATTCCAATCACATCTTAAGCGGTCTTGAGAGCGCTACCCCTCGATCGAGAAATTAACATTTGCCCTAGTCCTCGCAGCAAGGAAGCTACGATCATACTTTCAGACTCACATAATAAGGGTGATAACTGATTAACCTCTAAGCCAAGTCCTTTCCAACTTTGATGTTGTAGGTCAGATGCTCAAATGGTCGGTGGAGCTCAACGAATTTGACTTGCAATATATCTCAAGAATAGTGATCAAAACCTAGGCGATGGTCAACTTTATCTCAGAATTAACCACACCTGAGTCCTCCACCTAGCTAAAGCTAACCTGGACGCTTCATGTCGACGGGTCAGCCAACATAGTGAGAGGAGGAGCGAGATTTGTCCTGAAAGACCCCTTTGGATGAGCACATGAGCATGCCCTTCAGCTCAAGTTTAAAGCCACCAATAACGAAGTCAAATATGAAGCACTCATATTTGGTTTGCACCTGGCGACCAAGCTCCAGGTCGGACAGATTGAAGTTTTCACTAATTCCCAATTGGTCGCTAGCCAAGTTAGTGGGAATTACGAAGCCCAAGAATCCACCATGATCAAATATCTGATCAAAGCACGTCGCCTTGCCAACACTTCGCCATCTTCCAAAGTCCACGCATCGATAATTTCCGAGTGGACGCACTAGTGAAACTCGCCTCAACACGAAGACTGGAAGGATGCCCGTTGAAAATCGTTAAGCTTCACAAACTAACCATTTCCATGGTCGAGGTGGCCACGATCAAGGTGGCCATGACCGAGGCTGATCCTGGCTGGATGGAGGAGATACTCTGCTATAAAATAGATTCAACGTTACCAACCGACAAGTGGTCACTCAACAAGTCAAGAGGACCGAGACCTAATATTCTGACGTCAATGGGTGCCTCTACCGAAGAGCCTCCAGTCGCCCACTACTCCACTGCCTATCATCAGTTGAGGCCGAGATAATATTGGCTGAAGTCCACGAAGGAATATGTGGGGAACACATTGGAGGCCACACCCTAGCCTTCAAAATTCTCTGGCTAGGTTTTTCTGGTTGACCATGCATCGATATACTATGGCCTACATCGAGATGTGCGAGATGTGTCAGAAACATGCTCGGATCCAACATCGATCAGCATTGCCCCTCTCCCATAACGACTGTGCATGGCCCTTCACTCAGTGGGGAATGGACCTTCTCGTCTCATTTGCACCAGCCTCAGGACAACAAAAAAGATTACTTCACTAAGTGGGTAGAAGCCGAGCCTCTGGCCTCGATCACAAAGAAACAAGTTGAGGGTTTCGTTTGGAAAAATATCATTACAAGGTTCGGTATCCCGAGGACCATAATTACCGACAATGGGATACAATTTAACAACTCAAAGTTCATGTCTATCTGTCAAAGCTATCAAATACAGTTAAAATTCAGCTCGGTCGCCCATCCCGAAGCTAACAGATTGATTGAAGTAACAAATCGAGCCATCCTCGAAGGGTTGAAGAGGAGGGTCACCGGAGTACAAGGCACCTGGGCCAAGGAGCTCCTGAGCATACTATGGGCATTACGAATGACCCCGAAAGACGTCGATAGGAGAGTCCTCTTATAGCCTCGCCTTTGGGACCGAGGTCGTCCTACCACCCGAAGTGGTCTTCCCCACCTTTTGAATCGAGCACTTCGAATAAGAAGCCTTGGGATT
This sequence comes from Ensete glaucum, assembly GCA_021527575.1. Lineage (NCBI taxonomy): Eukaryota > Viridiplantae > Streptophyta > Magnoliopsida > Zingiberales > Musaceae > Ensete > Ensete glaucum. Next base: position 44,789,882 of record CM038552.1, read on the forward strand.
ATGCCTCAAGGAGAACCTCGACCTCATCGAGGAACTAAGGGTCAAGGCACATCTACGGGCCCTCACGTATTAGGAAGCTGTCACTCGACCCTACAACCATCGAGTTCGATCATGGCTAGTTGGTGATGATGACCTCGTCCTCAAAAGAGCCGAGGTCAGTGACCCAGGGCACACTCGAGGAAAGTTAGCCCCAAACTGGGAAGGACGGTACCATGTCATCCACACAATCTGAGATAACACTTACGTTCTAGCCACGATGGACCGCCGAGTGCTTCCTCGGATGTGGTACATCTCAAACCTAAAAAAATTATACATTTAAGGCATCGGGCCAAGGTCGATCGAGTAGTGAACTCACGACACAAAGGAAGTAATAAATGACTAGAAATTGTATTGCTCCAAACCCGATTAAACATCAAAGTCGGGTGGTTGACCATAACTTGACAGATAGAATCAAAATTAAAAGAGCAATTTGTATTGATCCAAAAGGGATGACATAGATGGTCGGGCAATCGACAACATCCAAAACTATTGCTCGACAAATAAAATTACAATTAACTTAGTCCTCGGGAGGAGTACTATCGTTAAAAGGTTGGCTCGCCTCCATCCTCACGTTGGCGTCCTTGGGCTGCTTCGCGAAGGGGTTCTCCTTGACAGATAAGTCCAGGTATTTCGCCCGGAAGCGTTCTACCGCTACCCAGTACCCGAACTCGTAAGTGACTTACCCCATCTTCTTCAATCTAGACTGGAAACCCTGGGACTTCTTGTAGTCGATAATGACATTGTCATCTTCTGCCTTCAACTCAAATTGAAGCATCTCAGCCCCTGTGGTCAGTGATAACACTTCATCTTCTAGCCGAGGTTGAGAATCCCAAAGGTTCCTCAACTTAACACAGGTGGAGTCAATAGCTTGTTTGAGGTCTTTTCGATGCTACTTGGACTCCTAGATTGCAGCCTTGAGTTGTTCCACTTCGGCATCCAACTCGACAGCCCATCTCTCAGTGGCTGCCACAGCTTCCGGGCCTGAGCCCACTTTCATCTCCTTGTTCTCGGCTTGAAGCGTCGAGTTTCTCTCGGTCAGAAGGCACACCATCCGCTCCGCATCATGAATGCGGTCAATCAGAGCACCAACAAAGTGAAGGCCCTACCGAGGATATGAAAGCAAGTTAGAAACATAAAAGAAATGATAAACTTAGTTGAGACATCTTAAAAAAAACACATGCCCAAACGGTCAACTTGGCGGCTTGGTCCATAAAGTCCTCGAAGGAGGACTTATACAACTGCTTAGCAAGGGACGAATGTAGCACCCATGCACATACTCTACGACGGTCGGCCCCTTGGTCTAGACTGGAGTCGAGTTGGTCTGGTTCGGCCAATGCGGCTTTAGCAGGCCCTCAGCGTCGAGTTGCGGTAGGTTGGATATTTGTGCGACGAAGTAGCGATCCTTCCCTACTCGATTACTCACTTCGCGTAGGTCCCTCACGATGGGGGGACGTTTAGGAGATTTTGCAACCTCCGCCAGCTCTTTCCCCTTGTCGTGGTGGGCTTTCTTTGACGTCCCCTCGGGGGCGGCCCTCATCGGGGTTTTGGAGACCATTACCTTCATATTTTTCTTTGATGGTTCGCTCCTCCTCCATTGGGACGCTTCTCGCCCCCACAAGCATGATGTTCTCCGATCGCTTCGATAGGGACTTTGGTGGGAGGCGGTGGTACAAGTCGATCGGTAACATGACCCATCGACTTCTTCACCTTCATAAGATTAAACATGTCTGCAAAATAAGAACAGGAGGTCAGTCTGTCTAACTAAAACAAGACGAGTCAATAGACTAGCAAAGCAAGACATACCCCGAGGGGTAGGACTGAGTCCTGCTTCAATCAACTACACCTCAGTCATATCCTTGATAGCCCGAGAAGAAGAGAGGATCCCCTAGAGAATCTTGACTAGTTCAAACTCTTTGACCAAAAGACTAGGGACAAGTAGTCCACTTGGGCCGAAAACCCTACCCTTGATCATGAAAAATGAAGAAAAATGGGGCTTTCCAGCCTTGTTTGTTGGAGGGAACCCCACTCACTCGAAACCCACTCCGAGCGATCAAGTAGTACCTAGCCTGCCCCCAACACAAGCAGAAGCAAGCCATAAAACAAGTCTCGGGTCGGTACAATACTCAACCCATGGCATCCCCGAGGAACGCCACTATATAGTGCCATGAGTTGGGCACTATATGTGAGGGTGAGATTTGCCACCCGTCAAGTCAAGCCTTGATCACAAGGTGAAGCGGGAATCAGAGCTCTGCCTTTAGAGCATCAATTGACAGCCCGAAGTCGTCTGGGAAGGCATCATAAAGGCGCTGCCTGGGCAGAGGAACATGAAGTTCATATTTCGCGAGGATGCAGAAGCGCTCCCGCACCTTAGCCAATCAACGAACCATCATGGTCAATCACTATTGTAACACGATTGCATGACCATCAAAGCCTATAGAACCCTGGAGTCAGTTGGGGTTGCTCCCCCTAACGATGAACTGACTACCTCCATCCTGAGACTACCCGAGGGGCGATCTATTGCCTGGGGCCTTAGGTTTACTACCTCAGCAGCACCCGAGGGCCCCTCCATAGACATGACAGATGAACTTGAAGAAGAAAAGGGAAGGGAAGAGCTGCGAGTAGTCATCCTGACTTACTCAAGAAATGACTTGAGGGAAAAACAAAGGGAAGGACCGAAGATGGCGACCGAGGACGACGACCAAGAGCAAGAGCCAGAAGTGGAGAAACCGAGGAGGAAGATGTGAAAACAACCCATGCAAGCTCGGGAGGGGTATTTATAGCAAAACCTCATCCCGGCGCGATGCTTCGCTGACTCAAAATGCATGATAGCTCACTATCGATGCCTCAGATACCACACCCCTATTAATGGTAAAATAAAAAAATGATGCACATGTCGCATGCCCATCGCACGCCACATGGCCACAAAGTCCTGATGTCTGATAGTAAATCGTAACTTTTGCCGAGGCAATATCGACGTCAAAGGGAATATCATACTTGACAAACCCCAACTGATTGACGCGACGGCTAGGTGCAGCACGTACGACAAGCAAGTGACATGACAGGACTTCACGCACTGGCTATTGGGAGAGCCCAAGGCACCTCTTGGGCAACCACCTCTAACGAGCTTTCAGTCTCGACCACCTCCGATGGGCTTTTAGTCCCGACCTTTTCGAACGTGTCTCCAGCCCCAACCAGCTGCAGTGAGCTCCCGGCCCCGAGCGACTTCCTCAAATCCAGCTCTCCAACCTCGCAACAATGTCTAAACTAGCGAAATCATGCCAGCAGCAATACAACAGGTGTACGCTTGTCCTGACTCCGGTGCCACAACAAAGCCCTCGTCAGAGCCCCTCCTCGAGAAGCTCCATGTAGTGCTTCAATACAACAGGCGTATGCTGGTCCCGACTCCGGCACCACAACAAAGCCCTCGTCGAAGCCCCTCCTCGAGAAGCTCCACGTAGTGCTTCTTCGGGAGAGAAGGGTGTGCACGGGAAATGATAGGGTAAATATTAGGCTCGTCGGCCCAATCAAACCATGCTAGGGCGAGGGCCACGTTTGCAGCCACATCATCCCGACCAGTTAGCCTACACATGTCAACCCGAGGACTACGTGGATGGCCACCTCGATGACCTGACAGCCAAGACATGCCCGGCTGAAGGTCACATCGGTTACTCTAGGCGTCGTACTCACGATCGTCGGCCCCACTAATCGAGATTCTAAAAATCGACGAAAGCATCACCCTACGCAAGGCCATACTCACAGCTCAGTCGAAGGCGCTACACCCATTAAAATGTCGTGGTACGACCTCCCTCTGCCCGACAGGTATAAATACCCCCCGCTGTAGCCTATAAGAGATATCTTTTTTCTTGAACTCTTGACCTCTTCTCCTTAAAACCGCTCGGGACCTTCAGAGCTCCGATCGAAATTTTCACCTCCAAACACTAACTTAACCATTGGAAGGGCCTTGTTGGGCGTACACAACACCCACCCAACCAAAGCCTTCTTGGAAGCCCGAAACCTTGCCGAGCTTCCCCGAGTCTCCAAGTCCCGCTAAGTCAATCCTATGCACACAAGCTGAACCGTGCCATACTAACTCGTGTCCACAACTATAAATTCAGCAACACAACTCAAACATTCCAATTAAACATGCACATATAATGTCTTATTTATCCTATCATATTCGAAATCAACATCCCTAATTCCAATAATAAAAAATATCCTCAGAATAACAACAATCCTCATTGAAAACGTTTGGGAATCATAACAAGAAGGTACAGTTCTCAGAGTACATCTTGACAAAGTTCTACTATCTCAAAGAACAAAAGTTCGCGCAAATGAATACACGTCTTTGTGTTCATAACATTCCTCACTAATCAACAATAAGCTTGATGGTATCCCATTTTGAGCAACAGCAAGCTTGTTTCTCAATCTAATTTTAACCCCTGTGGAAGGCATTCTGGCTCTGACGACGAGGAGGAGCATTAATGTCAAATAAGATGATGTACTTGCTCGATATATATCTTGACATAGAACACTAACATGAGGTGCTTGGCCAACTGCTACATGTTTTATGACATCCTGCATCGGAAACATCATTTTAATTGCAAGATGAGACTGTCCACAGTCTGAAATCAATACATTTGAAGCTTTTAAGTAATTGCAGGACAATATAGATGAAGAAAAGGTGCAACCAAGTCTCTATGGGCAAAAGTTCTAGAAATAAAGGATATGGCTTAATTCTACAATCTAGAAGAAAAAAATCAAGTAGTTTGTGAATGAAATAATGCGGCCAAAGCAGCTACCTATGTCAGTCTAGGCCTTGATGTCTCCGAGGTCTATTTCGGTTTGTAGGGGAACCAACTTCAAATAACTCAGCCGAGTTATCTGCCTATCATGTTTCAAGATTCATCTTGCATGCAACTGTTCACCTAATTTTGATAGTTCATACTTCTACCTTGCAAGTAACTAATTTTCAGTAAAATCACTTTTCTCGAAACCCTAATCAGTTTTGGTGTCTGGACTGCACTAGTATTGGTTTTGTGCCCAGTTTGGCATGGTTTGGACTGTTTAACAAGACAGATTTTCTTGGTGATTTTGGCTGGATAATACAAGGTAAAAAAATAAAAAAAACTTAAATATGACATGAATCAGAAATCCAAACCCGAAATAACACAGAATGAAACTGGTGATGAAACTGGGAACAGTGATTTCTAGGTTGAGGGCTGTAATGGTTTGCTTGATGGTTTACGATTGTTTTAGAGCTGTTGGCCAGTACTTGGGAGTTCTTTACTTTATAGTAATTAAACTATAGTTATATTACAGGGTTGTTGGGTTCATGATAATATTATAATTACCTAAGTATGATCCAACATCACATAACAAATACAAAGATTGATTATGTCAGTGAGAAAGCTCCACAAAGTTCCTGAAAGTCACTATCCATAAAACTCTATTGGATACGTCATCAATTTATCACAAATGTACTTGATACAGAATAACCACAAATCATCCATCCAGATATGTATGGGATCCCTAGGATTTCTGTGAATATATGTTTAAGCTAACTACATCTCTGAAGGCACATTTTATTCCTACAGTAGAAAAGCTTATTCATCTCACATAACTTTTTTTTATTATGACCATGTCTGCATATCAATAGGCCACGAGTCCAAAACCATGTGACATCATCACAAGTTATCATCCAAGAAAAAATGTAGATCTGGTTCTTCCCTGTTGCACTTAAAATTAGTAATTCAGTGAGCCTTAACAACATGTAACTTGGGACCCTAAATTAGTCGATGCACAACTGCTCAAAATGTAGTTTAAACAACCAACAGGGCCCCAAGACTTACAAATGGCATCGGCAGGTAATTACTATTATAACCAACAAGATTGTACCATTGATGTTGTGTGATTATTTAACATAGCTTCTTACCCAGTACATGACAGTCTTCTGCACTGAGGCAAACTACCATCTTCTCCCAGATATTAAGGCCAAAAGCCACTTGCTCTCAGTAATTCTTAGCCAACTCTTAATTTTTATACCATGTACTTATAGGAGTTAAATATATCGATAAATTCCTTATTTACGTTGACCTACATGATACATCTAAGAGAAGAAGAGTTACTACAAATTCACAATTATACATATTAAAGCCACTGGAATTTCATCTTTGAAGTGGAAAATAAGTTTTAATGGTGGACACACTGCTGCCAGGGAGAGTAACAGGAAAACAATCAAATGAGCCTTGCAAGCAACGATAAATTTAATTATGAAAAAAATGGATTACCTAAATAGTAGGGTCTGTTGACAGTTAACTAATCATGGTACACTTTCAGGTTCAGGCTTCGGGCACTCCTCAGAGTCAGAATCATAATACTCGCCACTCCATAGTTTTGGTTGCATCCTGTGCTCCATATCCTCATCTTCCTATAATTTGTCAATTTCAAGTTAACATATATTTTTAAAACAGAAATAAAAAATATGGCAGTAAATTTGGTTACAGAAGGGACGCACCTCCTCAGGAGCTTCTGTATCAGGTGGTCTTGACTGGAACTGCACACTAGGTGCATGCTCAATTTTCGAAAGGTAATCCATTAACATATTCCTGCAAATGACAGAAACATAATTCATAATGAAAAGGAACAGAGAATGGATATTATAACAGCAAGATTGACTCTAAGAAACTGTTGCTTTACACAAAATGAGGAACCAAGTATGAATAAAGACTGACTTCTTTTGTTAGCCTTTTTTGTTTTTATCAAGAAAAAATATCTATGTTGCTCTAGTTTTCTTTCTGATAAAGGAAGCATCTCCACCAACATGTGCAGTGCATAAGACAAGAAAAACTGATTCATAATCAACTGCAGATAAATGATACATAAAGTACATGTGGCACATTAATAGATTAAACCGAAAAGCATATTTACAGAATATATAAAAAATAATATTTTGGCATGTAACAGATGTATTTGTAGCTGACAATGACCTAATGTCCTCCAGTTCCTTTGGTGAATTTTTGTTCTCCATGCTTCTTGGTCGAATATGAAGATTATAGTCAGGACCAAAATACTCGTAGTATTCATTGTAAGGCAACTGATTGTCAGGTTCCACTCCAATTGCAACTGCTGTCTGCAAATGTTACATGTTTTAATAAAAAGCAACTCCAATCACAGATGTAGATTCAGTGATCAAAAGCTATATCAAGCACAACCTCATAGCACCAGCAGCGAGCAACATTGCGCATTGTATAGCCTCCACCTCCCAGAACCAACATTGGTACATTGAAGGATCTAAGGTATCGTAGACAATCTGCATGCCCCTTCACAGACAAGTTAAAGCAACCTAGTCTGTCTCCCGCCAAAGAATCAGCACCACACTGGAGAACAACTGCATCAGGCTGATAAACTGCCATCACCTTTTGGATGATAGGCCTAAAAAGCCCCCGAAAACTCTCATCATCCATCCCATCATTTAGAGGAACATTTAGAGCATAGTACTTTCCTTGCCCAAATCCGACATCCTTTATATGGCCAGTTCCAGGAAAGAAGTCCCCATATTTGTGGAAGGACACAGTCATGACTCTGTCAGTTGTGAAAAATGCCTCTTCAACACCATCTCCATGATGGATATCAATGTCCACATAGAGAACACGCTGTCCAACAAACAAATTAGTGCAAGGACATAGAATACAAAAAAGCATATTACAAACAACAGAATTAAAAGTGATTTATGTAAATGATAGATAAGGTCCCTGTAGTTACTATCATTCCACATTTGAGTCATGACATAAAAAAACAAACTTTGCATGTGAACATGATAGTACATTCTTATGCTCCATAATTATTAAAGTATGTCCAAATGGATAAAACGATGGAGTTTATTAGAAGAATGAACTCGGATCAACTGTGTTTGGGATTTGGCACATTAGTTAGTTTGTTCCATGGCAACTTGGTCAGGGCCTCAAATATCATAAGCAACCTTTGAGTGTGAAGTATGACTTTACATATAACCATTTCAACTAACATGGAGATAGTTTTTAAGGAAGATGCAACAAAACTATGGCAGAATCAAGAACAAAAAGATTATTTCCTTGTAGTTTTCCCATGTCAAAATCATGGCGTCTAGGGGAAGAATAATCCTGAAGTAAAAGGAACGGGCTTCCGATCTCATAAGCACCATTCTGCATGTTGAAGTATGACTGTATATCTAACCATTTCAACTAACAAGGAAACAATATGAAGTGTAGGGACAACAAATCTTAAGGATATGTTAAACATATTATTTTATAGGTTTCTGGAGAGTAGCATAATTATGGTGGACAAGAGAACATTGCAATTAACTAACCAAATCTACTACGAGAGCCATTATAAGTCATTACACTAGAAGATGTCAACAAAATAAACTGACAATCTCTTTACAAAATGCTGGCCACAGGTCCAAGTGGAACTGTGAAGGTCATGAAGATCTGCATGGACAGGTCAGATATTACATGCCCAAAGTTCTTATGAGATTTTCAGTGCTAATACCAAGACAGCCAAGGTGCAGAAATCAACAAACAAGAACATCGTCTGTCATCAAGGACTACATATCAAGGCAGTAAGAGTTCGCTATACTTCAGTAAACATGAAAAGGAACAGGAAAATATGATAAATATAGAACTACTAAAGATATAATCAAGCAAAGAGCCACCTAAGTTCAAAAATTACAGGAAAAGGGGTTTCCTTGAACAAGTCCTAAAGATCAGCAAATGTGTTTCTCAACCACAAAAAAATACCTTCCAATTGCAGCAGAAATGAATACAGAACATAAAAATGGATATAGTTCCAGAGTTTCCAAATCCATATTGCAGAAGGTGATGTTATGTAGTGTTAATCAACCAAAGAGATGACAGGATTAGCAAGTGCCAGATTATTATGTTATCTAGCATCCAATGTTTTGCTGATCTAGAGCCTAGCACAAGATGATATCATGTGTTTGTTTTGATCAAAACAAGGTGAGGTAGAGGGTCGATGTAGCATCTTTGTATGATGCAACACAGTATAAGTTAAGCGCTAGGAAATAGGTCATCAACATGCATCAATATGAATGTTTAAATTTCACTGTTAACCAAGGTTCGTCGTATCACAGTATACTGCTCGATATGGGAGGTACATACCAGTTTGTCAGTATGCCCCACCGTACAACATGTCGGTACATCAATATGGTTCGGCACATATTGTACCGACGGCCAATCGGTATATCAGTACGGATCGTTAAGGCGAACCATGCTACTAGCTAATAACAGAAAACAAATAAAAAAAATAGCGACATTGTCTATCCTTGACTCTTGCTTTCTCTACCTTTGAGTTAGTGAGACTAGGTAAATGTTACGAATTAAAAAAATTGGAAGTTAGGAAAATACAGATAAAAAAAGCTGGGATTACTAACATGAGGATGCAGAGATGAATTATGCACTTACAGTTCAATTATTTTTCACTGTCATCCCAAAAATGAATTGAAAGAGTGAATTGCATTAGATGGCTACCAAGCAATGGAAAATTTTAACAGATCTTATGGGAATGTATCTCTACCAATTAGTTTGAACTTTATAAAACATTTTAAAGTGGTTTTAGTTGAAGCCAGAACAAGGGAAAATCATTTTATGTGATATGGACATGTAGAAGGGAGATCTATAAATGCACTGGTTGAACTTCTGAGTCAAATAGGGTCAGGAAAGCAACGAGGGTAGAGGAAGACAAAACTTTTAGAAGCAATGAAAAGATATTTGATGGATCTTAACCTAGCAATGATAGAGCTCAATAGCAGAAAAGAACTAGATCTTCAAGATAGCTGGGACCTTAGGTCTTAGTTGTTGCATTTGTTGTTGATGCAAGGAGAAAACATACTCATAATAAAATCAAAGTAACTGGTAAGAAATTGAAATAAAACCTATTATTCCATTTTTAAATGCCAATGAGAGCTCGAGATGATCATACTAACCGCATTTTAAGCAGATAACAGGGTAATGAACATAAAACATAGGATCAAGTTGAGGGATGTCTGATATATGCAAAAGGATATGACATTCTGAACAGGAAAAAATGCAAGGAAAAATAAAGTTTCTTCAGAAACCATGGCAACCTTCTGCGTTTTACTTTGTCAAGATGCCCTACCAAATATCAAGTGCTAACCTACATAATCGAGCTATTTAAGGCTCAAAATTTTCAGATCAATTTGTTCTGTATGAAATAGGACACAAAAATCAGTATTTTAGATTTAAAGAATCCAATAGAAAGGGGTACTAAAACAAATATAAAACCTCATTTCCTCGCGACCAGCTTAAATCTCCAATAACTACCGATCTCATAGCAGTGGCTATAGCAACGGAAGACAGAAGGAACATCAATCAACACTAGACCTAGTAGAGACTTACCCTGTGGTACTTGAGGAGCTCGAGGATGCCGAGGACGATGTCGTTGACGTAGCAGAAGCCAGAAGCCTCGCACTTCTTGGCATGGTGGAGGCCGCCGGCCCAATTGATGGCGATGTCAGCGTCGCCGCGGTTGATCTTGACGGCAGCCCCGATGGAGCCGCCAGCGGAGGCCTGACAGAACTCGAAGAGGCCATCGAAGACGGGGCAGTCCTCTCCGACGTTGAAGCGCTTGAGCTGGCGGGAGGAGGCGGAGGCAGAGGCGGGGTCGGCCAAGGGATGGGCCTGGGCGGAGGCGAGGGCGGCCGTGGCGGGGGACACGGAGGCGAGGAAGTCGACGTAGTCGTCGGAGTGGAAGCGGCGGATGTCGGCGGCGGAGGCGGGGAAGGGGCGGGAGACCTCCATGAGGCGGTGGAGGGCGTAGTGGACGACGAGGTTGTGGGCCATGCGGATACGGTGGGGCTTCATCGGGTGCCCCTGCCCGTAGTAGTAGTCCCCGATGGTCGGCTCGTAGAAGTAGCTCACCCGCCGCCTCCCCCCGTCTACGCACGACGCCGACGCCAGCGACGCCCCTTCCCCGCCGCCGCCGCCACCGGCCGCCCCCACCGATGACGACGCTATCGTCATACCAGTGAGCTCGCTGGACTCGAGCTGGGCGACGCGAGGCTTTTGGCTCAATGGGATTGGGGGCTAAATAAGAGGGAGAACAGATCAATGGACACCGGTAAAACCATGGGCGCGTTGGCTGTGTTCTGAAGACACACTCTTTTAGTCTCTTTTTTTTTTTTATGATCAAATAATACAAAATTGATTTAGGATGATGAATGATTTTTTTTCTCATAAAAATAGTTATAGTTATCAATTTAATTTTTTTCAGGCATACGATAAATTCCTTCTTGTTCTTAAATCAGATAGTTTTATATTAGTATTTTATCATATTAGAATAATTTTTTTCCTAACAAGTGTATCCTAGTAAGGAAATAAACTTTCAACCTTTAAGACTACTACTTATTTTCAACAAGTAAATTTAGAATAAAATAATTATGTGAGAAAAAATTAATTATAAAATTAAAAATTATGATCTATACCTTAAATGATATATCGTTCATTCTAATAGTGATCGAGGAGAGTGGAACAACAAGAGGGAGGTATAGTGGGTTAAGGCTAATCATAAAGTATAGTGAGTTTAACATTGCATCATCCTTTGACTTAAGAAATTTAAAGAATTTATTTTGCGAAAATGTTATAAATTTTAAAAATCAATGATAAATTTTATATTTAATCAATGATAGGAACTAAAGATGATGATATGATGAATGTCATGATAATTTAGGATATTATTTCTAAGCCAATGGGAAGATTTGTCAATATAACAACCAGACAATTCTTAATTCCTATGAAGGAAGAGACATGTCCTTACCTTAGTGAGTGACATTACTCCATTCATTATGGAAATGTAATATAGGTTTCAACCTCTCCCTCTATTTTGAGAGAATAAGAACCCAACCTGCTTCTATCACTAGATAATGCTACCAAGAAGTTCTTACTTCAAACTTATAGACCTTATTTGTTACTCTTTAAACAATTATTTTATCTTGAGAAAAGCATTTGTAAGTTTTATTTTAGTAAAAATTGCTTCCACTCATATGTTGGAAGATGATCATACTCTGCATTAAACAAAAAAAAAAAAAGACATGCAAGAGTTATCACTATAATAAAATCGTACTATAGCAATATAATATTATAGTATTACATTACTATAATATTATATTTATTAAAGTAATATAATATGTTATTATAAGATAATAATGATAATATTATCATAATATGTCCAAAAGGATACTGGCCATTTTCCATACACTCACTGCCAATAGAAGATTTAGTAGCTAGAAATTGAGTTTACAGCACCAACTGTTGCCAGGAGGTGAGCCAATGAATGAATCTTCTATAAATTTAGGTTAGGGAATAAATATACATAACCTTATCCATACAAGCAAAGAATAGGCAAATTCACCAAACATATCAGTCAAAAAAGCTTCGTGAGTTTTTCATAACCCAAGAACTGTGTACAGAAACATGGAAGTAGTATCAGCACAAAGAGATTTCATGGAACCTTGCACAAGGAAAATAAAAGCCGAAAAGAAAAAAATTGGAACTTTACACAAGGATTAATCTTAATATTGGTGTGAAACATCCAAAGCTTATACCCAAATATAATATGTTTATGCTGCCATTGATGATCCAAGAAGTGGATACAACCTAGGCAGTATCAGAAACTAAATCAAGGATGGATACTCCAAGACATGATTTCAGATGAACATTGCATACTATTTCTAGCAGCCACCTTCTAATACAACTTCTCTCCACCATAAACATCAGTGGTGGCAATTTGATTGACACATATCTTTGACAAGGCTGCTGTTCATCGCATCAAGCCACTGGTTCCAGTCTCGACACGAAGACTGTTTTCTCGCCTATAAAGAGCTTTAGCACCCTGATTAAATGAAGGATGATTAGTTTAGACAAACTTCATCAATTATAACTAGAAGAATCACTACCAGGGTAGGCTCATCTACATTGACAATCTCTGATTGATATTGATTCCAGATCATCTTCACAATATTTAGTTATCATATGACAAAGAGTTGCTTATAACATATTTGAACAAATGTACTATCACCAATTTTTCAAGGATCAAGATGTAAACTGAATGATCACAAAGCATAAGTACCATGGGATTGAATGATGAGTTATCACCAACAAAATAGTGCTACAAAAATTCTAGATGGCAGTACCTTTTCCAAGGCAAAAACAAAGGTGATAAACAATAACAAGAAGTAATATCTCAAGTCTCAAACACCTAGGATCAACTACATGGACTTTTTTACCACAATTGAGATCAATACAAGTTAATATCCTTAGTTAAATTAAGAGAAATTAAATACATATTTATAATTTCTAGTAAATACCTCTGAGGTCTCCATTTAGCTCTCCATTGAACAAATGTAGTATCACCAATTTTTAAAGGATTAAGATGTAACTGAATGATCACAAAGCATAAGCACCATGGGATTGAAGGATGAGTTATTCACCAACAAATAGTGCCAAAAAAATTCTACTTTACTAATATTTTTGTCCCAGCTTTTCTATCTATACCATATTTTTGTCTCTGCTATTCTATCTATACCATTAACTAATATCTTTTACTATTTTTTTTTCTTTCAAAGCAGAAACAAAGATGATAAGAAGCAGAAATAGATCTTGAGAAAGGGAAGCGGAAAGCACTTAAGAAATGATGTTTTCAAATACCACCGGTTTCTATTTATTATTCTTGGTCTTGTCTAGTCTAAGCATGCCATTGAGCTGTCCAAAAAAGCAGAAAGAAGCATGCAAAAATGAGCTTTTTTTCTAAAAATTTCACTTGCTTGGAAAATTGTTCCCAACTTCTTCAACGCCTTAGCTCGCAACTTCAGCACGTCCTTGGAAACACTATTATCTTTGAGAACCTGAACTCAATCAGACATTTAAGATAAGTCAGTGGAAAAATCTAGAGCACAACCATGAACTCCGAGTATCTAGCTGACACACAAGCTCCATATAAGCATTTAAAATTAATTATTTTCATCTTTCTGCCAAATGCAATGCATTATGTTGCATGAAGATAGAGCATAATAGAATTACTGCTTGGCAGACGTGTGAAAGTGTTGATTCTATGTCGAGCACATTCAGTTTCCACAAGGAACTAAGCATTGCATCCTTTTTCTCTTCAATGTTCATCGTAAGGTCCTTGTCGTCACTTCCTTCTGGCTTTTTCATCCCTTCCTGAAGCTGTATTAATGCAACTGCACCTAAAATAAGAAATAATTTGCACAACATCCATAGGAATTACATAATGACATGATCATAGAAAGAACAAAAAGTTGCAATAAGCCAAATACCTGATGCTGCATTAACTTGTGATTTAACAAGGTGGCCCTTATCTCTTACCCACTCAGCTACAAAAGGCATGCCCATGTATCGTCTGCTCTTTCCAATTTCTCTTGCAGCTTGTCTGGCATATATATATCCAATAGTGTGTAGCATAGCCTCCCCAAAAGCTAAAAAGTAGAAGTTTCAGTTTTGCAAGTGTGTTTTAAGGAAATGCAGAAAATACATCTTAGGGATGTGCAATTTGCAGTTGCAATTTCAAATTTCTTTGGACTCCTCCAATTGTGGCTGATTGTCTAGATGGTTACCTAGCACCTTGATGATTTAACTGTTTGCCAGTGATCTATAGAGCATTAACAATGTACTAGATGAAAGGGGAAAAAATATTACAAAAGTCACACTGATATCTTCAGTCAATAAAAAAGAAAGAAAAACATAATTTTCTTCTTTCCCTCTCCCTCTCTCATTCAATTTTTTTTTCTGGAATTGTTTTTCAGCCCCTTCTCTACCTTACATGGTTATTTTTGCCATTCAATTAAGTATTACTATCCTCTTCCTCCTGAATTACATGTCAAAGAAGTGATGCAGAAAGGAAAGAAACAAATAAAAGTAATAGAAAGTTGTTAAGCATTTTACCAGCTCGAGATAGATGACAAGCTTCAGAGTTTGCCCAATTAATGAACTCCTGTTCTTGCCCTGCCACATATAGATGAAGACGATCTTTCAAACTTTGGACTAGTTTCTGTTCCCTATCTTTCTGTAACTCCTGCATTTGGAGTTTATAAGTTACCATGATGGAGATCTATTAAATAAACAAAGCTTGTAAGGGAAGTGTACATGCTTTTGCTATAACATGACAGATGTATTAAATCAACATTCTCATATTGTCTATACTAGAAAACGTCAAATGATTATTCATAAAAATGAATGTACAGTATGTTAATAAGACATTTGAGCCTTGATGATTAGATGAAGAACTGAACATGCTGGACCAAAGAATAGTTTATCTTATTATAGTTTATTTAAATGATGGTGATGCAATAAATCAGCCTAACATTAAAGATGGAACTATAAAAAGAGGGTGTCAAGAAATGTTTATTTAATAAATTGTAGTGATAGGGATCTCAAATTGAATCAGATTCAATCCAAAATGAGTTTCAGCAAGCACATTAACCTCCTTAAGACTTTATTAGAAAAGATTTAAATCAGTCATACAGAAGTCTATCAAAAGTAACTAGGATGAAGAAAGTTCCTCTACCTTAGCAGAACCATGGACTGCTGTTTCACCTGGACCGGTTTGACCAGGCATGAACCAGTAAATGGACCGCTCATTAATATGATGTATGACTCAGTTCATAGCTCTCTTCGAACATACACGAGCCCTCTTTGTGCTCGGTTCATGAGCTCTCTTCGAACAGACACGAGCCCTCTTTGTGCTCGTCTCCTGCTGCCACCCATTGTTCACCGTGGGGCACCAATGGGTATGCTTCCTTTATCCTCCTCTACCTTCTCCTCTTCTTCCTCCTCTTCCTTTTCCTCCTGCTTCCGCTTCCTCCTTCCCCGTCCTCTTCCTCCACTTTGTCCACCACGTCTTCTTCTTCCTTTCTCTTCCTCATTCCTCCTCTTCCTCTTGCTTCTTCCTTCACCGCCTCCTCTTTTTTCCTTCCTCTTCCTTCCTCCTCATTCTTCTTCCTCCACTACCCCTTTGTAGGATATAAGCATATACATAGAGAACTCAGGAAGAGAAATATAGTAGAAAAAAGAAGCACATTGATATTGTTGTAGACTTGGTGACAGTTATTTAAGAGTTTACCAACATTATTTCTCACATGCTTTTGCATACTCTGATTAAAGCAGTAAAATGGGATTTCAAGGTTGCAGTAGAAGAAAAATGTAAATAAAAAGACAGAATAATACAGCTGGGTAAATAAAATTTGCTGGACAAGCTGTCTGACACTAACTATACCTTAATTTTCTCTTGCACTCTTTGTCTCCGGGTTTCTAAAACCTGTGATTCCTCAGCTTCTATTGAAGCTATGGTTGCTAAAGCTAGCTGTCCAACATAATCTTCAAAAAGTTCACTTCCAAAAAGCATCCCAAAGACAGCAGCAGGATCTACCATGGAATCCCTGAAATATGAAATGCATTACAACATTAACATCTGGAATAAACAAGGTGATCTAAAATAATAAATAGTTCAGGGTGATATGCCTGCTTTAATAGGTCCCTTTACAAACAAACTTAAAACCAAAGATCAATTTAGACACTTTATGATTAATGTGTTCCACACAAATACACATTAATACATTGTAATGACATTGCAACTATTTTGTTTCATCAACTTACTTGGGAACACCCTCCTTTCCATGCTTATCATATTCTTCGCGTTTTACAGGATCACTCAGCACTTGATAAGCCTCACCAAGTACCTTCACATCAAAGGCTATTTGAATCAGTACTGAGGTAACAAAGAGGCATATGCACCTTCAGGACTTAATCTAGTTCGATTTGTTTCCATCAGCACACCAGTTTTGGCTAATTCCTGAAGGTCTAAATGCAGTTTGTCCCATTGGCTCTTAGCATATCATGTTGCATAAATGTAAGCATGGCGCCAGTCATTTTTCCGATGACCCTACTATGGAATTTCTAGTGCCTATTTTTTATGTGGAACAAGATACAGATTTCAAAAAGCACCAGATGCAAAAAGAAAACAAGCTTTTAACATTTGGGGTTTCTTTGAAATACTTTACTTGGATCTAGGTGGAAAATGCATGTACATGCAAGAAGTTGGTACTGACTACAGCGCGAATAATAAATATAGGATGAGCCTATGAGGAATATAAAACATCATTTGGAACAATGCAAAAAGAAAAGGCATTTAGACCAACATCTTAAATGAAAGAATCTACGTCAATAAATACCTCCAAGTTTGATCTCAGACAATGTGAATTGGCAACACAGAAAAATTTGAATATGAATTGCCAGTTACATTTGTTAGTCTGAGGACATGAAGTTGAGAATCAGAAAGAATTTTGCCAGAATAGGTGTGGTTAAAATGCACAACAAAGAGAAGAAAAGACTTGATTTGTTTCAATTTGCAGGAATTACTTTGACATTGTATTATAAACATCCATCACCATAATGGAAATTTATGCCTTGTAGGCCACTTCATTGATGAAAATAGGTTGCTACAAGAGAGAATCTTGAACTTTTATTGTGTGCCACATCCAAAAATATTATAGACATGTGAAAAGAATTTGCATTTCAATAATTGAATGGAGTACTGAAACTATTACATTGCTTAGCTCTAGACAATGCTCTCACAAATTATGTATTTGTTAATATGTCAAAAGTTCAACCAACATAAAAGTTTCATGCAAGAGGTTCATGAGATCTATAGACAACAAGGAAGCAGTGTTTAAACATGTTCCTCTAGAGAGTGATGAAGGTTTCTTTGTCAGATGTTCCCATAAGATAGAATTAAAACTTTAAGCGCTATATTTAACCATTATTCTTCATTTAGTGTTAAGTGTCCCAAACTACAAATGCCATCCTTATGAGGTAGAGTAGCAAAGATGTGCAGGTTCTTGTGTGAATTCTATGATGTCACTTGTATATTATGTAAAATCATGAATCAATAGCGAACTTAATAGTTCCCACAGGCCTTCATGATTCAATAATTATACAACAAGAGACGGTTTTCAGATGGGTTTACAAAGAGAATGGAATGCCTATGATGCAACCAAATTAACATACACAATACATTTAATGATTAATCAATTCACGTAAAACTTAGATGATCAGAATCACAGCCGTTAAAATCCTGTCAATGAAATTGGTCCACTGCATAGACCTAAGGCTCAGATTTGATGCTTGTTAACTAGAAAGCCTAAATTAATCACAAAAGAGGAACTACTTACATTTGCCTAAAGGCATAATTGTTTGAAGCACATGATAAGTGAAGTTCTATCAATCTTAGTGGTTACCGAAACAAAATAAAGCACCTGGAAATTATGTGCAGCTTTCTCATCTCCTGGGTTTTTATCTGGGTGCACTGATTTTGCCTACAAAGGAAATAGATAAATATTAGCAACTCTCAAAGATCATCCTAGTACTCATTTGGAACTAAAATATGTAAATGGAAAAAAAAAAGCCTAGGAAAAACTCAGTCATTTAAATTTTAGCATCATGTGATACAAGTATACAATTGGGACAAGAAACTTACACAAGAACACACAAATAAACAAACAACACGACAAATCCATTTTAGCTTATTGAAAAGTTAGTGATTGTGAGGCCCCAATTCTTGACTGGAAGGGACACCAAAGACCTCTGCCCTTCCATCCTAGAGAGGGAGGGCAGAGCTTTTGGTTTTTCATGTTGTCAAACAGTTGAACAATGAAAATAGATGGCGAGTGATAGAGAACAGTGCGTTCCGAGGTGTGAAGTGATAGAGAAGAGATGTCATAATTGGGGTTTTGAATAAGACGACCTTTGCATTTTTGATTTTTATCTCTTTCATATTTCCAAATATGGAAAAAGTCAAATAAGGGGTGTTAAGCTTTTTATCATTCTGGCGTCGAGCTATTTTTCCGCAGGACCTCCCCTACAGTATCGTCACCGCAGTAGAGTTTAACCACCAAGTTCGGGATGGATTGGTGTGGTTCCTCTACGCCTAGGACACCAGAATATCGAACCAAACCATGAACGAAGAAAGGCATGAGAGAAAAGTTAGTGATTGTGAGGCCCCAATTCTTGACTGGAAGGGACACCAAAGACCTCTGCCCTTCCATCCTAGAGAGGGAGGGCAGAGCTTTTGGTTTTTCATGTTGTCAAACAGTTGAAGTGCAATGTCATGAATAAAGCCCAATAATGTGAGGGAATAAGGATACCATCTTTCATATAGGAAAAAATTAGAGTGAAAAAAAGGCAAATGTTTACAGTTTAAGCAATTATCAACTATGTGCCACTTGTATTAAGTTATCTACATTCGTATCTTTTGGCTTATGCATCTTGTATTTAATGGCCACAAGAAGTAATAGAAGACCCATTACAGAATGACATATGTAGGCTATTAGACACATGAAACTTGGGTCTGTTTTCTGTAAACAAATAAAACCAGCTCAAACATACTAATGAATGAAACAAGAAAATACTAGACAAATCATCAAGAAATCAAAATTCTAGAAGTGACACATGTGAAGGTCATTACTTCAGATAATAAAAAATAATCAATATTTTAGAAATGTATGCTCAAGTGACAGAATGGTCAATCTCAGACTTACTCTACTTTATGCAGTTTTAGAAGGGCTATTAGTGCCAGCAATTACCTAATAAACACAGCTTAATTGGAATGCTAAAATGTACATAAGTCTGATAACCCTTAGTAGCAGATTAATATTCCATGTCTCCACTCGAGCAAACATAAAGATCCGCCAAGAACATATACGAAGCGGTTGAGTGTTCACAAAAAACTGACATGGCCAAGGAACAAAAGAGGTAATATTTTAACTTTAAGGTGATCTAAACGACACTTAAGTCACAGTCACACAGACTCATCCCTGAATAGAGTCAATAATTAAGAATTCATGAAAGCTTAATATAGCTAAAGGTAGTAATGATGTTAGAGATCACAAGTCTTGACAATGAATTTTTCATGTAAGAAAAAAATAGGTAAATTACATGGGGATAATGTTGGTTTGAATCATCAAATTCATGAATGGTTGACTAGTTATATATCAATTTGGTTCTGACTTCTGACAGAATTCCACTAAAATTTCTTTTGTGAATAACTCACTTTTGATAATGTGAACCGTTCCTATAAAATAGAGGGTTTTCCTAATATGCTACGAATCAGTAATCTTGCAAATAATTAAAACAACATTTTAGGGACGCAATCAAAACAACCAATAAGAATAATTATCAGAAAATTATTTCTTGTCACCTTGAAGTAATAAGCTTTCTTTATCTCAGCAGAAGATGCATCAACGCTGACGCCCAAGATATCATAGTACTCGTTGTGTTTCACCATGATTCTAAATTCTACCTACCTAAAACACGAAATTCCAGCGGTTATATTAGTTTTCACTCAATTTATCAAACCGTCACATAAATCTACAGATTATATTGCATTTCCCACATGTTAGGTCAACAAAACTTCAAACTTTATAATACAGAAATATCTTCCTCGTTTTCGAATTCAATTC
The DNA here is from genome assembly GCA_021527575.1 of Ensete glaucum. Classification (NCBI taxonomy): domain Eukaryota; kingdom Viridiplantae; phylum Streptophyta; class Magnoliopsida; order Zingiberales; family Musaceae; genus Ensete; species Ensete glaucum. The sequence goes on from CM038552.1 coordinate 44,810,463, forward strand.
CCAACACACATATCAAGAGAACCCAGAAATCTTCAAACGAGGAAATCTAAGAAAAAGATCACGGAAAACAATCACCAAGCAGATCTCCCGCTGGCGCAGACAGCGCATCAGATCAATACCAAATAACAAGAAATCGAAGCCACGACAAAGGACGAGAAGGTGCCGAAGAAACAACGAGATCCAGGTTAACCTGAAATCCAAGAGCAAATATAAAGATTCGTGCCAGAACAAGATCAAACCATTCGGGGAGAGAGAGAGAGATTTTGAGGAGGCGTTGGGAGGAAGAAACGGCGAGCTCGAGAGCGCGGCGAACGAGAGAAGCAACAACGCTTCCGGTGCAAAAGAGACACGTGCGTCGTGGACAGCACTCCACCGTCATACCGGATGGGAATTCAAACACGTGGTCGTAGGCAAAAATGTTACATAACGGTATCTGGAACCGTCATATTTTCCGTTATATGCATTTAGATCGCATAATATGTAAAAACCCGTTATAATCTGGTGTCGCCCGTGTGTGTGTGTGTGTGTGTGTGTATATATATATCAGATAGTAAGAAATTTGCAGAAATAATTATTAGATTAGACACCAACGTAGGTCTTGAGGACCCTTAAGACAACTCAAGAGACCTTTAATTACATATGCCACAATGAGCCCACAAAAAGCTGTGAAAGAGACATAGTATATTGAACTCCTTCCACCCTCACCCAACCACAGAAGTCACACTTGACACATAGGGACACAAAGACCACATACAATATGACAAACGCCACTCTCTTCCGCATCACCAATGGCTTCTTTTGCCCGTCAATAATAGAACATGTCGTCGGCTGCGGCCGTGATGGGCAGATTCATGCACGCGAAGCTCCACGGACCGATGGAACCGTCCATCATTTGGTGGTCGTCATGCAAAACGCCATGACGGCTGATGTTGATGAAGTGGAGGATCTCATCAAGAGACCGTAGCCGGCTGCCGAGCTCCATCGCCTGAGCCCTCAAGACACAGTTCTCGGCCTCCACCGCAGCGTAGTGCTGCTTGGTGATGTTGAAGGATGCCAGGATCCGGCTGTTCTCCTCCCTCAGGTGGTTCGCCTGCGCCGTCAGCTCGTCCAAGTGATTCTGCTTGCGCATCCTCGATCGCTTCGCGGATTCGCGGTTCGATATCATCCGCTTCAGCTTCTTCTGGTCGATCACAGCCCGCAAGCCTTCTTCCGAACCGGAGTTCTGGAGCTGGCTTGATCCAGAGGAAGGAGAAGCCATGGAAGATTTATCGGAGCTTGTTCTGGTGTTGTTTAGGAAAAGATTAGATCTTTGCTGGAATTCTATACGTAGATTGGTTACAGAAAGAAAGAGCCAAGAAATCTAGGAGATTTACAGGGCGCGCGCAGATCTCAGAACAAGTTCATGAGAAGACATAGAACCAGTAAAGAAAGACCACGGAAAAGGATTGAACGAGATGGGTCCTGCGCCGGAGTGTGGAATTTATCATAAACCCTGCCCGGAGGATCTCACTTAGGATAGGCGACATCAGTGAGAAACATCAAGAGAAAGATATGATTCATGTGAGAACAGAGTGAAGAACCTCCCTTGTTCCAGCTCCAACCAAGGTGGGATTTTTTCGACCAAGGATGAACCAAAGGCCAGATTTTTATGATGGTTTCTTGGTTTTCGTCTCCGAAACAGTAGTTCGACAGAAGATTTGGGCAGAGTTTCCCCCAGAGACGAACAAGAAAGCTAGTTAAGCAGATGGACTGTGGTCTGTTGATGGAGAACCGAGAGATTTGCTAGAACAGAATACCGCCAGAGGCAGTGGAAGAACAGTAGAAGAATGCCAAAGAACAGAGCAGCATAACTTCAATAAAGCTAAGTAAGGGAGAAGAGGAGACGGGGAAAAGGGAATTGCAGCTTAGGAGAGGGGTGCAATATATAGAGCAAACTGAAGGGAAAAGAAGGCAAAATAAACAAATAATATATGAAAAGAAAGAGAGAGATTGAGAGATGGTATCTCGTGGGAGCGATTCCTTTCAACAGGGAATGAATGATATTTCCCACTACAGTCCAATTCCAACTGGCGGGCAGTACTGGCATCTCATGTGAGAGAGACTTAGCCAACGTTCTCTCATCTCTCAGCTTCTTTTCCATGCAAAAATATTTTCGATTCCTGGATCCGACCAGTGGATTAAGTAGCTCTAGCTAGATTAATCAAGGTTTATATATCTGAAATCAAATCAAACAGGCTTCAATAACATTAGAATAACTTGTGCAGAGGATGAGTTAAGCAATGATCTCACTGAAAACTTTGCATGAAAACTTTAGGCATTTAAGTATAGAAAACCTTCTTATTCCCTGAAAAGAGATGGAGACCAGTGCTGCATTAGTTTTGCGATTAATGGGAGGGTGGTCATCCTTGATAAGATTGAGACACACTGCTTTTGGTTCATCAATGGGAATGATAAGATGACAGGAAGCAGATGCTGCCAGATTGCATGTGGTTGGCTTTTGCAAATGAGGTAGCAAATTACATCATGTAAGAGCACCCATAAAGCAATCTCTGGTATATTCTTCTTACACAGAATGCTTTAAGAAGTGGTATGTGATGGTTCAGGTTGTGTGATGCCTTCAACACTCGTCCATGATATGGACACCATATGGTTCTTTAGAACTATATATGTGCTTTAAAGATCTTACTCAATACACTATTTATGACATGTAAAAATATGATGGTTCTTAAGACTTTCTTATACTAATTTTCCCAAAGCCAACTAAAATGGAAGCCCATCAAACAGAGTACATTATCTCCTGTTGTTTGGGTTTTCTCACTGGATTTCTCCTGATAGCAACTAGTAAAATTGCCATATATTTATGCTTTAACATATGAAGTTTGGAGCCTAAAGAGTAACATCATAGGTGGATCTAGAGTTCTGGATTCCAAGAACAAGAATAACTTGGTTGGCTTTGGAAATGGCCATGTCTCTAGTAAGTTTATGGTAAGAAGAAAGGAATTGGAAGATTGATTGAGGATAAAAAGGTTTTCTTGGTACTTTCTTGACCACTTGACCTTATCCTGAGATGGAAGCATCCAAGCAAGTTCAATTTGATCACATTGGAGAAACACTACTCACGAGATGTTTGAGCGAACAGCAAAAGAGAGTAAGTAAGCTTATCTCTCAGCTCACCATCTTGGAATAAGCAAAAGGGAGGTACTAAAAGGAAGCAGTGCCTCATCTTCTATAGTACAATTGTATCCACAGCATTCAAGTGCCAGACAGTGATGTCTTGTGAGTTATCTATCCTCGAAGTGTTTCAGGAATTTTGAAGGTAGGTGGCTTCAACAGGCTTCTTAATGGTTAGCAGAAAACTGTGCCAATGATGAGAAAATGGTTTTGGACCTTAAGGCATACCAATGGGCATCTACAGCCTCCTGTATCAGTTTTGTGCCAAATGCTTGTTGTTCCTTCACATCTTGTAGCAGTTGTCAGGATTTCTGATTTCAGCAGATTCTTTGTTTGGCTTTGTTATCTTCAATCCATGTAGTCTATCCTGAAATATCAATGAGGAACATACTCATCAGGATCATAGTGTTCTGCTAAGAAAAATAAAAAGAGTGTTTAATTGCATGGTGAGGCTCAAGGACTAAGAATGCAAGCTTTTCTTAGGTGCTTGTCATCAGTATCAGATGCTTCCAGGATGCAGTTGAGACTTCTGAAAACAGAGTGTGATGCTTGTGTTTCATTTGAAGAAGGCTTTTGGAAGATGATTGTGATGTGTAGCAACAAGACAATGAATGTGTTGATAGTTGCTGGACAAAATGACAGCATCTGGCATATCTAGAATGGCTGCTCTTGAACTTTGACCCATTGTTCTTCAGCTCCCAGTATTTGATGGTCAAGATTTAGGTCACTCCATCCCCAACATAAGCTAGACAAGTGACACCATACTGATGGAAATAACTGTTACAAGTTCTCAATTTTCAAGCACATAGAATAGTTCCAGAGGTGGAAAGAGAAAATAAAACCATACCATACAACTCCAATTAGCTGATTGAGAGTGAAAACAAGGACATGTATAGTGAGATGCAACTTAGCAACTTGTTGTGGATCCTAAAAAATATTCTCTTAATTGGATGCAAAATACAAAAGCATGTTACTGCACACAATTTACTGCAGTTGGTTCCATCAAACAAAATGTACTTGTGGTAACACAAAGATTTCCATCCCAAAAAAGCCTTTGCCTTCCAACATTTTCCTCCTTTCATTCACCTATCAATCCCCTCTCAATCTTACATCACCAACCTAAAAGAAGATTGCTCTGATAAACAACACCAAAGCATTGTGTCTTCATGCTCGGCATGTGTACTCCAACATCATTAAAGTGTGATTTAGGGAATAAGATGCTTTTTCTTTGTGGGTGCCATGAAGAAACACCACCTTGGTGCCCTAGCTAACAACAACACTACCATGGAGATTCTTGCGAACATTTAATTGTCTATCTATCATCATGGAGTCCTGAGATCCCTATTGATGGTCATTCTCAGAAAGAAAACTTTGTGTCTGCTTTAGTCTTTACCTCTGGCTGAAGCAAAGTAGTCCAACTAGCAGTTGCTGGATTTTTCATCTCTCTTTTATGATATTTAATTGCACATTGTCTTGGTACATGGCTTAATCTTGTTGTTCTATCTACCAAATGAGATCAACTTTAGTTTCAACAAAAGCTCTATGGCTTAAGTACTAAGATTAAGCCAAAGATGGAGTGTGCCAGTAAAAGTAGCATTACCTTAAGTACTTAATTTCATACAACAGAGTGGTGTCAGAATTTTTATTCAGGAGGAATAATGCTTAGATGCTTATCTATGAACAATTACAAGAACAAACTTGCTTTCAAGAAATATATTTCATAATGACTATGGTATTAGACCATTTGTGTAGCTTATATATACAAAATGATATAAATTTTAAGGAGTATGAATTCACACAATAAAACCTCAGTAACTAAAGGTAACAATTAAAAGCTAGTACAACAAGATCAGAACAAACATAAGTAGGTAGCTGTACATCAATAAAGAGAGAAAGACACCCACAAAATTAAAATTTACATATGGAGTAATATGTATTACTTGTCCTGAGAAAATAATTTGCATGTAAACACAAAATGATGTCGGAAACATGAAATCATAGACTATACTATATTGTAAAAGCAACCATAAAAGAAAGATTAAAAAACATGTAAAAAATATAAACAAGAAAAGCAGAGCTTATGCTAAGAATTTATTATCAATTCATGAAATGTTTCTTATGTAGCAAACACCCCTGTGAGGATAAGAAATAATGGTGAATATGATCATAGGGACTTGGACAAATTTAAAAATCTCATTTGAGATCTTTGTGAGACAAAAATTCCAGTTTGTCACTGACACCAGATTTAGATGACATGTGCCAACTTTATTTCCCCATAGTAAACTGGTGGCCTGAGGGAGAATAGATGAATTAAAAAAAAAAGACAAATGAAACAACATACAGAAAATGTTTCTTTGATTTAGAAGATACTTCGCCCAATCCAATAGTTTTCACATCAATGATTTTTCTACCCAAAATTCCAAACATGTCAAGTTCATTAGGAGATGACAAGGATGATACAGTGGATAAAAGAAGTGGGTGTTGATGATGAGGATAGGAGGAAAGCATTGTTCAATATAAAGTAAATCTCCATATTCTTAGGAATATGCACTACAGAATGAGTTTTATATCCACAATCCAATAATTCTTAGGAAATGCAGACTGGTTTGTTGCTCTTATTCTATCTATTTTCTGCAAGCTATCTTCATGCATTCTGTAATCAGGACACAAACCATGCATCATGATTCTTTGGCACTGTAGGAGGATGTAATGCATCCAAAGAAGACAAGATTTGGTCGGTTTGTGGGGTCAAGGATGCTCCACAAGGGAGGAAAACAACAAGGAAAAGGGTGGCGGATATTTGATGCCTGCCTGAGGAAGTTTGATCTTTATGCATATTCTAAGTTTCAAAGTGTCACAGTGCTGCTTGGAGAATTTCTAGCCTTCATGAATAAAGTGATGGCTCCTTAAATAGGATGCAGGTTAGATTTATGGCTGCCTCTTGCATATTAGTGTGGACCTACATCAGAATTCAGAAGACTCCATTGATGGACCACCATGCCAATGTTAGATCAGCCAATAAAGACAGACCATGCCAGCATGGAAGACAGAATGGAGTTTGATGACAGTGTTGTCTTTCCAAGCTTACACTGGTAGGCTCAGTCCACCATGCTAGTGTTAGATCAGCCAATGAAGACAGACCCTGCCAGCATCCTCATATTAATTCAAGTACTGTGCTGAAAGAGCAATTGCTAGTATCGGCTGAGACATTACAGAAAAATTAAACATTGCAGAGAAATTAAAAGGAAAGAAAGCAATTGCTGATATGACTGACTTCACAATCGTTTAGATTGGAACCGAAAAGAAAAAATCTTGTCTCTTCTATTGCACTTGTTTGCTAGTTCTCCTATCTATGCACAAAAGTACACTTTAGAAGTAATGAAGAAGATTTACTGGTTTAGTTTTCTGCAGTACAGACCTAACTCTGTAATCTACCAAATATGTTCGTTCTATACTTGTGTTGTAAATGTCAAATATTAGAATGTCCAAGTATTAACTAGTCCAAACTGAAACCTTCAAGAACTCAATCATGATGATGGTGAACTTGGCAACTCTGATACTTCTCTTGCTCAGTGGTAAAGGTATTTCTTCCTCCTCCTTTCCTTCCTACTGTTGCATCTGTGTGACAATAAATAGCAGTTTGCCTTCTCTGACATGAAGGGAGTAATGAGACACATGAAAAGCCTTAATATTATTTATCTCTTGTCCTTCCTTGATATGTCACTGGCAACAGTCCTCTCCTGTAAACAAAAAAAGACTGCGACTTGATAAATCTTTCAGCTTTAGTCTCGTTTCTACTGTGGTCTGCAAGACAGAGTAGTCCTCAGTCTGTGCCACACAGTGGAAGAAGCCAAGATTTAGGCAATTGCACCTGTGTACCTCCTGCACAAGCTCACATGGCCAGGCTTTTGAGAACAATTAAGATCCTATCGTCTTCCTCACAGATTGTGCATGGAAAATGAATGTGGCACCTTCTGTTTCAGCGTTTAGATTCCATTAAGCAACTTCTCTTCTACCTCATGAGAAATACAACAATGACAAAAGCTACTTGATAAATGTTCATAAAGGATTTACATAACTAAGGAACATTTCATGGTACTGCAAGTGCAAGGCTATGGCTAGCAATTAACATAAGTTGGTAACTGAAAGATTGCCAAAGAAAAGAAGCAAACATACTGTGTTTCCTGTTAGAATGGTCTCAAACACATGCTCTGGAGAAGGAAAGTTTCAGAACCAATACAGAATTATGTCAAAAAAGTTAAAAGGATGATGCAAAAAATTTGTTCATTCACATCCTATCCCTAAGAGATAAATGACATTACTGCTGAATTTTGCGCACGAAACATAGCTGCCGAGTTTCTTGAAATCATTTTGTGATGGTATCATCCTTTTCTAGTTTCAATGTTTTTATTATCTAAGTCTGATGGACTAACTGGCCAATCAAATTCGTTGAGTCTAAACCACCGATCAAAATACTTAAGCTGAGGTTAATAGTAATACACCCATCAAGTTCTTATAAGTCAATTTTAGTTTTGTCTGCTTTTGATGTGAGATTAATTAGAGTGTTATAGTAAGTACCGCTGCCATACTACATACACATTATGTGACATGCTATGGAAGGGTAATATTCCTTGGCATCCCTAGTTTCTTGCTTTACTAAGTGAAGAAAAAATATTTTTGTAAAGGTGTATGCATATATGTCTTCCATTTGAGCCTGTTAGCCATGTTCAATTCCATCTTGTAGCCATTATTGACAGTCTAATACATTTTCAGCTGAGCTTACGACAAGGATTACAATTGGAGTTGTGTGAAACTTCTTTAATCCCTGAGGAGTTTCATTCCTGCTGGCCCATCAGAAAGAATCAAGTGAGCCAACCTAATTGTGCAGGAAAAAGAAAGGAAGCCTTTAGTTCATAATCAAGGATCACCTTTTTTCAGAATAAAGGAAGAGCTAAGATACCTCCTCCAAACTTGTTTTGGATCTCTTTTGGCTTCTTTATCCTCATATTTTTTAGTATGGTCCTCCCTTTCGATGTTCTTTCTGCATAGCACAATATTGAAAACTCCTTGTGCCACCTAATACATAATTTGCAGCTCATAGACAGTAAACGATAATTTCTTTTGCTTGCATGCTCAATCTAGCATGTGATCTCTAAGATTGCAGCTCTGGTCTTTGACATATGCTTAATTTAGCATGACTTTTCTTACAATTACCTGTAGGTGAGAACTTTTTATTTCTTCTTTAACTGAGCAGTCCACTGTAAGTTTGGAACAATGTGTCTATAATTGCCTCTCCAAAGTGGTGGCTGATCATTGATTCTTGTATGGCTCTAGTGGCCATCGATGTGATTCTTGCGTCTTGCTTAGGATCTCCTGTACTTGTGTTCAGCTCATAAACTTGTATATAGTCGATCACAAATAATCCTTCTCTGTGTACTTCATCCTCGATCTCCTTCGCTGATGGAGCATAAAATGGAACATTGCATGCGTCGACCTTCTCTTCATCAATTATCTCCTGTGAAGCAATAGGAACATAAATTTGAGGGAGGTGCTATGATAGAAATGGTTTAAGATACAGAAACCATAATTTCTTTTGATAAATTCTATTTTTGAGCTTTCATTTTAATAGCATTCCTGCTGTGATCGATGAGGAAAATGGACACAGATGAAGTCGATGCAGAATGTATTAACTTGGATAAGAGAACATCAAACTGTTTGCTTCCTGATCTCATTTGGAGTGTGATTGACGTGATCTTGATTTGTTTCAAATGAATAAAATAATTGAACGAACAAAGGAACTGATTAGGAGGAAGTAATGTATAAAATTCAAAGGTATAAATAAAACTTTTTTGTTCCTGCAACTTGCAGATGAACATTAAAATGAAACAGAAAGCCAAGAGTAGCACTTACTCGTGAGACCATAATTGCCAGTGATTGATCTAAAAGTTCCCATAAAACTGTTGCGCTCTTATCACTGTGATTTTTAGTTCTTCTTCCTAACATTGAAACGATGATTCATCCATCGAAATGTAGCTCTGCAGATCTCGAATTAAGAAAGAGGCTGAAATCTTTCTGGAACTGCTTGTAGTATGCTAAAGAAACAGTGGGGGGATTGTGTTAGATATGTACATCTTCCCCTTATTAATTGGCTTGCAATCACTGTCAAGCAGCCCCAAGGGAACCTGCACAATCATTTTTGTTCAGATAAACATTCTACAACACCACTTCTCAGAAGAATCTTATCAGCCATAATCTTTTCCAACTTCACTAATTAATTCAGAGTTCACATAAATAAGTTGTCGATTCGAAATGAGCATATGAATCTTCAACAATGAATTCAGAGATCACATATCATTTTAAAGAACTGAATGCTAACCTGGGAAAGCCAGTGCAGGCTATAGCAAGAGTAGATGAAATCAAGACTATTGCCTGGAAAAAGCCTGCCATAGAAAGACCCAGGAATTCCAGCAAAGTACACAGATGGAGCACTGCCTCCTTGCAACTCAATGCCTGCTTTAAATTTCATATTGAACTCTGGAAAACTCAGAAACATGGCATTGAAGTCATTGGTTGGAAGATCATTATGGAACACCAGAATCTCTGGTACCGACCTCGCTGACTGCCAAGATCTCTCATGAATGGCCTTGATAATTTATTCAGCTAGATATAGAGAAATTGTCCCTGAGGAGCAACCGAGATCAGCAATTATGAAGATTTCTGGTGTGTTCAAGGCATAGACAGCTAATGCTGACTCTATTATGATATGCTTCATGGCCTCCATACTCTTCTTCTACAGAAAGAACACAATTTTTAAAAAAAAAATCATGGAAATATTGGAGTAATTGTTGACATATAATGGAAGATCTTAACCTGAAGGGAAGGATTTTAGGCATAGCTTGTCTCACCCAGCCCTTCCTTCATGTGAAGAATGCTCTCCACATCCATGGTCATCACAAGTTCAGTAGTATTTGGAGTCTTACAGGATGGCATCTTTAGTTTCAGTTCATCTTTCCTTTCCTCTTGATCTGCTATTTTCTTTTTCTTCTGCATAAATTATGAAAGAAACACATCTAAGGCAGATAGGGAGTTCACATGATTGGACATACTCAAAATTAGTTTGCCAAGGGAAAAGCAAAAGGTGAGTCTGAGTGCCTGTTTCCACCAACTGGATCTAAACCACATCTCCCTTCTCATGTCGGATACTGTCAGCCCTATCCATGAATCTTCATATTAGGGTATGTTAGACATTCTTCACCATCTAATCATCTCAGTCCTATCTATCACATCTCTCAAATCTTCCATATCATAGTGATAGATGGATCCTGTCAATGTTTGAAACTTAAGACAAGATTGAGGGGACCATCAGATCTGCACATAGGAGGGATTCCAAAGCTTGAATGGTGCAGAAAAGCATTTTGGAAGTGTACTTGTGATAAAAGAAGCCTTGTAAATTGGCCAATAATTTGTAGAATGCTTTGATGTTCAAAATAGTTGTTATCAGTTACCTATTAATAATGAAATAGGTTTCTTCCCTGTGCTTGTAAAGCTCATTATAATGATTAGAAGAGCGAATCATGATCAGTAAGCCATGCCTCATGGTGTTTGGCAGAATTGATCATCTTGAGGAGGAACTACATCTTAATACAAAGTAAGATCTTTGGAAATATTATGACAAACATTTTTTTTTTTTTTTTCATTCGATTTGCTCCTGATCTTTTTTTTTCCCCTTGTCAACTGAACATTAGCTGATGCTTTCATCTCACAAACACCAAGAATAACCCAATAGTTTCTACTGTCTGCCTTTGTCTATGCATCAATTCCAGAGCATGTGGCTGCTGCAACATAAGATTGTTTTCTTATATGTAAGAATGATTTGAGTTGTTATAAGAAACTCAAATGCAAAAAAGGACCAGAGAAGGCACAAAATTTGGCTTTACCATAAATTTCCTGCTTCACAGAAATAAAATCTACAGACTGCAATAATTACAATGGAAGCCGAACATATTTTTTCGTTGATTAAAGCTCTTTGGAATCTCGAAGTATCATTAATCCGTTTTTTTTCACTCCATCTCCCAATCGATTACCATGCAGTAGACACAAAAACAAAGGAGTGTCGGCAGATGAATACCTGGGACTCTTGAGTTCAGGTGATGGTACTCCTGTTACCATGACCCAAGCAGCAGAGTTGGAGGACCTAATAAGCTTGAAGGCTCCAGAAGAAGCCAAAAGCAGTGGAAGAAAACCTTAACACTAAACCAAGAGTCGAGTGACGTATCAAAGTATGCGCATCTTGTTGTTTCAGATGTATCTCCTTTTGGCAGCAGATAGATGGCTATAAAATATTTGCAGTGCTGTGCTTGTGATGAGTTTATTCTTGCTTAATTTTTCACTTTGTCACGCATGGCATCAATGGTGATTCAGATAGAAGAATGTGCTTTGCAATTTGAGGTGAGCATCTTGATAGCCAAACCATGGAAAGAAAAGGAAGACAGCACACTTAAACTGGACTAGAATGGCAACAAAAGTATGCTGAGACTACTTTTGGCAGAAGATGAGTACCAAAAGATTACAACAAAAAGTGTTGGACTTCTTCACTTTGCTGTTCATGGAATCAATGATGGTCGAGACTTGAGACATAGAGTATTACTCATTGGAATTTGCAATGAGAATCTCAAATGTCAAACCAAACAGAGAAGGTGAACAAAGAAAAGTCTGCTCATGAGAATATGTACATTTAGACAAGAGTCAAAGGGCACACAGTGTTGTGCTTGTTCACTGTTTCTTCTCTTTGTTTAGCTTTTCACCTCGTTCGATCATGGCATCAATGATGATTCGTATCCTCTTGCGTGCGTTGCAGCTTAACAATGAGCATCTCGGCAGTCAAACCAGAGAAAGACAGGGAAGAAAGCTAAACCTGCTCATTCATTTCATGCTCTTCTTTTCTCGGCATCTCTCTGAAGTGGTGCTAAGAGTAGAACTAAGCTGAGCCAGTATGATATCTACTCGATCGAACTCTCTGTTTGAGGTAATAGTTGCACATATGATTGGTGAACGATGATATCTGCACCCTTCAAAGTTAAGATATCTCCTTATGAGATGGTATAGGATTTTACAGCCAGCAAACACATCTTAATGCTAAACTTCGATATATCTTTTCTGTAAAAAAAAAAATTTGGATAATTGATTCTATTTTCGAAAATAAAATCAATATGTAAAATTTACAAAATTTATGAATTCTAAATTCATAAAAATATTGATTTATTTTAATAATTAAAATAATCAGAAAATTTAAGTTTCCAATTTTCTAAAACTTATATTTAAAAATAAATGGTTTCAATTCGTATTGTTTGAATTTGAAAAGAAGTCTTAGATTTTTCTTTAGAATTTAAATTTATATTGTATATTTCCGTTGTAGTCTAGTTGGTTAGGATACTCGGCTCTCACCCGAGAGACCCGGGTTCGAGTCCCGGCAACGGAAATAATTTTTAATATATGTTTGTTTTATAATTCTGGTTATTGCTCTGTTCATTGCAGCCCCCAATTTTAGACTTTAAAAATAAGAATTGTTTAAAGATGTTCTTTGTTGTTTTATTTTTTGAATATATTTACTTGTTAAAGACATCTTTCTTAAAACAGCATAATAAACAATGTATAATCTTTGTTAATGCAGAATTAGTTGTTTATATAATCCTATGCTCATTGTCTAAATTTAAGAATAAAATTAATTTTTTTATCATTTAAGATCAGTTGTTAGTAAGTACTTTTAAGTTAATATCAGCTCAAACATAAATCACTTGTATAATCTTTGTTAATGCAGAATTAGTTGTTTTATTTTGATACAGACACGGATCAAATTGATGTTACTTCCATATTTATCATAATTTAATTTCAATCAATACTACACTAGTTTAACAATGAGGATATCAAATATTTTTAACTTTACACAAGCCGAGCCTTGTTAACTCTTAAATAGTCGAACCTTATCGATACAGAGAGGTCAAATCTTGTATAACTATGTCAATTTTATGCAAGGGGGATTGGCTTAAATAATATTAGAAAATGGTTCATCGGATCATACTTGGGGAGCTGTTTAAGTTGACCCTTTGGACAATTATTTTTGTAATTGATGCCTATTACGAGGATGGTTATTGAGGTGTCTATGTTTGTGATTTATATTACCTATCAATTGTTCAGTGAAATGTTAACTTGTAAGATCCCAAATTAAATGTTTCATCTAATCCATCTTCTCTTTTGTAAGTTTTTAAAAGACTATAGGAGCTTTTTGGAAGATTGATCCTTCACATATGAACATATAAAGGTGTTGTATGATTTAGACAAAACCAACTAAATTTGTATCATATGGTATTAGAATAAGACAAACACACTTAAAAACACTTGTCATGCAAGTGCGGAGGACCTAATGGGGTTTTGTTCATGGCAGCCAACATGTATGATTGTTTGAGGAAACTAGGCATAAAGAAAAGAGTCACTCAAAAGATTAAACGTCTGAGATGATATTCAAAGAAATGATCAATCCTTCACATAAGAGGTATCATAAGGACATATGAGTTGAGAAGAATGTGTTATGCATTAATATTGGGATGATTGAGTTTAAATTATTGCTCGATATTGTCAACCAAACCTAATGGTGCTTAAGACAAATGGGAGCGCTTGGAAAAGAATGTGATGAGTTGATCCTCGCATGGTAACTTAATGCTAAATTTTGATATATTTTTTCTAAAAAAATTAGATAATGGATTCTATTTTTGAAAAGAAAATCAATATATAAAATTTACAAAATTTCTGAATTCTAAATTCATAAGTATTTTGACTTATTTTAATAATTAAAATAATCAGAAATTTAAGTTTCCTGGACAGTTTCTTTTCCTTATACGCATCCGTTGTAGTCTAGTTGGTTAGGATACTCGGCTCTCACCCGAGAGACCCGGGTTCGAGTCCCGGCAACGGAAATAATTTTTAATATATGTTTGTTTTATAATTCAGGTTGCTTCTCTGCAGGCCCAAAATTTAGAATTTAACAATAAGAATTCTTTAAAGATGTTATTTGTTGCTTTATTTTTTGAATATATTTACTTGTTAAAGACATTTTTCTTAAAACAGCATAATAAAACAACGTCATCGTATGTAACACTGTTACAAATTTGTACAATCATTTTAAAATTAATTCTTATTTTTCTAAGACAAACAATCTTGCATTTGTTATTTCCAGATGTTGTAAATTGAATATTTGATTCCTTATCATTCAAATTTGTTATTTATTATTTTAAATTATATACACTGTACTTTGGAAGTTTCAAACACTGTCTTACTTTTTTTTTATCTTTAAGATTTTTTAATTTAGTCTAATTAAATATAATATAAAATTATTTTTTTATTACAACAAATATTGTTCTTGCAAGAGATCAAAAAGAACACGAACTCAAAAGCTATAAACATCTTCAAGGAAGGCTTTAGTTAAGCATGCCACCGACGAATTAAGGCATGTGCACTGTACTGGCCAACCTTTGATGTCAATACCTACTCATGTTACACTTCGTCATCACCAATTCTCGAATGTTAGGGGTTAGAAGATCTTAAAATTAATATATATATATATATATATATATATATATAAGAGAAATATTAGTAGGTGACAATGAAAGAATCTATCAGAAAACTGATATAATATTTAAATGATTCTATGCTCGTTGACTAAATGTATTAATAAAATTAAATTATTTATCATATAAGATCAATTGTAAGTATTTTTGAGTTAATCTTCGCTCAAACATAAATTAGTTGTATAATCTTTGGTTGTTTTATCTTGAAACATACTCGGATTCAATCGATGTTCCTTTCACATTTATCATAATTTAATTTCGATCGACACCACACGCGTTTGACCCTGAGGATATCAAACCTTTTTGACTTTACGAAGGTCGAACCTTGTTGACTCCTAAGTAGTCGAACCTTATCAATCTCAAAGAGGTCAAACCTTATAGAACTATGTCAAGGGTGTTCCTGATAATTGTTTCCTTGATGCTTAAGTTAGTTTTATGACTTAAATAACATTAGAAAAGGTTTCTCGGACTATAATTGTCCAGAGAGTCCTTTTGATAGTGGACTCTCTGGACAATTACTTTTATAATTGACGCCTATTATGAGGGTGGTTATTGATGTGTCAGTTATATGTATGATATTACATCCGGTGTACGAGTGCATAGACTCATCTGCATGCTATCAGGAACAAATCTATACAAAGGGTAATCGATATAATATTTGTTCTTGTTTTCTCTTATGATTTTATCTAGGGTTGAATTGTTCCCTTATTTCAAAATAGTGACATGGGAGAACTTGTTGGGACTTTTAGTCATGGTGGACCACCTTAGACCATTTGTCGCATGATTGTTTAGAAATTGTGAAATCTATGTTTGTAATTTATATTAACTATCAAGTGTTTGCTGAAATATTTGCTTATAAGATTTTTAGTTAAATATTTTCCTTAACTTATTTTCTCTTTTGCAGGTCCCTAAGGGTTCTGTGGAGTTTGAAGATAGACACACAAAAATATCACATAACTTAGGCAAAACTAACTAAATCCATAATAGTATAGTGTGAGATTGAATGTGCATATTTATGTGTAGTGCGTGAGTGCATGTGTATGTCATGAAGTCCGATATGAGAGTGCATAGATATGATATGATGCATGATGCATATATATGTTATAATATATGTTAAGATGTACAATATGATTACATGCACATGTTATGAAATATGACATTGAAGTTCATGAATATATTATGATTTCTTATTAAGTACACTATGAACTATAATTTAAAATAGGCATGTTATGAATAATTTGAAATTATAATTTTACCTTCTTGATATGCATATATCATGTTATGATTATGATGCATTTGCATATATGATATGTGGTGTTGAAGTGCACTTATCCGATGAAATGTAACGTGAAAGTTAATGGAAGTATTGTGACTCCTTATTTTATCTTTTGATATTATTTTATCATTATTATCTTTCTCTTCTCCTTTTTCTATATCGATATTATAGAAACATCTCAACTTCCAGCTGCCAAGCATTTGGTTTAGCCAAGATATCCTATCAAGACTGATCTATATATAAGTTAGATATATTTACTTTTCATTTAGATAAAATCTTTGTTTGTCGAAGGAGTCTTTTATAAATCGTTTCCTAGATTGATTATAAAGAAGAAAAAAAGGAAAGTAATTCAAAAAAAAAAAAAAAGAGGGAAAGAATCATCAAGCTAAGAAGGGAAAACAATCAAGGTCATTTGGCAAGATGAACCTGCAAACTTTTCTTCTCCAAAGAATGTAAAATAAATTATTCATTCGATTAGTCTTGATACGCTAGAATTTTCTATTATTAATTATTTCCTTTTCTTCTTATAGATGGGTCTATAAAAGGAGGTCATGCCATTGTAATAAATCATCAAGGAATGAGTTGATAAATTAGGGGTTTTTTTTTTTCTGACATGGTGTGAATGGTGCGAGGCTATATTTTTTTTTCGTTTTAAATTACGTAATTCTATCTATGTCCACACGTCTTGTAAGTCTAACAATTATTTTGTTCTTTTTTTAATAATCTTTTCGTTATAATATTTCTCTTCGTATCTTACAATTTCTCTTTTATAAAATATATTTCACTATTATAAGTTTTACGTCATATCTTATCAACCCCCAAACCAATGCTGTGTTCATAGCAAGGAATTCCTTGGCGTCAACTTGGGGCAAAATTTTGCCCTAAGACAACGCCTACAGGATTCTGCACTCTACTTTTATTTCTTTGTCTTATATTTAAATGTATAATTCTGTTTGATTTCTTAATTAAATATAGTCTAGTATTAGTTTATATTACAAAAATATGTTTTTAAAAAATGACGGAGAAAATACAAAATTTTCATTACTCTTATCATTATTACCTTTTTTTTCCTGAATGTTTTGGCATTTACAATGCCTTATTCGTTGATGTTGTTAAGGACAAAAAAAAATTATTTACCAAGGCCTTCCTTATAATACTTAATCATCCAAACTTTCTTCCTTATTTTGCATTGGAACATCCAACGTGATTTTATATTTGAAAATTATTTTGTTATTTTTTTGATCAAATCCAATTTAATATTTGTTTATGTTCCAACAATCTAGGAGAAAATATTGTATAGAGAATTTTAAATCTAGTAAGGAGGTAGCGTTCTTTTTAAATTAATTACACCATAATGTTTGATTGATTAATTGATATTAAACATATACAATCGGATTAACTTATGATGAGTTCGTGCATCCTTTTATAATTTTTGATGCTAATCCATGCTGCATTTATATTTATGTATTTGTTAATATTCTGCTAATAGTTATTCTTTTGCAATTTTGTATGATGTTATTGCACCACACTAACATAATATTTTGTGAATTTTGTAAAAAAAATAAGCTATTACTTTTGATAGAAATATTATTTCCACTGAGCTTCTGCTGATAAAAGAACTTCTGAAAATTTCTATGCATAGTTTTTGGTAATAATCAAAATTCTGCTAAAGTAATTTCCGTTTAGAAATTGTTGGAAAATAAAAAACAAGATGCATTTTTGTGAGTTTTCTGTACCAAATTGGTTATTTGAATAATTTCATATTTTAAAATTCAGAATTAGAAGATTTTAGAACTATCAATTGTAAAATATTGCATCGTAACAAAGACTTTTCTACAATTTCATTCATTATCAATTTTTCCATATAGATGCTTCATAAAAAAAATATTGATAAGACTTTTCTAATTTAGGAATAACCAAATCAAGTGTATCTAAATTTGGCCAGTCAAAAAGGAAAGTTCTAAATCATTTTTGAATTTTCTTTTAAGGTATATTGAAAGTTAATTAGTAAATATATTATAATAAATCTATGTTAAAGAAGCAACAAACTTCTTCTCAAATTTGGTAAATCTATTTTCATAATTAGACTGTGTGGTATGGGAAAACCCCTACATACAATTACACGTGTTGGAGTAGTTACATCTACCATGGTTAGTGAAGCACTATGAGAGGATTTTGAAGGCTAGTGGTATGGTGCAGGGCAATCAAAGCACAATGTAGTTCTTGTTTACTGGTATGAAAATTTGAGACGACAAAGGTTGATGACAAGGAGTGGTACCCAATTCCCTTACAGAAGATTAGAAAAACTTATACATTCTAGCATCTCAAAAATGCAATGGTTAGGAGTGAGAATTTTAGGGATATGAGTAGGCATTGACATCAAAACTTGGTGGCATTGCATTCCATGATGCTGGAATCTAGAAGTGTTTTATCCTCCGTGCAAATCCAAATAGAAGGAGATACTATCGAATCTTTTATTGGCAATAGAACTTTTAGTTTTTTTCTTTTTTTCTATAGGTTTTGTTTGCAAGGGGATTGGATACTACTCCCTCGTCAATCTTGATTGATTCCTGTGCTAGCAAGCAAGAACTACTTTGTGCGGATATTGCCCAGCATCACAAAACTAACCTTTCAAATCTTCTCATCGTTCTTCACCAATCGTGCCAGATGTTTCGACTCCGACAAGGGCCTCTTCTTAATCCTCTCAATTCTATATAAAATGTGCTGCGTGATCTTCTCCCTCACTGTAATGACCAAGCGACAGGCTTCAATTCTATATATTGAATGGAATAAAATAAAGACAAGAACGTGGCCATTAAGAACATGAGCAGGCATCAATTGTTGGTGTCAGATGGCTTGCGTGCTTCCTTCGTGGTGCTCACATTCTTGAGAACAACATTATATGACGTGAGATTCCTCTTCACCAAAGCATAAGGCCTAGAGCGAGGAACTCTGTTGAATCTTCCATTGGGCATGAGGATGTCGTTAGCTATCTTCTCCATCATTTTCTCCACCTCTCGAATGGGAATGCGATATGATATGTTAACATAGCAGTAGATTGGTCTATAGTATGTTCTTGATTATATTCACTTGGCTGTAGGTTGTTCTATCATCTGTTCTCGATGACGACTATTTCTTTTTCTTTATTTGTGAATATTATAATAATTCAAGATAAATGAATATAGAGGCATTCTCGGATATTCTTTCCTTTTTTTGTTTTGTAACGTGTGCTCTATGGAATTAAATCAAAAGTCACATGATGGTTAAGATGTTGTATGCATAGTGAATAGATCAGGATGTTGAGTCCTTTTTGTCGGCTTCTATTATGCATGATCTTAATGTAATAGTTGTATACGGAGACAATGTTTATAAAATAATTGACAAATTAAATTGGAGAAGGAAGCAAAAATTCTCTGAAACATAGAGGGGTCAGAGCTGTTACACATAAAAAAATAAAACTTTGTCGCATCCGTTGTAGTCTAGTTGGTTAGGATACTCGGCTCTCACCCGAGAGACCCGGGTTCGAGTACCGGCAACGGAAATAGTTTTTAATATATGTTTTTTCATAATTCTGGTTGCCGCTCTGTAGCCCGAAAATTTAGAATTTAACAATAAGAATTCTTTAAAGATGTTATTTGTTGCTTTATTTTTTGAATATATTTACTTGTTAAAGACATTTTTCTTAAAACAGCATAATAAAACAACGTCATCGTATGTAACACTGTTACAAATTTGTACAATCATTTTAAAATTAATTCTTATTTTTCTAAGACAAACAATCTTGCATTTGTTATTTTCAGATGTTGTAAATTGAATATTTGATTCCTTATTTATCAAATTTGTTATTTATTATTTTAAATTATACACACTATACTTTTAAAGTTTGGTATTATATTTTTATCTTTTAAGATTTTTCAATTTAGTCCAACTAAATTTGTTATTTTAGTTCATTTTTTGGGCACTGATTTTGGCTGAATTTTTCACCTCTAGTAATAGGTGTATCATTAGCTTTACAAAGCTGCATATTAAACCTTTCGAAGATATGATTAATATAATATTTTCGAGACAGTCCTAACAAATCTTGAGATTTATCTCTAAATATCTCAATGCCAATAACATAGGATGCCTCATTCATATCAACCATCTTAAAGTTCTTGTTGAGAAATATCTTGGTTTCGTGCAATAAACCAAGATCACTACTGACAAGCAATATATCATCCACATATAAGACCAATATAATAAACTTACTCCCACTAACATTTAGATATATACACTGATTAATAATATTTTTCTTAAATCCGAAGGAAGTAATAGTATCATGAAACTTTATATACCATTGCTTGGAAGCTTGTTTAAGGCCTTAAATGGATTTCTTAAGTTTGCAAGCCCAACTTTCCTTTCCCTTTTCTATGAATCCTTCAGATTGTTCCATATAGATTTTCTCATCTAGATTCCCATTCAAAAATATTGTTTTCATATCCATATGATGTAACTCAAGATCATAATGAGCTACTAATGTCATGATGATTCTAGAGAAAAGGTCTCATGGTAGTCAATGCATTCTCTCTCAGAAAAATATTTGGCCACAAGTTTGGCTTTATATCATCCGATATTGCCCACCGAGTCACGTTTAGTCTTAAAGACTATTTACAGCTGACTCTTTTATAATTATTGGGTAATTTAATTAGTTCCCAGACACCATTCTGGTCCATTGATTTTAACTCATCTTTCATCGCATCATACCATTTTTCAGAACCATTACTTTCTATGGCTTATGAAAACGATAAGGGGTCATTTTTCATTCCTATATCAAAATCTGATTCTTGCAGATATACCACATAATCATCAGAAATGACATGTTTCCGTTTTCTTTGAGATTTTCTCAAATCTGCCAATTGTGATTGTTCTACAAGACTATCAGCAATGACATCAACATCATGTGAGAATTCATCAATATTAGTTTGTTATTCACTCTCATCAATTCTCTAATTGATTTGAGGAACAATAATTTTTCGAATATGGGATAATATAGGAGAAGAAGTATGAATCTCCTTAATATCAAAATTAATCCTTCGAGCCTTTTGACTCCCACTGATTTCGTTATTTTTTAGGAATTTTGTATTACCAGATTCTACTATCCTCATATTATGATTGGGGCAATTAAATTTGTATCCCTTAGATTTTTTTGGGTAACTAATAAAATATCCAGAAATTATTCTTGGATCCAATTTCTTTTCATGTGGATTAAATACTTTTATCTCTGTAGGACACTCCCAAATATGTAAACGTTTCAAACTGAGTTTTCTACTAGTCCATAACTCAAATGGAGTTGATGGAACTGACTTACTAGGAATCCTGTTTAGGATATACATAAGCATCTAAGAGCATCACCCCACATTACCGCAAGTACGGAGGAATAACTCATCATGCTCCTAACCATATACATAAGAGTACAATTTTATCTTTCAGCAACACCATTCTGCTGTGGCACACCTGATAATGTATACTAAGCACAAATACCTCGTTATTCTAGGAATCTAGTAAAAGGATCAATATTCTAATCGGATTCATCATATCTGCCATAAAATTCACTACCCCTATCAGATCTAACAATTTTAACTTTTCTATCTAATTGACTCTCGATCTCATTTATGTACACTTCAAAAATGTCAACAGCCTAAGACATTTCATGTATTAGATAAACATAGCCATATCTGGATAGGTCATCTATAAATGTGATGAAATACTTTTTTCAACTAAAATAAGGAATATGAAATGGTCTGCAGATATCAGTATGAATAATTTCAGGAAGTTCTTTACTTCTTGTGGTATTTTTCTTTGTATGCTTAGTTTGCTTTCCTTTAATATGTGAAGTCTAAATTTTTCAAAATATTATCCTTCACTGATCTTTCAATTCTTTCCTTAGAGATATGCCCCAAATATCTATGCCACAATATAGAAGATCTTTCATTATTGGAATTACGTTTCATTCCAATACTTGATTGCAGGGTCAATAATGTATTTACAAACTCAAGATTCAAATTAATTATGTATAAACCATCACACAGAATTTCAGAACAAACTTTTATTGAATTATAAAATATGTTGAGTTTACCATTACCATAAGAAACATAATATCCTAACTCATCAATTCTAGACGAAGAAATTGAGTTTCTAGAAATTATAGGAGCAAAATATGTGTCTTTGAGATCTATCAGATGACCCGTCTCTAGGCGTAAGCGATAAGTCCCTACTGATACTACTTTTGCTTTGCGATGATTTCCCATAATTATAAATCTTTCATGTTCTTTTGGTTTTCGGATTAAAAGAAATTCCTGCATTAGTAACATAAGTTGAAGCACCAGAATCAATCCACTATGTATTAGAAGGAACTTCTGCAATGTTTGATTCAAAACATAGAATGATTGAGTTTATACCTTTCTTTTCGAACCAAGTCCTATGCAATAGCTTTCTTTTCAACAATTATTTTTGTAATTAATGCCTATTATGAGGATGGTTATTGAGGTGTCTATGTTTGTGATTTATATTACCTATCAATTGTTCAGTGAAATGTCAACTCGTAAGACCCCAAATTAAATGTTTCCTTTAATCCATTTCTCTTTTGTAAGTTTTTAAAGGACTATAGGAGCTTTATGGAAGATTGACCCTTCACGTATGAACATATAAAGGTGTTGCATGATTTAGACAAAATCAACTAAATTTGTACCATATGGTATTAGAATAAGACAAACACACTTAGAAACACTTGTCATGCAAGTGCGGAGGACCTAATGGGGTTTTGTTAATGGCAGCCAACATGTATGATTGTTTGAGGAAACTAGGCATAGAGAAAAGAGTCACTCAAAAGATTAAACGTCTGAGATGATATTCAAAGAAATGACCAATCATTCACATAAGAGGTATCATAAGGACATATGAGTTGAGAAGAATGTGTTATGCATTAATATTGGGATGATTGAGTTTAAATTATTGCTCGACATTGTCAACCAAACCTAATAGTGCTTAAGACAAATGGGAGCCCTTGGAAAAGAATGTGATGAGTTGCTCCTCGCATGGTAACTTAATGCTAAATTTCGATATATCTTTTCTAAAAAAAATTAGATAATCGATTCTATTTTTAAAAGAAAATCAATATATAAAATTTGCAAAATTTCTGAATTCTAAATTCATAAGTATTTTGATTTATTTTAAATAATTAAAATAATCAGAAATTTAGTTTTCTGAAATAAATATACCTAGAAAAGTACAGTTTCTTCTTTGTTACGCATCCGTTGTAGTCTAGTTGGTTAGGATACTCGGCTCTCACCGAGAGACCCGGGTTCGAGTCCCGGCAACGGAAATAATTTTTAATATATGTTTGTTTTATAATTCAGGTTGCTTCTCTGCAGGCCCAAAATTTAGAATTTAACACTAAGAATTCTTTAAAGATGTTATTTGTTGCTTTATTTTTTGAATATATTTACTTGTTAAAGACATTTTTCTTAAAACAGCATAATAAAACAACGTCATCGTATGTAACACTGTTACAAATTTATACAATCATTTTAAAATTAATTCTTATTTTTCTAAGACAAACAATCTTGCATTTGTTATTTCCAGATGTTACAAATTGAATATTTGATTCGTTATCATCCAAATTTGTTATTTATTATTTTAAATTATATACACTGTACTTTGAAAGTTTCAAACATTGTCTTACTTTTTTTTATCTTTAAGATTTTTTAATTTAGTCTAATTAAATATAATATAAAATTATTTTTTTAATACAACAAATATTGTTCTTGCAAGAGATAAAAAAGAACACGAACTCAAAAGCTATAAACGTCTTCAAGGAAGGCTTTAGTTAAGCATGCCACCGATGAATTAAGGCATGTGTACTGTACTGTCCAACATTTCATGTCAATACCTACTCACGTCACACTTCATCATCATCAATTCTCGAATGTTAGGGGTTAGAAGATCTTGAAATTAATATATATATATCAAAATTACTTTCTATGGCTTATGAAAACGATAAGGGGTCATTTTTCATTCCTATATCAAAATATGATTCTTGCAGATATACCACATTATCATCAGAAATGACATGTTTCCGTTTTCTTTGAGATTTTCTCAAATCTGTCAATTGTGATTGTTCTACAAGACTATCAGCAATGACATCAACATCATGTGAGAATTCATCAATGTTAGTTTGTTATTCACCCTTATCAATTCTCTAATTGATTTGAGGAACAATAATTTTTTGAATATGGGATAATATAGGAGAATAAGTATGAATCTCCTTAATATCAAAATTAATCCTTCGAGCCTTTTGACTCCCACTGATTTCGTTATTTTTTAAGAATTTTGCATTACCAGATTCTACTATCCTCATATTATGATTGGGGCAATTAAATTTGTATCCCTTGGATTTTTTTGGGTAACTAATAAAATATCCAGAAATTATTCTTGGATCCAATTTCTTTTCATGTGGATTAAATACTTTTATCTCTGCAGGACACTCCCAAATATGTAAATGTCTCAAACTGGGTTTTCTACTAGTCCATAACTCAAATGGAGTTGCTGGAACTGACTTACTAGGAATCCTGTTTATGATGTACATAACTGTCCTAAGAGCATCACCCCACATTACCGCAAGTACAGAGGAATAACTCATCTATAAATGTGATGAAATACCTTTTTCAACTAAAATAAGGAATATGAAGTGGTCTGCAGATATAAGTATGAATAATTTCAAGAAGTTCTTTACTTCTTGTGGCATTTTTCTTTGTATGCTTAGTTTGCTTTCCTTTAATATGTGAAGTCTAAATTTTTCAAAATATTATCCTTCACTGATCTTTCAATTCTTTCCTTAGAGATATGCCCCAAATATCTCTGCCACAATATAGAAGATCTTTCATTATTGGAATTACGTTTCATTCCAATACTTGATTGTAGGGTCAATAATGTATTTGCAAACTCAAGATTCAAATTAATTATGTATAAACCATCACACAGAATTTTAGAATAAACTTTTATTGAATTATAAAATATGTTGAGTTTACCATTACCATAAGAAACACAATATCCTAACTCATCAATTCTAGACAAAGAAATTGAATTTCTAGAAATTATAGGAGCAAAATATGTGTCTTTGAGATCTATCAGATGACCCGTCTCTAGGCGTAAGCGATAAGTCCCTACTGATACTACTTTTGCTTTGAGATGATTTCCCATAATTATAAATCTTTTATGTTCTTTTGGTTTTCGGATTAAAAGAAATTCCTGCATATTATCAGTAACATAAGTTGAAGCACTAGAATCAATCCACTATGTATTAGAAGGAACTTCTGCAATGTTTGATTCAAAATATATAATGATTGAGTTTATACATTTCTTTTCGAACCAAGTCCTATGTTTAATGTAGTCCTACTTTACATGTCCTTTCTTGCCACAAAAGAAGCACTTTACTGTAATAGCTTTCTTTTCAATAGTCTGTCTAACACTTCCAAACCCGACAAATTTCTTTGATGGATGATGCTTCGATTTCTTTTCCTGTTACTAACTCCTTGAGTAGTTGTCAATACATTATATGAACTTTCCTGTCTTAATCTTAATTCTTCCTGAACACATATACTAGTTAACTCATTCAAGTCTCACTTATCCTTGTTTGTTTTGTAGTGAATCTTGAATGGGCCAAATTGAGAAAGAAGAGAATTAAGAATGAACTGCACAAGGAAAGATTCATCAACATTCATTCCCAACGCCTTTTTTGCGCTTTGTCGGTCATATTGAGGATGTGATCCGAACTCATCGAGTACCATCATTCGAGCTGTAGTCAGTTCTTTCATTAATGTGTCAGCTAATGAATGACTCATCAGCAGATTTAAATCTGTCTTCAGTAACCTTTAAATATTCACGTATGCTAGATGCAACTGGTAATGAAGTCTTTATATTATTTACAATTGTCATCCTTATGAACATTAAACTGAGCTTATCAGATATTTTCCAAGCCTTCATTTCATTAACTTGTTCTACAGTACTTTTGTTAGTTAATTATGCGAGCTTTTCAACAAGCAATGACAAATCAAGATCTAATACGCCCAATATAAATTGCGCATGCTCTAACCATTCTGAATAATTTAATCTAGAGAGTACAGGGACACTAGAAGCATGAGAATGTATGGACGGGATTACTATTATATAATATAAAATAATATTAATGCTTTGAACTTTACCAAAATATGATGAACTATTGATATTATCAACATTTAATCTTTGGGTAAAAATATTGACATATATAATGTTCACTCAAGATCATTTATGAAGGACTAATACCATCCTTGTGGAATAGTTTTGCTACATTTGGGTATACAATTCTAAACTACAAGGATATCCAAAATAGTATCATCCTACCCCATCACATAATTATTTGAAATAGATTATCCTTTGGGATTCTCTAAATCTTCTCATTATGCATGTAATTTTAAATATTATTTTCTTAATGTCATTAAGGACTTGTTTCTTAATGTAATTTTATAAATCATTGATCTAAGCCACTTTGGTAACTATCAGACCAATGCAGTAATATAAAATATAAATTAAATTATCCTATGAATGACAAGACTTTAATTATATTTCATATCCTATAAGTCTACCATCTCATGCTACTTCGGCAGCTACCGATCAAGTATAACTTAAGGAGATGAACTACAAATAATATTCACCAAGTTCATTTGAACTAATTTATGCTGAAACAGTTTAATATTAGAATAATAACCATAATAATTATTGAACACTTAATCAGTAGAAAAAAAACTCATATGATAATTGTAATCATGATAATACATAAATTATGCATTCATGTGAAAAATAAATATTATTTCATAATTACTAACATTTGCTTGTGAATAACTAAATAAATATCGAAGAAATAATAATTGGATTTAACACATGTTATTAATAATTCATAAGAGAAAACTTATAAAGAAATAATAATTTATAATTTTTTAATGGTAAAACTATAATTTTCTTTAAGAAAAACCCTAAATTCCCTTCCCTTTTGCTGTTGTCATTGTCACGGCGTGCCGGGCCGTTAGTACGGCCTTAGTCTGCGAGGTCATCGTTTATGCCCTGCGCACGTGATGGCCGCTTGCCCACGGTTGTTGCCACCGCGCGGCGCGCTATGGCAAACCCACGCGACTCTTACTACATATGGTCGCCTCGCGTGCCACAACTATCGCCACCTATGCATGATCGATTGGGTCGGTAGCATTATCGCCACCATCTCGCCTGCGCATATGTTCTTGAGTGCGCGTAGGCATATTCGACAAAAATGCGCAAGATTATGCGTCTTTTCTATAATACACAACAACTATCAATAATCGTTCGGTAACAAATGATTAAAATTAACAGATAGGAAATCAGATTAATAAGATATTAGGATCAACGCATCGTAAATAAAAATAATAGATATAATATTTTTGATCTCAAAACCTAGGCTCTAATACCAATTGTTGGCATAAAAACTATAATTATGTAAACTATTATGCAGAAAAAATATTATGCCAGGATTTGAAATCAAATAATACGAGATATATTTACGATGTATACTTTTAGATGCCATCTAATTGAGATTCAATTAAATTTTCAAGAGCACCACCTGTCGGATTTGAAGAACGTCGAATATCGATCTGGAAGGAGAACTAGAATAGATCTAGACCCCTTCTCCTCTCTTCCTATCCTTTCACAGAATTTCTGTAATTGATGGTTTTGGGAAGATCGAGAGAATAACCATATTCTCTCTAACCCTATTCACTATAAGCATGCCACCGATGAATTAAGGCATGTGTACTGTACTGGCCAACCTTTCATGTCAATACCTACTCACGTCACACTTCGTCATCATCAATTCTCGAATGTTAGGGGTTAGAAGATCTTGAAATTAATATATATATATATATATATATATATATATAAGAGAAATATTAGTAGGTGACAATCAAAGAATCTATTAGAAAACTGATAGAATATTTAAATGATTCGATGCTCGTTGACTAAATGTATTAAGAAAATTAAATTATTTATCGTATAAGATCAATTGTAAGTATTTTTGAGTTAATCTCCGCTCAAACATAAATTAGTTGTATAATCTTTGGTTGTTTTATCTTGAAACATACTCGGATTCAATCGATGTTCCTTTCACATTTATCATAATTTAATTTCGATCGACACCACACGCGTTTGACCCTGAGGATATCAAACCTTGTTGACTTTACGAAAGTCGAACCTTGTTGACTCGTAAGTAGTCGAACCTTATCAATCTCAAAGAGGTCAAACCTTATAGAACTATGTCAAGGGTGTTCCTGATAAATGTTCCCTTGATGCTTAAGTTAGTTTTATGACTTAAATAACATTAGAAAAGGTTCCTCGGACTATAATTGTCCAGAGAGTCCTTTTGATAGTGGACTCTCTGGACAATTACTTTTATAATTGACGCCTATTATGAGGGTGGTTATTGAGGTGTCAGTTATATGTATGATATTACATCCGGTGTACGAGTGTATAGACTCATCTGCATGCTATCACGAACAAATCTATACAAAGGGTAATCGATATAATATTTGTTCTTGTTTTCTCTTATGATTTTATCTAGGGTTGAATTGTTCCCTTATTTCAAAATAGTGACATGGGAGAACTTGTTGGGACTTTTAGTCATGGTGGACCACCTTAGACCATTTGTCGCATGATTGTTTAGAAATTGTGAAATCTATGTTTGTAATTTATATTAACTATCAAGTGTTTGCTGAAATATTTGCTTATAAGATTTTTAGTTAAATATTTCCCGTAACTTATTTTCTCTTTTTGGTCCCTAAGGGTTCGTGGAGTTTGACCTTTGAAGATAGACACACAAAGATATCACATAACTTAGGCAAAACGAACTAAGTCCATAATAGTATAGTGTGAGATTGAATGTGCATATTTATGTGTAGTGCGTGAGTGCATGTGTATGTCATGAAGTCCGATGTGAGAGTGCATAGATATGATATGATGCATATATATGTTATAATATATGTTAAGATGTACAATATGATTACATGCACATGTTATGAAATATGACATTGAAGTTCATGAATATATTATGATTTCTTATTAAGTACACTATGAACTATAATTTAAAATAGGCATGTTATGAATAATTTGAAATTATAATTTTACCTTCTTGATATGCATATATCATGTTATGATTATGATGCATTTGCATATATGATATGTGGTGTTGAAGTGCACTTATCCGATGAAATGTAACGTGAAAGTTAATGGAAGTATTGTGACTCCTTATTTTATCTTTTGATATTATTTTATCATTATTATCTTTCTCTTCTCCTTTTTCTATATCGATATTATAGAAACATCTCAACTTCCAGCTGCCAAGCATTTGGTTTAGCCAAGATATCCTATCAAGACTGATCTATATATAAGTTAGATATATTTACTTTTCATTTAGATAAAATCTTTGTTTGTCGAAGGAGTCTTTTATAAATCGTTTCCTAGATTGATTATAAAGAAGAAAAAAAGGAAAGTAATTCAAAAAAAAAAAAAAAGAGGGAAAGAATCATCAAGCTAAGAAGGGAAAACAATCAAGGTCATTTGGCAAGATGAACCTGCAAACTTTTCTTCTCCAAAGAATGTAAAATAAATTATTCATTCGATTAGTCTTGATACGCTAGAATTTTCTATTATTAATTATTTCCTTTTCTTCTTATAGATGGGTCTATAAAAGGAGGTCATGCCATTGTAATAAATCATCAAGGAATGAGTTGATAAATTAGGGGTTTTTTTTTTTCTGACATGGTGTGAATGGTGCGAGGCTATATTTTTTTTTCGTTTTAAATTACGTAATTCTATCTATGTCCACACGTCTTGTAAGTCTAACAATTATTTTGTTCTTTTTTTAATAATCTTTTCGTTATAATATTTCTCTTCGTATCTTACAATTTCTCTTTTATAAAATATATTTCACTATTATAAGTTTTACGTCATATCTTATCAACCCCCAAACCAATGCTGTGTTCATAGCAAGGAATTCCTTGGCGTCAACTTGGGGCAAAATTTTGCCCTAAGACAACGCCTACAGGATTCTGCACTCTACTTTTATTTCTTTGTCTTATATTTAAATGTATAATTCTGTTTGATTTCTTAATTAAATATAGTCTAGTATTAGTTTATATTACAAAAATATGTTTTTAAAAAATGACGGAGAAAATACAAAATTTTCATTACTCTTATCATTATTACCTTTTTTTTCCTGAATGTTTTGGCATTTACAATGCCTTATTCGTTGATGTTGTTAAGGACAAAAAAAAATTATTTACCAAGGCCTTCCTTATAATACTTAATCATCCAAACTTTCTTCCTTATTTTGCATTGGAACATCCAACGTGATTTTATATTTGAAAATTATTTTGTTATTTTTTTGATCAAATCCAATTTAATATTTGTTTATGTTCCAACAATCTAGGAGAAAATATTGTATAGAGAATTTTAAATCTAGTAAGGAGGTAGCGTTCTTTTTAAATTAATTACACCATAATGTTTGATTGATTAATTGATATTAAACATATACAATCGGATTAACTTATGATGAGTTCGTGCATCCTTTTATAATTTTTGATGCTAATCCATGCTGCATTTATATTTATGTATTTGTTAATATTCTGCTAATAGTTATTCTTTTGCAATTTTGTATGATGTTATTGCACCACACTAACATAATATTTTGTGAATTTTGTAAAAAAAATAAGCTATTACTTTTGATAGAAATATTATTTCCACTGAGCTTCTGCTGATAAAAGAACTTCTGAAAATTTCTATGCATAGTTTTTGGTAATAATCAAAATTCTGCTAAAGTAATTTCCGTTTAGAAATTGTTGGAAAATAAAAAACAAGATGCATTTTTGTGAGTTTTCTGTACCAAATTGGTTATTTGAATAATTTCATATTTTAAAATTCAGAATTAGAAGATTTTAGAACTATCAATTGTAAAATATTGCATCGTAACAAAGACTTTTCTACAATTTCATTCATTATCAATTTTTCCATATAGATGCTTCATAAAAAAAATATTGATAAGACTTTTCTAATTTAGGAATAACCAAATCAAGTGTATCTAAATTTGGCCAGTCAAAAAGGAAAGTTCTAAATCATTTTTGAATTTTCTTTTAAGGTATATTGAAAGTTAATTAGTAAATATATTATAATAAATCTATGTTAAAGAAGCAACAAACTTCTTCTCAAATTTGGTAAATCTATTTTCATAATTAGACTGTGTGGTATGGGAAAACCCCTACATACAATTACACGTGTTGGAGTAGTTACATCTACCATGGTTAGTGAAGCACTATGAGAGGATTTTGAAGGCTAGTGGTATGGTGCAGGGCAATCAAAGCACAATGTAGTTCTTGTTTACTGGTATGAAAATTTGAGACGACAAAGGTTGATGACAAGGAGTGGTACCCAATTCCCTTACAGAAGATTAGAAAAACTTATACATTCTAGCATCTCAAAAATGCAATGGTTAGGAGTGAGAATTTTAGGGATATGAGTAGGCATTGACATCAAAACTTGGTGGCATTGCATTCCATGATGCTGGAATCTAGAAGTGTTTTATCCTCCGTGCAAATCCAAATAGAAGGAGATACTATCGAATCTTTTATTGGCAATAGAACTTTTAGTTTTTTTCTTTTTTTCTATAGGTTTTGTTTGCAAGGGGATTGGATACTACTCCCTCGTCAATCTTGATTGATTCCTGTGCTAGCAAGCAAGAACTACTTTGTGCGGATATTGCCCAGCATCACAAAACTAACCTTTCAAATCTTCTCATCGTTCTTCACCAATCGTGCCAGATGTTTCGACTCCGACAAGGGCCTCTTCTTAATCCTCTCAATTCTATATAAAATGTGCTGCGTGATCTTCTCCCTCACTGTAATGACCAAGCGACAGGCTTCAATTCTATATATTGAATGGAATAAAATAAAGACAAGAACGTGGCCATTAAGAACATGAGCAGGCATCAATTGTTGGTGTCAGATGGCTTGCGTGCTTCCTTCGTGGTGCTCACATTCTTGAGAACAACATTATATGACGTGAGATTCCTCTTCACCAGCATAAGGCCTAGAGCGAGGGAACTCCTGTTGAATCTTCCATTGGGCATGAGGATGTCGTTAGCTATCTTCTCCATCATTTTCTCCACCTCTCAGCAATGGGAACTGGTACTGATATGATATGTTAACATAGCAGTAGATTGGTCTATAGTATGTTCTTGATTATATTCACTTGGCTGTAGGTTGTTCTATCATCTGGTCTCGATGACGACTATTTCTTTTTCTTTATTTGTGAATATTATAATAATTCAAGATACATGAATATAGAGGCATTCTCGGACATTCTTTCCTTTTTTGGTTTTGTAACGTGTGCTCTATGGAATTAAATCAAAAGTCACCTGATGGTTAAGATGTTGTATGCATAGTGAATAGATCATGATTTTGAGTCCTTTTTGTCGGCTTCTATTATGCATGATCTTAATGTAATAGTTGTATACGAAGACAATGTTTATAAAATAATTGACAAATTAAATTGGAGAATGAAGCAAAAATTGTCTGAAACATAGAGGGGTCGACATCATGCTAAACAAAAAAACTAGCTTGATAATTTTATATAAATATATTTTTTCTATTATCTCATAAATAAAATCGAGGATATAGCAAGCATTTTCACATAAGCTACTCATAGTCATGTAGGATAGAAAAAATCGACACCGTCATTGTAACGGATGATGATGATAATGTCATTATAAGCTAAAGATGGGACAAAGTTAGAATAAGTTTTCAAGTGATGAACTGTTAGAATAAAATCTGCCATGTCCTGATGCCATCCTTTGTAGTCTAGTTGGTTATATACGCATTATATACGCATCCGTTGTAGTCTAGTTGGTTAGGATACTCGGCTCTCACCCGAGAGACCCGGGTTCGAGTCCCGGCAACGGAAATATTTTTTAATATATGTTTTTTTATAATTCAGGTTGCTTCTCTGCAGGCCCAAAATTTAGAATTTAACAATAAGAATTCTTTAAAGATGTTATTTGTTGCTTTATTTTTTGAATATATTTACTTGTTAAAGACATTTTTCTTAAAACAGCATAATAAAACAACGTCATCGTATGTAACACTGTTACAAATTTGTACAATCATTTTAAAATTAATTCTTATTTTTCTAAGACAAACAATCTTGCATTTGTTATTTTCAGATGTTGTAAATTGAATATTTGATTCCTTATTTATCAAATTTGTTATTTATTATTTTAAATTATACACACTATACTTTTAAAGTTTGGTATTATATTTTTATCTTTTAAGATTTTTTAATTTAGTCCAATTAAATATAATATAAAATTATTTTTTGATTACAACAAATATTGTTCTTGCAAGAGATCAAAAACAGCATGAACTCAAAAGCTATACACGTCTTCAAGAAATATTTAGTTAATCAGGCCACCGATGAATTAAGGCATGTGTACTGTATTGGCCAACCTTTGATATTAATACCGACTTATGTCACACTTCATCATCATCAATTCTCGAATGTGAGAATATTTTGAAATTGATATATATATATATATATATATATATATATATATATATATATATATATATATATATATATATATATATAAAAGAAAAATATTAGTAGGTGACAGTCAAAGAATCTATCAGAAAATTGATAGAATATTTATATGATTCGTTGCTCGTTGACTAAATTTATGAAGAAAATTAAATTATTTATCATATAAGATCAATTGTAATTACTTTTGAGTTAATCTCCGCTCAAACATAAATAAGTTGTATAATCTTTAGTTGTTTTATCTTGATACATACTTGGATCCAACCGATATTACTTTCACATTTATCATAATTTAGTTTCGATCGACACCACACTCGTTTGACCATGAGGATATCAAACCTTTTTTACTTTACGGAGGTCGAACCTTGTCGACTCCTAAGTAGTCGAATCTTATCGATCCTAAAGAGGCCAAACCTTATAGAACTATGTCAAGGGTGTTCCTGATAAATATTTCTTTGATGCTTAAATTAGTTTTATGCTGGGAGGATTGACTTAAATAACATTATAAAAGGTTCCTCGGACCATACTTAGCGAGCCTTTTAATAGTGGACTCTTTAGACAATATCTTTTGTAATTGATGCCTACTAGAAGAGTGGTTATTGAGGTGTCAATCATATGTATATGATATTACATCCGGTGTACGAGTGCGTAGACTTATCTACATGCTATCAGGAACAAATCTATACAAAGAGTAATCGATAAAATATTTATGCATGTTTGTCTCTTTTGACTTTATTCATGCTTTCATAGTATATAGAGGGCTTATAGTAGACTTAGCAATCTCATTTTGATTATCTATTTTACTTGTTTTAGTCTTATAAATTATAGGTTATGTGCAATCATTATAGTGCAAAGTGTCAGCCACTATAGCACTTTGGAGTTATTCTCTATGACTAGTTCGTTCCATTGTTCTATAGTAGTATCATGAGAGCACTTGTGTAGATTTCTAATCGTGATGGACTGCTTTAGACCTTTTATCATACGATCATGCAAAGTTTGTAAAGTCTATATTTGAGATTTATATTACCTATCAACTGTTGAGTGAAATGTCAGCTTGTAAGATCCTGAGTTAAATGATTCCTCTAACTCATCTTCTCTTTTACAAGTCTTTAAAGAACCATAGGAAGTTTTTGAAAGGCTAGCCCTTCACGAATGAATATATAAGGGGGTTGCATGATTTAGGCAAAGCCAACTAAATCCATACCATATGGTATTAGAATAGACAAACACACTTAGAAACACTTGGTATGTAAATATAGAGGACCTAATGAGGTTGTGTTAATGGTAGCCAGCATGTGTGATTGTTTAAGGAAACTAGCCATAGAGACATGGATAAAGGAATCACTCAAAAAAGTGAACATTCGAGTGTTGGCATAAAAACTATAATTATGCAAACTATTATGCAGAAAACACTATTATGCCAGGATTTGAAATCAAATAATACGAGATCTGTTTACGATGCGTACCTTTAGATGCCATCTGATTGAGATCCAATTAGATCTTCAAGAGCACCACCTGTCGAATCTGAATAACGCCAAATATCGATCTGCAAGGAGAACTAGAATAGATCTAGACCCCTTCTCCTCTCTTCATATCCTTTCACAGCACCACTGTAATTGATGGTTTTGGAGAGATCGAGAGAATAAATAACCATAATCTCTTTAACTCTATTCCCTATTATTGTTCTGTGTCTTTTCGTACTTTAGGTTTATAGTAGATCCTGTTTATTTATAGGTGAGAGCAGAGGGTCTAGGGTAAGTTATTAGGAGATTTACTTCCATCAAGGGCATCCCCTAAAATATCCCAATATAATATAGACTTTATTTAATATTAGCTAATATCTTTTATTAGAATCCAAATAATCCATAATATATCTTATTCAATTAATAAAGGGTCACATAATCTTACATTCTCTCACTTGACTCATAAGATATAAAAGATATTTAAAATCAAAATAAACAAAATAAAATTTATTTAAAAATAATTTTATATAATTAGATTCTGAAAATTTTGAAAAATATTTTATACATGGCCATGATTTTAAAAATAAATTAATAAGTCCAATAAGCACAATAATACTATATTCAGTCCAACTATTAATGTGAGTCATAGCGGTTGTATGTTATCAATACCACACTTTCTTCTATTTACTACGACACTATTATTTTTTTCTTATATAGTCTATAATGACCCATGTAATTTGTATTGTCAAGACAATCTTGTTTCTTGCATTTAAACATAATATGCATAATCATAAACACAAACATGATAGTAAAAATAAATAACTTTAATTATATAAAAGAAATATCAATAATAGCATCCACTTAAACATGTATTACCATATCCTTTATGGCTTACTCATAAGCCTCATTCTAAGAACATGTTATTTAAATATTTTGTACTGTAAAGCTTTAGTAAATGGATCAGCAATCATCATAGTGATGGTTAAATTTTCAATTGACACATTGTTTCTGGACTCTTTCTCTAACCACCAAGTACTTTATCTCAATGTGCTTGGAACCACTAGAGTACTTGTCATTCCTAGATAAGAAAACTGTTATAGTATTATCATAAAATTTTTTTAGTGGCTTGAAAATTGAGTCGACCACACAAGTCCTGAGATAAAATTTCGCAGCCATAAAGCTTGATTTATGGCCTCAAAGCATGCCACAAATTTAGCTTCCATCGTAGATGATGCAATAAGTGATTGTTTTATACTTTTCCAAGAAATTACCCCACCAGCCAACATGAACACAAATCCTGAAGTGGATTTCCTACTATCAAGGCAATTTGCAAAATCAGGATCTGAATATCCCATTACTTCAAGCTGATCTGATTTCCTATATGTGAGTATATAATCTTTTGTCCCTTGTAGATATCTCATTACTTTCTTTGTAGCTTTTCAATGTTCCATACCTAGGTTACTCTGGTATCTACCCAACATTGTCATTACAAAACTGATATTTTGCCTTGTATAGGTTTGAGCATATAATAGACTTTCAATTGCGCACCCATAAGAAATATTCTTCATTTGATCCCTTTCTAAGTCATTTTTTGGGCACTGATTTTGGCTTAATTTTTCACCTCTAGTAATAGGTGTATCATTAGCTTTACGAAGCTGCATATTAAACCTTTCGAAGATATGATTAATATAATATTTTCGAGACAGTCCTAACAAATCTTGAGATTTATCTCTAAATATCTCAATGCCAATAACATAGGATGCCTCATTCATATCAACCATCTTAAAGTTCTTGTTGAGAAATATCTTGGTTTCGTGCAATAAACCAAGATCACTACTGACAAGCAATATATCATCCACATATAAGACCAATATAATAAACTTACTCCCACTAACATTTAGATATATACACTGATTAATAATATTTTTCTTAAATCCGAAGGAAGTAATAGTATCATGAAACTTTATATACCATTGCTTGGAAGCTTGTTTAAGGCCTTAAATGGATTTCTTAAGTTTGCAAGCCCAACTTTCCTTTCCCTTTTCTATGAATCCTTCAGATTGTTCCATATAGATTTTCTCATCTAGATTCCCATTCAAAAATATTATTTTTATATCCATATGATGTAACTCAAGATCATAATGAGCTACTAATGTCATGATGATTCTAGAGAAAAGGTCTCATGGTAGTCAATGCATTCTCTCTCAGAAAAATATTTGGCCACAAGTTTGGCTTTATATCATCCGATATTGCCCACCGAGTCACGTTACAGCTGACTCTTTTATAATTATTGGGTAATTTAATTAGTTCCCAGACACCATTCTGGTCCATTGATTTTAACTCATCTTTCATCGCATCATACCATTTTTCAGAACCATTACTTTCTATGGCTTATGAAAACGATAAGGGGTCATTTTTCATTCCTATATCAAAATCTGATTCTTGCAGATATACCACATAATCATCAGAAATGACATGTTTCCGTTTTCTTTGAGATTTTCTCAAATCTGCCAATTGTGATTGTTCTACAAGACTATCAGCAATGACATCAACATCATGTGAGAATTCATCAATATTAGTTTGTTATTCACCCTCATCAATTCTCTAATTGATTTGAGGAACAATAATTTTTCGAATATGGGATAATATAGGAGAAGAAGTATGAATCTCCTTAATATCAAAATTAATCCTTCGAGCCTTTTGACTCCCACTGATTTCGTTATTTTTTAGGAATTTTGTATTACCAGATTCTACTATCCTCATATTATGATTGGGGCAATAAAATTTGTATCCCTTAGATTTTTTTGGGTAACTAATAAAATATCCAGAAATTATTCTTGGATCCAATTTCTTTTCATGTGGATTAAATACTTTTATCTCTGTAGGACACTCCCAAATATGTAAACGTTTCAAACTGAGTTTTCTACTAGTCCATAACTCAAATAGAGTTGATGGAACTGACTTACTAGGAATCCTGTTTAGGATATACATAACTGTCCTAAGAGCATCACCCCACATTACCGCAAGTACAGAGGAATAACTCATCATGCTCCTAACCATATACATAAGAGTACAATTTTATCTTTCAGCAACACCATTCTGCTGTGGCACACCTGATAATGTATACTAAGCACAAATACCTCGTTATTCTAGGAATCTAGTAAAAGGATCAATATTCTAATCAGATTCATCATATCTACCATAAAATTCATCACCCCTATCAGATCTGACAATTTTAACTTTTCTATCTAATTGTCTCTCGATCTCATTTATGTACACTTCAAAAATGTCAACAGCCTAAGACATTTCATGTATTAGATAAACATAGCCATATCTGGATAGGTCATCTATAAATGTGATGAAATACTTTTTTCAACTAAAATAAGGAATATGAAATGGTCTGCAGATATCAGTATGAATAATTTCAGGAAGTTCTTTACTTCTTGTGGTATTTTTCTTTGTATGCTTAGTTTGCTTTCCTTTAATATGTGAAGTCTAAATTTTTCAAAATATTATCCTTCACTGATCTTTCAATTCTTTCCTTAGAGATATGCCCCAAATATCTATGCCACAATATAGAAGATCTTTCATTATTGGAATTACGTTTCATTCCAATACTTGATTGCAGGGTCAATAATGTATTTACAAACTCAAGATTCAAATTAATTATGTATAAACCATCACACAGAATTTCAGAACAAACTTTTATTGAATTATAAAATATGTTGAGTTTACCATTACCATAAGAAACATAATATCCTAACTCATCAATTCTAGACGAAGAAATTGAGTTTCTAGAAATTATAGGAGCAAAATATGTGTCTTTGAGATCTATCAGATGACCCGTCTCTAGGCGTAAGCGATAAGTCCCTACTGATACTACTTTTGCTTTGAGATGATTTTCCATAATTATAAATCTTTCATGTTCTTTTGGTTTTCGGATTAAAAGAAATTCCTGCATTAGTAACATAAGTTGAAGCACCAGAATCAATCCACTATGTATTAGAAGGAACTTCTGCAATGTTTGATTCAAAACATAGAATGATTGAGTTTATACCTTTCTTTTCGAACCAAGTCCTATGCAATAGCTTTCTTTTCAACAATTATTTTTGTAATTGATGCCTATTATGAGGATGGTTATTGAGGTGTCTATGTTTGTGATTTATATTACCTATCAATTGTTCAGTGAAATGTCAACTCGTAAGACCCCAAATTAAATGTTTCCTTTAATCCATTTCTCTTTTGTAAGTTTTTAAAGGACTATAGGAGCTTTTTGGAAGATTGACCCTTCACGTATGAACATATAAAGGTGTTGCATGATTTAGACAAAATCAACTAAATTTGTACCATATGGTATTAGAATAAGACAAACACACTTAGAAACACTTGTCATGCAAGTGCGGAGGACCTAATGGGGTTTTGTTAATGGCAGCCAACATGTATGATTGTTTGAGGAAACTAGGCATAGAGAAAAGAGTCACTCAAAAGATTAAACGTCTGAGATGATATTCAAAGAAATGACCAATCATTCACATAAGAGGTATCATAAGGACATATGAGTTGAGAAGAATGTGTTATGCATTAATATTGGGATGATTGAGTTTAAATTATTGCTCGACATTGTCAACCAAACCTAATAGTGCTTAAGACAAATGGGAGCCCTTGGAAAAGAATGTGATGAGTTGCTCCTCGCATGGTAACTTAATGCTAAATTTCGATATATCTTTTCTAAAAAAAATTAGATAATCGATTCTATTTTTAAAAGAAAATCAATATATAAAATTTACAAAATTTCTGAATTCTAAATTCATAAGTATTTTGATTTATTTTAAATAATTAAAATAATCAGAAATTTAGTTTTCTGAAATAAATATACCTAGAAAAGTACAGTTTCTTCTTTGTTACGCATCCGTTGTAGTCTAGTTGGTTAGGATACTCGGCTCTCACCCGAGAGACCCGGGTTCGAGTCCCGGCAACGGAAATAATTTTTAATATATGTTTGTTTTATAATTCAGGTTGCTTCTCTGCAGGCCCAAAATTTAGAATTTAACACTAAGAATTCTTTAAAGATGTTATTTGTTGCTTTATTTTTTGAATATATTTACTTGTTAAAGACATTTTTCTTAAAACAGCATAATAAAACAACGTCATCGTATGTAACACTGTTACAAATTTATACAATCATTTTAAAATTAATTCTTATTTTTCTAAGACAAACAATCTTGCATTTGTTATTTCCAGATGTTACAAATTGAATATTTGATTCGTTATCATCCAAATTTGTTATTTATTATTTTAAATTATATACACTGTACTTTGAAAGTTTCAAACATTGTCTTACTTTTTTTTATCTTTAAGATTTTTTAATTTAGTCTAATTAAATATAATATAAAATTATTTTTTTAATACAACAAATATTGTTCTTGCAAGAGATAAAAAAGAACACGAACTCAAAAGCTATAAACGTCTTCAAGGAAGGCTTTAGTTAAGCATGCCACCGATGAATTAAGGCATGTGTACTGTACTGTCCAACATTTCATGTCAATACCTACTCACGTCACACTTCATCATCATCAATTCTCGAATGTTAGGGGTTAGAAGATCTTGAAATTAATATATATATATCAAAATTACTTTCTATGGCTTATGAAAACGATAAGGGTCATTTTTCATTCCTATATCAAAATCGATTCTTGCGGATATACCACATAATCATCGAAATGACATGTTTCCGTTTTCTTTGAGATTTTCTCAAATCTGCCAATTGTGATTGTTCTACAAGACTATCAGCAATGACATCAACATCATGTGAGAATTCATCAATGTTAGTTTGTTATTCACCCTTATCAATTCTCTAATTGATTTGAGGAACAATAATTTTTTGAATATGGGATAATATAGGAGAATAAGTATGAATCTCCTTAATATCAAAATTAATCCTTCGAGCCTTTTGACTCCCACTGATTTCGTTATTTTTTAGAAATTTTGCATTACCAGATTCTACTATCCTCATATTATGATTGGGGCAATAAAATTTATATCCCTTGGATTTTTTTGGGTAACTAATAAAATATCCAGAAATTATTCTTGGATCCAATTTCTTTTCATATGGATTAAATACTTTTATCTCTGCAGGATACTCCCAAATATGTAAATGTCTCAAACTGAGTTTTCTACTAGTCCATAACTCAAATGGAGTTGAATCGACTTACTAGGAATCTGCTTAGGATGTACATCGTCTAAGAGCATCACCCCATATTACCGCAAGTACAGAGGAATAACTCATCTATAAATGTGATGAAATACCTTTTTCAACTAAAATAAGGAATATGAAGTGGTCTGCAGATATCAGTATGAATAACTTCAAGAAGTTCTTTACTTCTTGTGGCATTTTTCTTTGTATGCTTAGTTTGCTTTCCTTTAATATGTGAAGTCTAAATTTTTCAAAATATTATCATTTACTGATCTTTCAATTCTTTCCTTAGAGATATGCCCCAAATATCTATGCCACAATATAGAAGATCTTTCATTATTGGAATTACGTTTCATTCCAATACTTGATTGCAGGGTCAATAATGTATTTACAAACTCAAGATTCAAATTAATTATGTATAAACCATCACACAGAATTTCAGAACAAACTTTTATTGAATTATAAAATATATTGAGTTTACCATTACCATAAGAAACATAATATCCTGACTCATCAATTCTAGATAAAGAAATTGAATTTCTAGAAATTATAGGAGCAAAATATGTGTCTTTGAGATCTATCAGATGACCGGTCTCTAGGCGTAAGCGATAAGTCCCTACTGATACTACTTTTGCTTTTATATGATTTTCCATAATTATAAATCTTTCATGTTCTTTTGGTTTTCGGATTAAAAGAAATTCCTGCATATTATTAGTAACATAAGTTGAAGCACCAGAATCAATCCACTCTGTATTAGAAGGAACTTTTGCAATGTTTGAATCAAAACATATAATGATTGAGTTTATACCTTTCTTTTTAAACCAAGTCCTATGTTTAGTGCAGTCCTACTTTACATGTCCTTTCTTGCCACAAAAGAGGCACTTTACTGTAATAGCTTTCTTTTAAATAGTCTATCTAATACTTCCAAACCCGACAAATTTCTTTGATGGATGATGCTTCGATTTCTTTTCCTGTTACTAACTCCTTGAGTAGTTGTCAATACATTATATGAACTTTCCTGCCTTAATCTTAATTCTTCCTGAACATATATACTAGTTAACTCATTCAAGTCTCACTTATCCTTGTTTGTTTTGTAGTGAATCTTGAATGGGCCAAATTGAGAAAGAAGAGAATTAAGAATGAACTGCACAAGGAAAGATTCATCAACATTCATTCCCAACGCCTTCAGTTTTGCAGCTTTGTCAGTCATATTGAGAATGTGATCCTGAACTCATCGAGTACCATCATACTGAGCTGTAGTCAGTTCTTTCATTAATGTGTCAGCTAATGAATGACTTATCAGCAGATTTAAATCTGTCTTCAGTAACCTTTAAATATTCACGTATGCTAGATGCAACTGGTAATGAAGTCTTTATATTATTTACAATTGTCATCCTTATGAACATTAAACTGAGCTTATCAGATATTTTCCAAGCCTTCATTTCATTGACTTGTTCTACAGTACTTTTGTTAGTTAATTATGCGAGCTTTTCAACAAGCAATGCCAAATCAAGATCTAATACGCCCAATATAAATTGCACATGCTCTAACCATTCTGAATAATTTAATCTAGAGAGTACAGGGACACTAGAAGCATGAGAATGTATGGACGGGATTACTATTATATAATATAAAATAATATTAATGCTTTGAACTTTACCAAAATATGATGAACTATTGATATTATCAACATTTAATCTTTGAGTAAAAATATTGACATATATAATGTTCACTCAAGATCATTTATGAAGGACTAATACCATCCTTGTGGAATAGTTTTGCTACATTTGGGTATACAATTCTAAACTACAAGGATATCCAAAATAGTATCATCCTACCCCATCACATAATTATTTGAAATAGATTATCCTTTGGGATTCTCTAAATCTTCTCATTATGCATGTAATTTTAAATATTATTTTCTTAATATCATTAAGGACTTGTTTCTTAATGTAATTTTATAAATCATTGATCTAAGCCACTTTAGTAACTACAAGACCAATGCAGTAATATAAAATACAAATTAAATTATCCTATGAATGACAAGACTTTAATTATATTTCATATCCTATAAGCCTACCATCCCATGCTACTTTGGCAGCTACCGATCAAGTATAACTTAAGGAGATGAACTACAAATAATATTCATCAAGTTCATTTGAACTAATTTATGCTGAAACAATTTAATAATAGAATAATAACCATAGTAATTATTGAATACTTAATCAGTACAAAAAAACTCATATGATAATTGTAATCATGATAATACATAAATTATGCATTCATGTGAAAAATAAATATTATTTCATAATTACTAACATTTGCTTATGAATAACTAAATAAATATCGAAGAAATAATAATTGGATTTAACACATACAATTAATAATTCATAAGAGAAAACTTATAAAGAAATAATAATTTATAATTTTTTAATGGTAAAACTATAATTTTCTTTAAGAAAAACCCTAAATTCCCTTCCCTTTTGCTGTTGTCATTGCTCACGATCACTGGCGCTGACTACGCACGCGCCTACGTACACTAGTACGCTACCACCGGCATGCGGGCCGCTAGTGTGCGAGGTCATCGTTTATGCGCCTCTGCACGTGATGGCCGCTTGCCCACGGTTGTTGCCACCGCGGTCAATCGCTATGGCAAACCCACGCGACTCTTGCTACATATGGTCGCCTCGCGGCCACA
Organism: Ensete glaucum; assembly: GCA_021527575.1. Classification (NCBI taxonomy): domain Eukaryota; kingdom Viridiplantae; phylum Streptophyta; class Magnoliopsida; order Zingiberales; family Musaceae; genus Ensete; species Ensete glaucum. The sequence goes on from CM038552.1 coordinate 44,854,564, forward strand.
ACCGATCGCCACCTATGCATGATCGATTGGTCGGTAGCATTATCGCCACCATCTCTGCCCTGTGCGCATATGTTGCTGAGTGCAGCGTTGCCGTAGGCATATTCGACAAAAAATGCAGCAAGATTACTGCGTCTTTTCTATAATACACAACAACTATCAATAATCGTTCGGTAACAAATGATTAAAATTAACAGATAGGAAATCAGATTAATAAGATATTAGGATCAACGCCTCGTAAATAAAAATAATAGATATAATATTTTTGATCTCAAAACCTAGGCTCTAATACCAATTTGAACAACGTCATCGTATGTAACACTGTTACAAATTTGTACAATCATTTTAAAATTAATTCTTATTTTTCTAAGACAAACAATCTTGCATTTGTTATTTTCAGATGTTGTAAATTGAATATTTGATTCCTTATTTATCAAATTTGTTATTTATTATTTTAAATTATACACACTATACTTTTAAAGTTTGGTATTATATTTTTATCTTTTAAGATTTTTTAATTTAGTCCAATTAAATATAATATAAAATTATTTTTTGATTACAACAAATATTGTTCTTGCAAGAGATAAAAAACAGCATGAACTCAAAAGCTATACACGTCTTCAAGAAGGATTTAGTTAAGCAGGCCACCGATGAATTAAGGCATGTGTACTGTATTGGCTAACTTTTGATGTCAATACCTACTTATGTCACACTTCATCATCATCAATTCTCAAATGTTAGGGGTGAGAATATTTTGAAATTGATATATATATATATATATATATATATATATAAAAGAAAAATATTAGTAGGTGACAGTCAAAGAATCTATCAGAAAATTGATAGAATATTTATATGATTCGTTGCTCATTGACTAAATTTATGAAGAAAATTAAATTATTTATCATATAAGATCAATTGTAATTACTTTTGAGTTAATCTCTGCTCAAATATAAATCAGTTGTATAATCTTTAGTTGTTTTATCTTGATACATACTTGGATCCAACCGATATTACTTTCACATTTATCATAATTTAGTTTCGATCGACACCACACTCGTTTGACCGTGAGGATATCAAATCTTTTTTACTTTACGGAGGTCGAACCTTGTCGACTCCTAAGTAGTCGAATCTTATCGATCCTAAAGAGGCCAAACCTTATAGAACTATGTCAAGGGTGTTCCTGATAAATATTTCTTTGATGCTTAAATTAGTTTTATGTTGGGAGGATTGACTTAAATAACATTATAAAAGGTTCCTCGGACCATACTTAGCGAGTCTTTTAATAGTGGACTCTTTAGACAATATCTTTTGTAATTGATGCCTACTAGAAGAGTGGTTATTGAGGTGTCAATCATATGTATATGATATTACATCCGTGCAGTGCGTAGACTTATCTACATGCTATCACGAACAAATCTATACAAAGAGTAATCCATAAAATATTTGTGCATGTTTGTCTCTTTTGACTTTATTCATGCTTTCATAGTATATAGAGGGCTTATAGTAGGCTTAGCAATCTCATTTTGATTATCTATTTTACTTGTTTTAGTCTTATAAATTATAGGTTATGTGCAATCATTATAGTGCAAAGTGTCAGCCACTATAGCACTTTGGAGTTATTCTCTATGACTAGTTCGTTCCATTGTTCTATAGTAGTATCATGAGAGCACTTGTGTGGACTTCTAATCGTGATGGGCTGCTTTAGACCTTTTATCATACGATCATGCAGAGTTTGTAAAGTCTGTATTTGAGATTTATATTACCTATCAACTGTTGAGTGAAATGTCACATGAAGATCCGTTAAATGCTTCCTCTAACTCATCTTCTCTTTTACAAGTCTTTAAAAAACCATAGGAAGTTTTTGAAAGGCTAGCCCTTCACGAATGAATATATAAGGGGGTTGCATGATTTAGGCAAAGCCAACTAAATCCATACCATATGGTATTAGAATGGACAAACACACTTAGAAATACTTGATATGTAAATATAGAGGACCTAATGAGGTTGTGTTAATGGTAGCCAGCATGTGTGATTGTTTAAGGAAACTAGCCATAGAGACATGGATAAAGGAATCACTCAAAAGAGTGAACATTCGAGTGTTGGCATAAAAACTATAATTATGCAAACTATTATGCAGAAAATACTATTATGCCAGGATTTGAAATCAAATAATACGAGATCTGTTTATGATGCGTACCTTTAGATGCCATCTGATTGAGATCCAATTAGATCTTCAAGAGCACCACCTGTCGAATATGAATAAAGCCAAATATCGATCTGCAAGGAGAACTAGAATAGATCTAGACCCCTTCTCCTCTCTTCCTATCCTTTCACAGCACCACTGTAATTGATGGTTTTGGAGAGATCGAGAGAATAAATAATCATAATCTCTTTAACTCTATTCCCTATTATTGTTCTATGTCTTTTCGTACTTTAGGTTTATAGTAGGTCCTGTTTATTTATAGGTGAGAGCAGAGGGTCTAGGGTAAGTTATTAGGAGAGTTACTTCCATCAAGGGCATCCCCTAAAATATCCCAATATAATATAGACTTTATTTAATATTATCTAATATCTTTTATTAGAATCCAAATAATCCATAATATATCTTATTCAATTAATAAACGGTCACATAATCTTACATTCTCTCACTTGGCTGATAAGATATAAAAGATATTTAAAATCAAAATAAACAAAATAAATTTATTTAAAAGAAATTCCTGCATATTATTGGTAACATAAGTTGAAGCACCGGAATCAATCCACTATGTATTAGAAGGAACTTCTGCAATGTTTGATTCAAAACATATAATGATTGAGTTTATACCTTTCTTTTCAAACCAAGTCCTATGTTTAATGCAGTCCTACTTTACATGCCCTTTCTTGCCACAAAAGAAGCACTTTACTGTAATAGCTTTCTTTTCAATAGTCTGTCTAACACTTCCAAACCCGACAAATTTCTTTGATGGATGATGCTTCGATTTCTTTTCCTGTTACTAACTCCTTGAGTAGTTGTTAATACATTATATGAACTTTCCTGCCTTAATCTTAATTCTTCCTGAACACACATACTAGTTAACTTATTCAAGTCTCACTTATCCTTGTTTGTTTGGTAGTGAATCTTGAATGGGCCAAACTGAGAAGGAACAGAATTAGAAGGCGAGGGGGAGGATCCTTCAGGTGTGGGGTTTGTAGGACGGCAGGATCTATATGTGTCGGAGGTCGTGTCGCCTTGGTTGGCTTGTGTTATGAGTAGTCGGGCGAGGTCTAGTGCTGTGTTGAGTAGTCGGGTATGAGAGCCTTTGGACGAGGGTGAGAGCTCGCTTGTAGATAGTCGGGACTAAAAGCCCTTGGGTGAGGCTGAAAGCTCGCATGTAGAAGTCGGGACTTAAATCCCTTGGAAGAGGCTGAGAGCTCACTTGTGGATATCTACCATCATCACCCCTATCACCACAAGCCTCAACCGCCACTTTCAACATTTCGAAAACCACCATTCTACCATTACAAGTCACCTCCTCCACCAACTCCAACTCAGCATCCTCATCGTAGGTCACCACCAACTCCAGCTCTATTTCCTCGTCATAAATTCCCTCCTCCTCCTCGTCACACAAGTCACCACCTTCATATCAACCTCCTTGTCACAAGCCACCACCTCCTCTTCCCAAGTCACTACCTCTTCCACCATCACTTATTTATAAGTCACCACCTCCATTATCTCAAGCTCCTCCTCACAAGTCATCACCGCATCCATCTCAAGCTCCTCCATATGAGTCACCACCTCCTCCACCGTTACTCGTTTTAAAGTCATCACCTCCTCCGCTATCACTCGTTTACAAGTCACCTCCACCTCTATCTCGACCTCATTATATGTCACCACCTCCTCCTATACTAACAACTCCTCCCCTATCACCTGCATCATCGTCTTCCTCCTTATCTCCTTCCCATGTTTCTAACTCACTACGATTATAAATAAAGAAATAAAAATTTGTCTCCTCCGTTGTAGTCTAGTTGGTTAGGATACTCGGCTCTCACCCGAGAGACCCGGGTTCGAGTCCCGGCAACGGAAATATTTTTTAATATATGTTTTTTTATAATTCTGGTTGTTGCTCTGTTCGCTGCAGGCCCAAAATTTAGAATTTAACCATAACAATTCTTTAAAGATGTTATTTGTTGCTTTATTTTTTTGAATATATTACTTGTTAAAGACATTTTTCTTAAAACAGCATAATAAAACAATGTCATCGTATGTAACACTGTTACAAATTTATACAATCATTTTTATAGTAATTCTTATTTTTCTAAGACAAGCAATCTTGAATTTGTTCTAAATCCAATATTTGATTCGTTATTATCCAAATTTGTTATTTATTATTTTAAATTATATACACTGTATTTTAAATTGAATATTTGATCTTACATTTTTTATCTTTTAAGATTTTTTAATTTAGTCCAATTAAATATAATATAATTTTTTTTATTACACCAAATATTGTTATTGCAAGAGATCAAAAAAAGTATGAACTCAAAAGGAATAAACGTGTTCAAGGAAGGCATTACTTAAGCGTGCCACGCGTACTGTACCAGCCAACATTTGATGTCAATACCTACTCATGTCACATCTCGTCATCATCAATTCTTGAATGTTATGGGGTGAGAATATTTTGAAATTATATATATATATATATATAAGATAAATATTAGTAGGTGATAATCAAAGAATCCATAGTAAAACTGATAGAATATGCATATAATCCTATGCTCATTGTCTAAATTTAAGAAGAAAATTAAATTATTTATCATTTAAGATCAGTTGTTAGTAAGTACTTTTAAGTTAATATCAGCTCAAACATAAATCACTTGTATAATCTTTGTTAATGCATAATTAGTTGTTTTATTTTGATACAGACTTGGATCAAATTGATGTTACTTCCATATTTATCATAATTTAATTTCAATCAATACTACACTAGTTTAACAATGAGGATATCAAATATTTTTAACTTTACATAAGTCGAACCTTGTTAACTCCTAAATAGTCGAACCTTATCGATACAGGACAAATCTTGTAGATCTCTGTCAATTTTATGCTAGGAGGATTGGCTTAAATAATATTAGAAAATGGTTCATCGGATCATACTTGGAGAGCTGTTTAAGTTGACCCTTTGGACAATTATTTTTGTAATTGATGCCTATTACGAGGATGGTTGTTGAGGTGTCTATGTTTGTGATTTATATTACCTATCAATTGTTCATTGAAATGTCAACTTGTAAGATCCCAAATTAAATGTCTCATCTAATCCATGTTCTCTTTTGTAAGTCTTTAAAAGACTATAGGAGCTTTTTGGAAGATTGACCCTTCACATATGAACATATAAAGGTGTTGCATGATTTAGACAAAACCAACTAAATCTGTACCATATTGTATTAGAATAAGACAAACACACTTAGAAATATTTGTCATGCAAGTGCGGAGGACCTAATGGGGTTTTGTTCATGGCAGCCAACATGCATGATTGTTTAAGGAAACTAGGCATGGAGACACAGAGAAAGGAGTCACTCAAAAGATTGAACGTCTTAGATGATATTCAAAGAAATGATCAATTCTTCACATAAGAGATATCATAAGGACAAATGAGTTGAGAAGAATGTGTTATGCATTAATATTGGGATGATTCAGTTTAAATTAATGCTCGACATTGTCAACCAAACCTAATGGTGCTTAAGACAAATGGGAGCGCTTGGCAAAGAATGATACGGGATGAGTTGCTCATCGCATGGTAACTTAATGCTAAATTTAGATATATCTTTTTTAAAAAAATTAGATAATCGATTCTATTTTTGAAAAGAAAATCAATATATAAAACTTACAAAGTTTAGAATTCTAAATTCATAATTGTTTTGATTTACTTTGATTCACTCTATTTCAACGCATCCGTTGTAGTCTAGTTGGTTAGGATACTCGGCTCTCACCCGAGAGACCCGGGTTCGAGTCCCGGCAACGGAAACAATTTTTAATATATGTTTGTTTTATAATTCAGGTTGCTTCTCTGCAGGCCCAAAATTTAGAATTTAACAATAAGAATTCTTTAAAGATGTTATTTGTTGCTTTATTTTTTGAATATATTTACTTGTTAAAGACATTTTTCTTAAAACAGCATAATAAAACAACGTCATCGTATGTAACACTGTTACAAATTTGTACAATCATTTTAAAATTAATTCTTATTTTTCTAAGACAAACAATCTTGCATTTGTTATTTTCAGATGTTGTAAATTGAATATTTGATTCCTTATTTATCAAATTTGTTATTTATTATTTTAAATTATACACACTATACTTTTAAAGTTTGGTATTATATTTTTATCTTTTAAGATTTTTTAATTTAGTCCAATTAAATATAATATAAAATTATTTTTTGATTACAACAAATATTGTTCTTGCAAGAGATCAAAAACAGCATGAACTCAAAAGCTATACACGTCTTCAAGAAATATTTAGTTAAGCAGGCCACCGATGAATTAAGGCATGTGTACTGTATTGGCCAACCTTTGATATTAATACCGACTTATGTCACACTTCATCATCATCAATTCTCGAATGTTAGGGGTGAGAATATTTTGAAATTGATATATATATATATATATATATATATATATATATATATATATATATATATATATATATATAAAAGAAAAATATTAGTAGGTGACAGTCAAAGAATCTATCAGAAAATTGATAGAATATTTATATGATTCGTTGCTCGTTGACTAAATTTATGAAGAAAATTAAATTATTTATCATATAAGATCAATTGTAATTACTTTTGAGTTAATCTCCGCTCAAACATAAATAAGTTGTATAATCTTTAGTTGTTTTATCTTGATACATACTTGGATCCAACCGATATTACTTTCACATTTATCATAATTTAGTTTCGATCGACACCACACTCGTTTGACCGTGAGGATATCAAACCTTTTTTACTTTACGGAGGTCGAACCTTGTCGACTCCTAAGTAGTCGAATCTTATCGATCCTAAGTAATTTTATAATATATCTTATTCAATTAATAAAGGGTCATATAATCTTATATTCTCTCACTTGGCTGATAAGATATAAAAGATATTTAAAATCAAAATAAACAAAATAAAATTTATTTAAAAATAATTTTATATAATTGGATTCTGAAAATTTTGAAAAATATTTTATACATGGCCATGATTTTAAAAATAAATTAATAAGTCCAATAAGCACAATAATACTATATTCAGTCCAACTATTAATGTGAGTAATAGCGTTTGTATGTTATCAATACCACACTTCCTTCTATGTACTACAACACTATTAGTTTTTTCTTATATAGTCTATAATGACCCCTGTAATTTGTCCTGTCAAGACATTCTTGTTTCTTGCATTTAACCATAATATGCATAATCATAAACACAAATAGGATAGTAAAAATAAATAACTTTAATTATACAAAAGAAATATCAATAATAGCATCCACTTAAACATGTATCACCATATCCTTTATGGCTTACTCATAAGCCTCATTCTAAGAACATGTTATTTAAATATTTTGTACTGTAAAGCTTTAGTAAATGGATCAACAATCATCATAGAGATGCTTAAATTTTCAATTGACACTTGTTGTTTCTGGACTCTTTCTCTAACCACCAAGTACTTTATCTCAATGTGCTTGGAACCACTAGAGTACTTGTCATTCCTAGAGAAGAAAACTGTTATAGTATTATCATAAAAATTTTTCAGTGGCTTGAAAATTGAGTCGACCATACAAGTCCTGAGATAAAATTTCGCAGCCATAAAGCTTGATTTATGGCCTCAAAGCATGCCACAAATTCAGCTTCCATCGTAGATGATGCAATAAGTGATTGTTTTATACTTTTCCAAGAAATTACCCCATCAGCCAGCATGAACACAAATCCTGAAGTGGATTTCCTACTATCAAGGCAATTTGCAAAATCAGGATCTGAATATCCCATTACTTCAAGCTGATCTGATTTCTTATATGTGAGTATATAATCTTTTGTCCCTTGTAGATATCTCATTACTTTCTTTGTAGCTTTTCAATGTTCCATACCTAGGTTACTCTGGTATCTACCCAGCATTGCCATTACAAAACTGATATTTTACCTTGTATATGTTTGAGCATATAATAGACTTTCAATTGCGCACCCATAAGAAATATTCTTCATTTGATCCCTTTCTAAGTCATATTTTGGGCACTGATTTTGGCTGAATTTTTTACCTCTAGTAATAGGTGTATCATTAGCTTTATAAAGCTGCATATTAAACCTTTCGAAGATATGATTAATATAATATTTTTGAGACAGTCCTAACAAATCTTGAGATTTATCCCTAAATATCTCAATGCCAATAACATAGGACGCCTCATTCATATCAACCATCTTAAAGTTCTTTTTGAGAAATATCTTGGTTTCGTGCAATAAACCAAGATCACTACTGGCAAGCAATATATCATCCACATATAAGACCAATATAATAAACTTACTCCCACTAACCTTTAGATATATACACTGATTAATAATATTTTTCTTAAATCCGAAGGAAGTAATAGTATCATGAAACTTTATATACCATTGCTTAGAAGCTTGTTTAAGGCCTTAAATTGATTTCTTAAGTTTGCAAACCCAACTTTCCTTTCCCTTTTATATGAATCCTTCAGATTGTTCCATATAGATTTTCTCATCTAGATTCCCATTCAAAAATGTTGTTTTCAAATCCATATGATGTAACTCAAGATCATAATGAGCTACTAATGTCATGATGATTCTCAATGAGTCCTTTCGAGAAACTAGAGAAAAGGTCTCATGGTAGTTAATGCATTCTCTCTGAGAAAAATATTTGGCCACAAGTCTGGCTTTATATCATCCGATATTGCCCACCGAGTCACGTTTAGTCTTAAAGACTATTTACAGCTGACTCTTTTATAATTATTGGGTAATTTAATTAGTTCCCAGACACCATTCTGGTCCATTGATTTTAACTCATCTTTCATCGCATCATACCATTTTACAGAATCATCACTTTCTATGGCTTATGAAAACAATAAGGGGTCATTTTTCATTCCTATATCAAAATCTGATTCTTGCAGATATACCACATAATCATCAGAAATGACATGTTTCCATTTTCTTTGAGATTTTCTCAAATCTGCCAATTGTGATAGTTCTACAAGACTATCAGCAATGACATCAACATCATGTGAGAATTCATCAATGTTAGATTGTTATTCACCCTTATCAATTCTCTAATTGATTTGAGGAACAATAATTTTTCGAATATGGGATAATATAGGAGAAGAAGTATGAATCTCCTTAATATCAAAATTAATCCTTTGAGCCTTTTGACTCCCACTGATTTCGTTATTTTTTAGGAATTTTGCATTACCAGATTCTACTATCCTCATATTATGATTGGGGCAATAAAATTTGTATCCCTTGGATTTTTTTGGGTAACTAATAAAATATCCAGAAATTATTCTTGGATCCAATTTCTTTTCATATGGATTAAATACTTTTATCTCTGCAGGACACTCCCAAATATGTAAATGTCTCAAACTGGGTTTTCTACTAGTCCATAACTCAAATGGAGTTACCAGAACTGACTTACTAGGAATCCTGTTTAGGATGTACATAACTGTCCTAAGAGCATCACCCCACATTACCGCAAGTACAGAGGAATAACTCATCTATAAATGTGATGAAATACCTTTTTCAACTAAAATAAGGAATTTGAAGTGGTCTGCAGATATCAGTATGAATAATTTCAAGAAGTTCTTTACTTCTTGTGGCATTTTTCTTTGTATGCTTAGTTTGCTTTCCTTTAATATGTGAAGTCTAAAATTTTCAAAATATTATTCTTCACTAATCTTTCAATTCTTTCCTTAGAGATATGCCCCAAATATCTGTGCCACAATATAGAAGATCTTTCATTATTGGAATTACGTTTCATTCCAATACTTGATTGCAGGGTCAATAATGTATTTGCAAACTCAAGATTCAAATTAATTATGTATAAACCATCACACAGAATTTCGGAACAAATTTTTATTGAATTATAAAATATGTTGAGTTTACCATTACCATAAGAAACATAATATCCTGACTCATCATTTCTAGACAAAGAAATTGAATTTCTAGAAATTATAGAAGCAAAATATGTGTCTTTGAGATCTATCAGATGACCCGTCTCTAGGCGTAAGCGATAAGTCCCGACTGATACTACTTTTGCTTTGAGATGATTTCCCATAATTATAAATCTTTCATGTTCTTTTGGTTTTCGGATTAAAAGAAATTCCTGCATATTATTAGTAACATAAGTTGAAGTAGTTACATCTACCATGGTTGGTGAAGCACTATGAGAGGATTTTGAAGGCTAGTGGTATGGTGCAGGGCAATCGAAGCACAATGTAGTTCTTGTTTACTGGTATGAAAATTTGAGACGACAAAGGTTGATGACATGGAGTGGTACCCAATTCCCTTACAGAAGATTAGAAAAACTTATACATTCTAGCATCTCAAAAATGCAATGGTTAGGAGTGAGAATTTTAGGGATATGAGTAGGCATTGACATCAAAACTTGGTGGATTGCATTCCATGATGTTGGAATCTAGAAGTGTTTTATCCTCCATGCAAATCCAAATAGAAGGAGATACTATCGAATCTTTTATTGGCAATAGAATTTTTAGTTTTTTTCTTTTTTTCTATAGGTTTTGTTTGCAAGGGGATTGTATACTACTCCCTCGTCAATCTTGATTGATTCCTGTGCTAGCAAGCAAGAACTACTTTGTGCGGATATTGCCCAGCATCACAAAACTAACCTTCCAAATCTTCTCATCGTTCTTCACCAATCATGCCAGATGTTTCGACTCCGACAAGGGCCTCTTCTTAATCCTCTCAATTCTATATAAAATGTGCTTCGTGATCTTCTCCCTCACTGTAATGACCAAGCGACAAGCTTCAATTCTATATCTTGAATGGAATAAAATAAAGACAAGAACGTGGCCATTAAGAACATGAGGAGGCATCAGTTGTTGGTGTCAGATGGCTTGCATGCTTCCTTCGTGGTGCTCACATTCTTGAGAACAACAATCTATGACGTGAGATTCTTCTTCACCAGCATAAGGCCTAGAGCGAGGGAACTCCTGTTGAATCTTCCATTGGGCATGAGGATGTCGTTAGCTATCTTCTCCATCATTTTCTCCACCTCTCAGCAATGGGAACTGGTACTAATATGATATGTTAACATAGCAGTAGATTGGTCTATAGTATGTTCTTGATTATATTCACTTGGCTGTAGGTTGTTCTATCATCTGTTCTCGATGATGACTATTTCATTTTCTTTATTTGTGAATATTATAATAATTCAAGATAATGAATATAGAGGTATTCTCGGACATTCTTTCCTTTTTTGGTTTTGTAACGTGTGCTCTATGGAATTAAATCAAAAGTCACCTGATGGTTAAGATGTTGTATGCATAGTGAATAGATCAGGATTTTGAGTCCTTTTTGTCGGCTTCTATTATGCATGATCTTAATGTAATAGTTGTATACGGAGACAATGTTTATAAAATAATTGACAAATTAAATTGGAGAAGGAAGCAAAAATTCTCTGAAACATAGAGTGGTCAGAGCTGTTATACATATAAAAATAAAACTTTGTTGCATCCGTTGTAGTCTAGTTGGTTAGGATACTCGGCTCTCACCCGAGAGACCCGGGTTCGAGTCCTGACAACGGAAATAATTTTTAATATATGTTTTTTTATAATTCTGGTTGCCGCTCTGCAGCCCCAAAATTTAGAATTTAACAATAAGAATTCTTTAAAGATGTTATTTGTTGCTTTATTTTTTGAATATATTTACTTGTTAAAGACATTTTTCTTAAAACAGCATAATAAAACAACGTCATCGTATGTAACACTGTTACAAATTTGTACAATCATTTTAAAATTAATTCTTATTTTTCTAAGACAAACAATCTTGCATTTGTTATTTTCAGATGTTGTAAATTGAATATTTGATTCCTTATTTATCAAATTTGTTATTTATTATTTTAAATTATACACACTATACTTTTAAAGTTTGGTATTATATTTTTATCTTTTAAGATTTTTTAATTTAGTCCAATTAAATATAATATAAAATTATTTTTTGATTACAACAAATATTGTTCTTGCAAGAGATAAAAAACAGCATGAACTCAAAAGCTATACACGTCTTCAAGAAGGATTTAGTTAAGCAGGCCACCGATGAATTAAGGCATGTGTACTGTATTGGCTAACTTTTGATGTCAATACCTACTTATGTCACACTTCATCATCATCAATTCTCAAATGTTAGGGGTGAGAATATTTTGAAATTGATATATATATATATATATATATAAGAAAAATATTAGTAGGTGACAGTCAAAGAATCTATCAGAAAATTGATAGAATATTTATATGATTCGTTGCTCATTGACTAAATTTATGAAGAAAATTAAATTATTTATCATATAAGATCAATTGTAATTACTTTTGAGTTAATCTCCGCTCAAATATAAATCAGTTGTATAATCTTTAGTTGTTTTATCTTGATACATATTTGGATCCAACCGATATTACTTTCACATTTATCATAATTTAGTTTCGATCGACACCACACTCGTTTGACCGTGAGGATATCAAACCTTTTTTACTTTACGGAGGTCAAACCTTGTCGACTCCTAAGTAGTCGAATCTTATCGATCCTAAAGAGGCCAAACCTTATAGAACTATGTCAAGGGTGTTCCTGATAAATATTTCTTTGATGCTTAAATTAGTTTTATGCTGGGAGGATTGACTTAAATAACATTATAAAAGGTTCCTCGGACCATACTTAGCGAGCCTTTTAATAGTGGACTCTTTAGACAATATCTTTTGTAATTGATGCCTATTAGAAGAGTGGTTATTGAGGTGTCAATCATATGTATATGATATTATATCCGGTGTACGAGTGCGTAGACTTATCTACATGCTATCACGAACAAATCTATACAAAGAGTAATCGATAAAATATTTGTGCAAGTTTGTCTCTTTTGACTTTATTCATGCTTTCATAGTATATAGAGGGCTTATAGTAGGCTTAGCAATCTCATTTTGATTATCTATTTTAGTTGTTTTAGTCTTATAAATTATAGGTTATGTGCAATCATTATAGTGCAAAGTGTCAGCCACTATAGCACTTTGGAGTTATTCTCTATGACTAGTTAGTTCCATTGTTCTATAGTAGTATCATGAGAGCACTTGTGTGGACTTCTAATCGTGATGGATTGCTTTAGACCTTTTATCATACGATCATGCAGAGTTTGTAAAGTCTATATTTGAGATTTATATTACCTATCAACTGTTGAGTGAAATGTCAGCTTGTAAGATCCTGAGTTAAATGCTTCCTCTAACTCATCTTCTCTTTTACAAGTCTTTAAAGAACCATAGGAAGTTTTTGAAAGGCTAGCCCTTCACGAATGAATATATAAGGGGGTTGCATGATTTAGGCAAAGCCAACTAAATCCATACCATATGGTATTAGAATGGACAAACACACTTAGAAACACTTGATATGTAAATATAGAGGACCTAATGAGGTTGTGTTAATGGTAGCTAGCATGCGTGATTGTTTAAGGAAACTACCCATAGAGACATGGATAAAGGAATCACTCAAAAGAGTGAATATTCGAGTGTTGGCATAAAAACTATAATTATGCAAACTATTATGCAGAAAACACTATTATGTCAGGATTTGAAATCAAATAATACGAGATCTGTTTACGATGCGTTCCTTTATATGCCATATGATTGAGATCCAATTAGATCTTCAAGAGCACCACCTGTCGAATCTGAATAACGCCAAATATCGATCTGCAAGGAGAACTAGAATAGATCTAGACCCCTTCTCCTCTCTTCCTATCCTTTCACAGCACCACTGTAATTGATGGTTTTGGAGAGATCGAGAGAATAAATAACCATAATCTCTTTAACTCTATTCCCTATTATTGTTCTGTGTCTTTTCGTACTTTAGGTTTATAGTAGGTCCTGTTTATTTATAGATGAGAGCAGAGGGTCTAGGGTAAGTTATTAGGAGAGTTACTTCCATCAAGGGCATCCCCTAAAATATCCCAATATAATATAGACTTTATTTAATATTAGCTAATATCTTTTATTAGAATCCAAATAATCCATAATATATCTTATTAAATTAATAAAGGGTCACATAATCTTACATTCTCTCACTTGGCTTGGCTGATAAGATATAAAAGATATTTAAAATCAAAATAAACAAAATAAAATTTATTTAAAAATAATTTTATATAATTGGATTCTGAAAATTTGAAAAATATTTTATACATGGCCATGATTTTAAAAATAAATTAATAAGTCCAATAAGCACAATAATACTATATTTAGTCCAACTATTAATGTGAGTCATAGCGGTTGTATGTTATCAATACCACACTTCCTTCTATGTACTACAACACTATTAGTTTTTTCTTATATAGTCTATAATGACCCCTGTAATTTGTCCTGTCAAGACAATCTTGTTTCTTGCATTTAACCATAATATGCATAATTATAAACACAAATAGGATAGTAAAAATAAATAACTTTAATTATACAAAAGAAATATCAATAATAGCATCCACTTAAACATGTATCACCATATCCTTTATGGCTTACTCATAAGCCTCATTCTAAGAACATGTTATTTAAATATTTTGGACAGTAAAGCTTTAGTAAATGGATCAGCAATCATCATAGTGATGCTTAAATTTTCAATTGACACTTGTTGTTTTTGGACTCTTTCTCTAACCACCAAGTACTTTATCTCAATGTGCTTGGAACCACTAGAGTACTTGTCATTCCTAGAGAAGAAAACTGTTATAGTATTATCATAAAATTTTTTCAGTGGCTTGAAAATTGAGTCGACCACACAAGTCCTGAGATAAAATTTCGAAGCCATAAAGCTTGATTTATGGCCTCAAAGCATGCCACAAATTCAGCTTCCATCGTAGATGATGCAATAAGTGATTGTTTTATACTTTTCCAAGAAATTACCCCACCAGCCAACATGAACACAAATCCTGAAGTGGATTTCCTACTATCAAGGCAATTTGCAAAATCAGGATCTGAATATCCCGTTACTTCAAGCTGATCTGATTTTCTATATGTGAGTATATAATCTTTTGTCCCTTGTAGATATCTCATTACTTTTTTTGCAGCTTTTCAATGTTCCATACCTAGGTTACTCTGGTATCTACCCAACATTGCCATTACAAAACTGATATTTTGCCTTGTATAGGTTTGAGCATATAATAGACTTTCAATTGCACACCCATAAGAAATATTCTTCATTTGATCCATTTCTAAGTCATTTTTTGGGCACTGATTTTGGCTGAGTTTTTCACCTCTAGTAATAGGTGTATCATTAGCTTTACAAAGCTACATATTAAACCTTTCGAAGATATGATTAATATAATATTTTCGAGACAGTCCTAACAAATCTTGAGATTTATCCCTAAATATCTCAATGCCAATAACATAGGACGCCTCATTCATATCAACCATCTTAAAGTTCTTGTTGAGAAATATCTCGGTTTCGTGCAATAAACCAAGATCACTACTCGTAAACAATATATCATCCACATATAAGACCAATATAATAAACTTACTCCCACTAACCTTTAGATATATATACTGATTAATAATATTTTTCTTAAATCCGAAGGAAGTAATAGTATCATGAAACTTTATATACCATTGTCTGGAAGCTTGTTTAAGGCCTTAAATGGATTTCTTAAATTTGCAAGCCCAACTTTCCTTTCCCTTTTCTATGAATCCTTCAGATTGTTCCATATAGATTTTCTCATCTAGATTCCCATTCAAAAATGTTGTTTTCATATCCATCTGATGTCACTCAAGATCATAATGAGCTACTAATGCCATGATGATTCTCAATGAGTCCTTTCGAGAAACTAGAGAAAAGGTCTCATGGTAGTCAATGCATTCTCTCTGAGAAAAATATTTGACCACAAGTCTGGCTTTATATCATCCGATATTACCCACCGAGTCACGTTTAGTCTTAAAGACTATTTACAGCTGACTCTTTTATAATTATTGGGTAATTTAATTAGTTCTCAAACACCATTCTGGTCCATTGATTTTAACTCATTTTTCATCGCATCAAAGACTATTTCAGAACCATTACTTTCTATGGCTTATGAAAACGATAAGGGGTCATTTTTCATTCCTATATCAAAATATGATTCTTGCAGATATACCACATTATCATCAGAAATGACATGTTTCCGTTTTCTTTGAGATTTTCTCAAATCTGCCAATTGTGATTGTTCTACAAGATTATCAGCAATGACATCAACATCATGTGAGAATTCATCAATGTTAGTTTGTTATTCACCCTCATCAATTCTCTAATTGATTTGAGGAACAATAATTTTTTGAATATGGGATAATATAGGAGAAGAAGTATGAATCTCCTTAATATCAAAATTAATCCTTCGAGCCTTTTGACTCCCACTGATTTCGTTATTTTTTAAGAATTTTGCATTACCAGATTCTACTATCCTCATATTATGATTGGGGCAATTAAATTTGTATCCCTTGGATTTTTTTGGGTAACTAATAAAATATCCAGAAATTATTCTTGGATCCAATTTCTTTTCATGTGGATTAAATACTTTTATCTCTGCATGACACTCCCAAATATGTAAATGTCTCAAACTGGGTTTTCTACTAGTCCATAACTCAAATGGAGTTGCTGGAACTGACTTACTAGGAATCCTGTTTAGGATGTACATAACTGTCCTAAGAGCATCACCCCACATTACCGCAAGTACAGAGGAATAACTCATCTATAAATGTGATGAAATACCTTTTTCAACTAAAATAAGGAATATGAAGTGGTCTGCAGATATCAGTATGAATAATTTCAAGTTCTTTACTTCTTGTGGCATTTTTCTTTGTATGCTTAGTTTGCTTTCCTTTAATATGTGAAGTCTAAATTTTTCAAAATATTATCCTTCACTGATCTTTCAATTCTTTCCTTAGAGATATGCCCCAAATATCTCTGCCACAATATAGAAGATCTTTCATTATTGGAATTACGTTTCATTCCAATACTTGATTGTAGGGTCAATAATGTATTTGCAAACTCAAGATTCAAATTAATTATGTATAAACCATCACACAGAATTTTAGAATAAACTTTTATTGAATTATAAAATATGTTGAGTTTACCATTACCATAAGAAACACAATATCCTAACTCATCAATTCTAGACAAAGAAATTGAATTTCTAGAAATTATAGGAGCAAAATATGTGTCTTTGAGGTCTATCAGATGACCCGTCTCTAGGCGTAAGCGATAAGTCCCTACTGATACTACTTTTGCTTTGAGATGATTTCCCATAATTATAAATCTTTTATGTTCTTTTGGTTTTCGGATTAAAAGAAATTCCTGCATATTATCGACATAAGTTGAAGCACCAGAATCAATCCACTATGTATTAGAAGGAACTTCTGCAATGTTTGATTCAAAATATATAATGATTGAGTTTATACATTTCTTTTCGAACCAAGTCCTATGTTTAATGTAGTCCTACTTTACATGTCCTTTCGTGCCACAAAAGAAGCACTTTACTGTAATAGCTTTCTTTTCAATAGTCTGTCTAACACTTCCAAACCCGACAAATTTCTTTGATGGATGATGCTTCGATTTCTTTTCCTGTTACTAACTCCTTGAGTAGTTGTCAATACATTATATGAACTTTCCTGTCTTAATCTTAATTCTTCCTGAACACATATACTAGTTAACTCATTCAAGTCTTACTTATCCTTGTTTGTTTTGTAGTGAATCTTGAATGGGCCAAATTGAGAAAGAAGAGAATTAAGAATGAACTGCACAAGGAAAGATTCATCAACATTCATTCCCAACGCCTTCAGTTTTGCAGCTTTGTCAGTCATATTGAGGATGTGATCCTGAACTCATCGAGTACCATCATACTGAGCTGTAGTCAGTTCTTTCATTAATGTGTCAGCTAATGAATGACTCATCAGCAGATTTAAATCTGTCTTCAGTAACCTTTAAATATTCACGTATGCTAGATGCAACTGGTAATGAAGTCTTTATATTATTTACAATTGTCATCCTTATAAACATTAAACTGAGCTTATCAGATATTTTCCAAGCCTTCATTTCATTAACTTGTTCTACAGTACTTTTGTTAGTTAATTATGCGAGCTTTTCAACAAGCAATGACAAATCAAGATCTAATACGCCCAATATAAATTGCGCATGCTCTAACCATTTTGAATAATTTAATCTAGAGAGTACAAGGACACTAGAAGCATGAGAATGTATGGACGGGATTACTATTATATAATATAAAATAATATTAATGCTTTGAACTTTACCAAAATATGATGAACTATTGATATTATCAACATTTAATCTTTGGGTAAAAATATTGACATATATAATGTTCACTCAAGATCATTTATGAAGGACTAATACCATCCTTGTGGAATAGTTTTGCTACATTTAGGTATACAATTCTAAACTACAAGGATATCCAAAATAGTATCATCCTACCCCATCACATAATTATTTGAAATAGATTATCCTTTGGGATTCTCTAAATCTTCTCATTATGCATGTAATTTTAAATATTATTTTCTTAATGTCATTAAGGACTTGTTTCTTAATGTAATTTTATAAATCATTGATCTAAGCCACTTTGGTAACTACAAGACCAATGCAGTAATATAAAATATAAATTAAATTATCCTATGAATGACAAGACTTTAATTATATTTCATATCCTATAAGCCTACCATCCCATGCTACTTTGGCAGCTACCGATCAAGTATAACTTAAGGAGATGAACTACAAATAATATTCATCAAGTTCATTTGAACTAATTTATGCTGAAACAGTTTAATAATAGAATAATAACCATAGTAATTATTGAATACTTAATCAGTACAAAAAAAAGTCATATGATAATTGTAATCATGATAATACATAAATTATGCATTCATGTGAAAAATAAATATTATTTCATAATTACTAACATTTGCTTATGAATAACTAAATAAATATCGAAGAAATAATAATTGGATTTAACACATACAATTAATAATTCATAAGAGAAAACTTATAAAGAAATAATAATTTATAATTTTATAATGGTAAAACTATAATTTTCTTTAAGAAAAACCCTAAATTCCCTTCCTTCTGCTGTCGCACCACGACCGCGCCTCGACTGCGCTCACGCCACGATCGCTAGTACGACCACCGGCATGCGGGCCGCCGCTAGTGCGAGGTCATCGTTTCGGCCTCGCCGCGTGATGGCCGCTGCGTTGCCACCACAGTCGCGGTCAACTGCTTATGGCAAACCCACGCGCGACTCTTGCTACATATGGCTGCCTCCGCGTGCGGCCACAACCTGATGCAACTGCCACATATGCGTGATCGATTGGGTCGTCGGTAGCATTACTGCCACCATCTCTGCCCTGTGCGCATATGTTGCTGAGTGCAGCGTTGCCGTAGGCATGTTCGACAAAAAATGCAGCAAGATTAATGCGTCTTTTCTATAATACACAACAACTATCAATAATCGTTCGGTAACAAATGATTAAAATTAACAGATAGGAAAACAGATTAATAAGATATTAGGATCAACACATCATAAATAAAAATAATAGATATAATATTTTTGATCTCAAAACCTAGGCTCTAATACCAATTGTTGGCATAAAAACTATAATTATGTAAACTATTATGCAGAAAAAATATTATGCCAGGATTTGAAATCAAATAATACGAGATATATTTACGATGTATACTTTTAGATGCCATCTAATTGAGATTCAATTAAATTTTCAAGAGCACCACCTGTCGGATTTGAAGAACGTCGAATATCGATCTGGAAGGAGAACTAGAATAGATCTAGACCCCTTCTCCTCTCTTCCTATCCTTTCAGATTTACGTAATTGATGGTTTTGGGAAGATTGAAAGAATAACCATAATCTCTCTAACCCTATTCACTATAAGCATGCCACCGATGAATTAAGGCATGTGTGTCGCCAACCTTTCATGTCAATACCTACTCACGTCACACTTCGTCATCATCAATTCTCGCATGTTAGGGGTTAGAAGATCTTGAAATTAATATATATATATATATATATATATATAAGAGAAATATTAGTAGGTGATAATCAAAGAATCTATCAGAAAACTGATAGAATATTTAAATGATTCGATGCTCGTTGACTAAATGTATTAAGAAAATTAAATTATTTATCGTATAAGATCAATTGTAAGTATTTTTGAGTTAATCTCCGCTCAAACATAAATTAGTTGTATAATCTTTGGTTGTTTTATCTTGAAACATACTCGGATTCAATCGATGTTCCTTTCACATTTATCATAATTTAATTTCGATCGACACCACACGCGTTTGACCCTGAGGATATCAAACCTTGTTGACTTTACGAAGGTCGAACCTTGTTGACTCGTAAGTAGTCGAACCTTATCAATCTCAAAGAGGTCAAACCTTATAGAACTATGTCAAGGGTGTTCCTGATAAATGTTCCCTTGATGCTTAAGTTAGTTTTATGACTTGAATAACATTAGAAAAGGTTCCTCGGACTATAATTGTCCAGAGAGTCCTTTTGATAGTGGACTCTCTGGACAATTACTTTTATAATTGACGCCTATTATGAGGGTGGTTATTGAGGTGTCAGTTATATGTATGATATTACATCCGGTGTACGAGTGTATAGACTCATCTGCATGCTATCACGAACAAATCTATACAAAGGGTAATCGATATAATATTTGTTCTTGTTTTCTCTTATGATTTTATCTAGGGTTGAATTGTTCCCTTATTTCAAAATAGTGACATGGGAGAACTTGTTGGGACTTTTAGTCATGGTGGACCACCTTAGACCATTTGTCGCATGATTGTTTAGAAATTGTGAAATCTATGTTTGTAATTTATATTAACTATCAAGTGTTTGCTGAAATATTTGCTTATAAGATTTTTAGTTAAATATTTTCCTTAACTTATTTTCTCTTTTGCAGGTCCCTAAGGGTTCTGTGGAGTTTGACCTTTTGAAGATAGACACACAAAAATATCACATAACTTAGGCAAAACTAACTAAATCCATAATAGTATAGTGTGAGATTGAATGTGCATATTTATGTGTAGTGCGTGAGTGCATGTGTATGTCATGAAGTCCGATATGAGAGTGCATAGATATGATATGATGCATGATGCATATATATGTTATAATATATGTTAAGATGTACAATATGATTACATGCACATGTTATGAAATATGACATTGAAGTTCATGAATATATTATGATTTCTTATTAAGTACACTATGAACTATAATTTAAAATAGGCATGTTATGAATAATTTGAAATTATAATTTTACCTTCTTGATATGCATATATCATGTTATGATTATGATGCATTTGCATATATGATATGTGGTGTTGAAGTGCACTTATCCGATGAAATGTAACGTGAAAGTTAATGGAAGTATTGTGACTCCTTATTTTATCTTTTGATATTATTTTATCATTATTATCTTTCTCTTCTCCTTTTTCTATATCGATATTATAGAAACATCTCAACTTCCAGCTGCCAAGCATTTGGTTTAGCCAAGATATCCTATCAAGACTGATCTATATATAAGTTAGATATATTTACTTTTCATTTAGATAAAATCTTTGTTTGTCGAAGGAGTCTTTATAAATCGTTTCCTAGATTGATTATAAAGAAGAAAAAAGGAAAGTAATTCAAAAAAAAAAAAAGAGGAAAGAATCATCAAGCTAAGAAGGGAAAACAATCAAGGTCATTTGGCAAGATGAACCTGCAAACTTTTCTTCTCCAAAGAATGTAAAATAAATTATTCATTCGATTAGTCTTGATACGCTAGAATTTTCTATTATTAATTATTTCCTTTTCTTCTTATAGATGGGTCTATAAAAGGAGGTCATGCCATTGTAATAAATCATCAAGGAATGAGTTGATAAATTAGGGGTTTTTTTTTTTCTGACATGGTGTGAATGGTGCGAGGCTATATTTTTTTTTCGTTTTAAATTACGTAATTCTATCTATGTCCACACGTCTTGTAAGTCTAACAATTATTTTGTTCTTTTTTTAATAATCTTTTCGTTATAATATTTCTCTTCGTATCTTACAATTTCTCTTTTATAAAATATATTTCACTATTATAAGTTTTACGTCATATCTTATCAACCCCAAACCAATGCTGTGTTCATAGCAAGGAATTCCTTGGCGTCAACTTGGGGCAAAATTTTGCCCTAAGACAACGCCTACAGGATTCTGCACTCTACTTTTAGTTCTTTGTCTTATATTTAAATGTATAATTCTCTTTGATTTCTTAATTAAATATACTCTAGTATTAGTTTATGTTACAAAACTATGTTTTTAAAAAATGACGGTGAAAACGCAATTTTTTCATTACTCTTATCATTATTACCTTTTTTTTCCTGAATGTTTTGGCATTTACAATGTCTTATTCGTTGATGTTGTTAAGGACAAAAAAAAATTATTTACCAAGGCCTTCCTTATAATACTTAATCATCCAAACTTTCTTCCTTATTTTGCATTGGAACATCCAACGTGATTTTATATTTGAAAATTATTTTGTTATTTTTTTGATCAAATCCAATCTAATATTTGTTTATGTTCCAACAATCTAGGAGAAAATATTGTATAGCGAATTTTAAATCTAGTAAGGAGGTAGCGTTCTTTTTAAATTAATTACACCATAATGTTTGATTGATTAATTGATATTAAACATATACAATCGGATTAACTTATGATGAGTTCGTGCATCCTTTTATAATTTTTGATGCTAATCCATGCTGCATTTATATTTATGTATTTGTTAATATTCTGCTAATAGTTATTCTTTTGCAATTTTGTATGATGTTATTGCACCACACTAACATAATATTTTGTGAATTTTGTAAAAAAAATAAGCTATTACTTTTGATAGAAATATTATTTCCACTGAGCTTCTGCTGATAAAAGAACTTCTGAAAATTTCTATGCATAGTTTTTGGTAATAATCAAAATTCTGCTAAAGTAATTTCCGTTTAGAAATTGTTGGAAAATAAAAAACAAGATGCATTTTTGTGAGTTTTCTGTACCAAATTGGTTATTTGAATAATTTCATATTTTAAAATTCAGAATTAGAAGATTTTAGAACTATCAATTGTAAAATATTGCATCGTAACAAAGACTTTTCTACAATTTCATTCATTATCAATTTTTCCATATAGATGCTTCATAAAAAAAATATTGATAAGACTTTTCTAATTTAGGAATAACCAAATCAAGTGTATCTAAATTTGGCCAGTCAAAAAGGAAAGTTCTAAATCATTTTTGAATTTTCTTTTAAGGTATATTGAAAGTTAATTAGTAAATATATTATAATAAATCTATGTTAAAGAAGCAACAAACTTCTTCTCAAATTTGGTAAATCTATTTTCATAATTAGACTGTGTGGTATGGGAAAACCCCTACATACAATTACACGTGTTGGAGTAGTTACATCTACCATGGTTAGTGAAGCACTATGAGAGGATTTTGAAGGCTAGTGGTATGGTGCAGGGCAATCAAAGCACAATGTAGTTCTTGTTTACTGGTATGAAAATTTGAGACGACAAAGGTTGATGACAAGGAGTGGTACCCAATTCCCTTACAGAAGATTAGAAAAACTTATACATTCTAGCATCTCAAAAATGCAATGGTTAGGAGTGAGAATTTTAGGGATATGAGTAGGCATTGACATCAAAACTTGGTGGCATTGCATTCCATGATGCTGGAATCTAGAAGTGTTTTATCCTCCGTGCAAATCCAAATAGAAGGAGATACTATCGAATCTTTTATTGGCAATAGAACTTTTAGTTTTTTTCTTTTTTTCTATAGGTTTTGTTTGCAAGGGGATTGGATACTACTCCCTCGTCAA
The DNA here is from genome assembly GCA_021527575.1 of Ensete glaucum. Classification (NCBI taxonomy): domain Eukaryota; kingdom Viridiplantae; phylum Streptophyta; class Magnoliopsida; order Zingiberales; family Musaceae; genus Ensete; species Ensete glaucum. The sequence continues at coordinate 44,878,659 of CM038552.1, forward strand.
TCTTGATTGATTCCTGTGCTAGCAAGCAAGAACTACTTTGTGCGGATATTGCCCAGCATCACAAAACTAACCTTTCAAATCTTCTCATCGTTCTTCACCAATCGTGCCAGATGTTTCGACTCCGACAAGGGCCTCTTCTTAATCCTCTCAATTCTATATAAAATGTGCTGCGTGATCTTCTCCCTCACTGTAATGACCAAGCGACAGGCTTCAATTCTATATATTGAATGGAATAAAATAAAGACAAGAACGTGGCCATTAAGAACATGAGCAGGCATCAATTGTTGGTGTCAGATGGCTTGCGTGCTTCCTTCGTGGTGCTCACATTCTTGAGAACAACATTATATGACGTGAGATTCCTCTTCACCAGCATAAGGCCTAGAGCGAGGGAACTCTGTTGAATCTTCCATTGGGCATGAGGATGTCGTTAGCTATCTTCTCCATCATTTTCTCCACCTCTCAGCAATGGGAACTGGTACTGATATGATATGTTAACATAGCAGTAGATTGGTCTATAGTATGTTCTTGATTATATTCACTTGGCTGTAGGTTGTTCTATCATCTGTTCTCGATGACGACTATTTCTTTTTCTTTATTTGTGAATATTATAATAATTCAAGATACATGAATATAGAGGCATTCTCGGACATTCTTTCCTTTTTTGGTTTTGTAACGTGTGCTCTATGGAATTAAATCAAAAGTCACCTGATGGTTAAGATGTTGTATGCATAGTGAATAGATCATGATTTTGAGTCCTTTTTGTCGGCTTCTATTATGCATGATCTTAATGTAATAGTTGTATACGAAGACAATGTTTATAAAATAATTGACAAATTAAATTGGAGAATGAAGCAAAAATTGTCTGAAACATAGAGGGGTCGACATCATGCTAAACAAAAAAACTAGCTTGATAATTTTATATAAATATATTTTTTCTATTATCTCATAAATAAAATCGAGGATATAGCAAGCATTTTCACATAAGCTACTCATAGTCATGTAGGATAGAAAAAATCGACACCGTCATTGTAACGGATGATGATGATAATGTCATTATAAGCTAAAGATGGGACAAAGTTAGAATAAGTTTTCAAGTGATGAACTGTTAGAATAAAATCTGCCATGTCCTGATGCCATCCTTAGCAGCTGTGTTTAGGATGTGGCTGGATGAGGTGTTTGTGTTCATATAATGCCACTAATATGTTTCTGACTCTGTTCAGCATTTAACAGAACTTGACTTTTAATTTGGCCATTGACTTGAATATTTTTGTCATATGTTTGAAGCTAAATCTATGAAGAGCTTACATGCTTGAAACTGCTCAGCTTTCCGAAAACGATGAGTATCAAACCTTATGGTTGTGTTTCTGAAGTAAGAAGAAGCAGACCTTTCCTATCATGATAGATAAAAACTAATTGTTCTGAGATCATTCAGATCAAACTGTTCAAAGTAAATCTACCATATGTCGACTGTATTTGGATCCCTCTTTGTCGCCTGAAACACATAATGAACAATCTGTTTCGAAGATATCAAACTGCTCAGCTTCTTAACTCAAGAACAAGAAAGGAAAAAAAGCTTGTGTTGGTTGTGCTGTCTGAGCTACTACATGTGAGGGAACGGATGAAGATTCATTCAGTGATCCAGCCCTGAGAACTAACTTACAGCATTAACTTCTAGTCATGGAAGTTTCAGCTATCAATATGAACTCAAAAGAGATCTGTCAAAGCAAGTCGCAGCAGATGAAAGTGAGCCATGTCAACTCTTCCATCACTGCTTCACTGAGTGAGTGGCAAACTGCAGGCTGTCAAGTAGGGCAGGGAATCCATTTATGGAGGATAGAATTCAACGGGAGGGAGTCACTTGAGCTTTTGCCACAGATGGTGATCGGCAATAGCCTCACAATTGTTGACGCAGCAGTGCACCAACCATTCTCCCAATGAGCACCAAAAGATCTAAGCATTGATGTCCTCCTATATAAGGTCACAGCCGCACTCCTACTACTCCATGCATTGACATCGAGAGCTCATTTATGGCCTCTTCCATAGAGGTGTGGCCGCGGCCGCGGCTCTGTCTTATGACTGCTGTGGTGGTTTGCTTCATTGCTAGCACGGTTCCGGCGGCGGAGGCAGATCTTCCACCATTTCGTTTCGATGTTCTTCCTCCCTACTCCGGGAGGCATCACCTTCCTCCGCCAAGAGATCACTACATGTCTCCTCCGCCAATAAGATATTCTCATTGCAAGTTGTTATGAGTCCTTTACTGTGTCTAGTGGATTCGCACAACGAGGTTCGGACGCTAGCACGAGAGACGCTCCACGCTGGCAATCTGAGGTCGACGGGTGTAGATGCTTTGGTTGTAACTCTGATGCGAGTCTTTCTATTCTTGCTAGGCTGTTCCTGCAAAACAAGACCTCCCGAATGATGGGTTCCCGGGGAGATCCCTTCGACGATCAAGTTAGGGTTGATCGGAAGGGTGAAGTCCAACGTCCTGCTTGAGCATCGGAGCTTCTTCTCCTTTTGGATAGGAATGGAGAGGGAGAGTAAGGGTTATTTCTGCCCTGTTATTGTGTGGTTCCCTCAAGTTCTTATGAGACCTAATGGTGACTACACGGTATCCTATACTACCAGGCCTCAGGTTTGTCTACTTCTTTGTAACACGTCGCTCGTGTGGGTCAAAGGACGGGGTCTGAGAAATTGGTCATCCGACCCTGTCCTTCCACGTCGGTTGGCCTCGGGCCATGTCGTTCGGTCCGTGAGGGAGCCACTATTATCCCTGTCATTGCCTGCCCCCCCCCCCCCCCGAGAACGAGGTTTCGCTGAAGTCTTCTAGAAGGCGAGGGGGAGGATCCTTCAGGTGTGGGGTTTGTAGGACGGCAGGATCTATATGTGTCGGAGGTCGTGTCGCCTTGGTTGGCTTGTGTTATGAGTAGTCGGGCGAGGTCTAGTGCTGTGTTGAGTAGTCGGGTATGAGAGCCTTTGGACGAGGGTGAGAGCTCGCTTGTAGATAGTCGGGACTAAAAGCCCTTGGGTGAGGCTGAAAGCTCGCATGTAGAAGTCGGGACTTAAATCCCTTGGAAGAGGCTGAGAGCTCACTTGTGGATATCTACCATCATCACCCCTATCACCACAAGCCTCAACCGCCACTTTCAACATTTCGAAAACCACCATTCTACCATTACAAGTCACCTCCTCCACCAACTCCAACTCAAGATCCTCATCGTAGGTCACCACCAACTCGACTCTATTTCCTCGTCATAAATTCCCTCCTCCTCCTCGTCACACAAGTCACCACCTTCATATCAACCTCCTTGTCACAAGCCACCACCTCCTCTTCCCAAGTCACTACCTCTTCCACCATCACTTATTTATAAGTCACCACCTCCATTATCTCAAGCTCCTCCTCACAAGTCATCACCGCATCCATCTCAAGCTCCTCCATATGAGTCACCACCTCCTCCACCGTTACTCGTTTTAAAGTCATCACCTCCTCCGCTATCACTCGTTTACAAGTCACCTCCACCTCTATCTCGACCTCATTATATGTCACCACCTCCTCCTATACTAACAACTCCTCCCCTATCACCTGCATCATCGTCTTCCTCCTTATCTCCTTCCCATGTTTCTAACTCACTACGATTATAAATAAAGAAATAAAAATTTGTCTCCTCCGTTGTAGTCTAGTTGGTTAGGATACTCGGCTCTCACCCGAGAGACCCGGGTTCGAGTCCCGGCAACGGAAATATTTTTTAATATATGTTTTTTTATAATTCTGGTTGTTGCTCTGTTCGCTGCAGGCCCAAAATTTAGAATTTAACCATAAGAATTCTTTAAAGATGTTATTTGTTGCTTTATTTTTTTGAATATATTACTTGTTAAAGACATTTTTCTTAAAACAGCATAATAAAACAATGTCATCGTATGTAACACTGTTACAAATTTATACAATCATTTTTATAGTAATTCTTATTTTTCTAAGACAAGCAATCTTGAATTTGTTCTAAATCCAATATTTGATTCGTTATTATCCAAATTTGTTATTTATTATTTTAAATTATATACACTGTATTTTAAATTGAATATTTGATCTTACATTTTTTATCTTTTAAGATTTTTTAATTTAGTCCAATTAAATATAATATAATTTTTTTTATTACACCAAATATTGTTATTGCAAGAGATCAAAAAAAGTATGAACTCAAAAGGAATAAACGTGTTCAAGGAAGGCATTACTTAAGCGTGCCACGCGTACTGTACCAGCCAACATTTGATGTCAATACCTACTCATGTCACATCTCGTCATCATCAATTCTTGAATGTTATGGGGTGAGAATATTTTGAAATTATATATATATATATATAAGATAAATATTAGTAGGTGATAATCAAAGAATCCATAGTAAAACTGATAGAATATGCATATAATCCTATGCTCATTGTCTAAATTTAAGAAGAAAATTAAATTATTTATCATTTAAGATCAGTTGTTAGTAAGTACTTTTAAGTTAATATCAGCTCAAACATAAATCACTTGTATAATCTTTGTTAATGCATAATTAGTTGTTTTATTTTGATACAGACTTGGATCAAATTGATGTTACTTCCATATTTATCATAATTTAATTTCAATCAATACTACACTAGTTTAACAATGAGGATATCAAATATTTTTAACTTTACATAAGTCGAACCTTGTTAACTCCTAAATAGTCGAACCTTATCGATACAGGACAAATCTTGTAGATCTCTGTCAATTTTATGCTAGGAGGATTGGCTTAAATAATATTAGAAAATGGTTCATCGGATCATACTTGGAGAGCTGTTTAAGTTGACCCTTTGGACAATTATTTTTGTAATTGATGCCTATTACGAGGATGGTTGTTGAGGTGTCTATGTTTGTGATTTATATTACCTATCAATTGTTCATTGAAATGTCAACTTGTAAGATCCCAAATTAAATGTCTCATCTAATCCATGTTCTCTTTTGTAAGTCTTTAAAAGACTATAGGAGCTTTTTGGAAGATTGACCCTTCACATATGAACATATAAAGGTGTTGCATGATTTAGACAAAACCAACTAAATCTGTACCATATGGTATTAGAATAAGACAAACACACTTAGAAATATTTGTCATGCAAGTGCGGAGGACCTAATGGGGTTTTGTTCATGGCAGTCAACATGCATGATTGTTTGAGGAAACTAGGCATGGAGACATAGAGAAAGGAGTCACTCAAAAGATTGAACGTCTTAGATGATATTCAAAGAAATGATCAATTCTTCACATAAGAGATATCATAAGGACAAATGAGTTGAGAAGAATGTGTTATGCATTAATATTGGGATGATTCAGTTTAAATTAATGCTCGACATTGTCAACCAAACCTAATGGTGCTTAAGACAAATGGGAGCGCTTGGCAAAGAATGATTCGTTGCTCGTTGACTAAATTTATGAAGAAAATTAAATTATTTATCATATAAGATCAATTGTAATTACTTTTGAGTTAATCTCCGCTCAAACATAAATCAGTTGTATAATCTTTAGTTGTTTTATCTTGATACATACTTGGATCCAACCGATATTACTTTCACATTTATCATAATTTAGTTTCGATCGACACCACACTCGTTTGACCGTGACGATATCAAACCTTTTTTACTTTACGGAGGTCGAACCTTGTCGACTCCTAAGTAGTCGAATCTTATCGATCCTAAAGAGGTCAAACCTTATAGAACTATGTCAAGGGTGTTCCTGATAAATATTTCTTTGATGCTTAAATTAGTTTTATGCTGGGAGGATTGACTTAAATAACATTATAAAAGGTTCCTCGGACCATACTTAGCGAGCCTTTTAATAGTGGACTCTTTAGACAATATCTTTTGTAATTGATGCCTACTAGAAGAGTGGTTATTGAGGTGTCAATCATATGTATATGATATTACATCCGGTGTACGAGTGCGTAGACTTATCTACATGCTATCACGAACAAATCTATACAAAGAGTAATCGATAAAATATTTGTGCATGTTTGTCTCTTTTGACTTTATTCATGCTTTCATAGTATATAGAGGGCTTATAGTAGGCTTAGCAATCTCATTTTGATTATCTATTTTAGTTGTTTTAGTCTTATAAATTATAGGTTATGTGCAATCATTATAGTGCAAAGTGTCAGCCACTGTAGCACTTTGGAGTTATTCTCTATGACTAGTTCGTTCCATTGTTCTATAGTAGTATCATGAGAGCACTTGTGTGGACTTCTAATCGTGATGGACTGCTTTAGACCTTTTATCATACGATCATGCAGAGTTTGTAAAGTCTATATTTGAGATTTATATTACCTATCAACTGTTGAGTGAAATGTCAGCTTGTAAGATCCTGAGTTAAATGCTTCCTCTAACTCATCTTCTCTTTTACAAGTCTTTAAAGAACCATAGGAAGTTTTTGAAAGGCTAGCCCTTCACGAATGAATATATAAGGGGGTTGCATGATTTAGGCAAAGCCAACTAAATCCATACTATATGGTATTAGAATGGACAAACACACCTAGAAACACTTGGTATGTAAATATAGAGGACCTAATGAGGTTGTGTTAATGGTAGCCAGCATGCGTGATTGTTTAAGGAAACTAGCCATAGAGACATGGATAAAGGAATCACTCAAAAGAGTGAATATTCGAGTGTTGGCATAAAAACTATAATTATGCAAACTATTATGCAGAAAACACTATTATGTCAGGATTTGAAATCAAATAATACGAGATCTGTTTACGATGCGTATCTTTAGATGTCATATGATTGAGATCCAATTAGATCTTCAAGAGCACCACCTGTCGAATCTGAATAACGCCAAATATCGATCTGCAAGGAGAACTAGAATAGATCTAGACCCCTTCTCCTCTCTTCCTATCCTTTCACAGCACCACTGTAATTGATGGTTTTGGAGAGATCGAGAGAATAAATAACCATAATCTCTTTAACTCTATTCCCTATTATTGTTCTGTGTCTTTTCGTACTTTAGGTTTATAGTAGGTCCTGTTTATTTGTAGGTGAGAGCAGAGGGTCTAGGGTAAGTTATTAGGAGAGTTACTTCCATCAAGGGCATCCCCTAAAATATCCCAATATAATATAGACTTTATTTAATATTAGCTAATATCTTTTATTAGAATCCAAATAATCCATAATATATATTATTCAATTAATAAAGGGTCACATAATCTTACATTCTCTTACTTGGCTGATAAGATATAAAAGATATTTAAAATCAAAATAAACAAAATAAAATTTATTTAAAAATAATTTTATATAATTGGATTCTGAAAAGTTTGAAAAATATTTTATACATGGCCATGATTTTAAAAATAAATTAATAAGTCCAATAAGCACAATAATACTATATTTAGTCCAACTATTAATGTGAGTCATAGCGGTTGTATGTTATCAATACCACACTTCCTTCTATGTACTACGACATTATTAGTTTTTTCTTATATAGTCTATAATGACCCCTGTAATTTTTCCTGTCAAGACAATCTTGTTTCTTGCATTTAACCATAATATGCATAATCATAAACACAAATAGGATAGTAAAAATAAATAACTTTAATTATACAAAAGAAATATCAATAATAGCATCCACTTAAACATGTATCACCATATCCTTTATGGCTTACTCATAAGCCTCATTCTAAGAACATGTTATTTAAATATTTTGTACTGTAAAGCTTTAGTAAATGGATCAGCAATCATCGTAATGATGCTTAAATTTTTAATTGACAATTGTTGTTTCTGGACTCTTTCTCTAACCACCAAGTATTTTATCTCAATGTGCTTGGAACCACTAGAGTACTTGTCATTCCCAGAGAAGAAAACTGTTATAGTATTATCATAAAATTTTTTCAGTGCTTGAAAATTGAGTCGACCACACAAGTCCTGAGATAAAATTTCACAGCCATAAAGCTTGATTTATGGCCTCAAAGCATGCCACAAATTCAGCTTCCATCGTAGATGATGCAATAAGTGATTGTTTTATACTTTTCCAAGAAATTACCCCACCAGCCAACATGAACACAAATCCTGAAGTGGATTTCCTACTATCAAGGCAATTTGCAAAATTAGTATCTGAATATCCCGTTACTTCAAGCTAATCTGATTTCCTATATGTGAGTATATAATCTTTTGTCCTTTGTAGATATCTCATTACTTTCTTTGCAGCTTTTCAATGTTCCATACCTAGGTTACTCTTGTATCTACCCAGCATTGCCATTACAAAACTGATATTTTACCTTATATAGGTTTGAGCATATAATAGACTTTCAATTGCGCACCCATAAGGAATATTCTTCATTTGATCCCTTTCTAAGTCATTTTTTGGGCACTGATTTTGGCTAAATTTTTCACCTCTAGTAATAGGTGTATCATTAGCTTTACAAAGCTGCATATTAAACCTTTCGAAGATATAATTAATATAATATTTTCGAGACAGTCCTAACAAATCTTGAGATTTATCCCTAAATATCTCGATGCCAATAACATAGGACGCCTCATTCATATCAACCATCTTAAAGTTCTTGTTGAGAAATATCTTGGTTTCGAGCAATAAACCAAGATCACTACTTGCCAGCAATATATCATCCACATATAAGACCAATATAATAAACTTACTCCCACTAACCTTTAGATATATACATTGATTAATAATATTTTTCTTAAATCCGAAGGAAGTAATAGTATCATGAAACTTTATATACCATTGCCTGGAAGCTTATTTAAGGCCTTAAATAGATTTCTTAAGTTTACAAGCCCAACTTTCCTTTCCTTTTTCTGTGAATCCTTCATATTATTCCATATAAATTTTCTCATCTAGATTCTCATTCAAAAATGTTGTTTTCATATCTATCTCATGTAACTCAAGATCATAATGAGCTACTAATACCATGATGATTCTCAATGAGTCCTTTCGAGAAACTAGAGAAAAGGTCTCATGGTAGTCAATGCATTCTCTCTAAGAAAAATATTTGGCCACAAGTCTGGCTTTATATCATCCGATATTGCCCACCGAGTCGCGTTTAATCTTAAAGACTATTTACAGCTGACTCTTTTATAATTATTGGATAATTTAATTAGTTCCTAAACACCATTCTGGTCCATTGATTTTAACTCATCTTTCATTACATCATACCAATTTTCAGAACCATTACTTTCTATGGCTTATGAAAACGATAAGGGGTCATTTTTCATTCCTATATCAAAATCTGATTCTTGTAGATATACCACATAATCATCAGAAATGACATGTTTCCGTTTTCTTTGAGATATCAGCAATGACATCAACATCATGTGAGAATTCATCAATGTTAGTTTGTTATTCACCCTCATCAATTCTCTAATTTTTCGAATATGGGATAATATATGAGAAGAAGTATGAATCTCCTTAATATCAAAATTAATCCTTCGAGTCTTTTGACTCCCACTGATTTCGTTATTTTTTAGGAATTTTGCATTACCAGATTCTACTATCCTCATATTATGATTGGGGCAATAAAATTTGTATCCCTTGGATTTTTTTGGGTAACTAATAAAATATCCAGAAATTATTCTTGGATCCAATTTCTTTTCATGTGGATTCTCTGCAGGACACCCCCAAATATGTAAATGTCTCAAACTGGGTTTTCTACTAGTCCATAACTCAAATGGAGTTGATGGAATTGACTTACTAGGAATCCTGTTTAGGATGTACATAACTGTCCTAAGAGCATCATCCCACATTACCGCAAGTACAGAGGAATAACTCATCATGCTCCTAATCATATACATAAGAGTACAATTTTATCTTTCAACAACACCATTCTGTTGTGGCACACCTGATAATGTATACTAAGCACAAATACCTCGTTATTCTAGGAATCTAGTAAAAGGATCAATATTCTAATTGGATTCATCATATCTGCCATAAAATTCACTACCCCTATCAGATCTAACAATTTTAACTTTTCTATCTAATTGACTCTCGATCTCATTTATGTACACTTCAAAAATGTCAACAGCCTAAGACATTTCATGTATTAGATAAATATAGCCATATCTGGATAGGTCATCTATAAATGTGATGAAATACCTTTTTCAACTAAAATAAGGAATATGAAGTGATCTGCAGATATCAGTATGAATAATTTCAAAAAGTTCTTTACTTCTTGTGGTATTTTTCTTTGTATGCTTAGTTTGCTTTTCTTTAATATGTGAAGTCTAAATTTTTTAAAATATTATCCTTCACTGATCTTTCAATTCTTTCCTTAGAGATATGCCACAAATATCTATGCCACAATATAGAAGATATTTCATTATTGGAATTATGTTTCATTCCAATACTTGATTGCATGGTCAATAATGTATTTGCAAACTCAAGATTCAAATTAATTATGTATAAATCATCACACAAAATTTCAGAACAAACTTTTATTGAATTATAAAATATGTTGAGTTTACCATTACCATAAGAAACATAATATCCTAACTCATCAATTCTAGACAAAGAAATTGAATTTCTAGAAATTATAAGAGCAAAATATGTGTCTTTGAGATCTATCAGATGACCCGTCTCTAGGCGTAAGCGATAGGTCCCTACTGATACTACTTTTGCTTTGAAACGATTTCCCATAATTATAAATCTTTCATGTTCTTTTGGTTTTCGGATTAAAAGAAATTCATGCATATTATTAGTAACATAAGTTGAAGCACCAGAATCAATCCACTATGTATTAGAAGGAACTTCTGCAATATTTGATTCAAAACATATAATAATTGAGTTTATACCTTTCTTTTCGAACCAAGTCCTATGTTTAATGCAGTCCTACTTTACATATTCTTTCTTGCCACAAAAGAAGCACTTTACTGTAATAGCTTTCTTTTCAATAGTCTGTCTAACACTTCCAAACCCGACAAATTTCTTTGATGGATGATGCTTCGATTCTTTTCCTGTTACTAACTCCTTGAGTAGTTGTCAATACATTATATGAACTTTCCTGCCTTAATCTTAATTCTTCCTGAACACACATACTAGTTAACTCATTTAAGTCCCACTTATCCTTATTTGTTTTGTAGTGAATATTGAATGGGCCAAACTGAGAAGGAAGAGAATTAAGAATAAACTGCACAAGGAAAGATTTATCAACATTCATTTCCAACGCCTTCAGTTTTGCAGCTTTGTCAGTCATATTGAGGATGTGATCCTGAACTCCTCGAGTACCATCATACTGAGCTGTAGTCAGTTCTTTCATTAATGTGTCAACCATTGACTTATCAGCAGATTTAAATCTCTCTTCAGTAACCTTTAAATATTCACATATGCGAGATGCAACTGGTAATGAAGTCTTTATATTATTTACAATTGTCATCCTTATGAACATTAAACTGAGCTTATCAGATATTTTTCAAGCCTTCATTTCATTGACTTGTTCTACAGTACTTTTGTTAGTTAATTCTGCGAGCTTTTCAACAAGCAATGCCAAGTCAAGATCTAATACGCCCAATATAAATTGCACATGCTCTAACCATTCTGAATAATTTAATCTAGAGACTACAGGGACACTAGAAGCATGAGAATATATGGACGGGATTACTATTATATAATATAAAATAATATTAATGCTTTGAACTTTACCAAAATATGATGAACTATTGATATTACCAACATTTAACCCTTGGGTAAAAATATTGACATATATAATGTTCACTCAAGATCATTTATGAAGGACTAATACCATCCTTGTGGAATAGTTTTGCTACATTTGGGTATACAATTCTAAACTACAAGGATATCCAAAATAGTATCATCCTACCCCATCACATAATTATTTGAAATAGATTATCCGTTGGGATTCTCTAAATCTTCTAATTATGCATGTAATTTTAAATATTATTTTCTTAATGTCATTAAGGACTTGTTTCTTAATGTAATTTTATAAATCATTGATCTAGGCCACTTTAGTAACTATCAGACCAATGCAGTAATATAAAATACAAATTAAATTATCCTTTGAATAACAAGACTTTAATTATATTTCATATCCTATAAGTCTACCATCTCATGCTACTTCGGCAGCTACCAATCAAGTATAACTTAAGGAGATGAACTACAAATAATATTCACCAAGTTCATTTGAACTAATTTATGCTGAAACAGTTTAATATTAGAATAATAACCATAATAATTATTGAACACTTAATCAGTAGAAAAAAAACTCATATGATAATTGTAATCATGATAATACATAAATTATGCATTCATGTGAAAAATAAATATTATTTCATAATTACTAACATTTGCTTGTGAATAACTAAATAAATATTGAAGAAATAATAATTGGATTTAACACATGTTATTAATAATTCATAAGAGAAAACTTATAAAGAAATAATAATTTATAATTTTTTAATGGTAAAACTATAATTTTCTTTAAGAAAAACCCTAAATTCCCTTCCCTTCTGATGTTGTCGTTGCTGCGGTTGCGGTGCATTGCGGCCTATCGCTCGTGCCACGGCGTTAATGACCCGCGGCATGCGGGGGCTGCCGCTGCTAGTGTGCGAGGTCATCGTTTATGCGGCCTCTGCTACACGTGATGGCCGCTTGCCCACGCGGTTGTTGCCACCGCAGTCGCGGTCAACTGCTTATGGCAAACCCACACGCGACTCTTGCTACATATGGCTGCCTCCGCGTGCGGCCACAACCTGATGCGGCTGCCACCTATGCATGATCGATTGGGCCGTCGGTAGCATGACTGCCGCTATCTCTGCCCTGTGCGCATATGTTGCTGAGTGCAGCGTTACCGTAGGCATATTCGACAAAAAATGCAGCAAGATTACTGCGTCTTTTCTATAATACACAACAACTATCAATAATCGTTCGGTAACAAATAATTAAAATTAACAGATAGGAAAACAGATTAATAAGATATTAAGATCAACGCATCGTAAATAAAAATAATAGATATAATATTTTTTTATCTCAAAACCTAGGCTCTAATACCAATTGTTGGCATAAAAACTATAATTATGTAAACTATTATGCAGAAAAAATATTATGCCAGGATTTGAAATCAAATAATACGAGATATATTTACGATGTATACTTTTAGATGCCATCTAATTGAGATTCAATTAAATTTTCAAGAGCACCACCTGTCGGATTTGAAGAACGTCGAATATCGATCTGGAAGGAGAACTAGAATAGATCTAGACCCCTTCTCCTCTCTTCCTATCCTTTCACAGGATTTCTGTAATTGATGGTTTTGGGAAGATTGAAAGAATAACCATAATCTCTCTAACCCTATTCACTATAAGCATGCCACCGATGAATTAAGGCATGTGTACTGTACTGGCCAACCTTTCATGTCAATACCTACTCACGTCACACTTCGTCATCATCAATTCTCGCATGTTAGGGGTTAGAAGATCTTGAAATTAATATATATATATATATATATATAAGAGAAATATTAGTAGGTGATAATCAAAGAATCTATCAGAAAACTGATAGAATATTTAAATGATTCGATGCTCGTTGACTAAATGTATTAAGAAAATTAAATTATTTATCGTATAAGATCAATTGTAAGTATTTTTGAGTTAATCTCCGCTCAAACATAAATTAGTTGTATAATCTTTGGTTGTTTTATCTTGAAACATACTCGGATTCAATCGATGTTCCTTTCACATTTATCATAATTTAATTTCGATCGACACCACACGCGTTTGACCCTGAGGATATCAAACCTTGTTGACTTTACGAAGGTCGAACCTTGTTGACTCGTAAGTAGTCGAACCTTATCAATCTCAAAGAGGTCAAACCTTATAGAACTATGTCAAGGGTGTTCCTGATAAATGTTCCCTTGATGCTTAAGTTAGTTTTATGACTTGAATAACATTAGAAAAGGTTCCTCGGACTATAATTGTCCAGAGAGTCCTTTTGATAGTGGACTCTCTGGACAATTACTTTTATAATTGACGCCTATTATGAGGGTGGTTATTGAGGTGTCAGTTATATGTATGATATTACATCCGGTGTACGAGTGTATAGACTCATCTGCATGCTATCACGAACAAATCTATACAAAGGGTAATCGATATAATATTTGTTCTTGTTTTCTCTTATGATTTTATCTAGGGTTGAATTGTTCCCTTATTTCAAAATAGTGACATGGGAGAACTTGTTGGGACTTTTAGTCATGGTGGACCACCTTAGACCATTTGTCGCATGATTGTTTAGAAATTGTGAAATCTATGTTTGTAATTTATTTTAACTATCAAGTGTTTGCTGAAATATTTGCTTATAAGATTTTTAGTTAAATATTTCCCTTAACTTATTTTCTCTTTTTGCAGGTCCCTAAGGGTTCTGTGGAGTTTGACCTTTTGAAGATAGACACACAAAGATATCACATAACTTAGGCAAAACGAACTAAGTCCATAATAGTATAGTGTGAGATTGAATGTGCATATTTATGTGTAGTGCGTGAGTGCATGTGTATGTCATGAAGTCCGATGTGAGAGTGCATAGATATGATATGATGCATATATATGTTATAATATATGTTAAGATGTACAATATGATTACATGCACATGTTATGAAATATGACATTGAAGTTCATGAATATATTATGATTTCTTATTAAGTACACTATGAACTATAATTTAAAATAGGCATGTTATGAATAATTTGAAATTATAATTTTACCTTCTTGATATGCATATATCATGTTATGATTATGATGCATTTGCATATATGATATGTGGTGTTGAAGTGCACTTATCCGATGAAATGTAACGTGAAAGTTAATGGAAGTATTGTGACTCCTTATTTTATCTTTTGATATTATTTTATCATTATTATCTTTCTCTTCTCCTTTTTCTATATCGATATTATAGAAACATCTCAACTTCCAGCTGCCAAGCATTTGGTTTAGCCAAGATATCCTATCAAGACTGATCTATATATAAGTTAGATATATTTACTTTTCATTTAGATAAAATCTTTGTTTGTCGAAGGAGTCTTTTATAAATCGTTTCCTAGATTGATTATAAAGAAGAAAAAAAGGAAAGTAATTCAAAAAAAAAAAAAAAGAGGGAAAGAATCATCAAGCTAAGAAGGGAAAACAATCAAGGTCATTTGGCAAGATGAACCTGCAAACTTTTCTTCTCCAAAGAATGTAAAATAAATTATTCATTCGATTAGTCTTGATACGCTAGAATTTTCTATTATTAATTATTTCCTTTTCTTCTTATAGATGGGTCTATAAAAGGAGGTCATGCCATTGTAATAAATCATCAAGGAATGAGTTGATAAATTAGGGGTTTTTTTTTTTCTGACATGGTGTGAATGGTGCGAGGCTATATTTTTTTTTCGTTTTAAATTACGTAATTCTATCTATGTCCACACGTCTTGTAAGTCTAACAATTATTTTGTTCTTTTTTTAATAATCTTTTCGTTATAATATTTCTCTTCGTATCTTACAATTTCTCTTTTATAAAATATATTTCACTATTATAAGTTTTACGTCATATCTTATCAACCCCCAAACCAATGCTGTGTTCATAGCAAGGAATTCCTTGGCGTCAACTTGGGGCAAAATTTTGCCCTAAGACAACGCCTACAGGATTCTGCACTCTACTTTTAGTTCTTTGTCTTATATTTAAATGTATAATTCTCTTTGATTTCTTAATTAAATATACTCTAGTATTAGTTTATGTTACAAAAATATGTTTTTAAAAAATGACGGTGAAAACGCAATTTTTTCATTACTCTTATCATTATTACCTTTTTTTTCCTGAATGTTTTGGCATTTACAATGTCTTATTCGTTGATGTTGTTAAGGACAAAAAAAAATTATTTACCAAGGCCTTCCTTATAATACTTAATCATCCAAACTTTCTTCCTTATTTTGCATTGGAACATCCAACGTGATTTTATATTTGAAAATTATTTTGTTATTTTTTTGATCAAATCCAATCTAATATTTGTTTATGTTCCAACAATCTAGGAGAAAATATTGTATAGCGAATTTTAAATCTAGTAAGGAGGTAGCGTTCTTTTTAAGTTAATTACACCATAATGTTTGATTGATTAATTGATATTAAACATATACAATCGGATTAACTTATGATGAGTTCGTGCATCCTTTTATAATTTTTGATGCTAATCCATGCTGCATTTATATTTATGTATTTGTTAATATTCTGCTAATAGTTATTCTTTTGCAATTTGCTATGATGTTATTGCACCACACTAACATAATATTTTGTGAATTTTATTTTAAAAAATAAGCTATTACTTTTGATAGAAATATTATTTCCACTGAGCTTCTGCTGATAAAAGAACTTCTGAAAATTTCTTTGCATAGTTTTTGGTAATAATCAAAATTCTGCTAAAGTAATTTCCGTTTAGAAATTGTTGGAAAATAAAAAGCAAGATGTATTTTTGTGAGTTTTCTGTACCAAATTGGTTATTTGAATAATTTCATATTTTAAAATTCAGAATTAGAAGATTTTAGAACTATCAATCGTAAAATATTGCATCGTAACAAAGACTTTTCTACAACTTCATTCATTATCAATTTTTCCATATAGATGCTTCATAGAAAAAATATTGATAAGACTTTTCTAATTTAGGAATAACCAAATCAAGTGTATCTAAATTTGGCCAGTCAAAAAGGAAAGTTCGAAATCATTTTTGAATTTTCTTTTAAGGTATATTGAAAGTTAATTAGTAAATATATTATAATAAATCCAAGTTAAAGAAGCAGCAAACTTCTTCTCAAATTTGGTAAATCTATTTTCATATTACAATGTCAATTAGACTGTGGTATGGGAAAACCCCTACATACAATTACAAGTGTTGGAGTAGTTACATCTACCATGGTTGATGAAGCACTATGAGAGGATTTTGAAGGCTAGTGGTATGGTGCAGGGCAATCGAAGCACAATGTAGTTCTTGTTTACTGGTATGAAAATTTGAGACGACAAAGGTTGATGACAAGGAGTGGTACCCAATTCCCTTACAGAAGATTAGAAAAACTTATACATTCTAGCATCTCAAAAATGCAATGGTTAGGAGTGAGAATTTTAGGGATATAAGCAGGCATTGACATCAAAACTTGGTGGCATTACATTCCATGATGCTGGAATCTAGAAGTGTTTTATCCTCCGTGCAAATCCAAATAGAAAGAGATACTATCGAATCTTTTATTGGCAATAGAATTTTTAGTTTTTTTCTTTTTTTCTATAGGTTTTGTTTGCAAGGGGATTGGATACTACTCCCTCGTCAATCTTGATTGATTCCTGTGCTAGCAAGCAAGAACTACTTTGTGCGGATATTGCCCAGCATCACAAAACTAACCTTCCAAATCTTCTCATCGTTCTTCACCAATCGTGCCAGATGTTTCGACTCCGACAAGGGCCTCTTCTTAATCCTCTCAATTCTATATAAAATGTGCTGCGTGATCTTCTCCCTCACTGTAATGACCAAGCGACAGGCTTCAATTCTATATCTTGAATGGAATAAAATAAAGACAAGAACGTGGCCATTAAGAACATGAGCAGGCATCAGTTGTTGGTGTCAGATGGCTTGCATGCTTCCTTCGTGGTGCTCACATTCTTGAGAACAACATTCTATGACGTGAGATTCTTCTTCACCAGCATAAGGCCTAGAGCGAGGGAACTCCTGTTGAATCTTCCATTGGGCATGAGGATGTCGTTAGCTATCTTCTCCATCATTTTCTCCACCTCTCAGCAATGGGAACTGGTACTAATATGATATGTTAACATAGCAGTAGATTGGTCTATAGTATGTTCTTGATTATATTCACTTGGCTATAGGTTGTTCTATCATCTGTTCTCGATGACGACTATTTCTTTTTCTTTATTTGTGAATATTATAATAATTCAAGATAAATGAATATAGAGGCATTCTCGGACATCCTTTCCTTTTTTGGTTTTGTAATGTGTGCTCTATAGAATTAAATCAAAAGTCACATGATGGTTAAGATGTTGTATGCATAGTCAGTAGATCATGATTTTGAGTCATTTTTGCCGGCTTCTATTATGCATGATCTTAATGTAATAGTTGTATACGGAGCCAACATTTAGAAAATAATTGACAAATTAAATTGGAGAATGAAGCAAAAATTCTCTGAAACATGGAGGGATCTGAGCTGTCGGCATCATACTAAACAAAAAAACTAGCCTAATAATTTTATATAAATATGTTTTTCTCACAAATATAATCGAGGATATAGCAAGCATTTTCACATAAGCTACTCGTGGTTATGTAGGACAGAAAAAATCGATACTGTCATCGTAAGGGCTGATGATGATGAGATTATATTTACGAAGCCATAAATTTTCAAGTAATGAACTGTTAGAATAAAATCCGCCATGTCCTGATACCATCCTTAGCAGCTGTGGCTGGATGAGGTGTTTGTGTTCATATAATGCCACTACTATGTTTCTGACTCAGTTCAGCATTTAACAGAACTTGACTTTTAATTTGGCCATTGACTTGAATATTTATGTCATATGTTTGAAGCTAAATCTATGGAGAGCTCAGCTTTCCGAAAGTGATGAGTGTCAAACCTTATGTGTGTGCCAACACATAACAATCAGTATCAGATTTCTTGATACTGACAATTACTTCGGTAGTTTGAATGACATTGCAATTTTTCTACCTTGCAGAATAGTTTGGCAAATCTAATTTAATCAATCTCAAGTTTCATTTGTTTGGAATTTATAGGTCAAAAATAAGAGTTGATCTTAGTCTTGCTTCCATGTCAGGACATATTGCTCTCTGCCTACAGCATAAAAGAATAATAGTAAATGATGTTAATTAGTCTTTTGCTTTCTGTATCATGAAAAAGGTAATCAGATAACATGATGTTAATTAATATCCAACTCGACAGACTTGGCCTTCATGTGAGGAAACATATAAAAAGGTTGACTTCAGTTGAAACTACATCTGGTCCTATGTCTAAATCAAGGTTTTAACTTGAAGGATGATAATTCTGAATAAATGTCATCAAGAAAGAAGGAGAGGATGAAAGTTGGCTTTCATATGTTAATTCAGGAACAAACTTGGAATTATAAACATGGGAATTGGAATCTGGCATCAAATGAGTAAGGTTATCACAAGCATGAAGATGAATTTTTAAGTAAAGCTTCAAGGGAGAATTCAAGAGATGCATCCAAAGCAGTGTTCTCCATTGTCCACTCACTGCAAACCTACCTAAGATGCATGCGGTAGACGCCTCCAGTTAGTGAGCACCGAAAGAAACATCACACTCTGACTTGAATCAGATTTCTTTCCACAAACTTATCTGCTACAATGGTTGCTGTCATGGCACTGTTCCAACATATGCACTCCAACTAAAATGTGGGGGGCAGCAACAAGGCATGGGATTCATCTTAGTTTCGTGCAGAGTGGGTGGGTGAAGCATGAATCAAGCAGAAAGGTAGGAGAATGATGTCCATTTGAAGAGGGGATTTAGGCCTTGTCGTATTCCAATGTGGATGACATGTGTTTGTGCCCACAGGCATTGGAATGCTGTAATGCTTTACACATGATGTAAAAGGTGAATGGCAGAGGTCGAATAGTGGAGGTATCTGATAGAGAATGTCCACTGTCTTCTTGCATGGAACTCATACTGGAAGCCATTCGATGAAGCCAGTTCACCTTCTGTCGAGGACAACAAACAAGGAGAAGCATGAAGGTGACTACATTTCCTCTGACACCACATCAGTTACATGGCAAAGGGGAGGGAGGTCGTACGACATGATGTGCATCTCCAGTTGGGTTTTTATGAGGAGATGAGTGTATGATTCTTGCACTCCCTATGGTGGTGTTTCTGAAGTAAGAAGAAGCAGACCTTTCCTATCATGATAGATAAAAAGTAATTGTTCTGAGATCATTCAAATCAAACTGTTCAAAGTAAATCTACCATATGTCGACTGTATTTAGATCCCTCTTTGTAGCCTGAAACACATAATGAACAATCTGTTTCGAAGATATCAAACTGCTCAGCTTCTAAACTCAAGAACAAGAAAGAAAAAAAGCTTGTGTTGGTTGTGCTGTCTGAGCTACTACATGTGAGGGAATGGATGAAGATTCATTCAGTGATCCAGCCCTGAGAACTAACTTACAGCATTAACTTCTAGTCGTGGAAGTTTCAGCTATCAATATGAACTCAAAAGAGTTCTGTCAAAGCAAGTCGCAGCAGATGAAAGCGAGCCATGTCAACTCTTCCATCACTGCTTCACTGAGTGAGTGGCAAACTGCAGGCTGTCAAGTAGGGCAGGGAATCCATTTATGGAGGATAGAATTCAACGGGAGGGAGTCACTTGAGCTTTGGCCACAGATGGTGATCGGCAATAGCCTCACAATTCTTGACGCAGCAGTGCACCAACCATTTATTCCTATGAGCACCAAAAGATCTAAGCATTGATGTCCTCCTATATAAAGTCACAGCCGCACTCCTACTACTCCATGCATTGGCATCGAGAGCTCATTTATGGCCTCTTCCATGGAGGTGTGGCCGCGGTCGCGGCTCTGTCTTATGACTGCTGTGGTGGTTTGCTTCATTGCTAGCATGGTTCCGGCGGCGGAGGCCGATCTTCCACCATTTCGTTTCGATGTTCTTCCTCCCTACTCCGGGAGGCATCACCTTCCTCCTCCACCAATAGATCACTACAAGTCTCCTCCACCAATAAGATATTCTCATTACAAGTCTCCACCACCAAGAATATACAGGCATAAGTCACCGCCGCCACCATCACCTCCTCATCTTCCATACCATCGCAAGTCTCCTCCGCCACCATCACCTCCTCATCACCCCTATCACCACAAGCCTCAGTCGCCTCCTCCACCAACTCCATCTCGACATCCTCACCGTAGGTCACCACCAACTCCAAATCTACTTCCTCATCATAAATTACCTCCTCCTCCGTTGTCACACAAGTCACCACCTTCATCTCAACCTCCTCATCACAAACCATCGCCTCCTCCTCCCAACTCACTACCTCTTCCACCATCATTCGTTTACAAGTCACCACCTCCTCTATCTCAAGCTCCTCCTCACAGGTCATCACCTCCTCCACCATCACTCATTTATAAGTCACCACCTCCGTTACCTCGAGCTCCTCCTCACAAGTCACCACCGCATCAATCTCAAGCTCCTCCACGCAAGTCACCACCTCCTCCACCATTACTCGTTTTCAAGTCATCACCTCCTCCGCCATCATTCATTTACAAGTCACCTCCACCTCTATCTAGACCTCATTATAAGTCACCACCTCCTCCTATACCAACATCTCCTCCCCTGTCATCTCCATCACCATCTTCCTCTTTATCTCCTCCCCATGTTTCTAAGTCACCACCACCACCTTTATTATCTCCACCACCTTTCCTCTCTCCTCCTACACCACAAACTCCTCTCCCGTCACCTCCATCTTCTTCCTTGTCTCCTCCATATGTTTATAAGTCACCACCTCCTCCCTTGTCACCTCCATCACCATCTTCCTCCTCATCTCCTCCCTATGTTTCTAAGTCACCACCACTACCACCTTCATCATATCCATCACCTTCCCTCTCCCCCTCTCCACCTTCAATTTACAAATCACCACCTCCTTCTACATCACAGACTCCTCCCTCATCACCTCCATCGCCATCTTCCTCCCCGTCTCCTCCTCATGTTACTAAGTCACCACCACCACCATCTTCACCACCTTCTCTCTCTCCCCATCCACCTTCTATTTCTAGGTCACCACCTCCTTCTATACCAATAACACCTCCATCTCCATCTTACTCCTTGTGTCCTCCCCATATTGCTATGTCACCACCACCGCCTTCTCTCTCTCCTCCATCTTCAATTTATAAATCACCACCTCCTCCCTCATCACTTCCACCACCTTCTCTCTCCCCTCCTCCTATTTATAAGTCACCACCTCCTCCTATACTAACAACTCCCCCATCTCCACTTATTTCTAAGTCACCATCTCCTCCTACACCAACAACTCCTCATCCGTCACCCCCATCGTCATCTTCCTCCTTATCTCCTCCCCATGTTTCTAAGTCACCACCACCACCTTTATTATCTCCACCACCTTTCCTCTCTCCTCCTACACCAAAAACTCCTCTCCTGTCACCTCCATCTTCTTCCTCGTCTCCTCCCTATGTTTATAAGTCACCACCTCCTCCCTTGTCACCTCCATCACCATCTTCCTCCTCGTCTCCTCCCTATGTTTCTAAGTCACCACCACCACCAGCTTCATCATCTCCATCACCCTCCCTCTCCCCCTCTCCACCTTCAATTTACAAATCACCACCGACTCCTCCCTCATCACCTCCATCGCCATCTTCCTCCTCGTCTCCTCCTCATGTTTCTAAGTCACCACCACCATCTTCATCATCTTCACCACCTTATCTCTCTCCCCCTCCACCTTCTATTTCTAAGTCATCACCTCCTTCTATACCAATAACGCCTCCCCTATCACCTCCATCGCCAACTTCCTCCTTGTGTCCTCCCCATGTTGCTACGTCACCACCGCCACCTTCCCTCTCTCCTCCATCTTCAATTTATAAATCGCCGCCTCCTCCCTCATCACCTCCACCACTGTCTCTCTCCCCTCCTCCCATTTATAAGCCACCACCTCCTCCTATATTAACAACTCCCCCATCTCCACCTATTTCTAAGTCACCATCTCCTCCTACACCAACAACTCCTCCTCCATCACCCCCATCGCCATCTTCCTCCTCATCTCCTCCCTATATTTCTAAGTCACCACCACCATCTTCATCATCTCCACCACATTCCCTCTCCCACCCTCCACCTTCTATTTCCAAGTCACCACCTCCTCCTACGCTAACAACTCCTCCATCACCATCTTCCTCCTCATCTCCTCCCCATGTTTTTGAGTCACCACCACCACCTTCTCTCTCTCCTCCATCTTCAATTTATAAGTCACCACCTCCTCCTACACCACAAACTCCCCTCTCGTCACCTCTATCGCCATTTTCCTCCTTGTCTCCTCCCTATGTTTCTAAGTCACCACCACCACTTTCTCTTTATAAGTCACCACCTCCTCCTACACAACTAACTCCTCTTTTATCACCTCCATTGTCATCTTCCTACTCTCCTCCTCCCCACGTTTCTAAGTCACCACCACCACCTTCATCATCTCCACCATCTTCTCTTTCCCCTCCTATTTACAAGTCACCATCTCCTCCTATACTAATAACTCCTCCAACACCTCCATCGCCATATTTCTCCTCATCTCCTCCTCATGTTTCTAAATCACCACCACCACTATCTTTATCATCTCCACCACCTTCCCTCTCCCCTCCTCCACCTTCTATTTTCGAATCATCACCTCCTCCTATACCAACAACTCCTTTCCCATCACCTCCATCACCATATTCCTACTTATCTCCTCCCCATGTTGCTAAGTCACCGCCACCATCTTCATCATCTCCACCACCTTTCCTCTCCCCTTCTTCACCTTCTATTTATAAGTCGCCACCTCCTCCTACACCAACTCCTCTTGTTTCACCTCCATCGTCATCTTCCTCCTCATCTCCTCCTAATGTTTATAAGTCACCACCATCTTCATCGTCTCCACCTTCTATTTATAAGACACCACCTCATCCTTCGCTATCTCCTCCCCCTTCTTTGTCATCTCCACCGCCACCATCATCTTCATCACCTCCTCCCCCTTACATTTACAAATCACCACCACCGTCACCTTCTCCCTTTTCTTTTCCTCCATATAGTTACAAGTCACCTCCACCACTATCTTTAATACCTCAAAAGTCTCCACCACCACCAACACCACCCTCCTTTTCCCCTCCTTACATTTATATGTCTCCACCATCCTCACCCCCATTTCCTCCTTCCGTTTATAAATCTCCATTGCCACCAACACCATCATCTCCATCACCTCCTCCTTATATTTTTAAGTCACCGTCATCCCCATCATCACCTTCTCTTTATAAATCTCCACCACCACCTATCCCCCTCCTCTCCACCTCCTTCCATTAACAAGCCTCCACCACTACCAAAATTATCATCTCCACCACCCCCTCCACCACTACCAAAATTATCATCTCCACCACCCCCTTCTTCTTAACGTTCGTAAGTCTCCTCCACCACCATCTCTATGACCACCATCCCGTTATATTTATAAGTACCCACCACCAACACCACGTATCCCCTCCTCTTCCCCTTCCTCCATTTACGAATCTCCAACACCCTCATCTCTATTAGTCTCTTCTCTAGTCTTCATCAATAATACCTCACCTTTACATCCGCAAGTTTCCACCGTCGCCATCTCTATCGCCTTCTCTTAATTACCATCACAATTCCCCTTCATCACCACCTTCTTACCGACACAAACACCCTCCATTTTCTGAATCAGATTCGCCTTCATATTTCTATAACCCTCTACCACATTATCATAAAATTGGCTTATAAGTCAAAGCTTCACACTACGCGCATATCTCGGCAGTCGATGAGTGCGGACTCTTTCTTCACGTGGCTCTTTGTATGTATTCCCAACTTCGTTATGTCGTCAAGTGTTCTAGTTTTTGTTGCAGTGAAATGTACGAGCGAATAAGAAAAGAATCCAATGATTTGGTAAAAGAGTCGTCACTCCTAACAATCGGCGAGCACTGTTTTCACACTCTTTTTTACCAGCAATAAAGAAGCAGACGAACTCCAATATTTTATATTTCTTAACCAAAGAAATCAACAAATGTAACCTCTGCCAAATCAATCTATTACGACTACTATGTATTAGAAGGCAGAAGTAAACTGCTGCTAATGTACACTGGAAAAGGGAATCAAATGGTCAACCATCGAACCAGCTCCATTTATTGTCTCAACCAATCCGGAGGGAAGTGATGTCGGCGCTGCTGGCCGCTGACGATGCAGGAGACCGAGGCCTGCAAGAAACGAAAACAGCCATGGCCGTGGCGGCAGAGGGGAGCTGAGGCGGCGCACAGCTGGGGCCATCCTCGTCGATGCCATGGAAGAATGGGTCATTAAGGAGTTCCGAGGCGGAAGGTCGAGCCCGCGGCCTGCCGAGGCACCGCTCGATGAAGGCCCTGACCTCGGGGTCCTTGACCTTCGCCATGGCCGCCGGCCTCACTCCGGCCGTCACCTTCCGGTAGATCTTGGCGACGTTGTCGCACTCGCTGTAGGGGATCTCGCGTGTCACCATCTCCAGCACGCTCATTCCGAAAGCGTAGATGTCCACCTGCTCCGTGTACTCCTCCTCGTACAGCTCCGGCGCCATGAACTCCGGCGTACCCAGTATTGAGTGAGCCGCGTGGCTCTTCTCCACGGCTGCAGCTAGCCCTAAATCCCCAATCTTCACCTGTAACGAAGTTTTAAGATAAAAAGACGTCGACTTTTTCTGGTGCGGCGAACTTAAAAAAGAATTCTTTAAAGAATCATAAAATCCAAAAAAACAAATAAAAAAAAGATTTTGTATTTCCTCAAACGGAGGATAAATAAAGTAATCTCCGAAATTTTTGGAAATGTAAAGACTCGATCGTGTTCGATACCCAAAAAATTCATCTTTCTTAGCTACATCCGAAAAAGAAGCAACCAGATGACACTGGATAAAACAAATTCCGACCTTTATGCCAAAGGGCTAAAAACTACTGCGAATGTGGATAAGATAATGACGAGACGGTCGTTTTTTCGAGGGATGATCGCGATGGAAAGGTGGAAAACATCCTAAATTTACCAATTTAAATCAAGAAATTTTCAAAAAAAAAAACAAAATTGTGTACCAAATCAACAAACAGTTGGGAAAAAAAAAAAAAGTTAACATGAGTGGGGGAGTTGACGCGTACTTGGCCAACATTGCCATTAATGAAGACGTTGGAGCAATTGAGGTCGCGGTGAATGATGCAGGGCTCGCGGTTGTGGAGGTACTCGAGGCCCAACAGTATCTGGCGTGACCACTTCTTGACGGCCTTCAGCGACACGTGGCGGTGCCGCTTCCGGTACTGACGGAGGCTGCCGGAGTTGCAGAACTCGGTGATGAAGTTGAGCGTGCTACCTCCGTCATCGTCCGTCCACACGTCGTGGAGCGCGATGAGGTTGTCGTGCCGCAGCGACTGCAGCAGCCGCACTTCCGCGAAGATCCGGTCCTGCATCTGCTGGTCATGAATGAAGCTACGAAGGCGAACCTGGTTCCACGCCACCTCGATCCCCTCCTCCTGATCGAACCCCCGGTAGACCCGTTTCACGGAGCCGGTCCCGAGCAGGTCGTCGTACCGCCCGTATCGTCCCGTGGGGTCCATCTCCACGAACGGCTCCGCATCCCTGTCCACCGGATCAGGTCTCACGAACGGCATCCCGATGCCAAAAAAGAAAACCCCTAACTTTACACTCTTCTTTCACGACTCCCAACCCTTCGACCAAAAGCCCGAACGCGATGGAGATCCCAAGAAGAGATCGGAAGAAGCCCTTCGATCAGATGAAAACCAGGACGAAACAGATCACGAGGAAATACGATGTTCTCGATTCTTTGAGGTATTGATTAGTCGAAGCCATCGAAGATTCAATCAGCGGATCTACAAAAACACGTGAGAAACCGCAAACAAAGAAAGAAAAGATCAATAGAAAGAACACGATCACATTTAGGAACAGAATCTCCAGAGCGATAGGGAACTGCTTCGAGAAGCAAAAGCCCTAAAGAACAGGGAAAAGAAAAGCGCCAAAGGGAGCGGCCGGGATCGGTACCTTAGGACTAACATCTAGAGCAGAGCGGGACGTCGGAGAAATCAAGACGAGGGAGGAAGCGGCTCGCGGTGGAACCCTGGCGGCGACGGTGCGGAGAGCGTTCCACCAGGTGATGTGGGAGAGGCAGAGCGCAGGCAATTGCCTATATAGGTGCGGGCGGTGGAGAGCCCAACGGCAGCCGGTTCACCCGCCTCAAATCACGAAGAGGTTTTCCATGCGAATTTGGTCACGTTTCCAATTCCACTAACAACCATCCACCTCACGCCTTAATACTGAACAATCGTAAAACCGACTCTTAAAGCATGACGTGTATTTATTACTTCCGTCACTTGGTATCCAACAAAACTTCTGTCCTTGCACGGGATCGAAACCCAGTTGTTTCAGTTGAACTCGATCGAGTCGTTAAAAGGATACCTTACGAGTAATACTTCTCTTACTTTGCTATAACGTACCCAAAACTACATGTCTTGGATTGTCAACGATTACGTGGGAGCCGCCGTGGGGCCCATGTTCGTTGTGTCGTCCGAAAGCAGGTGACTACGTGGAATGGCGAGGAAGTAGTAGAGAAAGTAATATGGGGATAATAAAGGGTATATGGATAAAGAAGGGATGAGGTTGCTATTATTAATGGATAAAAGACTTCGGATTTGTAGATACTCTGCATAGCTTTTTTTTTTTAAAATGAATCTTATTCCATCATCTCCGAATAAATTATTATAATTCATAATATTGATAGGTAAATGATAAGATAAATAATATACAGACCCGTTACACGTCACATCCTCAATCAATTTAGCACGATTTAAATCGACACTTAACGCAGGTATAATTGACCAAGCGTAGATATGATTGACAATATGGCCAATATGGTCAGCCTGACATAGATATGATCAATCCGACGTAGCATGATCAACTTGTCACAACATGATTAACCAGTCACAGATATGACCAACCTGATCCAGGTATATGGTCGATCTTGTCCAAGTATGATCAACCTACCGTGAGAGCAATGTATATCTCACGCACGACTTCATCTGATACAAATGTAAGTTTAGCACAAACCTTCAAATCATATGGGAATGTACGATATTACAGTAACCAACACAAGCAACAATAAAGTTGGAACTTTAGATTTGGGGATGATTAATTGGATAATAGGGTGAGTACAAGCACCAAATTCTCTAAATCTGATTAAGGCGCTTAATCAAATATTGGATGGTTCCTTCATTTAATTACATTGTGATGACATGATAGCTTACAAATATTGGATGGTTCCTTCCTTTAATTACATTAACATTAATTTAGATATTGACTTGGCATGATGAAAGCACAAGATGGTGAGACCACCGCTGCAAAGTGAAGCGTTGACTTTTGACTCCTCGACGCAGTGGAAGTCAAACAGAATGTTTTTGTCGTAACTGGTCAAATATTTTTTTATGTATATCAAAGTTCATTTTTGTCACAGGGCATAATCACATTTTATTGTAGTTATGCATAATGTTGAAAGCCACTTGGCATAATCACATCAAATTAGTGCACAATGACACATTTAGAAAATGATTTAGGATCTGCTGTGTGTGGAATTACATATTACAGCAATAGTTGACGACGTGGAATATTTCTAGTGGTTGGTAAAGTGGGCCATAACCGAGGACGGTTTAACCGGTGTCGCTCCACGGTCATTCCATTGACGAGTTGGAATCCACTCTCTATGGATCTATCGCCCGTCCCTGCCTTCCACTTTGAGCAACGTAAGGAAAAGAAGAGAGCGAGAGAGAGAGAGAGAGAGAGAGAGAGAGAGAGAGAGAGAACGACGGGTGCTGCTGCAAACCCTAACCCCTTTCTTCGACCAACTCCTTTCTCCGTCTCCCTTTTCTCGAAGTCTTCCTCGGGCCTTCCTGCAGTCCTTTTCCCGGGATAGTGAGCTCCATCTACGCGATCTTGCTGCATATCACCCGGATTCGTCCCCCTTCTAGGTTGGAGGTGAATTCTGTTTATAGGGTTCTGGATTACTTATTTCTTGTTCTGATTTAGCTTGCACCGTGTTAGATGTGGATGAATCGTCCATCTTGGACTTATGCTGGTGCCTTCATCTGTTGAACTTTAAGTTTCCCCTTTTCTCGGTGCCCTTGTTGGTGTTTGTTCAGATCAGGATTAAAGATTGCAGAAATGTGTATCTTCGTTCCTCAACAATGTGATTTGGCTTATTTCAGGGGCAAGATTGCATTTTTTGGCGCTACGTAGTGAAAAATTTCGCTTCTTGGAAGGGGGGCGTTCGTTTTCATGCTTTTGTACATAAATCCTTTTAGCGTTTTAGTTTGATGTTTCATTTGTTTATTGGTTCTGACAATTCGAACATAAACGCATGCATGTTTGTTTTGTTTATATTGTGTAGACAGATGCATACATCGAACATAACAATTTGACTGATATGTGGAGCAAGATCAGATCTTGGTGCCACTAATTGGAAAAAAGTTGCCTTCTTGAAGTGGTTTAGTTTTATGTGTACTTATTTTGACGATTTAGAAAAGGTTTTCAGATCTCCAAGTGATGCAGTCGTGCTGATCAAGTCCTTCTAATGGCACAGGCGAAGTCTTAAAACAAAACTAAACAGTTATAATGGGTACTTCGTCTGGTGCAAACCACCATCACCACCAACCACCACTACCTATGCTACCACCACGGCAGCATCCGAGATCTGCAGGACTGCAGACGTCCCTGTCCCTTGCTTCATCAGACCCTGCAGCATCACCTGACACCCAAGAGCCAGGATCAAACTCCGACCAAGGGCAGGACTCACACACCGAGAGCGCGAGCTCTCGTGAGACCTGGCCCATTGAGACAAACCGTTCTGATGCCATTGCAGTAAGTAAAGTAGAAAAGGAAAAGGAAGGAGAGAATGAAGTTGCTGAACTGCAGGTCGTTCGGAGGATTTCCAATGCAAACAGGCTATCACTTCATGAAGTTGCTCGAGACAGGGTTGAGGTTATCTCTGAGAAAATGAAGGTTATGCCGGATGAGCTTCTAAAGGAGCTTAAAAGTGAACTTCGGGTGATTCTTGAGGGTACAGGGGGTTCCCATCACATAGAAGAGTTTTTGTATCTCCAGCAGCTTGTGCAGGGGAGAGTTGACCTGACAGCTAAATCCCTTGCCACTGCTCATCATGTGCAGCTCGAAATTCTTGTTTCTATCAATACAGGCATTCAGGCCTTTTTGCATCCGAGTGTCAGTGTTCCACAGGGACGCCTCATCGAGGTTTTCTTGTACAAGAGATGCAGGAACATCGCTTGTCAAAGTGTTCTTCCTGCAGATGAATGTAGCTGTGAGATATGTACCAGTAGGAATGGTTTCTGCAATCTCTGCATGTGTGTGATCTGCAGCAAGTTTGATTTTGAGGTGAATACATGTCGCTGGATTGGCTGTGATACATGCACACACTGGACTCACACAGATTGTGCCATGCGGGTTGGTCAAATTGGGACAGGTCAGTCTGTCAAGAGTGCTGTTGGTCATGCTGAGATGCTTTTCAGGTGCCAAGCATGCCACAGAACATCTGAGTTGTTAGGATGGGTTAAAGATGTGTTCCAGCAGTGCGCTCCTGGCTGGGACCGAGTGGCCTTGATGCGGGAACTCGACTTTGTTAGTAAGATTTTTCACTTAAGTCAGGATCCTAAAGGAAGGAAATTATATCGGAAGTGTGGTGACCTCATAGAGAAGTTGAAAAGTGGGACACCTGAGTCCATGGCTTGCAGAATGCTCCTTCTTTTCTTCCAAGGTATGGGGCAAAACTATTCTGTATACAAGTACACACTAAATGTTAACTGCCAATTATCATATTTTCTTTGAGGAAGTCGTTCCTACGATAACATAGCTGTGAAAATCAATCTCGTGGTTGGCATCATTTGCAAAATCACTGTGTTCTGATGCATCCTTCAGTATGTACTTGAGCCACTGCCTTTCCATTTTATTTGCCTAGACCTCTTCTTTTTTTCAGAAACGCAGGACACCCGCTGCTGGTTTTAAGTTGCCTCTTTTATGTCTATTACAGAGCTTGAATTAGATTCACCAAAGAATTCTGAAAGCGATGAAGTTGGCCGTCTGATTTCTCCACAAGAAGCTTGCAATAAAATTGCTGAGGTGGTCCAAGAAGCTGTGAGAAAGATGGAGATGGTTGCAGAGGAGAAAATGCGGGTGTTCAAGCGGGCTCGTCTAGCTCTTGAAACCTGCGATCGTGAGGTTGAGGACAAAGCCCGAGAAGTTCAGGAGCTAAAAATGGAGTGGCAGAGGAAAAAACAGCAGGTGGAGGAACTAGAGAGCATCATCAGGCTTAAGCAGGCTGAGGCTGAGATGTTCCAACTAAAGGCCAATGAGGCCAAGCAGGAGGCTGAGAGGCTGCAGAGCATTGCAATGGCCAAATCGGAGAAGGCTGAGGACTATGCTAGTATGTACCTGAAGCGTCGTCTAGAGGAAGCAGAAGCTGAGAAGCAGTATCTATATGAAAAGATAAAGCTCCAGGAGAGCCAGCGTGCTCCACCGGGGAGCAGCAGTGGTGGAGGTGGCAGCGGCGACCCTGCTCAGGCTCAGATGCTAAACAAAATCCAGGACTTGTTGAAGAATGTGTATAGTGCGCCTCCTAAGAAAGAAGGGCCGCAATCCAAATGACCTAATCCCGATTTGCCTGTGGGGTTCTACTGGTTCTTATGCTATTTATGTTGTGATGTACGTACAACCAAGGACTAACTATTTAGATTACCAACAGGATGTTGCTTGAATATGGATACAGTAGCTTATTTGAACCAATCTTGGTATTCACATAATATGGCAGAGTTTGTGTCTTGTGTTTGTACTCAAGTCTCTAAATTAAAAGTGTCTTTGGTTGGCCTCCATATCATGATATAATGTATTTGAAGCAGTAAAACATGTGTTGAAACAAATTTGTACATCCCAACAATTCTTTTTTTTTATTTTTAATTTCGATAAAACACTTGTTGTTTAGAGCATACTGATACTTCCCAACTTCACAGGGGCAAAAATAAGCATTTGTCATATCTGTATATTTGGATAGCCCTCTAAATCCAATCTAATTGCCATGTTGCGGTTGTGGAAACATGAAGACTATGCAGGAGGAATGATGGGTAAAGGAAAGGAACGAGGAAACAACCGACATCACAGTACTAAACTTTGGACGTAGATAACAATCCATCACCTACTGAGAATACACAAACTATTTCATCATCTTCTCTGTGTTCTGCTGCCACCACAGTATAGAGAGAGCGGAAGACCCCCTGTTCATGCATCCAGGCTGCTCTCTTCAGCTCTCAGGACTTGTGCTGCTTCCTACTTCCACACACTCGTGTCACGCCCTGTTTTGAGAGATCGAGCTCTCTCGTTCTTGGCAGCAACAGCACACACACTGCACATTGTGGTCCAACGTCTTTAATGTTTCAGTTCAACTAGTTTGATATGTAGGCGAAGCCATTGCATGGGGAAGTGCACCGTTTTCTCAGGTAGATATCAGCATAGGGATGTGTTCCATGCCTTTTACCTGGGATCGTTCCACTTCCTCAGCAGCACGCAAGCTTCGGTTTTCTTTAAACTCTTACTTACTTAAGGTCCAAATAATTAGCTCCGTTTAAAGCCACTTCCCATGGAAACAGGAGAGAGGAGATCAGGTTGATGATGCCCTCTCATGATGCATCAACTCAGACTACCAATTCAAGTGCAACACTCGACAGATCCTTTTATCACAGGAAGAACACCCTGTCCTTAGGTGAAATATACAAAGCATCAAGTTCTCAGTGATGCAGTTTAACGCAGCACTCTCAGGATCATTGACCTTTCAACCCTGGTTTGCCTGTCGCATTCATCTGCCTGATAACTAGTGGAGGAGACTTAGGGTTTCCGGGGGCTTGGAAGACTGGAGCTTCTGAGGAGGTGCTTGTGGCGGAGACGGCAGCGGCGTTTGCATGCACTTGCAGTTCGGGCATGAGGGAGATGACTTGCATAGCATGACGAGGAGGTGGCAGTTGACGCAGACCACCGCGGCCATGCTGCCACATGAACCGTGCTGCTTCTTTGCTTCCTCTGGAGTTGCCGATCTCGAGTTCAGCGTCTCTTCTGAGCTTGAGAAGGTGGAGATGTTGAGCTCCAAGTCCAGGTTTTGTTCCTTGGGCCTGCTCCAGCTTCTCTTCAGGGTTTTCCTGTTCATGAAGTAGATCCTTCCAGTCTGCCACTCATCAATTTAGAGAACGTCAGAAGAAAGACAATATTGTACGTAACAGTACATGTAATCAGAGAGAGAGAGAGAGAGAGGAGGAGGAGGAGGAGGTTCACCTGTAGGTCAAGGCAGCGTTCCCAATCAAGCGGCAAGGGATCATTGAGCTGGAGCTCGATGCTAGTTTGCCTGGGGTTCGCATCCCAGATCTGCTTCCTCTTCCTCCGGCCACATCCTTCCGATTCCGAAGAGGAACTGTGTGTCTTCTTGCTCAAGGTCGAGGAAGACGGACCCAACGATAGCTCTGTTTGATCCATCATCGTCAGGACTTGCCCCTTGCTCTGCTTCTCTTCTCCCATTGAGCCAAATCGATTCTGAGAACACTGTAGGAACCAGAGCGAGATCAGTAAGTTGATAAGGAAGAGGTGGAGAATGTGGAGGGAATGAGCAGAAATGGGGAGCTCCCCACAGCTTTTGTTCGACTATATCATGCAGGGAGTGGCCACTAAAGGGGGTTATTAAATGGCCTTCATCCAACCTTATTAAGAGGAGGGCAGACGCAGCATTTAAAGTTGACAAGTAGAGTGCCTTCAATGCCTACAATCTCACCATTAAAACCATCTCCCTAAATGACCTGACTGACTCTTCATGCCACCAAAATCTATCTCCTCCTCCTCTACTTCATTTCTCCGTTTTATTGCGAGAGCATCTCTCCTACATACGCATCACCTCAATCATCACTCCCCACACACAACACATCTGCATTTCCTTCGTAAAAAGCTGTTTCTTAGATACATTACCCATGGGAATCGCAGGACTAGGGGTTATCCTACAACACTCACCTGTGAAGCAAGCATGACATTAAAGTTGGAGGGTGGAAGCAAGCAAGAACGTAGATTGCTGCACTTTCAATCTTGAACTAGTCCATAGAAACATCGTTTTCTGTTCTCTTAAGATCTCACATGCACCATTAACTCCCACGAAGTTATGATCTGCTTCTTGTTGGTGAGCATTCATGAGCATGCTCGACTCCATTTCTCATCAGGAAACAAACAATGCATCACACGTACGCACACTTTTATATATATATATATATATATATATATAGAGAGAGAGAGAGAGAGAGAGAGAGAGTTTTGGCAAGGCATTAGAAAAGGAATAAATATGGCGTGTTGGGGCTTCTTCTCGACTCACCAGTACCAACTGCAACAATAAATTGAGTTCCCTCTCTCTCTCTCTCTCTCTCTCTCTCTCTCTGTGTTCACTGGGGAACGAACCCATTGAGTGTTTGATGTTATATCATACTGTTACAACCTGCACCTGTAAGGTGTTTCTACGCTAATCAAAGTGAAGAAACCTAGGCTCCTTGTTCTCGATGTAGAATCTGATCTCATGAGTCAATCAATGAAGTGAAAATGACCCAATCAGATGAGTGCATACAACAAGTGTGATGATAGATAGGTACTCGGAAAGATGAGCTTTGATCAATGGCCATGTCCAACCAGATACGATTTCTGCATGCATTTGCTTATAAGAATCAGTCTTCATACTGATACAGGTGATCTAGCAAGCACAAACTTCCTGAGATAGATAGATCTGGTCCAGCTGCAATCAATCCATTCTTGAGGTTCTGTTGTAATCATTTTAAGCAGTGGCGAATTAGCGGGTTGCAGATTCTTGTGTGCTTATAATTCGATGGGAATCGAGAGCGCAAAGCTTGTCTTTCCAAGTTGCTTCTGAATAGGTTGGTTTGATGCAGATGTTTATATAGAGGACATGGTGGGTGCCTTCAATGCATGCAGAGACAATTATGTGGAACTCATCTTCCTCTCACACAATTACTACATTTGGGTCAGAGCTCATCAATTGCATCTTGTTCTTCCAAATTCATGGCTCTCAGTCCTGCCATTCCATTTCTAGGAGGAGAATGATGTCATCGATCTTGGTCCCTGGTACACATCTCCATGAAGTGCTCTTATAATGGCAAGCAGTGGCAACTTTTTCTCACAGCCATGGGAAGCAGCTGAGAACTTATCACTCCAAGTAAGAAGTAAGAGAAAAAAACATGGTAGGAACTAAATATTGATCATTAGGGCTTTCACAAGTTGATTTCAAGAGAATTTATAATAGAGAGAGAGAGAGAGAGAGAGAGAGAGAGAGAACAAGTCAGTCGTAACTTGCTCTGTAGCTGCTCAAATGACTGATTACAAGTCAAAAATGGTCCTTCTCTACATTGATCTTCTAATTTTTCTGATAAATGAAACAACAAATTAGACTGTGAATAGAAAATCCAAGACATGAAACATATGCACAGTGGTTGAACAATTAGCTATATGAAGCACCAGTATTTTTTGCATATATCTGTGGAAAGAGCATGGAGTTTATTACTTCTTCATGATGCTGTTGATGGTTTTGGTGGCCATGCCTGGCAACATCAGTTGATGCAATTCTCAGAAGATCAATAAATCCATGATAATTGTTTCCAAACTTCAAAGTTGTTGGAGCAGAGAATTTAAAGAACAATGTTGCAGCAACTGTTTGGCTACTTCAATGTGATATAAAGTAAAGGATAGAGTAAAATGGATGAGAAATGGTAGAAATCATACCATTATAATTTTAGTGCAGCATACAGTTTTCTACTGTTCCCGGCCAGGAACAACACACTGCAATGATTCACTGGTAGAATTGTAGAGGTTTGTCTTGTAAGTAGCTGAAAGCCAAATGAAATGAATCATGAGGCCAAACTCGAAGCTTATTATTTAATCTGTATTCTTCTGCTGATATGGTTTAACATTGAATCTGCATTCTTGTTCACAAAATTATGTTCTTGATTGACAGACAGCTTCAGTTGGTTGTCATAGATCAACATTTTGAGGAAAAAATTAGATGGATGTACCCCAGAAAAATAAGCTGAGTTCATAGCCGGTACTGATCATTAAATGAAACTAATTGCTTCATCCCTTGCTGCACCATGCAGATCATCAAAACACTTCAGCTACCAGCAAATATGAAGCAGTGCATTGAACACCAACCTACTGCATTTCTACTTGGTTTCAAGCTCATCTGCTGCATTCAATTCCATAACAATCTTCTCACAGTCATTAGTTCTGACTGTGGCAGAATTCAAGGTTTACCACTTAATTGGAGCTCTTATTTCAAAAGCAGCATTTGTTCATTCCTCTGTTTCATTAAGGATTCAGCATCAGCATTTTCTTCAGAGTGAACTCATTATTTCTTCTTTGGTAAGTTCTTCCTTAGAAGATCACAGTGACTAGCCTAGTTAGTATCAGCCTATTGTTACTCTTTATCATCCAAAGCCTCATAAGCGTTCATGGCAACAGTGGCCACCCTAATTTCTCTGCCACAAAGATGAGATACATTTAACTTTGAATTACTAACCTTCTCATTTAACTCCCAATAAGTTTGACAGTATAATAAATTTCCATCTGCCTTTTCTTCCTCAAAGATGTCGGATTCAGCTTCTACATGTCCCTTCTGCTGTTGATTTTTCCTTATCCTCTCACTGTACAGCCAGAGCACCAGAAGGAACTGATGGATTTGACATTGCTGACTCCTGATGATATTGAATGGTTAAGTTGCTATCACTTGGATTGCAGAGAACTTTTGGCTCTATACTTGAATGGCTGAAGAAAGCAAACTGAACCCATCATTAAGCTGCTCATGGCTCTCCTTGGTACACTATTCTCAGTGTGTGAATCCTTTTTGCTCAATCAGTAATTTTCAGTTGGCTAAATGATAACCTAGAAACTTTAATCTAAAACTGTGTTGATGCAGCAGTCTTCATCATTTATCAGTGGAAATAATGCACAGCCTCACTGCCTTGTTTATGTTGTTGCTTAGTCATGTAGCATTGAGTGCAGCTATGAAGAACTCATAAAGAGTTCAGATGGAGCATCTATTGCTGAACCAATGTTCTTAGAGCCTGCTGATATTATCTTTCATGAAAGATGGAACTCAGCTTATGCTCTTAATAGCTTGTTTGGCATTTCATCTATCTGGTGGAAGGTTGAAATGTTTTAATTAACATGCTATTTCTGACCAACTACACTGTCTCTATTTGACAATTGCAAATCAAGAGTTTGGTTAGGGTAACATGAAGTTCTCATACCAACTCTCTCTAATCAATACACTTTCTTGTGGATGTTAAAATGTCATATGAGATCATTGAAACTCTCGAGCATCAGATCATTGGCACAGAAAACCCTGTAGCATGCCCCTGTTTTTGTTGTCATAGATAGCTTTTTACCACTGATCCTGTAAGCCATGGTAAGATTTCGATTGGATATGCTGCACTTTGTTCTTACATCCTCTGTTTTTTTTCCATGGACTCTTTTCAGCTGACAGGGCTCTTTCAGTGGGCCCAGCTATAATTCTGGGGATGCAGACTTTTGCAATGTTTGGTCAGTAGCAACATCACACCCTACACATACACATCACATGG
This sequence comes from Ensete glaucum, assembly GCA_021527575.1. Taxonomy (NCBI): domain Eukaryota; kingdom Viridiplantae; phylum Streptophyta; class Magnoliopsida; order Zingiberales; family Musaceae; genus Ensete; species Ensete glaucum. Next base: position 44,916,114 of record CM038552.1, read on the forward strand.
AGAGGGGCCCTTCAAGCTTTGACCCTTCCCCACACAAAGCTTGTGCAGTGTCACAATTGGATAAGCATTTGGCAATCAAACAGGCTGTGAACCCCCAGCACTTTGTTCCCACCCACAAGGGATTGAGGTATTGACCCACAAAGAGCCACAGTTCTGAGAGTGTTTTGGAATATGTCCAGTTTAGATCATTGTATAAGGTTTCTTTCATCTGAAGGAAAAGAGTCACAGGCTTGTGCAGCAACTATCAGCCAACTATTCATGCAGGTATCAGTAAAATGCTACAGGACTGACCAAAACTCAATTAGCATACTTGGCATCAGTTGAGGTAATTGACAGAAATTGAAGTGACATCAGTTTGGATGAGAACATTTGCAGCTGAAGGATTTCCCACTGAAGGAGGAGAATTGCAAAGCTTAGTTTCTAAGCTTTCAGGAACTGTTAAATTTAATGACAAGAGAAAAAAGATGGGAAGTTGCATCAGTGAGTAGCATTTTCTGATGTCTTCCTAAAACTTGCAAGGTTTAGCAGCAACATATACAACTAAAGTTCAAGAGATTTCTCATTAGCAATTGCCACAGATCACCACCATACCATGCCTTAGAAGTCATGAAAGATGGAATTCTGTATCCATGCATCATGGTCTTACAAGAAGCCAAAACAATAAGATCTTGTGCCAAGAGAATCATTCGGGCAAACCTTGGAAGCAAACTAAACACCAATAACTTGGCAGATGTAACCTTCAGTGCATTGAGATGGAAATTAGAACTAAGCAAAAAAGCAAAACATACTCGAGATCTTTCACTTTGATGCCGTGCTTCCCACCCCCAATGTGAGATCAAGATCATCCACCGCGACGTCATGGATCCTCTCCCCCTCCCAAGGTTTCACCCTACCGCTCTCGAATTCAAACTCCATGCCTCCTCTCCCCCTCTCCAACACCTCTCCGCCTGGAGAACTTGCTATGTTCGTTGACGGAACTGCACCTGGATTCACAAGGTTGTAGGTCGGGGACGCTGGGGCTGTCATCTGGAAGTTGATCCACCGCCCAGATCCGACAGTGGAGGCATCAGATTCATCGCATTCAGGTATAGCAGCAGGAAGCCCGTGATAGCGGCCCCGGGTAGGGCTAGCAGGGGCGGAGGCAGCAAACAGAGACTGGGGGAATGCACTGTAGTCCCAGTCTGGCTTCCTAATCTTAGGTGGGCGGGAGGCAGTCGGTGAGGAAAGGGGCGGGGTGACAGGTGCACTGTTGGATATTCGAAGAGGTGGGAGGGTGGATAGGTTGCGAAGGAAGGGAAGAAGACAAGAGGGGTTCACACTGGGATTGTTAGAGTTGTCAAGACGACTCGGGCTGGGGAATGAGGATGAGGATGGGCTTGCATGGTAGGAATGAACGGGACTTGGGTACGAAGAGGATAGTGGACTGAGTAGGTGCGAAGAGGAGCAAGGGCTTATGTTTGTCGACGGGCCTCCTGTGGCAACCTCGGGAGGTGGAGGGGGTGGCTTGCATCCCTGTTGAACATATGAGCATCAGAGGATTATAAAGAATTGAGAGAAGAGAAAAGCAATGATGCTTAGAGTACCACTGACCAAATGCAAGTATCGGTGAAGCTTTGAAAACTAGTGAAAGTATTAGAATATGAGCTTCAGAGGACTACATATAATTGAGAGCGAGTAATGTATGCTGCTTAGAACACTCCTACTCGGATGCAATACTTGATGAAGATTTGATCTAGTAAAAGTAATGAAATACTTAATCCTTTTTTTAATTCCATATGTCTTCAAACAACTCTGACAATGTCTTTTCAGCTTGAAATGCTTTTGTCTTTGTGTTTCTGAAAGGCTACAAAGATTTGGGAGAAGAAAAATAAGCACAACACTTGATCTATCGAAAGTATTGGAAGCCTTTTCCTTCATCTCTTATTGCCAGGTCTTTGATCGACTCGCCAAAATGTGTTTACTTTATATGCTTTTGCTTTCTTTCTTTTTCACAATTCTTTCATCAGTTTGGATGATGCCTTTCTGTGTTCTCGACTCTCAAGGCTCACTTCCAAAGCAAGATGGAGGGTTGGTTGATCATTAGAGTGAACAAGGGAAAAGCAATAAAAGGGAGAAGACTATGACACAAAGTTCAAGAACACCATCATCTTGGGTTGAATGAGAGAATCCAGAGAAGACTACCTCTAAAGTGATCTGGTCAAAAGAAAAAAAGAGATGCCAAAGTAGAAATTTTTATGGCTATAGTCAGTACTTGCACAAATAAATGAGAGAAAGATTGCAGCTAGATTCAAAACATAAATGTAGTACAAGACCTGATGCAATCAAAACTAGCAGTAGAGACATCAAATGATCATAAGAAACTGCGTGGAGAAAGGAGGAGGATGAGTCAAAATTCCATGGGAATCAAATAAAAAGATCACGGAAAGCAGGAAAAAGTATGTACTAATTATAGATCAACACTTACTAAGTCACCAATAAATCAATATCTCCACCCCGAAGTAGCTAAACATTCACCCACGCAGAGCCAAAAAGGAAGATCTATCTTGAAAGAGAACAAAACTACATGTTTCACCAACATGAATAAAAGCGAAACAAGAAAAAACAAGGAACCCCAAATTAGCTGCCGATGAAAAGGGATCTGCAATAAGGAGATCAAACCATGGTGTCATTCCAAAAAAGCCTCGTCAAGATCAATTTTTTTGGGTTTATTCCCACCAACAAATTTTGATCTCTAGAAGAGGTCTCGTTTTGGAATGATGAGCTGCAGATTTCTGTCTGCAAAGGGCCACCTGAGTGATTTCTGCTCATTTCTGAGCTTCACAACCACTGGGAATATCTTAATATCCAACAGATTGCAGAAAAGAAACGGGAGGAGAGGAGGAAAAGGAAGAGGAGGAGGAGGAGAGAGAGAGAGAGAGAGAGAGACCTTTCGGTAGGTGGTGCCGTCGTCTTCGACGACCCAACCAGCCTCGCGGCAGAGAGCCTTGAGGACCTCGTTGTTGTCGCAGTGCTTGGGCAGCTTGTAGTTCCCGAGCGCCCGCAGCCCGGAGAAGATCTTGGCGGCGATCGCCCTCCGCCGCCGCTCCCGTCGCTTGTTGTTCTCCCTCTCCTTCCACGTTGGCAGCCGCCCCCCTCCCGACGTCATCCCTCCCCTCTCCCCTCCGCTCCCAACACCTCCTTCTCCAAAAACCCGACCTTTTCCTCCTTTACCCTCTGTTCCCGCCCCTCTTCCCCCCTTCCACCCCTCAAAGACCTTCCTTTTTTCCTCCCAATGGCAGAGGAAGGTGCCCTTGGTGTGAGGCGAAGGCAGGACCGAAGCAAAAATGTGTTTCTTCCCCCTACTTTTCCAGATTTTCCTCTCTCTCTCTCTCTCTCTCGCTGTTGCTTTTGGGCAGAGAGTCTGAGATCGCTCACGAGGAGAGTACGGCTCTATTTTATTGCGATGAGATTGGACAGATTCTCTTCGATGACAGCGAGAGAACCCTCCCCACCTCTCACAGACTCCGCACTCTCCTCTCCCCTAACACACCTCTCTCTCTATTCTTTTGAGAGACTAGTTTTTACCCGAGTTGTAATACCTTCGTCAATGCCTCTGACGCCATTAACAGAGGTTCTTTGTTTATTGCTGCCCAGAGAAGATCAAAACCTGAGCTCCGTTCTCTGTTGCTTTGCAGATTTCTTTGGAGTTCATCAGCTACCCACAGAATCTGCTTGGTGATTTGCTGAGCTTTTTATCATTGTCCTCCAAGAAAACTGGGTTTTGTTTGTTTATGGTTAGCTGGAGGAGATTAGTCTCAGTCCAATGGTCTTTGAGTTGGACTGTTTTCCCTGTACTTGCAAGGATAAAGAGAAACAGGATATAGAACAGAGGCTAAGGAGTGGAAACAGTATCTACCACTAGATTTTGTCCTGCTGAGTGCCCTCTTTGCTCATGTTGAAAAGGATCAAGCAGTAGTAGAAACTAGTGGAGGCCATTCGAAGTCCTTATCCATCTAATAACAATAAATATTAATATTTCAATTGTTTGTGATCCATCAATTTTTTTTTTATTCATATAACATAAAAAATATTAAGTAGGGAAATCAGAAAAAATGCAGTAGAAATTGAAGGTTGTGCATAAGCTAATAATGCCTGAGCAGTGTTACTAGTTGGTGTAAACTAATATCTGCAATCATAATCATCCAAGATTATAAACAAGAAATGACTGGTTCCAGGACAATTAAATTCCATTAATTTTTGCCATTGGTGGAGATGTTTGATTGGAGCAGATATAGGAGTTGAAATATCCACTCATTGAATATGGATTTCAGATGATCAAAAATAGGAGAGTCTGTTTGGTCTAAAGAAGAAATCCCTGATAAGAGTTTCTTCCAATACCAAAAGGATATGGACTAGATTTAGGGTATCAGCTTAGTTTCTTTTAAGCAAACAGGCACAAAAAAAAAAAAAAGAAAAATTGACCAGTAAGTCAAGCTCAAGCAGATTAGATAGAAATAATTGGCAACATCCAAGGATGCATGTGGTGTTAAATGGATCACATCACCTATCTTTTTTTATCTCTTCTCTCAATTAATGGCCATGGTGGTCCATCCATCCCATGCTTTTGTGGAAATTGAACACTTCTAAGCCTATCTCTCATGGTCAAACCTTCACATGTTCTTATCCTTACAGCAGGTAACCTTGACACAGTTTTCACCTAAGAAGGAACAATTTATTTCTGTTTAGTCACACTCAAAAAGAAAAAGAAATTATTGGATTCACACTAACAAAGCTAGAATTCTTGAGACATTACGGCTTGTTGTTGTTGTCGTTGTTGTTATTGTCGGAAGACTAATCCGCTCACAGATTCTCGCGTCTAATTAAATAGATTGGAATATATTTCAGTCTAATATGGCTTTTTCTAGTCAATGAAATAATCTATAAGAAAAAATAGCTATGCTTCAACAATAGCCAGCATTTGCCAATTTATCAGGGTAGCTTATACATCATGCCTCTATATGATGTCAGCCATGACCAAATACTTGGTGATATATACATTTCAGAGCAGACCAAGTAAAATAACAACATCACTCATTAATGATATCAAAATTGAATTCTCCATCTCTCTCTCTCTCTCTCTCTATATATATATATATATATATGGATGGATGTGACATCATCATGTGCCACAGTGATGATCTCAGATGTCCACTCTGTGAGCAAATTGTTATTGGCAAGAATCATTCTAAGTGTGCAGGACTGGTGCAAGATCATTCTGGTTAATGTTTTCTCAATCTAAGCAACTTCTAACACAACTAAAAGGATGCACTAAGATGATATTTTTACACAGATGAGAGACAACACTATCTCTATATTAAGGTGAAATCTGCTACTCACAGCCTTTTTTCCTTGTGGTCTGTACAACACAGATGACAAAGTAATCCTAGATGAAATAGTGTACTGACATAAGGAAATTGGAAACCATTAGAGTGAAGAAGAAGAAGAAGAAGAAGAAGAGGAAGAAGAAGAAAAGAAAAAAGAGGATATGAATAGCCAACTTAGTTTGCTTCTCAGACTTATTAGCCCAGCTGTGTGAGAGCTGAATCAAAGAGTACTACTCATCACAGTATCAGTACACAGACAGATATCATATGACCTAAAATACTTGAAAGGGCTTTGTAGAGAACCAGCCATTGCAGAGAGAGGTAAAACAAAAATTGCATGAGGAATCAGAAGATGGCAACTAAAGATAGCAATTAGTGTGTAATCCTTCCTAGCATACATATGGCATGTATGTATTTAGAATGTTCCATGAGTACCTCACTCAACAGAAATAACACTTCAGAAGAGAGACTGCCTGTGCTTGTGCAGTTTTTCTTGGGAACTCAGAAGAACCAAAGCTGTGTTTCTTTCTTGTGGAAAGGCTCAAATGTCTGAAACAGTGACAATATAGCAAGAGATGAACTCTTGTTTGAGAATTAGTGAACACATAGCTGACAACAGTATGCTACAGTGCTTCAAAAACAAGGTGAAGGCATAATCTAGAGGCCCAAAGAGAAAGTATAAGAAGAGATACAATCATCTAAATGAACACATGAAACAAAATCATCATCTAGTTGGCAATTTGCTTGATGAGTTTCTGCAGAAATCCACCATTTCAGTATAACACTGTCCTAAAAACAAACTTCATTCCATCAATACCATTTCCTAGTCTGCTAATACACCACTGGTATCTTTTCCTCCTCTCCTTCATTGAGATAACTGGCACAGATCAGGAACACCATACTTATCAGATTGCATTAGTTCCTCTCTCCCTTGCAGCAACATCACCACGTTTCTTCTCTCTCGCAAATGATGTGTGGCTTCCATCATACATTGCTTGATGCCGTGAAGATGACATCTGCCATATATATATATATATATATATATATATATATATTATGGTAGGATCTCCTTTACAATGCATGGCTGCGGAAAAGTATGACTCCATTGACGGCTTTTTTGTCTTATCCATGAATTATTTTTGCTTAAGGTTGTAATCTATATGAAGAAAGCTACCTTCGATCAATTATAAATATCTAATGTAATTAAAATCTCACATGAAAACTATGTGAGCTACGTGAAGCTTGTGTTCACCGATTAGAAGAATCCGTCACGGGACGCAGTTGTCGATCAGTGGCTGGTCAGGTCTCTGAACCCTGGCTCGATCGAGACATGGTGTGTTGGGTTCGTTTTCTTTTTCTTTTTGGTACGCCTAAATCAATTTATACGAGTGGAAAGTCTACGTGGACCCTCACAGGAGCTCCTTCAGTCACCGAATGAGAAGTTCTTTTCGTGCGGCGACAGCCACGAGCCGCACAGTGGATGGTGAATTCTGTGTATTGTGGCTCGGACGATACAGGGTTTGCTGGACTCTTTTTCTCCTTTTTTTTTTCTGACGGTGGCAGACAAAAAGCTCGGTTTGTACAAGTGGAAGTCTACGTGGATGTGGTCCCCGTTATCCGCGTCGTGCCACGTGTTCCCTTATCGTACAATCGATTCCTCTGACGGCCTTAGAAGCGCCGTTAATCCCGGATAATTGGACGCGCCAGTATCCGTATGTAAACTCACCACAAAAAAATACTCCAAATAACTATACCTTATTTTTTCCAATTAAAGGCACCGAAAACAAAATCCAGAAACGTTTTTGTTTGTAAAAACAAAATAATTACGCAACAGTTACAAGAAACAAAACAAGCAAGCGGGCCGCTCATGTACGGCGTCAGCGCTTGGTAAACGGCGGGAGGTCACGTCTGAGCGTGCTAATTGTGGGCTCGTTAACTGCGGGCTAAACCCTGGTTAAGATAGCCTAACATCTCACAGTCACACTTCGTCTCAACTCTATAAAAGATGGCCCCCTATCCCCGATCCGGCTGGAATCCCGTTCCCGTCTTTCCGTGCCCTTGTTGTCGATTTTTCTTCTGCTCATCGACTCCTTCTGCTGCTTCAGTAGAGGTAAATGAGTTTAGGATCGAAATCAATTGCTCGTTCTTCCTGTTATGCTGATGATGATTTGATCACACAGGGGAAGGGAATCCCCCTTGTCGTTTTCGAATCGATTCTATGGTGCTCGCTGCCCTCCCTTGATTTGTTGCTATTTCTTTTTGCCTTTTAGTTTCTTTTGGGATCTTTCAGTGTGATTGCTGGAGATTGTTGATTTGAGCTTTGCGTATATTCATGAAACGGGTTCTTGAATCTAATCGATACTTTCTAATCGTTTTCTTTGCTATACTCCGTGTGTTACCTTTCTTTTCGGATCAAAAGTCACATTTTTTCATGTTAATTGAGCTTAACCCCAAAGTTTATCGGGGAAAGTTACCAGAAGTCTTTTTTTTTGTAGTGTTTGATATAATTTATACAAAAGAAGATGTGATTTATACAAGAATTTCAATTCCAAGATCAGTGGTCTTTTCTGAGCTTGCGATGCTTATTTGTTTTACTCTTGTACTATGTTTTACGAGAGAAGGAAGCTTTACCATTTATTCTGGGTGCATTTGACCTTGCATTTATTTTGCTTTTCTTGAATCAGGTTTAATATGTGCCCTTCAGCCCCAATATCTGTTCAGCTTGGTATCAATAAACATTCGTCTGATGAAGAAGTTATACAGTTATTAGGAGGAAGAACGATTGGGGATCCGATCCTGGCGAATCTGATCACTGGGGTCGATCCTTTCATCATCGAACCATCGAATTCTTCTGGTTAGCCTTGAATTGATTAATACTTATACCCTTGTCGTGGTTTGCATACAACTGTCAGGTGTCATGACCCTGAATCTTGATGTTTGTGACGATTTTTTTTTTCCTTGCTCTGTTAATGGTGTGGATATATCTATCTAGCTTAGAGGGATATTTCGTATCTTCTTTTACAGTAAAGATTGTGCTTTTATGGAAAATAAGGGGCTTGAAAGCAATAACTTCTAACATCAGCCAAAATTGTGGAAACTTAATAGCCTTTAATACTAATGTTCTTTTGTCATAGATTATAGTAACTTCTTAACAATATGGAATTCATTGCAACGATGAGCAAAAGATCAGGTTGTTCTTTTGCTTGTAACTTGGTTAGGCATGCACAACCACCAAGGACATCCACTTACAGTTTAAATTCTTTTTCCATAATTTTGCTAAATCTAGATTCTAAAAGTTCACGGACTACAAAAAGGTCAGAATCCTTGAATGATGTGATTTGCACTTATGTTTAAGTGGAGGAGCCAAGTCTAGACTAATCCATGTCAGTTACATTGAGATTTAAGTATCCATATAACCCTCTGAGACTTACAAAAACAAAAAAGCTAAATGCATGGACATTCATCAAAGGAAAATATTTTGTTTTATCACCCAGCAATGTAGTTCCTAAGTTTTCTTGAACATGTAGAGTGAACAATCTTACATTTTGAAGGAATAAAACAAAACTTCAACTCTGAGTGGAAATAAGAGCTTCAGCTTGTTCTGTTGTCCTCTCTCTAGTTTAACACACTATTAAAGTTGCACTTGATAAGTTAGATTAGACTGCAAAAAGGAAATGAATAGGGCATATTTGTTATGCAGAAGATTCTTGGTACTTGAGCAACTCCAAAGGCCAACAATATCCTAACAGGAGAAGTACAATTACAGAGACAAGATCTGGATTCTGGAGGATAAAGGATGAATGCAGAATATTCACGAATACCACTTGTGTTGGTAGGAAAACGACAATGGAATATTATGAAGGGAAACCACCCAACGGAAATAAAACTAGGTGGATGATGATTAAATATCAGGTAGAGTGTAAGACTGGGAATGGGTCTAATCAACAAAAGGTACTTACTACATTTTTGTTCATTACCTAGCCCACGTTTTATTTGTTTCGTATACCTTTATTTATATGATTGATATGCTCGAGTCTTTTCGCAGGACTATAATTCATTATGCAGAGTTTTTTTGCAAAATGATTGGACAGAATATGAAGAACGACACTATTCTGCTAGTGCCTATGTTGGTGGTGAATATATCAACCAATTGGTGCAAGTGTGTCGAGAACCAGAAGAAACAAATTTACCTTCCAAAAATGTGCCCAACAGATCCCCGGTAGGAGATCCTATTTAGTCTTACTACTTTTCCCAAATTCTACCAGTTATTTGTTGGTATTTATGGACCTACAACATCTTCATATTTTCCTAATAAAGTCAGATGCTGCATCTTTAACTTATTCAGAATAATCATATATACTGATTATGGTTCTGTCTGTGCTCTGTATATTGTTATCTTCCTAGCTAATGGCTTGTTTTTGTCATTTCTACCAGTCATTTGTCAAATGTGGAATCAAGGTTTTCCATACCGATCTGTACCATCCATACCGGGCGTTACCGCCAAAATCTACCGTCGACGGTCGATTTCGGCCTTCGGCGGTCGATTGAGGGAGAAAAAGAGAAGAAGAAGAAGAAGAAGAGAAAAAGAAGAAAGAAGAAGAGGAGAAGAAGAATACCTCGCGTTGTCCTTGCGTGCACGCCGTCACCGCCTGTGGGTCGCCAGCCGCCCTCGCCGACGTCCGCTGCGGGTTGCCCGCGAGCCGTCGAGCGATTTTTCTCCCGCGCAGGTTGAAAGATCGAGGCGACGTCGCCCCTTTTATCTTTTTAAAATATATTTTAATATTTTTAATATTATATTATATAATATTATATAATATTATATAATATTATATAATATTATATAATATTATATAATATAATATTTTAATATATTTTAATATACTGGGCGGTATGCATTGTGCATACTGCTCGGTACTGGTACCATACCGGTACTGACAAAATGTCGGTAAGTAAAATCTTGTGTGGAACCCTGAATATTGTTCAGGGCTGTCACAGACTGAATGTGATTTCTATCCTTGCTCTATCTGATTGTTGTCTTTTATCGTCGTTCTTTTTAAACTACTATACATTAAGACCTTTTCAGAATCATACTCAAGCTTTGTGATTAATTTTAGTTTTTATTTCAGTTGGACAATTAAGAGGGTTGTTTTCTTGAATGAGCAGGGGCAACTGGCATTCTCTGAAAGTGTTGGTGAACCATTACATGAGAATGTTGTGGAAGAGATAGAATCAAATTGGAATTTTTCAATTGGAGATTATCTGGAACTGAATGATTTAATGAGTCCAGAGACATCTTCATCCAGTTCAAACAATTCCAGCTGTGTGTCACTCGATTCTTATGACTATTTTGATGCTGATGCATTTTTGTTTTCTGTTGGGGATGAAGATAACATGAGATCTGATGAAGAATATTTAGATTGTAGATTTAGTATCCCCATCTTAACTGAATCAAGTCAGGCTGCCGTTAGGCCTCCGTCACCAGGTATGGCAAATTTGTGAACTTTTATTGATAAGTTTAGGCATACATAATACTATGTTAATTTAAGATGGTACCGTCTTATTGTTTAAACTTGTGTTATAATTAGGATTCCATCTTTGTAGCAACATATCTTCTAGTTGAATACTTCTGACTTTCTCAAGGTAACCAAGTGCTGGACTTCTGCGAATCTTGTAGATTATTCAAGCTTAGGCTTTATCATATCCATGATTATGATTTATTCTCAAAAGCAGATTGCCTCAATTTGGCATCGGTAAAGTTAAATTGTTTTTGCTTTATTTTGCATGAATTTTGTCCTGAGCGGAGATCAATATTTGATATCTTTGCTATACACAAGCATTTTACTTCACGATATCTGAAAAGGATGCTAATTTTATTTCTTTTTATTCACAGGCTCAATTCATGGCAATAACAATATTGTGACTGAAGAGAATATGGCTACCAGTTCACTGCCTCGAAACGAAATTTTAGACCAAGGACTTCCTGTATCTAACGAGGAGCTGCAGCACACGAGAGATGATAAATCAGAAAAATCTGGGGGCAGTCAGACAAACCAAGTTGCTGATAGTTCATTTGATGTCAGGAGTATACAGGGTAATGGATTGAAGAAGATTGGTAAGATTGCAAAGCTTGGCAAGAAATACTGCTGCTTTGGATCATTTTAGTCAGTTGTCTCACTCATCCTATAGCTGTCGACAAAGTAGATTATGAGGTCATTCTAATGAAGAATTTCAATTGTCTAGCAACTTTGCTGGGAAGCTTGGGTTCGAAATCTAGAGAAACACTGCCTTTTTTGTTGTCGGTGTTCTTTGAACAAGAGTTGTCTCATCCATTAGAACTTCATCTGGAGGTGGTTAGGAGTTCAAGTTGCAGATTTCATTGAGAAATCCTTGCTATATGACATATTTTATCTTCACAGCTTCAGTTGTACTGCACAATTTACCTCAGCGGTCACAGCATCAGTTACATCTTCTGCTTGCTTAGGGGGCATCTGGATTATTATGGCTATTAAGGTTTCATCTTAGATCCACCCAGTTCAATGTGAATAAATAAAATCACAGCAGATGGGTGTTGATTTCACAGCATGTTGTACATTATGTTAAACAGCATGTTTACATTCTCTTTCTTGATCTAATGTGAATTATATAGTTTGTTAGGTTTTCTTGTATCTTCCTCTTGCAAATGCTCATTTGTCTGCTATTCCATGACACTATGTTGTGATCGGTTGTTGATTTCTGATTTAGCACTGAGCTGTTGCTTTTTGACTTGATTTACCTATACAATTTTTTTTTCTCTGATTTCTTCTCTCCCTCACTCGCCCTTTTTCCAGCCAAGCTGTCAGCTCAGTGGATAAAAGTAGCAACTTTGACCATCTGAAAAAACAAAGAAAGAAAAAGGATGTAAGCTCATGCTGCTTGAAAGAGAATAAATCATGTGTGCAGTGGGTCCTCAAAGAAGTCTGTAGAAGTCTAAGGATAAGGATCAACACTTTTGACACTTGAGAATAAATTTGACAGGCTCACAAAGCTCTTTGATTCCCCTCAAAGACTCAGTAAAGTGAGAGGGGATACAAAATATGCAAATTGCACAGAAGTTTTCCATTCATCAAGTGAAATCATATGAAAAATATTACCAAGTCAGATAAATTGAGACCTTAGCATCTATATCCTTGTACCAGTCAATCACAGAGATGGCAATAAAGCTCATTCTTCTTTTTTCTTAGGACAAAAACCCAGAACCTTCACTGCCTATAATAAACATCACTTAGTATCGATAATTCTTCATGTCAACATACTCTACACTATCTATAGTTGATCAGAATATGACTTTGGGATTGATTCATTTGCAGAGAAGTACATGGAATATGGTACTAATGTGACCATAGCATTGGTAAAAAGAACAAATGAAAAAGGCACAAAGCAGATGGATGATTGAGAGCACTCGAAGATTACACCTTTATCAGTGTACACAGTACCAGTTTGGGAGACAGCTTTCTCATGGCCTAAAGAAAGGAAGAGTTGGATAACACACATTTATTGCAGTCTGAGATCTCTATATACTTGACATATATCTCTCGAATTAGAAGTCAAATGCCTCTTTACAGCTAGGATGACAGAGGACTCGAGCACTTTTGATTCCCATGGAGAAGACTTCCATTGAGACTCGATACCAAGACGAAGATTGTTGCTGTGTATCGACTCTTTGTCACCACTACCCTCGAGTCAGAAGCTTGTGCCTTCACGAGCCGAACCCTTTAAACCAAAAGGGGGCACTTTCTCTGATCCTCTAAACCAGTATCCAAAGAGTGAGGAAGACGCGGCGGAGAGTCTCAGCTCAATCAGTGTCCTTCTCTAACCTTCTGCTGCCGCACTCTTTGAGCGTTCTTCTTCAGCTCATCTTCCTTCCGCAGTGTCTTCTTGACAGAAGCCTCATGGCTTTGGAATCCAATCTTGCAGAAGCAGCAGACGTAACAGGAAGAACGAGTCCAGGATTCAAACCATGGGCAATCACTCGCCGGTGCCGCGCCGCTCCCCTGACGGAGGGGTGCACGCGCGTCATCCGACGGATCAGCGTCTTCAAGACTCGGGATCGACGGCCACGATCGTCTGGATGCGGCGGGAAAACCGCAGTCGTGTCGTCCCTAGATTTTTACCGGGTTGGTGGGAGCGGCCCCATGGTGGGCCACCGTCCCGTACGAACCGGAATTACCTCCTCGTGACCTGCCGAATGCTGGCGTCGTCTGTGGGGCCCGCTTAGCACCGCCCTCGTCTCCAATCACCGGGCGAGTAGTAAAGCGGGTCCCGCCTGACTTTAAATAATCTACTTCACGGTTTCTGGCCGTCCTCGTATTAGCGGGTCAACCCGACCCGTTCGAATAGAGTTTGGATGCTATTTAATCACGTTTAAGATTAAATTGAAGTAGAAAAGTTGGTCGCGATGTCATGCTCGAACTAAAATAGTTAAATAATTAGTCTGATTTGAATTCGATAAGAGTACGCTTCTAATAGATTTAAGAATGGAATGGATAGTTAGTGCTTCAGAGAAAACCAGTGAGCCATACCATCCGTTCTTATCGTATCGGGTCGGATCTGTCACCCGAAACCAAAAAGCAACGAGGGGCAGACTCGTCATTTGGGAAAAGATAACGCTCGAACTCCGTAACCGCTATCTTCGAATCCGAGGCGCGCCGCGGCCCGCACGACCCTCCTGCACGTGTCAGTTTTTGGTTGGCTCGCCCCTGGTCGTCGGGATTCATCGCCCGAGAGAGACAGGCGCAAGAAAGGATCAGAAAAGACGAGAAGAGAAAAGAGAACACTGCCACACTCTTTCTCGATCTCCAATCTCTCTCAAATAATCCCCCCCTATTCGCTCGAATTTCCTCCAAAACGCCAACTTTCTACTGCAATGATCGATCGCCGCTTCCAATTTGGCGCGGGTATCTGATTCCTTCGACGTCTCGGATCATTAATATATTTCTGTGTGGGAAATTGAGGTTGTGGAGTGATGCTGGGGGTGAGCGGCGGATGCCAGCAGAGCTGCGGAGAGAGCAGCGAGGAGGAGCTGTCGGTGCTTCCGCGGCATACTAAGGTGGTGGTGACTGGCAACAACCGCACCAAGTCGGTGCTCGTTGGCCTCCATGGGGTCGTCAAGAAAGCCGTCGGCCTCGGCGGATGGCATTGGCTGGTAAAATTGCATTCTATCCCTTGATCCCCGCTGAAATCTTGGTTTCTTGCTGGAAAATTTGTTCTTTTCGGAGATATTCTAGTGTTTCGGTGTTGAAATTTTAGGGTTTCAAGTCAAAACCGATTGAGGTTTTCTTTTCCGGGCTTCAATTGCACAATGTGGATCGATTTGGTGAGTTTAGGGTTCAAATTAATAGGTTTTTCTTGTTGTTGGTTTGGGCTAAGAAAAATATCGTTTGGCAGTGTGGGCCTTGATAAAAGATGGTCATTTTCGACTGTGTCACATCTTTTCCTTAAATCAAAGCTGCATTTGTTTGATCAATTATATTTTGTATGATCTAAAGTGGGGCGGTTCGAATCTTGGGATTCTCTTTTAAACTCATATCTGGTGTGATCTTCACATCTTTCACTTTCCGCAAGCGAGACTTCTGTATGTAAGATTTTACTGTTTCATTTCTCTCTGACGATATCATTTGATTCGAGACGCTTTTTTAGTTTTCTTAATCCAAGTAATTTTAAGCGAAAAAGCCATGTGTTCGCTTTATTCAAGACCTGCTTAATCACAATCAAATATGGACAGGGTTTCATAGTGAATTGTCTTCATATTCTGTTTTCTAGGAGTTCTGTGGACTTGGATATTCTGTGTGGTTGATGCTTGTAGAGATGTATAACTTTGAAGGGTGAAAATTGTGCTTTTCTCATATTGTATTCTAGCTAGATTCTGGGGTTTAGTGCAATGCTAAGTGGACATTGTTGGTGGGAATTGAAAGAAGAAGAGAATGACAAAAAGAGATCTGTTTTTTTTTTTCCATATTAGAATTTAATTTTCAATTGAAATATATCAGTGTCTCATTCGATATAAAGTCTGTGCTCTGAACTTCCCATTTTGTTGCCTTGCACTGTATGTGCACTTGCCAATATTTCCTTGTTCTCCAATCTACATGATATGGCCCACTGTTTTACTTTCCATGCATTTTGTTTCGTCTGGCCTTGATTTCATATCTCCTTTCCCTATTTTGCAATTGTCACTGACATCATTCATCGGGTATTCTATATAGTGAAACTGAATGAAACCATTTAGCTATTTCTGACTTTTTTGTTATTTCTGTGATCTCAATTTTTTTTCTGGATGTACTTCGTTTGCATATCTGTAACCCACTTCATTTGCATGATGCAGATATTTTGCAATTTTGTTTGATTAGGATGAATCCACCTTCGGTATTCTATCTATGTAGTTGTTAAAATGGTAAATGATGATTGATAACTTGATCTAACATGCATGATGATGTATGTAGCAAATTTTACCATCCATAAGAAGTTTCTGGTCCTCGATATGACATGTGAATGTTTTATATTTATCTTTTGAGCTGACTAAAATCTCCTGTTTATTTTGGAGTGGGCGCTTCTGCCTACAAAAGAAATGACTGCACTACTGTCCTCAGTGTTTGGGTTTGTTCAGTTGTCTGGTTGTTACATGAATTAAGTAAAAAAACTTGTGATGGCTCCATACTGGTGCTTATATGTGTGCAGAACTGCTGCAACAATAGTTGCATATTGTGGTGCCTTGATTGTTATTCACTTGTTTTGTAGTTAGTTTATGTTTCTGACCTTTCTTCCTAGCTTTGATCAGCCTAGATAAAATTATTTAATATCCATCGAATTTTTTCTTCTTGCCTTTAATATGAACTAATGCATCACTAGTTATATTTTGAAATTGCAGGTTCTGACTAATGGTATAGAAGTAAAACTGCAAAGGAATGCCCTTAGTGTGATTGAAGCCCCTATAGGCCATGAGGAAGCTGATGAGATTGAATGTGATGACATGCATTGGAATGGGTCAGACATGGGTAAGCTTATGTATTTAAATTAGATCATTACTAATGCTAATATTATTCTCAAATTTTGTGAATCCAATCTAAAGATTTTCATGTCTTCAAAAAAGTGGGTATACCCATGCATTGGAATGGGTCAGACATGCGTGAGCTTATGTATTTAAATTAGATTATTATAAATGCTAATACTATTCTCAAATTTTGTGAGTCCAATCTAAAGATTTTCATGTCTTTAAGAAAATGGATATACCCATGCACTGGAAGTGGTCAGACATGGGTAAGCTTATGTATTTAAATTAGATTATTATTAATGCTAATGTTATACTCAAATTTTTTTAATCCAATCTACAGATTTTCATGTCTTCAAGAAAATGAGTATACCCAGTGCAGTGCACGAGGTTCCCGTCAATGTGTAGTTTGGGAAGAGTTAAAATTCATAGCATTACCTCCAAATATAGAGATTCTATTTCCGTAACTCGAATACTGATCTCCAAGGTCGCAAAGGAAAGATCTTATTATCGTTCCAAGGCTGCCTTCATATTTATATCTTCAAACCCTATTTAAAATTGTTACGTCTTCACATTGTAAATTAATTGAAAAAAACTCAGTTTTAATTATGAGAGGCAACTGTTGAGCTGACCCTAACTCAGTTTGGACTTGAGTTTGGCCTAGAACGGACCCAGCTTAAGTCGGACTGGTTAGCTAGGGCAGACTGGACCTAACTTGAGTGAGGTCCAACCCGACCTGCACCAACCGAGCAGGCTAGCATGGCCCAGCATGTGTTGACCCACTGGCACAGTGTGACTGAACTTGAACTGGGCCAGTTCTGACTGATTCAGGCCAGATCAGAGTGTTGTAGAATCAGTCCAGTCCGGTTCAAGCTGGATTTGGATGATTTGTCTGGGTTTGTATGATTTCAGTTCAGTTCAACTCAGATTTAGGTGATTTTATTCCGGTTCAAGCTGGACCCACATGATTCCAGATTGGTTCAGGGTGGACCTGAGTGATTCCAAATTGGTTCAAGTCGGTCCAGCTCAAAATTAGGCGTGTTCAAGTAGGTTTCAGACCAATCTTGGAGCTAATGGGCTCGGTATGTTGCAAGTCGGCATGTTTATTTATTTATTCATTTTTTTACACAGACAGAACTACACTTATCATCCAGGCCATGAAAAGCCATGTTTTTTAGTACATCCTGATAGATTGGAATTATTCTTTAGATAGAGCATCGTTGTTGCTGAGGTGGGATTTTTTTATACAAAAATATATTTTGCTGCTTTAGGTATGGCTCTTGGCATGGTTTTATCATGTATTTATCCTCTTGAACTCATCTTTTTTACTGTAACCGTATTTTGCAGCATCTGATGACGTGAAATCACAAAAGCCTCACAAGTCAAGGGTTAGGCACCACAAAGGATCATCTAACAAATCCTTGAGCCGGTCTCATTCTTGTGATTCACATTCCAAGGGGTCTGTCTCATCTTCCAGGGGTACAACGGTAAGCTTGTACCAACAACTTCTGCATGAAAAATGCATGCCATGGAAAGGCTATAGCAAACATGATTCAGCTTTTTGGTCTTAGCACCTGACACACCATTTGCTCTTGTATTTGCTATATGACATTGCTGGTAGAGATGCTACAGAACGCCTTGGGTGTGTCTCTGGAGTCTGACATTCTTGATTGCTGCCCTTTGAATGTCTTTCTTTCTGCAAATATACGGTCATGATGCATTTTAAAGTTACCTTTGTGCTTCTTACAAAGATATTTTCTTATGTGGTCGGTGCAGAAAGTTGACCTGAGCAAACTAGAAACAAGAGCATTATGGAGATATTGGCATCATTTTAATCTTGTAGGTTCTAAATCCACAATTACTGTTTCATAGTTAATCTTAAGAGAGTCTTGAATTTCTCCCATTGATGTGACATCTCATTGTCTGTATTATCCTGTGATTTGGTTTTTGGTCTGGATCAGGTGGATGCCAGTCCTAACCCCTCCAAGGAACAGCTAATTGATGCAGTCCAGAGGCATTTTATGTCACAAGTAATTTAGCAATTTTGTCATGTCACTTGGTTTATGTTTTCTCCTAAGAGTATATTTCATCAAAAAATCAACAATAAATTGACTTCGAGTTCTCCAAACCCAATTGCTTGGTGTGCATCCTGAAGCAATTGGATGAGTTGCAGGTTATTATAGGATTTGCTCAGGCTGCAAAGAGACTCAAGAGTGTGCAAATGACCCAGTGAGGATTACAGCTTTCTACATTATTGCTAACAGATTTCTAGTAAGCCTTTGCTGTTTGTAGTCGCGTTATGTAAAATATGTAAGCTTAGCTTGGATGTTTCAACAACTCGGTTGGCCACTTAGTTATAATGTAGATATGTACTCCGGTAAGGATCGTGCAGCCTTATGGTTCTGAACATTACCAATGATGCACTGCTGTGAGGAAGAAATGGCATGTTTTGTGCATCCTTTTTAGTGACAAATCTTAAAACTAAAGCACAGTAATGTATTGTTTTTGGTAATTCTGTAATCTCTCTGTTATGGTTTTGTCATATGTGTTTCTGCAATGGCTATCTGCGAAGCAGAACAATTCCAAGAAGTTGGTAGGTATTAAGACCTCTCCATGGGAGAAATGGCTAAAAGGTAAGCTGTATCGGAAAGATTTAATCTTCTCACAACAGTGTGAAAAAATAACTCTTTTTTCCCCCCTTAAACTTGCACTGTTATGTCTGGTTATTTAATCGATGCACGCCTCAATTAATCTATGGAGCTCTCATACTTTTGGATGCCAAGTTGGAGTACGGTACGAATGCATGTAACGTATGCATATGCTAAAGCAGGACTAATTACATGATATGATACCAAGTTAGAGATGCCTCTACATTTTAAAAAATATATATTTAACCAAAATAGAATTGTTAAGATTCATTTCTTTTAACACTATTCGTTTTATCAATAGAAATATAAAAATAAAAAAAATAAAAAGGTAATTTTAATTTTTTTAGTTGATAGTGGTAGATAACAATGTTACTAGGGTCACAGGTGGGTGTTATGAATGCACATAAAGATGGTGAGAGATGAGGGCTATTTTGCATCTATGTTGACGCTAGTGTGTGTTGTCGAGTGGCGTTGCTTTACATTTGCATAAATATCGATGTAATTGGTAAGCGACAAAAGAATCGTTGATATAAATGTCAAACAATGTTAGTGTAATTGTCTGAGTGACGAAAGGGTCATGCAAATGCCAAGCAGTGTCGCTTGTTAACTGTGTCGACGTTGATGCAGATGTCGAGCGATGAAAGGGTCGTTCGATAATTGTGTCGACATTAACGCAGACTTAAAGTTGTCTTTATCTCTTGTCGTCACTTTTCTCATTCATAATAGTCATTTACGACCCTAGCAATGGAATCAGTCGTATATCACCATCAATCGAAACATTAATTTTTTAATTTATTTTTATTAGTAAAAATAGATAGTGTTAATATAAATATATCTATATATTTTAATTTTGGTAACTATAAAATATTTAATATAATTTTTTAAAAATATAAAAATCGAGATGGTGAAGATAGTCAACTAGCCAGCCGGTTAAAGCATGCAATATGTTGGCTTAGTCCGCGCTGGAGTCTTAATAACGGCAAAATGCGGCGCATGACAACATGGCAATGAGTTGACCCCAACTCATTAATAACAGCCGTCCAACATAGAAAAGTTCAATCCTGACGGGTGACGTACGCAAGACGGTTGGACGTTGACCAAAGGGTCCCCTTCAATGCTCATACATTTTGTGCAGCCTACCTACATAGACAAAATAATACATTCACGTTTCTTTTCATTGACTTAGTTCGTGACAAATAAGCTACAAAATGTCCACGACAAACTCTAAGTGGGATGCTTAGATTTAGATCCTTGTCAAAGTCAAGGAAACTTCCGAGGCAACTGACGAACAGAGTGCACAAACAAGTGCTCGAGAGCTACACAGCCTTTTTTGAAGGCAGCTGAGAAAGACTAAGGACTGCTTCCCCACCATTGAAAGACCACCATGACCATTTCCCACCCCCCGTCCTCCCTCCCTCCTTGTTGCTGACTCCACCGCTATATAACTCCCCAACCCTTCCCCTTGTCGATGCCATCTCCACCACCACTTCCCTTCCGGTTTTGTAACGGTGGTGTGCAAGCTCCCAACATGGTTGTGGCCAACATAACAGTCGCCGCCGTCACAATGGGCAAGGCAGCCTTCGCTGAGAATAACGAAGGCCAGTTCTTGCTAAGCCCTGTCGCTGATTTAATGATGCAGCAGCAGCAGCAGCAGAAGGAGAAGATGAAGGAGAAGAAGAAGAAGGAGGAGGAGAAGAGCTCATGCAGTGAGGGCCAGTGCAAGCTGGTGGACTACAACTCGTTGCCTAACTTCTTGAAGCATAACGAGTTCATCCTCGACTACTACCGATCGGAATGGCCGATGAAGGATGCCATCCGTAGCATCTTCTCCATCCACAACGAGACCATCAACGTTTGGACGTAAGCTTTCTGCGCTGCATCCCAACCCTGGCCTAAACCAGTCAGTGTTTTACGTCTCTTCGCTGACGAAGCTAAATGCTTTCTCTTTTTAGGCATTTGATCGGGTTCTTCATCTTCCTCGCGCTCACCGTCGGAGCTGCGATGATCGTTCCGGTGGGATCGAGCATGGCCTCGTCGGGAGCATCAGATTTGGCTAACGTCTCTTCCACCCTCACCGACATCAGTGGCTCCCTAAGGCTTCACCACCATGAACTAGTGGCCTTGTCCTCGTCGCCGACCAACCTCACCGGAGCCACCGCCGACGCAGTCGAACAAGCCACTCGGTGGCCCTTCTACGCCTACCTCTGCGGTGCCATGCTCTGCCTGCTGATGAGCAGCACATGCCACCTCCTCTACTGCCACTCCGAGCACACATGCTACCTCATGCTCCGCCTCGACTACGCCGGCATCATCGCCCTCATCGTCACCTCCTTCTACCCTCTCGTCTACTACTCCTTCCTCTGCCAGCCCTACTTCCAGTACCTCTACCTCAGCTTCATCACCGTGTTCGGGATCGCCGCTCTGCTCGTCTCCCTCGTGCCGGTGTTCGAGACGCCAGAGTTCCGGACGGTCCGGGCGGGGCTGTTCGCGTGCATGGCCCTGTCCGGGCTGGTGCCGATCCTGCACAAGGTGATGCTGTTCGGCGACCAGCCGGAGGCGGTCCTGACGGCAGGGTACGAGGCGGCGATGGGCACGTTCTACGGGCTCGGGGTGCTCGTCTACGCCACCAGGATACCGGAGCGGTGGATGCCGGGGAAGTTCGACCTGGCCGGGCACAGCCACCAGCTGTTCCACGTCCTCGTCATTGCAGGGGCCTACACCCACTACCTTGCCGGCTTAGTCTACCTCAGGTGGAGAGACTTGGAAGCATGCCATTAACACCAGAGTTGAATGGTGGTGCTACAACGAAGCCGCCATTTCTGTTGTTGACATGGCTCTCACTCAAAACTTGGGTGGTCAACAAAGGAGTTCCAATCTGTATCTGTGGTCGTACCCTTTCACAGTTCTTTTGACTTCCATTTGTCCAATAAGATGTACTTTCTTTTATTTCATTTGACCATATGACATGCTTTGGTACACTTGTAATACATCCTCTAATGTCAAGGAACTGCACAAAACTTTTTTTTTTTTTTCTTTTTTTGTGGGTAAGTGAACTGCATAAAACTTTGTGTCAAACAAATGTTTCCTTGGATTTAGAGATATATTGTCCAGTTTTGACACTGTGATCTTATCGTAGAAGAAACGTTCATCCTACGATTCACATGTACAAGTCAACAAGGAGGGGCGGTCTCCTCTCAACTGCAACACTTGGTTGAAGAAGACCTTTTACTTTGTACCACAGCCTTTGACTTCTCTAAAATGATTCGTATATATATATATATATATATATTTCACATAAATATGACATCAAAGTAGATGATAAATAGTTGGAAGACATGAGAATGAATGTATCATTTTAGAACTTTTGTTTAGACAAGATATGATATATTTGGAACATAAAACACTCTTAAAACCCATTAGGAGTAGAGACAATCTAGAACAGCACTTTTTGATGAGAGATATGAGCAAGAGACTTGGAGAAAATTAGTTTTTTTTTTTAATTATGTGAAGTCGGTAAACAACAAAAAGATCCATGAATATTTGAATCCTAATAATCGAGAAAAAAAATATAATATTTGTTGGAAGAACAAAAGATGCTTTGGAACAACTTGTTATGAATGGAAAGTTCTATATTTTATAATTAATTCATCAAGTAGATGATAAATAGGTATTTGTTACACAACCACCCTTTTGGAGGAAGAGCAAACCGAGGGGGACAATGCGCAGGAGAAATTGAAGTTTGAACTATAAAAGCATTAAATGTTCCTCATATTTTATATCATATTAGAGCTCGCTACGATCATAAGAGTAAGAGTAAGTTCTTTATTTTTCTCGAGTCCATGCTTATGTTTTTTCTTTTTTCAGCTAAACTTTTTTTATTATATTAAATAGAATTTAAGACATCTTAGGACTCGAGAATGAGATATATTACTTGTGCAACAATGTACTAACCATTGAGATGTCTCAATAGAGATCATATGCTAGAATCTTATAAGTTGTTTAACATAATTTTGTAAAAGAAATTAAAATATACAAAAAATTTATCCTATGGATTTGTGAACATGAAGCCAATGCATAAAACCAACCTATATGACCTAGAGATGGAAATTATTGATTGGAAGGGCAAGAGACAGAAATATGTTTCTGTTTTTGATGTGCTAACTTAATCTAAATGATACAATATTTCTTATCTACATCGACTAAACTAAAGATTTCACAATATGAGATCAAACTAAAGTTCTCTTAAATTAACTCTGACTCAAACATATGAATTCGCTTGTATGTTCTCCACTCACATGGAAGAATTCTTTTTCTTTTTTTTTGCCAATAAAACCTAGAAGCACTCATAGTGTTTACAAACATTCTTCTCCCATCAAAATATACAATTATTTATTGAGTAACTAAATCATGATCGTATGGTTATTAACTGAAAAGGAGACATCGAGACGAGTGAGTGCTAGATATTATAAGGAGCCAACTAACTGTCGATATTGAGTAGGATTGGTAGCAGGACTACCATCACAGAGTTTCAGCGATGCACTTGGAGATAAAGGAGTGGAGACGGCCTTAGTGTCTTGCATGTTTATCTTCAACAGTAAATCATGAGTATATTTTCGTTGTAAAAGAAAGAGACCAGAAGATGTAAATATAGCCTCAACACCGAAAAAATAATATAAAGTACCAAGATCTTTAAGGTAGAATCGGTCTGCCAATTGCATAATAAATGCCTGAACCTCCATTGAGTTATCACTTGTGATAATAATATCGTCCACATAGACTAGGAGATAGGTGGTGCACCCATGATGTTGGTATAGAAATAAAGAAACATCAGACTTAGAGTTAATGAAGCCAATCAAAGACAAGTAGAGACCAAGTTCAGTATACCACGCTCGTAGAGCCTGACGAAGTCCATAAATAGCTTTTTTAAGTTTATAAACATGTTGCGGATATTGAGGATATATAAAGCCTGGAAGTTATTCCATAAAGACATCTTCAATGAGGGTCCCTTGTAAAAAGACATTGTTAACATCTAACTGACGTAACCACCAGCCTTTTGATATTGCCAGACTTAGAAGAAGCCGAATGGTAGTAGGTTTGACAACAGGACTAAATGTCTCAGTATAGTCAATGTCAGGCTGTTGATGAATCCCTTGGCCACAAGTCGTGCCTTATAGCAAGAAATTGAACCATCAGGATTTTGCTTAATTTGGAAAACCCACTTACACCCAATAATGTTTTGTGTGGAGAGAGGAGGGGTGAGAGTCCAAGTAGCATTATGAGGAAGAGCATCATACTCCTCACACATGGCTTTACACCAATGGGGATATTTTTGGGTCTGAGAGAAGGAAGTTGGTTTAATAGAGTCGAAAGAGAGTTTTGTGCTAGCATGCAAATTGAGAACTCGACGAGGTTTAAAGATACCACACCTGGAATGATTTTACATAGGATGTCGAGAGGTGACAGTAGGACCAGGGGGTAAGGGTTGTATGTCAGTACTGGTTGAGGCAGACGGAGGGACAATAGAAGTATCCGGGCGAGGTGAGGACAAAGACACTAAGGGGGGGAGGAACCGGAGGAGAGGAGGTAGAGGGAAACTGTGGAACAAAAGTAACAAGAGAGTATGGATCTAAAGAAGACAAAATGGAGGAAGAGGATTGTTCAGAGAGATCTAATGGAATGGCAGATTGTCGATGATCTCGAAAGGGAAAGACAGACTCCACAAAAGTAACATATATGGAAACAAAGACTTTAGCATAGTGAGAGTCATAACATCGATAATTGTTATGCTCAAGAGAGTACCCTATGAAAATACAAGGTAGAGATTGATGTTGCATTTTATTAGAATTGTAGGGATGTAACCATGGATAACATAAACAACCAAAAACCCTTAAGGTTTGTAGGTTGGGGTGTTTTTGAAATAGCCTTTCAAATGGTGAATGATATTGTAGGAGAGGAGTAGATAAGCGATTAATAATATAAACAACAGTTTGAAAAGCGACGAACCAAAAGGTAGAAGGCATGGAAGCCTGATGGAGCAATGTGAGACTAGTCTCAATAATATGACGATGCTTACGCTCAGCAGAGCCAATCAGTTGAGGGGTATATGGTAGGGATTTGAGAAGTTAAATACCAGAGGTAGTGAGATAAGACGCAAGGACTTGATATTCACTGCCACCATCATAATAGATAGTTTTAATAGTAGTTTAAAAATAATTCTTGACCAAGTTCTTGAAGTTAGAGAAGACAACAGTAACCTCAGATTTTTTATGGAGAGGATATAACCATGTGTACTTTGTAAAATAGTATATAAAGACAACATAGAATCTAAACTTGTCAAAAGAGACAACTAACGCAGGACCCCAGACATCAGTATAAATAACCTCAAACGGTTTAGAGCAGGAAACAAAAGATATACTAAATGGTAACTGATGACTCTTATTACTAAGACAAGCATCACAATAAGTAATAGCAGTACTGAATTTAGAGACAAGAATAGAGTAGCGAGAAATTAACTTTTGTTGAACAGGGATTGAGGGATGACTAAGACGTTGATGCCACATGTCGATTGGAGCAGCTGTAGAGGTGTTGGCAGTAGGCTGAGTAAGATACAAGATAGATGGTCATTCATAAATGTTGTCTTTATTCGGACCGCGAACCAATGATGCCCCCGTGCTCAAGTCCTTGACAAGAAAATAATCAGGAAAGAATTTAATAGAAACATAGTTTTATTGGCAGAACTGAGAGACAGAGATGAGATTTCTTTTAATGTAGGGTGCACACAAAACATTATCGAGTGTAAAAGAAGTGGCATGTGAAGTAAGCTTCGTTGAACCGAAATGAGTAATAGGAATTCTATTACCATCACCGATAATAATATCTTCATTTTCGCCATAGTTGTTATGGAGTGATAGGTTTTGGAGATCAGAAGTAATATGGTGGGAAGCACCAGAGTCCACAATCCAATTAGATTGACTGTCAGAGGGAGTCGTCATGACATTTGCCCGAGGCCAGGCTGATTGAGGTGGAAGGCGAGGTCGAGACCGATAAACCTTTGCCGAGTGACTGACTTTATCACATAATTAGAAGACAACTAGTTGCTGAAGCATGGAAAGAGGACAACGCGACTGAAAGATAGTGTTATGATGAGTGTTGAAGTGCAGAGACTGTGGAGGCGGTAGTGATGTAGAGGGACCCGTAGAAGTGGGAGAAAAGTTGGTCACACCTTTTGAAGCATTCTTGTGGTACTTACGATTTTGCCGTTCAGACTTCTGGTTGAACTGAGCTGTGATAGGAGGTCCTAGCAAGGGTCCTGACAGCTTATCAGTATGCTTCAGGTAAGCTTCATAGTCGGTGAGCTCGTCATAGAGTTCTTTAAAGCAAATCGGAGAGTCACGGGCTCGAAGTCCGACAATCAGTTCTTTGAACTCAGTACTCAATCCATTAAGCGTGTGGACAATAACTTCTTCATTAGTTAGGGAATGACCTATCAAAGCTAAGTCACCAATAATCATTTTGATATGTTGTAAGTAATCGGCAATAGCACTTCACTCCTGCTTAAGGTTCATAAGGTTGGAGAGTAGTCCAAGCATGCGAGTCCGAGAGCGATTCACAAAGGCAGCTTGTAACTTGGTCCAGGAGGACACAAGCGGAGCAATGGATCCCACGATAAAAGCTTGAATTGCTTAGAGTAATAGCCGATCTTGACGTAACCAAAGTTTGTGTGCAAAATTAGGTACTGGGTGGGGTTCTCCTAGAACATGTATCATCACTGGTGGACAACTAAGATAACCATCAATGTAACCCAATAAATCATAACTAAATAAAAGATTCGAGAATTGAGCCCGCCAGGATACATAATTACCACCCTTGGATAATTTAAAAGAAAACAGGGAGGCGACGTTGATGGAGGTGAGTCCTAAATGCAGAGAAATATTGCCAACATGAAAAAGTGATGGAGCATCAGAGATAGAGGAGGAAGACATTGAGGAACCAATAGTAGGTCCAAGGGAAAGCAAGAGAGAAAGATAGGTAATCTAATCGAGAAAACAGCTGCAAAAATCGTTAAGAGATAGAGAAACAATAAGAGCGAGAGTAGGAAGCAAATTTTTGAATAATACGACTGAAGCATCCAAGAAATTGAGGAATGAAAAGAAAAGTGACTCTACCATCATCCTGGTACTACAAATAGCAATGTTCGAGTGTAGCAATCCTACTGGAACCAGCCCTTCCGAATATGACATAGTGAGTGAATGAAGAGGCAGCCACTGTTAAAAGAGAACACCCGGCACCCTGTCTCAAATCCAACAGAACATTGCTGCAGTTTACAGTAATGAGACATGTAGGTGCATGCCAGAGTGTTCTGTCACTCGGTGTAAGAACTTATGTTGGCAGAGAGTGGTAGTATGATTGAGAGCAAAGTGACACCACGAGAGAGGTCGAGGAAGAATCCAAGGGATGGTGCCTGCGATAGAAAAAACGTGTATCCGAAGCGATAGACTTTGGCACTGCTGATCTGAGAGGCAGGATCTAAGCAGTGAAATCCAAGAGGTGTCAAGCAATTAACCATCAGCGGCTGAGAAGAACGCTAGCTGCGACGTTCCGCCACCGATAGTAGAGAGTGTGTGCAGCAGAGTAGAGGGGGGCGGCATGAGTCCTCGGAGACTCGGGGATGGTGTGTTTTGCCTTGTGCGACCTTGCAAATGTTCTTGAGCTGCTCTTTGGAGCTGTAGGTGCGATGGGTTCGCGGCTCCGGAACCGCAGCGTCCAGAACAGGCCATGGGTGTAGAGACAACAATCGTCGGGCAGGGCAGTACTTGCTATAAGAGGAGCAAAGCACTGGCAGATATCATTGCCGAAATGCCACACTAATGGGGCGTGAAGGTGCAGGCTGGGAGCAATTCATCCCCAGAAACCAAACATCAAGGAGTCCGACGGACGCAGCAAAGAAGACCTCCAATGTCGAACCACAGCGATCTACCGAGAGGAGCGATGGTGCTGCAGCCAATAGAGACCTCCAATGTCATGAGACAGCAAGAAGAGAGGGGTCTGTCACGAATCAAGACCCCTATTGATGCTAATGGGGCGAGTGGCTGCTCGTTCTTATCCAGAAAACAGAGAAAAGGATGCTCTGTTTTGTCAATAAAACAGAGATCCAATTGTCTATGGAAAGCAGTGAGAGTGTTGTCCGGGCTGGAGACCGCAGATGCTAAGGTTCACAGGAGGAGTCGATCGGTGGCTATGGATGTGGTCAGCAACGGTGGAATCGACAGCGACAACAGCGAGTGGCCTGGAAGATATGTGGCCACAGTTGGGAAGAAGGGGAAGGATTGATCTCGGCTGGGAAGGAGCACCGAGGGTCACAGTTGAAGGAGAGGCCTGGTTGTGGCTAGCAAGGAGTATTTCGCAGGAGTCGACGGGCGATGGCCGTTAGAGGCAGTGGTCGGGAGAGGTCGGTGGTGCAGAAATCTGCTGCTTTGGCAGAGGTCAGGAGGGGAAGCAGAGGTCCTCTGTTTTCTGTCACGGTGGCTGCGGCTTCGCAGAAGAGGAGTCAACGGGCGGTGGCCCTAGAGAAGCTCTGATACCATGATAAAAATAATTGTATGAAACAAAAATATACTTGTTATTGAGGTTTAGCATCTATTTATACAGTCATGAAAGGCAGATTTCCCTCAATCGATGAACTACATCATCTCGTTCAGTTAGAAAAATATGTTACACAGCTAACACACCTGACTTCTCCTAAATGAAACTAATAAACCTTTTGATCTTTTATGGCTAGGGAGCAAGTTTTTAGCAATTTGATTAACCAAGACTACATTCTATGCTTCACTATAACATTGAGGCACTATTATATAATTCGTAGGTCTCACATTCAAGAATATTGTATATATAATTTATCATAACAAAAAAAAATGTTGTCATCCTTAAACTATCGATCTCTCGCTAAGTCTTCAAAACTGGTCCCAAATAGTCAAGACATTATGACTTATCATTCATGTCAGTATCAACTACTAATGCAGTCTCTAAAAGAAAGAAACTAATAAAGCAAGCACAGGAAAAATAAACAGTGAAAATAATGTGCTTGTGGGACCCGGCGCAGGGCCTCACAACCCCTGTAATCAAATAGCAGGTAGCCGATTCGAGTACGACGGAAGCGGGTAGAGAAGTCACTTTTTTTTTTTCGGAGTGCCTGCCGGAACACGTTAAGTGCTTGTGGTCTTCCTGACCCACACCAGACCGGATCCGTCCGGCGGCCTCCGTCCGCGGCCACGTCCCCCAGCCCTCTGATTCGATGCACCGCCTATCGCGGCCGTCCACCTCCCCGTCCCCGCCCCGGCGGCGGCCTCGTCGTCAACGATGACGCTCTGTCGGTCGGTCGGCACCGTCTGCTCCGGTCCACATCCAGAAAGCCGCCCGATCGGCCTGGACACCGCCCTCGGCCAGCGACCTCGCCTGCCGTCCTCTTTCACTTGGACAGGGTTCTCCTGCGAAGGATCGGCTGTGATTTTCTCGGATCCCTTTATCTCCTCGGACACCTCTTCCGCCGTCGCCGTCGCCATCGCCATCGCCATCGCCATCGCCGCCTCTGGTCCGCCGTTCTTCTCCGTATCGGCTTTTCCCTTGTTCTTCTTCTTATTCTTCTTCTTCTTCTTCTTCGGATTCTGCTTCCGACCTACTTCAGGATTGGTATCACTCCCAGTGGATTTTCCGATCGGGGGGACCTGAACGGCTCCGCTGGCGCTCCCGTCCGGCCCGTCCGCATCGGGATTCCGGGGCGGTGCTAGCCTCGCGACCACCCATTTTTGGCGGTTCGAAGGCCATTTGTGCCTCGATCCTCGGGTCCTCGGGTGGGGCTTCGGGATCAACGACTCACCCGCCTTCCGCCTTTCCTCCGCCGCCTTCTTCTCATTTTCTTCTTGCTCGAGATTGCGAAGCCTCTCTTCATCATCGTGCTTCTCCATGAGGCGCATCTCTTGCAGATGCTTAAGGTTGCCACAGTTCTTGGGGATGGAGGAGGAGGAGGAGGAGGAGGAGTTTACCTTGGCCGCCGTCTCCATGATGGATGATGCATCGTACTTCTCCTTTAACTGCCTGAGAGTGACGTAGTTATTGGGAATGGAGGCGGAGGAGGAGGAGGAGGAGGAGGAGTTTGCCTTGTCCGCCTTCACCATGTTGGATGATGCATCGTGCTTCTCCTTTAGCTGCCTGAGGGTGACGTAGTTCTTGGGAATGGAGGAGGAGGAGGAGGAGGAGTTTGCGTTGGCCGCCGTCTCCATGATGAAAGAGTACTGTTCCGTCGACCGGACTCTTTCGTCTCCCCTAAACCCCCGGTCTAACAGACGAAGCGCAGGGCACGAAAACTGAGGGGATCGCACCCCGACGCTTCAAGTTCGGTCGCGCGGGTACGGATTAAATATTGCTCGTCGGAGGATCGCACCCCGACGATTACGGCGATGGTTGTTGGGGTCCGGTAGGCGACCGTTGGTAGATATTTTGTTTCTTACCACCTTCTTATTAGGTAAAGAAGAGGTTGAACGATCGATACACGCTCCAATAGCAGCATAAAAGATTGGATGAGCAAAGACAACAGCATCCAGCCAGCGAGCGACGATGACTCTACCAAAAGGCTATTGATTGGAGAACAAACGATGAGAGACTCCAATCCATAGGGACACCGATTACAGTTTGTGAAGCAGAAATGACCAAACTAAAATTTCACACATTAAATGTTCACCAGAGGAAGTAGAATGATATATTACGGCATTCAGAGCGGATTCGTTGGCAAACAAAAGAAATGTAAATGGAGAAACAAACGACGAGAGACTCCAATCCATAGCGACACCGATTACAGTTTACGAAGCAGAAATGACCAAACTAAAATTTCACATATTAAATGTTCACCAGAGGAAGTCGAATGATATATTACGGCATTCAGAGCGGATTCGTTGGCAAACAAAAGAAATGTAAATGGAGAAACAAACGACGAGACTCCAATCCATAGCAACACCGATTACAGTTTACGAAGCAGAAATGACCAAACTAAAATTTCACATATTAAATGTTCACCAGAGGAAGTCGAATGATATATTACGGCATTCAGAGCGGATTCGTTGGCAAACAAAAGAAATGTAAATGGAGCTCAACAACCAGAAGACCACTGAATGATATTGGATCATTCAACACATGAAATTAAGAGGGAAGGGGGGGGGGGCATCAAGCTCCTTACAAATATTAAGTGAGACGGACACAGTAGACTAGCAGACGAAAGTAAAAAAAAGAGCACGACCACTAAGAAGACCACTGAATGGTTTTTATCATCCAACACATGAAATTAGGCGCTTCAAACTCTCTCCCATGCTGTGGGCCGAAATAGTACTCTGTGACAAACATAGAGATGGGGGGTCAATTCCATTGTAGATCAAAATAGCATAGTAGACAATTTACATGAAGGCTAAGAAAAAAAAAGTAATCTACTGGAATTTGTGCCACAGTTGCAGCGAGGAACCAGAACAAAGAAATGGCACATCAGTCTTAAATATATACTATTGTTGTATCGATGATCCTGTTTCATTTATAAATCTGAAATGTTGCTGCATCTGTATCATGTTAATCCTATATCTGTGTCTGTGGCCACAACAGCAACAACACTATGAAAGATAAAACTTAATTGCCTTGTGCAAGATGTTGCCATAATTAATTAATACCAGTTGATGTGTACTCACTGATTAATGCTGTCAATACCTTCTATGATAACACAACCTACTAATTTATTGGAAAAGGGAGCAGGTGTATAAAGGGGTTTGAGTTTTCATAGTTGTACTTGCCAGATTTAATAAGTAATGATGCACTTCATAAGCTTGAGAAATTAGAATAGAACTATTTCTCTATATAGCAATGAAAAAGTCATCTTAGGAAACAAATAGTTAAATACGTCTAACCATATGGTCGGTCAGACAAGGGTGTGACCTAAAGTGGCTCACACAAAAGTTGATGAAGACAATTTGGAACTTGCTCCAACAACAGTCCTTTTCAAGAATCAAGAATCAAATGAGTAACAAACAATTGATTGCCTATCCAAAAATCAGGTACTAAGGTACCAGGTTGGAGGTGCCATAATCTTATAGATAGAGCTTTAACAACATGGTAAAGAATTTCCACTGCATGGGCAATTAGGTAATGGTTTAGGGTCCTTTAATACTTGTACAGATGGATTGGAGATTAACAGTGTGTGTAAAACAAAGTTTATTTACATAAAGTATAAAAGTTCAAAAGGAAAAAAAAGTAATTCAAACTTAATGCAAGCAAAAATAATGTACACAAATCATGGAAGGGTTTTTAATTAAATTGCACTGCTAAATCATATAGTTCCTTTTCACTGACAAATGTTGACAATGACATGCAAAGCGACAAACTTCTTTCAAAGTGAATTGATCAACAAGAATATTCATGGCTGGTAGAAAAGAATGTATACAAGAGTAAACTGATGATAGGTATGGCAGCATAAATTCTTTGAAATACAAAAACTTTGGGATTTATACAATGCACTAACAACTATAGACCAACAACATATCCTGGGCAATGTTTCTCATAAATGGGACCAAATAAATCTTCCAGGTTCGATGAACTTAAGAGTGCAGATGAAAATGCATCACACAACCAAGGGGAGAGAGCTGACACCAAAGAACTTGAAACTAGCACAAGTTAGTATTTAATAAATGGACTAGGATTTTTTTCCTTCCAAAGCAAATAATAAAGTTTTCAATAGGTGAAAAACTAACTGATCCAGCAGTTAATATAAAATAAAAAGACTTTTTAATGAATAAAATTTCAATAACCATAACATACAATTTATCCACACCTCAAGATTAACACCGAAAGATGATTGCATGGTGCACAATTATAATTATGTACTTACATATTTTGTTGAATGCCACAATATCACAGCTCTGGATGTACTCATTTGCTGGTTCGACCAAGAAATAGTCCTCAATAAGATTATCCACAGAGACCAAATCATCCACAATAGTCATCATGATCTGCAATTTTTTGATGCCATACCCAACTGGGACCAGTTTTGCTGCAATTACAATATGTAATGATCACATTAATAACGTGCCTCAGTTTTTTTTTCTGAAAATAATGTGCCTCAGTTATGCGCTAATGGAATAACATATATGAAGTTCAGCTCATTGTTGTTTGATCGAAAGAAACTACATACAGGCCCCCCAGAGCAAACCCTCCATCTTGACACTCCTGACAGCTTCTTCAAGCTTTTGCATGTCTGTCTCATCATCCCATGGTTTTACATCAAGAAGTACAGAAGACTTTCCAGCTGCCAATAGGAAAAGGGGCCCAAAATTAGGAAGAAAATAAAACATAATGTGCATATGTTCTTAATTCAAACAGAAAAACACAAACATCTCTACTGATTAAGAATGTATGCCAAGAAACAGAGACCTAGTTTATAATTACAGAAATACACATTGAAATGTATCAAACTTACACTCTTTCTTCTTTCCGGATGCTTTGACAGCTGCTGCACGCTCTTCAGCTGCCTTCTTTTCCTCTTCAGTCTCTTCACCAAACAAATCCATGTCATCATCATCATCATCATCTGCTGCTGAGCCCTGAATTTAAGAGTTAAAATAAGAAAAATTATATAATCACGTAATATATCACTATCATGCTATAATACATAAAAGCCACAACAGAATTTTCATAGCATTTGCCAATTAGCATACAGAAAATATTTGCCAAAGCAATATCTGACAGTCTAGAATTCACATTAAGCTTTAATAAAGTAAATTATCTGAATTTTATACACCAAAAATAAGTTCTAAAAATCACCTTCTTGTCGTCAATAGCAGGTGAAGGGGCCTCCACAACCACAGGAGCAGATGATTCAATCTTCACACCCTTGCCTTCCTCAAAGATACCGCTGATATCACATCAGTTTAGGTCAAATAGCAGGAACAACCAATACGTTCAGATTGAAGTAAACCAAGACTAAGCACATACCACAACTTAAGGAGAGCATCAATGTGGCTGTACCACCTAGCTACATTCACATAGTCTGCCGATGGAGATGCGGCTAATGCACTATAAACAGCAATATCATCCTTCGAAGCTTGATAACTGAAACAACCCATGCAAAATTGTGACATCATGATCAGGGGAACAGAAAATTATTGTCAGATGTCAAGCATCCAAAAAACGTTACCCAGTTATATAGCTTCGGGTAAGAAGATAATCATTAAGTTTCTGGAGGCCAGACGCTGCATTTATATTGGGGAAAGTGACAGCCATCGCCTTCACAAGAATCACCACCGTCTGCAGGCGTTACATAGCAAATTCTTAGATTGGATATGCCAAATCCAACATTATCAGTTTCACAACAAAAGATGGCTGGCATCTACATGTATATATCATAAGATAATATCCACTACAACTATCAGATAATATCATAAGATAAAGAAAAGTCTCATCAATCGTAAATACTAGTTCAATTTTAACCTGAAAAAAGAGGAAATTTACTGTTCAAACCAAAAAGAAACCAATTTCCCACAGAATGGGAAAAAAAGTACTTAATTTCACAGGAATGCATCTTCTTCATATAAGAAAATCACGAAGCGATTCGCTTTATTGATTCGCTAGCAAACACAAGCGCATAGATAACAACAGGTAGCAGAAAACAGAAACCCCGAATTGGGAAAAGCGTGGTCCATGCCTCGAGGTCGAGAGAGCAAAATCCAATGAAATCGAAAACTACAGATGTAACACCTCAGGAAAATGGTCATGTCATTGAACAATACGCAGTTCTACAAAAAGAAATCGAAGATAGAGGAGGGGGATCCAAGATGACCTTTGATCCGCCTGGGAGAAGCGAGAGACGAAGGGAGACGAGCACTAGGAATGTCGAGTGGGCGGCGGAGTAAGGGCGCAATCGAGCACCTTTTATACGGAAGAGCAAGCGTAACCCTACCTGATGCCGAACCGGATGTCCGTTGCCAACCGGGTTCAAATGAGCGGCCCGAATCGATCATGATCATCCGGTTCGACCCATGTTAATTGCGCGGTTAGAGGGTTTGCCTTTGGTTTAATCTGACATCAACTCGGATTCGAATAAAATTAAACCGGCCCATCTTCGCCTTCGTGGCCCGACTTCTGTAGTGACTTCAATCGAGACCTAAGTCATGCCTTGCGTTGGGATACAGTGCCTCGACTCGCATAGCAGACACTGTAGGCTAGTCTTCCTGCAAATGTCTTCAGCAAAGAAGTCTTTATCTTAATATGTTGGCATTAATAAGTAAGTAAACTCAAAGAAGTCTTCTCTTACTATGTTGCCATTAAGAGGTCAGTAAACTTTAAGCATTATTATTCTTCATCATAATTGAAGTTTCATTCAGCTCAGGAAAGGCAGATTCATGGCAAACATTCTTGTCTTTCCATAACAGCAAGTATCATTGCCTTCATCATCAACCACCAAAATGTTCAACATAGAGACACTGGAATTGCAAGAATTCCAACCCAATGTGAAGACAAAAATAAAGTTGATAGCAGAAACCACATCAACTAATAGTTTCTTTCAAAGCCTGCATATATCGTGGACGACAAGACACAGTAGAACAAATTTTGTGATCAACAGCATTTGGTCGAAAACCAAAGATATCGCTCTCGGAAGGATGCAGCAGTAAAAAAGAAAGCAAAAAAGAGGGCATTTGTGGAGATCGATCATGCATCAGATGCTTCCCCTTGGGGAGGAGCTGCTGCCTCCTCTGAAGTCTTCTCTTTCTCATCCTCAAGTTTGCTGTAATTCCCTTTCTGCTTGATTAGCTGGATGTGGTGATGCTTACAGTACAACGTCCCCTCATGCGCAATGTAGTTTGAAGGGCTGATGGTGCATCCTCCATGAGAACATTTAAAGCAGCTCTTGTGATATGCGGTGCCATTGACCGTGACCTGAGAAAAGGAATTAGATCACTCAATCGGTTATATCGTGAACATAAGAATCCAGATGCTCTAAAATGTGCAGTGCTGCATGCCGAGATGAACTAGACCTTGCAGGTGACAAGGAGAGGAATATATGTGCGTTTTTTGACCAAGATGCAACGTCAATACACATGTTAATATACTTGAGATGTTAGTAAATATTAACTAGATTAGATTAACTCTTCCAGTTTATGTTTTCTTAAAAGGATGCAATGGCAGGAAAATATGCACTTCTTTTTTCTGTGGAAGGTAGGAAAAAAATCTGCACTACTTTGAGATGAATTGCTGTTTTCGTGAAGTATGACAAAGATGACATCAATCTTGTGCCGTGCATGGAAATTGCTATTCATGAGCAACAAAGAAAGACTGGAAAAGATGCATGTTTAGAACGTGTTAAGACTTAAAATGAGTGAAATTACCCTTTCGATTGGATAAACAGTCTTCTTGCATCCAACACACTTCTCTCTCGTGCCAGCAAAAGCACTTGATACCTTGTTTGCATTCTGTAGAGAATATTTGAGTTCGATATCAGCAATGGAACACATTACTTGGAAGAATAAACATGCAACATATAATGGAAAAGATGTCAATGAAAAGTTGCAATTTGATAGAAGAATAGAAATTATATGGTAACAGGTTCATTACTTCCTCAAAAGCAAATTCCATAAAGCTAAGCAGTATGAATCTTGTGGAACCAGTGCTTAAGAGGAACAAGAAAGAATATTATTGGAAATTTGGCGGGATCTATTCAATAAATTCCATCCTCGATGAAACTCTAGCCACATCCAGACTATCCAATCACCCAAAGCAATTTTACATAGAATTTGTATCAAACCAATGGCTTTGGCCTTTGGGAAAGAGGATACTTCTCAACTTGGTAATTTAAGATTCAGACTCAGTTTGTTTGCCTCTAGAACGGGCGGATTTGGGTTAACTACTTTACCTCGTTATCGACAAACTTCTCCGGTTTGACAACCTTTGGGGTCCCTGAAGAAGACAAATGAAGCCAGGTTCAGGTATCACAATAACAAGAAAATTTTAGGAGGAATGTGAGGAAATGAGGATCACCTTCAAAGCTTTTGTCCAGACTGCCAGTTGATTTGTAGATTTGATCAAAATGAGGTCTGCAATACAGGACTCCCTCAAAGGAATTATAGTTTCCCAGCTGCAAATCGAAAATGTCAGCACAATTACGAAGGCTCACAGGAAGGTTCGGCTTTTACCGTGAACATGAGACTTTGTTAGTTGTTCAAAGATTTCCTTCTTCAATAATGCAGATTAAGTGAGAATGTGTGATTGGTTAGATAACAGAGTCTAAGATTGTGCAAACATATTACCATCTTTCCTGTGCATTGTTGCCTAAAGATGTGGACCTTCCAAGTTCCAACAAAAAGGAACTCATAGCAGCAGAAAAGGGCATCCCTGTTCATTAATTATCACCTTTAAGAAGATGAATTAATGTACAATATCGAATTATTTGCCTTGATTGATTGCATGGATGCATTTTGGTACATTGTGTCTCATGCATCGTATGTGAATGGCATCAGTTGCATTTCTCCAATCCTAATCAGAAATATACTTCAAGAGCGCAGGTCAATGGTGTCCACTGAATGCTGGTTCATCAGATATAATTAGCTCATTTTTTTTTGTGGTTGTAGTGATTGAAATAAAGATGGAAGCAGACAGAACCAACTCTCGTGAGAATGCTTGTTGATGAACTGATCATGTTTTCAGAGCGAGAGAGAGAGAGAGAGAGAGAGAATGCAGATCTCCATTAAACATATGCAAAAGACACAGTCCACGGAGAATACGAATACTAATCTCAGAAAGACAAGATACATTGGGTGGGGGGGATAGGGTCTCACCTTCAATGTGCCCTTGCAGTGGTGGCACCTGAAGCAGGCCCTGTGGTAGACCCGGTTGTCGGCGGTGAGCTTGTCGACCAAGTACACCGTCTTGGCGCACGCCGTGCACTTGGTCGTCGTCCCTTGGAACGCCATCGCTCCTCGTCTTGGCCGACCAGCGTGGAAACCTCGAGAACGAACAGAGGCTACCCGACACTTCGTCTTCTACAGGCAGCTGGTGTTGATGGTATGGAATTGCTGACCGCCAACAGCCACCCACAGGGCCTGCGCAGGGCCGGGGGCAGATGGGAGGTGAGGGGGACGGGTTGCGAGGCGGAAGGGCAGGAAGAAAAGGAAGAGGTCAGGTGCAGAGAATCGCGGAGGGACGAGCAAATGGATGAGGGCGAAGGAGAGAAAGAAAAAGACAATTATTAATTTTATTATTATTATTATTTTTTTCATCTCGATCGTTTATTAAATTTTGAATAAAAAATATTTTCTGATTAAACTAGGATGGACGGTTGTGAAAAATACCTTTATAAGTTTTCTATAATAAGATAGCATCATTTAGAATGTTTACTTCAAAAAAAAAAAATAAGAGATGGAAAATAGAAGTAGGATGAACAGTTAAAAAAAAACTACATTCTATAGCGCTTTTTTTTTTCTTTTTAATATAGGAGATACCGCTGTTGTATGTTAAATAAGATTGAAGGACATGTCATTGTCAATCCGATATCAGGGATGGTGGAATGATGTTAGTATACAAACGTTAAACCTTAACACCCCGTCAGATACACGACACCCTTAGTTAATGTTGGTTGACCATTG
Source organism: Ensete glaucum (assembly GCA_021527575.1). NCBI lineage: Eukaryota > Viridiplantae > Streptophyta > Magnoliopsida > Zingiberales > Musaceae > Ensete > Ensete glaucum. The sequence goes on from CM038552.1 coordinate 44,954,806, forward strand.
CCTTTGTCAGCGGATTGAATGGAGGACAACCAATAGGCAAGACAAGTCCAGTAGAAGCTTCCTTGAACAGTGGCTGTTCTCCCAAGTTACATGGGAATGATCAAAATGTAGACAGCAGAGGGGCTCCTCCTCTTATATTATATACATACGTACGAGCAGTGCAAGCGACTTACATATGCTTATGTTTGGTGGGGACTGGAAGCATCAAAACTAAGTAATCCATGGAGAACTCCCTCATCCATGATCACATGACCCCTTCAAAACTAAACCACTTCAGAAGCCATCAAATCTGTTCTGACATGCTTCACAATTAGAGCTTTCCTAACACAAAAATGGAGTCTTAAAATGCTTGGCCATTGCTGAACATAGTGAAAGAAGAAGCTGAAACATTACTTTTAAATGAATATGCTGTTGGTCCTAAAATTAAATTTAATTCAAAACATGTGCAAGTCTGAACAAGATACAACATAGCTCAGCCCGTGAGTTGGCACTTCCTGTATTGTCCTCTCAGGCCTCTGTATCTGGAGGACCAGCTTGGCTCCAAGATTGGAGTAGTCCCCTCATTCCTGCACATTTCCATAAATAAAACCAAAGTGATGTCGAGGAACCCTATCAAATGAAAAGTTTTGACACAAGTATCAGTCCAGTTACATCTGGAACAATGAAAACATAAATGGTACATATATGAAAAGTAAGCCTAACCATTCCAAACCCCCTAAAGCATGTTTCGCATTTCCCTACAACAGAGAATGGCTAACTAAAGCAGAACTACAACCTAAGGCAATGTCCAGATAGCAATAAATATCTTGCTCTGTCGATTTAATATTATCCACTGATTCGCAAGATTGAAGCTTGCTACTTTTAACGAATGTTCAGACAATAATAGTCAATATAAGTTCATGCTCGGTTATAAGATTAAAGGAAATATACCCTGAATCGTTTGCGCCGGGCACCATTAGAATCAAATGTGATGTGGGGCTGATGTTTACTGGGTTCATTTCTTACATTTCCTGCCAGAACCTGGGTTGAACTATCCCTATCCTGTCTGTAATTTCTAGAAGGCTTCTGATTTACACTCCGGAAATAGCCAACTCTGTCCCAAGATACCTCATAGTCTACTTTAAGCCGTGTGCCTTCCTGCAAAACATGAAAAAGAGTCAAAATCAAGAAAGGTATATACAAGATACAAAGAACAATTCCCACTAGTAACACATGGAGAATTAATAAGATGTCTATGGAATCCTATCTAAGAAGGTCATGAAAACTAACATGAAAGACACATGTTACGGGTACTTATAACCAAGGTTTGACTTACCGATCCATACCAATGTACCGACATATTGTCGGTACCGGTATGGCACCGGTACCGGGTGATACACACAATGCATACCGCCCGGTATATTAAAATATAATGTAATAATATATATTATAATATTATATAATATAATATTATTATATTAAATATATTAAAGAAAAGAAAAGCAACGGCGTCGCTTCGGCGACGTTGCCTCGACCTTTCTCCCGCAGGAGAGGCGTTACATCTCATCGAGAAAAGCGGCAAGGGCGCTCGTCCGGCGACGACGCGTGGGCGAGGGCGGCGATGGTGTGCGGGCGAGGACGGCGCTAGGTTTTCTTTTTCTCCTCTTCTTTTTTTTTTCTTTTCCTCTTCTTCTTCTTCTTCTTCCCTTTTTCTCCCTCAATTGACCCGATTTCTCCCTCAATCGACTGTCGACGATCGATTTTCGGCGGTACTACCCGATAGCGGGTGGTCCGCGTACCGACAACCTGGTGAACCAGTACGGGCGGTGTAGGCCGAAATTGCAAACCTTGCTTATAACACACCAAACAGGTACCAAAGGAATTTCATACGTGTTCTTATGAACTTCAAATACACATCATTGTGAAAGAAACATAGCAACTGATTCTAGTTAGAACTCATAATGGTACCACTGAACAGCATCTTGTTGTAAACAATCATGAGATTTAAGATCGTTAGACATTCCTAGAGCTTTATCGAAGTTGATAAGAAAATCTTATTACAAACCCACATGGAGCCAGCTCCACAAAGTTCTACAAATAAAAATTGCTCATGCAGGGGTGCAAATTCTTCTGCTATATGGTCAGTTTAATTTTCTCTGCTGACCTACTGTCAGCATAGGTCAAATACCATTAAATCAAGCTTGTCTAAGTGAAAGAAGGATTTTAAAAAAGGAGAGAGCCATGAAACCACTATCAGTGATTTGCAAATTCATCAAAATTTTGATTTTGCAATTCCGTGGTAGATCGCACAAAAATCCCGGCTCAATTCAATCTAACATCAGCTAATGTATCCCCTTTTAGGTTTTCCCACTGAGAAAATTGTATTTAAAATTGAATCAATTGAATGTATGCAAACCTCTTTCATTTAAGATTTAGAATGAGCAAACCTAAGATTTTACTTGTTCAGTTGATTCAAAACCTATGACCATTATTTTCAAATGTTGAGGAGCTTGCATTTTCATAGAAAAATAAGAGCTCCGAAATCATCTTAGAAAGAAAAAGGAAAAGAAAAACCAAGAAATGCAACCACCTTAGGGGAAAAAAGCCATTATTTTCTTGCTAAGTACATACCTATGTTGTTACTTTAATCCACCAGTATACCAAGCTTTTGTCATTATGCAGCTCCAAATGATGACAGTAAAAGAATCACAATATTAACATAAGGTCTGATATCTGTAAAAGAGAGAATTTTTATGTGAAAAACCAACAAGATTTCTGCATGCCTTGATTGCTTCTATCCACCACCCACCTCACTGCTTCATGTTATTATTTTCCATATTTGTTGATGCAATTCCTATGCATTAGCATATCCACATGCCTCATTAATAGATTTTAAAATGCAAGCAAAAGTTACAAGGTAGTTTAGCATTTGTTCCCACAACATTTCCTACATGCTATTGAACTAGCAATTACTAGAAAAAAACAATCTCAAAATTTGATGATAACAAACTATAAGGTCTTTTGGTAATTATTGATCTGAAGTTCTAAATGGTACTCCAGTTGTAACCTCATCAATCATTATACTTCTCCTCATCAAAAACAATTTAGGGAATCGTAAAACTTCATTTGAACAAAGCAGTAGAAAGCAATGTGTGACACAAAAAACATAAATTGTTAGTGATTTTTGGTTGTTCCTTGTATTATATTTATGGTTTTATTTTTTTTATTATGTTAACAGCTCCTTTCTTTTCCTCTATTTATTAGGATGCTGATGGTTATTTTGCTTTATATCATTTCTGCAGGCTCTCAACAAGGGCATTTGATGACATCTCTAGTTACTGTGCTACAGCATGGAGTTATTTAACCTAAAGATGTCCTATTTCAAAATAAAATAGTGTATGTTATGTCAAAGTTCATCTTACCGCTCCATACAGGTGTATCGATCAGCTATCGATATGGTACATACCAACATACCATGTGTCGGTATAGTGGGACATACCAAAAACATAAAAAAAAAACCGAAAATAACTTCAAAATTTTCTAAAAAGAAAAAAGTTATATTAAGGTTTTTAAGTTAAAAAAATAAAATTTAATATAATTTTTACAAAAATAATCTAAATTAGGAAAGAATAGTGACACATCTTTTTCGGACTTTGAGAAATACCTTTGTGGTACATTCCTAACCGTTCTTTCGTTAATATTGAATTATCTACAAAAAAATAATTTGAATTGTTAAATTATTTTTTAAAGAGCTTAAACTTTAAGATTTAAATGAATCAAGTAATCAATCAATGGATATATCCAGTTCTACTATCAAGAAGAACGATGAGACTTCACAGGTGGTGGATCGAGGTCCTCAATCCTATGTATCTATATATAAATTTGATATGTTTGTCGAACCCAATCCTGACATTGATCCCGCGACATGGTATATATTGATACACCATCTGTCATTGGTGCATCAATATGGTTATGGTAAGTCTGATCACCATGAACCACAGGTGTCCAAGGCAACTCCTAAGGCAAGGACAATTGTGACATATATTGCTACTGAGCATAGAGAATATCAGAACTTCTACTTTTGTCACTGATATGCTAATCCTTATCATAAGATTGATCACCGTACTACTGCTAGAAGAAGTACGACCAACTATCACCGTTTACTGTTGGACGTAAGATTCATCGTGTAGGCTCTATCGCATCTACTCAAAATCATCCACTATCTCCGCCATCTATTTCCATGGATAAACTTTACCAATACTTCGTCAAGCTCCATGATCTAAATCTTGGATGGCATTTGTAAAATACTACTCAGTCCATGCCCCACCCTCAAATCGTGTAGACAGGACAATTTCGACTCCTCGAAAGCACCACCATTATCGATCAAGGCGCTGTTATCCACATCATTGCTATGTCTTTGGACTGAGTGGATTGTTGAATGCGATTGAGGTTGTCTCATCACCCGACTCGATTTTTTCCGACAAAGCGACTGATGCTACTATCTTACCCTTTGCCTTTCAAGCTAGGCAGACAACTGTGATGGTTGAGTGTCTCTAGTTCCTTTAGCAGTCTGACTCGATTGAGAGAATGAAATGGATTGAAAGAGGAGGGAGGAAAGGGTTCAAAAACTCTTTCCTATGGTTAAAATGGTTAAATTGACCATTTGAAACGGGGAATCTCAGCCCTTGACCGACAAGGGTTTTTAAACCCTCTGCCTCCCCTACAAGTCAATAACGATCGAAATCTACTATGGTTCAAACGATTAAATTGACCATTTGAAACAGGGCAATCTCAGCCCTTGATCAGTAACGGTCAAAATCCAATTGTTACCAATTGGTACAAGCCAATAACGATCGAATTTTTCGACCGTTATCGATCGGTACAGACCCCGTATCGCACGATATGGGGTCATGTAACGTGTACCGCCCAATATACGATGGTTCGCCTACCGATCCCTTATCAGACCGATATGTTCCGCCCATATCGAGTAGTACACTTCAATATAATGAATCTTGTGTTATGTGGGCCCTACTACTATATTCTTATATAAATAAAAAATATATAATTCTATATGATTTTAAATTCATGATCATTACACACAAAATGCCCCTACCATAAGTTGCATGTTTTTCCAAGCATATTTGGGCAACAATGTATTATTATACTAAAATTTTGCTTTATTTGTGAGATTTTGGAAATAAAAATCAAAAACTAGCTCATACTAGACCTAAGTACTATACAGGTATTGCAATTTCAATGTCAGCGCTGCAGTTAAATATTATACACCATTTCTTCAATTGGTAGATAACCACTAACACAAATCATCATAAAGAACTGGTTGATCAAAACCACAATATTACCTTCTGCATTGACCGTCCACATAACACCTTCATGGCATTGTAGAAGTCATCGTAACCCTCAAACTGAACCCAGACTTTGCAGTTAAGTCCAGAAATAATCTCTTCTTTAGAGTCTTCTGATTTCACACCTAAATCATCGTCGCTGGCAACATTAAGATTCCTAGTTGATGCAGGTTAAGAATGTCAAAAAAGCAAAGGATGATAGCCATTGATTAAGTTGATGAAGATACAAAAGGAAAGGGATCAACCAAAAATTTTGGGCACATGATATAAATACCAAATAAGACACATTAAGAAGCTGAACAACTGAAGTTTATACTTTATACTCGTACAATATCCAATAAATTCTCCAAAATATTGTTGTAAGTTCTCCCAAATTCATGCTATCCGGTCTCTTATATCAAACAAAGTAACTGAAAAGAGAAAAATTGACCCACTTGGGAACAAACTAAACTCCTCTTTCAGTATGTGAAAAGAAATGTCCTTATCAACTGACAAGGATGATAAGTAAAATCAGCTACCACTCTTTATGACAATAAACCATATCGATGCAGCCAAAATTTATGAAAGACTAAGCCCAAGAGTAAAATCAAGTTAAGTCTGTCTCCAATTAGTTATATATTTTGAGACAAATCAGCTGAGTCGAATTATCTTCCCGGGACATTGAACTTGTCGCCTGATCGGACACGGCAAACAAGTTTCCACTCTACAAGACAACATTTATCAGAACAGAGTACTATATCAGAGCGAAGGAACAACCGAACAGCCAAACCAAGCCAATAAATCTAGAAATATTACAAAAAAATTCACCTTATCTTCCCCAGTGTGGAAAAAATGGTATGAGTAACCAACAAGGAGGCCTTGGATGACACTCGCGGCTCCGCAAACCATCGAGAAGGAACACCTCGAACAACGACTGTGTCTGGTCGCCTGGCAAATGCCCTTCCTGCAAACACAACGCGCAGATCAAGATCTCCAGTTTCCCCAACCAAGCAACGCGACATGATAACAAGCAACGTAAACTTCCTTGTTCTAAGATTAGAGATAGGATATAATTACGGGAATCCAACAACTGTGAGGTATAATAATCCTCCCATGATTTCTTCATCAGCTCAAAATCATCCGCCGGTGGGATCTCCACGGTCATCTTGAACTTGACGCCCTCGAGGTTCAAATCGATTCCGGCAAGCCGGTCGACGAAGGTGCTCCGCCAGTCCAAGAACCTCTTCCTCGACGCCCCCTCGTCCTCCTCGTCCCCTTCTCGGTTCTCGCTCTTGAGGAACCCTAGGTCACGGACGTAGAGAGTCCCGGAGGCCACGGGCTCGTCGCGCTTGCGCTTGTGGAGGTCGGGGCGTCGTCGGATGACGAGGTCGTCATCGGGGACGGAGAGGGAGAGGGGATGGGAGCGGAGGAAGTCGAGGAGGGCGAGCTTGAGTTTCCACTCGTCGATGGGCCTAACGGCAGGATCAGAGCGGAAGAGCGTGAGGAGGAGCTTCACACGCGGAGAGAGGGACAGGCTGCCGCCGCCGATTTCTAGAGCTTCGATCGGCGAGAGATACTGCAAGCGGCGGCGCCGGGCGGACGAAGAGGAGGCCATGTTCTTTTTCAAACTCGTGGTTTAGGTAATAGTTTATAACGCCTTAAACGAACCCAAAAAGGAGAACGTTATATATAAACGTCACCATGGATGTGCGTTATATACCGGGTCAGATGTCCGCCGTCCGATAACTCGTGTATTAATTCGTTCACAAATAGTGGAAACTATGATATTATTTAGATAGATTAAATTAGCACAATTTACCAAGCAAACCAATAATGAGGTTTTATCTCATATTCTGTTTTTTTATCTAAGAGGTATCTTTTTTTCGTGATAGGATTAGAATATCTTTTATAAAATAAAAAAAAATCGATCTCGGAATCTGTCTTATTTAGGTTAAATCAATTTCTTGTTAAGAGGAACTCTCATAATTATCATCATAGATTATCTTCAATATCTTTGTTGACCTAGGGCTTGTGTGATGCAATTGTTTGATTCATAAACTAATTTACTAACAATAACTTGCACCTTTATCTCTGATAATTATTTTAGAATTATTTTATATATGATCATGGTCGGCGTCAACTGGATATTAAAGGTCGTAGATTCCCGACAACGATAACACAGGCACAAACTACGTAGCACAGGAAGTTATCACAAATCACTGGGCAACAATATGTCTATGATTTATCATGAGTTATAGGTGGCATAGCAACGATCGCAAGCGACATGTAGGCCTTGCACCACAATGGCAATAGAGCCTCGTGTAATCACTACGATGGCCAAAGGGAAATTAGGATTTTTATTGGTCAAAAGGACTATTTTACCTTTTTACATTCTTTTAATTATAATTGATGTCATTTTGTTAATTTTATCCTTTGGAAATTATACATTTTCAATATGTCTTCATAAAATTATAGTTTTACTATTATAAATTTTTAATTCTAATTCATATTCTTCAGATAGTTTTACCTTTCAGAAATTATATATTTCTATTATATATCTTAAGAAAAAAAATAATTTTACCCTTCAAAAATTAAAAAATTTTAACTTATGTCCTCAGTTATAAAATTGATTAATTTAATCAATTATTTTGATCAAATTTGATTATAATTATATTTTGATTGCTTAATTAAATTTAGATTAGATGAATCTTGATCGAATTCGAGAAAAGTTAAATTTTAATCAAATTTTGACTTTAAACAATATTAATTTTTTAACCGACTTAATTGAGATGATGTTTAGCTTAATTCGGTGCTTGCCGAATTAAATACAGTTGATTGGTTTAAAGGTTCTATCCCTATATATATATATATATATATATATATATTACAAATTTATCACACATATAAAAAATAATTTTATGATTTATTATGATTGTAGTTATCATATACGTTTATTAATGTTCATTAATTATTATCATTATTATTTTCTTATTATTAAACTATTTTGACATATGTTAGATTGAAAAAAATTAGTGAGTATTATTTGTAATTCATATATCTATGTTTTATCTAACTATTGGCTGCGAAAATAACTTAAGATAGTAGACATATGGGATACAAATTACCATAAATATTTTATCATTTATATGATATTTTAAATTATTATATTTTTTATATTACCATAAATATTAAGTGGTCTAAACCTAAAACATATAAAATTATAACACACATAATTAAGAGATTTAGTAACTAATAATAATACCATTTTTTTTATATAGAGGACATCAGCTCTTCATAAATAATACTGTGTGAATGCTAGATGTATTAATATTTCACCTAAAGGTGAAATAAAAATGATGTCAATAATTTAATATTTATTTAAAAAACTTCAAATATTAATATTATATTTTTTCTTATAATGATATTTCTTATTATATTATTATAAATATTTTTATGTTTTTAAATTAAATTATTATAAATAATTTGAACATATATATTTACATTGAGTGTGTTAGACTTTCATCAGATTAGTTAAAAGAAACATAAATTTAACTACTAAAAGTTTTATGAAATAAATAATTAAGATAAATTATAATAAAAATTAAAAGTCAATTTTATGATGATTACTAATACTATTTAGACTTAATTATAATCTACAATTAGCGCCCGAAACATATAAAGATAAAGATAAATTTAAATTTACTAATAAGTTATTGATTGATATATTAATAAAATAATAAAATTAAAATTTAGTATAATAATATTTAATGCATTCAAGATTATACTCTTAATATGACTAACAAAGCTATAAGATCAAGAAATTATACATTAATATATTAGAACTGATCAAGATCAAATTAGAGAGTGATTTAAATATAATACTGAATGAAGAATCTCAATTTAGTTAAGTACTACTAAAATAAATAATAAGTTCAAAAGAGGACAAGTAAGTAATGCTCACACAATTTATAATGATTTGATTAAAAACTTGACCTATGTCTACTTTCCGAGTCCTCCTTCATCGAGGCCTGCTATTATTTTTTCCATGGGTGAAAATCAAAACCCCTTTGCACTTTTCTCCTTTTTACAAGTTTAAGATATGAACTTTACACTTATTTTCTCTTCCTTTAAACTTATTTTACAGGAAGCTCTCAATTTTTACATAAAGTGACTTAAAATTTTGACCACTTTTATTGCACTTTATTACTTTGCTATGTAAAAATAATTAGGGTATTTATAAACTCCAATTGACTTAAAAAATTGGAGCCAAAATTAAATCTTTGCCAAAAAAAACTCGAGTACGAGTGGTACTACATTTGGCACCGACAGTTCCATTGTGGAAAGCATCTCGGTATTTTGGGCGACGACGATACTGCGTCACCCATCGATGGTACTATCGTTGGGCAATCCAAAAATAATATTTTGCCATACTATTTTCATACCCAAGGTGTACCTTCTGTTGACCGCTTTATAGGTCAATGAAATGAGCTCAACCATGAGCACAAGTCTAACCCAAAGTGGACACGGTTTTCTCTTATTGAGTTTATTTGGATTTCTTCAAAACTAACTCAATTAGGACTCAAAAAATACGATGCTAACTACGACACTTAGGACACGATTACAATCGTTCTTGTTCGACAAAATAACGATGGAAGGCCACGTGGTTCAATCTTATTATCTCACGCTTACTGAATTAATATTATCTTAGGAGGAATTTTTATATTAGTCTCCTAATAATAATATTAAGTCAGTAAGCGTGAGACAATAAGATTTACCCACGTGGCCTTCCATCATTATAGGAATAACATGACATAGGTTGAGTTAGTCGAGTCTCTCGAGGCTCACCTATTTACGTGATCGAGATCTTGCTTATGGCATAGAGATGTCACTGGTTACCTGAGGACATGGTATACTTGGTCGAGTCTCTCGAGGGCATATCATTGAATCAGACTCATCTTGTAATAATGGTGATGACTTAACTTAACGTCATGGTTGGTTGAGTCCCTCGAGACTATGATGATTCAAAGGTTGAACATGACGAAAATCATAATGAGTTGTGATTGGCAAGAGTTGACTACCTTTTGGGCTTATTAGGATGTCATTCACATATAGCACCAAGAAGGTGATAGCGCTTCCACTTACCTTCCTATACACATAAGGCTCATCTTCATTCAATCGATTTTCTGAACTCTCGATGAACTTCTCGACATCCTCCGGTGAACTCCCGACAAGCTCTTGATCATCTTTCGACAAACTCCCGACATACTCCCAACAAGCTCCCGATCACCTTCAGCGAATCCCGCAACATTGTTTAAACCGCGACTCGATGCCTGATCTTGACTCCGACCCAATATTAGATTGTATTACATTTTCACCATTGTAGTTAATCCTACATCACTTATCTCTAACACACAAGTTAGATCATAAATTCATCAATTGATTTCATTATTAAAATATGATATTTAATAAAGCTATAATGTTAAGAACATTAGATATCAATATTGTCAAGTTTTTTCATATAATTTATTCTTCATTTTATTTTTTTATTTTGACTTATTATTAACTATAATAAAATTTAAAATAAATTAAATTTAAATTAGTTGACTAATATATATGTATAGGAAGAATTAAGACTAAAGTACAAAACACATAATATTTTGGATACTAGTTAAGGAGTGGGTTACAATCAAAAGTTGAAGCATAATTTATCAAATAAATCGAGTGAGTTATAAATATCATATAAACTTATAAAAAAATCTTCATAGTATAATATTATTTCTTTAGCAAGATAGTCATATGTAGAAGGACTATAGAGTTTTAATTCAAAAGGAAAATATATAAGTTTGACATTTCTAATAAAATATTACAGAAGTTATTTTCTAATATTTGGTGGATTGATCTTAATGCTTCACCTTATGTTACAAATAATAGATATTCATTTTAATATGAGAACCAAAAGAGTATAAAATATTCATCGTTATAGGGAATCCTCTTAAAATAAAAAAGATAATAGTTGATACATATCACCTACATTTAGGGATGATTTATTTGATAGATCTTGAGGATACATATTATATTTTTATGATTTTAGAAATTGAAGTTATTTATCTAAAATTATCATGATACTATTTCTCTTTTAGCAGAGGTAAACTCATCGTGATTCAACAAGAGTTGATATCTTTTTTTAATTCTATATGATATTTTATACATTGTGAATCTTGAGTTTTCAACAGAATAAAATATATTTTTATAAACTCCTTGAGATTATACATGCTTGTATACGTGGGTTACTTAATATTTTCTATTTTAGTGCAGAGATATATTTTATCATATTTATAAATTACTTAATAAGATATGAATAAATATATCTAATTCATGTAAGATTATAGGCTATTAACATATTTAGGTGTACATAAATAAATTTGAGAGATAATTAAATAAAAAAATTAAAATTATTAGATCTGATAAGGGTGATAAATTTTATGATAATTATGATAAACTTGATCATAATTCTAATTCTATTATTAAATTCTTAAAAAAGTGAGGTATTTGTGTTTATTATATTTCACCAGATGTGTCACAATAGAACAAGATTGCTAAAAGACAAAATTATACGCTAAAAGACAAAATTATACTCTTATTAATATAGTTAGAAGCATGATAAATTATTACTTTGTACCTAAATCAATAAAAGATTAACTTTAATGATAGTTATGTATATCTTAAATAGTTAATTCAATTCAATCAACTTCTTTTAAGTTATGTATTAGTAAAAATCTAACTACAGATCTTTACATATTTTGAATTATCTTGTAGAGATAAAGATTTCTAATATATATATATATATATAATTAAATTCAAGGATTATTTATGAGTATTTTATTATTTACAAAAAAAATAAAGGGGTATAATCATTATTATTAATCACAATATAAGGATAATTAAATTTGGTAATAAAAGATTCCTAAAAAATAATAAATTAGTAAGAGTAAAAATCTTAAAATTTAATCTTAATAGTAAGGAAATACATGTTGATACTCATTTATCATTTTATATTTGAGAAGTTATTGTTACTCAAAAAATTTAAATAATTTTATGAAGACGAACAATAAAATAACACTAGTGTACTCTCATATAATATTAATTTCGCTATTACTGATGAATTTATTATATAATCACAATCGATGATTTTGAAAAGATCTCAAAGGAAAAAAAAACTTACAATTCTTAATTATTATGTGTTATATCTACAAAAATCAAATAATCACTTATTGTTTTCATAAGTTATTAAAAGTAATAATTCTGAATAGTGATATGATAAGATAAAAAAGAGATTTCAAATCATTAGACCAGATGATTAAGAACTCATCAAATCTCTCAATACATATAAAAGAGTCAATTGCATACGAGTCTTTAAGATAAAACATGACTCAAAAGGGTAATATTGGATAATAGAAAAGCTAGACCCATAATCAAAGATTTACTCATAAAGAATGCATTAAATATAACAAGATATTTTTTATTTTTTAAATTAACTTATTAAAATCATCATAAAATTAGTGACTTATTATAATTTTGAGTTACATGAAAGTATGATGAAAACATGGATAAGAAAATTTATATGAATTAACTTAAATGATTCACAAAGAAAAATAGAAAATATATAAAATTTAGTTTAGGAAATCCAATTATGACTTTAAATAAATTTCTAGATAATGGTATATAAAGTTTTATAATACTATTATTTTTTATTTTTTAAAAAAATATTGATCAATGCTAATATTTTATAGTTAGCGAGACCAAATTTATTATATTGATCTTATTTGTGGATAATATTTTACCTGCAAATAGTGATTTTGGTTTATTATATCAAACTAAAATCTTTTTTATTTAGAATCTTAAGATTGTTTATATAAATGAGACAACTTACGTTATTGGCAATAAGGTATTTATGAATGGATCTCAAACATTACTAATACTATCTTAAAAAGAATATATTGATTGAGTCTTGAAGGAATTTTTGTATATAACTTTGTTCAACAAATGATAAAAATAAAAAATTTTAATCAAAATAAATATTTTTAAAAATAATTTAAAAAAATAAAATTATTATTTTTATAACTTTGTTCAACACTTAGCAAGTCCATTTGCCCATTATTGGTGTTCATATGGAAATGAGCATGAAAGTTTTCATTGGTTGATGTTCATACCTTTCTAACAGCAAATAACAGACAGATCTACAAAAACTCATCCTCCTGAGATTAAAAAAAATAAAAAAAATCTCGGAGGAACCGAGATGAAATTTTAAATACATTATTTTTGTATTACAAACTAAAGATTTTCCCATTCTGAGAAATGTGTTGATGCAAATTAGAGAGAAAATTGAACTTGCATAGATATTAACCCTATTATGACACTGTAGATGGATACTTCATCTATACCCTGCAAACACAGGCATTGTGTCTTCGCAATGCACGCATCTTATGTTACAGTTAGAATGACTTGGGAGACCAAATAAAAAAATAGTAACAAGGAGGTAAATTTACATGCATATATATCCTCTTAAATTAGTTGTTTTAATATGTAGCCTTCTAAATCCAAGTTTGCATATACATCCCTACCAAAACTGGGACTCTAGTTAATGTTAATGACCTTTAAAAATCATTACAATCAATTAGTTAATGCCACAAGTAGTTAACCTAAATTTTCTAGATGAATGTTGCTCTTATTATTATTATTATTATTTGGTAAGAAATATATGTCACTTCAAAAACTGCAAGATATTGTATATTAATTTTAAATTTTGTAACTATAGAACAACAAGACCGATCATAAATTTCAACTATTTAGGATCGACTACATGGATTTTGAGATGTGTAAAAGGATATATGTTTAGTTAAATTTAGAATAATTAAAATTTTATTTATATTTTTTTATTAATTTCTTCTGAGATTTTACTCTGCTTCTTCTCTTATCTCTAATCTTAATCATTTCATTTGTTCTAACTATAGCATCGATAGGTCTCCTATGCACAGTAATAAGGGCAAATTTGATTTGACTGAGGTGGGCGCCCAATTCCCAAGAAAGCATTCCAACCGCAGGTACACAAATCTTTATTAATTCCAAACAGTTACCAGTCTTTCTGCAGAGCTAAAACTAAATAGTGACACTGAAAGAGAGATGAATGAAATCGCTTCAAACAGTACAAATTCTAGCAAAGATTGGTAAAAGATAGGATTGCATACCCCCAACCTGAAATCATGGTAGATCATTCAAGAAGAGGAGGCATTCGATTGGACGAGAAGCGGCGGCGATGAGGAGGGGAAGGCGACCTACACTTACCTTAGGCTCCGCGACGGCCCGATGGGGTGATCAGGGGGCGAGCGGCGCTCGGATCGGCTGCGGCGGTAAGAGGAGTCATGACCGAACTTGGATGCCGGGGCCTCGGCCTCCCCCTCGTGGTCCGGAAGGTGATCCATGCTGAGGCTGCGGGTGCCGCGGGAGAGGCAGCGGTAGGAGCTCCGATCCCGGCGCCGCTTGATCGCGTGGATCACGAAGGGTATGAGGCCCTCCATTCGATAGCACTCTCTTTCTCCGACTGACGTTTGGGAAGCACACCGACGGTGGACACGCAAAACAGTGAGGGAAAGGCGAAAGGCGGTGCGTTGATGTTTATATATCGGGGGAATTGATTAGATTGTAGACCGTCAAATGGACGAATAAAACGGTACGTTATTTGGAAGCGTGCCTCCAAAGAACGCGATCATCTAAAATATTATTTATTACCCTTCCATAATTATGATGCGCTATTAATCTTATAAGCGATAAAAAGGATACGTCATTATCATAATATGAACTGTTATGTTTCTTTCGTAAATGAAATGAAGAGTAGATAAATGATCACTTCGAGCGATCGAATATTCTTGATCATTTTGAGTGGTTTGGCTTCCTTAATCTCTAAAGGGGATCAGTCCTCCTAGGGTTTGTGTCTATCGACTAAAATAATACTTTATTCGTTGATTGATTCAAAAAAAATAGTTACAATCCTATTTATAGAGTCTACCGAGAGTTCGTCTGGATTTTTTCACATAAAGTTTTCTAGAACTTTGACTTATAATTAAATAATAAAAATTAAATAAAACTCCTAATCGACTCAACCAAACTCATAACTGACTCGACTGGATTAACCAACATGACTCAATCATGAAATTGATGTGAACCCATCGACCCGACCATGTCAGGGTCCTATCAGACCCGCCCATTTCAAATCAGTCTTATCCTCAAGGTTGAGCAGCATCAAATTTTGGGAGTACTTCAGTCCAGGATATTTACCATACATCATAACCTTTTAATTAATTAAGTAGGGTCTCCACTTGGTATAAGCAATGGGTTAGTCTTTTGGTGTAGTAGTCATTGTAGTCTTCTGAAGGACCCTTTCCATTCAGTGGTTACTGACAATTGTGACCTTGCTTTCACATCTTCCTTCGAGGGTCATCTACTTTCCATTAATAAAAAAAACTTCAAAAGCAATTTTAAAAAAATTTCAAGAGATATTATTCAGGGTTGACAACCATTCCATTCTAAGCACTATTTCGAAGTCCTCCAAGGGTATCAGAAAGAAATCCACCCGTAGTTATTGTCCTTGTATAATCAGTTTAATTTTTGAGCACTTACTATCATAAGTTAGAATTCATCCATCAGTAACCTTAACTTCGAATTTGTTACAACCTTCAATGTGATAGGTTAATTGGTCATCAAGCTTTCTATCCATGAAATTCTTAGTGCTACCAGTATCGATTAAAACAGTTACAGGCTAATGTTTTAAAATTTTTTCAATTTTGATGGTTTGTGGGATAGAGTAACCGGCTAATGCATGCACTGTATTTGTGATAACTCCAATACCTTTATCATAATTTATACCTTCATGATAAGAGTCCACATCATCATTTTCTAGTTCCTTCTTAATTGGTTCAATCATCAGAAGTACCTATTTGCATCGATGGTCTTTACTCCAATTTTCATCACAATATCAGCACAACTTTTTTACTGATCTTTCCTGGAGTTCTTCTCTAGTAAGTCTTCATGGGTTAGGGTTTTAAGTCGAGGTAAGTGGGGTTGTCGGCTTTTTATTGCTAATTAGTTTATACTTTTATTTCTGTGATTGTCCGTGTTGAGCTTCTCTTCGTGTATGTGGGCAAACGATATTGCAACCTTCATGGTATGAGGTTGGCGGGCCTTAACTTCGTACTGAATCTCCGGATTTAGCCCTTCAATGAATGTTCCTAGAAATTATTTTTCAAACAAGTCTCGGGTTTGATTTCAGAGGCACTCAAATCTGCTCTAGTACTCTTGTATGATGGAAGTCTAGTAGATTTTTAGCAAGTTGTTCATCTATATTCTCATACTCCGATGGTTTGAAACGAATCAAAAGCTCACTTTTGTACTACTCCCATGAGGGTTTTGCATGAGTGTGTTCATACCAATCATACCATTGGATCATGTCTCCTTCACGTTGACTAGAGGCTATCTACACATTAGATTCCTCTTGAGTATTATGAAAACTTAAAAACTTCTAAGTACGTGAGATCCAACTGATTGGGCCTCTATCTTCCTATTTGGTAAACTCCACCCTCATGAGTATCCTATGTCCTTCCTAGATGACTCTCTTTGGTGTTAGAGCTTTCACCAAGTTAAGAATTGATGGGGCTTCCTACTAGACTTCATCTAAAGTTGTTGAGGAATTTATACCACTTTTCTTCCATGTTGGCCTTGAAGGCTTCACACTCACGAGAGTTCTCTGTGGGTAAGTTCGTACCAATCATACTATTAGATCGCATCTCCTTCAAGTTGAATAGAGGTTATCTCTACCTTGGATTTCTTTGAAACCCTGTGAAAATGAAAAAACTTTTCAGCATGTGAGATCTAATTGATTGGGTCTCTATCTTCCCATCTGGGAAACTATATTCTCATGTGTGAGTATGTTGTGTCCTGCCCATGATCACACTTTTCAGATCGACTCTCTTTGGTGTTAGAGCTTTTGCCAAGTTTGAGATTTGATGGGGGTTCCTACTAGACTTCATCTGAATTCGTTGAGGAATTCTTGCCACTTTTCTTCTATGTATAGTCTTGAAGGCTTCAAACTAGGCATCCCTTGCATCATCAGTGGCCATTGCGTAGGATTACAGATCGATAATGTTTAGTTCCCTTTTTCTGTTGTCAGGTCAAGGGCGTCAGTTCTGTCCCTCACGATGTAGTTGCAGAAGAAGCGAGCGCTTGTGGCAATGAGAGATTACTGCTTGTCGAGGCTATGGGCAGCGATGTGCATACAATGAGCATATTGTTGCTATGGTTTACTAAAAGCAGCGTTCATAAAGATTAGCAGGGGATGTGCGTCGACTAACGAGGGAGGAGGCTATGGTGGATAGAAGAAAGGGGAAGGCAACGACAATGATGGTGGCTGGGTTATGGAAAGGGGAAGGCATCGACAACAATGGTGGCTGACGAATGAGGAAGATGGCTATAGTGGTTGCTGTCAATGCCAATAGCAAAGAGGAAGCAGTGGTGGTGCGTTTGGGAGCAGCGTCACTAAGGTCACCAAGGAGGGTGATCTGTTGGTCAGGAAATAGCGATGGTGGCAAGGAAGAAAAGGAAGTAGCTGGAGCAAGAGATGACAACAATGGTGGCGATGGCAAGGAGGAGCAGCGGCGGTGTGACCGATGATTGCTGTCGATGCTGATAGCAAGGATGGGAGGGACAACGACGATGGTCAATGGCTGCAGAATCATCGACAGTGGCAGAAGAGAGCAATAGCAAGCAGGGGAAAAGGAAGAGGGTAGAGGCAAGGTCTGACGGGCATCATAGTGTCATTGGGGCCCGTGGTTATCAGCTATAGAAAACTGCGATGACTGACGATTGCATGGCTGTAGGAGGCGGCGTCGACAACCAATGACAACGGTTATTGCTGGCAAAGAAAGAAGAGGCAGCGGGAAGCATGGGATGCATCAATCAAGGAAGGAGTGACAATAGCGAAAGAGGGAGCAACGCTGCAATCTACGGGCAAGGGAGGAGGTGGTAGTGACTTGGCTATCCTTGTGGCTGAAGAAGAAGGCGACAACAGCAAGGAAGGAACAATGCTAGAACAAAGATGGCAATGAGAAAGACGTTACCGATGGGAGTAGAGGCGATGGTGGCAGTAACTGGCAATATGAAACAAGATGGCAGCGGGATGCTATTGGTAGCTGCGATCAGGGGTTGGAAGGCAGCAACGATGACAACACCATGATGAGAGAAAGATAGGGCAATATGAGGTTACAAGATAACAGTAGCAGTAACACAAGATGAGGAGATGATAGAGTGATGACGTTATTGTTGGCGGCTGCGATATGAGGTTGGAAGACAACAACAACAACAACACAAGAGGAGGAGATGATAGGATGACGATAGTGTTGTTGGTGGTTGTGATCTGACGTTGAAAGGCAACAACGACAACAGCACAAGATGAGGAGATGATAAGACGATGATGGTGTTGTTGATGGTTGTAATATGAGGTTGGGAGGCAGTAGTAACGACAACACAAGATGAGGGAGATGACTGCAATCTAGGGTTTAGATGGCCACAACAAGAGGATGAGAGGGGCGACTATAACTTGGGCTAGATGGCACTAGCAACAACAACAAGAGGATGAAGGGGCCAACTGATCTAGGATTTAGATGACAACAATAAAAGGATGAGGAGCAACTATGATCTAGGGTTTAGATGACAACAAAAGGATCAGAGGGACGACTGCAACTTAGGCTAGATGGCAATAACAACAACAACAAGGGGATTAAGGGGGTGATTACAATCTAGGGTTTAGATAGCGGCACAATGGTGAGGCTAATGAAAAGTTACAACAAGAGCGCCAAGGATCGTCGCTCTGATACCAATTGATAGGAATCCTTAGGTTTCTATCACAAAGGAAGAGAAGATAAATGATCACTTCGAGATGATTAAGCCTCCTTGATCACTTTGAGAGGATCGACCTCGTTTATCTCTATAAAATTTTGGCCTATTAACTAAAATAGAACTTTCTTCATTGATTGATTCAAAAGAAATAGTTACGACTCTCTTTATAAAATCTACCGAGAATCCCTCTACACTTGAAATCTTTCACCTAAAGTTTTCTAGAACTTAAACTCCTAATTAAATAATAAAAATTAAATAAAACTCTTAGTTGACTCAATCAAATTTATAATCGACTCGACTAGATTGATCAACATGACTCAATCATGAAATAAATGAAATCTATGGACTCGACGATGTGAGGGTCCTATCACATCAACTTTAGAATATCAGCATGCCCAAGATCACAAATTCTGGTTTGTGTATGAATAATTAAACCACACATGGGGCTAAAATTTATTCAGTTTTCTTAACTACAAGAGACATGTTATAAAATTATTTCAGCATTGTCTGACAAGGTAAAGAAAAAAAGAGGAGACATTATCTTCCACCAACATTATCTAAACACAATGTGAGACATTTTGGATAGACAAGTCAACTCTTTCTTCCACCATTTTCTCCTGTTCGGTACACTACAGCATTCTACCTCTAAAATTCAGCAAGTTGGATATCATACCTAGCCGCTGGATAACCAGCAAAGCGATGAGATAGAACAGTATGTTGATGGAAGATTTACATGCGGTGTAACTCCAGATCATGTTTCATGAAGATGGCGGAGCAGCAACACAAATGAAAAAAGTGCAGAGAGCATGAGATTTATTAAACAAAATTAATTAGAGAAAAAATTTGAAGCAGGTGGTCCGAAGCCGATCATGGAAAGGTAGAGACAATAAGTTTATGGAAGCGCTCCTCCCTATGGAACAGAGTGCTCGACTGCCTTCGGTCACTACCCAACACTGGAACTGTTTTCACACAGGTATCACAAACCTCGTATTCCCATTGGTAATTTCTCGGAAGCAGAGATGAAATATAAGCATCCAGCTGTGCACAAACGTCAGGGCAACATAGCCTTCAAGGGAATTCACTAAGTTGAGAGGAGCAATTATCATCATCACATGGAAGAAGCACCTGTACAATCAGGAAGACAAAAAGCCTTAAGATATCTTCAATAATTCAGTCATCAAGCATTGGTTCTCAAGGGAGGGACATCTGGACCTGAACCCTGACCATTCTGCATAATTTGAAGCTCATTTGCTAGTTGGGCACGACGTTCCTTCAGTAAGTTTAGGCGATTTGTCAACTTAGCAAGTGCAGATGCTGTCGAAGAGACGGTTTCCTGAGTTGAATCAGAATCTTTTAATCAATCTCAATCTTTCCAAGCCAGTTAGTGAGTCTCTTGAAATCTACTGTGAAATAATTCCTTGCATAATATGACTATTACAAAAGTGTTTTTTACCTCAGGTCTGGAAGAGACTGTCTTTGCCACTCCACTGGGCTCAGAAGATGAAACACTAGCAGAAGTCTGAGATATCAAACTATCCAATGCTATTTTACTTGGCCACTGATTGAGCAAGGACTGTTTACCAGGCAAAGATGAATCTCCGGCATGATTCACATCTTCACAGTCCAAAGTGAAGTTCTTCGAAGCAGTAATTTGGCCAACTCTCACAGACTCTTCAGTAGATGGATTGTTACTAAGTCCCTTAGATAGTTTACTGCTTTGATTTGCTATGTCTATTCTTTGCTTCTCAGATGGCTGCCCATCTGATGGTGACACTGATTCTTGAGGTTGGGTTTCTACATTCTCACAGTCAGCATTATGCTGCATGGATAAATTGCATTGTCATATGAATGAGTACTGGTGATACAACCAAGTGCATCAGTATATATGCAAGAAATTTTCATAAGATACCAGCATACCTCACTGTATGAGATGCAGCTAACTGGAGTCTCTAAATTACTTTGTATCGTTTGGAACTGCTTGGAGAACTTTGAAACTGAGTCCTCAGTGGATGAAGAACTTCTAGTGCCCGAGCAGATAGTATTCTGGCCAATGGGATCACTTTTTTTATCGAGAGAAGGCTCTGTGACTTCTGAAAAAGGTAGCTCTTGCTCTTTTACTGGCTTGGCCTCATGGACTACTCCACACAAAGCATCCTGCTTATATAGAAGTTATGCCCTTTAATTAGGATATATTATCAAACAAGATTTGAAAGAATAGCAAGATATATCAAATCAATAAACAAAAGAAGATAAATCATTTGGGGTGGAATGTAGTTGCAGCTGAGAATAACCAAACAAGATCTTCAAGTAGACTTGTACAGGTAGTAAGTCCTGTGCTTTATGAATTACAATTTGATCAGCTATTGGAAATTTTAATTTAGTACAATTACTAATCCACTAAAGAAACCAACTTGGATCATCAACTCCATAAGGATTGTATGCCAGTTAATTAGAAAAGAATATGTAAAAATTGAAAGGAAGGCTATTGATATGATAAACTTACTGCTTGTTTCAAAAACTTGTCATGTTGATCAACAAGATTGATACTCCTAACATCTTCCAACTGAGTTTTCCTGTATCAAGCAAATACTCATCAAGGTATAATAAATAACTCCCCTGAAATAATATTCTATTCCAATATCCATTACTTGTGTGGTTGCCATCTATACATCCGATTAGGTGTAAAACTAGCAAACAAAGTTAAGTGTAGTATCATAGTCCTCGATATGCTTCAATTATTACCATGTTAAGTGGATGAACAGCAGATAACTTTCTAAGTATAAAAGAAAGACATCTAAGAGACTGCAGTATTTGAGGACGAGATCCTCCTTGCTTGTCATTATCAGAAAAGCAAGAGAAGAGGAAGAAGAGAACTAGAAGAAGTGGAAGATAACAAGTATGACGGAAACGAGTCAGATACCAGACCTCGTCCAAATCTGACCATTGAGGAAAGAAAAGCACAGGAGGAAATAAAAGAAAAGGGAGGAACTAAGTCCAGTTGTAATGTTGCTAGATCTGTTTAGCCAGTCGATCAGTTCCTTTGCTAGAGACCAACAACCAAATTGGTTGAGATCCAATCAGATCCAATCAAGTGACAAGCAACAGCCACATCTGATACAAACGAAAATAAATTATATAAATATTTTTTTCCTTCTAGAATCCTAAATTTGTTTATATCTTATAATATTTTCTTTTTTGAAATTAATAGCTACTTCCACCATCTGTGGTCTGAATAGGCCAATCTTTATCTTAAATATTATGGCCAATGATAAACTTGATCCTGATTCTAGAAACTTGATTTATTGTTATCATGTAGCTGTGTTTGATGTTATTTATGCAACAAATAAGTTTCAATAAAATAGTACTTCATTTTAAACCTATACACATGCAGTCCATCTCACCAAAAAAAGCCATTAAAATAGGCAAATGATAATAATGCATTAAGAACTGACAAGGTACATATATCATATCTAACTGCACCAAGAAAGAGTTATCTTACTCTCCAGAATGATCACTAATGTGAAGTTGTCTGCCGCATGACTCACATAAGGAAACACAGCTTCGTTTTAGCTGATTATTAAGCTGTCCATGAAGATCATCAACTTTCTGCTTCAAAATAACTATATCTGCTTCAGCAAGAGCAACTTCCTCTAGATCTGCCCTTGTCTTTTGACACAACTATCAAGTATAAATCTAGTGCAAAATCAGCTATCTACTTAAACACAATTAATTTTAAACTAACCTTGCTATCCATAGCAGAAGCAAGAGATGCATTTCCATGTTGCGTGTTCATTAGTCCATTCTCCAAAGACGCTCTCAAATCTTGCTCATTTTGTAATTGCTCAAGCAATCTCTCTACCTGTTTCAACATAGATATATTTCAATAGTGGCAAAATTTCTAAATGTTCCTACTGGTGAAAACAACGTAACATACAAAAATGATTGAACTCCACAGTGAGTTTACCAAAATAACATTTCTTACAAGCGATACAAAAACTTCATTCGAAGGAGGTATACAGGAATAAAATTTGTAGGATGGTTGGAGGACCTAAAGTATTATAAGCTTTGTTATCTGCTTAGGTTCAAAATCTCCAGATATAATTACCATGTTAAATGAAAAATCCATTTATTCTTGTATTTATTTATGTAAAGCCATACTAAGTTGCTTGTCAAGAAACTAACAAATGAAACTGGACCTTTGCAACCACTACATAACAAGATGTTCAAGGAAGAATCAAGATAGTAAAGCTCAAGTTGAAGCTTGTCAAAATGTTTTCCAAAGACAAGAAATGAATATTGGCAAGTACACGGAATTGGAAAATAAATTAAATTGAGATAAAATTAAGCTAGATGGAACACAAAAAAAGGGCATTAACAATGAAGCTCAGTGCAAAAAACTATTCCAGCAGAATTTCAAAGTCATCCTAGTCAGAATCATAAGTATTCATGAGTCTCATTGCTGCCAAAACCAAATGTAGTCCAAGGAATCCAATTTCGGGTACCTGACCCATTTGGTCCATGGCCAGACCAATACAGGTTCAGTCCATGGCTGGACCAAAATGAGTCCTGTCTATTTTGGAACGCAACATGGTATCAATTAAGGTTCGCAATTTCATACTGTACCAGCATATCGATCAGTTGTCGGTACGGTACATACTGACACATGGTACACTAAGGTACTAAAGATGTACTGAGTATACCGGTCCTCTATCAGACCGGTATGTACCGAGCCTACCGAGGTGTACGATACGGTATTGCAAACCTTGGTACCGATACAATCTGCTATAAGAGGGAGAGGAGGGGAGGAAGAAGAAGAAGGAAGAAGCAATAAAAGGAAGAAAAGAAGGAAGAGGTGCTGGACGAAGAAATGGAGGAGGTGGAGGAAGGGGAGACGATGTACCAGAGATGAGGGCGGTAGGTGGCGAGAGGCAAGTGGCAGCCACATGAGCGGTGATGAGCAGCAGAGAGGAGACACTAATGAAGAGTTGTGACTCATGAGCTCCTCACAAGCCCTAGTGCATTGGGCGACACAACATTTAAAAGAAAAGAGTCAACAATTAACAAACCGGACCAGACCACCCGGTTTGAGTTGCCCATATCGGCAGTCAGACTGGTAAACACTGGTCGAATCATACTGAACTAGGCAAAATTAAAAATCTTGTTGTAATCTCAAACAAATAACAGGATAACAGGAGATACAAACTGGAAAAAATAAGAAGAAAGAGAGAAAAGTTCAAAGTTTTACCTAAACAATGCAAAAGGACTGATTTGGCATTAGAACATGTCCCAACACAGCCTTAATCATTTCATAGCATGTCAGAAAAGGAAATGCATGTCAAGATCAAGCTGGCAACAGCTTTAGAGTTGAATGTAACACTCAGGTGATACAAGTGGAAACTTAAGAATGTCACTAAGAGATCATCTGAATGGTGGTTAATCCAGCAGCATCTTTACTTATAGATGCATAGACAGCAATCTGTGCACTTATATATGTAAAAGGAACCACAATGGATATCAGTCATAGAAAAATTCGAGAAAAATCATAGATCCTTTAGAGAAGTTTTAGAACACAATTTGCAAGTACATGAATTCTCGAGGAAATAGTCTGATAATTCTTGAGCAGACAGAAACTTTATGATATAAAGAGGGATCCAGCACCAGTTCACTCGAAAGCTATAGGAACAGGTTTATACTATTTATTGTGGCTTGAAACAGATACTTGACAGGGAACCAAACAGGTACAGTGATCAGGTAATGTACTGAAATTAGACACATTGGAAATCTGCACCTGCATCTCATGCCACCATGGCAAGGCCAGAGAAAATGAGGGTGGCAGCAGGAAGTCTTATACTATTTTTTGTAGGCTTTTTGTTATCACTTATTTCTTTTTTCCAATCTAAGTGGCACCCACTTGTTGGCATGATGGTTTGTTACAAGGTTTGCCTTACTGGTCCGTACCGAGTTTATCCCGGTATGGTACGATAAAACTCTAACTTGGTACGGTATGGTACTCGGTACCAAGAAGTATGCACAGTGTGTACCACTTAGTATATAATATAATATAATATTAATTTAATATAATATATATTAAAAAACAAAAACAGCGTCGCCTCACCTTGCGGGAGAATGACGCCTCGTCCCACGCGGGAAGACGTGGTGGCACCTCGTACCGTGCGGGGAGATGAGACGGCACCTTGTCCCGCGCGGGGAGACGAGGTGGTGCCTCGTTCCTGCATGGGGAGAGGAGGCGTCGCCTCGTCTCGCATTGCCTCGTCTCGCGTGGGGAGAGGAGGCGTTGCCTCGTCTCTGTGCTGGGAGACTCGGTTTCGACGATACCGCCTGGTAGCGAGCGATCTGCAAACCAAGATCCTGTCGGACCGGTACATACCGCCCGTACCGGGCGGAACAACTCGAAACGAAAACCTTGGTTTGTCATGTACTGCTGATGGCATGACCATGCTAACTACTAACTAAACAGGCAATGCCGTTGAAATTTTAAACTTAGCTTTATGTTACTCCATTCATTCCTAATATTCTCAGTATGACAACCCGTCAACCTAAAATTTATTTTGTATATTCCATAATTCTCATGAAATTCTATCTGCTGGATACATAACTTTTTAACCATGATTTACAAGTTAATTAATTGAAATCTAAAATTATAACTATAACAAAGGACCAACTGGACTAGGCAAACATCAGTTAGGATCAACAATATAGGTGTGTCTTATTATCACTCATCAGGCCTACTTCTGATGTAGGAGTACAATCCACTATTTACTAACTTCTAAATATAGCAGCTGCATAATGTTGTTTTGGAGTTTGAAAGGTTTCTGATCGTTTTAGAAATCATTTCTATAACAAAAGTTTCTGTTTTGATTCACCGTGCATTCATTTGGGCAAGCACTTCAGATGACAAAATTAAACTGGTACAAGACTATTAATCAAGTGTATAGAAATATTGATAGCATAAGAAGAAAACAAGAAAGTAACTTTCTTTTAAGTCTTCTTATTGAAGATCATTAAAAACATGAAGACTCAAATCAATGACATGATAGACACAAACAACCTTCTACTGAGGTCAAATATATATAGTTAACTCCCCATCATTGATCCAGGCAAAAGAGTTAGCTGACGTAGAAAGAAAGTGAAAGCTTTACAAGAAAAAACTCATGGTTTAACTGAAACAAAATAAGAAATATATCTAATGCATAGTCTACAGTGCAGTACTTACATCTTGTTCAAGAGCTAAACGGCGCTCATGCAAAACTTCCTTTCGTCTTTGCAAACTCTCTTGCAAAACTGCATTCCCTTTTACCTTAGAAAACAAAAGAATTGCTTGATTTACATATGAACAACAATATATACATATACCAAATTCTCAATTGTCAAAGTAAAGAAGGTACCTCCTTGGCAATTTTATTTTGTAAGTCATTCTTAGTGTTCTCAAGCCTTTGAATAGCATTCCTGTCAAGAGGATGTTACCAGCATTTATGTATAAAAGTGTTACTAACTCAATACAAGAATATAGCACAAATACTTTGATGTCAGTAGCCATAGAGATCTCTAAACCATGACAAAACAAGACTCATTTCCCGACTAAAAAAGGCAAAACTTTATTCCAGGCATAGTTGATACGCTTTGGCAATGACTCCCAAGCTAGTGATCAATCTGGCAAGGATCATATTCAGATCCAACTCATTCATAATATGACCAAAAGATGATCAAACACGTCATAGGTCATTTCCACCTTAGGTGAAAATCAAATTAGTCAGACAATAGCTCCTAAGATACAAAGTGTAAAATCAAGAGCAAGTAATACGGAATTTACATATTTATATACAACAATTCTTATATGTCATAAAAGCAAACATAGTACAAGATGCATGTCAAAATATAACTAACCATACATAACACTTATGATATCTAAAATCAACAACAATAGTGCAAACTGCGAACATAAGTCAAAACACAGCATGTTGACCAAAAAAGTTCTAAGAAGTAATAAAGAAACCCAAAGTCATGCATAACATTGTTTAGGGCCTGCAAGAGTTTCTAGCTAAAACAAGTCTTGCATAATTGATATGCTGATCAAGTACTTATAGAACAAAATTTAGCTACACACTTGGGTTACATAAGAAAATGATACACCTCAAACACAAAAAGAGACAGTAGAGAAGAAAAAGAAAACTTAGGTTCTGTTTGATTTAGTGGGGGTTTTCTCTGAAACCTCAGGATTTCACCCAAACACCATCTTTTCTCCACTTGAAATTGAGCAGGTTAGAAATTCCAGTCAGCAGACTATACAAATGAGGATTTGGGTTCACACAATACCCTTAGAACTTGGAAATTAAGAGATAAGGACCATGGAAATACCAGGGTATACATGAAAGATGCATGAAATTTCCCCTCCATTAAACACACATATGGTTAGAATTTGGAAATTCTAGGTTAATATTTCAAAAATGTTGCCAAAACAAAAATGGGAATTTTTGTTGGTACTCGAGTCCCACTTTGAATTTGGGGAAAATTCCAGAATTTCAAATCCACATACCAAATAGGACCTTAAAGATCATATCAATCAAGAAAAGTTACACTAAGTAAATAGATGACATACTCATCTTCGCTTAAGTCAATTGACTCCATGGAAAGGTTCTTTCTTGCCTGGATATTGCAAATATATAAGAACAATAATTTGAAATATTATAGGTAAGCAATAATGAAATACAAATATACTCACAGGAGTGCGCCCCCAAATAGCAGGACGTTTTATGGAAACAACTAGTTTGTTTGGCTTATCTAAACCTTCTCCATCATCTGAAGGCAAAATATGACTAAAAAACCTCAGCATGGGACTTGCGGTGAATCACTAATACACTCATGGGAAAGACCACCATGCAAAGCTATGGCTTTACCGCTATCATGCAGCAAGGTTTCTTGTTTCTGTATGCTAGAATCACCAGGAACTTGAGTATCAGATTTTCGTGATGACTTTTGATGTCCTTGAAGAGATGCACCACCTCTTTTCTGATTGTCTATGAGCTGAAAATACAAGCAGTATCAGAAAAGACCAAGAAACCAAACAGATAAAACTATTTAAAACAATTTGATCAGACCATTTCAACTAACAAGGTAATTATAAGCATACAAAAAAAGGACTTTTCATGTCTTACAAGACCCTAACTGTAGTAATAATTGTACAACCAAGGAATGCAATTTCATTGTATACCACCCAAGAATTGCTGTACTGATGAACCGAGACCAACCAACCAGGGGCATATATGTAACATATTACTTTTTCTCTTTTTTACCATAACAATTGTGTATGAAAGCATATATATATATATATACTGGCCCATACATGTCTTTTAATTTATGCCATCCATTCAAACATTACATAATCCAGATAAATGTAAACTGAAGTAAATTCTTCAAGAAAATAATTAGTGGGAACATAGGAACTATAACCTCATGATCATATGGATCACTTCCAATATTGCTGTGGCTTTCACTATTTGTTTCACTGCATGAATGTTCAGAAGCATCATCTATATCAGCTTCAAGGCCATTATGCTCATCACCATATCCATCATCTTCTGGATTATCCGAATAATCATCATTGCTGTTATGCTCATCATGATATCTATCATCTTCTGTAATGTCATTATCCGTCAAGTCATCATTGCTGTCATGCTCATCATGATCTTCCAGAATGTCATTATCAGTTGAAACATCATCTTCAAGATCGCCTTCAGAATCAGAATAAGGATCTGATGATGCTGAGCCCTCATGCAAGAGATCCTCCTAACAAATATTTATTAGTTCCGCAAGATCAGATAAATTAACAAATAAATTAAATCAATTTTCATTAGAATGAAAAGAAACATTACATCAAATATTTTGTCAAACTCCTCTAACATAATTATGACTATAGCTTGAGCATGATTGGCAGCTGCAGCAGCTTTTAGAAGTTGAATAGAACCATCTCCACCCATATTAAAATCATCTTCAAATTCACAATCTCCAGCAAGAAGAGGACGGAGAAGTAATGGGGCCATGCAAGCTGCTAAAGCCGACAGTGACATCCGGTTCTGGGACTTGTGGGAAGCCACTGTTTGCATCATCTTGAGAATCCTGGAAAAAGAAATCAGGGTGAAAAATCTTATTAACAAATAATATATCCCAAAACATACAGCCAAATATGATGATCAATCTCAAACTTGCTAAACATCACATAAGTTAAAAAGTTACTACTATAGGTAAACAAGAAAAGGAAAGCAAGTCCAATGACAAAGAGGCCAACAGAATATTACACAATAAGTATTCTAGTATGTAAAACCATAAGATAGGGATTCTATATCTTGGTTCAACAACTATATTATTATTATGAACTGCAGCATCTACAAAAATTCATGAGTCTTGTTAACATGATACTTGAAATTTGGAACACTTTATAAGAAAGGTATAAATTCTGGTAAAAGAGATCCCAAGAGTAGAGTTAAGCTGTGTTTTGAAAACTACAGCACAAGGTTTGTTTCAGATAAAGTTTGCAATCATTGGCGTCACCTATTTGCGGAAATATCTGTCTTGATATCAATTACTTTGGCATAGATTTCTTGAACTTGAACCTTTTTATCTAACACGAGTTTGTCTAATACTTCACTTAACCCTAGTATGTCCATCTTCGGCAAATTAAAGGCAGATCTGGGACCCTAAACAAAATGACCATATTTTGCTGCACTCTAGACTTGTGGGAAAGATATAAAGATATCTATGGGAAAAAAAAAACAGAGTGAATTAGACTATAGTTTCTAAAATATCAAGCGTAAATTCAATCTTGATATGCAAAATGTTTTTTTTTTTACTCCTTTCTAATGATTTGGTTCATAAAGATGATACTGATCCGTACCATCAACCAGAAAAGAGGAACAAAAGGTGGTACTGGAGGCGAAGGAGGAGGATGTAGCAAAAATGCTAAGAGTAGCAATGTGAGGAGGTGACAACAGTGATACAGGAAGATGAAGAGGTCGTAGTGATGCGAGGAGGAGGTGGGGGCAAAGATAGAGAGGTGGCAATGGTGAAGGTGGAAACAGTGGAGAGAGAGGACGAAGTAGCTACAAAGAGAGAAAGGAGGAGAAGCTGAGACAGAGAGAGAGAGAGAGAGACAAGGAGAAGCTCCAAGAGAGAGAGAGAGGATGGCAAGCTACCTCTCAACTGCAGTTGATAGTTGACGATAAAAGAAGAGTGGTAAGTGTGTGTATGGGTCATATTTTAGCTGGACCCCCAGGCGTGGTAAGTGTACTGGGCTGAAGCACTATTCCAAGCTGGACCAGGCATCATGGTAAATCTTTCCAAGTTGGACTGAACAAAATTGACCATACCATGGCTCAGACCATTAAAATTAACCCATACCAACCAGTATTTTTGTTCAAGCTACACACCATTTCTAAAATTTTTTGGTACCTATTAAATATCTAGAAGTTGGCATTAGATGTTGAGAAATAATCAGGATTAGGAAAAGTGGAAGACTAAGTGATGAAACATCCATAAAGAATGATTCAAGCTTAAATATATAACAAGTTGGAAACTAATAATCACGAATCAATCAGTGATCAGCTAAAAGCAATAATATGAAGCAAGAAGAATATGACATTATAAAGATCACCAATGGGTCTGAGAATCTATGGACAAAGCAAGCACATTACATGAACAGAAAAGACAAAACATGGAGAGAAACTTATTAAAAGTATGTGGAAGGTGTAAAAGATCGTGAATGGAAGTCACAGAAGAAAGAGAACAATCCAAATACACATCTGAGGAGGCTTTTAAGATTTGTCACTAAATTTTTATCAATAAACTCAACAAACTTTCAAAACTAGAAATAGCATTGATAGGGCACAGTTACACCAGAGTGGAGACATTTGGAAAGATCATCTATCGTAGACCAATAATATGTTCAACCTTTTTCTGGCATAGAAGGAACTTCACCTAAATTCATAGCAAAGATTATTAACATCGAATCTCCTGATAGACAACTTCACATTAAGGCAATTATTACCCAATACCTACCATCAATATTATTACCCAAGACCTACAATCAATATTCAGATTTCAGAAAATCCAGAACATGTAAAAGATAACAAGTTGTACAGGCAGACATATGTAGTGGCGGAAGCAAAGAGAATGAGAAAAGATATGGTTATGAGTTATGACAATTAATTTTTTCAAAAAGGAAGCTGTTGGTTCAAGAAAGTAATGATATCACCTAGAACAAAGCAATTATTGGCAGAGAAACAAAATCATAAGCACCTAGGTGTAACTAATATACCTCTGCATCAAACGACGATTAGGCTCCGGGAAAGTTTTATATATAGCAGAGCGGATATTATTAACTCTTCTTCCACGATCAGTTCCTTGAAAATATCAAATTCAAGGTTAATGTTACATGATTTTGCAGTATAACAAAAAGAATTTTGATAATTAATCTGAAGATTAAACATAATTATCAGGGTCTTTTAGATCTTATATTTGGTAGAAGAACTAAGGTAATTAATGTGCCATAGCATTTGTTTAAGTACAAGAAGAAAATTGTCAAAACCATGAAGTTCAAACCAAGTACAAACAACTATGATGTCATCCTTTCAACTTACATTTAAGTTGCATTTTCCCAAATGTTTTATACATGACCATGGACTGGAAAAACACTGTCAACTAGTAAAGGACAACATGTCCAGTGCAAGCCAACAAAGTACCACATGCACTTAGCCAAGGATTCAAAAATCAACCACCCCAATTTTTATGGTCTAGTTTTTACCAGTTTAACCATCAACGGGTATGCAGATGGACAATTTTATCAAATCTGGTCTAGAACTGAATTTAATACCTGGTCTGCTTCCTGCGCCAGGATTATTGGGCAGTCAGCTGACCCATCCAGTCACATAGAATGGTGATCAGCTGACCCCCCTTTATCAATACACGTCTTTTTTTTTTTCGTCATCGTCTCGTCTCTTCTTCCACTGATGGTTCTTCTCACACATCACCTACATAGCTGCCTCCTCCCCACCATTGCCATCTCTCTCTCTCTCTCTCTCTCTCTCTCTCTCTCTCTCTCTCTCTCTCTATATATATATATATATATATATATATACCAGTCTTGATTGTATAGTTACCAAACATGAGCAAACAAAGTATTGTTGGGCTTAGCTCATTAAAATAAATGAATCTTGCTTATGGGTGGTTCAGTGCTGTGTCAAACCAGCTGAAGCCAAGTCAAATACTTGCACAAATTCAGTAAAGTAGATGTGTCACATGTTAGATGAAGGTAATAATGCTACGTGCAAGGATTAAAATCTTGGTTTGGTACCAATACTGCTTGACGACTACATTAGCATAGCACCAATACCATTATAACATATTAGTGCTTGCACTGACTGGTACTGATCGTGTATAAAACATTTTGCTGTGGTTTATATGTTAAATTGCTGTGGTTTCTAACTTTCTATAGTTAGAAGTTTAAACTTAGAAGTTCAAAACCCTGAGATTCTGTTCACTAATACCAATATATTCCCTCTCCTATTCTCTGAAAATCTTGCCCCTCTTTTGCCTTTTTTTGTCAATCAAACCTTTATCACCAATTCAAGGTTTGCAATTTCGACTTGTACCGCCTGGTACGGGTGGTACATACCGGTCTGCTAGGTTATCAGTACGCGGACAGTCTGCTACCGGGCGGTACCATCAAAAATCGACCATCGGCGGTCGATTGAGGGAGAAATCGACCATCGGAGGTCGATTGAGGAAGAAAAAGGGAAGAAAAAGAAGAGGAAAAGAAGAAAAAAGAATAGGAGAGGAAATAATACCATGCCGTCCTCGCACGCGCACCGTCACCACCCGCCCATTGCCCACACCCGCGGGTGCTTTTTCTCCCGCTTGAGGAGACGGAACGTCTCCCCGCACGGGGAGAAAGATCAAGGCGGCGTCGCCTCGACGACGTCGCCCCTTTCCCTTTTTTTAAATATTTTTAATATATTAATATTATATTATATAATATTATACTATAAAAAATTATATTATATTTTAATATACTAAGTGGTATGCACTGTGCATACCGCCTGGTATTGGTACCGTATCGATACCGACAATATGTTGGTACACCGGTACGGACAAGTAAGTCAATCCTTGGTCACCATCACCTCTAATCATCTCCTTTTAGGGCATGTTTTCATCCCACCATCTCTGCTCTAGATAGGGCTTCCAAGATAGTTCTTGTAAATAGATCGAAGTTGAATTTTTTCTATGTATAGGCTTGTTTTATCCAATATACCATCGTTTTTATCAAGCTATAGCCAATCGCAAGGAACTGCATGTTAATTTGGATCAAACAAAAACACGGGCTCATTTATTTGTAACTGGCTCATTTACACACCAAGAAGCATGGTACAATGGTGGCTCCATGCAATACATGCCACTTGCACAATCTATGTTGTCTTTTGCTACTTTGAAGTGGGCTCACTCTTCTGCACATCAGCGATGATAGAATTGCAATAGCAGCAAAAATCAATTCTAATAGCCAGCTCAATGTGCCCATTGGCCAGTTAGGTATAATGGGTATTTGAACCTGTGGCTCAAAAAAACTAAGCCCAAGTCGCTAGTAGCAAGTCTAACAAGCGCTGTTTACTATCATCACACAACATTAACTTCTAGTGGAATTAAATGGGTTACAAGTTTGTCTAGTATTCCTATATTTCATTCTTCTTCTATACATACATTTGACAATTGTAAATCAAACCCAAAATGAGGCACAACAGAGAAACAAGAAAAAGTAACAAGTTACACAACTGATCCTTTTGGGGTTGGTTACTCATCACTAATCAAACTAAGGGATCTATCAAATTCTTGTTATTGGTTCTAATAATAATATTTCATGTCTTCAAGTAACTCTTCTCATGCCAATAATTGAAATTGGCTCAACTCATCTACCCATTAATGCATAATGTATTAAAAAGATTCTATTCCAGTTTCCAAACATGCATATCTGGAATGCATCTTCATACAAAAGAAAAGCTGTAAGCTTTAGATAAAGGAACATCTAAAATAAGATCTCTATGACAATATGAAATAAGAGTTCTGTCCAAACATACTGTATGCTTCAACCATTGAAGTACAACAAGATGCAGGAACTGGAGAATCTGACATCTCTCGCAACACATACTGCAAGCAAAAAGAAATTAATTGCACTAGCATTATTCACAGAAAAATGTCAGGTTGATAGTTCTAGTGGCATTGTACCTTGATACAGTCACCAACAACATGTGCATCCTCATCTGATGAAAATTCAACTTTTCCTGAAAAAGAGGTGTGTATAAAGTCCTTAAATAAAGGTATTAACCGTATCTAAAACCAAGGTTCGCAATCTCGTACCATACCAGCATATCAATCAGTTGTCGGTATGGTACGTACCGAGCTGTACCAAGCATACTAACACATGGTAGACTAAGGTACCGAGCGTACTGGTCCTCTATCGGACTGGTACATACCGAGCATACCAAGTGGTACGATATGATATTGCAAACCTTGACTAAAACCAAAAGTTATTTGCTTGGAACATTATTCGTACTGGCATGATATACTGCTTTCCAACATCAAAAGCAATGGAGCATATAAAGAGGATTAATTTTGAATAGGTTCCAAATAAATGTTACTATAAATGCGAACATACCCTGTTCATATTCTCGAACTCTGCGCTTTACCTCTTCAACATCAGCAGACTGCCGCAATATTCCTTCCACCTTGATACCTTTTGAAGTGACACAGACAAACACATAAATAATGACATTTAAGCCAAATGTTAACAGTTGGATTTCGAGCAGTTCAATTATATTAGAAAAAGTGGAACTAAAAATGGAGCCATACATTTGACTTAAGAGAGAGAAAGAGAGATTTGCTGTATAATAACATCAGTAATCTGTTTGGACAAGCCTTACACATGCAATTAAGCAACGTTCTAAAGATCTAACTAGATAAAGCAAAATAAAACTGATCTGAACATGACAACAAAACACTTCATTAAAACATGAAGTGCACATTTTTTTGACAAAAAAGATCAGAATGTTTTGTCAAAGCTAGCATGCGAAACAGAAATTACCATGTTGTTCGATAAACCTTAGGGCCTTCTCCAAGAAAGATGGGCTTCCATCAATATCTTCAAGCGCAAGCAGGATAGGCATGCCAACTATGGTAGATTTCTCAGGTTCCTTATCCCCACCTTCAAAAAAAGTAGAAAAAAAGCAGAAACTGCTCAATCATGATTAAAATAACAGGACCAGGCAGTTGTACATATCTTCAAGAATAGCCAAACAGAGAATTTGTCTGAAAGTTATCGAATATTTCTGCAATATATGAGAGAGATGGAGATCACGGAAAGAACAGTTTGTTTTAGCATATTTCTGCAACAAAGTAAAGTGAATTAGAGATAATTTGGAGGTTGAAGAGAGAGATATCAGATGCAAGAGAAATTTCAGATAGGGAGTAGATAGAGAGATCTTGGATGAATGAGAAACAAAAGAAAGAACTTGGGTCTGTTGAGAGATGAGAAAAAATGTCATACCTCTCTAAGGACCATTTCAGGAAAAATAATATTGTAAAAGATCTAATGAAGAGAGAGATAGAATCAAAAAGATTCAAAAAAGAATACTTAAAATCATAATAAGAACATCTTAGATAAATAATACTAAATTCTGTGAAATCAGAGAAGAAACTATCCCCAGTCTGATCATGATATGGATCAACAATGCAAATATTTCCTATAACTTGTAGAAGCATTTCTATTGATTTTAAGAGAGTGAAAAAGCATCTACAAATTTATGTTTATATACCTACATATATTAAGACACTACTCTAAATGAACTGACTTAGATGTGGCATAACTTGAGTCAGATACTGCTCAGCTCGATGGCTCAGAGACAAACAGAACTCCAGAATAATTAGAAAACAATAAGATACCATGAGTTACCAAGTAATGTGATGCATCTATAATAGTTAAATACAAAAAATTGCAGAAAAATTAATGACAATAATGTTCCCGCAGCAAGTATATTTAAAATGACATACATTTATCATTTGAAGCTTCAACTGAATCAGTTACATCATTGTTGAATATTCCATTCTGTCCCATTGCAAGAACTGCACTAGGTGCTTGAGCTAAAGCATTCTCTAATGCAGCTTTCCATTCATACAGATCCTCGGAAGTTTCTGCCTGTAATACCAAAGAAAGTTGAAGGGAATAAAAAGAACTGAACAAACGTAACAAAGTACAAGAGCAACATATTTGCATGCCTTTAAGGTAAAAGTCCGTCCATCACGGCCATCAGGAAAGAGCACTGTCAGAAGCTTTTTGTCTGCTTTCACCACAACACTGAATTTTATGATGGCTCAAAGTCATAATCAAGTTATAAAACAATCAATGTTCAGCTAGATTAGGACTTCAATAATACATCAAATATTCCCACCTTCCTGAGCTATTCAAGTCAATACCACCAAGGGTAGGATTTGCTTCACTTCCTTTTTCAGGGAGAGTAGCCTGAAAAGTAAAAGTGATATGTGCCACAATTTACCACAATCTTCATATAGAGGAATCAACTATATTCTTGAATAAGATGGAATAACTGTTCAAATTCTCAATATAATTTACCACAATTTTAGTAATAGATTTAATGAAGAATAATTACGTATGTGTTTCTTGAGATCTTCATGCTGTATTAGTGGAATGTAAGAGTATAACATCTTAAGAGTAATTTCATGAAAAGAAAATTTGCATACACTTCTAACCTGTTTGGCAGCAGAGAATGAAAAACTAGTTGTTTTGAGAGGGATGAAACATATGTGACATTTAAGCTTTTTTTAAAGCCAATTAGTTCAGTTTCACTTACAGAAAATACCATACAATTTTTCATCTGATGTTAGATACACTATTAGTATAGAGTAGGATCAAAGGTTCCAATTCTGGTGATATGGCATGAACAAAAAAATGTTGGTCGAGAATCATATAAACCAGATGCAAAGTCAACTCTTTCGTACTGTTATACCTTTGGTGGACCCCACCGTTAAATGTAGTATAAAAATTAGAGTAGATTATAATGATAGTTCCAGTAACTAGTAAGCTTTCTTTAATAGGAATATTTGTCCTATTTTAAGTTGATATGAGAAGCAAGTGCTGAGGTTTAGAGTAGGTAATTGAATATAAACCAATGAATATCAGGCAGTACAGCTATTTAGAATTTGTTAAAGTGGTTATCATCTAAATAAGTCAACGTACAGAAAATAAACTATTCATACACGTAAACAATCCAGACATGTAGACAGGCATATAGATACTAAAGGTAAGCAATAGATACTAAAAGAATCATAACAAAAAAGTATCATAAAAGTAGGCAATAGACACTAAAGGTCAGACAAATATGAGATGTCATATATAATATACTTACAGGGTCAGTTCTATAAAAGACCAATGATGTACGTGTAAGGACAAACCAACGTTTCTTCCATGATGTCCAACCTATTCCTGTGATTTTTTGATGATTTGAAAAGATGAATCATAATAAAAATTGAAAACATTTTTAAATTGACAGAAAGTATCAACGACAACCAGTTATATTTAGAATATCCTAAAACCATGACACATGAGGATTGTAATTAATGATAACAGGGATAGAAATGAGCATAGAAAATGAAAACTTAGATTTTAGTAAAGAGCATAACTAAACCATTAAAATAATAAATTTAGATTATTTGTATAAAGTCATAGACTATACGACTCCTATGAATGCACATGGTCATCTTTAGAAACTGAACCTCTCTGTAGCAGGATACATTTCATAGTTCATTTATCAAAAAATTATGTTCAAACAGGATGATGCTTACCACATGAAACAAGAAACTTGGCAGCTCAAGAGGTTATAATAATTTTTAACAGGGTTTTGAATATCGATCCATACTGGCATACCAAGCTCTGCTTGGTATGGTATGCAGCGGTATGTACCATCGGTATGCTTACATCCTAAAACCTTAAAAACACCTCCACCTACGATACCAAGGCATACCGGTTAGTACGTCTCAGGACCGATCAAAACACTAGTACCACTCGGTAGAGGGCGGTCCGTGTATCATTATACTCTTGGATCGATACATACCACTCATGTCAGTGTACCGAGATTTGCTCAACATGGTAGAATATCAACATAACGAGCAGTACGCCAGAGCACATAGAGCGGTACGCTTAAAATAGGCATAAATCCCTCCAAAAATATCTGAATAATAGAAAAAAGAGAGTTGCATGTTTTAGCTGAAAATGATATTTAAATTTCTAAAAAATGGAGTCATTAGAAAAGAGTTAACTAATGACTCAACAACAAAAGCTGAGATCTATGGTTCTTGCTATCATAAACTGATTTTTCCTTAAAATTATCTCACAATACTTCCTGTATGTTTTAGCTGAAAATGAAAGTTAAATTTATAGATCTGAAGTGTTGGACAATGACTTGCATCATATTATCTTACTGAATCATTGTCAAGACAATTTTATGTATTGTTTCTAGAATTTCAGCAGCTTTATGCTTTTATTTCAATTCAATGAGTTGCAATAATCCTCTTTGAGACTCCATCAACACTTGTTCTACATCAAATTGCTACCAAAAATTCCTGGTTTAACAAAAAATTCTAACAATCAACATCAAAAGCTGAAATCTATGGTACTGCCCAGTAAAGGTCGGTAACAGTTGAAATTTCAACCATTACCGCCTGTACCAGGCCTGATACCACTGAGTAGCAGGCAGTCCGCGTGCTGGTCTGCTGGTGGACCAGTACGTATTGCCCGGTATGAAATTAAAAACCCTGCTCACAACTAGCATACTTGATGGGTTCCGACCCTGAATATCAACAACAATTGCGGTACAAAATATAGATGTAAAGCATTCAATTTAGATGAAAGTTCAAGGCTTTAAGCCATTGGAAGGCGTCATAAAGAGTTAAAGCATCAACAAAACAATGAAAAAAAATTCTTACTGGTTCATTAGTAAGCTAAACAAGACAAAAAGGCAAGACATGACTTGGACACAGGCATAAGTTGGGATGTAAATGATATAAGAATTTTGTAAGGATAATGTCTGGTGCATATAATAGATCGCCAGAACAATATATAGGAACAAAAGATATAAAAATCCTAGTATGTCAATAATCCCATTCTCGAAAGTGCCTTGATTGCCCAGCAACTTCAGTGAAAAGTTACCTTTAGATGAAACAAGAAGTGATCCACTCTTGAAAACCTGCAGTCATTTCAAACTAGTGATCAGCATATTCTTATCTTCTGCCTAATAAGAAAGAATGCACATGTGACATACAATATTAGCAATTGCAAACAAAAGTGCCTTAATAAAACATGGATCTTATAATATAATCATGAAATGATTTCATGCGTACAATACCAAATATGAAATGTAAGTTACTCTAAGGTGGCTGCGAGGCACACAATAGAAAAGTACAGTTAGAAAATCCAAAAGTCAATCTAGACTCCAATCAAAAAGGGCTTGTTAAAGATTCATACTCCTCAAAAGGGTGAAAAACAGATAAAAGAGTACCAGGATTAGTATAGCAGGTTAGTGATGGAAGCTGGAAAGTGCCCCAACAAGGATGCTTTTAAGAAGTTGAACTCATGCTTGCATATCATATTCAATATAATCAGTAAGATACTATAACGAGGGTTTAAGGCACAACAAAAAAGGTTATAAAGGTATCAGGAAGAAAATTTAAACTCCAGAGTGGACTTTAACAAATATTTTTATGCTCCATATGAGTGAAAGACAATTTAAAACAGTTAAATCGAGAATGAACCTAGTCTAGGACTTTGTTTCAGATTCTGTAACTAAATCAAGGATGCTTTAAAAATGCTTTAACCCATTACAAACCAAGCTACATTAGAATGAAATTAGATTCAACCTTTGAAAATTTTAAATCCAACATGAACCATGACATATTTTTGTGACTGAAATAAAATGTGCCAGCAGAAAGAATTCATTCTTAAACTAAACAAAATCTTACTAACATCGCAATTAGGACATTTATATGTCTGTTTGTCAGCATTGTCAGAGGCCCTCGTGGTCAAGAGATTGGTATCCCCCTCTCCGCAGCGACATGTTTTACATTGTGTGACATTCTCACTGCTGTGAGGAGAGGCCATCTGCTACTTGTGGTTCAACTGGATCAGGGAATAAAACAAAACCAACAGCATTATCTTCCTTTATTCCCAATAACAGAAGTCTTCAGAACAAAACAATTTAAGAACATTGTTAGGTTTGTATACAGTATATAAATTAAGTCATACAATTACATATAAAGGAATAAATGAACTGTATATTTACATATAAGAGCCATGTAGATTATTAGAATAATGAGATCCATTTAGTATGTCAAATACCTATAAAAAGGAGAGTTACAATATGAAATGATAGGAAAGTAGTAGGTCATGTGATGTTAAAAAATATAGCCAGTTAATAGAACTAAGCAACACTGCCACAACAAGTGGCAACTACAAACAAGGATAAAGTTCATCCACCAAATCCATGTACATTAGCAATGAGGATGACCATACAAATGGTAAAGAAAACATCTATAACATCTCTTCCTATCGCAAAATGCATGCTGAATGAACCACACCAGTTGATCTAGATTATGCAAATGATCCAATCATAAAATAAGAGATGGGTTTTTATGCACAAGAGTTCTCTTGATAAGAAGTTAAGATCAAAATAGCATTTTAAGACGAGAAGACAACATGGTTCGCATGGACACCCATGTACCTAACAAAGCAAGCAGATGTTATAAATTAAGGAGAAGAGCTGAAGAGAGGCAAAATCCTCTATTAGAAATATCAGGAAATTTCTAATATTCTATACATGTCTGTTAGCAATCTATCAGAGAATGCATGTAAAATTTATTGTGCTCAGATATATCTGGAAGGAATAAATAAGTGTTGGATTGATTAGAATACAACTAAATGCTTGACAAGGTAAACAATATGAGTTGCAAAAGACTTGCTGATGTAGAACAGAGTACGGAAGTAGAGAGAAACAGAGGGGAAGAGAAAGAAAGAGAAGTGTGAGATAAGAGAGAAGGTTACGAGACTAGGGAAGATGCAATTCTTTTCATCAAATCTGAAGTAATTCATTCACTGACAAACTCCACTATTTATCAGGGTTTAGGAGTCATAGTCAGTTAGTATAATCAATGAAGGCAATGATTCCTAAGAGTATCTCCTAAGGAATTAATATGCCTTTCCAAAATGTGACTTCTAGAACATCTAAATAATAAATGAGTGCACGTGATACAAAAGGAGTTCCTAAAAAGACCCAAAGATTTTTCACATTTTCAACACAACTCTTAGAATTTTTAGGAAACTAATTGATGATTTTTTGTTGATTTCTTTGCCTAGAATAAACTTTTCTGAAATCCTTTGTAAAGCTAGATGATTCTCATCACTCGCTCTTTGTCTGAGACAAATGTAGTTGATGGCTATCATCCTCATGGATTCTCACCATCA
Source organism: Ensete glaucum (assembly GCA_021527575.1). Lineage (NCBI taxonomy): Eukaryota > Viridiplantae > Streptophyta > Magnoliopsida > Zingiberales > Musaceae > Ensete > Ensete glaucum. The sequence goes on from CM038552.1 coordinate 44,996,656, forward strand.
ATTGAATTGACTAGGTAACACATTACAAAAGAATTACAGAAACATGGAAAATAGAAGGAAAAATCAAGAAGTTAATACCTTCAACCAACACTTCCCAAAAGCAAAGAACATCATAACACGACTTACAGAAAATCAATTTGTCAACCAGTGTAACAGGTACGAGTTAAGCTTCCTTAATTTGTCGTTGAGCAGTTAGATGGGCGAGGGTTGCCTGTTAGGCATTTGTCTGAATTAGTGTTCACTGGTATGTACTCAAAACATGACATTAGTTATTGCAAGAAAGTAGGCATTTGTGCAACAGAAACAGTAAGAAATATGTTATTCTCCAAAAATACAATAGAAGATTCATCAGAGAGGACAATATTTTTCTTCATAATGAACAGAAGTACCAAATTTTAAGTCAGTTTCCTATGATATAGTGCTAGATGCTATAACTTGTATAAAATAAATATGGAATTGGAAAAGACAGCAGAATAACAAACAAAGACCACAGAGTTGCTGTAAACCATGATATGTAAGATAAATGCTTGAATAGTTTATGAAAGATGTAAGTGGATCTATTCACAATTTCTTGCATTTCTGCAAAGGAAATGCCGTAGTAACTTATTTTACAATTCCAGAGTCAAAGCCATGGTCTTTTAATCTTCAGCAAGAAGGAAGAACTCTGTTGTTCAAAGTGTGCAATTGTATTTCTCTTAATAATTAGAGTAATTAGCATGATGAACAAAATTCATGATTCAGCCAAGATAGATAAAGTATGATTGACTGTTGACTGTTCAAAAGTAGACACGGAAGGATTCTCGATTCATAAATCTCATTGATTATAATTCTCACAAGAATAATTTGTGATATATTTATAGATCTACTATTGAAATAAAATTCTAAGAGTAATTTTGGTTAATTCTATTGAGGGGCATCCTTTATTTATTTGTTAAACCATGAGGCACATTTGGCGGGATTATATCCAAGGCAACAGATCCTATCTATTAGAAATAGTTAAAACCAGCATCTCTGGATTTATGGTGATGAGCTTGGAAGATGGATAGATATTTTCTTGTAACTTTACATCTTTATACAGTATGATATTTGCCAAGATATGAGACCACAAAAAGAAATAATATCTTATTCTCTTATTTCGTAACAATCTAGTGCGGGTGCACACAGGTTTTGCTTTTAAATGGTGCTTGTTTCTTATATGTTTCTCAGGAACATTATTCATTTATTTAATTTATAACTGACTCATGTTTTAATTTTTTTTTTTCCATCAATCTTTCTGAAAGAAAAAAAATCAAAAAGAAAAAACTCAGATAGAAATTCCCATGATCTGGAACAACTTAATGGCCTCTACAGTCATTATAATCCAACGATCAACATCATCACTATCTTCATTTCTAATACAAGGTTGATTCAAAGTATAACTAAAAATCAAGAAGACAGTTTTATAAAGTTTTGCATCCCATTATCAACATCAAATCAACTGCTAAATGATGATATCGATTTCCTAGCTAAAAAAATATTGGAAGAAGTGGAATCTTCATAAAGCTTATGATTTGCAAGTGGTATTTATAATTTGAAGCAAAAAAAAAAAAACAAAGAAAAATACTTCAAGGTTCCCCTGACTAGTATGTTAATTGGTAACTTTTTCCTTTATTCATGAAGAATCCTAGTCTCAATTAATCCATGCATTCCCAGTTGTCATACTGAAAGCTCCATTTTCTTAGCCAAAGTACACAGTATATGAGAAGAATTAGAAAGTTCCCAATGTAGGGCAAGTTCTAACACATGACCAGGTGAGAGCTTTGATTAGAAACCGATAATTCAACAAATACAATAACAGAATTTTCAGATGGTGGAAACCTTGGTGAATTGATGTTTGTTAGGTTGAACCGTAGAATAACAAATGAGAAAGATGCTTGTGCGCCCTCAGACAAATATGGAGAAAGCATAGTGCAGTACAGGTATCGAAGATCAGAACATTAAAGTATCTTCATTTCATACATCTGCCTCAACACCTATGCCTCATCGTCCAAAGGCATATAGGCCTTTTTCTTAGTGTGTCTACTCATGCCAGAAAGATGGGATATAAGTGATCGGTAGGCAAAAATGCTACCAGCATGACATGCCTTCTCAAATTCTATATCCACTATTTCTACTACTTCTTTTCCATTGGCCTTCATGTTTTTGTTACAGGAGTAAATGAAGCAAAATTTGGTAAAATATGAGTATCAAAATGCTTTAATATGATTAATTATTATTGATACCAACTGCATCATTCCCGTCCTTCATCCTTAGGTGGCAGCCTAGCCATCACCAAGAATTGAGCCAATGACCTATCGTGGCTTTGCAACATAGTCTGTTTGAATTTTTGGTTGTTCATGTAGACCATCAACATTTCAGAATCTAGTAACAAGAAAACAATAATTAACGAACAGTACAATGATGCGATTGCAGACTCAGAAAATAATACTACAAAGGCAATATATTCAGAAGTTTAGGCATCGAAGAGCAACGACGAAGGAAGGAGAGGCACCTTCCCAGCCTCGATCAAGCGCGGCGACGCGAACCTCGTCACAATGTGCGGATTCTCGCCATCGAAGCCGCGGTGTGGAGATCGAGGGGAGGGCTTACGCGTCGTGACGATCCAATACTCCCACGGCGAGCAAAGGCGAACCCTCGTTCCGAAATCTTTTTTTCTCCGAACCCCCTCTTTCTTTCTCTCCATCATCCGAATTCTTCGCCGCGCGCGAGTCTTCCTCGCTCCGCCATCCTCTCTCGCCCGCTTCTTGTCTCCCGCACGGGGTCATCGTCTGCGGCACGCACATGTGGGATCGGAAGCGCTGGAAGCAAATGGGAGCTGGTCTGCCTCTGCAACGGCCTCCGTTTTCGTGGAACCCTCCCCGCACATATACTTCGTTAAACAAACAATTTGGGATCCTTCGAGGTTTATGTCGGTCGCGGACAGAGATGTAATTTAAGCATAATTTTCATACGCATATTTGCAATCCTATTTTTACTATTTATAATTTTATCTTATTTTTTTTTAATGTTTCTGAACAATCGTGAATGTAAATATCCTCCCCTTCTTCTCTTTTTAGTTGTATTTTTGTACTATTTATAAGTTCCATAGCTCCTCTTTGGTCCATACACGGATGGATCCGTGTTGCTATGTATTGCTCTTTTTCATGAACATGGAAGTGGCACTCGAGAATCTGTAGGCGTGTGAAAGGATCTACTTTGCATAGAATTTGTGGATGAACACTGATCATTTAATTCAGATTTGGGTTGTTCAACGAGTAGTAAGTATTCAAGCATTACAAAATAACATTAAAAAATACTTAATATTTTTTTTATATTTAAGCTAGTAGACGAATCAAATTATTAAATCAAGAATCAAATCTATAAAATATAATTCATAATAAGAGAGATAATGTTCTTGGGATCTTTTGCTGGCTCATGAACGATTGTATGTTGATAACGTATTGTCGAGGTATTGGTGGGCTTCCACGTGTCACCATCCATGGATCAAGATGATGATTAAAAGTTACGATCAAATGCTGGAAGTCTAAGGAACATTTCCAAGTGCTTCCCAGGACAGTAGTCAATAAACATCATCCTTGTGCAGAAATCTAAGGAGCATTTCTAAGTGCTTCTCAAGACAGCAGTCAATAAACCACAACATGATTGGTGCCTGACTGATTGAAAGAGAGACAACTCAAACTATTATTTTTTTCTCTTTTTCTCTGCAAAAAGATGATACATATCCTGCAGCAAAGCATATGTAGTACTCATCGATATCAAATCAACCAAACTCTTCCCTACCGAAGCAATCAGTCGCAAAGACAGAGAGAGAGAGAGAGGAGGAGGAGATGACACAAAGAAAGCACCAAGAAGGAGATGGAGAGGGAGAGGGAGAGAGAGAGAGAGATCTACGCATGGTCATCGGCTGGCGACGATGCCATTGACGAGGGCGAGGGCGTTGCTTGTGTACTGCTTCACGCGCCACACTCGGCGGTAGACGTCGGCCTTCGCCCGGCTCTCCTGTCCCACCTCCTCGAATCCATCGACGCACGTGTCCTCGTCGGTGAGCGCGGCGCTCATCCACGTCTGGGCGTTGGACACCCGCCACACCGCCGCCGCAGACCCCGCCGCCTCCGCCTCCAGCCCGCACAGCTCCCCCGCAGTCCGCCGCGCCAGGTCAACCGCGTCGCCCAGCGAGTCCGAGCAGTCACGTAGCGCCCCCACCTCCGGGCAGGCAGAGGCGGACTTGGCAGTACCGCAGGCGCGTCGGAGAGAGGCGACGTGGGCGTAGAGGGAGGCGACGCGGGCGAGCGTGAGGTTGGTGGCGAATCGGGCGAGCTGGATGGGGCTTTGCTGGACGGCGAAGGAGTAGCCGGCGAGCGACCTGTAGCAGAGGCTGGGGTACCGAGTGGCGCCGCACCGCGCCCGGATGAACTCCGTGGAGTTCTCGCCGAAGGAGACCTGCGGCTGCGACGCTTGGACCGGCGTAATCCTGGCGGCGACCGCATGCAGGACGGTGAAGGAGAAGAATAATGTAAACAGAAGACAAACCTTTCGAACCATCGTCGGAAGAAGTGGAGAGACTGGCTCGTATCGTCGTGGGGTTCGATACGAGAGCTTATTATATAGGATTGTTGGCAACGGAAATGCCATGGGTCGGTGGGACCCGACGACGCAACCCCATCATTAAGACCTTTCTCGAGTGAGAGCAGCGGCTCAGCTGCCCGGTACCCACAGGGAGGATCCAGCGCTTCTCTGCTCGCAGTCCACGAAGACGGAGAAAGCCGGGGAAGAGTGTGAGTGCTGCTCGGCCGAGCGCACAACACAGGCGGCCGTCGAAGGAGGGCCGCCCATTCGTTGGTGGAGGAGTAAAATATCGACAGGAGCTGCCACCTTCTCACCCGGACGCCATGAGACACGAAGGGTAAAGGATCACTGTGGGCCCTTCTCCTCTTTGCGTCTGATAGGAGTGCAGCGTGTGCGAGCAGAGACAGCAATTACAGCTGGTCCACGTTGCATGGATCCAATTTGATCGAGTCAGGCTCGATCAGTTCCGGTCGAGCGACTTGATCGATACGTGCGAGATCAGAGTTTTGTGAAGCAAGAGCGCGATTCTGAACCCTGTCTTGAGATAGACGCGCGTGTCACTAACTGGACCCGCGGGACCCACGGTAGCATCGAATACGATGCGACCTTCCCGTGCGTGACGGGTGGGCGGAGACGCAGTGAAGGGAATAGTAGTGGCCGGTGACGTGTGAGCGGGCACGCGAGCAGGCGTGGGAAAAGTGAAGCAGAAATGGCGGCGGTGGGTCGATGCGGTCCAATAAATGCCTTAGAGTGCGGCGGGTTGGTCGTGTTCCTCCGACCCCGCCAACACACACTTCCTCAACAACGTACGTGGCCTACTCGCCTAACCTTTTCCAGAAGCTTCAATAACACCCGTCACTAGCAACCGAGAAAGGTTCCTCCAAAATAATTAACATGTAAATTTATTCTTCCATCTAATAATCATGTAGAAATTTAAGTTAAATTATATTTATATATGCATGTAAGTTAAATTATATTTACTAACAAATCATTTAGTTCTGCAAAATTGTTCAAAGGATCCAACTCATTCGGTCCTTTAAATTGATTGTTTTCTTTTATCACAATCATCGCCTAGATTTACACCAGAACGGATTTCGTTGACTTTTCTAATAACTATCAAATCAAGGATAAAGTCAGCATCTACTCATCCCATTCCCACTTGCCACTAAAAACCATAAAAGTATGTTTTATATATCTTATTCGTTGGATCTCAGCCTGATAGTTAATTACATTGTCATCAATGGCTTTTCATTAATTAATTGGAAAAATTAAGTATGGGAATCTATGGTTTAGGGTCCTAAGACAAACGAGTAGGCTTAATTAACAGCCAGCTCGATCAAACCTAGTAACCACGACACCTCTTGGTTTTATAGCCCACCAAGCTTAGCCACAATAATAATATTAAGTTAATCAATAATTGTGGCTACAAATCGCACCATAATGACCGGTTGACACCCTCGAAATATTTATTCCATGGCAGTTGTGGGAATCTTATTCTAACACGTCTTTTGATGCGCTAAAACACAGCAGGATAGATATGTTATGACTTATCATATAGTAATATCTTTTACGCATGGCAGATAAATGATTTCTTATCAAATTATGATACTTGACGTTTTCTAATTTCATAAGAAACCTTAGAATAGAAATTTTGATGGTGATATATTTGTGTATAATCTATATGTTCAGGAGGTAATATGATTGATCCTTTGTTGATGTTCTTGGTATTTTGATAGTCATCCTCTCTTAATCCTTAAGAAGGAGATCGTGTGGCGCATCCTTTCCCATAGAGATTGCCCAACTCTTACCCGATGACCAAGTCATCATCCTCGACGATCGCTCCAACATCTTCCTTCTCGATGGCATATGTTGCTTCGACTCTAACAACTTCACCCTTACCACCAACTTCATCGTCCACTATGTCCTCTTCCTCCCTTCTGTAATCATATTCGCCCTCAGTCTCCTCAACGACACCTGATGCTCGTCCAGAGGTGATCACTAAGTTTGCTCGACGGTCGCAACCCTTATTTCTACCATTAACCGTTGCTCCCTTGTGATTTTGTCATCTGCCTCCTCTGTTGAGAGCTCCTCTTCCTCAAGCTCTGCCACCCTTTCGGCCACTGAGCTTGGTCAATGTCGTTACCGCCTGATCTGCACCAAATGATCGTCCCTTCCTTCGTCACCCCTATGCTGCAACCTTGATCTACCAGATCCAGTTGCTTGTCATAGTTCATTGCAGTGCTCACGTTGCACGCACTACTACCTACCACTCTCTACACTAAGCACCCGTGCCGAGAACCTCCTCGTTGTTGTCGATGCATGGTGGTTGACATCAACACCTCATCATAGCAAATGTGTCGGAGGCCATCGTGCACTGTGCCATCTCACGTTGTTGAACAAGGATCCCTTCTGGTTAATGCTCCAATATACCCTCCTTAATGCCATCTGTCACGTAATTATTACCAGGTACAATAGTAACCTGATCCAACCACTGAATTTAAGCCACAATCATTGGATTCGTCACCCCGTTGATATTTTTATACAACATCATAATGTAAGCATGATCCAAGTTATAAACAACACTAGTCAATCGCTCCCATACTCGCATGCTCAGCCTCCTCTCCACTTTAATTTTACAAAAAAGAAGAGGGAAGTATTATTGCTAACTTTCTGAAAATTATAAAAGTTATTATCGATAACTTGGCTATGATAGGTCATTCCCTCATTGATAAAGAAGTAATAGTATATACTTCTGAGATGAATACAAAGAATTAGCAATAATAATTCGAGCATGCAACTCATCGATGTCATTCAAAGAACTCTACAAGTTAATTAACTATGAAACATTTGAAACGAGAGGACAAGATGTCAAGATCGATTATCACAGCTTCAGTAAAAAAAACTAAGAGAATAAGCCACCAAAATACCAAGAGCAATAACAAATGATCAATCACATTATCTCTTGGACATATGGGTAACACACAAACATATCCCCATCTATTTTTCAATCTAAACTTTAACAATTATGAGAGTGGAAACCTCAGTAGTCCCGACATCCCAACAATCCAAACCAACAAAGAGTTATCAATCAATTGTATGATGAAGTTGAATACTCTGTCAAAGCTTGTCGATCTCGACCCAACCTTCATACTACATCTATTTGGCCTCAAGTGAATATCATAACTATTTCGATTGCTCGTCTATCTAATTAGATTGTGGACTTAGAGCTTCTCATTATATCACCTCTGACCTTAAGAATTTATTCATCTACAATGATTATAGAGACAATGATGATATCATTATTGGTGACGATAACAAATTTTTCATTACTCATATTAGTTCCATAATACTTAATTCACACACTACTATATTTACACTCGATAATATTCTGTGTGCACCTCAAATTAAAAGGAACATCATTTCTATTTTTCAATTCTGCAAACAAAAATAACACCTCAATTGAATTCTTTTTTGACTTTTTTCTTGTAAAGGATTTGAGAACAAGGGCATCCTTGGTCTAAGGCCTAAACAAATATAATATTTACGGATGGCCATCAGCTACACAAATCACCCAACCAATCGTTCACTCTTTAGTTGCAACTTTAATTGATGTGTGACACCATAATCTTGGTTATCCCTCATCTCTTATCTAACAAAAACTATTTTCTCGTTATTATTTTTTAATTTTAAAAACTAGTAGTATTATAACTCATTTTGATACTTATCTTAGAAATAAATGTTATAGACTACCATTTTCAACATCCTTCTTATCTTGTTCTATGACATTTGAAATTATTTTTTACACATATGTTTAGGGCCCTACTTATATCACTTCTTTTAACAATTTTATTTTATGTCATTTTTGTATATTAGTTTATTAAATATACATGGTTATATCCTCTTAAATATAAATCATAAGTTTGCATAGCCTTTACTCATTTTAAAAAGTTGGTCGAGAACTTTTTTATTCTATAATTAAAATGGTTTACTCTAATGGTAGAGATGAATATCAAGCCATAATATCTTGTCTCTCAGCTTATGGTATACAACACCTTAAGTCACTACTACATACTCCTCAATTTGTTAGCTCTGTCTAACGAAAATATCAGCATAGAGTTAAAACTGGTCTTATTCTTCTATATCAAGCATCTATGCCACTCTCAAATTGTCGTCAGTCTTATTAACCGTATGCTAACTGTAATCCTCCAATTTCAGTCACTATTTGAAAAACTATTTCATCAACTCATGAATCTTCAAGAACTCAAAAGTGTTTGACTATCTATGTTATCTATGGCTACAACCTTATGTCTCCCATAAGTTAACATTGAGATCTAAGCATTGCATCTTCATATGATACTTTTAAATATAATATTTTCTAATACTACGATTCTCAAACTCAAAAGTTATTTATATCACATTATATAATCTTTATGGAGTCTACCTTTCCCTTCTAAAAATATGGGTCCCTAGCCATGTAAGTCACTCCAACAAAGAGTGTTCCTTCAACCTGATGCCTCTCACTACATCTAATCTTTCCCATTAGGATACACACCTTATTGTTCCTCCAATTCAACAATTTCTCATTCCTCCACTACTCCTTCACAAATTCATCTTAAGGATGAAATACTACCCTCAGAAACACAACTAATGTTATTTACCTTCTCCTAGACCTAGTGCCTCCGAAGTACCTCAATCTAACTAGGTAAATGTTAGTGACTCTCCACCAATATAACCCCATCACACCTAGCCATCCCATGACCATATGCTCTAAAAGTGGTATTTTCAAACTGCGTCATATACTTGACCTTCATCCTACAACGAACTTTTATTAAAAGCCCATTGAACCTATCACCATCACTCAAGCTTAAAATTCTCGACACTGGCAGAAAGCCATGTATGAAGAATATAATGTCTTACTCCATAATTCTACATGGACCTTTGTATCCTTTCATTACCCACAAAATATCGTCGGGTATAAATGAGTCTTTCAAATTAAGCGGGACCCAAATAGATCTGTTGTTAGATATAAAATATGTCTAGTGGCCAAAGGGTTTCATCAATGACCTAGTGTTAACTTCACAAAGATATTCAATCTCATTGTTAAACTAATAACAATCCAACTTATCATGATACCAAAGGCTGGTAATTACGATAATTGGATATTAATAATACTTTGTCATATGAGACTTTAACTGAAAATATCTTTATGCAACAATCTCTAAGCTTCATTCATCCACTATATTCAAAACATGTTTCCAAATTACAATAAGCTATTTATGGACTTTCTTAATCTCCAAGAGCTTGATACATTAATTTGGGTCGTTTTTTACATCAATTGGCTTCATCATCTCTAAGTCAGATACTTCGTTATTTCTATTAAAATAAAATGAAGGTACAACATATCTATTAGGGTATGTGAATTATATTATCGTCACATGTAATAATCTTATGGAGATCAAATGATTCCTCAAGCAATTGGTAGGTTGAATATTCATCAAAGATCTAGTAACCTTGAGCTACTTTCTAGGAATGGAAGCTACATACACATCTTAAGGACTCTTTCTATCTCAAAGAAATTATATTTAAGATCTATTATCAAAGACAAATATACATAATGCCAAAAAGGTTGTCACTTCACTCTTTGTTACTGAATCACTTAAGTTATACAATGACAGCGCTACTATGGATCCTACACAATATCGTCAAGTAGTTGGGTCCTTACATTATTTATCTCTCACACATCTAGACATCCAATTTACAGTCAATAAATGATCTTAATTCATGCATCAGTCATCTACTATCCATTGATCTATAGTAAAATGAGTCTTGTGATATCTCAAAGGGATTCTCTGTCATGGACTCCTCCAAAAACACTTACCACTTTATCCCTATGCCTTTATAGATGTTGATTAGACAGACAACTTTGATGACAAAACTTCTACATCAAGATATATTATTTTTCTTAGAGAAAATTTAATCAGTTGGAGTTTAAAAAAGCAAAATACAATCACAAAATCTACAATTGAAACTGAATATATAACCATTGTCATCGCTACTATAGAACTCAATTGGGTCATGAATCTGCTGAAAGAATTGGACATCAACTCCACCATAACTCTTATAATATATTGTGATAATGTCGGAGTCACCTACATATGAGCCAATTCGGTGTTCCACTCACATATGAAACACATTGTTATAAACTTTTATTTTATCAGACATCAAGTTGTTAGACATCAACTATGTGTTTCTCACATACATATCGACGATCAACTAGTATACTCACTTATAAAATCATTCGCCCGTAAAATACTTTCATTACATCGATCCAAGATTAGTATTATTTACAGGAGCTCAATCTTACGGGGGCATGATAAGAGATATAGATAGAAGATATGATCTCCAATCATCCAAAGATTTAGATGATGAGTTTACATAGTCTCAATAGAGGAAATAGCTGTTATATTAATGAAACATTGAATCTTTTATCATATTAACATATTTTAATCGATCAACTAAATTGTGACATTTTTTTTATTTAATTCTGGCTTAATGTTGATGATGAGTATGGAAGCAGTTAATTCTGGCTTTGGCAGCGAGCTCATGTGAGATGGAATTGGTTTCTCTTAGTCCCAACGTACAATGATTACAGAGGAAGCCATGTTAAGGATGAGGTTCTAAGAACTTGTAGTAGTTAGGTATCTCAAGCTAAGATAGTTTTGCGTGAAACTGATCCGATGCATGATGGATGTCACATTCTCCACAAGTCCCTCACTTTTTGTTATTAGAATATTATATATATATATATATATATATATTTGACATCTTGCATTGTTAATTATTTATCAATATAAGATTATATATATCAATTGATGCTAAATTTAAATTTAACGGCATATGTGCGAGAATATAATATTGAGGCGAGCCCGGTTCAGGTGCCGCTTGGGCCGAGTGGGTCCACTCGAACCAACCGCCGTGAGAACCGGGCCGCGGCACGCGCAACGACGACACCGCAATCCGTTGTGTATGTACAGTAGACGCTATCCCACCTTTTATATGTTCGAATCTTTCCATTTCTCGCCACGACACTCGTCTCTCTCCCTCTCCCCCTCTCCTCTGCCGATTTCCTCCTCTCTCTTACCAATGGTGATGTTCACGATGACGCGAAAGGAAACCGTCCCCTTCGACGGCCAGAAGCCCGGGACCTCGGGCCTCAGGAAGAAGGTGCGAGATTGATTTCTTTCTTCTTCCTCGTCCTCCTCTTTGGATCTGGGTTATACTCTTGGTATTCCTACAGATTTTTTGGGGATCTTGTTTTCTTGTTGTGCGTAGGTGACTGGTTTCCGTTTGGATGACGATGGATCCCACATCGATCTGCCTGTTCTTCGATTTTTCCTATTCTTTATTTTATTACGTTCTTCTCTATGTTGCTAAATGACGAACTTTTTATTATACTGTATACAAGATTGCTTGTGATCCGACCTGAGTTAGTTTCGCTTGTATTTGGTATTCGTTCTGGTACTAGCTGCCCAATTTAGATCGGACAATTTTATTGGTGGCTCTGGCTGTAAATTCTAGTGTCAGATAGCCAAAAAAAACAGAAGAATTTGTGCGACAAACGATGACCGGAGTTTCGTTCCTGTTTATGCTGTTACAGTAAATGTGTGCTTTTTATATGATGATGCACTTTACACTAGCAATTGAAGTGATCATATAATATGAGTAGTTATCGGATCTGATTAAATTAGTCAGAATATGGGTATATATGATACTAATTCTTTTAGAAACTTGTTTCTCGCCGCTTGCCATTTGTTTGTTGCAAGGTTTTATGCATCGGTCCATACCGGTGTATCGATATTTTGTCGGTACAAGTATGTATTAGTATTAGGCAGTATGCACAGTACGTACCACCCGATATATTAATTTTTTTATAATATAATATAATATAATATTAAAAAATAAATAAAGGGGTGACATCGTCTCGATCTCTCTCCCGCGCGGGGAGAAAAGTCACTCGCGGTTGGAGATGGCTCGCGGGTGACTTGCGAGCGGCGATGGCTCGCAGGTGACCCGCGGGCGACGAGGGCTCGCAGGTGACCCACGGGCGACGAGGGCGCACGGACAAGGTACTTTTCCTCTTCTTCTTTCTTTTTCTTCTCCTCTTCTTATTTCTTTTTTTCCTCTTCTTCTTCTTCCTCTTCCCTTTTTCTTCCTCAATCGACTGCCGACTATCGATTTCTCCTTCAATCGACCATCGACGATCGATTTTAGCGGTACCGCCCAGTCCGCGTATCGGTCAATTGCCAAACCGGTATGTATCGGGCGGTACGGGCCTTACCGCTCGGTAAGTAAAACCTTTTTGTTGTGAATCTTAATTCCAAAGGGTAATGGTGGTTAGGTTATCTGAACGATATTGATATGTACAATCTTGAGCACTGACTTGTTTTGCTGTTTGATTAAGAAGTTTTTTTTTCCCTGAACGATATTGATATGTACAATCTTGAGCACTGAGTTGTTTTGCTGTTTGATTAATAAGTTTTTCTTTCCCCCTTTGATATGGTGAATCAATCTTTCCTATAAAGTCAAGAAAAAATAGTAGCAAATTCTCTGTTACAAGATAAGACAACATAAAATATATTTAAGAGCTGGATTCTAGGTTTCTTTTTCTGTTTCCTTTGAGTACATCAAAATGCAGCTGTACAAATATGATTCATCTTTTGCTTGTAAGTTGACTCTTTGATACTACTGCTATAGCATAATCACAGGAATACAAGTAAACCACTTCATTTAATGGTATATATTCTTCATGGAGTAGACTAACTGTGAGGTGGATTTTTGCTTTGACATGTACCCCTTTCTTACTACTTGTGGTAGCGTTTCATGTAAGAGTAGTCTTCAACCTTCACATCTTGTCTTTTATCCTTCAATTTAATCTAAATTAAGTGAGATTTTCTTTCAGGTGTCAGTTTTTAAGCAGCCTAATTATTTGCACAACTTTGTGCAATCAACATTCAATGCCCTCCCTGCCGACAAAGTGAAGGGTGAGTTTAATTTTCTCCTCCACAAGTCCATTATGTAGTTGATGCAGTGATTCAGCCAGATGTTTGATATTTTTGCTAGGTTTGTTATATAAATATAAGCTAGTGTGACCTTTTGATGGTCAAGAGATTGTTGTACGTCATAGAGGTGCCTTTCTTCATTTTTACATGACCAGGCCATGACTCATTCAGATACATTAGAGATATGTGATACTTTATTTCAATATAATCAATAGAATTGATTAGTTCTACTTCCGTTTGTTGTGCTGATGATCTTAACTCTTAACCGACTTCCTTGGAAGACTGTTTGACACACTGTCAACGGGTGGATGCAACTGACACTTATTTAATTTTGCATAATTTATAGCAGGACACAAATGAAACACTGGGAGATGGAGGAAGTGGAAGGAGAGGAGTCAGTGGAGGGAGAGAAGGAGGAAGATAATTAACTAATTATTTTATTCTCTTATGGGTCGGAGTGGACCGCTCAAATGGCAGTTCACGTACCGAACCATTATGTATTGCCCGTTTCGTTTCAGTCCAGGTCAGACGGCTAACCTTGGTGGGAACTATTCTGTAGTTAGGCTGTAGACTTATTTAAAGTATTGGAGAATCTCTTTGGTTGAGACCAACCAACTTCCGGTCTTGCTCAAAACAAATGGATTTTTGAGAGGGATTGCCAAAGAGCTTGAGTTTGTTAAACCAAGATTGGCTGGACAGGGAAATGTGAAGAATGTGAGTCTCTTTTAATTATTTGTTTACGTGATTTTCTGTTCGTATCTACTTAGGCTAAGGAATAGAAAACTAAAATAAGAAGTTGAAGCTGGACTCATAGAAAACCAATTTTAAACTTCCACAAGCAATTGTATGAAATTTATAAAACAGAAGCTCTCTATTGGCCACTTGCTGTATTATCTGAGGCCTCATCAAGATAACTATTTGGCTGCCAATGGAATAAAGAGGATAAGGAAAACAGCTATCTGTTCTATTTTTTCTTATATGACATTTAAGCGGCTTATGAATAAGCCAGAAGATCAATAAGATTGTGGCAAAAAAATAGGAGCAGGACCATATGCAGAAAATAAAACAAAACCATTCTAAGATACCAAAGTAGTGCTTTTCAATGAAATAACAACTGGAGTTCTCCATCCTTTTTGCTGAAAAAGAGAAGTTGATATCTAATAGAAGTATAGAACCATTGTAACAAAGCTGTTAAGTTGCACATGTTGATTACGTATTGCATAACAGATTAATTGTAGAATTCTTTCTACTTAAATACATACAGAAGCCAAGAAGTTGTTCATGCTTTTGTAGTAATAAGCTTCATAGACAGGGACACAGACCTAGAACATTGCACATCAAAATCTGGCCCCTATAAATACTCATATATTGTTTATTAACTATGTCTTCTAAAGGACTACATTATTCTTTTTATTACTTTTATCAGTTTTTAGCATAATGTTCTTGGTTCAGGGGCTACTGTTGTTGTTTCTGGGGATGGTCGTTATTTCTCGAAGGATGCTGTTCAGGTACTATTTTACTTCATTTTGCATTTACTAGTAAATCACATGATTCTTTATGACATTACACTAATAATGGCCTTAATATTATGGATAAGATATGTGGGTGAACCATTTATCTTTGGCATATATTTTGGTAGTTACCATCTCTTTGATTCTTTTCTTACTTTTTCTTTTTGACCTGGAAGATTATTATTAAGATGGCTGCTGCTAATGGAGTAAGACGAGTTTGGGTTGGCCAAGACAGTCTCCTTTCAACACCAGCAGTTTCCGCTGTCATTCGAGAAAGAATTGGTGCAGATGTGAGTTTCTCTACTATCTATTGACTAAATTTTTTTTTGTATAATGGTGGCTTTGGACCTAGGTTTGTCCGCGCCTCCTAAAGTAGCATGTCATGATTATCCTGGTCTCTTATTGTATCCATAATAACAGGGATCAAAGGCAACTGGAGCTTTTATCTTGACAGCAAGTCACAATCCAGGAGGTCCACATGAGGTCTATTCTCATTTACAAGTTAATCTAAATTTTGGAAGAGCTTCTTTTAAGAAGTCAATCTACATTCTGATCAGAAGGAATTTTTGCTTTGCTAACTAAAAAGGTTAAATGCACAATGCAACTCTATCATCTAGATAATCTTTGGCTTGTTTGGCTTGTAAAACTTGACTGATAAGATAGCATTTTATTACTTGTTTTGCTTTAGTTTTTAAACCATTGGATTTACCACTGAATCTACTTTGCCAGGATTTTGGAATAAAGTACAACATGGAAAATGGCGGGCCTGCTCCTGAGGTTATCACTGATAAGATATATGCCAATACTAGAATATTAAAGGAGTACTTCATTGCAGAAGATCTTCCTGATGTATGTTCAACATTTAAAAGTAGGTTTGTTTGCATAATTTCAAGATTGCAGAAAATCTGATATCCAATAACTTCTGCATTGCAGGTTGATATTTCTGTTATAGGTCTAAGCAGCTTTTCTGGGTCCGAGGGACCATTTGATGTGGATGTCTTTGATTCAACCACTGACTATGTGAAACTTATGAAGTAATTGTGTTTTCTTTGGAGTGATTACCATAGTTTTATGTTTCTGTATATTTCTGTGTATCTGAAATTAATTAACTGGTGCTGCTTTGACATGTAAACAACATTAAGTGAGTGGGGCAATTGAAGACTAATGATTTAGAATGTCATGATGTTGAAGCCAACATAGTCATTATTTCTATCGAATAAATTACTGAAATTCATATTGTGGATAGACATTCTTTGAATAAAATATTAATAATGTTTTTTCACATTATTAAATCTTATTTCCTTTTTTTTTTGGTGACTCCAGGTCAATTTTTGATTTTGAATCCATCCAGAAGCTACTTTCATGCCCTAAGTTCACATTCTGGTATCCACTGGGCCTTGCAAGTATCTGCAAGTTCTTGCTCTTGCGACCGTTATCTAAGTTCAATTTTTCACTATTTTTCAGCTATGATGCACTACATGGTGTTGCTGGAATATATGCAAAGCGTATTTTTGTTGAGGAACTTGGTGCTAATGAATCTTCGCTTTTAAATTGCACACCTAAGGTTTCTCTTTACTTAGCTTGATACATTTCTAATGTCTTTTCTCAAGTTGAAGATCATTGTTAATAGCATAATCTTATTATGAAACACTGATCATCTTAAAACAGGAAGACTTTGGAGGTGGCCATCCAGATCCTAATCTCACATATGCAAAAGAGTTGGTCGCAAGAATGGGATTGGGTAAATCAAGCTCTCAAAATGAACCACCTGAGTTTGGTGCTGCTGCTGATGGTGATGCAGATCGCAACATGATCCTTGGTAAAAGGTATTTTTTTAATTACAATATGTATGATGTTGAAATCCATTATGGCGATGACATATCTTTTCTTGCTTTTTTAGGTTTTTTGTAACTCCATCAGATTCTGTTGCCATAATTGCTGCCAATGCTGTTGAAGCCATACCATATTTTGCCTCTGGTTTGAAAGGAGTTGCCAGGTATCTAAGAATTTTAGAACTCTGTGTTAAAGTTATTCTATTTGGCATGCTTGAAGAATGGATCTCATGAGATGCACAGAAACTAGAGCATGAGTTAAGCAGAATTGCAGAATTTTCGTCCTCTGAAATATTCTTTTTTTTTTTCATCATTATGTGACTGCATCACATAAAATCTGTGCAGCTACATAGGGTGGTATATATATGTGGCTGCATACATATATTTAGTCACTATGCAATCTGCATGTTCAAATTATTTTTTCAAATAGGTTTTTAGTGTCATGTAGCATACATTTACTTATTTTCTAAGATTTGTTTCTTTGTTACACATACTTTTGATTGTTTTGCTCTACTTTTATATTTGCCTACATGTACCACATATGTGCAGTGTAGTACCTTAACCGACCGTATGTCATGGTCACTATTTAGAACATCGGATATACTTGATCTTGTTTTGCCAAGACTAGGGATAATTGCAGATCAATGGCATGGTAAATTTCTTTTTCTATCTTATGAGGCGACTAGGCTTCCTCTATCCAGGTTTTTGTTGGCGAACTTATGATGGAGGTGTTCGTTTTTAGTTTTGGCTTTCATATGGGTTATCCTAGAAAACTTTGATTTCATCTGTCAGGTCCTTTAATGGTTTGTGATCCTTGGGAGTGAGACAAAATTAACGACATAAGTCCTATTACTCAAAACAATAGATGACAACTACTACACAAAATGCATCCTCTATAAACTGTTTGCTTATTGTTTTTACTGCTCAGTACATATTATTCCTTTGTGATGCATATTAAGCAATACAATTACTTGCTAATATCTTATGAGGTAACTCTTACAATCGTCAGTTTCCCTCTTGTATGTATTATACCTTTATTGATCATTCTGCTGATCTTACTTTCAGGAGCATGCCGACATCAGCTGCCCTTGATGTTGTGGCAAAGAAGTTGAATCTTAAATTTTTTGAGGTTTGTATAATATGGAGCTTCAAGCTTTGAATATGCATTTGATGGCTTAAAACAACAATTGGCACATCACAGGTACCTACAGGTTGGAAATTTTTTGGGAACTTGATGGATGCAGGACTTTGTTCAATTTGTGGTGAAGAAAGCTTTGGCACAGGTAAGTTAAATGATTTTTGTTCCCTCCACACATTTGCATTTTCTTGTCGTAAATTATTTTAGGGGTTGCAATTTTTCTCACACTAAACAGGATTATGCATTTTTATAATTCAGAATACTCCATGTAAATCTGTTGCCTTTCTTGCAGGCTCAGATCATATTCGTGAAAAGGATGGAATTTGGGCAGTTCTAGCTTGGCTTTCTATTCTTGCTTTTAAGAACAAGGATAATCTCAAGGGGCAAAAGCTGGTGACGGTTGAAGATATAGTTCTTGGACATTGGGCATCGTATGGTCGACACTACTATACTCGCTATGACTACGAGGTAAGTGTAGGTGTATGTTTCTACCATTCTTTGACATAACTGCTGCCTATAAGAGTACTATCTTTAACTTGTCACATACCAGAATGTTGATGCTGGGGCGGCTAAGGAACTCATGGCACATTTGGTTAATCTTCAATCATCCCTTCCGAATCTTAACAAGTATGTTGTGATCCTTGTGACAATAAAATTTTATTTACACTCTTTGTTGCATCATTACTATCTTTTGTTGCATGTTTTTTCCCCCTTTAATATGCTTTTGTTTAAAGCATTTATTGTTTATATCACATTATTTCCAGTTATTATTCTCTCAATGCACTTTGTGACACTTCATTGTGGCTCTAAGATCTTGATATAGATCCTGATAATTTGCATGATTTTTCTTGCATGTAGTTTTAGGCTTCTATTATAACTGCATATTTTACTTCATGAAGTTGCTTTTTCTTACAAACTTCAGTTAGAACGAATGATCTTATTTTTCTTTCCGGAGTCCTGCTAGGCCTGGCAGCACTGTAGACAAATACGACTGAAGATTCTCATTTTCAATTTGATGTAGATCTGGTTGCAATTTGTTGCTATTGAATTTT
Source organism: Ensete glaucum (assembly GCA_021527575.1). Taxonomy (NCBI): domain Eukaryota; kingdom Viridiplantae; phylum Streptophyta; class Magnoliopsida; order Zingiberales; family Musaceae; genus Ensete; species Ensete glaucum. Next base: position 45,015,853 of record CM038552.1, read on the forward strand.
TGTGTTTCAAGTTATAAACATACTTTTTCACCGTATCTCGCATATCAAATTTAAAATGTTAAGATGAAACAGATGCCGAGTACTCATGATGTGGATGTGGCACTTCTGAGCCATAAACATGTTAAGATTGGTTTTTACATAGGATAAAATCCGGTCTATCTTGTTCAAGCATCCACGAGCTAACTGAAAAGTGATATGTAAGCGAAGAAAAGTTACCAAAACCATGATGCTCTCCCGATTTTGTTCAAATTTACTTGGCTGCTATGATTTAACCTTATTAATTGCCCTTTTCCTGATAAGTTATAGAATATGCACAATTTAAGAGGCAAATTGTTGCATGCATACCAGTGTCAAATATATTTCAACATTCCTGCTCTTTAGGTCGGCCATCTTTAACATGCAAAATAGGACGTGCTTTTAGAAGAAAAGTTAATGATGTTTGATTTATTCAGGTTAATCAAGGAGATAAGATCAGATGTCTCAGAAGTTGCACAAGCAGACGAATTTGAATACAAGGATCCTGTAGATGGTTCTGTCTCTAAGCATCAAGGCATCCGATACCTCTTTGTGGATGGATCACGACTAGTAAGCTATTACCCCTTTTTATATGTCATTTAAGTTAGTTGATAATATACCATAACTTTAGATGCTAACTTGAAGCCTAAAGATGATATCTGATACCTGATACTATTATTGTACCTTTAATAATGAAGCTGTTGTATTATACAATGCTAAACTGAAACTTTAAAGACATTATTTGTTTTCTATTACAAAATTACAATTACCATTACAAAACTTTATATTGTGCTTAATGACATGCTTAAAAGTTGAAAGTGCTCCTCCACCCATTGTTCTTCTCTCTCTCTCTCTCTCTCTAATATATATATGCATATATATCTATATGTATTTGAAGGTATGAATTGAATTATTTCTCATTAGCATCTGCAACACGAATCTCAGGTTTTCCGGCTATCTGGGACTGGTTCCGAAGGTGCTACCATCCGGGTCTACATCGAGCAATACGAGAACGACTCATCAAAGACTGGGAGAGATTCGCAAGAAGCACTTGCTCCACTGGCAAGAAGTTTTTGCCTTTATGTCATTTTACAACTCAGTAAGAAACTCTTTCCAAGGCCATGACAGGATGCTTTCTGCTGCAGGTGGATGTAGCGATAAAACTATCAAAGATGAAAGAATTCACTGGACGATCTGCTCCTACTGTTATAACATGAAACAAAATTTGATCAATAGCAAAACGAGAACTTGAAGGTGGAGATCCATCTTCCTTTTTTCTTCAACAACTATAATTTTGTACTTGGCACTACAAAGCATGATACATTACATGTTTTTGAAATAAATTATGTATTAATACAGATCCATTAAACCCCACTGCTTGTATCTGATATTGCTGATATGTTACTGACTTTTCATGTAAGAGCAGTGAACCTTTGATCTGTACTTGTTAGACCAGCATTAATACTTTTTAACAAAATAATAAAATATTAATTCAATAAAAATTCATATTCAATAGACTCGATAGAGAACTATACACAAATTGCGATTAGTAGATCTATATCCTGGGAAATATCATTTTATGTGCATAACTAGATAAGACTAGCACCATTAACATAGCAATTTTCCACTGGCCAAAAAAGAACGTTCAATATTGCTAAAACTCATCATGGATCACTAAAAAGAGCCCAAATTAAAAAGAATCACTTGAATTATAGCTTTTGAAACTGCAAGCACAAGATTCACAATTTACCTGTAGTGTCTTGGTCGGGACTAAGTTAGGCATTATATGTATGGAGTGTGTTGAACCAATAAATCTTGTCCCCCACAGGATGCTATTAGATTAAGCTGAAGAAGGATCGCCTCTATAAACAGAATGATCATCCAGTCTCAGATGATTTGTAACAAGATTCATCTTACCACGAAATCTTTCTATGTTTGACCACTGTCAATCTATTGCCAAGGTATGTTACAGCTCAGAGAGAACATTTTTACCGCTGCTATAATTGGATCACTGTAGTGAAAACCAAGGCAGGAAAACATTGCAGCTATCTTAAGCATTTTATTAATAAATATCTTTCAACAGTTAGAAAATACATACTGCATTCATGAGTTCGGTCGCACCAAAAAATATTGCCATCTACAAGTTTGCTTGTTTCTCTTGCGAAAGGAAAACATGGTAATAGTTTCCCTGCCATTTATGAATACACAAGCAGCTTGGCAGTCACAGGTGCAAATTCTAGCATTCAAATAATCTCTGAATTCCAGAGACAAAAGAACGTCGACCTGTACTATCAACTCCTGGAGAAAGCTTCACTTTTTCAACAGCATCGAACTGCATTGAGCCATTATCCTTGAAGCCCGAGTAATAGAATCCGTCATGTAGAAGTTATCCACTACGGCTTCGAATGGTGCATGGCTCATCTGATGTTGAACGCTTGGTTTCATCTCCACAGATACCGTGGATGGCTCTCTCTCATCCACGTGCAGTAGATTTGGAGCCACCATCCCTATCCGGGCTCTGACACCTTCGAGGTTATCATAAGGGAGACGAACCCCAGCGACCTCAGATAGAGCTCTGATGATCTTCCAATCATCTCTTGCATCACCAACGGTGGGAACAGCAGGAACAGTCCATTGAGAACACCCCTCAGTGTTCTCATATGTGCCTTCTTTCTCACTGAATGCAGCAGAAGGTAAAATAACATTAGCCCTGTAAACACCCTTATCTCCATGATGACCTTGGTAAACCACAAATGCATCATCTGGAAGCTTATCTAAATCCACGTCATCGGCTCCCATCAGGTAAAGAAACTTGGCCGATTGGATGCTCTCGATCGGGCTGGATACAAGGCCAAGGTCAAGGGCAGCAGCTTGAGCAGCATGGAGGAGTAAGATGTTTAGGCCATTCCAATCAGGTCTAACAACTTTAGCAGACTTTGCTATGGTTTCAACTGCAGAAAAAATGGCATCTTTGTCCTTCCGTTCAAAGATTCCAGCACCAACCATGATAACAGGATTCTTTGCAGTTAGCAAGGTCGAGCAGAAAGGATGGCGACCCTCAGCAATCTCAAGGAGGGTTTCAGGGCCTGTGCCAATATGCTGGTGGTCATAGTTGAAGTCAGATGGAGAACCAATGTAGGCTACTTTTGCTTGAGTTGCTCTTACCGTCTTTCGGATTCTTGCATTTACCATAGGGGCTTCTACTCTTGGCTGCCATTTTTGGATCAACAAGAGATCATTAGACTGGCAACCTTGACAACAACTAGAAGATTCTTAATTTGATAAGCATTGTATTTCTGACTATATGTTTTACAAACATATAATATCATCCTCTAAATCACCCAGGTCTTCTTTTGTTAAATTACGGGTTTTGGACATTGAAGATATAAATGTTGTCTTCTATGGAACTTATCAATTAAAGTTGAAACTATTTGGTGACCCAAAATTTGATAACAGAAAGCTTGCATGATTACTGGTAATATCGAGTTTGCCATTAAGAAACAACTAGATGTAGTAAGAAACAATATAAAAGCTCATAAAGGTCCCAATGCATACTTGCTTAGTTTCACGTATTCAAAAACCACACAAATTCTGGATACTAGTAGACTTTGAAAAACAATGGTCTAGAAAACAGATACAACGTATAAACAAATACAAAATAAAAAAAAAATGAACAGGACATTAGTAAAATCCTTCAACAGGCAACACAAATATACAAACTTCAACTGCATTAGCCTACACATTTTAAGTCATTTTTCGATGGGCCAGTAACCTTATTAGACAAATTTAAACAATGTGTTTCTGAAACTAAGTTGCAATAGGTATCACCATTAAGTGTCTACCAACATGTGTTGCCACATCATAGTATCTTAAATATGTTTCCACTACTAATTATGCAGTTAAGTTACTAGTCCAACACTAAATGCTCTCTAACCAGTGATTTCAAAAGGCGCTCGAGTGCTCGCCTGATCGCTCGAGCAAGGCGAGGAGAGGCCGAGCGCCTCATACGAGGACCGGGCAGCGCGCTTCAATGAGGCACCGCCTAGGCTCTCGCCCAAGCCTAGGCACTGGGCGCTTCAGGCGAGCGCCTGGTTGATATCAAGCTACCATACCAGACTTTTTTAAGTCTGGTTCGGTTATATATGCGTTAGTTGGTTCAATCGAACCAACTAACGTACGCAATTACCTTAAAAACTATGCGTGACCCCGACTCCCAACCCTAGTGTGCACCTTCTCTCTCTGCCCCGTCGTCGACAATTTCTCTTGGTGCCTCCGTCGTTGGCGCTTTCTGCCGCTGCCTCCGCCGTAGATTCAGCGAACCGAGTCTTCTCTGTCGCCGATCGAGTCTCCTTAGATTCCTTTCCTATCCGTTGTCGCTATTGTTGTTCGTTGCAGCTATTGTCCGCTGCCACTGTTTCATTGTTGTCTACTGCTGTTGTTCGTAGCATCCACCATTGCTACTGCTGTTGTCCGTAGCATCCACCGTTGCTACTGCTGCTGTCGTTTGCAGCACTGTCCACTACTGTTCGCAACACTGTCATGACATTGTTGCTGTTTACAGCACTGTTGAGTCTTCCTCTGCTGTTCGCAGCGTCCACCGCTACTGTCGTTCGCAGCACTAAAAAATAATTAAGTGAATTTATATGATATTTGTGGATGTTATGTTTCCCTCATTAGATGTGATTTCTTTTTTAATATGTACATAAATGGTCGGTAATCGGTCGCATGCCTTTCCGAGTCAAGACAACATTAGCTGTTTCTGGAATGGATGGTTATATTTCATATCTGGTCAGCGAGACACATAAGCTGCCAGCTTGCAGCTTCTCACCGCTGTTCTCTTCCCAATTTCGTGATTTTTTATATCACTTTACCGTTAACAGTTATGTTCTCCCCTTCTAACAATAAATAATATTTTCTCCTCTTTTCTTTCTGTCTAATTATTATTAACAGTAAATAATATACTATTAATGATATTTTTAATTTAATATTATATTTTTTATTTAAATAATTATATTTATTAATTATATTATATATTATTTATATTTTAATATTTTAAAGTACCTCGCTTCACTCGGGCAAGTGCCTAGGCAGGCGCCTAACATCTCGGGCGTTTTGGGACCTTGGCGCCTAGCACTTTTTAAATCACTGTCTCTAACTCTTTAAGTTCAATTAAAAAACAAATCCAGAGAATGACGATTTTACAATACAATGAACCAGACAGAAATAGTTAATGTGTGTAAAGGCAAAAAATGCTACTCTGAAACAGATAAAGCAATGGTTAATATGACCACTAATCAGGAACATTCAAGTGTACGACTTGTTTACTTGGGAGTCAAACGAAAACATACCTGTGTACCAACCAACAGAAAAGCATCAGCCTTCTCAAGACCAGCAATTGTTGTGTTCAGAAGATAACTAGGACGTAAATCTGCATTAGGACTGATGCCATTACCTTCACATGATACATTATTTGATCCCATTTTGTTCAAGAAATCTTTCAATGCCATCATAGACTCTGCATCAGAAAGTCGACCAGCAATTCCAACAATTTCCTCAGGTTTCACTTGATGTGCAACCTCAGCAACCACAGCAAGGGCATCTCGCCAAGTCACTGCCTTAAATCGTCCATCCGGACCACGAATCATAGGATCATTCAATCTTTGCCTTTTTAGCCCATCATAACAAAAACGTGTTTTGTCTGATATCCACTCCTCGTTAATATCCTACAAAATCAGAACTGTGTGCTTAGCAAGTCAACCACATAGGTAATTTAATCAAAGTAAATCCACTGGCTCGTGACACAGGAAAAGCTGATCAAGCAATTTAAGTGAGACACAATATTACAATTACACGTTTAATCAAGAGATAAGCATGCCTTTTACAAGTGGGATTCTCCTTAAGTGAGAGTTTCACTGATCAATAATGCTTTCTCTGTGTATGATGTAACTGGAGGAGATTCACTTCAAAAGATCACAGGTGGTTGAGAGACCTACTCATACTATGGGTGACTAAATTCAGTAAATTAAACCTGAATGAACCCTTGGACTGAATTAGTTTAGCTTAATCTAATCTAACCTCAGCTAAAACCTAAATGCATCATAGCTTTAGAATATGGATCTGATCTTTGAGATATATTATATGTCATTCAAGTATTTGAGTTTAAGACTGCATAATTCAAGCACATTTTCAACAATGAGCAGTAGAAACTTTCATTAAGCACTGGGGTCTAAGCCGAGTACTCAATCCTAAGATAAAGCCTAACAATCTTAATTACATGCTGAACGAGTGATACAATTTACATTTATTATGGTTGTCTGCCTAATTGGTAGGTCTAATTGTAACATCTACTTAATTTTCTTCTTCAGCCAAATTGCTCTTGCAAGTTTGCAGAATCTTCAAGGGGTGGAAAGAATTCCAACCTGGTCCAGGCTAGTTATACTAACACAAACAGGACTCAGAAGATATCATACTTGATTCTCTCAGGTTCTTTAGTGAAATACATAAAAGTATCACACAAGTTCAAGATTGAAAGAAAACCCAACCTACATGCCACCTGGCTGTCCAGAGGCATGGCAACTAGAGCAAAATTATTGCATCAGAATTACTGTATCAAATAAATCAAAGAGGGAAGTAAATCTGAATGGAGGAAAAAAGAAACTTCTAGGTCCTTCAGGCATATTGTTCTATATAACTCAAGAAGGGCTCCTGAAGATACACCTATGTTCTACTTGGGAGTATAGACTAGACTAGGGGCTCAGTTATGAGGATAAATGGCTCACAGCCATCAACCTGACAATCACGAGAAATGCACCAACATCCACAACAAATTCTACAGGAACTAGCCTCTGAGGCTACCAAGACAAGCGAATGGTCTTTAGTAATAACATAAAAACCATGAAAACCAGGTCTAGGGTTGGAGGATACTGATGAATTGTTTTCATATTGAAACCACAACCTTGTGTATCCACTTTTTTGTCTAACACTCAAGTAATAGCAGGATGCGATAGAATTACATTATGGTTGTTTATTGATGTAATGAAACACACAAGAAATTAGCATATTTCATTAGTAAATGTAAATAATGAAAGAGTGATAGAAAAAAAAATCAGACATATATTATAATGCTTTCCCACAAAAGAATATCTAGAACACTATACTATAGTCATGCCTTTCCAATAAAACTGTTCACCCTATGATGCAGAAATGGTTCTGTAGTTATTAGCTGAAATTCACATTCTCTTACTGTTTCCAGAAAAAACAACATTTCACATGACTTGTTTTATAAAAATACTAAAAAGACATGATTCCTCTAAAGTCTAAACAAGAAAATCAAGATGGGAGTTTCAGTGAACTGTCATTGGCCGACATCATCGAGGGCAAACAGTAATTCGAGATAAACCCTGAGCAAAGGTATTATAGTAAAGCAACATTGTGGATAGACCCATGAATTTATATTTCCGGATGATAATGTCTATAGAAACACAATCAAGAAAGTAATGTATGGATTTCATGCATTTCCAGAGTGCCCAAAAAAATTATTAGATCAAATGAAATAAAGAGAAAATGAGGATAAATATAGGAATAACATAACTGGTGCTTGATAAAGTATACAGAAAAAAAAAAATCTATGTAAATGTTGACAAGAGAATCATCAGAAGACCTCATTCAGACGAGGAATGATTCGCATGACTTCTGGACCTCTGCTGTCAATTCTTATATTTGATCCAACTGCATCAGTAACATCAATAGTCTCTGTTCCCTTTAACTCCCAATTTCTAGCTTTAAAAGCAAATGGTTTAGAAGTCAGAGCACCAACAGGACAGATATCTATCACATTGCCAGAGAGTTCACTAGTCATAAGTTTTTCTACATAAGTCCCTATTTCCTCCCCACTACCACGACCTAACATTCCCAGGTCCTGAACACCAGCAACCTCAGTAGCAAATCTGACACACCTGTGAAATATAGCAGAATTTGTTACAATCTATCATGCTTAAACATAAAAGCAAATTACTCTTTTAGCACAATTTTTTTGTCAAGGTGATGAAAACATTCTGTTAGGCTGTGAAGCCAAGGTCAAATTTAACAGAAAGTACATATGTAGTGAGGTAGAGGCTCCTGCCATATAACTCATTATGGATAGAATTTACTGAAGGAACTAGAATGATGTGCAAGTCTATAGAAATCCATAGTATTTTTGACTCAACCATCACCTGTGTTGCCATATTGTTATTTTCCCTCCAATGAGATTTCTTGGAGGTGATGTAATTAGGTAATCCATAAATTTAATGTATACTCTATTATTGTTCTTGAGCAAGTCTTGCACAATCCAAAAACCAATGTCTAGGTCTAGTGTACAAATGATAATGTTTTCTTGATGCAAATTCTCCATAGGTATCATAGATAGGCTTCTTTGCATCACTGGATACTTTGTAATTTGGTGTTAAACTGGTCGTTTCAAATCAGATGTTTCAAATTATAACTACAATTAGCAAGACATTAATTTTCTAATAATTTGGGGCAATCTAATGTTCATTGCCTGACTATAATATTTTGCGATTCTTCCGCATGGTTCTACCAATCTCAGTTACAAGACACCTCAAGCTACAAAATTGCAACAAGAAAAGTAGTCACCTAGTGCATTGGATGCATCGAGTCATCACCGTCTTCACAAGGGGCCCCAGATTCTTATCAACCACCGACCTCTTCATCTCCGTGAACCGTCCGCGATCCGCTCCAAAGGCCATAGACTGGTCCTGAAGATCACATTCACCTCCCTGATCGCAGATCGGGCAGTCCAGTGGATGGTTCATCAAGAGGAACTCCATCACCCCTTCTCTGGCCTTCTTCGCCACTGGCGTGTCCGTCTTGATCTTCATCCCTACGAACCACAAAGAAAACACCAAAATATAAGTTAAATTCGGCAGGAATGAGGGCCCGAACGATCGAAAGAAGGTATCTTTGCATCCAAATGGACCTGGGAGGGCGGGCATGGCGCAGGAGGCGACGGGCTTGGGGGACTTCTCGACTTCGACGAGGCACATGCGGCAATTTCCGGCGATGGAAAGGCGGCTGTGGTAGCAGAACCGGGGGATGTCGACGCCAGCGACCTCGCAGGCCTGGAGGACGGTCATGCCCTTGGGAATCTTGACGGGATATCCGTCGACGAAGACCTCGATGGCATCCTCGGGTTTGGCGAGGTGAAACCTTGCGCCCCCTACAGGGGTTCGCGGGGAAGGGCCGGCGGGGTCGGCGGCGAGGCATGCGGACTCGGGCCTCTGGAGTGCGGTGGAGGAAGAGACCCATCGCCGGGAAGCGGGGGCGGGGAGGTGGTACCGGAGCAAGGGTTTCGAGCGGTGGAGAGCGCGGAGGAAGCCCATCTCTCTGTCTCGATCTGTTCCGTCGTCGACCTGCTTCGATCTCTGTAGCGAGACGGCGAGGGCGTGTGCTATCGAGACGCGAGAGGGTGTGAGGTGATCGAACGACGAAGGGTCGGGTTCTCCGCGGGGAGGTTAATGTAGGAATGCGCGAGTGCAACGCGAGTCGATGGCTCCTGCGGTAGTGATCGTAACTGGCGGTGAGGGGGTGAGGAGGTGACCCTATGGATTGACGCCCATTGGATTCGTGGCCCAATGTTGGGTCAGTGATCGAGCCCGGTTGGGTCCCAAATTGGTCCATTGTGGTCTGTCGTGAGACATGCCATGAAAGCTTGATTCGGATCTAATTGGAATCATTCAATTTGAACATTACCTATAAAGAATTTGACCAATTTCAATAAAAATAAATATATTAAATACTTTCTAATTTAATATGAAAATTTTCGTCAAAAAATATGTGAGAGATTAATTATATTTACAAGATACACTGATACAATATCCAATAGGAAGCAAGAGCTTTCTAGGACCAAAAATATTTTCTCTTTCAGAAACAACTTTATTGTACTAAACACAAAAGTCAAGAAAATATTGAGCTGTCTCTTTTATTTTTTACTTCTTGAAGATGATGATTAGGTTTTAATGAAAGCCGATACATAATATGACATTGTAATTGGTATGTGATATTATTAAGCTGCTATATGTACTTGATAATATTGGTATAATGATCCCTAAACCGGCAAAATCAAGTTCGAGCGATCCACTTAAATCAACAACAATCTACAAAGGACACAGAGAAGATGAAGAAAGAAGAATGAAAACAATTACTAAGCATGAGCAACTTGGCCAACTTCCTCCTCATCTCTACTGAGACACATGCCTTGAAGAACTCGACAAAGCTGCTGGTGATGACTTTTACAATACCAGTCAATGCTACTTGGTGTGCCAGTCTGGTCTTCCCAAGGTGAACTCCAAGATAGGGTTCTTTAGATCTTGATAGGAACCACTTGTGTCATTTGATCTTCCATAAGTGTCCTGTTTGAAGTCCAAAATAAACTGTAATGTCATCCTCATGGTACATAATCCTCTTACTCTCTCTCACACATATGATATGAGTTCATGTGATGTTAGAAAGTTAGGTGGTATCAAAGTAGTACCTGCATTTGTTTTGAGAGAGAGATCGATCCATGCTCGGCGGTGTCGGTTGTACTAATCTGCGTCCAGATTCCTCTATTGATATTTTTATATGCAAAAAAAAAAAATCACAAATGGGAGTATAAAATGATGGAGGTCGATATCGAGAAAAATAAGATTAAATTTGTAAGTCGAAGATGAAAGATTTGGTTTATGTAACAATGTATTGTTTGTGGAAGCATAATCAACAATGCAACTGTGCTTGTTTGCTGTGGATTTGGCCTCAGCGGATGTGTTTTTGTCTACTGAATTGTGGTTGATGAATCAAGTTGACTGTCAGATGTATTTGTGTGTCTCCTTTGGAGTAACTCTAACCATAGTTAACCATCTTAATCAGATAGGATAAAGTGCATAAGACATTGTAATGTAATGGCATTAGATTACTAATGCATCCTAACATCCAAAATAGTATTGAAAAGATATTTGTAAACCAAAAGGAAGATTGTACTTGTGCAGTAAACAAATGGGGAAGGCAACATCCCCAAAAGCCAAACATGCTTTAGCAATAGAAAAATGCAGAAATAGAGGATATGACCTTTCTGATTGTATATATCACAGGAAAAAGAACTCGATGTTCTCAAACAACACTGAAAAAGGTGGCATTCACAAAATAAGGCCTGTGATCTACTTTTTAACAGGTGAACTCGTTGCTTTTTGTTGGTCTTTTGCTTTAAATCTCCACATAAGATCTCAAAGAACATAAAAGGAGAGACAAAAGCAAAAGCTGCCATGGTAAATGAAGGTGGAGTCAATGTTCTACTCTATCTAAGCATAAAGGCATGAGCTAAGAGAAAGGTACTCTACCAATGAAGAAACTTATGTGTAGTGTGTGTGTGTATGAGAGAGAGCGAGAGAGAGAGAGAGAGAGAGAGAGAGAGAGAGAGAGAGGGAGAATGTGTCGTTCTTACGAAGATGAGTTGCTCCATCTACTGTCAGAGTCTTGTTTTGGTGCAACTGAACCTTTGTGCTCCAATAATTGTTGATCACTGTATCCGGGTGCCAAACCTTCTTCCACATAGCCATCAGATTGACCTTGCGCAAGAAAAGAGAAGGGAGAAACACTTTGAACTAATGACTAGGAGATGACTTGTTTGTTCTTTGAATTGAAGTTTAGTGGACAAAATAGACACAGGAGGCAAAGCAACACGGATTACCTGAGGAGGCTGCAGTCTTGTCAGTGGATTTAATAGTTCTATACATCTGCAAGGACACAAAAGAAAAAAAAAAAAGTTAGCAAAGGCCATTAAAGAGGAAGGAGAGTGAGAAGGAGAAAAAGAGGTGAAAAATGGCAGTGAAGTGATGTTACTACAAAAAAGAGAGAGAAAGGAAACGATGGAGTTGAGCTCAGCTAAAATCCAAATGTGGACACTTCAGTCTTCCGTCTTTTTCTTTCTCTCCCTTTATTTTAACACAAACGAGGTTGATGCTTTTGTTGAGTTCACAGCGCTTATTTTATATCTTCTTATTATTGTGAAATGATGGCTACTTTTCTTCTGTCTCCGTGCCTCAGTCTTCCTGTCTGTGGAGCAACAGACCCACTACTCGTTCTCACATTCATTTAGTCAATCAGTGATCCATTGGCTACTGTGCACACAGAGAGAGAGAGAGAGAGAGAGAGAGAGAGAACTGAAGGAGGATAAGGGCGTCAGCTAAGCTGTGTAGATCACCTGCAGGTGGCTCTTGACATGGGCCAGAGTGAGATCTTTCACATTCATGAGCTCCAGAATTGACTTGGGTGTAGCTCCTGACGCCAAACCATTCCAAAGATAAATGGCTGATAAAACTTCTGATAAATAGATCACAGCAATTTAGATCACAGACTAGTAGAGAAAGGATGCAAGAGGTGGCGTACTCTCATGGCCGCCGAGGAGGTCGACGGCGTGCACGAAGCGGGCATGGAGGCTGCTCGTCCACCGCATTCTTGGCGCCCTTGTGCTCCGCTTCGTCGGATACCTCGGAATGAACCTTGACCTGATCATGTTATGTGAGGCCTCCAAAGATCCGGCGCCGCAAGGAAGGTGGTGGTAGCACCTCAATGGGTCTGATCCTAATCCCGTAAGCCATGGCGGTAGCAGCGTCGTCGCCGTTCGATGATAAGATGAGACTGAGGGGTACTGTCCCCCACTGTGAGGGTGCAAATGGGAGCTCATCAAGTATATATCGTTTGAGAGACCATTAGCAGAAGAAGAAGGCGAGGAGGAAGACACTGGATGGGTGAATCCGGACATGGGATCGAACGAGCCGAATGGTGATTGACTATATACACAGAACGGAGTACCATTTACTGTCCTGGAGGAATCGTCAACCGGACGCAGTGGCTGTTGAGCCTCGGAAGGACACTTGATGCTTGAGAGGGGAAGGTCGACGCAAGCTCCGAAGCCGCCGTCTACGGCGGAGGTTGCAGCTGTTATCATGCTCGGCGGGCCGATGTGTAAAGAGAGGTCAGGAGAGGCCGTGGAGGTGATGGCATCAGTGAACACCCCTTGCGAAGGCATCCTACGATCTCCTTTGCCGCTCTCAGCTCGAGTATCTGCTAAAAGTTGGAATGGTTTGTAGCTGGTTGAAGCTGAGAAAGTTGGTAGACAATTAATCAAAGGGTTTCTTTCCTTCTTCTATCTCTGTGTTGTGATCTAAAAGACACAAAAGACACAGACCAGTGTGTCTTGAGACTAGATATAAGGAAGATAGACAAAGGAAAGGAAGGAAGAGGAATTGAAAGGCAAATGGACTCTCTTCTGCTTTCTTAGAGCATATAAAATGTGGGACAATGACAGTAGAGAGAGAGAGAGAGAGAGAGAGGAATATATGGTCAAAACAACTTTAAACAATGCTTGGATTTGAGGCTTCCTAACCTCAGAAGTTATCTCCTCGCTTTCTGATCAAGCTTACAGGCGGTCATTGCAAATTGCAAGTGCTATAAGATCAAAAGAATAAAGAAAAGCTAGAGAGATACAGAATGAGTACAGGAGAAAGGAGAAAGGAGAAAGAAGAAAGGAGGGGCAAGAGGTTCTTTCCTCTTCCAGTTTGCCTGTCCTTCAGTCCCTCTCTCTAATTCTCCTACGCTTTGCTTCTATATTATAATTGATATCAACCTGCTAGTACTGCTGGGGAAAAAGAAGGCACCAGAAAAAGATGCTTGAAACAACTCACATCTGAGGACACCCAAATCAGCATCTCCCAAAGGTTGCTTAATCAACATGAAAGTTGTCTGTGATGTAACCATTCGAAGAGTTCATTATGACACAAGCTTTATCTAAACAACACCCATTTCCTTCATTCCATTTGTCACCGCACCAAATATTCTTGTAGGGTATATCGTTTCCTCATGCAAGAAAACAGCAGATTTGATGTTACTACGTGTTTGGGTTGTGCAAACTTTCCTTCTCTTCACTTCGAACACTATTATCGACGTCAGAGAGATTACACTCGGCGGGTAGCAGACATACTTCGACGCTGTTTGAATTAAATAAAGAATGACAGAGAGAAGACTTTTTGCATCCATCTACTTCGAATCTTCCATCGGATCAAGGAGATCTCAATTAACTCCATGATTAAAAAAGCATGTTAAATGCAAATTTTTTTAGTGTTGTCAGGTGCCTAATTTTTGTTGCCTAGTTGACCAAAGAAGATGCTGTTTGGTCTCACTACCCAGATTGAGACAAATGATTACTGAAGGACTCAGTTTCACAAAACCTTCTCCTTCTAATTCCCTTATCATACTCCCAAATAAATATTCCTTTCAACTCTTTCACCATCCTTGTCTGGGGTTATACATGTCATGTCCACATGAAGGTTGACTCTTGAGCGGATCTCCCTAACCCTAGGTTGCACCATGGCCAAGCTAAAACAGTACATGTGATGTTGTTGCTGTTGATGATGGCTTCTTTAACACTAATCGCTACTTTCAAAAACCACTTGTCATATGAGAACAAAGAGATGCTTGAGGTTTCGTGAGGTCTGTGCTCCATTTCCAAAGAATTTTTACACTGCATTGGAATACTAAACAACAGTACTCTTACATCCTCTTTGTCAACTCAACCCTATGCAGGGAGCACTGAATGGGGCATGAGAAGTCTGTTACCTTCGAATTCAATGACATGGGGGTGGCAGAAGTCTCTTCTTATGCTGCAGCCCGTGATACCCTTGCATTTTGTGTATGTCCAACCAGATGAGTGCCATGGACTATTAGTTGAGCATGTATTTAAATCGCATCTCCCTAAGTTCCACTAATCCAAGTAGCTAAGTGTCCCTCAAGCTTATGGGCATACCCTTAACAGTCACTCTTGCTGTCAATACTCAAAGACTGCATTCCTACATTTCACAGCTTTCAGTAAATGACTCAAGTCCATGTTTCAGGAAAAATGGAAATAACAGTTATTTCTAGGCCTCCAAGCAACAGATTGCACCTCAACCTCATTACTTCCCATCCCAAAACATGAGTTAATCGACTGGAGAAGTAAAATACAAGAAACAAAAAAGAGAACACTTGCGAGGAATAAAAGAACTTACTCGTCATATCATGGCCAGTTGAAGAGCTAAAGACAGCAGCACATTTGCTTTTTTCCTTGCTCATTGTCTCATGAAAGGAGAGGGAATAAATGCCTTGAGACACAGTGAACATTAGAAAGATGAAATATGGGTCTCTTATTGTTCAAACTGTCACATCTCTCTATAACTAAGCCCGGCTATAAAAGCAAAGAATCTTACACAACACTCGGGCATTTTACTTGCTCAGCATTACGAATAGCATCAAGCAATGCAATTAATTGACGTATAAATGTGAGAGAGAAGGGAGGATAACCATGGTGTAGCTTGGAAGGATGGAATGTGAGAGAAGGACGATGGAAGAATAATAGGGGGGAAGCAGCTAGATTCCCGCAACTCACGTGACTGGAAGATGTTGTCACATGACACATATTAGATAAGCATTAGTAGGAGATGGTGATTTAATTTATGTTAACGTAGGAGACTCAAGTCTTAAGATTACCATTTTTCTTGATGAATGTGATTTGAGTGCCAAAGACACAGTTTAGGAACATTTGAGAGAACGCGACGCCTCCGTGGATTCTGCCGCTGCAGTTGACTCGAGGCGTAAACACTTGCTTGACATTAATTCTTTTTCGGCCTACGAGTCCGGTGTTCATGATTTAATTGCACTGCTTACGATTTAAATGCAAATTTGATGCGGATTTATCTCCTCGATATTTGCCATGACCTAAAACTTGCATTATATTATCTCGATCCAATTGATTCGATATACTAATGCACACGTTACGGTGAAAGATTCTAAGACCTTAAATCTTTAACCACACACACAATACAAGATGTATCTACATATCTCATACTTTAGTAATTAGATTTTTAAAAATTAAATATTATTTTTAAAAATTAATTATTTAATTATAATTTTTTTGGATATTTGTACAGTGAATGTGATATGGATGTCTACATCAATCCAACTTAATTTAAGATAAAAACGAAGACTCGAAACTTACTCAAGCATTTAAGATGAGCTCCAACACGGGCTAAACGTCCAAGTCAGTAGTCAATAAGGGTAAAATAATGTTAATAAATTATAAAAATCTTGATTTTTATGCTTAAGATATTCTTTTTAGTGGGTTAACAAGGAATAATATTCTGCAATATAATGAAATAATTTTCATCATATGATCTATATGATATTGTGGAATATTTCATTTTTTTTTTTAGTGGGTTAACAAAGAATAATATTCTGATGGAATAATTTTTATCCTGTGGCCTATGTGGTGTAGTAAAATATTTCAAAGGCTGTTGTTTTGGATTGATATCCATATCGTTTGATTATCAATCGTATTTTGCTATAGTTGAAAAAATATTTTTCTAATCAAATAGTCATTTATTATATTAAAAATGAATTATATATATAAACGTTTTGTCACGATGACATAACCCAAAACATTTTGGATTTAAAAAATATATATTCCAGCCCAAGGTAACCCAATTTGGATTCTTGCAAATTGGCGAAGCTTGGCGTATACGTGGCGATCAAACACAGGAATTGCAACATCTTAAAACGCGAAACATGGGTGATTGGACAGGTGGCAAGAAATGGCAGGCTTTCTTGTCCGTGACGAGGCGCAGCGAGCACCGGACAAGTGTCTTACAATCCCCAGCACCGGGGTGATCACGGAGGTAATGGAGAAATGGACGGTGAGAAGTTGCCTTCATATGGAGTTTCCTGCTTCGAACCGAACACAGATCCAACTTTATACATCGCTTTGGTGTTATATGTTGAAATGCCAAAGAGCGTCTGCTATTTGTGACCGCTCATCTTAATCCGACGGCCATCGTGGGAAGTGAGAGTGCGTCAAGGTAATTTGATAATACGACAAAATGGTCGCTGATTCCGAACTCTCAACGATAAATAGAGTCCGCTCTCAACGGAAACAACGGAGAGATGAAAGCTTGCTTGACACGAGCGTCGTCGCTATCCTCTTTGCTTTGGGCTTCCGCTCCCTCTCCCTCTTGTTCTCACCGAGTTAAGGTATGTTACGGTCTTCGATCGAGGAGGAGTAGGATCCGGCGATCGAGGGTTCGAGGTTGAATACCATCCCGGAATGGCGAATCAGGGCAAGCAGCTAAGCAATGATCCGGCTGGTATCGTCTGATCAACCCGTTTGTGATCATTTTAGTTCAATGACGATGGGGGTTTTGTAGTGGCGCTATTCTTGGTTCTTGAATTTGAGCTGATGACCTTGTCCAACTGATCGACGTAAGGGTTGTTTCTCAGATGCTGGATCTCGTGTTGTGTGGACAGTTCTCTTATGTTGCTTTAATTTCTTGTTGGATTATTAGCACCAGTTTGAATCGGTGGAAGCATGCGTGACATTGAGAGAAACTGTTCATTGCATGCGACCGCCCGATACATATATATATCTTGGTTTGTTGGCAGTATGGATCTACTACATCTTGCGATGCTTGATGTTTGATCACCGCTCGGGAGTTTGTAGTGGCTCAATCTTTGGTTCTTGATTCTAACTGGATGCCTTCAGATGAGGCGTTCATTATAGAGTTTTTCCCTCGAATTTGATATATTGAACGATGATGTTCATCGGAGAGGGTTTGTTTTGCTCTGGATTTCTCGTTTGGATTATTTACTACATTTCTAGTTTGCTTTGAATTATTGATTCCGTTTTTACTGTTTGAACTATACAATTGTGTGTGTATTCTGATGATTGTTTCTACTTCTATGATTGTGTTTGTTGTTCTGTAGATGTCTAGTAAAAGCACTTGTTATCTGGTGAGTAAAGAGTTGATTTGGATGTCCAAAGTGCTGGTGATTGTGTACCTAATCGAATGCATATCTTGGGTGAGGTTAATGTTTACTTGATGCTTATGATGTGAAAGTTGAACTGTTGGGTATATGCATGCATGAAATGCTGTTGATTGTTTTCTTTTCTGCATCCACAATTGGATATGTATGTCTTGGCCAGTGCCTAAGGAGTTAAAAGTGCAGATGTGATGACTGAATTGATTGAAAGAGTAGTCGAAATTTTTCCTTATGATATGTTTCTTACCAAAATATGTCCTGTTTCAGTGTTATTTGCTTAACTAAGTTGTATTTATTCAATATGCAGATTTTTAGTTTCCTAATCTGACTGACTATTTAACTGAATCAGTAACGGGATATATAATTGTTATGCATTGTGCTAAAAATAAATATAATAATAATAATTCTTTAATCTTGAGTTTTTTTAGTTATTCAAAATAAAAATAATGTTTTATTCTTTTAAAGTAGTAAAAAGATGCATAATTTTGGTAATCTTGATCGAATCACCATAGGGATCGTTATGTGATAGATATTATTGCTTACAAGCTTATTGGGTATATAAGAATTGTGCAGTTGCCACGGATAATTTACAACCGGGTTACATCGATTGTTTCGTTGCTTCCCCGTGAAGGCCCAGGCGCTCCTCGATCTCCTCCTCTTCCAGATGCGCCCTTTCGTAAGACACCCCGGTACCTTCTTTCTTCTCCTCCGCGGCGCCCGCCCTCTCGCCCCCCACTCCGTCGCCCTCCTTCGAAACTTCTCCCCGCTCCGCTTCTCTCCTCGTCCCGATCGGCTCTTGATCCCCCACGCCGCCGCCGCCTTCAGCGCTTCTAGCGGTGCCTCCGCCTCATCAACGGCGTCCAGGGACCGAAGCTCGCGTAACACCCTCGTGTACCTCTTTGGGTTGGTCGCCGCCATGGTCGGGGCCTCCTACGCCGCCGTTCCCCTCTATCGCCGCTTCTGCCAGGCCACCGGATACGGTGGCACAGTGCAGCGCCGGGAGGTAAGTTTCGCCCACTTCTTCTCCAATCGTTAAATCCCGGGTTTCGTTGGGTTTTATTGGGGTCTTAAGACTGTTCGATATTCCTTAGATGTAGCCGCACGATCTGTTTTGTTTGTGTTACGAGTTTAAATTGCTTTCGATAATAATGAATCGTTCATGGCTTATGACAAGGAATGAGTCTCTGCAGAGTGTGGAAGAGAAGATCGCCCGCCATGCCCAAGAAGGGACCAAGACTTCCAGGTATTCCCTTTGCATCCTCCGCGTCACATCCATTTTGTTGTTGTTACCCCCTTATTCTTTTTGGTCTCATCCTTTCTGTGTTGTGTTTGGTGGAGACTATGTACACATTTCCAGTTTTAGGATTTTACGAGCTTTGTGTTTCAAGTTCTGTTGTGGAATTTTCCCTCTCTTCATGGTGATGATGAAATTCCATTGAGTTTTCTTGTTAATGCAGATGATTTCATGGCCATTGAACCATGAACTGAAATTATACCTTAAATTTGTTTTTTTTTTTGAAGAAAAAGAAACTATGCAAGAACCATTACAGGCAATAAAAAGGTGCTGTGTTTAGGTCACTAGATTTCTAGCTTGAATCAAGTCTATTACAAGTTTCTGCCATCAAGAATTCTTATTTTTGTTGGCTGTTAAGACTCTAGTTACGATTTTGACAAGTTCATTTGAAGGGTAAAACCAAGGTCTACAATACCAAATGGTATCAGTCTGCCAGTAGACCGACATGTGGATCGCCCACTATCAGCTGACACCGTCGATTGGGGTTATTTCTGCTATATTATTGCCCAAAATCGATCAGTAACGGTCGATTTCGACCGTTGTCGCCAGCTACCGGGCAGTATCAGTTGAGAGAGAAGGAAGAAGAGGGACAAGAAAAGGGAGTACATGGAGATCTGGCGTTGCTATCCTCCCGAACATCGTAGATGAGATGTCGCCTCCTCGTCTGAGGTGACTATGCCTCGGCATCGTCGGCGAGTTCTCCTCATTCGTGCAGGGTGAAGAAAACGAGGTTTCTTCTCCCCACGCAAGGAGAAGGAATGAGGTGACATCGTCATTTTTTTATTTTTTAAACTTTCTATTATATATATATATATATATATATATATATATATACATCGAGCGGTATGTCAGAACGTACCACTTGGTATGCTTGTACCATATCGTATCGAGCCGGTACTGTACGAAATGATGAATCTTGGGTAAAATTATTTTGATTCAGTGAGTATGAGATAGAAGTCACAAAAATCTTGAGGCACCGGATACAAACCAAGAATTATCATCAGCTGCATATTACATGAAGCCTGCTACAGGACTATTTAACCATTAAGGAATTTGAAATGAGTTATTGTATAGGGAAAGCAAATGATAAAGATCAGAAATACAGAAAAACAAATCAACTGGTTGGTGGAGACCTAATATTTTATGTTGCTGATATTTATTAAGATGTGAAAAAGAATTGTTTTTTTCTAGAAGGTTAGCTTATTTAAAATTCCTAGAAATGGTGGAATTAACATTTTGATTGAAGACACTTCACAAGAATGATTACGAACCTCTAATTAGTCAACAGTTATTTTTTATTAAGAATTATCTATTAGTTGTGTTTTTAACAGTACCAACGGCGGTTCTAAGCTCATAATTTTTATCTTTAATTGACCTTTCAAGCAGAAATATAAGAGAACCTACACCAATGATAAGAGACTAAAGGGGTTGATAGATTAGGTGAAGATGGTGGTGGTTCTTCACAATGGTGGTTTTACTCATTGCTGTATAACTAGAGGAATAACGTGGTAGCATGTCATGTCTCTAGTTTGCTAAAGAAGTTGCAACTTTATCTTAACATGCCATTGTATCATAGTAACAAGTATCAATTAATTCTGGTTGCATATTTTTTACTCTACAAAATCAAATGTTTCTCGGTGCATTTAGGGAACTTCAGTCTAAGTCTCTGACATATATCTGAACTAGGTCTGACCTCTCTTTCTACAGGGAGCTTGTTGTTCAGTTCAATGCTGATGTTGCTGATGGGATGCAATGGAAATTTACTCCTACACAAAGAGAGGTGAGAGGTTACTTCCTATCGTTGACTGTGATATGAAAACCAGTCTTATTGCAGGCAATATAATTCGTTCTGTTGCTTTCTGTTTTCTTAGGTACGGGTTAAGCCAGGGGAAAGTGCCCTTGCATTTTATACTGCTGAAAATCGTAGCTCAACTCCCATAACTGGTGTTTCTACATACAATGTGATCCCAATGAAGGTATGGAGCTCAGAGTTATAGTTCATTTCTCAACGTATTTTTTAAACCTTACATTTCATCAATATACTATAGCTGATGAATTTGAAATAATTTGCTTATGGTTCGTATAACAGTAGGAAGTTGTGATGGCATGGTGCTCTTTAACTCTAAATACTGTGCCTCATCGGCCTTTCTGCTGTTGCAATTTCTTGTTGATATTTTCTGAAGTATGTCAAACAAGAAGTTTCGTCATAAATTTTACCTTTTTCCCACTACTGTATTTTGATTGCATATGACAGTATGTTTTTCTTCAAAGCAGCACTTAGTTTATTGGGTTATTTCTGTATCTGTCCATGATGCAGAATATGTCTTTTGTCGTGAGGGTTAACTCAACTGAAAATATTCGTATTAGTAGATACATCTCAAATGCAACCACGGTTGCTTACAACCTTCTTGATTGCTTCGTTATTAATAGAAACACATAAAGATTGCTGATGTTTTGGTTGGAATATCAACCTCTATTGAGGCTTGCATTGGTTGCAATAATTGTTATTCTCAAAGATCTGCTTTGCATCACTTGTGAAACATCAGCTTTTGTGTATATAAAGGTCTGAATGATTCTGTCGTGATGCAACAGAAGACACATGAGAGTAACCAAGCGCGTTCAAGGTGAGATAAAAACTGTAGCTTGTTGTTATATCAGCTACGGTGACAACAAAGACACCCAAGAATTAGTAGATAGAACAGAAGCATGCATCGAGGGAGCACCACCACCTGATGTTGCTTCGTATTTCTTCTACATGCAAGTAGGTAACCTCGAAAGTTCGGACAAGTGAGTACTGTTATCGGGGTTTGTCTGTTGCAGGCTGCAGTTTATTTCAACAAGATTCAATGTTTCTGTTTCGAAGAGCAGCGACTTCTTCCAGGGGAGCAAATCGACATGCCGGTAAGAAAAGCAACACTAACGCTGCTGAAGATACTCATTTACCATCGTTACGAGCAATCTCTGGGGAAACATCTGCAGGTCTTTTTCTACATTGACCCAGAGTTCGAGACTGATCCCAAGATGGACGGCATCAACAACATTATCCTTTCCTACACCTTCTTCAAAGTTAAGGACTAGCCGTGTGGCATCGGAGCATCAGTATTATTATCCTCAACTCGGCTTGTTATTCTTATTTTTATTAGTTAAAGTGGTTATCAATGTCACTTGCGTGCAACATCCTCTTTACCGAAACATTGCCAAACTGTTTTGTAGCAGAAGACAGCAGGTGGTTGCCATGAAAGTGGTCGCTTGCTAAAATAAAAAGTTAGAAAGAATCGATTTTATTATTATATTCCCTGCTCTATTTCTGTTTTGTGCCCTGCACTCCATTCCCTCGATAAAAATTAATCCCAGCTCGTACGAAATGCACATAATGATGAATCATGCATCTTTTTTTTTTTTTTTTGTTGAAATTGCAGCATCGTCATCCACGTGGAATTCGGGGATACATCAAAAGATTACTACTTCTCAATAGAGATAAATCAGTCTCACGAATTGCCACGAACGCGTATATTTGAGACACCTTTCAAGAACTTCCAAGTGGAAGATGGGAAAAGTAAGCCGACATAAACGTGGGAATTAGGGGGGATACATGATAAGATTACTACTTCTCAATAGAGAGAGATAAATCAGTTTCACAAATTGCAAGAATGCATACAGTATCAAAGGAAGACGGGAAAAGTAGACCAGAAGGACTATTGGATAAGAGATAATTCACAGGCTATTAAGCATATCTACTTCAGAAACCAGTGATCCTATTCTCTGTTCAAAATGTGCTGCTGCTCCAAGTTGGGCAACAACTTTGACTTTGCTACTCGCACTTGATAGATCGGTAAATGTGACGCACAAACAGCAAAGCGGCACGGAAACCAACCATCCCGAGCATCAAGAAGAAGCCATAACAGATGCAAGCCATGTAGCCAAAGAAGAAAGACGTCTGCATAAACCCCGACATGTCCGAGCGAGCGTGGTAGTAGTACAAACAGTATCCATACACAAATAAGCCAGTTGATCCTCCACATAGGAAAGACCTGCATCGGCATAAGCAGAATGGCAATTCAGATATCCTCAATGGCAAGAACAGCCACATATGCAGATGAAGATGCCACCATCCAAAGTCGGTAATAGGGTTAGGGAGGAAAAATAAAAGTGTCCAGATTAGGACAATATGATCCATACAATATGCCCTCATAAATAAAATGACATACTATATGATTAGGACAATAGTTCTTACCAGTGTAAACAGAATGACGATGACATTAATCCAACTATAGAAAGAGAAACATATAGTGGAATACGCAACATCTTTACACTATGTTTAACTAATTCCCTAGCATATAACTGAAACAATTAATATACTTCACTGTGTGGTCTGTACACTTTAAAATGAATCAGAGGTACCAACAAAATCTAATGAAATTTTTTTTGATTTTATCTTAAAGATTTAAATCAACCATAGTGTGCCTGTATATGTGACAAGTCACACATCAAAGCAGAAAAAAATTGAAATACTAAAGTTATGTTTTCTTGTTTTTATATAGTATAACCTAAATTATGGGCTGTGTTCAAATGTTTTCATGTTTTTATATTTTTTTAATGAGTTATGGGTTTAATCAATTATATTGGCATATGAATGTGTAGTGAACAAATGTTTTTAGTGGTTGGGTTGCATACACAATAACATCCGACTTACCTCCACCACCATTCATGGTCTTCGGCAGCAAGTTGAAAGTAGGTCAGTGCCACAGTAATGAAAGCAGTCACGATGAGGAGGATAATGAAGACGATGAATAGGATGCTGTATATGGTATAAATTCTGTGGCCCCACACACTTGCAAATATGTAGTAAAGCTCAATGTAGATTGCACTGAAAGGAAGAAAGCCGGCCATTATCATCTGTGGAATAGTTTGTCGATACCATGGCAATGGTGGTATCTCTCTGGGATACTTTGCTGTACGACAAGGTGCTTGGAACTCTGCTTTGCTGTTTTTACCAGCGATTCCACCCAAAACAAGTAGAGGAGAGGTGACCAGCGTCCAAATGAGAACAATAACAATGATAGTACCAAAGGGCAATGCTGCAGTAGCACTATACACGATGGCGACAGTGTTAAGAAAACAGAATGTCAGGAACAGAGGCCCACAGAAAAGGCATCCTGTCAATAACAAATTCCGTACCTGCCAATTGACATGGTAAACAACCTTTGTAAATTTCTTCAGAGAGCATGTCTGTAAGAGTCATTTATGCATGAAATATAAAGTTATGCAGCATGTGAAAATAAAGCAGTAAGAACAGAGCAAGTAATGACACACCCAGTTTGTTCCTTCGAGTTGACAATAGAAAGAGGTAGCAGCATATCCAGCAATGCCCGAGGTAAGTGCATAGATGATCACAAGAGCAGTAAAAAGGGCCCCACGATTGTAAGGGTAGAAAACCCCAACAAGTGCAAGAATAAAGATGAAAACCGTGCTGCCATGAATTGCCAAAGAATGTCAGGGAGAATCAGAACAAACGATAAATTGTCCAAAAGTACTGCTTGGAAAAAAAGTAGGTCCTTGCAGTTCTGCTTTTACAATTAACAAACTGGTAAAAGTAAACTATATCAGATATACTTACAGAGTAAATAATTGTGTTCCAGAACCAAGAGAAGCAGCCAACAGTGACTTGTTCTTTGGAAACCTGAAAACATCACCATGAATATATTTCCACCCAGATTCTTCTTGGTCCTCAGCAGACTCCTCATCATGCGTGTACCTACAACAGAAGCCCAAGGAAGAAACCTAATAAACATCACCATTAATATATTGATCGTTGGGTTTATCCCAACCGTTACATTTCTTCTGGCTTCTTCTATAATGTCTATTATGTGTCTCCTCTTTCCTCTATTCTGGCTACCATGTTAGTTGCTCTGGGAAACATTGCTACAGTTCCTTTGCTTAAGTACAAAGCTCCTATTGAATGTATAAAGTTCATCCCTAATATTAGAGGTACTACTCGGGGTATTTCTACAACTACTGTTCTTGGTAAATAAAATGTGGTATTTTGTATTTCTATTGGTACATTTGATATAAAATACTCAGAATCATATTGAGTATTATCGAATGTTACAATTTTTTTCCCGGATATTCTAGTTTTTTAAGGTATTCTACAGGGACGATATTTTTTCTGTATGACACATGATCTGGTTCCTGTGTCTATAAGGGCTTTAGTAACTATGTTTGTTGTTTTGAATTTTACGACTGAAGTTATGTATTTTTTTTTTGTGCTAACTGATTTTAAATACATTGAAGTTATGTATATACATTATTTACCGATTTTAAATTATCAATTTCTATATAATCTCTGGGGTCTATTATTTCCAAAAGGTTTACTTCTTCTAGATCTTCTATTTCTTCTATTTCATATATACTAGAAGTATTATCTTCTTCTAGGTGTAACTGTTTTAATTCTATATACTTTTTAGAGGTGTTTTTAATTTTGGACAGTTAGGTTTTATAGGTCCTATTCCACATAAGTAGCACTTACATTTCTTCTCATATTTCCTCCTATATTGGTGTCTTTCAGGTTTTTTATAATTTTTTGTGTCCTACCTTCTGTAATATTTTTTCTTAAATATTTTTTCCCCACTGGTTTTACTTTATAATTTTTTTAATCTTTATACATTTTGCTTCTCCTTGGAGAAGGTTTTTGACATGCAAATTAATAAGGTTCATGATATGCAAATTTTCTACATACTCTTTGCCCTAATCCTTTTATATCATTTCTGAAGAAATTTCTTCCTTCTTTAAGTAATCTGACCTCATCACATACCTTAGCATAAAATTTTCCAGCAAATCTTATGGCTTGTCCTACGCTAAAGTTTCCTCCTAAAGTTTTTATATGCTCTAACCATTCTTCCTGTAATCTTCCTACTTGATTTCCTTCAATTCTGGTGACATATTTTCCTATGTAGTATGGGTTAGCTCCTCCTGATTTGCTTAGATATTTTTAAAAGGCCTTAGAATAATCTTCTAATGTACTTAAATTACAACATCTTAATTTTTCTAGATATCCTATATATTTTGCTTTTGTCTCTTGAGGGTCTCTGACATGTTCTCCAATTGATATGGCATAGTTGTATTTTTTTTTTCAATGACCTCTCTATACGATGAATGTTTTTCTGTAATATGCGTGAAATATGTCTTTTAGTGATCCCCTTAAATAACTATAAACAAAATCCCCTTTTAGTGAGTCTTCTTCTGTCCAGTTTGAAAATCTTGCTACTGCAGATCCTTGGACATTAGTGAATGTATGTCCTGATGTAGCTTCTAATTCTTTGTCTCTTCTTTTCCTTATATTTCCTAATTCCCAGTCTTCAAATTTTAAGGTCTCAATATTTTTTGCTAAAATCATATTTCCTCTACTTGCAAAGCTTTCTACTAATTCTTCTATTTGTAATAGAATTCCTTCAATTGAGTCATTATGTAACTTTCCTATTAAGCCTATAGCAACTGCAATGTTATTAGCTTCTGGAATCATGGTTGTTAATCAATCATCAGAGATATATGTCATTACCGTTCCTCCTACTCCTTTTCTGACAAGGTGTATTATTCCTATAACTATCAGTCCTTTATGGAATTTTGAATATTCTGTTACTGATTTTTGTAATTCCTCCGAATCGAAATTTATTATGACTGTCTTTTCTACACAAGCTATGCCATTGTTTTACTTGCCTTATTGTGTTCTTTTTTCCTTCAAAAAATCTAGTATTAGATGGTAGACATCCCTTTTCATTTGCCTTCCAAGGTTATTTTTAATAAATGCTTGTGTATCACCTTCGTAATATAATGCAATTTCTTTACCTTTCTTCAATCCCCCTCTTAACAGTTTTTCTACTGTTTTTTTGGGTATTTATCTCTTTAAATTGGGTTTCCATCTTTCGACCCACCAGATGCTTTAATTTCTATATGAGATAAGTCTAGCTTTTTATTTTTGATTAGTTTAGATGTTCCTAAAGAAATTTTTAATTTTTCTGATTGTATTATTTTCTGATTTTTATATTCTTTCTAATGACTTCTATTTTAGTTTGAATTGAATATTTTAGCATTGTGTTTAATATAGCTGCTTGATTTTGATTGCTATTCTTTTCGTATCTGGATATTTTAGAGTATATTGCTAGAATGTTTTTTGTTCTTAATTTTTCTATGGCTTTTGTTAAAGCCTTTACTCATGCACAGTTTTATTTATTTATTTTATTTGTGCTTGCAAATTTTTAATGATTTGTTTATGTTTTCTACTTAGGTCTGTAGTTCTACTACTAATTCTTTGGTTTCTTGCTCTGTTACTTTAGGATCTGAAATGTTTATTGCTTCCATAGGTTTTTTCAACTCTCTTTTATTTGGACTTTGTTTGAAAATTTCTACTACTTCTCTAACTTGTTCTCTAATATAATTTATATTTCCTAATAGGGTTTGATTATTATATCTAGGTTTTTTAGCAAGATCAGCTAGTTCTGAAATCTTTATTTATTTTTTCTTATTGTTCTCGAAGGTGTTCTGAGAAATTTATAAAACAATCTATTATTAGATTTTCTACAGATGCCCTGTGAAGACTATGTGCTGAATGTTCTTCAGGTAGTCTACAATCTAATTTATATCCTTTGTCTAGGTTACTTTTGATTTTTATTTGCTTTTTTATTTCAAGATTTAAATAAGATAGATGATATATATTGAAGAATCTTAACTTTTTTGCTCTGATGCCAACTATTTAAACAGCAGACAAAAACTAGGCAGAATTAGAGTCAGTAGCAACTACAGAGAATAATAAACAGCAGCAAAGGTAGTAAAGAAGGACTACAAAAACGTAAATAGCAATAAGCCCTAATAACATAATTAACATTATATGCATGAACATTGTTAAATACCTAAGGTAAAAAGACTCTAAATGCTAAACACTTGGATTCACAAAAAACCAGCAAAACAAAGGTAGTCTTTAGAACTGGTTCAATCGAACAATGGAAGCTGGAGCCCAGAGACTTGTTATCAAAACCAGGAATTTCTGTAATATATGCTACTTGGAAACCTTGTCTATAGACAAATATTTTCTCTATCTTTTCTCTAATCTCTATTGTTGTTACTATGATTTTGAAGAACCTAGCTAACTAGAAGATAACTTTTTCTATTCTAATTCATTTCCCAAGCTACTGCTCAATCCACCCAATTTTCATATAAATAAGGGCCAATGGACTTACATAGTGTTCTAGGCTAACAGATTAACGGACTTACGTAGTGTCTAGGGTAACAGATTAAAATGAGCTTCTAAAAACGAGTAACAATATCTTTCAGAACAAAAATATTTGTACAAACATATATATTAAATAGCATACGGAATATTTTACAAAGACATGACTTAAAATAAAACTATTTCTCATACGGTTCTTGATGGATTTACAAGAATCTAGAAGCACACAAGAGAACTTACAACTCAGGAGGCACTAACAACTCACGATCTTTCTTACAAACAAGAGAAGCATTTATAGGCGATCTGAGTCGATATGAACAGTGTGTTGCTGATGTCACTACTAATGTCTCCTTGCGTCATGGGTTGCTATCTTTTGGTTGTTTTATGTCACTACTGACATTAGGTGACATTTTATCATCAATGTTAACGTTGGGCGACACTCTTATCTGCTGAAGTGAGACGACGGACCAGACAAGTGGTCGGGTTATTGGTTCTATAGCATATTATTGTTCACTAATTACTATTTACTGATTATTGTTGACTAATTTTCTTCGCTCATTTCTTGATCAAGTAACTGTTGAGCCAAAATTGAAATTCTTTATGGATTTGATCTCCATCTTGGACTTTTATTTCCTCTGTTATTAATCCTTCTTCCAAGAGATTATCATTTTCTTCTTCTAACTATTGAAGTTTTTTATTGTCTAACTGTTAAGGATCTTCTACATAGATTTACATACAACCATGTTCTCTGAGAGGTTGATCAATATTTTGCCATGGTTTGTTTTAAATACGTTATTTAGGTCTTTCCATTTTCTACTCAGGATCAAGCATGAGCTATTGATGAAGCCTTTTGGATTTAGAAATGTGATGTACAAAGGCTGAATAGGAGTAGGAGTATATCTCGTACTATGTCCCCCTTGGCCAATAAGCCTTGTTTTATATTTAATTTTGTGCAAACACAATGGTTCTTCCATAGGTTTTACAACTGATTTCATGAGATAAAAATATCAATGTGTAGTAATCTGTTACTACAATTAAAAATTATGAGTACCCTGAAAGTATTTGTCCCTTGTCCATTCTGCTAAACACGATTCAATACTCGGATGTATAAAATTTTGTTTTTCTAATATTTGCTTTAAGCCTATAGGGAATAACTTTTGCGACCAAATTACAGAGATGGGAACAACAAAAATCAATATCTCCAACTAATCCTCTTTCTAGGAATAGGAGAGACTTCTTCTAGTTCTAATTGGATGTCATATGAATATATGTCATTCCGAGTATCTGATCTTTAGCTTTTCTTACCCCCAAAGTATTCTAGTATGATTATATTGTCACATGTGAGATTAACAAAATGTCTTTTGTGATATTCGTTATAATTTCGAGGGTGGATTGTTACTCTAAGAGGTTCTACGCTTTAGTGGTAATATTAAGAACATTATTTATTAGAAAAACCTACAAAATGAACTTGCTCAACTGAACCAAGTCTAAATACTATCTTTGTTTTGCAAATTTTTTGACGATCCAATGGTTTAGGCTTTAAAGTCCTTTTAGCTTAGGGATTTAGCAACATTCAATCATATAGTCTTAATTGTGTTATTAGCCTTTATCGCTGCTTACATTTCTCTAGTCTTTCTTTACTACCTTTGTTGTTGTTTATTATTCTCTGTAGGTGCTATTGACTTTATTTCCGCCTAATTGGTCTTAGAAATTCAGAAGGAGCTTCATGAACTCTTTTTCCTAATAGAAAATGTTTCTAATATACCACCAAAGGGGATTCGTAACAATCCATTCTCAAAATTGTAAAAAATATTACGAAAGGCATTATGTCATTACCATGTATGATAATATCATCATAGCAGAACACTTTAGGATAAAAACGCTAAAGATCATACTCAGAATGACATACGCTCATATGACACTCGATTAAAAAAAAGGAAGAAGTCTCTCTTATTTCCTCAAAAGAGGACTAGTTGGAGAAATCGATTTTTGTTATTTTTATTTTTAACGCAGAAGATATCTCCTACAAACTTAAAGCAACTATCATATAAACATTGGGAAAACATAACTTTATACATCTAAATATTGAATCGTGCCTACCTTAATGAACAAAGGAATGACAAATGATTCCAGGCTATTCACAATTTTTTGTTGTAGCAATAAATTACTACACATCAACATTTTATCCCATCAAATCAGTTACAAAACCTACAAAAGAAATTACGTCTGCACAAAATTAAGTATATCTGATGGTAGACTGGAACAAGGCTAATTGGACAAGGGGCATGGTACGAGATATACCTTAACTCTCCTACTCAGCTTTCATACGATATATTCCCAAATCCAAGGAGCTTCATCAATAGCTCATGCTTGAAACTGAGCAGAAAATATATTGACTATGACAACATATTTTGAACGAACCGTGACCAGAAATGGTTCAACCTCTTGGAGAATATAATCATATACAAATCTATGTGAAAGATCCTCAACAATTAAAAAATAAAGAACTTCAACAATTAAAATAAGTATATGATAATCTCTTGGAAGAAGAAGAAATCATAATATAAGAAACTCTACTGCTGACTCTTTTTCTGATGCAATTTGTCTTCGAAGCGAAACCCTACATCTGCTACTGTCGCCTTCATCTGTAACTTCCTTTGTCACCACCGTCGCATTAGTTCGCAGTTTTGTCTGCAGCTTCCTCGACTACCCTCTCCTTCCCAAACCTTCCTCTATAGTCACTGATTACTCCTTTTACAGTTCCCTCTTTAGAATTCTTTCACTCTTTAAAACCATTTAGCACTGTTTAGAAACCTATTTAGCATATGTCTCCATCAGTAGAAACCTATTTAGTATATATCACATTGATATCAAAACACTACCAAGGTAATTTGGTACTTTATATAATTTCAATTTGATGTGGCATTCTTATTTTCATGATCATATTTATCAAATATATATATATATATTTATAATTTTAATATTTTGGAGTACATTGCTTCACTCTTGCAGGCACCTAGGCAAACACCTAGCGCCTCGGACATTTTAGAACTTTGGCACCTTTTAGCACCTAACGCTCTTAAAAACACTGTCAACATTAAATGAGATAAAAAAGAAAGCAGGTTGACACTTGTGCCAATGGCTTACAACATTGTCACAAATGATGAATAATGACGTTTCTTTCAGAAGATAGTTGCAGATGCTAATAAAAAAACCAAAATTGTGCTACTGCTTTTACTTCACAGTAATAGTCAGAAAAAAATGACATTACCATAAGCACTTTAGCTAAGGATAGAATTTGTGATACTATAAACAACATGCAGAACAAGTACCAGATTATAAGAAATTTGAAATCTGTCATAAAGGCAGCTGAGTAAATGATAAAACATGATCTGCACAAACAATATCTGGCCAATTTCAATTGAGATCAGGTTGAGGGCTATTCTATCAAACAGTTTAATGCATGTGTTATTTTTCTTATTTGTACTTTAATTTGTACATTAAGCAGTTTAAATTGTAACTTAAATTTGAACTAGAACTTATATGTATGTATTAAGCATTTATATATATATATATATATATATATATATATATATAAAGATATATATATATATATATATATATATATATACACATACATACATATACATATATACATATATATGTGTATATATACATATATATACATATATATATATATATATATCTGTGTGTTTATTTTGATTTATAATTTTTTGAATATTATTGAATATAAGCTTAATTTAAAATTATACATTTTTAGTCAGATTACAATAATGAACTTAATCATAAATACTCCTTAACTTTTATCATTCTATTTTCACTTTTATATTATAATTGTGAGTTTTTAAATAAATTTTTGGTTAATACTGATCCTAAGAATCCAATCCAGCTGATTTCGAGTTTTTCACAATGGGGTGAAATCTATACTGATTCTGATGTAGCTACCAATGATTCAAATGTCAACTACTTCTGTCAGCAAACATAGCTGTAGCATAACTTACAAATTATTCATTCCATGATATCCTAATCCTCGCCTGTTACTTGGCATGAACATCTTATCTTCTAAAGAATTCAATAAGGCATTTCCTTGAAATAAAAGGAACAGAGATGACATGAAATTTTTGCATTAAAGAGTTCATAACCAAAAACTACAATGAAATAAGTTATCATCAAGGTCAATTAAGTTAGTTTGCTCAAGCATATATTAATATTAATTGAATTCCTTTGTTATTTCTGCTTGTTAATTCTTTATTTTCCAGCAGTAAGTATATATTTGTGCAATAAAATAAAGCATAAAATCCAAGAGCCTGAAAAGTGAAAGTTTCCTTACTTGACAAAATCATTCTTCAGTACGCGCATGAGAATTGTGGCAAGAAATCCGGTCAAGAGTAGAACTGTCACACATGAATTTATAATGGAGAACCAGTGGATCTCCAAGTGATGAGGTAGTGAAGAAGTTTGAGAGTACTTCTCCATTCTCTTCTCGAATGGTGTGGCAGTTTCCTTCCACTTCACAGAATATAAAAACTCTGCTTCGATATCCCTGTCCTCTGTTACATCTAGCAGCATATTGGGATCGGTGTGGACAACAATCTCAATCACACGGTCATTGTTGTAAAGTACATCAAAGTGGAAGCGCTTGTACAGGTAGTATTTGTACTCGCCAAGATCCTTGCCCTCCTTGTCAACCTTCCCAATGAATCCCCAGAGAGGGAGATCATCATAGTACATCTGGAAGTAGTAGTCCTTGGTGACTGCACTCCTGAACTTGGACACCTCTTCTCTTGTGAGCCTCTTCCTGCAAAGCACTTCAGACTCATGGTCCACTCGGAAATCAAGCTTGTATGGGGCATCCACCAGCCGGTCCCCATTAAGAACTTCACCAAGTGCTTCTCTTTTCTCGGTCACATGCTCTGTAAACAACAAACATAATGAATCCTGAATGACCTACTTTGAAGGGCATGGGACTGATGGTGAGACATACTATAAATCAGAGACAAACCTGGGGTACAAAATGGAAGATCAAAGTAGCGATACGTCTCGCTGTACAGAAATAAACAAGTGAAATGAGCAAGAACAATTTAGTGCAAGCATGAAGTTTCTCAATAAAAATAACCAAATATATACCAAGGTTAGATCTTTCAGATCTAAAATTACCCCTCACAAACTTGTTTTTTTATGTGGATTTTAAAATAAAGATATTTAATATCACATTATCAAAAGAAATAAATCCCAAATCAAATGGCTAAAATAAAGGCTCATCAACTCGCAGGCTTCGGCGGATCTGACCTAACGAGAACCTAATCACCACTTAATGCCACCTTAATAACCTAAAATCGCATAGATCCCACAAATCAAACGGATCGGAGAAGAACGAGGAGAGATCTGAGACGAGAGCAGGAAGGAGGCCGCACCTGGGATTATGGAAAGGGCCAACCTTGTTCACGTAAAGGGGGACGTGATCGCCCGTCTTGTAGCGGTGGTCGGAGGCGTCCGAGACGACTCCGTCGACCCCGAAGCACAGCACCAGCAACACCGCCGTCGCCGCGGCCGTCAGATCCGCCACCGACCTCCTCATCCCCACCGATAACTCTCCTTCCTCGGGTCGACGAAAACTGATCGCCTCTTATACAGGTGTATATATTATCGGATCGGGTCGGATCGGAAAGCGAGGGTGTCAAAGTAACGTTGCTAGTATTGTTTGTCGTATTCATGGGTTTACGATAGTTAAATGAATTTGAAGGGACATTTACCCCCGGTGGTCGTCTCCTCACCTCGCCGGCCCATCGAGATTTACCATTAAGAGAACACTCACTCCTTGGAGTCGTTGATCACCAGAGGAATACTGTTCCCTTGAGACCTCTTATTTCTTCTTTTCATCCATGAAACCATTTGCAACGAAGCTTTATGTCATGTCTTGGTAGAGAATTGAGACTTCTCCTTGGTGGATCTGCTCATTCTGCATCATTCAAAAGCAGCAGAAAACTGCATGTTGAAGTGTTCTCACTCCTCTGCTTCTTTACTAAGGAATGCACACTGTCAACACAGATGCAAAGCATCAGAAGGTCAGAGTCTCAGAGAATGCGGTCAAGATCAGGAAAGAGTACAGAGCAAAGCAGCAAGTCCGCCTAGGAACATCAAGATGGGAATAAGAACAACAGATGCTCTCGTCCATGGTGTTAAAGGCCCCTTCAAGAGCCATAACAGTTGTAAGATGATGATACCGATTGAATGAAGCACCAGCAGCAGATAGTTCCAAGAAGAATGACAATGAAGGAGACAAACTGGGTCAGAGAACACAAATGTTGCACCAAACTTGTGGTAGTCTGACCATCTCTGATGGTTTGATCCTAAGCTTCTCACATTAAATTGGTCGATAAGAACACCACAAGTTTCAATTCATGTTGTTCTGGATTTCCAGTTAATCACACCAAAATATATTGTTCAAGCAGCATAGAAAGATTAACAAGCTGGCCTATATCTGTTAAAGCAAAGAGGTTACATATCAAACATGCTACAGAAGAGCCATCATACACTGGATCACATCCGATCAAAAAGTCCAAGCAACACATCTCTTAAGACAAGGGTTGTTTGAAGAGTTCACTAGCTTCCAGGTATAATAATACTGTGAATATACAACTGATGTTGAGTTCAAGCACTAAAGAGAGAGACTGAGATCCACAGATTTCTCGTCTTCTCCCACCGCATTCTTCTCCTCCTCCCCGTCCGTTCTTCCTCTCCCCGCCACAGCACCGGGTTCCTTATCCTCCTCCTTGAAGTCCTCCAACTCAAAGGTGGGCCGCCAGAGCGGCGGCGACGCCACCGTCTTCTGCCGCTTGCTTTCGTTTGCTCTGATGAGGTCTCTCATGGCTGAAATGCTTCCGATCAAAGCGTAGAACTTATCCTTGTCGACTGCTTCAACTGCAGGAGATGGTATGCGTGGTGTGGCTGCACACGGCCTCTTTCCTCTTCCACTTCCTTTCTCCATTACCTCAACCTAGAAAGCTAATGATCAGACTAGGGAGAGAGGAAGAGAGATGTTTGATTGCTTCAGGGGCCTGAGGATGCTTGTTTGGTGGCAGTCAACATAACAAAGAGAGTCTCATCTGATCAAGAATTGCATGTACAGGTTCCATGGAAAAAGAGCCAATCATAGAAAGAAGTACTAACCTGTTGGATTCCCCTCCGGTTAATGACTTCCACTGTTCCTTATCTTTTCTTTGTTCCTTTCAAGAAAACAACAACCAGCCAATCAAATTATCACCATTGCTCCATTATGGAGATTCTGTGGTGCAGTATGTGTGAGAGAGATCGAGAGTCTCTTTCTTTCTTTCTTTCTTTCTTTCTGACTTGTGTACATCATCAATATGCATTATGGAGGAGTGAGAACACTATCCGACAGCTCTTAGAAGATTGTTGTACGTAAGAAACCAGATCGTGTCATTAGATTCAGAAGAGCAAATTTGAAGAAATGCTGGAACTGGAATGTAAGAAACTGCTTACAAGCTCATTAGTTGTGGAATTGCAACACTGATGGATCTCAACCTACGACCATCATATATGTCCAAGACCCATATTTGATGACGGATAAACCTGACGTATGCATGCAAATTACTTATTTGTGATACAGAAGTGTAAATGGAAGTCAGTACGAGAGAGAGAGAGAGAGAGAGGTGGGTGGCAGGTCGATTTTATAGACGGAAGCATGAAAATAATAAACAAAAAAATAATTTTAAGATTTTAATTATGTTTTAGATAGTGATGAATAATGAACACCACTAAAAGTCACGGGTAACTATTATAGATAAGAATGACGGGCGACAACGAGAGGTGAGAGGATGACACAAATGTCGATCCTTTTTATTTGCATCGATGTCGCTATAGATGTAAAATAATGCCAACATAGATGCAGATTAGATGTAGAGTATTACATCTACGTAATCACCTCATCTCTTGTTGTTGTGGCTCTCCCTCCTCATCCACAACAACCACTCGTGACTTCCAACGATGTCATCGTCCGTCACAATCAAATATTAAAATTCTTTTTATTCATATTTTTTATGATTTCGTTGTTAAAATCGATGATGCTAGGATAAATAAAAATAGGTATTTTATCTTTATAACTATAAAGATGTTAATATAAATTCTTTAAGTTTTAGATACTAAAGATGTGCAAGTAGAAAGGATATTATATATAATTAGGTCCCTTCTTAACGATGCTCCCTCTCGCCCATTTGCTCATTCAAGTTGGCTACCACTCCCGTTACACACACATATAATATATGTATGATGCCTTTGTTCATCATTTGATCATAAAAAATGCTCATAGTTAGTATTGTTTATTAGTCTTGTGCTGGCACAACCAAGACATGCACTCAGGATTAGTTAACTTTCTCGCAGAGATTTGCCGGCCACCACTAGCGATCAATTCTTTTACCGGAAAAGAAAACTGAAGGGAGGATCATTAAAAAAAAACTTATTATATAAATGTTATTAGATTCTCAATTGTATCGTACGATGAAAATTATTTAATTTCCTATGGACAACTTATAAAAAAAATTCATAGCAATGAACTTTCACATATTTGATTTTTATTAAGAGATGTCTTTCTTTATACTTTGATCAATATATCTTTAATGAAATCATTGAAAGATAATAATTATGTTTTTTATAATATCTGACTTGATTTTTTGTAGAAATAAATCAATTTTTTTTAGATGAATTGGATCATATTATTCAACTAACCTTAACTCTTCAATTTGATTTAATTAGATCATATATTACCCTTTAATTTTCTCAAATTACCTCCACCTCAACTCCTCCCACTCCATTGCTTTGATAGGACCCTAGCAGGGGCAGGTCTTAGTCTATTGAGTCAAGTCCACTGATTGGGTCCCTGTCGACCGGCCTAAACTTGACATCGAGTCGACTAAAAGTCGATTTGAATAAATCAGCTCAAATCCTAGATCGAGTAGGATTGACTGAAATAAGAGTCTAATAGAAATAGGAGTCGAAGTTGAAGTGCTATTTTCACTAGGACTCTTATTAGGAGTCAAAGGTTAGGGGGTCTCTTCATGAGCCCTATAAATAAGCATGTAACTCATCTTTCTTCATTAATAAATTTTCAATCACTTTTCTTCAACTTTTAGAGTCGAAACCTAGGATAGTTGATCCCTTATAAAGATCGAGGAGGGCTGAACCCCTATAGTAGTTAGTTATCCCCGATAGAAACCTCTGTGTTCTACCAATCTGGTATCAGAGCAGCATTTGTGGTGTCTCACTGTTCATCTACCATTATTGCTACCATCTTCATCTTCATCTGCGGCACCCGACCCCTGTGTTGTCGTTGCCACCTTCATCTGCAATCGACCCTTGTTGTTGCTGTCATCTTCATCTAATATTATCATCTTCATATGGTATTATCATCCTTAATTGTTGCTATTATCTTTCCTTGTTATTGTCGTTGCTATCTCCATATATTGTTGCCACCTTCATTTGTGTCATCCCATATTGCCGCCATTGCCACCCCACCTCTTGCAGCCGCATGCAGCCAACACCCCTTGTTACTCCTGCAACTCGTAAACTTAGAGTAGCCATCTAACCTTAGAATGATGTCATCGTTGCCATCTTTATCTCCTGCTATCGCCCCTAATAGTAGCCATCTATTGCAACCATCTATCTAACTCTATATCGATGTTGTTGCCTTCCCCCTTCTCCCATTACCGCCAACACCATCCATAAACCTATGCCCCTGACTCATCAACAAAATGACTTAAATATTACATATCTTCAATCCTACGTGATGGCTTCATAATATGCAATTGACACGAAACTTAAAGCCTTTGAAGCCTAGATAGAGGACAAGTTATGTGTGATTTTCGAAGAATTTAGATTAGGCCAATTAGAGAGCCCAAAAAGATCTCAGCATGGAGAAAATTCAAATCGCAAGGAGAACCAATCTGAGAAGGGCAATCAAGCACAAGACTCTACATATCCGCCCATGAGGGTAGACTTCCCCAAATAGGAAGATGGAGACCCAACCAGATGAATATCGTGCATTGAAATGTATTTCTGCTTCCACAAGACTCTTGAAGCATCTATGGTCAAAATCATCGCTATACACCTCGAGGGAGACGCGATCCAGTGGCACGACTGGTTTGAGCATACACACGATAAACCTACATAGAGGCAATTCAAAAGCGAGTTATTGATCTACTTTGGACCGTTGAAGTATGAGAATATGGATGGCCAACTCGTG
Organism: Ensete glaucum; assembly: GCA_021527575.1. Lineage (NCBI taxonomy): Eukaryota > Viridiplantae > Streptophyta > Magnoliopsida > Zingiberales > Musaceae > Ensete > Ensete glaucum. The sequence continues at coordinate 45,054,538 of CM038552.1, forward strand.
AAGATTCGTCAAACCTTGATCAAACAAAAATATCAAACTAGGTTTAAACGTCTCTCGAACCAAACTCATGGATGGTCTGAAAAATAATTGTTAGGAATATTCATTGAAAGATTGAAGCTAGAGATCTAATGCGAAGTAAGGCGCGACAACCATATACATCAATGGCTGCCATCTCCTTCGCCCGTATCTAAGAAGAAAAACTAAACATCAATACTTGAAGGACCAAGATTGTGAACCAACCAGCAACCATCAAGTATTTGGCCTCCCCTACTACCAATCGAACCTCTCAATTCAAGAGATTTACTTGAGAACTCCGAGAGAGATTGACAAAAGGGCTATGTCGGCGTAGATCATGAACCTGAGGAGAAAGATATAGAGGAAGAACCATAGTCGACCATCAGCACCGTACATGCCCTAGCCGACTATGTCAACCCATAAATAATGCAGATTGATGAATTCTTCAAACACCAGCTGATCATAATTCTCATCAACACTGGGAGCATCAAAAACTTCATGGATAATAAGGTTGTTTCCCGATTAACTATCCTGATTGAAGATTACAGCAGGTTTGATGTGAAGGTCGCAGATGGTCGAATCTTATCTTGCAACCACAAGTGTTCACAGGTAAAACTAATTATGCAAGGCTAAGAGATCACCGTAGACCTCTTCCTATTATCGCTGGATTACTATGAAGTGGTGCTCGGCATTGAGTGGCTATCTACTCTAAGTGATGTTTTCTGAAACTTTTTCAAACTTCTTATGAAATTTTTCATCCATGAAAAATAGGTGACCCTATGAGGTAAATGTGGGGTGAAGTTTCGATCATTATAACTCAACGAATGGAGAGGGTGCTATATAAGACACATGTTAGCTTTCTAATTTAATTGCAGAGGCTGTAAACTGAAGACCATATGATGAATGAAGACCCAAACCTCTCCTCTTTACTTGTTGAATTTTCAGATGTGTTTGCTGAACCGAAAAATTTGCCCCCTATCCGGCTGTATGACCACCATACCAATCTTGCCAGGAAAAACACTAGTAAATATTTGGCAATACAGATATCATCATTTTTAGAAGGCCAAGATCGAGAGAATCGTCCAAGAGATGTTGGAAACAGGGATCATAAGACCAAGTGTTAGCCCCTATTTTTTACCAATGCTCCTCGTATAAAAGAAGGATGGAACATAATGAATGTGCATGGATTACCAAGCCCTCAACCATATCACCATGAAGAACAAGTATCCAATCCCTGTAGTAGATGGAGTGCTCGATGAATTGAAGTGAGAATAAATTTTTACCAAGCTGAAATTGCGATATGGATACCATCAAATTCGGGTACATGAAGCAAACATACCGAAGGCCACTCTTCAAATGCATAATGGGCACTATGAGTTCTTATTGATGCCTTCGACCTAACTAATACCCCTTTCACTTTTTAGAGCTTGATGAATGACATCTATCGGGTTTACCTCCGTAAGTTTATTTTGGTCTTCTTCGATGACATCTTGATTTATAGCCCCTCCCTTAAAGGTCACCTCTCACACTTGTAATTTATTTTGACGATTCTTCCAGAACATATCCTTTTTATCAAGCAGTCGAAGTGCAATTTCTAGCAGAGCAAGGTAAAGTACCTTGGCCACATCATCTCAAAATAAGGAGTAGTGGTAGACTCCTCAAAGAATTAAGCAATACAAAGCTGGTCGCTACCGAAAATAATCAAGGCACTACGAGGATTTCTAGGGCTGACCAGCTACTATCACAAGTTTGTGAAGGATTATGGCAAGATCAATGCTCCCCTCACATCAATGGTGAAAAAAGATGTCTTCCTATGGTCAGATGATGCAGTGATAGCCTTGATGCCCTCAAGGTTTTAATGACGTTTATGTTGACAATGTGTTCATGATCGAATCAGATACGTTAGGAGCCAGAATTAGTGTTGTCCTAATGCAAGATGGTCAACCACTAGCGTACACTAGTAAGGTTCTCTCTGCTAGTTACAAGTGTCCTACAAACCAATCACGCGAGTGATGGTACGTGTGACACACTACGTAATCATTTTACTTATGATTAATATTGATATATTCTCACATTATATTATATGTAGCATATATATTGTGATGTCCTTAGTTCTGTACCATGGAAATCGAATCGTGATTAGATCATGATAATAAGATCAATTCATCTTTAAATACAAATCCTAAATAATCCCAGTCATAGGTTACTCGAGAGGGACATTAAGATAACCGGACAGACCAGTGTAATATATACCCATCCATATGATGGAGGCGGCTGGTCTCATAACCACTTGTATGGAGACACTAAGGATATAGTGCAGGTGCTCATTGGAGAATGAGTTCACTGATTGATTCGCTTATGTGATAATATATGGTTAATGATACCTAATGTCAAACAGTGATTCCATAGTCCCAGTTTTATATCTGGTCCTTAGATTTGAGACACCAAGGATGCCTTGTATGAGTACTCCTTTCTTTGATGCTAGACTTATAGGTTTGGAAAGCTTCAAATCTTGTACCATTGGCTATCGGGATTGGTAGCCAACCTTACGAAGGCAATTGAGTATCAATAGAGGATCATTCACTCTCGGTATCATAAGAGAAATATCTCATATGTGCTTGCTTAGACAAATCTCTTACCAGGGTTATTTGGATTGAGAGAGAAGGAGTTCTTCGGTAGAATCTGATTAGAGCAAGATAAACTGATTTCGTATGTGACCTGACAGTATCATATTCAATATATGGTCTCTAGGATATTAGTTGAATGAGGGATTATAGATACATGGTAACTGTGGACAGATAGGTCTGATGGATTTGATCCTCCTGTATCGTCTGGGGACTATGGCGTAGTGGCCTAGTACGTCCATAGTCTATGAGTCGAGTGAATTATTATAGAGATAATAATTCATTATATCAGAAGGAGTTCTGATGGGAATAACTCACGGCCAGCTCGGTATCGGGCCTAGAGGGTCACATACATATGGTGGATGCTTCAGCCAATAGATGATTGAATGAAGATCCAATTAACCCTTATTCTCATTAGATGTGATGAGCTCCTTGATTAAGACCCAATTAAAGGCCTAAGAAGATTATTGGGTAGAGATCCAATAATACAAGATTAGTGGATAATTAGATGGAGATCCAATACTCACTAAGGCAGGAGCCCTAGGGTTTTTTGGTGGCTCTCTATAAATAAGAGGGGAGACTCTTGGTTGATAGGCTACAACTTTAGCCACCACCTCCTATTCTCCTCCCTCCCTCTGAGCAAGAGTTGCAAGATCAGATTAGAGGAGTTTCATTATAGAGATCCATCGTGTGGATACCGCTAGATTGAAGGACGCTTGACCTCCTTCATCTTCTCCATCTGGATCTGGAATATAGAGATATACGATCTCCGTATGTAAAATCAATCTCTCACATATCATGATTGTTCGATTTTTGTATTTTTCTCGCGACCTCAATCTTTTGCACGATGATTTGATCTGCGTGGGAAATCGATTTTTTATTTTGATTTTCGCTGCACATGTTATGCACCCGCTGTAGGTTTCCCAACACTCTCCCTATCTTATCTGAAACTATCGATCTAAGATAAGGAGATGGTGGCCATTATGCATGCGATGATGAAATGGACACCCTACCTGATCAACCGACACTTCCAGATCAAAACTAACAATAAGAACCTAAAGTTATTCATAGAGCAGAAGATTTCCTCCCCCGAATAATAGAAATAAGTAACAAGTTTTTTAGAATTTAATTATGAAATTATTTATAAAAAGAGGATGGATTACTTGGTTGCATATTCACTTTCCCACCTACCCGAGCATACTGAAATTTTAGTCATCTCCCTTCTAATTTGTGCCCTCTTGGAAGATATTAGGAAGGAGTGACAAGGCGACCCCGAGACCTAAGAGATCATCAAAAAATTGGAGGAACTGGGCTCGATATTGCACTATAGTTGGAACTCCAAGGACTTATGATATAAGGGTCGAATAGTGTTGGTGCCCAACTCCTTATGCCAAGCTACCATCCTACAAGAGATGCACTCATCACCAACAGCTAGACACTTCGAATTCCTTCAGACCTATAAGAGGATTCAACAAACCTTCTATTGGAAATGGATGAAAAAGTCCATTATTGAATTTATGACTCAATGTGACACCTGTTAGTAGCACAAAAGAGAGATGGTAGCAAGCCCGAGAAAATTACATCCATTACACATTCCAGATTTTACTTAAACCGACATCTCCATAGACTTTTTCGAAGGGCTACCAACATCACAAGGAAAATATACCATCCTCGTTGTGGTTGATGGCCTCACGAAATACACCTACTTTTGTGATGTCCGAATTCCTTATACCGCTGCTAGTATTGCTCGGATCTTTATGAAAAATATTGCTAAACTATATGGATGCCTCATTCTATTATAAGCGATCATCATAGGGTATTCACTAGTAAATTTTGGATAGAACTTTTTTGATTGCAGGACACTAAATTAAAGATGAGCATACTATCTCCAAACTGACGACTAAACATAAGTGATGAACAGGTGCTTGGAGAATTACCTCAGATGCTTCATTAGTAATAGACCAAAAGAATAGATAAAGTGACTTCCTTGGATCGAATGATGATACCATGACATATCATTTATCTATTAAATATACTTATTTTGAAGCTCTATATGGTTGGTCACCCCTTGTAATAACTAAATATGTAGCTGGCACATCAAAAGTAGATCAAGTAGACGAAGAGCTAATTGACAAGGATAAGATTCTACAACTATTGAAGGACAACATCTCGATAGCCTAAGCAAGAATGAAACAGTAAGCTGACAAACACAGGAGCGAAAGTGAGTTTTCTATTGTAGATTGGGTCTTTCTTTGCCTTCAGCTCAACAAATAAACATCCATCAAGACCCGAGCATTTATAAAGTCATCTCCCCACTTCTATGGCCCCTACAAAATTATGAAGCGTATTGGAGTCATGGCTTATAGATTAGATCTGCCCGAAGACTCCAAAATTCATCTGGTCTTCCACGTATCCTGCCTCAAATTAAAATTTAGAGGGATGAATCAACCCAGAGCCACCTACCTAATATCTTGGTTGATGGAGATGTCGAGGTCCAATCGACGACCATACCAGACCATAGGATTGTGATGCATCGTCGACGCCCTTCAACAAAAGTAATAGCATAGTAGACCTATTTGCCCACCGAGGATGCTGAGAGTCTTATAAAGAATTGAAGACAAAGTTCCTAGAGTTCAAGGAGGCTCAGCCTTGAGGATAAGGTTGGTTTGAAGATGACAAGTTTGATAAGACCCTAGCAAGGTCGGGTCCTACTCTACTTAGTCAAGTCCACTAATTGGGCCATGTTGGTCGACCTAAATTTGATATTGAGTCAACTAGTCAATTTGAATAAATTAGCCTAAATCCTAGATAGAGTAGTATTCGATTGAAATAGGAGTCTAGTAAAATTAAGAGTTAAAATTTGAGTTTTATTTCCATTTGGACTCTTATTATGAGTCGAAGGTTATTGAGTCTTTTCATGAATCCTATAAATAGGCATGTAACTCTTCTTTCTTCATTAATAAAATTCTAATCACTTTTCTTTGAAACTTAAATCTAAGAGGATTGATCTCCTATATAAATCAAGAATAATCGATCCCCTATAAAGATCAACTATCCCTTATAGAAACCTTCAAGATGTATCATGATTTCTATCTCCTCCCCATCCTCATCCTCGTCTCGGTCCATCTCCGACTCTACTTTCTCCTCCTCCTCCCACTCCACCGTCGCCTCCTCCTCCCACTCCGTTATCACTTCCCCCTCTCTCTTGACTTCCTCCACCTCTACCTTCTTTGACTCCTCTCCCTCTCCCTCATCAACCTCCCTCACCACTCCTCATCCTCATCCCACTCCACCTATCGCCTCATTTTTGTTGAAACTAGGAAGAGAATGAAAAACTAAATTGATTCATTGATTCATCGTTTATTTATACATATTAAGAGTAGGATTTCCCTCAACTAACCTACGAGATTTTATGATTCAGTTGGAAAAATTATATTTAATTCCTAACTAAATTATATCTTCTATCATACCCCCGCAAGATCGAGCTTATATAAGGATGCCAATCTTGAACGAAGGATGTCAATCTTGAAACGATGATAATGAATCTGAAGGAAGAAGGCCGGTATGTTGTCAACCGTAGTGAAGATCTGATGACGATTGACTTCGGCGATAATATCAGTCTGGCTGAGAAGCTAGTGCGGCACAGGACAGGTGCAGTAGAATGGATGGTCACCTGGATCACTGGACCTCGGAGGGCTACCATTGATAGAGGAGAGGAATCGACACCGATGGCAGGGAGCTGGAGTGGAGCGGTCGATAGTGTCGTCGAGGCCTCGATTGTTAGCAAGAGACTACCGTCTAACAACAAGAAAAAGTAATCTTTCTTAAAAGAGAGAGAGATGGCGAGGAAGAAGAAAGAAGCTTCCATTTGACAGCAATAAAAGATAATCTCTCTTAAAAGAGAAAGGGGCTCTAATATCATATTGAAACTAGAAAGAGATAATGAAAAATCTAATTGATTCATTGATTCATCATTTATTTATACATATGAAAAGGAGGATTTCCCTTAATTAACCTATAAGATTTCCTCGTTCAGTTGGAAAAATCATATCTAAATCCTATCTTCTATCAATTCTCACTATGGTGTCTCCTCTCCCCTCCTTATCAGCTTAGTCCTTCTTTACCTCTCTTTCATTCTCTCCCCCTCTTCCGTATCCACCTCGCTCACCACTCATTCTTTTTTTCCTGCTAATTCACATCTATTACACTCTCGTTTTCTCGTCCTCCGCCTCCTCCTCATAGTTTACGAATTCTTACACTTTGAATTATAATCAGAATATATTAAAAATTATATTAGTTTCTATATAAATTTACTATAAATTTATCATAAAACTAAAATGTTAAGTTATCCTAAAAAAGTTATTTTTTATATAAAATTAACCTAATTATAAAAAATTATTACACTCATTCATGTATATATATATATATATATATATATAATTATTCTAAAGTTATAATAAAACTAATCATTTATCTTGTCTATTTCCTATATTGACTTAGTTACACTCGAAGTTGAAATAAGTTAAGTTTGAGTACCTAACTTATTTTTAATATTAACTTTTTTAATTTTATATATTTTTAGGATAATTAATTATCAAAACTTTGGGAATTCTACTATAATATGATTATAATAAAAAAATTATAAGTTTTTAAATATAATTAAGTTAAAAATAAATTTATATAAAAATTATTATATTTTAATCAATTATGAATGAGTATAATTTGATTGTAACTTGAGTATAACTTGAATGTAAGTGATCTAGTCCGATCAAAATCAATTCTAAGAGATTTGACTGGAGACTGAACCAACTCATGGACCTATTTAGTTTGAAATAGTCCAATTCAAATGCATTATCATGACTTTTGAAAAAAAAATGAACGCCTCTTGATAAAAAAAAAAAAAACCATATATGGGAGCACCATCCGATAAAAATCTATCACTAGAGATTTTTTTGATAAATTATCTATTTTCTATTTATATTCTTCAAATTATTAGTGATTTAAATAATATCATTTATTATGATGTACGATAATATGACATATTCCATGAGTTATTATTTTAAAAATCAATAAAATAAAGAAAAAATTGTTTTTAACAAATACAATGAGAATGTATCCAAAAAAACACGTTGGTAAAATTGAAAGATTATTACTTTCCGATATAGAGGGTCAAAATGAGAGTCACGAAAATAATTTTTTATATTTAAAAGTAAGACCAAGGTTGACAAGAGGCTCGTGCATTGGGGTATATGTTAGAGAATTATTATGTCCCATCACCGGTACCATCCCTACTTTGAAGGACGCCCTTGTTTAATACGAAGCCATTAAAGCTCATCTACGACCACATACACACACACACCCCCCCCTAAGACAGGGAAGTAGGTGGTGGCTTTGCTTTGATTCTGGAGACGGACACAGCATGCATGCATGCATGCATGCAGCAGCAGCAGCAGCAGCAGCACATTAGCCTTTGCATCCAAGACCAGCGTTAGTGTCCTCATCCCAGTGAGTGTGGTGCTCACCACACTCACTGTGAAGCCTGACATGTTGAGAGCTCCAACCCGAGTAACAATAACAGGGAAGAAGAAGAAGACGACGGCCTTGAGATGGCAGGAATTGTTTATGTTGACTGCTCCAGCAATTGGCTGCGTTCATCGGTCTCAGCCTTAATTTTGTGGCTCAGCCTGCCTTCTGCCACCCCAAGGACGTGCCAACCATTCAATCGTTGGTCCTTGCACTGTCCGTCCCTTGAATGCTGTAATCATCACGCATCACAATCATCATCAAGCCCAACCATAATTGCATTATTAATTAATTTATTGTTTTTTTTTTACAAAATATTGTGTTCCACATATGTACGTATGTACGTACTCATCCTTAGTCTATTGAGGCTAGCTAGTGTGAAGCTTATGTAGTAACACTATCCACATATGTACGTACTCATCCTTAGACTAAACTTTTTTTCTTTAAGTTATTTATTAACCTATATATATATATATATATATATATCCTGAAAATGGCATTTCCGATATTATGAGTGAAGGCAATGGCGAGAGTGCAGTCGCTCGATCGCTCGCCCATCCCATTCCAAACTATTACTGCTCGCCTTCGGTCATCACGCGGTGGCGTGGCGTTCGATCAAGCTAGAATAGCCATCAGGACGCCACCGTCCTATCTGCTTGCAGACGAAGCAGGGGATTTCGACGGCGTTTGGTCAGTGATGAGGCTGAACACGGAGGGATAATATCGCGCTTCCATGTCAACGGCCAGGAAGAGGAGGCGGTGGGGAGCGGAGCTGTCGCTGGTGCTCCTGGTCACCTTCTGGCTGTGCTTCGAGGACGGCGAAGGAGCAGCTGCCACTCGGTTGTTCCCGGATAGCTCCTGGTCCTACGGTGGTTCCAAGACGCCGAGCATAGGGCGGAGGCCGGCCCCTCTCCGCCCCTCCCCGGCCGCGGGTCTGGAGGACAGCAAGCGACGGGCTCCGAGTTGCCCCGACCCGCTCCATAACAGGTGATACACCGGTCGCTTTTCCCAATTAGATGACCCCCATGGTCCTCAGTTTCAGTGACCGAGTTATATGTTATGGGAAGAAAGAGAGACAGCGAGAGAGATCTCATCGTAATGTATAATAGGTGATGAGGAGAAGAAGGCTAGAATCTCCTGAAGCTTGTTCTTGATCTCTGTGTAGGAGATGGTTGGCATACACAGCCTTGGTATTGCCGGATGCTCTGTAAAAAGCTTCAAAGACTTGTGTATATTTTCTTTGCACCGTTACGTCTTCTCTTCCTCCCTTCCATGAAGTCCTTAGCAGAAGGTATTCTTGCTTTAAGGTTCGTGCTCCTCTTTGTTTCCTGTTGTTAACCATCTGAATAAAGCAAGATTTTGTACAAACTCTCTTCTAGACCTGAGAAAACGACATGTAGCATCAAAACATATATGACATGACCATCACATGTTCGCCAAAAATGTTCGTCTCTCGAGAAGCAGCTTTATCGCTCACGGATGAGCCCTGACCAGGGAGCAGGAGAAGAAAACACTGCAACATCGTTTAAATACTGGGACCTTCATCTGCATGGCTTTCTGGAGCTGGATTGGAGGAGGAGCGAGGAGGGGTACAGTCGGGTGACGCCATTGTTCTGCGGACGTGATCTACGGAGGGGAAGGGATGGCACTAGCCATGAGGTCTCATCAGTTACTTGTACGCTTGCGGTGCCAGTGGCTTAGAGATGGTGGACTGCTCCCGGAGGAGGAAGAGAGATGGACGGGGCGATGATGGGGGTTGTCACCTTGGTCGGGGAATCTCTCTCTCTCTCTCTCTCTCTCTCTACTACACTGTTTCACTCATCCTTACATCCGTTGCCTTAAATTTAGGTTTTTACCTCAACATGATTTTGGTGTATATAATAATACTAATAATACCAATTATATGTTTAAGATCTCTGTTATATATTTCAATGAATAATCCTATGTCACATCATATCCCATCAATCATTATGTCACAAGATTGTTTTGCCTCTTCAATATTGTTCACAATGATGATAACATAGTTTGCCTTCTCACACACATCAGATATAGAATAACTTCACACCACAAAATGTGATGAGGAGAACATAAGAACACTCAAAAATCAAAATAAAAACAAGTGTAAACATGAAATAACAATTACGACTACAAATGGAAAAAGTACATTTATTTCATGTTATTTTATCTATTTTTTTTTTCAATTTACTACTTTTTGAACTTGAGCACCATTAGTTCTTTCAACCATCAAAATCAAATTTGGACTCACTCAAAAACAAAAAAAGTGAAAAATAAAAAGAAATAAGGGCAAATTCCTAAAGAAGCTTCAAGCTTTGATTTTTTATTTTGCAGGGAGAACCCCTTTTAACTTTTTTTTTACATAATAATTCTTTTAATGATGTTATTATCTTTGGCCTCGTTATGAATGTATTATCCTCTTATGTCGTTATCATCGTACCCTCTTCTATCGCATTTTATTTTTGCCTTTGTTCTTTACTCTCGTCCTTTGTTTCCGTCGTAGATCATGGTGTTATTTTTCTAGCTTCTGCCTCAAACATTTTCAAGATAGATATTGGTGATAGAGGAAGATTGTTGGAAAAACATCAACAACATGGTAGGGAAGGCCAACATAACAATAGTGGTAGACATGAGAAAATGAGTACTCAAGAGTCTTAGCAATCTCTATGATACGATAGATGGGGGGCAAGAATAAGAGGTGAAGATAACCATGACGAGATAGAGGCGATGACACGGAAGCGATTATAATGAGACTAAGACAATCAAGATAGGTTGAAAGCCATATGAGAGCCATAGTAGGTTGGAAGCCATGTGTGACTAGGGAGTCTATGACTAATTAAATTTTAGTTTTTATAAATTTTTAATTTTTCAAAATAAAGATTTGAGTAGGATTGTTCATTTTAAAATTTAGGATTTTCCTAAATTTGAAAGTTACCACTTAGCAGTTTTTATACCCAAGTCTTAATCCCATTCTGGCCACAGTAATAAAGTATAAAAGGGGATGGAAAAAAAATAGGTTTTTAAAAATATTTTCTCAAGAAATAACTACATATATATATATATATTTCTTTTCTCTCTTTTTTTTGTCTTATCCACTCTTTTAACAAATAAAAGAAAAAAAACAGAGAAAACAAAAAAAAAGTAAAATGAGTCAAAAAGAGGCCCCGCTAACAAAAGAAAGGGCTCAACGAACTCTAATCGAAGTGGGCAAGAAGTGCATGCGGTGCGTCGGCGGCGGCCGCGGTCACCGTCGTCATCTCCAGGAACCCCGATCGCCTTACGCAGCCCAGGGCGCCGATCTGCCTACCCTTCCAACGCGAAGTACCGTTCCAGCTCCTCCACCATCTCGTCCACCCGCCGGTCGAGGTGCTATGCCAGCACCGCCGCCTCCACGTGCACCCACAGGAAACAGCACCGATACTGCAACCTCTCTACCTCCTCCCTGGTCACCATTCGCTGCGGCTCCCTGGCCGGGCCAAACGGGTCGTGCCGGGAGGCACAACGTTCCAAGAGCAGCGCGTGGATAAAGGACTTGGACCCGCCCGCCAGCACCGGAACTCTGCGGCAAGCGGTAATGTCGCTGGTGGCGCAGTCCGCCAAGGCGCGGAGCACCTTGGGCTGGAGCTCACCCGTCTCCGGGTCGAGCTCCCCTATCAAATGGTGCGGCACTCCGCGCCTCTCCACCACGGGTATCTTGTTGGTGGTGATGTCGAGGCTCGTTGGCTGGCTGCAGAGTTGAAGGTGGTCGCAACTACAACTATTGCTACTGAGGTGACGTGAACATAATACGTAGCATGAGCATTATTTTTCTTGCACTTGCAAAGAAGAGTGGCCTTTCCACAGATCTGAGGCGTGAGCCCTCGCTTCATGGAAGAATAGGGATTCATATCTTCGTGTTGGGGTTAGGTTGGGTTACACACACTCGAAGACTGATAGCTAGCAGCAGCAAGGTGAGATGGTTCCTACTTGGATTCCCAACAAAGCTCGAAGCTTGGCTGGTTGCTTCAACTGAGAGAGAGAGAGAAGGAGAGATTGCTTGTGCAATGCTGAGATGCCAACAAGATGGCGTCTCGGGGGCTACACTTGATATGATCATAGACGATTTGCGTTGCAAATAGAGATTCCACATATTAAATATCAACCGTGCCATATATATATATATATATATATATATGACACCTTCACAATCAAATTATTTACTATATCTTGATGGTTAATCCTTAACAACTCTGTTAGTAGAGTTACCATAATCACGGGTAAGAATTAAAACAGTATGATCCATGCAAATTATGAATCATGATTTCGTTGAGATATATTATCACAAAATTGTGCAGGTAGTTTTTTAGAAAAAAACTTATTAATTGCCAATCCTAGTATTTACACGAATAATGCTGATTTGATTAAATTTAAATTTTTTCTGCTTTGTTTTGTGTCCACAAAATCATCAGATTTTCCTCTAAATTTCAGAATTATTATTCTCGGACTTTGTCGGATCATTTCAAGCTGGACCAGTCATTGGACCCGCTTCGGTCCCTTATCGGATCAAATACTAGTAAAAGCAGAGGCCGTTCGCAATCGGATCGGATATTGCAGGTGGCGTAACAAACCGTATTGCTTTATACAAAGGCCGAGAAGAGTCGGAGAGAGCGCCGAATCCCCCATCTTCCCCCGTCGCAAGGGTTTTCCTCCACCCCCAAATCCGTAGAACCCTTGCTCATATCGGCAGCCGGCGGAGTTGGTCATCCCGTGGCATGTGCTCCAGTTGGTCCTGACTGGAGGAATTGGGCGATTAGGTTATTGACTTCCGCTATGAGGCCGATCAGGCTTCCGGAGCCGTCGAGTGGCTTGATGGGGATGCCTGAGATCTTCGAAGGCGGAGTTAATGTCATAAGACGTGCGGTGGTGATCGGTAACGGGTCCGCCGGGTCAGAGAATCAGAGTTTGGGCTTGGTTCGTGCGCTTGGGCTGTCGGACAAGTACTCGATACACGTACGATTTTAGGAACTTTTCTTTCTTTGTTTTTAGAGTTGATTTCATGACAAACTTGATGCGTTCGTTTGGTAATTTACGACAATCTTGTGGAAGCAACAGTTGCAATACTAATTACCTTGATCATATGATTTAAGTTCCGGATGTTCTTGTTTTGTGGGCGTGGAATTAAGAGGAGGACGCTTTGGTTGATTGTTGGATATGTCTGTGGTTCTCTGGTGATCCGGTTGGTAACATAATTTCAAGGCCCTTAGATTGAATTTTTTGCAGTAAAAATATATATTTCTTGTTCTCTTGATGCATAAAACTTTACCGTTCTCCAGGAATTACTTGACACTTAAATATAAATGAGATCTGGTTGTTGGAACATCAAGATACCAAAAACTAATCGTTTTGGGATCCCTTTTTTTTTCTTGTGTCTCCAACTTGTGGACACTGGTTCTTTTCTTTAATTTGTTCGGAGGAATCTCAAGTGTTGGAACAATGTAAGATATTCGACTTGAATCTATGATAATATGCAGATGCATATATGTTTAGGAAAACTCTAAATATAGTCGACATCTTTCTTGGAATTTACTTTTCATATCTTGCTTCTCATGTTTGGTCAGTGACCTTTTTTGTGATTTTTATGGCTATTTATCTCTTTTATTTTTGTCAAATCTATAGCGTGTTACAAGACCAAGAGGGGGCATAAATGAGTGTCTTCGGTGGCTGCCTGTCTCTGTCCATAAAGTATTGGATAATCTAATCAGACATATATTTGGCAATTCAAGATTGGTTATGTCACTTCAAGGGAGGAAGTTAGTCCCTTTTCCTGTTCAGAATGGTGGACATGTTGGTTTATCATCCATTTTAGATGCTGATGCCAAGAAGATTGCATCCATTGCTCGTGAAACTTTTGAAAAGTAAGGACATGTTTACCTTTGATGCTCTAAAGCCACAAGATATGATGTATAATTATTTAGGGTGATGACTTGTAAATTCTTGCATGTATTAACTAGAGCCATCATTCTTATTTGTCTTGCTTTAGATTATATCATAGAACATTGCTTTCATGATAGGTCTATATATATATATTTAGTTCAGATATAGTTTTAACATCTAAATACCAAAGGCAGTAAGAGTTACATGTTCCAGTTTTAACAGCTATTTATTTTTTAACAAATCTTCTACTAATTGATGGTCAGTTTTAGGGTACTCTAATTTGCAAATTCTGCCTCTGTTTTGTTGATTTCTCAATGTACATCATATGTTGTACCAATGCCTTTTGTCATGGGTTGTTGTAAATTGCGTAGTTAACGTTGACTGAGAGAGCTCGGATATCAATGCGTATAAGATGGTTTTGTAAAACTAAAAGTTATGTGGAAAAGGCTTTGAACAGTTCATCGTTAGTATGAACTTTTTTTTTCGTAGTGGGTGGTATGGGAGACCAATCAGTGTACCTTAAATTTGACTTAGTTTTTGTTGATTAGCATTTTGAATTTGGTTTTTAACCTGAGGACAAAATGAGAATGCAACTGACCTTCATCTATCTTTTTAAGTGTAGCATGTACTGTATATGGAGAACAATATTAATAATGATTGTTGGAAGCAATGATGCTTGATGCTGTTCCTACAACTTTTTTTATGTTTGATGCCTTTTGGCCTTGGGACATTTTTTCTGACAGAATTTTATTTGTTCTGGAAATTATAGCCTACTAGAAGTAGATACTATAAACTAATGGAGATGTCAAAATTCAGGACCGCTAACATATGTATCAAGTGAGCTGAGTTTCTTATCCTCTTATGTGAAAATGTCGCCATTAGTTTTGTAGCTTTAATTGTTCAAGAGTCTGGTATTGATAGCATTGTTCCCTTTGCTGTCATATGTTTCTCCATGCAAATAGTTTCTAGCTTGCTAAGAAGCAATTGAACTCTATTCACAAGGTTTCCAATAGTGATTCTCGATTTCTAGTACGTGTAGTTTAGTAGCCTCTTGCCTTACATTTGATTGGTATTCAGCAGGTTGACTTAAAACTGCTGAAATATACATGATTATGCCCTTTTCTGTCAGACCTGATATAAGCTAAATTATGAATCATACAATTACAGCAATTTTTTTCTTTCAGGGAAGGACCGCTCTTGATAGTTGCTTCTGGTCGTGACACAATATCAGTAGCCAGTTCAATAAAACGTTTAGCACCAGAAAGTGTTTTTGTCATTCAGGTCTGAACTTTTACATAGTTTAAAAAAATATCAAGAGATCAGTCTATTGTATATTCTGATCCATGCCATCCTTGTTATTTCAGATACAGCATCCACGGTCACGCCTTGACAGGTTTGATTTAGTGGTGACTCCTCGTCATGATTACTATGCTTTAACTGCCAATGGGCAGAAGGAGATCCCTCGTATTCTTAGATGGTGTATCACTCCAAAAGAACCACCTGGTAGGAATGTGGTATGTTTCTCTATAGTTTTGCGGGGCACCTTTATGCAAGATGGATTTAAAACTTGAGCATATATTGCACACGCAAAAAA
This sequence comes from Ensete glaucum, assembly GCA_021527575.1. NCBI lineage: Eukaryota > Viridiplantae > Streptophyta > Magnoliopsida > Zingiberales > Musaceae > Ensete > Ensete glaucum. The sequence continues at coordinate 45,070,222 of CM038552.1, forward strand.
AATCTTGATTTTTCTTCTTGCTTGCTTGGTTATTTAGTGTTTCGTATTTTCAGGTCCTCAGTATAGGAGCACTACATCAGGCTGATTCTGCTGCTCTTCGGATTGCTGCAACTGCCTGGCATGATGAATTAGCCCCTCTTCCAAAGCCATTGCTCGTAGTTAATATTGGAGGGCCTACAAGTAATACCCCTTTCATTTGCAGTAGTTTTTGTTTCTTTTAGTTTGAAAGGTTATTAAGTTTTTTGACTGTGCCTTATGCTCGTTTGAGATTATTAGAGTAGCAACAATGACAAGGATCAGATAGCTTATAAATTGCTCTCATAAAGCTTCCTAAAATCTGCATGAAACATCCAAGTACCATTTTCCTTTACGAGGAATAAAGATATCTTAAAGGAGCAATTAACTTGTTGTGTATCATCTCCTTAACTTGCCTTTCTAGTTCAGCTTTTTGCATATTAGGGATATTAATATGGCCTAACATTCTCCTGATCGTTTCCTAGCTATATTTGGATCCTATGATGATGTTTTCTAGGCAGGGGAAAACTTTTTGACTCTTTAAATAGGTCAGGTAGCTGTTATTTTTGTACTGCACTGGAAGTAGGCACTTGTGGTTATGAATGATAGGCTGAAACTACTACAAATATATATGAAAAATTTCAAGCATCTTAGGTACTCGTGAGTTTTCAGAAATGATTTCCACCAATTTATACATGCCAAAGAACCTCTTAATGGAGGCAAAAAGGCCGCTGTTGTTCTACTGGACTGCAAAACTGGTATAGGCTGAATCTTTCCACTGCTCATGAATTGGACGGGACATCTTAAATGTTATGATAGGTTGTTTTAACCAATAGGAGGGTGGTAGGAGAATGGGCCAGCCTGAAAAGATGTTTAGATACTAAGTTCAGTAATAGACATCTCTCTTGGATGTAGTGGTATGGATTGTCTCTAAAGATCATCTTCAGGTTCTGCAAGTCTCACTAAATGCTTTTCACGGTTTCCATAAATAACAAATTTCCAGTTTCACATATGCACCTTTTGTGACAGTACACAGTACACACTTTCCATGGCATTTAAGCATGTCATCATTCCCACCATGATTCCAAAGATGGTGACAAGTTTCATCATTAAGTCAGGCATTGTGCTAAAAACTTTTCTCTAAAACTGAAACAAGGTGCTGTTTATATTAGTAATAGTAAAACACACATCTTACATTTAGGGGACACACATAAGATGCATGCATAAGAATTTTGGGTTTTTACTCAAGAGTTCCATTTGGTTGGGGGTTCCTCTTCCTCTTGATATTATTCATCTTTCACATCAATGATGTGTTCATTGTTCCTTATGTCATCTCGGTTCATTACCATCAACTTGGTGTGTGACTTGCACCTATGCCCAAGTCCACTTCATATGGTCATAGATAAAAGGTTTTTTCTCTTAGCTAATCATCAGCTGGCTCGGTACTGTTGAGGGATAGTGTAGGTCTTGAGGCTGCTATAGATGCTTGTAGGAAGTATTGAGATGTAAATGTAGTTGAATCTGTAGTCCATGAGAAGGGCTTTGGTAGTGTTGCCCTGATCTTGTTGTGGTTGCCATTCTAGGCCCATTAACAATAGGCCTATGCTTTTTCGTTGACTGTTGATGGGTAGTGTTGATCCCTCTCTTCTGCCCCCTTGTGTTAATAAAAAGCTTCAAGTGGGATGGGTGCATTGGTGACTGGCACTTTAGTGCATAGATGAGACTTCAAATCACCTATAATTTACCATTCAAATATTATTGAGGTTTTAAGCATTGAAAATCTGGCTTAGTACTTCACCAAGGTGCCTTGGCTTCCAAAATAACATTGTTTTTTTTATAACACTTGTACAAAAGCCTCCTTTTCTTGGTGAAAAGATGTTAATGGCACTTCAGAATCTTTTGAAGTTCCTACATGGTTAACTGTTTTTCTGAGACCCATCTTGAAGAATGACCACTACTAAATCTTTGAAAGTTGAAATGAGTTCGATGGTTAAGGATATAGTATAGTTCTATCAGTTATTTAGCAGGGTAATAGCATTTAGCAATAGCGTTGAATTTGTGTAGGAATTGACTGAGGGTTTTAACGTTGTCGTTGGACACGATGACATCTTGTTGGCAGGTGTGGACAGATAAGTCCACTGTCCATCATTTCCTCAGGGATTGTTTTGGGGATGATATTGCTGCATTTGCAGATTCAGAATTAGTTATTGAAGTACAGATCATCATTCCTCTGTGCTGGTATTTGAGGTCAAGCTCAGGCTCCTTGATTTCTTCCACTTTGTTGGTCCCTCCCTAGTATTGTACCAGCGTTGGAAAGGTGCAAGGATGCTTTCTTGTTGTTGTTGGTTGCATGGTGAGGTCAGCATCTGAGTTGTGTGACATGACAATGCTAGAGAAGGCATAACATATTCATGTAGTCACAATGTCATGTGACTAGTGGAATAGTGATTTGTTGTCTTATTCCGCAGTTAGGGTTGATGTGATAGGCTGCAAGGTTCTACGAATGTGGTTACTCTTCTTCTTGTGGATGATCATTCACATGATTGGAGCTAACATCTGGAACATCAGGTTTTTTTCAAGATCTTGATAGTTTATACTTTATCGCAAGGTCTGGGCTCGAATTCTGCCTTTGACATTTACCCATTGCAAAAAAAAAAAACTTTTCGTATGTCTCCATAAGTAGGAAATTGAGGACATGTTACTGGTTGCCTGATAGCTTGGGCAAAGCTTTCATCTGTATGTTGTGGATGAAAACATGGCGTCATGATGATGTTTTGCTCCACTTTGTCAAGGCAATGACTTAAATAATTTTATGCTGCCACGAGATCACATTGCTTTGCACCTTCATAAGCATGGTAGCAATCTCTTAGTTTCAATTTTCCAAAAATGTATGAGCATCGATGTGGAAAATTCTGACATAGATGTAGGCCGACATAGATCATTTTCTGCTATGCTCTAATACTAAATTGTAGAGGCCGTTTCCACTAAGAGAGTAGATAGAGAGATAAGGCAATAGAGAGAAATAGGGAAGATATAAAGTAAAAAAAATATAATTTTGGCACAATAATTCAAACCAATTCTACAATGCATATATTTATAAACTCGCAGATTATTGACCCCTTGATCCATACTTGACATCAAGAAAACTAAATATCAGATTGTAATATGCTGTGAGTTGAGAGAAGAAAAGGTTCGACTGATAAGGTTCGAGATCAATCATCTCCAAAAGTCCAATTTAACTGGAAATTCTGAAACATGCAATAAAAAATTGTGATGTCCTTGATTTATTGCCCCTTTCCTCTTCCACCTTTCTACTGCATTCATCACCTATTGATTCTCATCTGCCACTGAGCTCCCTTTCTCTAGCATGCCTTTGTGCATTGCCAGATGGCAATCTTTCAACTCCTATTCCACAGGCATTCCTTAGGGTTCTGTTCACCAGACAGGAACAAAGTATATTTGAAATACTGTAATATGTTAATATGATTGTATGTCTTACTCTTAATTTTTTCAAACCAATGCCATATCCAACCATAACATCCGACCAAATGGGCCCATTGTTGACTGTTCCAGCTGGGGCACCCAGTACTAGACAGGCTTGCTTTGGTGACACTAGCATCATCTTTATTGTGGCTTCTTAGTAGCTTTGTGGCAAATGGTATATATAGATTTGCAGTAGTTGAAATTATGCCTGATATGTTTGCTACTGTTGCTTTTGCTTTTGTATGCTCCACGCAAGACTTCTCTTCTTGTTGTAAATGGTCTTTGGATTTTGGTATTTTGATGCATTTTAAATTTAAATTGTTTCAGGGAACTGCAAATATGGTTCAGATCTTGCCACACAGTTGGTAGGTTCACTACAAAACGTGCTGGCAAGTTGTGGAAGTGTTAGAATTTCTTTCTCTAGGAGGACTCCTAAAAAGGTTTAGGTTTGGATTATTTGTTCTTTCTTCTTCATTTGGCTTGCTCGCCTCTAGAATAAAATCACTAATTAATGTTGACAGATTTCTGACATTATATTACAAGAGCTAAGTAAACATCCAAAGATATATATTTGGGATGGAGAAGGTAACTTTTGATATATATATATATATATAATGAGAATCTTTGTACGCGTCAAATATGAAGTTTGATTTTTGTATTATCTTCATTGAAATATCAAGACCCAAATCCGCACATGGGGCATCTGGCATGGGCTGATGCATTTGTCATTACTGCGGACTCAATTAGTATGCTCAGTGAGGCTTGCAGCACAGGGTATATAAGTCAAAAGTTGCTTCTAATTCATTAAGAATGTGAATTTATAGATTAAGGAGCTGATCTTTACCTTTTTCATGTGAATTGCAGGAAACCAGTTTATGTGATTGGAAGTGAGTGCTGTAAGTGGAAATTCTCAGTGTTTCACAAGACTCTTCGTGAGCGAGGTGTGATTCGACCATTTACAGGATTAGAGGATGTAAGCCGATCTCTGTTTCTTATGATTTAGAATTTTCTTTTATTCTTCTAGAAGTTTCAACCATATTATGTCCATCGTTGATCGGAAGCTCAGTTCTGGAGGAATGCAACATTCCTTGCTTGGGCTTTCAAAGCCTTTGTTTGAGTTAAGTTGCTTATTAATATGATGTTAATGATAATTTTTTGAGAGATTCACTTATTCATGTAGAGTGAATCCTTTTTAACTATTGTCATCATCAGATCTGATACACCATGAAGTCGAAAAAACCATGACCTGTAACCTTTTCTTTTTAAAGTATATTGTCTTTTTTTCGTTATCTATGCTTCATGTTCTGCAATTAATTCATCAAACATTCTTTGGATTTTTAGATCTCAGATAGCTGGAGCTATCCTCCCCTTAATGATGCTGCCGAAGCTGCTGCTCGGGTTCGTGAATTCCTTGCCGAACGAGGATTGACACTAGGCCGCTAGCCGATCATATACGAACTGAGTTCACAGAAGAGGGATCGTCCATGGTCACAATTGGGACCCACATATATATTGTTTTTGAGTTTTTCTGTGATTTATAGAATAAAATGATTACGTCCCCGGCTTCTAAGGATGTGAATATGGTTTATACCAGTATATTTCGCTAGGATCAATCACTGATGTTGAGTTTGCACAGTTAAAAGAATTCATTTTCTATGATTATAATTATGGATAGTCTTTGTTGGATGGACCTGAATACTTGATGGGATCAAGATTTTGCTTAGGTTTTGTTGCAGACAGTTTCCTTTGTTACAGCAAATGCCCATATCATCTTTCCTCCCTTTAAATTGCAAAAAGACCACAATGATGTCCAAATTGTGATGGAACAAAGCTTTATGCTTGAGATTGAGGCCACTATCGAGATCAAACAACAGGAAACCTCAGCCATTTGAATTCATAGTTTGGCAGCTGAAAAAAATACTCTTGGCGAATTGGGGGAACCAATCATGAGCTTTATTTGCCATATTTAGATCATGAGGCTGTTTGTGATCATCATCTTCTTCTTCCCTCTTCGACTTCTCCCTTGGACTCGCTCACCACTATCCTCCTCCCACGAGCTTGTTTTTGAGCTTATAATACACCCACACATATAAAATTGAAATTAATAGGTATATTCGTCAACTATTTCTCCACTTATCCTTTAATAACAACATATAAGTATAATAAAATTTAACTGAAAGTATCATCAAACTTGTTACAGGTCCTGAATCCCACCCCCCACCCCCCAATGCTAACAGATGCAAGTAACTATCAAAACCAAAAAGTCAAGCTCCGCTTCCTTCATCGCCAACAAAACCATCAGCATCAAAAGACTTGCTTACTTTATCCTGTATCCTAAAATAACACAATCGCAACCACGCCTGCACAGAAAGGCAGCTATAGACTATTGTAATGTCTCAGCCGTAGTCAACTCCTTCAAGCTGCTTTCTTCCTGGCCGCGCTCGACAAATCCCAACTTAGTTGCGCATCGTCTTAACGTGGTTTATAATGTGGGTTCGAAGTACAAATCCCCTGCTTCGATTCTTTCTTTCTTCTCCAAAAAGCCTCCAACCCAAAGCCAGCAAGCCGAGAAAGGCACAGAAAGTGTAAACTACTATCATTGTGATTCCCACGTCCCACTGCCACCATATCAAACGCTTCCTTCGATGCAACTCCAACCAATACCATTCTTCCAGCCCCCGAATCTTCCTCTCACTCCTCGGGCGGGAAGGAGGAGGAGTTCCCCCATGTTCTAACAATCCAATCTTTACTCAGCCAATGTCCGATCCACCCATTTTGTTAATCCCTCTTTTGGCCCATTCCAATCTCCACCAGGTCTCCTCCTACTATACCTGTCGATGACCCAAGTCCTTCCCCTTCCTTCTGATCTCCCTCCATCTGGCGCTGTAACGGCGGCACACTAGAGAGGCGGAGGAGGAGGACGAGCTAGTTGCTGCCATTGCTCCACAAGGCACCGCAAGACGGAGGAGGGGAGCAGCGACGAGGGTCTCCACGCGATGGAGATCGGGTGGCCCACCGACGTGCGGCACGTCGCCCACGTCACCTTCGACCGGTTTCACGGATTCCTCGGCCTCCCCGTCGAGCTCGAGCCGGAGGTTCCCCGCAGAGCTCCCAGCGCCAGGTCTTCCCACTTCTTCTCTTCCTCCTTATCTGAGACATCGCTACTTATATGCTGCTAAATGCGAGCTCGTAGATGCTTCTTCCATTGCATTAACTACGCATAACGCTAATTCCTCCTCAAAGACACATGTTAATTTACGAAGAACAAGGATGTACTCATAGATTTTTGCCCCTTCTTTCAAAGATTCTACCTTCTCATCTGCCAATCCTTGCACAGTGCAAACGTGTTCGGCGTTTCTACTAAATCGATGCAGTGTTCCTTTGACTCGAGAGGGAACAGTGTTCCCACCATTCTCCTGCTGATGCAGAGACGACTGTATGAGCTTGGGGGTCTTCGGGTACTTCTTCTACTGACTCCGATGTGAACTTTTAGATTCTTCTTGGTGTCTGATCTCTCAACCTTGTCGTGTTGGAGCAGACAGAAGGTGTTTTCAGGATCACTGCAGAGAATAGCCAAGAAGAGTCTGTGAGAGAGCAGCTAAACAGTGGAATTTTGCCTGAGAAGATCGATGTCCATTGCCTTGCAGGTTTGATCAAGGTGAAAACTGGACCCTCTTTCTTCTTTCTTGCCATCAATGACAAAAAAAGAATGAGAAAAAGATGTTCTAGTGAAATATTTACCCACTTGTTTATTTGTAAATTCAGGAATTTATTCTTAATTATATATATAATTTAAATTTAGTGCTTGAAGTTGTTCTTCATTTTTTGTTGCTTGTGTTGAATTGGTCCTTGAATCATAATTTTACAGCAATCAAGTCTTTCCATTATCCATTGTTATTTGCACTTAATGGAAAGATATATTTTAGTCACATTTAACTATTATTTTTGCTGCCTTACCTTTGATTTTATAGAATTCTAGTTTCTAGATTGGTCTGTTTAAGAAGCACCCAAAGTTGATGGATCATGTAGATTATTTAACCTCTAAATTGTTTTACACTTTCATGTTCATAGAAAAAGGTAGGTGATGCTGACTATTACTTATCTATTGTATCAACTAAATGTCATACATATTAAAATAATGTTATATGTATTGATACAATTTTTATTATAAATACACCTGTCACACAAATAATATACAGCATGTTATACATCATTTATTTGTTACTGCTAATATGCAGTACTGGTGACCTTGCCGAGGTGATGGATCGACTTGACCTGGTCCGAGATTCAGATCTTGATGAAGCGTGAAAACCCCTCCCAAAATGGTTGGTGATACCTGAAGGTGTAGTTGCCAAGATGGATCGAGCTCTATCACTTCTCCTACAATAGGATCTATGTCGAGTTTACCTCCTTGAAAGGTCCATCTGATGTCCAAACCAGAAAATCTTGACATGGATTAGGAGTAGACGAGTGGAGAGCGAGTCTAATATGATGCATTGTGTCGACACACTTCATTTATAGTCTAGACTACCTAAATGCTTACGATTAGGAAAAATATTCTTCGTATCCAAAAATATTCGGACAATATGTTTGGTTCAATTCTTATTGATGTGATGGATTTGCTCCATTATATCTTATCATTTTTTGCCTAGTTGGCGGCCATGTACCAAGCTCTGGCCTAAGATGACTATTTCCTTTATTGACATGATAATCTAGGATAAAATCTTTATTTAGAGCAAGACTAATTTTACATGAGATCATATAGCTGATTCTATTTATTTTTTTTCATATTTTTATCAATACTTTATATATTTGCTTTATGTTTCATAATTGCCGATCTTGTGAGTTCAATATATTGAGATTTCCAACCTTCTTAATGGTGTTTTGTGCTGACTAGTATTTAATTGGTTTGGATCCAATCACTAATGTTTCCTCAGAAGACATCTTCTTCAGAAGTCCACATTGTACTGCATATGATGATGAGTAACTCTCCATTCCGATGCTGATGCAGGCTTGGTTTAGAGAACTTCCTACAGGGGTTTTGGACTCTCTTCCACCCGAGCAGGTGATGCAGTGCCGCACAGAGGAAGACTGCGCTAAGCTTGCAGGGCTCCTTCCACCGACCGAGGCTGCTCTGCTGGATTGGGCCATCCATTTGATGGCTGATGTTGTCCAAGAAGAGCAACAGAACAAGATGAATGCATACAATGTCGCTACAGTCTTTGCCCCAAACATGACTCAGGTAATCCATGCCAAACCCAATGTCACACACCACTGCTTGTTTTACCAGTGATAGACTTCTAATGCACAGTTGAGCTATTGGCAGATGGCAGATCCCTTGACTGCACTTATGTATGCAGTGCAAGTGATGAACTTCCTGAGGATGCTGATCCTGAAAGCTTTGGAGGAGAGACAGCCATCCACCGTTTCAGACACCTCTGTTCCTGACACAAGTTCATCTGATGACAAAGAGGCAATGAAGGAGCTCTCTGTTGCTGTAGAAGATTCTGCAGATGAGTCAGCTGCTACTGCTTCTCATGCAGCTCATGTTAATTCTGGTAGCAAGACTGGCAGATCCAGCAATCAAAACCATTGAGATAAAGGATCATTCAGAGTTTGTGATGATAGGGTGAGTAGGTTGAGTGTGAATTTACCACTGAGAAATTTGTCATTCTGATTAATGCTGCTTTCTTTTCTCTTTCTGGCTTCTAAGACTTGTCAATCTTAACTTGTTATTTTTATTCAAGTAAATCAATTATACCATTTCTTTTTCTTTTTGCTTGGACAAGAAAAAAAACAGGGGACAAAAAAATCCAAATGGCAAATGCCAGCTTCTCTCAAGCAAGCTTTGGATTGTCCCATATCTTTCCTCTCCAGGAGAAGTGGGACCCAACACATCCATGGCACTCCCTTGGCTGCATAAAACTAATGGTTGTCCTGCTATGATGCAAGCCCACAAAGATCTCAGTGCAAGGGATGAGGTAGATAAAAATTAGGGATTCTTTCACATATCTATCCTTGCAGAGATTGGAATTATTTTACTTATTCTTACACATTTCATTACATCATACATGTGTTAATATTCACCCAGAAAAATCATGTTAATCATTTCTAATGATCAAAATTTATATAAAATAACATTAGTAATATATATGCTAAAACTAAATTTAAAGCAACATAAAAGAGAGAGGAAAAAAAATGAATAGTTTAAGAGGGGTGTTGGTGTAATTTTAGCCATAGGAGAAGATATTGTGGGATGAAAAATATCTGAAGGTGAGAGGGGACGATGGTTGGCCGCGAGCGGAGCCAGTGGAGGAGTGGCTCCGATGCTGCCACGTCGGATCCTTTTAATTTACTATTTCGCGTCCCCCCTTCCTGACGTGGCCCTCATTTCTCCCATTGACGATCCGCTGTACGAGACGAGGAGTAGAAGTGGCTCTACCACCCAATTGTAGAAGGAGAGTGACATGGGCCCACGCTTCGTTGGCATCAGCCTCATCGATAGTGAGTTTTTGGTTGGTTCAGAATGATGTATGGTGTTTGTTGATTGCCGGATCCGCACTCGCCATGGCCACGAGATATTTCTCAAGTCCGTTCGAGTCCACTTGGCCATCCATTTCCTCCGCTCCCAAATACTCCATCGCCTCCTCTTCCTTTCTTCCTGCTTCTTCTTCTTCTTCTTCTTCTTCTTCTTCTCCCTTCGGTACGATGGAGGCCGGCACAAGGGGGGACGAACGGGAGATGACGGTGGTGGCGCCGGGAGACGGCGGAGGGCCGGAGAGGGGGATCACTGCCGCCGCCGGCCCCAGTTCCGAGCTGCAGGTGATCCGGTGGGAGCGGTTCCTCCCCCGGAGATCCCTTCGCGTCCTCCTCGTCGAGCACGACGACTCCACCCGGCACATCGTCGCCGCCCTGCTCCGCAAATGCAGCTACCACGGTATTTCCCCTCCCATCCGATCGGTAGGCTACGTCGCTTTGTTGGTTGAAATTGGTGGTTGTTGGGTGCAGTTTCGGCCGTCGCAGATGGGCTCAAGGCGTGGGCGGTCCTGAAGTTGAAGTGCTACAGGTTCGATCTTGTGCTCACCGAGGTGGAGATGCCTTCGCTGTCCGGGATTGGGCTCCTCTCCAAGATTATGGCTGCCGAGGAGTGCAAGAACATTCCAGTGATCAGTAAGTCGCCAAACAAACGATGTGTATTTTGGATTGAATCACCCAAAACTGAAACTTCCTTTAAAGTTCGCATCAAGCTATGGTCTTTTTGTTTATTGCGTCAGCTATTTATCTTTATATGACTTACTTTGTAGTCGTCACTGTATGCCTTACTATATAGTAACGTTGCCTGATTTGAGAATTGAAAATATTGGCATCGAAGCCGATCGAATCTCAATGTCACCATAGCATGGCTTGGTGGATATTTTTTTTCCTTAACCATTTAACTTAGGAGACTTAGAAGCTTAGAGGATAACTAGTCCTGGTCATGTATATGTTGTCTTCATCTTGACAACACCAGAATGGTGCTTTCTGTTACAGTGATGTCTTCTCAAGATTCCATTGGTGTAGTGCTTAAATGCATGCTAAAGGGTGCTGTAGATTTTCTGGTGAAACCAGTGAGGAAGAATGAGCTACGGAACTTATGGCAGCACGTTTGGAGGAGGCATTGCGTAGGTTCATCATACTTTCTTATGATAACAAATGAGTCATAGATTCTGCCAATTAATTTATTTTTGTGAATCATCTGATGACAAATTGCCAAACTATATACTCTTGATGTAGTCGAATAATGCTACAAATGCCTCCGACAACAATGCTGCTAGCAATCATGTGAGTGTCAATGCTGGTGATGGATCCAAGACGGGGGAAAACAGTGATGAGGATGATGCTCATGTATGTGACTTGAAAATTTGATGTTCAATTAACTGATTAAGTGGATAGTGTCTATTAGGAATTGTTAATTGTTCTTGTGAAGTACATTTTAAAAAAAACTCTGAGTTGTTTAATTTCTTTGGTGTCTCACAATAGTTAATTGATGTTTTATCAGAGTTCTGGCAGTAAGCCGGAGGCCCAAAGCAAAAGTGTGCAAAAGCATATAGAAATTCTTCAATCTGTGGAGGAGAACAGGGAATCTGAACCAAAAACAGAGCAGCCCAGTGATGGTACAATAATAGTGGCAAATCAGTTAAAGAACTATAAAGGTCATGAAGCCAGAGGTTGTCAGCCACTATTTATTCAACATATCCTTTTGGGATGATGAGCTTAATAATTATTTCTTATTCTGATTAGGTTTTACATTTTTGCAGATAAGACTTTTGAACATACAGTCCAAGTAAATCATTCAGTTCAAAGTACTATATTAGCTGAGCAAAGGGAGGATAAGAACTTTTTGTGTAATAGATCCATATGTAAGGAGGAAAAACGGGTGTTGGCGAGGTTCCAAAAGGATGAGGCTTATGATCCTAAACCATATCATCAGCCTGATGCTACAAATGAATCACTCCAGAACATGATAGAGTTTATTGAGCCAGCTATGGAAAGGGCTGCTTCTAGGGAAGATATACCATGTGAAGCTTCAACATTCTCTCATGGAAAATGTACATCTGACTTTGGTTATTCCCAGCTACTTGAACTTTCTTTGAGTAAACCACAACTTAATGGCTGTGTGAATCTGGAGTTCAAAGAAAAGCATGTACTGAACCATTCTAATGCCTCTGCCTTTTCAAGGTAATCTTCTCAAGAAAACCTCCAATTTACTTTTAGTTGTAGAGTTCCATTGCTCTTGGCTGTGATAGTCTTTACAGATCATAATCTCTACTTCGTTCTTTATATTGCCATTAAAAAGTTCTACACAGCTGAAATTTCATCTGAATTGATATAATATTTGCTTGTTATCTGCAACAAAATTTATTAGGACAAGGTTCTGAGTAATATGCCCTGTAGGTACAATGATAAGAAGATGCAGCATTCTTCTCAAAAGCCAGTTTTAACTTCTTTATGCATTGGCACCAAGGAATCTGTTGATGAAACCCAGCAACATGCCAGCCTACTTAACTCTTTTAATGAAAGAAGTCATTCCTTACCTTCTAAAGAAATGCTGACATCTGAGTGGGGTAAAGCAATTGAAGCTGCCATTTATCTTCAAATTTCTTCTGATAGCAACAAGGAGGATGGTGGCATTTTATCTTCTCATCCCATACATGATGATGCTTCACACCATCAATACAACTTTTTATCATTGCCAGCACCTGTTGGAGCAATTCCTTGCCAGAGGTTGTCAACCAGATTTGGTGTTACTGTGCAACCACTGTTCTTACATCCAAACAATTCAACTTCCTCAGAGAAAAGAATGGTTCAGGATAGTTCTGAACAATATATTCACCATGAAAGTCAGATTCTGAATAATACTCGGCAACTTGAATATCAAAGCCATGAGGATTATCATCAATTCAGCCACTCTCGACATCATGCTGAGACAGAATTAGGGGATCCAGGAGATTCCTCATGCATTCCCTCCGAACAAGCCAATCAAAGTGCCAGCTCTAGCCTAGATATTTACAATGATCATGGAACAAATGGTTGCGACAAAACAACAGAAGCTCTTGCAAGCACCTTTAATGCTGTAGAAAGTGGAAATGAAAGTGGTGTCCAGGACTCTGGCATGAAAGGTTTGGATCGTCATCTTTCTCACCGAGAAGCTGCATTAATAAAATTCCGTTTAAAAAGAAAAGACCGATGCTTTGAGAAAAAGGTAATTGCCATGCTTTTTTGCACTAGCTTTCATTGGTGGTTCTGCACACTGGCATATGCTTCTTGCTTGGTTTTACATTGTTCAAACACTGTGTGGAATTTCAAAGAGAAAACATTGTTAGTGTTTGCATAATCTTATCTAGCATGATAGACGTTGTTAATATGACTCAATCTTCATTTCCAGAAGAAAAAAAAAAAAATCTTACTTGGACAAACATAAATAGTAGACGTAGTTGTTTTATTAATGAGGTCTGTAGCTTGATGGAAAATTAGGATTTGGAAGAACCTAGAAATCTACCTCAGTTGCGATCTTAAGTTACAAAATGTGTCGATCATCATACATTAAACCGACTGTTTTTTTATTGTATTCTTTATTTAGCAGTAAAAGTTATTTCTCATCTTCTGTCAGTCTCTTTTGGAAAGCTACTATTAAGACACTGAGTGTGTTTGCAGACCAATTCCATTTCCAACTTTGCGTGCAAGTATATATTGTTCTCTTTAATCTAAACACTGGACACAATATACTTGTATTTGAGGTAGGTGGCACTTCTGTCTCTTACTCTAATTTTGTCTTGACAGGTTAGGTACCACAGTAGGCAAAAGCTCGCAGAGCAGCGACCAAGAGTGAAAGGGCAATTTGTGCGTCAAAAAGTCGTTGACTCGACAACCGCAACAGAAGCAGAAGACTAACTTGAGCCACTGACAATAGCTTTTTCTTGAGTTGTTATGTCCATTAAAGTGAATTTTGAGGTAGGTTTAAGTAAACTTTCTCCATTTTATTGTACTCCTCCCTTATGTGGCTGCACAGTTTTCAGCTACATTACTACTAGCCTGTAATCTCTGAAGAACTTGATCAGAGAATGTTTTCACTGATGTTTACAATAAAAGATGAGAAAACCCAGTCATAGCTCTGCAACTCTGGGAATTGTCACCTGGGAATTCTGAAGTGAACATAGATTCGCAATGCGGTAAGCGCTGCTTCGCTGCAGCTGAATTCAGCAAGTTATATCATCATCTTGTTTCTCAATCTTATTTCTTCAGCTGCAACATAGCTCACCTTTGATCCATGGCAAGTGTTTCTAACCCAGAATTTTAATGTCAGCCTGGTAAGCCTGATTCCCCTGATTGATATAGGCAAGCTGTTTGGATCGTGGATTTCACTCATCTCTTCTCGAATACAGTGTTTAACATTCAGCACATAGCTTACGTGTTCAATAAATCTTATAATCCACATAGCTACTCTTTTAATGCTTCTCAATGAAATAAGATAATATATTAATTCATATCTTCTCTGACTCAGCTATGTTCTCTAATCATAATTTAAGAGGGATGTGACCTTTTTTATCATTTGCAGTGGCAAACTGATCCCCTTCAGATGTTTTCCCAGTATAACTTTTTCGTGTTCCCCAGAGTCCCTTGTCCCACAGAATAAAATAGCAGCCGGCCAAAGACGTAGCTCAATCGAAGCAGGCCACAGGAGACCCCAGTTTGACCAGGTTGACAGGGATTTCCCAACACAGATAGCTCATCACTGTACACAACACCACAAGCATTCAATGCCTTTCCTGCTCCTCCCCATGACACCCTCAATGAAACCCCACAAAGGAAGGAAACACCCAGGCCTGGCCGCAGTGCTGCAGTCTGCCATCAACATCCGTGCGTCGATAACCGTGCCGGGAGAACACCAGTCCACATGATGAACCCACTGTTCGCTTCCTATTGGTTCATAGAATGGACCCCACAACAATCCTCGTTCTCGCAGCCAATAGGAAGTCAGGTACCTGTTTCTGACACACACTTTATATATATGTATTTTTATCCTAAAGCTAAACGAGGACACGCAACATGAGAGAGAGAGAGAGAGAGAGATTGACGGAGCATGCGTCCCATCCTCCTCGAACTTTTATTGTAGTTCCTTCCGGTGGACGAGGGAGGTGGTGGGAGAGGTTCCTTGTTCTCAGTAAGTCCATTCCTGGGGAAGGTGCATCTCGGAGGTCGGCTGAAATGGCCTCTCCTGCTTCCACATCGCCGTGCTTCTCGTTGGCTGCTGCTTCTGTTGATCTCCTCCTGCTGTCGCGACTGCAAGGAAAAATGTCATTTTGATGAGGCAGCAGCAATAGGAGATGGCATGGTGACCTTTAGACGCGGAAAAAGTCTGTGAAAAGAGTAGTCGATGTGTACTGCGTTCGTAGGGATCGAGGGGTTGGGACAAACAAACAGAAAGAGAACAGCTTTCAGTTCATGTAGTAGTACGTCACAGAACAATGGCTAAGATGATATCGCGTACACATCGACGTTAGAGGAAGTGCTTCGACATGCAAACTTACTGTGATGCTTCTTCCTCGCTTCGTTGTTGTTGATCACCCGCGGGAGGAATACACCGGTCCCTCCTCCGGTTTCTCTTCCTTGACCTCCCGGTCGAACAGTGCCGAGCCGGCTCTGAATCGGCCGCAGTGGCCTCTGCGGAACCCGACCAAATGCCTCCAACTGATCGTCCATGAAACCCAGAGCCCTTAAGCCACCTAGTTTTGCATGACATCAAGGACAGAACCAGCGAAGAAGAAGAAGAGAAGAGAAGCAAACCGCTTCCGGTCCACATGCCTGTGCCTGAGCTGCCTGCGTCGGACCAGGCTGGGTCACTCCCGACCGGGAACAGGCTCCGAACCCCACGCCATACACGGGGCGGCCCAACCCGGTCCCCAACTCTCTTTCCTCCAGTTCGAACCGGGCCGCCGGTCCGACAGGCTTCAACCCCTGCAACTAAAACGGTAATGGGGTCAAGCAGAGCTGACGAAGAGAACGGGGAGAGAGAGAGAGACGAGGTGAGACCTCGTAATGAGGCGGGAGAACGGGCGGCAGCTTAGCGGCGGGGAGTAGCTGGACTCGGTCGAGCGGGCTGAGGGCCGCGAGCTGGCTCGCGAGGCCCTCGACGTCGAAGGCCTGGTGGCATGCGCCGCGGCCTCGGGCGGCTGCGGCGTTGGAATGGTGCAAGCGGCGGAGGCCGACGTCCGCAATTATCTCCGACGGCAGCCACATCTCGCCGTCGTCCAGGTTCGGCGCAAACTCGGCCATAGGAGAAACCAGAGAGAGAGAGTGAGAGCAGAAGCACAAAAAGGGGGAGAGAGGAGGGAATGGCGGGGCAACAGTTCGCGGCCATATAGAGCGGCGCGGCCGTGAACTGGCGTGGTAATTTAGGGCAACACCGTAAGGGTAAAACAGCGATTTCGGTATCTTTTTTTGGCCATCATTTATTAGCTCTGTAATCGAGGTGGAAGCGAGGCATGGCGGAGAATTGTACCCACATTTGTATCATAATCTGACATGGCATACTGTCGTCCACTTATACTTCGTGCAATCAAGTGAAATGGGCACGTAAACGTATGTTCTCAGGGTGCGTCGAGGGTAAGGTCACGATACACGCGCGCCGGGGGGCGGGAAACGGACGTTTCGATAACGGAAGGATGAGGTGCAGTGGCGTGGCGCAGTGGACACCATGCCAATCCACTGTCCATTTGACACGTTTACAAGTGTAACACCCGTTGTGCGGCGGGTCCCACGCCGGATTCGGGTGGGCAAAAAAGTGAAGAGAAGGGCGTGGTGTGGTGTCACGTCATACGGTCACGTGAGAGAGTGGGTCAATGGCGGCGCTTGCAAGGATGGAAAATTGATCCCAACTATTTTTTGGCATTAGTAATCATTCCAAAACTAATTAATATGTATTATTATTTAATTTAAGTAATTTAGGGAGTGCATGGGAACCCATACCTATTTTTAAGCTTGATGAATAAATTGAAGACTTGGCAACTTCGATATAATATCTCTTCTAAACATAATTAGATCCGAAAAAAAAGAAAATAACAGGTCAATTATATGCTTATATTGCTTGTTTGTTGAGGTGATTGACTTTTATATGGTTCGATAATAATTTCATATTAATATTAAATTATTTCATTAGATCTAATTACCTTAGATAAAATATGAGACATAAATTAAATATGGATTACTATAATTCTCTCATTTCATGTCCTAGTATTATAGTTTTTTTTATAGGTTGAAACATGTTATGCTATGATGTCTTGATCAAACCGAGCCTATTCTAAGCTTATATGGTTTCATCGTCAATGTAACGATGAAATCATGATAGCCTGGGATTCAACATCAAAAGATATGATTATTAGATTTTTCACTACAGATTATCACCATAATAGTCTTAGGTTAAATCAGATATATGTTTAAGAAAGATATGTCTAGATACCATATAATTTGTTAAGGTCCTTCCCAACCTCATTATAATGTCTATGACTTACCTTCCATCCACTTCAACATAATTAAGGTTCAAGTCTTTTCATAAATTTTAAACATTTGAACTTCGAGATGATATCCAAAACTAATTAATATGTATTATATGATTTTATTTAATTAATTTAGGGAGTCTATAGGAATCCATAAATATCATCAAGCATAATGATATTCACTTGGGAACTTTGGTATAATATCTCATCCAAACATAATTAACGGATATCTTAATTTTGATTCATTGCATCACATCAAATAAAAAAATATAAAAAATTTATCATGTCAACTATATTCTCATATTGCTTGTTTTTTGATGTGATTGGTTTTGAAAGTTTTGATAATAATCTAATTATGTTGGATAGAATATGTGACATAAATTAAATATCGATATGTGTTTACCATAACTCCATCGTTTCATTATCCTAGCATTATAGGTTTTTCATATAGGTTGTGATATGCTATAGTGTCTTGATCAAATCAAGACTATTCTAGTCGGCATGGTTCCATCATCAATATAACGATAAAATCATATTAGCATAGGATTCAGATTGTTAGATTTTTCACTATAAATTCATTATCACTATAATAATCTAAATGTATGTTTTAAAGAGGTATGTCTAGGCACCATATAATTTGTTAAGGCCGTTTTGAACTTTACATTATAATTTATATGACTTGCATTCTATTCACTTCAACATGAGAAAGGTTAAAGTCTTTTCATAAATTCTAAACTTACAAATTTTTCGTTGACTTAGACACCAAAGAGACCTTGTCACGATGAAAAATGATATAAGGGTCAGTGAATAGACAAAAAAATATATATTTTTCATTATTAATTTTTTATCTTTAAAAATTATCTTCCCTAACACCCTTCTTTCTCTCTCTCTCTCTCTCTTTCTTGTAGGTGAATCTCTACTAACTTGGACCCATAAGTGGAATAAAAGGAAATGCATAGAGTTGTCATTGAGATGCTCATCAAAATAAGTTTAAGCGGCTCGAATCTTTTTCCCAATTACCAATTTCATTGTTATAGAGAGCTCCTCATATCTTATATCCCATCTCACTGTAAAGATAAACTAATCTAATAATTCTATATTTGATAATCTTTTAGTGTTTTATAAATATAAGTATCGACAAGCCAATATACATACTCTAATATATTATTTTACATTAAAAAGTTAATATCATACATATATATATATATATATATATATATATATATTTGAAAGTTTGTTAATTCAAATTAGGCAAGACCACTCCCATTAACCTCAACGACATCCAACTTATTACTCAACATAAGAGAAAATACTACACTATGTGTCTTTCAATTATTTTAAAAATTGCTACAATTGAAAACTAATTTGAAATTTGTAGAGGTGAAAGTAGACCTTTATGTATAAAGATTAATTCATAAACAAATTTTTTTTTGACATTTATAATGTGTATCTTACATATAGATTTTATATCTCTTTTAAGTTTAGATGAGATACAACAAGAAGTGAAGAATATTTTGAGCACTCTAGTTAGTAGAGATGACAACAAAATAATATAAATTATTAAAAATTTATGAGAGGATGTATAAAAAGATTCTGGTGGAACAGGGATAACTTAAAGATTTTATAGATCAGATATATTATTAATTATTTATTATAAAAAGATATATAAAATCAAAATATATGTATGTACTTAATAAATTTTATATTGGTTATAAGTCTCCTAAAAGTTAATCATGTCAGTGATGATACTTGTGAAATATTGCGTAATCTTTTTAATTATTATTATTATTGACATATTTTTACTTTATGTTATCCATTACATATGTTGTGATATTCATAGATTTCTGTAATGAGAATCAGATCGTGATGAGATCACGATAATGAGATTGATTAGTCTTTAAACATAGAGCTTAACTCATCCAGTCATAGGTCGCTCGGGAAGACAAACAGATGTATGATATACTCATTCATATAATGGAGGCGGTTGGTCTCATAGCCGCTCGTGTGAGGATACTAGAGAAATAGTACAGGTGCTAATTAGAGAATGAGTTCACTGATTGATCTGCTTATGAAATGCTAAATAGTAAATGATACCTAATGTCAGATAGCAATTATGTAGTCCTAATTGTGTGTCTGGTCTTTAGACTTAAGATACCAATAATGTCTTGTATCAGTATTCCTTTCTTTGATGCTAAACTTATAGGTTTAGAAGTTCCATATGTAGTATAATTGGATATCGAAAATGATATCCAACCTTACAAAGGTAGTTGAGTATCAATAGAGAATCATCCACTTTTGGTATCATGAGTGAAATATTTCATGCGTGCTTGCTCTATTAAGTCCCTAACTATGGTCGTTCGAATTAACAATGAAGTAATTCTCTAGGAGAATTTAATTAGAATGAGACTTGAATATATTTTATATGAAACTTGATGTATCATATCCAATATATGGTATCTTAGATATTATTAGATAGATGAGAGATTATATATACATGGTAACTATAAACAAATAGCTCCGATTGATTAGATCCCTTTGTACTGTTTGGAAACTATAGCGTAATGGCTTAGTACGTCTATAGACGATGAGTCGAGTGAATTATTATGAAGATAATAATTTACTATATTAAAAGGAGCTCTGATATGATCAACTCATGACTAGCTCAATATCGGGTCTAAAGGGTCACACACATATAGCGAATGTTGCGATGAGTAGAGGTTCATATATAAGATATTCATAGAGCCCATGTTTTATTTGATATCTAATAAGCCCCATATTATTTGATTCTTTGGATAAGATTCAATAATAACTAATAAAAGATTATTAGATGAAGATCCACTAGTCTAAATAATTTTAATAATTGGATAGAGCATAATAATTAAGGTTTAGATGTATACACCTATATAAATAGAAGTAACATCAAAATTCATATAATAAAACTCTTTATGGTTGCTCTTCTATTCTTCTTAGCCTTCTCTCCTCCTTCCTTGGCCTGATAGTCTTATGATGTGCATGGAGAGACATTTTAGAAACATCATTATCATATTTATATATTATTGCTAGAGAAAAACATGCGAGTTATTTTTTATTCTCTTAATCGAATTTGAAAATTTTAGAAATATATAATCTTGTTAGATAACACATTTTACATGTTACGGTGTGATTTTTGATTTTATGATTTTCTTAAATTAATCATCAGACAACGATCTTAAAAAATTTGATTTTATTTTTATTTTTTTATTACGTATGAAATATCGATCAAAGATTTTTTTAACATTTTTTATCGAGTAAAAATTTATCTAATCAGACAATGTATATGTGAAAATCATATACATGGCGTTCATCTTTTCTATTAAAGTCTCGCAACTCTTCCTCTCTTCACATATCAGATCGTCTTGTTCTAACAATATGCCATTTCATCACTATTTGTACTCCTAATCTTCTGCCTTCCTTCCCCTCTCCCCTATACTGAATCCGTATCCAAGTGAGCGATTCCAGGATGCACTGCGACTGCGTTGCAACAACACCTACACAAAGTGTACTGCTTATGGACATTAGAGGAAGTGCTTCGACATGCAAACTTACTGTGATGCTTCTTCCTCGCTTCGTTGTTGTTGATCACCCACAGGAGGAGCACACCGGTCCCTCCTCCGCTTTCTCTTCCTTGTCCACCCGGTCGAACAGTGTCGAGCCGGCTCTGAATCGACCGCAGTGGCCTCTGCGGAACCCGACCAAATGCCTCTACCTGATCGTCCATGAAACCCAGAGCCTTTAAGCCACCGAGTTTTGCATGACATCAAGGACGAACGAGCGAAGAAGAAGAAGCGAAGAGAAGCAAACCATTTCCGGTCCACATGCTCGTGCACGGCCTCGTCGGACGGCTAGGTCACCCAGTGAACAGTTCAACCGCACGCCATACAGGCGCGTCCCGACTCCCTTTCCTCCGGTTCGAACCGAGCCGCGGGTCCGACGAGCAATTAGTCTTATAGTCGGTCATGTGGAAATACCAGAGGTACAAGACAGGTGTTCTTGAAGAAGGAGTTCACTGATTGATCAATTTACAGAATATTTGATGGTTAATGATGTTACATCGATTTGAAAACTAGTTTGATCAAACCCGTATCGAAAACACATTTAACTTAAAAAACAATTGTAAATGTAGTGAGCAATAATAAAGAAAAGCATGAAACAAAATACATATAGAATTTATAGTGGTTCGGTCATCGTGATCTACATCCACTCTTGATTCCTGCTTCATTGATGTCATCGGCTTTCACTGACGATCTTTTTCAATGATCTAAAACCAACTACCATCTTTACAACTCTTTCTCATATTCACATGCTCAAGAGAAAACCTTCACATCTCTCTTTTACAAGTAGATCTCACTCGTCTCTTAGAAGACTTCTAACTTTAATAGGAAAAGACTCGATAACTTAAAAGAGATTATAACTCTTTTTTCTTATGAATTTATTTATCTTTCTTGTCTTTTTCTTACTTCCTCAAGCAAGTTAGAGTGGGATATTTATAGGCCCCAAATGACTTCAAAAAATAAAGCTAAAATTTAAATTTTCAGGTTTTTAGGATACAGGTAGTACCACTACCTACACTAGGCGATACTGTTGCCTACAGTATTAAATGTTGGAGGTACTATCGCCAGCCTAGGCGGTGCCACCACTTGACATAATTTGAGGGATTGTGTTTGGACGATACCACCACCTAACAACATGGGAGATCATGTTGCCAACTCACAAGTGATTTCACCACCTATTCTGGTGGTGCCATCGCCTGACCCATCTTTGGGCCATTAAATGAGCCTCATAATAGGTCCATATCAGCTCCAATTAAGGCCCAATGGCTCCTTAATTAAGTTGACATAGTTACACCCAAAACCAACTCAATTATAATCTAAACTACTTCGATCAAGACATAAATTATTACAAGCATGAATCTTATGTTGTCTTGCATGTCATTAATTTATCTAGCGCTTTGTTTGAGCCTTTAGCATATCATCATCTCCTTTGGTGTATTGCCCAATCCATTAGTATGTTAACCTCCCGCAATATATGATTCCTCTAGCCCGATATCTGAACTCACGACACGAAGTCTATCTTTTGGCATGTCAACCAACTCTCCAGCCCGACATCCAATCTCTGACATGATCCACTTTGGCCCAACATATGATTCACTTACTTTAAGCGATTTACCTTTCAATGATCGAAGTTAGTCATACTTTACTTAAATACCCATTAGATCATAACTTCATCAATTGATTCCATCATCAAAATATGAGATTTAATAATCTTCTCATTTTTTATGATGACAACCAATTGATGATGATGTTTTAACTAAACTCTCCCTATGCCATATCGAAATAAAGCAAACTTGAATTTAATAAGATTGATAATATTTGAATTCAAGTCGAAACAATGACTTTCACTTCATAGCATGCATGATTCAAATTTCAAATTATCATCATAACTTCTCCCCTTTGTCATCAACAAAAAGGAGAAGTGTAACGAGCAAATTTTTAAGATATGTAAGCTAGCAATTTTTGAGATATGCATGTTAGTAATTTTTGCTTCTCTTGAGATATGCAAGATGTTAAATTATGCTATTTTTAAGATGTGCACGCTAGCAAAACTCTATCCTTAATATGTCCAAGCTAGCAAGTTCTCTCTCCCTTTTGTCATAAAAAAAAAGAAAATAATATAATGATATATTTTTTTACATTAATGTTCTAATCATAACGTAAGGTATATAATCATAAATACAAAGGAATTGTACATAATAAAACTCAAGTATCAAGAAATCAAGTGACATATCATGGTTTATTTTGATAAATTTTCTATTTAATAAATAATAAAAAGAATCATAGCATAATATATAATAAAAGATCTTGATTCATATAAAATAAATATCAAGTTATAAATATCAATATCATCGTTTGTTTGCCTAAGTCTCTTCTTTAGTAAATGGCAAAAAGAAGAGATAATAGAAAATAAAAAAAATTGATTCTAATAAAAGAAAATCAAGTAAAGAAATCAAGATAAAGTTTATGATTGGATTTAAAAAATCTCATTCAAATTTAATTTATCAAATCATAAAAATCAATTTCTTAGTTCAAGAGATTCAAAATAACATAAATAAACTCATCACTAAGGGTCTTTGTGATGAAAACTCGATATACTTTAGAGATAACAAAATTTTCAAGAAATACATTCCCTTTTTTGTTTAAATTTATGTGATTGATTTCATACAAGCAAGCCCAAGTCTTTTATGCCAAAACTATATATGATCATTTAAACCCAAAAAATAACCTTCATCACAGAAATCATCAAGATGAACATTTAAGCATTCATAGAATTATTCTTATTTGGTATGTAAGTATAAGATTCAAATTTCATTTTATCACTTATTATGCAAATGCTTAATGAGTTATGTCTACTAACAAAATATTTTCAATCAAAAGTTTCCTTTATCATTGTTGTTTCGACTCGTGAGCTTTGTGAAATATGTTAGATCTTCGGTCATATGGCTTAAGCACCCATTATCAAGATATTAAAATTTTACTTCTGGATTTCGTTTGTAGACATGTTTACAAGAAAGATAGGTTTCTTCTATGTACCCATTTAACTTTGAGTCTATTAAAATTAGATCTACCTATCTTGTCTATTAAGTTATTTATGGTTCTTTGAGAACCTAAATTAATTTGTGTAAGCTATATGTTTTAAATAAATATTTATAAGCATAATGTCCATATCTACCATAAAAATTATATGTATTTTCAGGAAAAACATGTAATGTGAGTCATTTAACAAATATAGTTAATTTTTATTGAGTATTACTACTCACAAAGTCAATTCCTTCATTTCTACGAACATGACTCTTATTGGTAAGAATCATGTTTAATAATTTATTATCAATTTTAAATTTTTTAACATTTGTTACAAGAATATATTTTCCTTCTTAACTAAGTCTAACTCTTCACATTTAGTATAAGACTTTAGCATATAATTTTCATGCTCATTTTTAAATTTTTTAAATTTACTAGAGAGAGAAGCATGATCTTTTTTTAGTAATTCATATTTTTTACCAACTAATTTAAGTCAATCATATAAATCATAAAAAGCATCAAGTGATTCATCGTAAGGTAAAGAAAATTCATTTGAGTCACTTACCTCGTCATTGAGGGTCATTAGAGTGTAGTTTTGCACCTCATCTTCATTGATTTGCTCCTCGTCTTCATATGCATTCGATCCGTCATAAGTCACCTTAAGTGGATTCTTCTTCTTTGATAACTTCCTTTTCAGTTGAGGATATTTACTTTTGAAGTGCACCAACATTTTGCATTAATTACAACTTATTATGTCATTTTGAAGTTTATTTTTATTTTTAGATTATTATTTTATGAACTTTTTAAATTTGATCATGAGGAGTTTAAAGTCATTATTGACACTTAAGCTTTTGCTCGATTAGTCTTATTTTGTTGGAAGTATCATATATTTCATGTTCTTTAGAATATTTTTCTCATATTTATCATGTGCATTACAAGTAACTAAACTCATTAATGACCCTATGAGGTTTTTCAGAGAAAAATAGTTGAAGTCTTTTACTTGTTAAATAACAATTACTTTTGGATCTTAATTTTTAGGAAGAGATCGTAAAATCTTATTAACAAGTTCAAGGTTAGTAAAAATTTATCAAGAGTTTTCAAACCATTGACAAGATCCATAAAACATCTGTACATGTCACTAATGGTCTCGCTTGACTTAATTCAAAATAACTCAAAACTATATAGCAAAAGATTAATCTTAGATTCTTTAACTATACATATATCTTCATGTATAACTTCAAGTATGTGCCAAATATCGTATGTAGTTTTATATATAAAAACACAATTAAACTTATTCTTATTTAATAAATAAAACAAACTTTTTATATCTTAAGCATTTAAATAAATTTTTTTTTCTCTAGATCATTCTATTCTCATTGGTATAGAATTTGAAAGCCATATTCGACGATATTCCATTAATCAAAGTCCATAGAAATCCAAAAAATCCTCATACGAGTTTTTTAATAAGTATAGTCCATCCCATTAAACATAGGAGAACGAGTGATAGAGTGACCCTTTTGATTGCTGGAAAAAGTCATTTAGTCTCTCTTTAGTATTAAACCAATTAGGAAAACTTGCTTTGAGACTAAATGTTAGGATCGTATCGGCACTAAGAGAGGAGGAGTGAATTAGTACTTTCGTAAAATTACATCTATTTGAAAACTAGTTCGATCAAACCCGTATTGAAAATGTGTTTGACTTAAAAATGTTCATAGGAGTAGTAAACAAGTAAATAAGTGAGCAATAAAAATTAAAAGCATGAAATGAAATACATACATAATTTATAATGGTTCAATCGTCGTGACCTATATCCCCTCATAATTCCTCCTCCGTTGTGACTACCGACTTTCACTAATGATCTTCTTTCAATAAGCAAAAACCAACAACCCTCTTTACAACTCATTCTCATTTTCACAAGCTCAAGAGAGAACTTTTACAACTCTCTTTTATAATTCAACCTCACTCCTCTCTTAGAAGACTTTTAACTCTGGGAGGAGGAGACTTAATAACTTAAGAGAGATTATAACTATTTTTTCTAAGAATTCTTTTCCCTCTACTCTTTTTTTTGCTTCCTTAAGTAAGGAGTGAGGTATTTATAGGCCCCAAAAGACTTAAAAAAGTAGAGCTAAATTTTAAATTTTAGGTTTTCAAGGCATTAGAGATACCATCGCCTTCATTGGGTGGTACTATCACATGTATTATTAAATGTTGGCAGTACTATCACTAGCTTAGGTGGTGCTACCTCCTCATATAATTTGGGAGATAGTGTCTGCGTAGTACTATCGCTTGACAACATGAGAGACTGTGTTGCCAACTCATAGGCAGTTCCACTGCCTGGTCTACCAGTGTCATCGCCTGACCCATCTTTAGGTCATTGATGGACCTCCTAATGGGCCCAAATAAATCCCAATTAAGGTCCATTGTCCCCTTAATTAAGTTGGCATGGTTAAACTCAAAACCGACTTAATTATAACATAAACTACTTTGATCAATACATAAACTATTACAAGCATGATTCCTCAGCATGTCATTATTTCATCCGATGCTTCGTTCGAACCTTCGGTGTATCATTATCTCCTTTGATATATTATTCGATTGATCGGCATGTTGACCTCCCGCAATATCTAATTTTCTTAGGGCAATATCCAATTCTTCTGACTTGATGCTCAAACTAATGGTATGAAGTCTATTTTCCAGCACGTCGACCAATTCTTAGGCCTGACATCCAATCTTTAACATGATCCCCTCCGACCCAATGTCTGATTCACATGCTTTAATTGATTTGTCTTTTCATTATTGAAGTTAGTTTTGCATCACTTAAATGTTCATTAGATCATAATTTCATCAATTGAATTCCTCATCAAAATTTGAGATTCAACAAATGATACATGATGCCAGACAGCAATTCTGTAGTCCCAATTTTGTGTATAGTCCTTAGACTTGAGACATAAAGGATGCTTGTATGAGTAATCTATTTTTTGATATCAGACTTACAGGTTTGGAAGTTTCAGATATGGTGCCACCGGATATCGGGAATGACAACCAACCTTATGAAGATAATTGAGTATTAATAGAGAATTATCCGCTCTCGGTATCATGAGAAGAATATCTCATGTATGCTCGCTCAGATAAATCTTTTATTATGGTCATTCAGATTGAGAGAAAATGAGTTACTTGGGAGAATCCAATTAGAGTGAGACTTGGATGGATTCCATATGTGGCTTACATTATCATGCCCAGTATACAATCTCTTGGATATTAGATGGATGATGGATTATAAATACATGATAATATGAATAGATAGGTCTGAAAGATTAGATCATCCAGTATCATTTGGTGATTATGACATAGTAGCATAATACGTTCATAGTCAATGAGTTGAGTGAATTATGGGGATAATAATTCACTATATCAGAAGGAATTATGATATGAGCGACTTACGACTAGCTCGATATTGTGCCTAGAGGGTCACATACATATGATGGATATTGCGACAAGTAGATATTTGGAAATGAGATATCCGTAGAGCTTTTGTTTTATTGGATATCTAATAAGCCATTATATTATTAGATTCTATAGATGAGATCTAATAAGAGTCAAGATTATTGGATAGAGATATACTGGTCTAAATGGTTTTAGTAATTAAATAGAAATTCAATACCAAATACGACATGATCTATTAGGGTTAAGTTGTATGTACCTTTATAAATATGAGGAACTTCAAAATTCATTGGCTAGAACTCTTAGTGGTTGCCTTTTTATTCTCCTCAATCTCTTCTCCTCCTCGGAGTTTGCGTGGAGAGTCAGATCCTATAGCAACCTAATAAGTGTCATTATCGCGTCTACCATGTGGATCACCCTAGGAGCACGCGAGTTCTCATTTATCGGATCTAAAAATTTTAGGGATATACGAACTTCCTAGATAATACATCTCACATGATACGTATGATTTTAGATTTTATTATTTTCTCATGCATTAATCATCGTATAACGATTAAATATTTAATAAAAATTAATTTAATTTTTATTTTTCATTATTCATCTCCCTCCCAACAAAGATTTCCATTATTTTTTATCGAGTAAAAATTTATCGTATCATGCAATGTATTTGTTCATCTTATACACTTAAGTCTCGCAGCTCTTCCTCTCTTCACATTTCATCACTATTGGTACTCTTAACCATCTGCCATCCTCCTCCTCTCCCCTCAATCCGTATCCAAGTGAGCGATTCCAGGATGCACTGTGACTGCGTCGCACCAACACGTACCCAAAGCGTACTGCTTCTGGCGAAAAGGATCCGTATTCTGCGTCACGGAGGATGCAGATGCATCAGTTACAAGTAATGATGGATGGAGAGCCATGGCGGCGGCGGCGGCGGCTGCGTCGAACAACGTCCAGATAGACATAAAAAAGGATAATGATGAATGATAAGCAGCAGCGGACTCCCGTCACTCGTCGAGACTTTGTCTTCTACTTTGATTCACGTAGAGTTGCTGTATCAGTAGTACTCGCCGACTGTAGACTGACGCAGATGCGTCATCACTGCAACTAAACGTAACTCGTGCATCAAATCAAAATCATTGCCCATATCCACGAAACGATCGGCTTGCTGGAGGAGATGATTAGAATGGCCTCACGCCTACGTCAACGTAGATCTTGTTCTTAACTCGATCGAAGCTGTTTCCTCGGAGAACTCCCACGGGTTTCATCCCAATATGGCAACGTCTAAGTTGACAAGAGCACAGTGCAGCAGAACGGGACTCCCTATCGATAGAACTATATGCTCTCTTTGTGTTGCTATGTGTAATTACTTGCAGCAATGATGAGGAGAGACGCCGAGGGCTGACTAATGGAAGAAGATTTGCAGCGGTGGCTAATGCCAATTATGGCGACGAGATCCGGTTGACGTCAGGAGGAGGGAGGCCATAAGTGGCGGACTGGAGAGGGTCGTGTCGGCACGTGCCGGAGGAGGACGACGGACAGCTCGTTGCTTACGGCGCATGTCCGTTGCACATGATTCTGTCGCGCCGGCGGTGGGCAATTACTTGGATCTTTCGCAGTTGGATGTAATTATTCTTCCCACACACCCTTTTAGTCCCATCGCAGATCTCCTCGTCTTAATTGGGGGGGGAGGGTGGGGTGGGAAACCAAACAAGGAACATCATCTTCTTCTTCCTTCATGTCGAGCTATAAATACAGCAACGTCCGGCTTCATGAGATCGATCTGCAGCGACCACCAGAAGAGAGGAGACCAATGGATCTGTTCCGGCTCTTAATATGGTGCTCTCTGCTGTTGTTGGCCTTCTGCTTGGGGGCTGAGGGACGTCGTTTAGGTTCTTCTCCTCTCCTCTTTACTCCATCACCTTCTGTTCCATCTATATAACCCTAAGAGTACGTTTTATCCGTTCGCCATGCAGGTTGTCAAGGCCAGTCGGGCAGCTGCTTGAATCGGGAGACTGCTCCACCCGAGGATGGAAGCAGCGAGGTCACTACTCCTTCCTCCGAAGACTACAGCTTCATTTCAAGGACCATGCTATCGACAGTTCCATTCGGTGATAGATGTTTCCTCTCCTTTGGCATTTACAGGTACACGGTGGGAAGGAGGAGGTGTTCGAGCGGAGAGACCGGCGACCACCGGAGGCAGGATTGGCGGCAGGAGAAGTGGTGAGGCCGGAGCTGAGGTGGGCCCCTTCCGGGCCGGACCCACTGCACCACAACGGCAGCCCGAAGAAGCCGCAGACGCCGTGAAGGATATATATGCATGGCTCGCACGTAGAGATATCCACCTGACGGCCACACACACCGTCACAAACGACATGCACTCGTTACTGCTGGTTTTGTTCGTTGTTTCCTACGTTGGCAAATATGTTTCTTTTCTTTTTTCTTTTAGCTATTTAACTTTTCTTTTCTTTCTTTTGGGTACGCGATCTCGTATCGCTGTCAGATAATATGCATAGTATTTTCCATGGTGTATTGACACTTTTGTGCTGACGTGCGTTCCATATGGTGTACATAAAGAGCAGGAAAAGGGTTTCGGCAAAGCCATGAAACACTAGTTTTGGCAGCACATGATTTGTTGTTGGTCTCAAAACAAAGGACATAATCTTTGCATCTTTGCTCGATGAACATCAATCAAGGCAAAAAAATTACTTTTGCTGCCAATAGTTGTGTTACGAAATAATCTGGATAATTCATCTATTAATACGTGTATTAAATTATATAAAGCAGTTTAATTGCTATCACATCAGAATGTAGATTCGGTTCCCCTTAGTGTTTTTTAGTGTGACGAATTGATTCGGGATTAGGATGAGATTGAGAAGTAGAAATGATGACACTTATTTCTCTGTCCTTCATTCTATCACTAAAAAATTTGTATCGATATCAATAGCGAGGGTAATAGAAGCGTTCACTGACTTGTCACTTATGGGAAGAAGACTCAAAATTGCTAGAGAAATATATCTATATATATATGTCATTTCTCTTATTTGTTTTTTTTTTTTGGTACGGAACAATGATTTTATTATACCCATTATTTACTTAATCCGCGGAATATTTTAATTGGTGGAGCGGATGCGGAGGCAGCTTACGCCGCTCACCCTATTGCCAACCCCATCTACGCTTGTCGTCGTCTTCCTCCAACCACCCTCCTGTCTCTCTGTGTGTGTGTGTGTGTCGGCGTTCATGTCGGCTTCCTGATGGCGCCGACGTCGACTATGTTTAAGTATGCTATACCCCCACCTTGGGAATTAAATAGCAGCGTGGAAGAGCCCCCGCAATCACAATAAAATAAGAACTCTTTACATAGAGGAGGTGGTAGATCTTTGAAGCTACTCCATACAAGACAAGTCCTAATCTTCCCCTTCTTCATGCTTAAATGATACTAAAACAATCCACAGAAGGGAACTCCGACCTAATGATACATCGTGAAGAAAAGGATCAGCCATCCCATTACTCAATCACTTTTCTTTTCGTGCTTCCTTCCTCCTCCATTGTAAAAAAGATATGACGCTTCGATTGGCGTGACGCCAAAACCTTTCGCGATCTGTTAACACGAAGCTAACATGTTCATTCAGAAGGCCGGAAAATGATTTTGCAGTGGCTGGTGAACCGTGTGTAGGTCCGCGGTTAGCGGCATGGCGCCCTCGTTGATCGAGTTCCTGACAAAATATATCAACTATTAGCACCCTTTTTTATCTCCTCCTGCAATCTCCGAAACAAAAGAAAGGAAGAAGCGACTCAAGGCAAGTCACGACAGACTAGAAAGGATGTCCTATTGTTCTTAAGCTAACAGGAATCAGTCACTTGCCAACTTGGAACTATTTCCTGTGTTATTTATTATTGGCTGTTGAGCATAGTCTGACTTCTATGAGGTGATCCTCCACATAGTTGTTGTCCAGATTTATATCCGACCGTCAGCGGAGCTGAATTCTGAAGCAACCTTAATTAAATGATGAGATTTATGGCAATCTTTGGAGCTGGTGAGTGTAGAAATCTTACTCCCTAGGTCGAGAAGCCCAAAGGGAGCTGAGAGCACGGAGGCGGCTGTGATACTCCCCAATGGTTAGGAAACACCTTGCTGCTTGTCTTATTGTTAGAATTCGATGCATCTGGTGAAGGGTCTGCTGTCTTAAATTGTCGGCCTGTGTATATTGGAAAGTAAAAAAAGCTTAAGTAAGACTAAACATGGAAGAAATATAAGGTTAGGAAAAACAAGCTGTACTAGTTACCAGAGACTCAAGATATGATCTCAAAGTCAACCGACATGATCTGCTGTCCTTGAGTGGAATTAAAGAAAGAGAGAGGATCTCTTACAATTGATCATGACCAAGAATAATTCATCAGGACAATCGTAGATTATGTATAAAGAAGAATGGGAGAGAGATAAGAGCATGCAAACATTATTGACCTGTCCCACTGAAGAAGAGGAAAGACAAAGGAGAAGGATGCTACTCTTTTTTGGTTTGTCAAGATGCTGGCCCATTGTTGATGAAAACCTTATCATGTAGATAAAAGAAATATAGGTCGATTGGCCTCACCCGAGGGCGGAGAAGGATGGGTTGTTGTGTCTTTTTCATGGTACTATGCATGGACAGCGACATCTGAATATTTTGTGAGGCACTTGGCCATCAGAAGATTGTCCAGCTACCTTTTGATTTTGATGGGTATGCACCAAGTACCGAAGAAGAGCAAGCATAAAATGGAAGAGAAAGGTAAAGAAAACCAGAAGAAAGGGCAATGTGATAGGTTCACTTAAAATATATGCCAAGAACACTTTTCGTGGTCTCCATCCTGAAAAGCTACAAGCCATTGGGTTATTGCAAAGATGTTGGGACAGGAAGAGTAGCCAAATCTAGAGCTTTCCATCCTCAAAATCCTTCATGTGGGACCCAAGAAAAGGATGCGAGAGTTCATGCTCACACCTAACTAGTAACAAATGCCAGAGGCCTGAATCACTACATCGAGAGAAAGAAGCTCGCAACTTGAGCAAAAAAATTGGATCACACATATGTGAAGTATTTCTCATGCATTCAGATAAGAAACTATCAGATGATGCATTAGGCCCCCTTGACAGTTTCTGGTGTTTCTACATTCATCTGACCGATGTTGATGGAAATGATGTTTATGATCAATATCAATTTTCTAACAGTGCAGGAAACCTAGTGATTGATGATACACAGAAAGATTTTTTTTTTTTAATGCATGCTTCCATGATCAGTTCACAATTCGGCTAATATGCAGGTGGCAATGCAAGAAAGAGAACGGAGCAAAGAAAAGAGGACCTGTCGGAGGAATCCTTCGAGATTGGCAAGCTTCCCCAATGCAATGGCCATTTGACCCATGTAATTCCCGGGACTGGAGCTCTCAACGAGGGAGTCACCCGTCACGGTATCAGCAAGCGACTGATGGAATTGCTCGAGGCCCTGCGAGAGCGCCTCCTCCGCCTGATGGCAAGACTGCTGGAGGCTACAAATCCCTGCTACTTGCTGCTCCGTCAAGGGATCCAGTTGAGGCAGTACGATCTGGTCATTGCAGCAGAAACGAGCGCATACTAATGATGGAGGACGAGGGCAATCTAGCTGTGGGAGGAGGCGAAGGCAAATGGCTCAGAGGTCGACCTTTAGCAGCTCGGAGGGCCTGAATCCGCCCATCCATAGGAAACACCGCTCCGCGGGTGTTGTCCACATGCCGGTGAGAACGTGGAAGACATCTGATCTGGCTGCTGCCGCTTTGAGCTGGAAGAGCTCGTCGTAGAGCGCGAGGCATTCGTCTACTGTGACCCTGAGATCTCCATCTTGACGATGCGCTTGTAGACCTCCTCGAAGCTCCATCATCTTCTTGCAGTTCTCTTCCAACCATCGGGAGTATTCCATGTCGAAAACTGCAGTTTTTGACGCGTTCAAATCTAGTATAAGAAACCGAATCTCTACAGCAGCATATCGACTGCAATAAATGGAAGAGCTTCATACCGGAGCTGATGTTATCACCTGCACTGCCTCCTCCCAAGAAGAGACCCTGGAAACCAAAGAATTGAAAATGAGTTGATACATAGCACAAGGAAACCAATCAAGGCTGGTTAGATATGCTCGGTTCTACCTGAGTTCGAGCTCTCTGGAGATCTTGCTCCAGCTGAGTAAGTTTGATTCTGCTGGACTCTAATTGTTGTATGTAAGCCTGTCACTTCGAAGCACATTGTGTCAAATCAATCATTTTTCCTGGATCAGAAGAAGTAGACTACAATTACCCTAACAAATCTCAAGCCACACCAACCTTCTTTCTTAGCCGGCTTTTTCTTGCAGCTTCTCTATTCTGAGCTAGGCGTCTTAACGTCTGCAACAACAAAAAAAAGGTGAGCCTTAGTCAAACGCCGGAGAGTTCGTCATTCCATGGTTCCACAACACACAGCCGCATAAATGTGCTTGTCTTGTTTTTTTCTATCGGACTGGATACTTACATTTAATATGTTCAGAAGATGCTCAAGGCTGTAAACTGAAGCACATGCAGAGAGCATTACCTGAACTATAATTCTGTGCATGCATACGCCTACTCGCTAAAATACTTAATTTGCTGCGTTGATTCAAATATCAAATGCATACATAGATAGATAGAGAGAGAGAGAGACGCAACCTTTGCATCTAGTACTTTCCCGTCCTTCTCTGAAGAAGAACCACCAACCACATTTCTCTGCCACATGAAAGGCATGGCAAATGGCTTTGTTAAACCATGCATGGTGATGGGAGGAGGAAATAAAAGCCATGTACACTTACTGCAGCACGCTGACAACTGCTATCTAGCTATTTTTGTACCACCATTTAATGCTATTCCAGTAAAATATACATAAGCATGGGATGTAAAGGCAACAAAGAAGTCGAGATTTCGATGTCTTGAATTCTCGATTGTGCGGCAGTGTTGGGAAGAAGATGCTGAAGAATATTTGGTTTACAAAAGACCTGTTTGACTACTGGGGAACACATCAACCTTAATGATATGGCCTTTTGTTTGGTAGACTCAATTATTAGCAGTAGGTTCTGACGAAGAAGTTCAATTACATAAATCAAATAAATGTTGGCTTTTGTCGATGTAAAAGCTGTTCATCTTCTTGGAGTTTGTGAGACTGGATACAAAGGCTAAGAATAACAGTCTGCACTAAGATGATGTCAAACCAGATGTCAACTTGTTGGAGTTCGTATCGTTTCTTGGGATGTGTGCTGGTAAAGCTCTGTTCCAGGATCAGTAAGAGCCACGAGCAGGAGGAGAATCGAGGCATTATGATTGGACCTTGTTAGTTCCAATTGAGAGAGAAGACTGTAGTGCAGCTCTTGTATGGTGATTATGGGATTGGAAGGTTTCGTCGGTGATGATGACATGACAGGAAGAAAACCACATGAATCCCGTACCTTTTCTTGAGTTCTGAGCTGTTGGTTTGGTGCCCCATCACCTGCCATTGTTCCTTGCTGCTGCTCTTCAGACTGTTCTGACGAAGCTTTTCTGCTCACCGGCGACTCTGAGTCCAGCTGGGAAATTGTGTTCTGCACTGATCCTGAATCGGTGCTCTCCTCTGGCTGTGAATTCCACTGTTGGCATTAAAAGGGAGGAAGTGCAACAGTCTATTTCTTGGAGTCAAAAGGCGAGACGATCCATACCTTGGGAATTTGTTGAAATCTCATTGGCCATGAGGGGAAGATCTCAAGTGTTGGGGGTCTGCTTGTGAGAAGGGCTGCAAGGGAAGCATGCAGAAGACCAATAAAACCGTGTCAGAATCAGACAGGAGTAAATAGCCTTCTGTCATTGATGTTTCTAAATGAACTTAATTCCTTTTCCTGTTCAAGGCCTGCAGAGAAACTACTAGTGATGGAACAGTAAAAAGTTGGAGAGTAGGTTTCCGTGGGTAGGTGGTGGTGGTGGGATCACATCATTCTAGTTTCTCCTGCTTGCTGTGATCCCGGAGGTAGGAGACCAGTTCAAACCCCTCTTCCATGTTTGTGTTGGAGCACAAGCCATGGCTGATTGAGTCCTAGATGCGTTGGGCTGGAGAGGCTTACACTTCCTTTCTTCGTCGCTCCTAATCCCAGCAACCCCATGCATGAGAGCCTCTTCCAACCCCCCAAAGTAAGCAGCTCCTTCTTGGTCACTGGTGAAGCACCCAGAAAGCTTTTCATTCAACAATACCCAGTATAATTCCGAGACTTAAGGCAGATAAAACATTAACGAGAAGCAAAGAACAAAGAGAGATGATAAGCTGGCGATGAAAGGGTGCAGATCCGCTGAACCTCGAAGATCAATTTTTTCTTCAGAATGATGAAAGAAGGCAACAAGGAAGATCTGATGGATATATCAAAATGGAAGATAGAGAGACGACGATAAGCTTCCTTACATCTGCTCATGCAAAAGCTAAAGGATTTCTGAAGAAAGAAATCCATCAGAAGATGAACATGGAATCTGAAGAAAGAACAACAACAACTAGCCTTCAAACATTTTAACAAGAAGAAGATGAACATGGAGGAACAGTACAAGAAATTTGTGGCAGAAGGTGTGATTCCATTGACTCCATGTGTCATAGCTCGACTTGAAGGTCCAGAGTCCGAAAGACCAGTTTCACCAGCGCTTTGATTTGCCATCCAAGATCCTTTCACCAACACAAACGATCACCTTTCATACATTTCATTGGATCCTTATACCTGTTCAATGCCCTGCCTTCGTTGACCAGACTTCTGCAGCAGGAGAACCAAAACAAGAGAGCCAATTAAGGAAAAGAACACTCGCATACATGATCTGGCCAAACCAAACTCCTCCTGAGATAAAAATACGCTCACCTTCTCTTCTGGATCGCCACAGAGAGGCTTGTCTCGGTTGTTGTTCTTACACCAGAGAGAGAGAGAGAGAGAGAGAGAGAGAGACATATGGCCAGGGGATGGGGGAGTACATTTTATAAAACTAAATCATCTCAAGTTGGGCCTTGACCATTCATGGTTCCGTCACTCTCTTCTATGGGTTCTTGTCAGGGCTTAACCCCTTGTCACTGTAGATCCTGGCAAGATAGAGGTACAGGTGCACACTGGATTACTGACTCCTGCTCCACCCTTGCAACTCAACAAAACCAACAGGCAATAGGAGACAAGAAACTTCCCTAAACTATAAGATAGAGCTGTGGATTTCTTCTCATGCTTTGTTGTGTTGCCAAGGGTGTGAGTTTACTTTGGCAACACAGGGCCCTTGATAAGCACAGATTGCATAGTTAAGCCTGATGCCCTTCTCAACCAAAGCACTATGATCACCCCACAATCTGACCCACTTCCTTTTCTTAATCAAATCCTTCCCTTGAAGTGGATTGGCTTGGAGGTATTAGGCCCTTGTTGATGGGTCAACATCCATGCCTTGTCAATCACCTAATGTCATTTCCACACCAAGATTCCTTTCCATAACCAGAGAGCTTTCATGAAGGAGGACATCAATCTCCCTTGTTCAAGGCCATGGAACAGTTGATGATCTTTGCAGCCCCTTAGAGTGGTACCTTCTTCCCTCCCTAGGGTTCCTTATTCCTCTATTAACCAGCTCTTGCAATTGTATTAGGTGTACCAAATTGTATCATCAACCAGTCGATCGCTGTGCACGGACTAAATTATGTTTTTTATGATGCACCCATCACTTTGTAGGTAGCATGCTTTGCAACTGGTTCTTCTGACACCAATGATTGGCCTGAAAGAAAGCTTCTCAACATGCAAAATATACTACTGATTAGGTGATGTAATTTGAGATGATTTCTTTGTCTTTTAAGTGTTTTTATCCGCAATGGCAGCATACACAGATCCTATGATGTCAACTAAGAGTCAAGAACGAATTGCGAGTTTATGAGATCTCCCAGTTACCTTTATCTCTTCTCTTCCTCGATCACGCGCCTTGCCGTGGCATTTTGTCGAACAGAGCGGCCGCATGGTGGACGACGCCACGTTTTACTTGCATATCGCTGGGATGACTGGGGACGAAGACGGAGGGGGACTGCCGCCATGGGAGATCAAGCGGGCGGAGAGTTGAGCTCCGAGTGTGGGATTGCGCGAGTTGGGCCACAGTCGTGGGCTCTGTCACCGTCTTTGGGAGGTGAAACAGGGCCTTCGAGGCTCCCGGTAGTCTCCACATCCGCGGCCGACGCAAGATGAAGTCAACGTCCGACAAAACCTTTCTGCATCGTCTTGATGTATGATGAAATCAACACCTCACTTCGATGATGAAACTGTTCCCCCATCCCTTTTCACGGTACAGAAGTATCATATCACCACAACCCAAAAGTCCCAATTGGGCTGGTCAAACCCTGACATCAAAAGCAGCACGAAATGTGTTTGTGGAAATGTATTCGATATTATTCGATTTCATTCTGATCGCCTAACCGTACCAACCCATCCTTACTGACACGAAACGGCTCTCCGTTCTCGGTTGGTTCCAACCCCCATTGAACGCTTTCAAACGGTTAGGTCCAACTCACACGAAACCGTCTCTCTCTATCTACTTTTCGTCGAACGCCTTGTTTCTTACCGGACTTCATCCCGCTTCTTCATCCAGCAGCAGCAGTCTTCGCCAGCAATGGAGAGTCTCTTCCTCGACGTCGACTCCACGTTGCAATACTCATCGACCTACGACTCCCCTCGGGAATCCATCTCCCCGTCCTCTTCTGTCTACCAATCATCCCCTCCGCCGCCCGTGAAAGCCTCGAACAAGCTGGTCGTGATCAATCTCTCCTACACCTTCCTGCCCGAGGCCAGTTTGATCCGCTCGTGCTTCCGTCGCAAACATGAGCCTTGCTCGGTGGAGGTGCTCAGATCAGTTTCCTTCGTTGCCCACAGCTCGGAGATCCTCGCCGTTGTCGGACCCAGCGGCGCTGGGAAGTCGACCCTTCTCCGTGTCATCTCCGGCCGTTCCGGTAGTTCGCTTTTCGATCCGAGAAGCATCTCCCTCGGGGATCATTCTCTGACGAGCTCAGCCCAGCTGCGAAGGATCTGTGGCTTCGTCACACAGGAGGACAATCTGCTTCCCCTCCTCACCGTGAAGGAGACGTTGATGTTCAGTGCCAAGTTCCGGCTGAAAGGGATGAGCGAGAGAAAGATGGAAGAGAGAGTGGAGGGACTCATCCGAGAGCTGCGCCTCGAACATGTAGCCGATAGCTATGTCGGGGACGCGGAGACCAGAGGGATTTCCGGAGGAGAAAGGAAGCGGCTCTCCGTAGGCGTCGACGTGATCCACGAGCCGCCCGTCCTCCTACTCGACGAGCCCACGTCGGGCCTCGACAGTACCTCGGCGTTGCAGGTGGTTCAGCTACTGGCTTCCATGGCCCGAACAAGGCAGCAGATCCTAATTCTAACCATACACCAGCCGAGCTATCGGATCCTTCAGTATGTCTCGTCTTTCTTGCTCCTCTCCCGTGGCAAGTTAGCTCATTATGGCAGCATCCAATCTCTCTCACAGACGATATCGCAGCTGGGATTCAATATCCCTGTCCAAGTCAATCCTTTGGAGTTCGCCATGGAGATCACCCAACAATTGGAGGACTACAGTGCCAGACACGCGACCTTTAACTGGCCCATCGAGCCAAGCCAACAAGAACTATCAGAGGGAGACCAACCTGAGAGAGACGATGGCTACTGCTCGCGGATAGCTGAGATGAGAACTCTCAGCTGGCGGTTTTGGAAGATAATCTACAGAACAAAGCAGTTGTTCCTCGCCAGAACGATGCAAGCCATCGTCGGTGGGCTGGGACTCGGCACCGTTTACCTGCGTGTGAAGTCGGATCCCAATGGTATAGCGGAGAGGCTCGGCCTCTTCGCCTTCAGCCTCAGCTTCCTCCTCTCTTCCACCGTGGAAGCACTACCGATCTTCCTGCAGGAGCGGCGGGTTCTCATGAGGGAGACATCGAGGAGGATGTATCGGGTCTCCTCCTACATGGTAGCCAACACCGTCGTCTTCATCCCCTTCTTACTGGTGGTGGCGCTTCTGTTCGCAGTGCCGGTGTACTGGCTCGTAGGCCTCAATCCCTCCATCAGTGCGTTCATGTTCTTCGTGCTGGTAGTCTGGATGATCGTGTTGATGGCCAGCTCCTTGGTTCTCTTCCTCAGTGCAGTCTCACCCGACTTCATAATGGGCAATTCTCTGATATGCATATTCCTGGGGATCTTCTTCCTGTTCTCGGGATACTTCATTCCCAAGGACAGCATCCCAAAGTACTGGATCTTCATGTACTACATATCCCTCTACAGGTATCCACTGGACTTCCTACTCATCAACGAGTACTGGAGCGTGAGAGGCAAGTGCTTCTCCTGGCTCGGTGATGTGTGCTCTCTCACGGGCGGTGATGTTCTAAGGGCCAGAGGATTGGACAAAGACACCAGGTGGATGGACATTGGAATCATGTGCTGTTTCTTCTTGGCCTATCGAGTTCTCTGTTGGCTTCTGCTGGTTAGGAAGGCTTCCAAGACCATGCTCTGAATCCTCCCTGCGGTTTGTGGATGAATATTTCCTTTACATATATATTTTATGCAGTGTAGGGAGTAGGAAGTTTCGCTTTCTACTGTCGTCCTCTCTCTCTCTCTCTCTCTCTATATATATATATATATATATTGATTGTGATCATGGTAGATTTGTTGAGTGTAATCATTGTAGCTTTTGCAACTCACGATATCAACCATGACTTTAGAGAACGACATAATGGTCAATAACTTTGATCGCCCGTCAAAGATCAAAACAGCAATGGTGCCATGGGTGAAGTACATGTTGATTTTCTTCAGATTTTATAATAAAATATGAGTTTTAGAGTCAACCCATTAATATGTCAACGTCATTAATGGGTTGTGCTGACCAGACATCAAGGATTTAGCACAGGAATAATACACTTTTTTGAAGTTGTTTTTCATCTGCTTTTTTTTGCCAATTTACGAGGAAGTTTAAACTTCAATTTCTCATAAATATACATCTTTAGCCTCTAATAATAATACTCCTCAAACTCTTAAATATTTCTCAAATATTAATAATATAAACTTTGCTAGTAACGCTTATGCCCTCTCATCTATTTTCATTGGTAATGGAGAGATCATTAGTGGTTGTATTGCGACGTGACTAACAAAAATAATAAGAGGATGTTTATTATAATGCTCATGTATATCAATGTCTTTCAGGTTTTGTTTATAGCAAGTAGCAGACTAGCAGTAAGCTTGACGACCCTAATTTAATTAGCTTTCGTGATCTGTTTTGGCTTTAAAATGAGAGTTGTGTCATGTGGACACTTATGGAGACTTTGGCCTATAATGGACATTGATCCTTTATATTGACCGTTCAGAGTTTGTAAAGTCCATGATTTTAATTTGCACTAGCTATATAAAATGTTTGCTGAAGTGGTTTCTTGTGGATCCCGTAAGAAATACTTTCTTTAATTCATTTTATTTTTTATAGGTCCTAAGAGACCATAGGAGGTTTCAGGGAAGCTAATATTTACAGATGGACACGCGATTGTGTCGCACACTTAGACAAAACCAGCTAAGTTCATGACAATGAGGTATTTTAAAGGGTCAATCAATATATCATTGCTGAGACAATAGTCTCGAGCAAGCATAATAAGTAACATAATAGGGCAAAGCAAGAGCGTCAAGAATCAGCCCCAATCCTAACAGCTCGATGGAGGAGAAATGAATGATTCAATCTATTGCGCTTAAGGTTTGAGCTAGCCCTGCTAGATATGACTATATGTAATTATAGATAAAAAAAGAAAGGACTTTTACAGGACTCTCACTCAATGGAGACTCTAGTGACAAAAAAAATATAAATCAATTATTATCAGTTTCATCGAGATTATAATTATGACACTAAATATTGTCATGACTTAAAAGAGTATATTGAAAAGCTCATACATAAGGGACACCTTTGGTGGTTCATACAGAAGTATCAAAAACCCTCACCCCAACCTCATGGCTTGGTGGAGAGGCTGATTGATATTGTAATTAGTGAACCTACCTCGAGAGGGAGGCAGCTTCTCGGCCTATAAGGCTTATGCCTAAGCTACCATTGAAAATAACCCGATGATAGAGGGTGATCCAAAATAACTTTAAAAAAGTAAGAGATAGAGTACCTCAACCTAAATTATGATGATGTCTTAGTGGTCTATATGAAGATATTTAATGCCCAAGTGAAAAGAGACATGATCATTCATGGTCGAGGTAGAGTACCTCGACTTGCATGGACACTATTCGTGGATGGCTCCACCACCTCAGATGGAGGTGGTGTCAGACTCATTTTGAAAGGCCCAAATAGATAAGTATATTAAAGTGAATGAGAACTGTTGTGGCTCACTGAGAACTTCAAGTTCATGACTTGATAGTGTTCAACGATTCACAAATGAGTGTGAACTAAATAAAGGTAAACTACTAGGTTCAAGATACGAGACCTCACATGAGATGCAAAAACTAGCCCACAATTTGTCTCGACTTAACATGTTGTAAGTTCCCATAAATAGAAAACCCAAGCTGATGCACTCGCTAAATTATTATCGACTTAGATCTCGAAGGATGGTCAACCGTTAGTTGAGACACTACCAACACGATCCATAGACATGTATGAGGTGACTACGGTAAGGAAGAGCCGAGCTAGATTAATGAAATCCTATGCAATAAAAGAGATATAACACTCCAAACAGACCCCACATCGGCCAAGAAAGTAAAGCATCATCAATTGCCTAATTAATAATCACTTATATTGCAAGTCTTTTAGTCAATCATTCCTCATATGCCTAACACCTTAGGAAGTCGACAGGGTGCTAACCAAGGTGCATGTGAGTATCTATGGGGAGCATATTAATAGAGGAATTCTCGCCTTCAAAGTATTTTGGCATATGTTTTGCTGGCTGATGCAATGCAAGGATGCAAAAGCCTATGCCTAAAATATGATCAATGTTATAGGCTTGCACAAATATTACATCAATCGACAGTACATTTAAGTTTGATTGATAGTGGATCTCCCTCCACTCGATGGGGTATGGATATCCTTGAATCATTTTCACTAGTCTCTGGCTAGCGAATGTTTCTTATCATTGAAGTTGACTATTTTACTAAGTGGGTGGATGATGAGCTACTAGCGTCAATAACTAAGAAGTATGTCAAGGGATTTATATGAATGAATATTATCACTTGCCTTAAAATTTTGAGAATTATAATCACTGATAATATAACTCAATTCAATAATATGAAGTTTAAGGAGTTTTATTACTCCTATGAAGTTCAACTAAAGTTTAACTTGGTAGAACATCCTTAAACTAACGATCTCATTGAGGTCATCAACTGAGTTATTCTTGAAGATTAGGTTAGGTTATTGTAGCAAAAGGCACTTGGATGGACAAACTATTGAATATATTACGAGCTTCCTGGATAACACTTAAGACTAAATTGAGAGAGTCATCATTCAACTTAGCTTTCATTATCGAGGTTATCCTACCACTTTAGAGAGTCTTTCCAACACCTCAGGTGAAGAATTTTGATAAAAAAATTTTAAAGACTATAGCCCGACTCAATCTAATTAGTAAGTCAAAGCAAAAACATATGTAAGGATACAAAGATACAAAATAAAAGTAGTGGTTAAGCTTTACGACCGAGGTGTTCACCCTTTAGGAGTTGAGCTAACAGACCTAGTGCTTCAAAAAATTGAAGTCAATAATCCAATTGGATCTCAGGGTAAGCTAGTGCCAAATCGAGAATGGCCACATCGGGTCATTAAGGTCATCCGGGATGGAACCTATCAAATTGAAATAACAAAAGGGATGGTACTACTAATGATCTTACGAATGCAAATTTAAAGAATTTATATCCCTAACACATCCCTTGGGGTCGAGTTGGGGTGATTGTGCAATGAGAATCAAGCCTTGGTCTATCATATCTTTTGTGCCAGTTGGAAAAAAAAAGGATATTTTTAATATGTAGGTATTACAAGTCGAGGAAAGAAAGCTTCATTACTCTAGAAAGACTACACTAACTTAGTTGGGCTCCCATACATCTAAAATGAGACCTTAGCCTACCTAAGTAGAAGAATAGTTAGATGGACCAGCCCGACAATATAAT
Organism: Ensete glaucum; assembly: GCA_021527575.1. NCBI lineage: Eukaryota > Viridiplantae > Streptophyta > Magnoliopsida > Zingiberales > Musaceae > Ensete > Ensete glaucum. The sequence continues at coordinate 45,113,947 of CM038552.1, forward strand.
AAAGTAAAGACATATTGATTGAGTTGGATAGACAGACTGATGATTTAGAAAAGACTAACATAACACAACGAGATAATAGAATAAGCATTAGGGCAAGATGGTGAGTTTGGTTCATCTTAAAGGGCACTTGAGTAGTTATCATAATAATATATTCTTTAGGGTACTTGGCAAATGGATCTTCCTCTATCTTCACCCTGAGGTACCTCGTCTTTAAATGGGCTAAGATAATAAAGTACCAATACTTATATAGAGCGATCCCCCACCTCTCGATACCCTTTCTAAACCCGATGGAAGCATTATAGTTGATGATTACTGTTAGTTGAATAGACTTCTCTAACTGAACGAGAAGATCTCGTTCATTAGTTGAGAGAAATCTTCTCTCAAACTCTGTATAAATATGTGTTTCAACGATAAATAAAGTGTGTCATTTGATCATCACCTCTACTCTTATCATGGTATCAGAGCACCAAACATAGAGAAAATTCTTTCTCTTCTTGCTGTAAAATTATAGAGCGAAAGATCCCAGCCCGTCCCCTGTCAACGACGTACCTCCTCTAATGTTACTTCCTCACCCTACTTCATTATTGTCATCTTCTCCACCTGTGACGACCCTTCTTCATCGTCGGGTTCCTCCTCTAGGTGGCAGCACCGATGCCTACTTTTATGGTAGTCGGCTTCGCCTCTTCCTTAGGCGACCTATTCCCTTCCTCTTCGCTGTTCCGCCGGCAACCGTGGCCTTTCCCCTTACTCTTCTACCTCTCCACTATTGTGCTCATGGCCAATCGGTTGACTTTATCCGTCTCCACCGTGTCTATGCCCTCAACGTCTCTGGCGATAACTCCCCTTCTCAACAGGTGTGACATCCTTTGACACGCATTGCAGGAGCTGAACTTGTAGATATCACCAGAAGCCGTGGAACTCGCCCACCCCACTAGCACCGACAGGGGTTCAGTGCGATAGAAACAGAGGACCTCTGCTTCCTCTGCCAAAGCAGTAAGTTGCGATTTTCAACTGGCTTCTCCTCCTCTTTCTTTAGTGATTGATCCTTCTCCCTCTCTGCTATTCCGCCGGTGACCACGCATTTCTAGGTCTCTGCGCCATCAGCCTCTCTGGGCCGTTGCATCTTCTGCCGATGCCACAGGGTGCAGATGGAGCAGCAACATGGCAAGAGATGTTCCAATTCGGCCCTAGCATACCGGCTCATAAACTCATCTCACTTCGTTTGGAACTGCATCGACGATCGTGAAACCCAACGAACAGTGTTCTAGTGCATTCTTGACAATAAATCGAGCAATCAAGATTGCATAGTTCGTCATTTGCAACTCATTCAAAGAGATTGAAGAGTCGGTGTTTGCTAGTGCTCCAAAAATTCTCCCCATAGAACCATTGCTCACAGGCCTACGACCAGAGAGACCTGCCAAGTATTTCTAGTCATGAAGTAGCTCGATTCCTGGCTCTTGGTCACAGTGCATCTATATTCTTCTACGCCTATGCCTGCAACTGCAGGGTCCATCACCATGATAGCATGGTGAAACCGACAATGCGAGCCTGAAGCTGCTTCTTCCTTCTCATTTCCTTCCATCGCAGTGACCCTTGTCACTCTCTCCAATGTCGACCATCCTCCTTCCATTGCTTCCGCCCCTCGAAGTCAAACCAGCACGTCCTGTCTGTAAGCTTGGAGGGATCTGGGTTGAACTGAACTCATTACTAGTCACTAACCTCTCCCTCTTCCTAGGAAAGTTTGGTAGCGTCCAGCATGGGAATGTGGTGCAACAGGGCCTACCGGAACTGAACTCATCGCTTATTTTCTACTTGGGCGAAGTAGAATAAAAGTGACACTTATTTTCTTCTGTCTAGCCTTCAGCTCCCAGAACTGGGGTGCAATTGCTCACAAGCAGGTGACTCTTTTTTCTTTTTTCTTTGAGGGCTCTATGGAGATGTAGGCCACACATATCCCATATCCAACGAAGGATGAGTCAGTCCAAAAGGAGTCTAAGACTCCAATTGCTCCCAGCAAGCCCTTCTTTCAGCCTTGGGTTCTATTTGCTGCGGTAACACTGCTTGTTCCTCTTTCTTCTTCCGAACATACAGCTCCAAGAGTGGCATCAGGATGAGTACTGATCTCTCGTTGCATCATGTCAAGCCCTCTTGTGCTGGTTTGAAATTTTCTCTCTCTAATACATCTAACCTGTGCCTTCCCTTGATTTCTACTTGGTTGTCCCCCTTTTGATTCGCAAATGTATTCCTCATCTAATTCTAATACTTCTCTTTCCTGCCGGTAATCCCTCTCCGCATCTAGGACTTATTTCCATTAATGCCACCTCACTAATTTCTTTTAAGTTATCCAAAGTTGACAACTATGCGTCATGGTGTGCTCAATTCTCTAACCTTTTATTTGGTTATAATTTATTGGGTTATATTGATGGTTCTCTTAGTTATCCACGAGCAATGATCTATGTCTAAGAGAACTTAGCCCAGTACCAAATTTAGCCTACAAGCTATGGTGGATGATATTATTATCACAGGTGATAACTCTATTGAGGTTGAGGTATTTATTAAATAATTGGTCGACAGATTCTCTCTTAAAGATCTTAGTAACATAAATTATTTTCTCGGTGTCGAGGCTACGTTTACATCTTCTGCCTCTTTCTTTTACAAAAAAAGTACATTTATGATTTGGTTTTAAAGATAAATATGCAGGATGCAAATGTGGTTACCACTCCTCTATCTACCAGTGAGTCACTTAAATTATGTGATGGTAGTCCTGCTATAGAACCTACCCAGTATCAGCAGGTGTTGGCTCTTTACAGTATCTCATTCTTACTCGTCCCAATGTCTCATTTACAATTAATAAATTATCCTAGTTTATACATCGATCATCTATTTTACATTGGACTGCTGTCAAACACATTTTACATTATCTTAAGGGGACCATCGATCATGGTATTTTTCTTTGCAAATACTCTTCTTAGCTTCATGCCTTTGCTGATGTTGATTGAGCCAAAAATGTTGATGATAGAACCTCTACATCAGGGTATATTATTTTTCTTAGTGCTAATCTAATTAGTTGGAGTTCTACGAAACAAAAGACAGTTGCTAGGTCTACTACTGAAGCTGAATATCGTGCTATTGCCACTGCTATTGCAAACTTAATTGGATCACCAACTTAAAGAGCTTCAAATTCACTCTGATTTTATGCTTGCTATTTATTGTGATAACATTGATGCTAGTTACCTTTGTGCCAATCCGATTTTTCACTCCCGCATGAAGCATGTTGTCATTGACTTTCATTTTAAGCAAGATCAGGTCGTCCGCCAACAACTTCATGTTTTGCATGTCTACATGACTGATCAACTCCCCGACTCCCTCATAAAGTCTCTAGCCCACAAACTCTTATCCTTGTATCGATCCAAGATCGACGTCCTTAACAAGAGCTCAATCTTGCGGGGGTATGTTTGCTAAACAGACTTTTCTAATTGAATGAGAATATCTAGTTCATTAGTTGAGAGAAATCTCCCTTAAAATCTAATAAATATGTATTTCAACAATAAATGAAGTGTGTCATTTAATCATCATCTCTACTCTTATCAACTACCTCCTCTTAATACCATAGTATTATAGTTCTCTCAGCCTCCAACACTCTTCAACTCATTACTCAGACTTTGAATTTGGACATTCAAGATAGCCAATTGCTCGATCACACTTATGACCTACTAATTGGTTGTAGTAAGTTGCCTAATAAGCTCAAGGTTGTAGGTCCTTATCAAGCCCAGCTCTCAGGATGGTCATAGCAACTCGTCCTTCATGTTACGATTATTACTCCAAACTATCTTCAACTATTCAGCATGATCAACAAGGCATTGCTCGACCTTTTCCAACTACCTTGTCAACTTAGCTCCTCAATCCTTTATTTTAACCCCTCAACCTCTTCATAAAAATTATTATTCATAATAAATTATTGATTAATAACATAGTTGATGTCTCGTATATGGTTAAGAAGGGTTATGACATAATGATGATGCTATAAGTCAAATACAAAGGGGTTAGCCATAATACAACAACAAGGTACTAATAGGACAACCTATGACCCATGACTTAACTTACTAACACTTATTAAAATAGTTCGCATTGAGCAAAACCTATGAGAATGAGTGGTAGATGGGCTTTGCTATCCCCGAGCATAGGGACTCTCGGTAATATTGCTCTACAAATCTAACATTGTTCTATATTTTTTTCTCTTCTTACATGCCCTCCTATCTTGGTAGAAGCGACTTGTTTGAAATTAGGTATGTAGATAAGCTATTTTAAGCATTGCAAAAGGTAGAGACCTACCCTTACACATGTCAAATATTGACCTTTATATGACTCTTCTTTTTCTCGAGGAGGATCTTGAGCTTTAACGCACCATATGAAGATGCTAGTGCCTCAGGAGTAGGATACACCTCGTTCAATTCCTCTTTAGGAATCCGCTCCACCTTGGATTTCTCGGTCCATTAAGAACGGGTCTCATTCTTAACAACTTTCTTCTTTCTTGGATAACCAATGGTGGAAGGATGGCCAAAGGGCTTACAACTTGGGTGTTAGCTCACGAAGGAGCGGAGGAGTTGAAGAAGCTACCATGATACCTGAAGAGGAACAAACTCCCCTTCTCCTTAAAGCTCGAAGATTCAGACCTGTATGAGATCAAAGTCATGAGGCAACATACATTAATTTCTCAAAATGTGAGAGGGGTGGGGGGTTTGTTAGGGTGTGTGTGACATGTTCAAATCATGCCTCGAAGAGTCAGGCTAGGACCTATGTCGATCAGTTAATCCTTATTTATTTTTCTGATAATCTCTCAATCATTGCACTTAATCTACCTCCTCATTCAATATGAAGAAAAGTTTTCTATCTATCATTTGTGTGGATTAGACGAAACTGAATCCTAATCTTGTCTTGTACTTATAAGGAAGAAGCATTTCTTCCAACTCTAATTGTTGAAAAGGGTGTCACTGAGCTTGAAGCTCTCTTCAACAACTAGATAGTAGTAACTTTCTACCTTATACAACCGAAAACAGATGACAAAGAGTTTAAGGGTCAGGATAATACTACCATGGCAGCACTCCCCGATGAACACTACAAATAGCATCATAAGTTGGGCACCATTTGGGAGAATAGTATAATCTACCATCGGTGGTAAGAAATAGTCACTGGATTGAGGGGAAAGTTTCTCACCTCTAGCGCGTCATAATACAATAAAGAAAACTAAACATTGGGTCATATAGATGGTGATTAGGCTGAGAGACTTGTAGCTCGAACTTAGTTGGGATAGAGTGCTTGGTCCTTAAGCAGTCCAAGAGTTGTATGGTTATTACTGAGTCTCGATCATATGTGCTTCTAATGGTCTTTAAATCCTAAATGATATTTGGGTTCATTGGGATTGATTCTCTCGATGAAGGGGAGGTTAAAATTCATTTTACTTCTAAGCTATCAAAAGATAGAGCTCCAACCTCCTTGGACATTCGACAACCATGGGATTGGGAGGAGCTTGAGTGAGAAAAGAAATATGTCTAACTAGTGGAATCAAAAGAAGTTCTTTATGATTGAGGTATTAGAGAGCGAATATGCTTGAAGGCAAGGACACTCAAGAAAGAAAAGAACCAAAGATCAACTCATCTTTGAAGGAGGACCAACGCCAAGAAAAGAAAGCTCCTAAAGTAGATCATGAAGGTTCAAATGAAAGAATGAGCCTCACAAATGTGATTAAGAGAGATTTATAGGGAGGGGTCAATCTCTCACCTCTTATATTGAAGATAAGTGTCCATTCGGGTCATATCTGAAGAGATATTAATTAATGAAGTGACACGATGCTTGATGTGCAGAGACTACCTTAGAAAACATGAAGAAACACATCAAGATAGGAGACAACCAGAAATATGTTAGAGGCACATGAGTCGAGAAAACTTGACCCATGGAAACTCATCATGGTAGGAGCCATAAGATAAAATATGTTCAAGGTGCATGAGTCGAGAAAATTTAACCCACATGAGAAGAAATCTATTACGACATAAGGCATAAGATAAAAATATGTTCGAGGCACGTGGCTAGGAAAGTATGAACCATGTGAAAAGAAACCTGATATGACATATCTTGGCCCCCCATTCTATTGAATAAGTCAACTACCTATCCTCTAGACCAATTGCCTCATAACAAGTATGAGTCAATGTAACCTCATATCTCATAACTTGAGAAGTAAGGGGCAGTGTCGCATAATCCAAGCAACATCGACGTATAGTGTACTATCACAGACAAAAAGATAAACAAGGTGTTCGACGTAATGCTGATGCTTGTCCATGTCTTTCAGTTTTTTATACATACTTTATACAATAAGTAACAGACTTGCAGTAGGCTTGGCAGCCCTAGTTCGAGGTAATACAATACACGTAAGAGAAGTCCCGTGAGGGATGTGATCATGCAGAGGTATGATCATGAGCTACTGGGAGCTCCACTTCAGTGAACAACATAATGATAATAAGGAATATGGATTCAAGGAATGAATATCATGGTACCATAGAGGCGGTCTTCCGTGTGCGTGTATTAAATCTTGCATTAGATGAAAGTCTTGGTCATCAGCATATTGGGGCTACGTACCACCGAGAGAGAATTTCGAGTGCAAGTACCAACGAGTCCCATGGGGGGGGGGGACTTGATCATACAGATGTATGATCAAAGCGGCTAGAGAGTTGGACTACTTCAGTACTCACATTCGCTTAAGGGAGCCCGACAAGTTAGAGGATAAGACTGAGTAAGCAAACATTACAACCAAGGAAGCTAAGGAGAATAGAATCAGCACGAGCCTTGCAACAGGATAGCGAAGGCCATGCATGAGAGTTGTAGTCTATCTTTTCATCGACCAAGAAAAACTATTTAGAGGACACAGAGGTGTCGAAGTAGGTGGTCGAAAGGGGCGAGAAAGCGGCAACAAGTCCAAAGGGGCTCAACTATTTATCTTTCCATTAACCAAGAAAAACTGCTTAGAGAACACAGGGGTGTTAAAGCAGGTGATCAAAAGGGACAAGGAAGTGATGACGATTCCGGGGGGCTCAACTACCCAAAAGCAAAGCGTTGGTCAGAAAGGAGATGGACTCGGAGGAATACCACAGTACCGTAGAGGCGGATCTACCGATTACGAAGAAAGAGACGCAGATGTAAGATAATAGATAGTAGAGTCATGGGCTTGGCAGCGCCATGGTTACATAGAGGAGGGACTTCCATAGAGTCATTGATCCCTTGCTCTCATTAAGGGAGAGCATTGGTCATGAAAAGGATTAAGGAGGTGAAGAATATAAAAGCAAACTCCAAGTACCAGAACAAGGCTGAAAGACAAAAGCTGGAGAACTTTATAAGACCGGTGTCAACGAGCTTCTTATCAAGATAGCCGAAAGTAGAGGACTTTAGGTTGATGTAGGAGTGCTCAACCAAGGAACGAAGTAGGCAGTACGTGGTACTATACCTTTTTTACTTAAAGGAGTAAGTGACAAAGATGATGGAGAAAATGATATAATCTCAAAGGTGACCAAAACTATCAAAGACTTGCTCCAAGTTGGGACAAAAATTTATTCTTTTCGGACAAAACTTCTTGCATTCCAAAAGTTCAATGGTAGAGAGAAGACGAAACATAGTAGCTAACTCAACGTAATGAGTACAAACAATTTGGGTGCTTCAGAAGTGTAAGCAAAGAGTGGGCAAAGTCTAATAACCAGCTCGACGCATGAAATACAACCTCGATGAGGCAAGTGAAATCAAGTAACTTTGTCTTCTCAACTCCTAAGAGAATGAGCAAAACCAAATACTCCAGTTCTCTTATTTATCTAACAAAAGAGCTCTGCACAAGTTCAAAGACCCTTCAAAGAAACCTAATGGAAGACAATAGTTATCAAATCCTTGTCATTGGTAATCAGTGCTACTGAGAGTAGATTGTCTGCTTCATTTCTCAACAGAATATCAGTCAAAAGTGAAAGCGATCAGAACTTACTTTGAAGCAACAACTAAGTTGAAGAGGAATCGACAAGCCAATTTTGTAAAGAAATGACTTCAAAAACTTTAAAGTCTACGAGATGATACTTATTAAAGCTCCAACAAGCATCCATCCAGTTCAAGAGGCATGAAACGTTTGAGATACTAGCATAAAATAAGGAAGATCTTTTTCTTTATCAAAAAGATCCATAAGAATCAACAATGATCAACACAACTTAGCCGACCTCACACCAGAGTCAGTATTGGTGAGTTGAAGCAACATGACGGATCAGAGTTTGACTACTCAACAACAGCGACGAAGAGCAGTTGAGAGACAATAGGTGTGTTACAACCAGAGCAGAAGATTAAAGATTCAATAAAAGGTGAGGAGATACAACATTTGCAGTGGCTTCGACGAGGACATCAGAGGAATAAGTGGGGTAGAATGTCATGGACAAAAAGATAAACAATGTATTTGATATAATGCTCATGTTTGTCTATGTCTTTCAGTTTTTTGTAATACTTTGTATAGCAAGTAGCGGGCTTGCAGTGAGCTTGGCAGCCCTCGTTTGGTTAGCTTTCAAGGCCGGTTCGGCTTGTAAATGAGAGTTGTGTCGTGTAGACACTTGTGGGAACTTCGGTCTATAATGGACTTTGATTCTTTGTGTGCAACCATTCAGAGCTTATATAGTCTATGGTTGTAATTTGTATTAGCCATATGAAGTGTTTGCTAAATTGGTTCCTTGTGGATCCCATAGGAAATACTTTCTCTAACCCATTTTCTCTTTTGTAGGTATTAAAAGACTCTAGAAGGTTTTGGGGAGGTCGACCTTTGCGGACAGACAAGTAAGGGGTGCCACATGACTTAGGCAAAATCAACTAAGTTTGTGACAGTATGGGTCGATCAACTAAGGTGCCAACACGCATTAAAGGCCTGTATGTATTAACGTCAGGGATTATTAAACAACCACGTACGTCGATCTAAGGCTACAAGTATAAAAGCCACCCTCAGGAACAATACTAGGGAGAACTCTTAACACTTATACACTATTGTTCTCGACCTTAGGAGACTCCTTTGGGTCTTTGGAGCTTTGGCCCCGAATAACTTAAGCTTCGGAAGCGTCAAGTCAGGATTCATCATCCCGACTCTGACCTTTATGCAGGGCGCAAGCAGTTTAAAGGTGGAGGAGGTTGGAGGAATGGACATGCAACCCTGCAGTCAGATCCCCTGCCAACACTTGTTTGCTAGGTCGACAGAATCGTTGGCAGTCTTGTGTACTCAGACTGGACGGAGTTGAGCCAACACATCGGCCATGACATAAAGACGATAATAAAAACTATCATGATGGAAGGTACAAGGTAAAATGTGCCCAATATATGTAAGTCGGGAAAGCTCGACCTGCTTTGATAAGAGGCATGTCCCAACAAGAAGCATAAGATAAAAGTATCAGAGGTGAGTGAGTTAGAAAAACCTAACCTGCTTGAGCAGAAGCTTGTTATGACAAGTGACATAAATGAAGATATGTTCGAGATATGCTAATCGAGAAATACTATTCCAAGTAAAGATAATCCTTGAAGACATAAGTCAAACCATTTTAATCGCTTGAAAATACGTAAAAGGCATATATGTTAGAAAAATCCAACACACATAAAACGAGACTTATCTGGAACATAGAGATGGGTAGGACAAGGTGGGATAATCAATAACAAAGATTAATCAATGTATATATATAGTAATTTTTAAAAAATATTTATATTTTGAGTATTTTGTACTCTTTCTTTATAAAAAAAATATATTTAATTGAAAAATATCGGTTTTCTCATCAATTTTTTTGTTTTATTTTTATTAGTTTTCAACTTTTGTAGTTTTCTCATTTCACCCATTTACAGTATTCTTTAATAACGATTATAATGCTTTATTAAGAGATTAAAAGCACCATGAATATTATTAAAAAATATAATAAGTAATATCATATTATGTCTCTTTGATAATCATTGTTAGATCATTATATAATTATATTTTAAACTCATAGTTAGTTTGATTGAGATTATAAGTTAATTTAGATTATTCATAATAATTTTTGAGTTATTTAGATATTTTTAAATTAAAGATAATGTTAAAAAAATAAAATAAGAATATCAATTGAAGAGTATTTAAATTATAAGTATTTTTTAGAAAAAAATCCATATATATTATATTATTGTATACATCATTGTGATTTCTGTTATACGAGTCATGTGTTCGTTGTATTGTCCGTGTGAATAAAGTTGTGGATGGACTCGTTGCTCACGGAAGAGGATCTCCAACCCGAAGCCAGTGTAACAAATGCAGGCTGGAAAATAGGCACGTCTGCCTCTTCCCACCTTCCAGTTGTTGGGACGAGACGCAGCGCAATACCTCAACACAACGCAACAAAACTCCTCTTTTTTTGCCCCCCTCCTTTTTTTCTTTTTATTTTTCATTAATCCAAAAAGAAACCGAAAAAGAAAAAAAAAAGAAAAAAGAAAAAAGAAAAAAAAAAGGGAAGAAGACATAACCCCATCGCCTCCCTCGTTCTTCTCTTTTCTTTCCCTCGGTCTCCTCGTCTTCCTCCCTCTCCTTGCCGATCGGCGTGGTTTCGGCAATGCTTTTGTTGGACTTGGTTGTGATGCTGCGTCAGTAGAAGAGAGAGGAGGCGGTGAGACGTACAAGAGCCGGAGGAATAGAATGTACAAAGCGCAGCAGCACAACGCCAAGGCGTGGGAGTCGGCCATCCGCAAAGCACAGCAGCAGCTGCACCAGCGCCGCCGCATCTGCCCTCTCTCGCCCATGTCTGTCGCCCCCGCCGGCGACGACTCCGGCTCCGCCTCCTCCCCCCGCGGAGGAGGCGACGACGGCTCGCTCGAGGCCGAGGCCGAGGGGGAGGACGAGGTGTACCACGCGGACCGCTCCTTTCCCAGCGGCGACCTCTACATCGGCCAGTGGTCCCGCGGTGTGCCTCACGGCACCGGCAAGTACCTCTGGACGGACGGGTGCATGTACGAGGGCGAGTGGCGGCACGCGAAGACCACCGGCCGCGGAAAGTTCTCGTGGCCCTCCGGCGCCAGTTACGTGGGCGAGTTCAAGGCCGGGTTCATGGACGGCTTCGGCACCTACACCGGCTCCTCCGGCGAAACCTACTGGGGAAGCTGGTCCATGAACCTGAAGCACGGTCACGGCAAGACGTCCTACACCAACGGCGACTACTACGACGGCGAGTGGCGCTCCGGCCTACAGGACGGCCATGGCCGCTACGTTTGGCGCAGTGGGAGCGAGTACGTCGGGCAGTGGCGCGCCGGGCTCATCCATGGCCGAGGATCCCTCATCTGGGCTAATGGCAATCGGTACGATGGCGGGTGGGATAATGGATGCCCGAGGGGCAACGGCAGCTTCCGATGGGCTGACGGCAGCCTCTACGTAGGCGAATGGAGCAAGGAGAATACCAAGATCGAGCAGAATGGGGTGTACTACCCTTCGCCCGCTGTGACTTCCCCCACGGCACGAGATCCACAGGAAGCCTTTGCAGTTGACCTCCAGGAATGCAAGATCCCGTCGGGGGAAACCATGTCTTTACTACCCTCACAGAAGGCCATCAATTGGCCTGGCATTGATGTGTGGCGGTCTCCCAAGGTCCCTGAATCTGGCGCTACCGACCGCTCCAGGATGCAGGCCTTGGTCAATAACGCCGATCATTGGTTGCCGCCCAGAAGGCCGAATGGTAGGACGCATCCTGTGCCCTGGGACATGGTTGATATGAGTAGGGTACCTGCGAAGGGTGGAAGTGAGGTGGAGGCAAAACTGCCAATAAGCCCACCACACATGAGCTGGCCACCTCCAAGACCAGTGAAGAAACAAGGAGAAACCATCACAAAAGGGCATAAGAATTACGAGCTTATGCTCAATCTCCAGCTCGGGATCAGGTAATGTTTCCTTCTGCATGGCTATTTGTAGCCTTTGGTGGATGCTGCTATCATGCATATGGTGATGAAGTTGGTTGTCTTATTAACTGCATCAACAGTGCAGAGGTCTTAGGAACACAATGGTGCAAAACCATCCTAAGAATGGTCCTGTCCAATTAGCTTTCATGTGTTGAAATGTGTACTTTCATTACATTTTAGCTGTGCGTTCATTTTCGATGTTCCGTTTATGTTATTGCTGAAAAGATATGTGACATCCGAATAAAGATAACTCTTAAGGGTAAACATGTCGGTTTTTTCATTTATGGCTTTAGATTAGCATGGTTATGAACTCAGAAGAGTATTCTTTTCATTGGATCTGATATTTATATCTGAGATTTTCGGTCAGATTTTTCTTCTTTTTTTTCTTTCAGCTATAATTAGCTTCAGCTGCTTTGTATAATTGAATATTATGTATTTTTGACAGAATTAGATTTATCCATGAGTTGTGACTATGAAAACAAAAGACTGATCTGTTATAGGTTGGTGCACGCAGAAGATCAATTTATCACATCTCCATTGTATTGCTATGTGCATATGATTGTCACTCAAAGAGATACCAAGACAATGGACATTGCTAGTTTATTTATAAGATAAATGATTGTTATGTATCCTTTTTCTCCGGAGTTCATGAATCTAATGTTTGTTGCCATACAGACATGCGGTTGGAAAACAAAGTCTATCTCATATGGAGCTGAAATCATCAGCCTTTGACCCAAAAGAAAAAGTGTGGACAAAGTTTCCTCCTGAAGGATCAAAGCATACACCTCCACATCAATCATGTGATTTCAGATGGAAAGACTACTGTCCATTAGTATTCAGGTAGGCCATTGACTCTTGCTTTGTTGTGGCCCAAATGTCCCGAGAGTTTGTATTCTCAAACTAGTTCAGACTTGACGATACATTATACTTAAATTGAATGTTCAGGACACTTTGCAGGCTGTTCAAAGTTGATGCAGCAGATTACATGATGTCTCTTTGTGGCAATGATGCTCTTCGGGAGCTATCATCTCCGGGAAAGAGTGGAAGCTTCTTCTACGTGACTGATGATGACAGATACATGATAAAGACAATGAAGAAGTCTGAAGTAAAAGTGAGTTTCTTTGCCCATTGGATTCATTTTTTTCTATTCAAAAGCGGGAAACCTATTTCCGATCTACCCCATACATAATGTATTGTTCTACAGGTCCTTCTGAGAATGCTTCCAGCATATTATAACCATGTCCGGAAATTTGAGAACAGTTTGGTGACCAAGTTCTTTGGTCTTCACTGTGTAAAGTTAGCTGGATCTTCACAGAAGAAGGTCAGAATGTGGGTCTCAGTGAACATCCCTTTTGACTGGAAGATTTATTTTCATGATACATAAAGTTTTGCATTTTTCTGTTACAATTAATCAGGTCCGCTTTGTTATAATGGAAAATTTGTTCTGCTCTGAGTATGCTATTCATAGGCGCTTTGACCTGAAAGGATCTTCCCATGGTCGGATGACCAGTAAGCCAGAGTCTCAGATTGATGAATACACTACTTTAAAAGATCTTGATCTTAATTTTATTTTTCGTCTCCAACGGCCTTGGTTTCAAGAGTTCCAAAGGTATTGTTATCAATTATGTGTAGTTTCATGACATTTTGGCCCTAGATGCTCCATGTTTTTCTTACGTAGAATAGAGTTAACATATTTGCCTTCTACAGGCAAATTGACAGGGACTGTGAGTTTCTTGAGCAAGAGAGGATCATGGATTATAGCCTTCTAGTGGGAGTTCACTTCAGAATTTCGAGAGAGATGCCTTTGCTTGAAGGTTCAATTTAATGTTTCTGAAATGCCATCAAAACATATGATTCAAGTGTACCTCAAGTTTACTGACTGCATTTACTAAGTTACAGATCTTTTGGAAAAAGGTGGTGTCGTTGATAGCGAAAGAGAAACAGCATTGCAGCCTCCAAGAGATGTGGATCAATTTCATTATCATCCAGATAGGTATAACCATTATGATTTAGTTTCTATGTTTTCTTTGTTACGTGTCCTCTTGAGAAGTATTCTTATTATTATTCCGACCTATTAGGGGATCTTTGGACAACGAAGTTAGATAGTGGATCGTGTCATGCTTGCTTCTTCTATATATTCTATTCTCTTGATGCTTAACATGTGACAAATAGTGTTCCGTCGTAACTTTTTCATGGTTTACTTGTTAAGTCCTAACATTAAATTGTTAAACTCAGGCTGTCTGAAATGCCTGACTTAGTTATCTTCATGATGTTAATTCTGAAGTTTGTGCTATTATTTATTTTAACATCTAGGATCTGAAATCATTTATCTCACTGAACGTTTTTTGTTGTGTGTTTGTATGCACTTGTTATAAAGCATCTACATCTGTAAAACATCAAGCCATTGACTTCTGCAGACTAGCCCTTGAGTTTTTTTTCCCCTCGTATTTGGATGCTGTAGGGCAGCAAAAATTCGACTAGGAGTGAACGTGCCAGCTAGGGCTGAACTGTCAGTTAGGAGGAGTTACAGCGATTCCCAGCTTATTGGAGAGGCCACTGGGGACTTCTATGATGTTGTCTTGATTTTTGGCATTATAGACATATTGCAAGACTACGATATCAGCAAAAAACTAGAGCATGCATACAAGTCCATTCACTTTGATCCAGCCTCAATATCAGCCGTGGATCCGAAACAGTACTCGAAACGCTTTCGGGATTTCATATACAGAGCTTTCACAGAAGATGCCTAAACAAAACTCATAGCTGGAAGCATCAACGGGCTTTCCAGGGTGACTTGTACTTGAGGAAAACACCCAAAGAATCTGGTTGGGCAGCAAACTGGGCTCTTAGCTCTCGGCACGGCACCCATGTACATTACTAGTGTCATCAACAGCAGATGTTGCTTCCTCCGCCACAACTGAGACTTTGGAGCTCAACTTGTGGCTGCTTGGATCTCGCCTGACCCTAGCAAATCTGGTTCTGCTGTAGTAGATGTGAATACAGCTTCATTCATTTCACTGATCATTTATTTGCACAGGTAGCACTAATCATCTTAATGTCAGGTATGGTAGAAAAATTGTAACAAGGAGAATGTAAGCCAGCCATTTAGAGTTGTAACATTGTGTCAGATGTGATTTCCTTTTTTTTTTTTTTTTGGTTTTCATTGGAAGAGCAACAGGAATTTGCTAGATACTGTACAGGGTTCAGGAACAGAACCTAAGATTGTGTTAGCATGTTAAGCATGTCAAAACAATGACAATGGAAGCAAGCTTTGTTACATGTGGATTTGTCGTATATTGCTAACTTTAGATGGTCAACAAGCAAAGGCAATGTTCTTGTTTGTCTCACAAGACAACCAACCCTGATGCGAAGTCATCAAGATAAGATCAAATCACTCCACTCTCTCGGCCTTTGATTCTTATGTGTTGTGTCATATATACCACACGAACGGCGAAGAATCCTCTGAGGGATCTCATTAATAAATGTAGACCATCTGATCCTGACAACTTCCTCCACCTTCTCCGCTCTACTCGTACACATATCTGCAACCCAAGTTGACCGCAAGAATTCTTTTAGCGCTTGATAAGGTCACGGAGGACGTGTTGCAGACTTGTTTACGTTTCCGGACGTGGGACCCACTCGGGCCCACTGCATCTATCCAGCCATCGCGAGGGTAGGTAGTCTGGTGCGGGAATATTAAAAGAAGAAAAGACTAACACGGCGTGATCTCCTCCGGCCTCCACGAAGACGTCATCACCGACGTCGACACAAGTCGTTTTATTTTTGTTCCCTTATTCGTGGAGTAACCACACGCAGAGGAGCAAAGTGAGTCCACTCTGCTCTTTGGTACGCATGAGATCATCGGAGCCCGGACACAAATTAAAACATAATTAGTTACATAATTGATAGAGGGAAAATATTCTGTGAGTCAGATGCTGTTTAACTGTTCGGACCTCGCGTTAACATGTCAACCCGAAGAACATATCTTCGATTTAAAAACATATTAAGAAAAATATAATGATGCTTAGATAATTATTATATAATTATCTATTTGATCCTTTATGGGATGATCTATGATGTAGTGAATGATTGCTGTGGATTTGTGAAATCTCTTTTAATCCTATCGATTTATCCATATGTGATAATAGATAAGAAAAAAAAGGGGGGGGGGGGGGGGGGGGGTAAAAAAAACAGACTGTATCGAATGAATGTAAAATGCAGGTACGGTGCGCCATGAGGAGCGGAGCTGCGCAGGCAATAATAACAGGGTAGTAACCATCTCATTGGGCTCCGGTCGTCCTGCAAATTTGGATCCACTGGATGGGGTGGGTGGGTTCCAAGGAGCGGCTCCCGCTTGTTCGTGCGATATTTGGCGATGTGGCAGCACTTCTGCGCCGAGGAGCACGGCAGCCACAACCCCCCATCCCATATTTGACTCCTGCAACCCCAGAGAGCCCATTTATCCCAATTTCCGTCGTTTCCCTGCTCCACCTTTCGCCCACCCTCTATATCTCATCGGTGGAGAGAGACGTGAGAGGAGGCGGTTTCTCTCTCCTTCCCTCTCCCTATCTATCCTTTCGTATTCCACACACTCGCTCACTCTCCCTCCTTCCTCTATCCTCGTCTCACCGTCTCCACTCGATCCATCTCTCGTCCTCTCCCCCCCGTCCCGAGCGAGGGTTAGCGACACCGCCTCGCGAATGGCCAGCCCGTCCAGTCACTTGCCCGCTACGCCCAAGATCCTCCTCCGCTCCTCGCCGTCGAACCCGATCTTTCTCGCCTCCAACCGGAGTTTGCTCTGCGGCGATGCCTCCTGTCTTAGCCGGCGGCAGAGGCGGCATCGGGCGGCGGCGCTCAGGGGAGTCGGTGCGAGGGGATGGTCCTCGGCTTTTGTTAAGGCGGTGCTTGACGTGAACCGCCAGGGGGCTGCTCTCAGGGCGTCCGAGGTCAAACAGCGTCGCCCGGATGATCGGCCAAGGGTATAAACTTCCTCGAATGTTAAATACGATAACGATAGTTGGATCTACTGTTTTATAGTTCTTCCTTTGTTGATTAGGCCTTTTTTGGCTTTCCGATACACATGAGTTTACTTATTGATAATTGAAACCGATCGACAGTGTCGAATGGTCTTCAGAGTTCGTAGTTTCAGGTCAGCAGCTATGTGATGGGTTTGCTTGCTTTGTATCTGAAATCTTGGTCTTTGTTGGTTTTTCTACTGTTTATATCCGTTGGACGGTCGATTCTTGTAAACATTGTTCTCCCCTTCTCGCACATTATATTGATGCACAAGCAAAGCTTATTTTTTTCTTTTTTCCGGAGTCAGAGTGCTTAGGAACTGTGATCGATTTTCTTCATCATAGAATGGCTGATAGATATTCTGTTAGATTGAACTATAAGAATTTTAAGTAAGACCTGTAAGGTTTGCTACAAGGCGAGCAACATTTCCGGTTTACATCAAATGCCTATTCTTGAACAGTAGTAGCTTGGTCTATTTGTTCTAGGGCATGATTATCAACAAATATTGCATTGGATATTCTTTTTTTTTTTTTGCAATAAATTTTAGGTTTCTTATCAGGTTGCTAGTTTGAGTGATATCATCTCAGAAAGAGGAGCTTGTGGGGTTGGGTTCATTGCAAACTTGAAGAACGAGCCTTCTCATAAGATTGTAATGGATGCTCTTATGGCTCTGAGTTGCATGGAACATCGTGGAGGTTGTGGGGCAGATAATGATTCTGGTGATGGGTCTGGTGTGATGACTTCAGTTCCATGGCAGCTGTATGATAATTGGGCTGTCAAACAAGGACTTGCTCCCTTGGACAGGTCGAAGACTGGCGTTGGAATGGTTTTTCTTCCAAAAGATGAAAAGTTCATGAAAGAAGCAAAATCAGGTACTGCAGAAAATGCTTAAGTTCTGCTTAGTTTCATCTCCTAAAGTTTTTTTACCTTAATTTTGTGAATACAACATTTTATGCCAATGTCTGGTGCTTATGTATACAATGATGTCCATTTAGAAAATCTAAAGCATTTTACTTTCTTTTTACCATATTTTGCATGTTCTCTCACATTTTTCATATGAATCAACTTTCTGCTGCTTTTCAGCCTTCGGATTATTAAAATTATCTCTGTTTCTCTTCATGTCAATGAGTATAAAAAAGAGTTTACTTATCATTTCCTACTTGTTTTCATTTTAATCTCCACTATTTTTATGAGCTATGTGATTTTGAACTGTTGTTTTTCTTTGTAACAGTCATCACGACGATATTCTTAGAAGAAGGATTGGAGGTCATTGGTTGGAGACCTGTTCCTGTGAATACATCAATAGTTGGTTACTATGCCAAAGAAGCAATGCCTAGTATACAACAAGTGTTTGTCAAAGTTTCAAAAGAGGAGAATGCCGATGACATTGAGAGAGAATTATATATTTGTAGAAAGTTAATTGAAAGGGCACCAAAATCAGAAGAATGGAAAGATGATGTCTACTTTTGTTCTCTATCAAATAAAACAATAGTTTACAAGGGCATGCTTCGCTCAGAAGTTCTGGGACAATTTTATTTGGACCTCCAAAATGAACTTTATGAATCTCCTTTTGCAATCTATCATCGAAGATATAGCACTAATACTAGCCCCAGATGGCCTCTTGCGCAACCAATGAGGTTACTTGGTCATAATGGGGAGATCAATACGATACAGGTCTTTTGTTCTTCTTTCATTGTTTAATGGTTTGGTGTATATTATTTATCATCAAGGAATCAACGTATTTGTTTCTGTAAAACGATTTTTTTAGAGTTGTTTTGTTTAATTACAGGGGAACTTGAACTGGATGCAATCTAGAGAAGCAACACTAAAGTCCCCTGTTTGGCGTGGTCGTGAGAATGAAATTCGGCCGTTTGGTAATCCAAAAGCATCTGATTCAGCAAACCTTGATAGTGCAGCAGAGGTTGTCCTGCTCATTTTGATTATATATTTTTATAACCCTACATCGATTGGCATAAAAAAAGCGATTTTGATTACGTATTATTATAACAATGCACATATTGTGCAGTTTAGTTCCTGTTGTTACCATTTGACTGTATATATGTATTTTATCAGATCTACATAAGGTAGTAAAATTTATTTGATTGGATGTATTTCTTATCTTTGATTATAACTACAAACAGTGGTACAAACTATCTAGTGAACAATTTAAATTTTCTTTATTTTCTTGTAGAAAATCATGTTGTGGCTTTGTCACATTGAAGCTTGTTGTCATCATACAGACACAAACAATATCTGGCATACTGACTTTCTCTTTTATTCATGTATAATGTATTATGGTTATTATACCATTGCATGAACAGACTCACATCCTTTGCCAATTTTTCTTCACAATTTTTTTTGCATTTCATCTAAAAAAGAACTTCCCCTTATGTCTTTTGGACCCTTTGTTAAAGTTCTGTGTGCTTTTAAAAAATGTTAAAGATTCTAACCTCTTTGCTAAACTAATTGTTTTGGAGTGTTGGTATGGAGCACAATGCTAGCAGCCTAGCACAGTTCTGTTTCTGTGAAAAAAAGAAAATAACAATGACGAATGAGGCTTTTTTTATCCATTAATATTTGAAACTGAAATAAAGTAGTAAAGAAGAGGAATCATGTGGCAGTTATAATAACACTCGAGCAATAATAGAGCTCAAGAGAAGAGTGAAAAAGGAAAATGAAGAAAAATAATTTTTTATTTCATGTATACCTGAGTTTTTAGATATACTACTACTAATTTCCTTATAGACCGTTTTCCGACCACTTCCTTTTTGATGGAAATTCATTCTCCTAATTATATTGACTATTCCTAGTGCATTCTGGAAGTGTTTCTAGATTATAATCTTATGGTCTTGGATAAACTTCTATTATGTGCATCAATCCATAAGTATGCAAGACACCTTTCTTAAATACACTGCATTATTTATCAGATCTAGAATTTGGATGATTTGATTTGATATATTATATTCATTATGAATTTATAATTACACTACATGTGCCTTTCTAGCACTAAGCATCATTGTGCCTAGACATCGTATGCAGCATGTGTAGTATGATATGTGCTCTGTGCTGTGTCGTATACCCCAGCAGATCAATAATTCTTTTTGTGCTTAGAAGTTAAAAACAATCGCAAACATGTTGTAGTTACCTTAGTTTGATTATCACTCGCAGCCAACAATTCCACTTCTCGATGTGCACCTGTGGAGTTCAAATCTTTAAGATCTTTCTTTGGTGCTGGGCAGGATTATGATTATTGGTATTCTGGTCTAACTTTAAAACCTATTGGGACCCTAGAAACAAGAATGATATTATGCTGATGTTGTCTTGGTAGTTCTTTCGTGCTCACTCCAATAGCAGCAATAACAAGTCTTCTGGTTGATCAAGTTTTTCTTTTCTGTTTTATGATCTTTTTGGATAGGTTTAAATTAATATCATTCTTGTTTCATGTGACCAGTTATTACTGCGAAGTGGTCGAAGCCCAGCAGAAGCTCTTATGGTTCTTGTTCCTGAGGCATATAAGAATCATCCTACATTGATGATAAAATATCCAGAGGTAGGATTTTCTTGTTGTTATAAGATTTGGTAATCGTTATGCAAACTCCATTCTTGAAAATATTCTTAAAGTCCTCTTGTTTATATTTTGTGCATATCATCTCTGTGGATTTTTAATTGTCAATCTATTTTATTCAAAAAATAATTGTGTATGCTACTTTTATTTCATCCTTTATTTTTTTCAAAGTTAAGTTTCATTTGTTTTAGGTTGTTGACTTTTATGACTACTACAAAGGGCAAATGGAAGCTTGGGATGGACCTGCCTTGCTTTTATTCAGGTACCATATTGTTGGATCTATCATGGCTTAGAGGTCAATTTTGTCCTTTGAACTATTTGTTTTGTGCATTTAATAGTTGAATGCCGTTGCTTTTGATTGTGGTCCTTTGTTATTTATTTTGGTGTGTACTGGAGAAAACTTTATGGTAAATTGTATGTTTGCATTGTTTGTGTGTAGCTCTAGACATGGTGGCTTGAAGTTTATGTGAAAGAGATATAGCTTGTGTCTCAGGAAAATGTGTGGATGCCTATTTTAGCTTGTACAGAAGTTTGTTCGACTTTGAACGGTAAGGGGTCAATAAGGCCTCTCCCTAGTTAGGATTTGACTTATTGTTGTCCAGCCGAATCTTATCTCCTTGGGTTGATTCTAAATCTGTTCAAACTCATCAGCGAGATCACTTATTCAGTGTATAAGAGGGTCAACATGTGCTGGAAGATAAAGATATATATTTAAAACTTAGTAGGAGTTCCAAGGGCAGGACAACCTAGTTGATCAAGGCTAGGGGTGGCTAGCAGTTGGATGGGGCCATGCGTCCCTTAGATGTTGCTGACCACTCAAGTATTTTAACTGGGGTTTATCAAGTTTGATGGACAACTGAACATTATTTCTGGATACTGTAAATCCTAGTTAGGATTACACACACACACACACTGCAGAAATTTTTTTTGCGTAAGTTCTCTATAAATCCATTTTTGATGTGTGACTAAAATGCAGTGTTTTGTATTTTCTATTTATAGTTGCTCAATATGTGTAACTGGTGTTCTTATGCCTTTTGTTAAAGAACAACAATTTGCTTTGAACAAAATGTGTTAGTGTTGTTACTATGATTGGAAAAATTATCTGATTTTTTTTAGCTTCAGACTTTTGTTGATGTATTTCACTGTCATATGTAATTAAGGATCTGAATTTGAGAAAGCAACGACTAGTTAATTAATTTTGTCTCATGAGCTTTTATGTCACAAGTAACATATTTTGGCTGAAATAGTGATGGAAGAACGGTTGGAGCTTGCCTTGATCGAAATGGTCTTCGTCCTGCTCGATATTGGCGAACAGTAGATGACATTGTCTATGTTGCATCTGAGGTACCATCTGTTTCCTAATTTTAGAAGTAATAAGTCGTGGATAATTTTCTATTATCTTAACAATATTTGAGGTATGTGGTTTTATTATTTCATTATTGTCAGAAGTGTTTCTAGTGGTGTCTTTGTTGTCCCATAGAATAATTTCAAATGGCATTATCTTTTACAATATATTGTTAGAAATTATGTTTCTTCATGCCCATTAATATAATCTGCCTGTTAAGTATAATAGTAATAAAGTAATAAATTGGTTTATTTAGCAAACAATAATCTATACAAAGAAAATCTCAAAGGTGCTGAGTAAGCGTAGTCTATTCTGTTACTTATGACCTGCTCATTAAGATAGTTGTATGGTTTCAGGGAAGTTGCATTGAACATAATTGACTTAGATACAACAGTAGTATTATTTCAGTTAAATTGATATGGACAGCCATTCTTCTAGAATCCTAAATCATTTCATCTCCTTAGTCCAATTAAAGGAAGTCATGAGAAAGGAAAGATATTTTTAAAATCTTTCCTACAAAATTTATAAATACAGTATAACATAAAAAATTTTACATTCTTTTGGTAATTGAGTCTGTTACCTTTCCAGTATAGAATGAATAAAAAGATAATGTGATTCTTATTCAAGGTTAAAAGTTAAAACAATCTTTTACTGATGTTGATAATCTTAAGATAAATATTCTTTTGTCAAATTTTGTTAATACACGAGGTTCATAATATAGAACAATTGTTACTTTCTTATAACCAAAGGTGCTTTAATCTGTTATAGGAGTCGAAGCATATCCATATAAAATTTTGATATTGACCCAATTGATGCCCAAAGTCTTTCTTGGTTATTGTGAGTATTATGAGTGGAGATGGCGGATTACTGTGGTTTCCTCCTCAATAGGGGTCTTAAATCACAAATCTTTTGAGTTTTGATACAGTTACTCACTATTGGCATCTACTATTAGCCTAGATGCCATGTTTGTTATACATGTTTTGCTTTTTACGGTGGATAAAGACCATGATCATCTACTTTTTCTTTTTCATTTGTTTTACATTCTCAAGCCATTTATATATAAAGATTGCATATATTGTTTTATGCTGTTGGTCAATTCGTCAATTCATGCCTGTCAGAAGAGTACTGTTCTTTACAGCAGAGCTTGTCATTTTCTCTTTCTTTAGACTCTTTGCATGTCTACAGAATTTGGCATGGTTGCTTCATGATCTCATGAACTGAAACTGCTACCAATAACAACTCTTTCTAAGATCAAGTAGGTTTTCTAGGTAAGAAGTCAGTTCTATTGCCTTATCTCTAGGAAAAGTTGGCACCAACTTTCATGTTAGTCATAATTTTAAGTTGTTCTCTATTGCTAATTTCTTATTGCTATATGAACAAGCAGTATTTATTTTGCTTGGCAAATGCATGTTATTTGTACTTTTAGGCAAGGTAAGTTGTTTGTTAGTTAACTGTTCAACCATTTGGTCAACTGTATCCTTTGCGGTATAACTAAACAAAGAACTTGGATTATGTAGATGCAATTTATATAATATTTGTTAAGATAGTTGGGTAAATACGTATTTCAATTTTGCTATCTTGCTGTTTTCTGTCTTTTAAGCTGTGAATGCTAGATCTAGTTGTTATCCTTGTGATGGTGGATGATGGGTGACAAACCATGTCACCAAATAGACTCTCACTTAAGCTACTAGATTGGTCAAGTCTGTTAGTGTTCGTGCAGCCATAAATTGAACCACCAACATTTCTACTTCTGGCATTGATTGAGAAGACATCTTAGATGCCTGGTAGGTTTTTTTGGCAACTTTTCATATAGATTAGTCCATGATTGATGTCTGTCATTATTGGTGAATATCCATGCATTGTCACTAAAGTGTATAATCCAAGATGAAGGTATATTGGAACCGCAAGTTTATCTACTAATTTTTTGTATATAATTTCTTCATTTATCTGTCACTTAATGAACATGTACTGTACACTTGTAGACATCATTACATATGGCTCCTCCAAATTAGTCTGATGATAGATGAGGATTACAATGTTCCATGGTCCTAGTGTTTCGTACTTATAGTATTGCATTAGTCATCAGTTTTCTGGATAAAGGAGCTTGGCAGCAGTTTTCTGAGAGCATTCTGTTGATTAAACATCTTCATTTTTGCAGCCTCATGTAGCAATGCTAGATGCATGTCTATAAATTGTAGATCTATCTATAAATGTTTAGTACCATATGCCAAGTGAGAACATTAGAGCCAGCTGGGGTATTTCTTTGCTGGATAATATGAGAATTGAGAACATTGTCTAATCTTTAAATAGTATGAGAAAGTTGTTGAACTTGTTATTCCATTTCTCCATTTTCTATTTGAAAACAGGCAGTCAGTGAAGAAGGCTCTTGTCAATGTGGTATTAGGGGATGGTTAATATACAAATAGAGAGGTTCTTTTCACAACTCAAAACTTTGGTCACCTAGATCTAATAGGAGCAATCTTACGATGACAACAAGGCCCATCTTCTGTTCCATTTTCTACTGGTGCATTAAAATTAACATGTTAAAGAGATTTAGTCGCAAAAAGCAGGAGCCCTTATGATAATGTAACAAATCGAGACCAATTTGTCATGTGTCATGCATTTTCAAATTTGAAATATACTAGAAAGTGCTGATAGGGATTGAGTCTGTTTAACACTATGAAGTAATTTCTATGGATGGCTTTCAAACACTTCATTGCTTATTTGCTACTTAGTATGGACAAGTGCTTGTTGGATTATTGTTTTTTGAGACTTCCTGACCCATTTGTTTTGTCTGTTGTTAATACTTGTTTATAGGTTGGTGTTCTACCTATGGATGAATCAAAGATTATAATGAAAGGTCGATTAGGTCCAGGAATGATGATAACTGTTGATCTACAGAGTGGTCAGGTAATTATGCCTTTTCCGTTCTCGCATTGATAATTATTTTTTTGATTTCTATACTCTAAGCGTACAATTTAAATTTAATGATTATATCTTATCATTTATTTAGTCCAATTGGCTTCATATCTGAAGAAAGAGTGACATCTGGGATTAAATTTGAATTTGATCATGTTGAGTTACTGCTATATCATTGTAGTTGCATCGGTCAAGATTGGTCTTGATCGATTTATGCCAACCAAGAACAATTTGAGAGCAGCAAGGAATTAGTGGTCAGCCAAGATTATGTTGAATTAGCAGGAATCACCTGTGATTTGGTTAGAATTAGATTTAGATCAGTAGGAATTGGTATTGGTCGGGATTGGTGGAGTTTTGCAAAGGACTAAATAGGATCAGCTAGAATCCAGCACCATCAACTTTGAGACAGTGAGGTGATACTTAATTCATACTAAAAATGGGTAATTATACAGTGATGGATCAGATAAGCTCCAAATAGACTGTAAACTCTTGTAAGCCAAGATCCTCTCTTCTCCCAAAACAAGAAAAAGGAAAAAAGAAAATAGAACAGAAAGAAGGAGGTTTGTTAATCAATTCACCGAAATCTAGTCCTACCCAATTGAATCAACTTTAATTGTTCAACAGGTATTGGTTTGAAGTGGCCCATTAAGGAAATTGATTTTTGCTGTCAAATAGTATGCTTAATGTTTTAAACTGAAACAGATTTTACAAATACATGGACATCAATTTATGAACTATCAAGAGTGTTGTTATCATATTATTGTCTATTACTAATGAATAAGTATTAAGAATTACTGCATCATTATGTTTGTCTGTGCTGCATTCTTAATCTTTTCTTTTATATGAGTGTGAGTTGAAAAGGATGGTTGAGAAATTTTTATCTGCTGCTTGTATATGAGTTGTTTCAGCTCTAAATGTTCTGTTATTTTTATTTGTATGTTTATTGTCTATTTTTTGTAGGTTTATGAAAATACTGATGTTAAGAAGAGTGTTGCTTCAGCATATCCATATGGCAATTGGTTGCGTGAAAACATGCGCAATATGAAACCTGGCAACTTCCTCTCATCTGTTGTTATGGACAATGAGACAATCTTAAGACACCAGCAGTAAGAGTTGTTTACTCTTTAGCGTTCTGCTTTTGCGATGTATTCAATCATCTGCAAAGTGTATGCATGGATCTTCATTTTCTTCTTCACTCTCTCGATCTGACTTAGCGTAAGCAGATTAATATAAAATGGGCTATTTGTTTTGGACAGTTTACAAAATTTTGATGGGATCATATTATAAGCATTCTATTGTTACCCATCATCATCATGTATTGCAGTACATTGTGTGATTTTTAATTATGGATCTCAAGTGTTAATAGTTTGTGGTCTACGATAAGCAAAAACCCCTTTCTATATTTCCGTTGTTAACAATCTTGCTTTTTTGTCTTTGTCTTATTAACATGTGAAGCTGTGAACTCTTCTTGCTAATTTTAGATTGCTGATACTCTTCAGTATTACCTGCTTGGGTGTTAGTATTGTGACTTGAACAACTCCTCTATTGAATTATCTGTTTCAGTTTAGATAATTTTTTTCAATGCATCCCATTTGCTTGCCTTGCATAATTGTAAATGTTGAATTATTTAACTATTATGCTCTTTATGAGAGAAGTTGAATGTTATTAACTAAATTTTCTCAGTTATTACTTCTTCTGTAGAACTATAACCTGTTTCCAAGGACTTAAGTAAAGGACCACTAAATTCAGGTTTGTCTTGAGACGAGACTACTAAAAAAATAATATATGAGCTGCATGTATTGAATTAATTCTATACGGTTGATAACTTGGTGTATTGCTCATCAATATATGGTTAGACTGGCAAATACTGGTCAAGATGGTTTAATATTTGGATCCTTGCCCAATTGACCGTATCTTCATTCCACTCCCTTGAATCACCTATTCGACATTCATATATAAAAGACTAATGTAAAATAGTGAACTGGTGATAGTTTGTGGGGATTTGGTTAGCCAGATGCATGTTTGGACTGCAAATTGACTCAAACGCCAGACACGATTCTGAATGATATGGCTAGGTGAAGCCTCATCTAGTTGGATAACTAAATCATATTATACAACAATAGTAATATATGTTTGTATTTAGCAGTATATTTTCATTGTTTAGACTGATTGGCGTTTAGTGTATTTGGTAAGATGATGCATTTTAGGCTGCAAATTGGTCCGAAATCAAGATATAATTCTGATTAATCTCGCCAGACGAAGCCTCATTAGTTGGATCAGTTGCTGTCAAATTAAGTCATATATTATACTGCAATGATGTTTATGATTGTGCTGAGTGATATTTTTCAATGTTTAGTTTAAAGTTTGACATGGGTTAGGTGGAGCGAGTGAGGTTTCTGTTTGAATTTGTAATGTGATGTGTCAGCCTTTTGATGCAATTTTTCAGGTTGTTATATGTAACCTGGTAATAGATTATAGGGCTAAAGAGAATATCTTAGCAACATTATTGTCAGGCAAGCAACATGTACATTCAGATGTTTCTTTCCTGTACATTAATTTACAGAATACATATTATATGGGTTATCAAGCCAGGAGTTTGCTCATCGTTCACGATTGCTTGCATTTCTGTAAATGTTTTGCAGGCAGTTGTCCAACAGGGCTGTTTTTGTTTTGCTTTCAACAGCATTATTTTGGATATTTCAATCCACATTAGGATGTCATTCTTGTAGCACTGGTTTTCCATGCTTATAGATGTTAAAGCACAAAGGTCTGTTGCAATTCTATCAGGAATTCAATTTAACTTAGATGTTGGTGTAAGATATCATTTTTTACTTTTTATTTTAAAAAAGCTTTATTTCATTAATTAGGGAATACTAGTCTTATAATAAAATTTGAAAGAGTCCTACCAGTAAGAAAGCCCATTAGTTCTTGTTAGTTCTTACCCTGTTAGCAAGGTAATTTTTTTACTGATCTATTTTATTGAACAAAATATGACTCTCGTGCTTATATATAGTCTGTTTGGATCAGGGCATTTGGCTACTCAAGTGAAGATGTGCAAATGGTCATTGAAACGATGGCCTCACAAGGGAAGGAGCCAACATTTTGCATGGGTGATGACATTCCATTGGCAGTAATTTCTCGGAAGCCACATATGCTTTATGACTATTTCAAGCAGCGTTTTGCTCAGGTTGGTGTAGTTTTAAGATGGTACCATCCTGAAAATATTTTTTGAACTTTTTCCATATTCTGTGCATATGATTTATGCTTTATTTTCATAATATCTGTCCTTACAAAATATTGTTAAATCTAGTCTTTGGATTAAGGATTGCCGTTTCGCTCTGTACCGCTCGGTACGGGTGGTATATACCATCCGATAGGGTGCTGGTACATGGACCGCCCTATACCAGGTGGTACATTGTATTATATTATATTTATATAAATAATATTATATAATATTATATGATATAATATAAAAATAAAAATATATTAAAAAATAAGAAAAAAATGTGGGGATGAGGCATCACCTCGTCTTCCAGTGTAAAAATGAGGCAACGCTGCATTAGGACAAGGCGACGCCTCATCTTCCTGCACTGTGATGAGGCAGCACCTCGTTCACCCATTGGAAGACGAGGTGCTGCCTCGTTCTTCTGTTGGAAGGCGAGGCGGGGACGAGGTGGCGTCTCGTCTTCCTGCATAGTGACGAGGCGTTGCCTTGTCTTCCTTAGTTGGGATGAGGCGCTACCTCGTTCTTATGCTGGAAGGCGAGGCGACGCCTCATCTTCTAGCGCTAGGACAAGGCACTGCCTCGTTCTTCCTGGTTTGGGACGAGGCGCTTCCTCATTTTTTTAAAATATATATTATATTATATAATATTATACTATAAAATATTAAATTATATTATAATGTATCGGGCAGTATGCACTGTGTGTACCATCCAATACCGTGTACCATATCGTAGCGAGAAAATCTCGATATGCTGGTACAAACCGATACGACGAACCTTGCTTTGGATCAAGGTTTGTAATTTCGATCTGTACCGCCATATCGGTCCGTCAGGTTATTGGTACGTGGACCGCTCGCTACAGGCGGTACCACCAAAAATCGATCGTCGGCGGTCGATTGAGGGAGAAAAAGAGAAGAAGAAGAAGAGGAAAAGAAGAAAAAAAGAAGAGTAGAAGAACCTACTTTCCACGCGACGTCCTCGCCTGCGTGTCGTCGTCGCCCTCGCTCGCAAGCGCTTTTTCTCCCATGCGATGAGACGCCCCGCCCGGGGAGAAAGAACGAGGCAACGTCGCCTTTTTTTTTTAATATATTATTTTTTAATATTATATAATATATTATTATATTATAAAATATTATATTATATTTTAATATACCAGGCAGTACGTACAAACCTTGCTTTGGATAACTTTGTTCTTTGCAGTTTGCACAATAGCAATGTTCTCATCTTACCTATGATTTCCCTTCCCCACAAAGAACTAGAAAGTTTAAATTCTTGAATCTGATTTTCTTTCGGGCAGGGAATTCCTTTTTGAATTAGTACCACTTTTCAGTGGACTCTGGATCAGTTTCATCTAAGTTAATTACCATGCTCAATCAGATCTTGCCATTTATATGTTTGGATGTGTGAGGATTGTAATTCCTGCATAGTTTCTTTCTTCTACATATACCTGAATCTTGGAGGTATCTGATGCCCATACTAGTTACTTTGCAAATTGGCCTACATAAACATAACTAAATTCTGTATATAGACTTAAAGAAAGTGCTAGCAAAGAAGAAATTGAAGAATGATACTAGCTAAATCTGTTAAAATCTATCTGTCTAGAATTCTTAATGTTATTACCATTTCTTGTATATTAACGTTCACTACTTTACCATCAAATTAGACTATGTAGTTTTGTAACAAATGTTCAATTGGATGAATGGGACCAGTCTTTTTCTGCTTCATGCATGACATTTACATTATGGTTTTATTTCAGCTGGTGGCTAATTTTTTATTATTTATTTTTCTAGAATCATTGTATTAATGATCTATCTCAATGAGAGGAAACCTATATATATACATAACTAACTTTATATGTCTCTTGGAAGGCTAGCTGCAAGCTGTTAATAATTTGGTGATGTACTAGCAGTTATATTTACCAGCTACCATTGTCTTTATTTGATGTTCTTTATTTCATTATCCTGATCATGGTCATTACTACAGGTCACAAATCCTGCGATTGATCCCCTTAGGGAGGGTTTAGTGATGTCTCTTGAGGTTAATATTGGAAAGCGTAGAAACATTTTAGAAGTTGGACCTGAGAATGCTTCTCAGGTCTGTATTTTCAATTCGTCCTTTCAAACTTTGTATCGTGCATTTCATTGATGTTCTTAATGCCTCTTCTTTTGTCAGGTTATTCTGTCAAGTCCAGTGCTGAATGAAGGGGAGCTTGATTCACTGATGAAGGATCCAAACTTACAAGCGCAAATCTTGTCTACATATTTTGATATCCGGAAAGGCTTAGATGGCTCATTGGAGAAAGCACTGCAGAGGCTTTGTGAAGCAGCTGATGAAGCTGTACGGGATGGTTGCCAACTACTTGTTCTTTCTGATCGTTCTGAGGAGCTGGTAAACGTCCATTGTACATGTCTGCTGTCTTAGCAAAATTTTGTAATTCTACATGTTAGTTTAATGGTAGTTATTGCTGCATAAAAAAATTGCACAAACTTAATTTTTTATTTTATTTAATTTTAGTGAATATGCAACAGTTTCCTGAAAAGCTGAAAGTATGCTTTAGTTTTGCTACTTGATAGTGAGTATTTAGTGCCATAGTCTGCCTTCGGTCTTTAATAACTTCAGGTTTGAAATATCAAACATTTATCATTGTGTATTGCCCTATATATATACTAAATTCATCGCATGCATATACTAAATTCTATTGAACTAGAGTTCACATTTTGGTTTGATTTGTTGGCATTCACTTGGGCACTCACCCAAGGCACCCAATGCTTGATCTCAGGCGAGTGCTTCACTGAAGAATATCGCTCAGAAATTGTGCGAAGTGCTCGGGCCTCACCTCTCCTTGCCCGAGTGCCCGGGCAGCTATTAAAAACACTGCTAGTTACTTTAATATGCTTGGCCACCTAATCCAACTCACTTAAGAAGTCTAACATAAAACATGTATTTCAACATGTTTAGCCTATGAATTAACAGCCAACGTGAGATTCTTGATTGGAACAATTTTTTTTTGTTAAATCACTTTCTAGTCATTTCTATCATAGTCACATGGTCACACCAAAACCAGTTCTTTCTATTAGCCTTTTGGCTTGTAGGCTTATTAGTAACATCTTCTCTAGGTCCAGATAGCAGAGGCAAAAGATATATTTGAAAGACTAAATAGGGTTTTTAAGTTAATTTTTAGTTCATTGAAGTGACATAAAATGACTTTCTTTATTGATGCAACTTTAAGTTCTTTTGGCTGTAAATTGTTATGTGATTCACTTGGTTTAAATTTAAGAAAATATGAACAAATTGCTGTTTTTAAAAAAATCTTTTCTAAAAATTGGGCCATATAAGTTATTAGGTGATTCATTTATACGCCGTGGCAGTGCTCAGACATTAATGGTCACCCACCCACTCAGACAATATGAGACAGATCCAATTTAATTGCATGGATGTCTAAATGTTGTTCCTTGAGGCCTTTGCATATCACATTATGCAAGTTAGAGGATGCTTGTATCCTGCCCACTTACAATGTAATATTTCTAACCATTTACCCAAGTTATAGACCAAGTTGTACAACTAGCTTCATGCTTATTTTGAACTCGATATTCCTGTGTTTGGAAATTTCGTGGCACAAGGATTAATTGTACCAATATCTCGTAACTCGTTTTTATTCGTGAAGAACCTTTGAGAATTTTTTTTACGAACTCTGTATTTTTAAAATGTTGTTGATTATTCAAGAAGAATTTCTTTATATGATTTTGCATCCAAATAATTCTTTTTGTTAAGAATAAAATGTTTGTGTTCAAATTAAAACAAGTATTTGACTTGTTGCTATTCTAAAGCTTCAGATTGTCCCCTTAACAGATAGGGTCGAGTTAGATCCCTTTTCATAACAGTGCGTGTGCCTGTCGTAGTTAAGCTTTTGCCAAAAGATACGTAGGTAAGGTGTGCCTGTCTTAGGTTTAAATGAACTTTTGACTTTCATGTCCATTTGACATGCGTCACATATTTTGTTCTTTATGAACTCAGTTATAGGCAAGCCTTAAACAAGGCCTTTTCTAGTTTAATTTGCAAGTTTGCTAGCATAACCTAAACACCAATGCCATAGTACATCAATTGTGATATTTCATATTTGTATTAAAATGAAAATTCAATTAATTTAATAATCTTGATTTATAAGCTCATTCTATATGAGCATTTGTTCGTTTATCTCCAAGGCTTAAAAGTATTCAGGCTAAAGTTGTCTCTCTGTTGCACCCATTCTATTTTGCTTTACAGATGCATTTTAGGTAATAATCAGTATCATGATAGATAGCCTCATTTATCAATTCTATGTTTAGTTTATTTCTATATGTAAATTTCTGCTGTGTTTCATATGGAAATCCATAAATATTGTCATTTCTTTTTATACATTTTCTTGTGTAAATTGTTTATTTTCTTACTTGGCCAGAAGCACCATGTTAAATGAACCTTTCGCTGATGTAGATTATTGAGTTTGTAACTGATCTGTCCCCATTGTTAATCTGTCCCTTTTTTTTCTTTCAGGAGCCAACTCGTCCTGCTATCCCTGTACTTTTAGCTGTTGGTGCTGTCCACCAGCATTTGATTCAAAATGGATTGCGGATGTCAGCTTCCATTGTTGCTGATACTGCTCAATGTTTCAGCACCCATCACTTTGCATGTTTGATTGGATATGGAGCAAGGTATCATTTTTCTAGGTGGCATATTATAATTGTGCATTCTTTTCATTATTCAATCTAATATATTTTCTACATTGTTCTATTTCATTGTGATCAAGTCATTTATTTCCTTTTTCTGATAATGGGAATGCATGCATCATTCATTCATATTAGTTGAAGGAAATGGGTGGGAAGGATTAGAGGCCTGGAATATCTTCTATCATAATGTCAGATCCTGTATTCGCTTCACCACATGGATTGCCTAGCTGTATGTACTGGTCCAGTGTAACAGTCTGAACTGTACTTGAGACGAACAAATTGCCATGCCAATTGATACAGACAGAGGCAGGAGTAGTTCGTATTCATCATGGCTTGTTATTGGTTGATATGGACCCATCACTTGTTTGGACCTAGCCAATCCAGGCCAAGGCCATTGATCAAACATGTCTTCAAAGTTAGATACTTGTCTGAAATATATGAAGTCCGAGACAAGATGATTTTTTAGCATATTTTCTCATATTTTAAAATTTTAAATTGTTTTCTTAACCAATTCCAATCTTTTAAATCGTCTCAACTTTGTCTCTAATCCCTGGTTGATTTTGATACCAATATCGATCTTGTGTAATGTGGTTTATAATTTAAGAATGAAAAGTAATTGTATTGTTTGAGATTCCTATATTTTGCATTTTTTTGGCATCTTGGGAGGATTGTCATCATATTCTTTATGATAACAGAAATAAATCTAGAGATGGTTTATTTTAGATCAGATCTAAAAGCCCTAGTTAGACTATGGTGTCAGTGTGTGAACAATGAGAGAGCAATCACAGCTAGAAAGGAGGCTCAGTTGTAGTTCTTGTCAGGGCTCGTAATTTCGTAATCTACCAACCACGGTTTGACTTATCGATCCATACCGGTGTACCGAGTTCATCTCAGTACAGGTACTAGGCGGTATGCACAGTGCGTACCACCCGGTATATTAAAATATAATATAATTTTTTATAATATAATTTTTTATAATATAATATAATATTAATATATTAAAATATAGAAAAAAGAGAAAAGGCGACGTCGCCTCGATCTTTCTCCCACGGGAGAAAAAGCGTCGACGCGGTGACGGCGTTGGCGACATGACGGCGCGCGTCGGGCGCTAGGTATTCTTCTTCTCATTTTTTCTTCTTTTCCTCTTCTTCTTCTTCCTTTTTCTCGCTCAATCGATCGACGGATTCGATTTCGAACGAAATCGAGCCGACGGTCGATTTTGTGGAACCGCAGAGTGCGGTGCTCCAAGAACTGACGAGGAGAAGATCTGGGCGCCGCTTGCCATTAGATGGTGGCGCCATCCCGAGGTTCTCCTTATTTGTGACGTTTGATAAAGATGAAGGCCACAGACGTCTCCGGCCTTCGGCAAAGAATGCTGTCACAAACTTAGCTGGTTTTGCCTAAGTCGTGTGGTACTATTGCGTGTCCATCCGTAAAGGTCAGCCTCCCCGAAACCTCTTATGGTCCTTTAAGACATACAAAAGAGAAAACGAGTTAGAGAAAGCATTTCCCACGGGATCCACAAGCAATCACTTTAGTAAACACTTTATATAGCCAGTGCAAATTATAACCATGGACTTTACAAACTTTGGACGGTTGCACACAAAGAATCAATGTCCATTATAGATCGAAGTCCTTATAAGTGTCCACATGACACAACTCTCATTTACAAGCCAAAATCGGCCGCGAAAACTAACCAAACTAGAGTTGCCAAGCTTACTGCTAGCCCGTTACTTGTTATACAAAATATGAACAAAACCTGAAATACACGGACATACATGAACATTACATCGAGCACCCTCTTTATATTTTTGTTCGTGACATTCTCCCTCACTTATTCCTTCGACATCCTTGTCGAAGCTGCTGCAGATGTTGCATCTTCTCGCCTTTTGCTGAATCTTCAATCTTCTGCTCTGGCTGCAACATGCCTCTTGGCTCCCAGCTGCTCTCCATCGTTGTTGTTGAGTAGTCAAACTTTGATCTACTATGCTGCTTTAACTCGCTAATGACTAACTCTGGTGTGGGGTCGGTTAAGTTGTGCTAATCCTTGTTGATTCTTGTGGATCCTTTTGATAAAGGAAAAGACCTTCCTTGTTTTGCGCCAGTATCTCAAACGTCTCGTGCTGCTTAAATTGGATGGATGCTTGTTGGAGCTTTAACGAGCATCGCCTTGCAGACTTTGAAGTTTTTGAGGTCCTTCCTTCACAAAATTTGTCCCTCGATTCTTCTTCAATGAAGTTGTCGCTTTCAAGTAGGTTCGCATCATTTCTGCTTTCGATTGACATACTGTTGGGAAATGAAGCGGACAATCTACTTTCAGTAGCACTAATCACCATTGGTGAGGATTGGCATGTTGTTGGGAAATGAAGCGGATAATCTACTTGCATTTGCGTCTCTTTCTTCGCGATCAGTAGTTCCGCCTCTGTGGCATTGTGACACTCCTTCGAGTCCACCTCCTTTCTGACTGACGCTTTGCTTTTGGATAGCTGAGCCCCTCTGGACTTGTCGTTGCTTCCTCGCGCCTTTCGATCGCTTGCTTCAACACCCTTGTGTTTTCTGAACAGTTTCCCTTGGTCGATGGAAAGAGACTGCAACTCTCATGCATGGCCAACACAATCTTGTTGCAGGGCTCGCGTCGATTCTATTCTCCTTAGCTTCCTTGGTAGCAATATTTGCTTACTCGGCCTTATCCTCTGACTTGTCGGGCTCCCTTATGCGAATATAAGCACTGGAGTCATCCAAGTCTGCAACCACTTTGATCATACCTCTATATGATTAAGTCTCCCCCATGGGACTCATTAGTACTTGCACTCGAAATTCTCCTTTAGTGGTGCATGCCCATATGCTGATGATTAAGGCCTTTATCCAATGCACAGACACGGAAGACCTGCCTCTGCAGTACCAGGACATTCACTCCTTGAATCCATAGCCTTTCTTGCTGTTGTATTGTTTACCAAAGTGGAGCTCCCAGTAACTCCTGATCATACCTTCGCATGATCACGTCCCTCATGGGACTTCTACTGCATGTGTTGTATTGCCTTGAATTATTCCACCATGATCAATTGCACCATGTCGCCTTTTGGTGACATCTCCTTTGTATTCAGATTCTTGTGTGATGAACTCGGATAACGATTTCTTCATGTGTGGCCTCTGCCAGCACATCATAGGGCCTTCGCCACCTCCGATTGTGTTCGCTCCTTTCACAATTCACGTTTGCCCACCAATTCTCGAGTCACACCTCGACGAAGCACCGCTACGACAATCCGTCGCCTAGTAGCTCTTGAAGTCTCCAGACTTCATTAAAATTGGAGCACCATTGTTTGGATCCTAGGCCTCTATCCGCCACCAACACAATCTCTACTGTGCACCACTTTCTTCATGACAATTCGAATGGCAGCACTATGACATATTGTTCAAGAGTACCCGCCTCTGCATCCTCTTGCCCCATGCTAAGGCCTTCTGATCCCAACATCGCCTCCGAAAGTTGAATCACCTTAGTTCCTTCGACAAATGCATCTCCGAGATAAGGTGCATGTGCTTCGAAGCTCCCTTCATCTTTGGCACCATGCAAGATGAGTTCGCGCTATCAGAATGAAGAACCTATGGAACGACATGATCCTACTCTTGCCTCTACAAGAGTTCATGTCTTTGACAGTTGTCCAAGGAAAGCTCCGTGCCTTCGCTTTATGTTTCATCTTCTATGTCGTCGCCCTTTATGCAGCTTGGATACTTCACTAAGTTCCACCCAAGTTGCTCCGATCCTCAATTTGCATTAAGTTGATGGTGGTCCTCATGCCCACTATTCCACGGGTCAACCCTCTATTGAATCTGATTTCCACATCGACTCTAAGTGTGCTTTCGTATGATGTTGCCATGGATTGCTCCCCCACTTGATCTCGCAATGCATCCACCAATGCATTACCTCATTCGAGATCATGTGACGACTCCTCATCGCTCGCTCGGTCTGTTGAGCTTTGTGGAACTATTGTCTTGAGGTACTCTTTCTTAACATGTGTGGTCTGTTGCACATGATTCTCCTTCTAGAGAACCAGGACCTATCCCTCCTGGATATCTGTCATGTTGAAGCAACTTTCCTCTTTGCATTCTTCCCTTTGGAAGTTTCGAAGACCACCATCTCCTTGGACTACTTTGTCTTGTTGAACAACTTGTGCATTGTTCTGCCTCCGTAAATGCGCTTGCTAGATTGCGACTCTTTGCCAATACAGCTCCTGTTACACCCTTCAAGGCCTAACGACGTGCTGAATTTGTTGCACACTTCATCCTCCTACAAACGTATCCTTTCCATGCCGAAGAGAAAGTTTTAATGCTCCATGGCGTCGAGTTCCGTTCGCCTTGGGATGGTCATAAACACTCCATCATCCGCATACAATCCCTTGCATGAGTACCGAATTCTTCGAGTTAGCAATTCCCCTCACCTGAGCTTTGTGTAACTCTTTCGGTTGTTGCACAACTTATCCTACTTTGCATAGTTTCATCTTTTACCAAGCGCCCTGCTTGCCTTGAGCACCATCAAGTTTGGTTGCTAATGTCCTCCTACGAACGTATCATTTCCATGCCGAAGAGAAAGTTTCAATGCTCCATGGCGTCGAGTTCCGTTCGCCTTGGGATGGTCACAAACACTCCATCGTCCGCATACAAGCCCTTGACGAGTACCGAATTCTTCGAGTTAGCATTTCCCCTCACCTGTAAGCTTTGTGCAACTCTTTTGATTGTTGCACAACACATCCTACTTTGTACAGTCTCATCTTTTACCAAGCGCCCTGCTTGCCTTGAGCACCGTCAAGTTTGGTTGCTAATGTCGAGCCATAGCTCGAACTCAGTCATCCCAACCTTTGTGCGCTACGCATTCTTCCTAGCTTGCTTGTCCTCGTGGTGCTTCTCACGCAAAAGGTTGGCTATTCCTCTGAATACTAATCATGGATGCCCACCCCTTTCAGTGACTCATTTCCCTACATCTTAATGTCCGTTTCCCCCAAACGGTCGCGCATGTTGGTTGCCCTCCATGCAGCCCAGCTAGATCCCCCACGTGTGCATGGCAAGTGTTTCTGCTTATGTTTGTCCTGCTCTGATATGAAATGTTATTAACTTAGCTGGTTTTGCCTAAGTCGTGCGGCACCATCGCTTGTCCATCCGCAAAGGTCAGCCTCCCCGAAACCTCCTATGGTCCTTTAGGACCTACAAAAGTGAAAACGGGATAGAGAAAGCATTTCCCACGGGATCCACAAGTAACCACTTTAGTAAACACTTCATATAGCTAGTGTAAATTACAACTATGGACTTTACAAACTCTGAACGGTCGCATACAAAAGATCAAGGTTCATTACAAATCGAAGTCCCCACAAGTGTCCACATGACACAACTCTTATTTATAAGCCGAAATCAGCCACGAAAACTAACTAAACTAGGGTTGCCAAGCTTACAGCCAGCTCGTTACTTGTTGTACAAAGCAAGGTTTGCAATTTTGATATTTACCACCGACGCAGACCGCTCACATCGCGCTCCGCCAAAAATTGACCGTGTGGTTGATTTCGTCGGTCGATTTCGTCGGCGGTTGATTTGATCGGTCGATTGAAGGAGAAATCGATCGTATTGAGGGAGAAATCGGCGGTCGATTGAGCGAGAAATCGACCGTCGGCAGTCGATTGAATGAGAAAAAGGGAGGAAGAAGAAGAAGAGGAAAAAGAAGAAAAAAAAAGAAACGAGGAGAAACAAGATCTATCACCCGCGCGCGATCCTCACCCATGCGCCGTCGCCGCGCGCTGTCGCCACCTGCGAGTCGCGGGCGATCTTTCTCCCCTGTAAGGAGAAAGATCGAGGCGACGTCGCCCCATTATCTCCTTTTTTTATATATTTTAATATTTTAATATTATATTATAAAATATTATATTATATTTGAATATACTAGGCGGTATGCATTGTATGTACCGCTTGATACCAGTACCGTACCAGTATCGAGATGAACTCGGTACATTGGTACGGACCGATAAGTCAAACCTTGGTACAAAGTATGAACAAAACTTGAAAGACACGGGCATACATGAATATTACATTGAGCATCGTCTTTATATTTTTGTCCGTGACAACGTGGTGAAGAAGAAGCCAAGCCATCGCCTCGCCCTTGCCGTTAGAGGTCGGCATGGTCTCGAGGTTCTCCCTCTTCTCCCTCTTTCTATTTCTTCTTCCTTCTCCCTCACCGCTTCTTCTTCCCTCGCTACAGCCAGGCTGATACTGCTAGGTAGCGGGCGGTGACAGTCGAAATCGACCATTACCAACTTGTTTTGGGCTGTAATGAGGTGGAAACAGCCCTGTATCGTCTGAGACGGGGTTGGGTCAAGGGTACCACTCAGTAGCAGGTGGTCCGCATACCGGTCTACTGGTGGACTGGTACATACTGCCGGTACGGGCGGTATGATTCGGTTTTGCAATCCTTGGTTCCTGCTGGTATAAATTTTTTTTACTCTGGTTAAATTACCAGTCCTTGAATCTTTTTGAGTACTGCTATTTTCATCAGAATTTCACTGCAGTTGGATGCTTGAAATTTGACTAAATGTGTTTCCTTCCAATTTTCCCTGCATTCTTTATAGTCACTCTCATATTTTCAAATAAAAATCTATGAATGTCTTTGATTTAAATATTATAAACCTGTTGTTACCAATCTCATCCAATGATTTTTCCTGTTTAGAAAACAAGAACTAAGTAAAATTTACTTGAATGGTTATCTAGATCAAGTCTCATTTGTTACAAGTAATATATCTTTCCAATATGTTCTATACTTGCACTAAAATTTTTGCTGAACTTCTTGTTCCCCATAATGAATGCACTTTGTGGAGAAGAATCTTGATGATAATAAGAGACCTGTGCTTGTCTCAGAAAACATGTTCTCAAAAAGCACACCTGTTTTTGTATAGATGGTAGCACCAGTTAACACCATTATTGATGTACTTCTCAGTGCGGTATGCCCATATTTGGCGCTAGAGACATGTCGCCAGTGGAGGCTGAGTACAAAAGCTGTCAGCTTGATGCGGACTGGAAAGATGCCTACAGTGACAATAGAGCAAGCTCAGAGGAACTTCTGCAAGGTATATGCTTCTCTGACACCTGAAATTATTAGATTTTCCAGGGTAATTATAACACCCAGTTCGATAGGCTGCGGTACAACTTCCATCGCCACAGTCTTATTAATGTTGATTTTTCTATTCTAGTTGTGTTTGTAGATCTGGTGGTACAAATGGTCTTCTGATGCAATCAGGAAGATATCGAGTAATTTTGAAATTAATACAAAGAGATAATAGACTTAGGAAACTGTAGGCCATTAGAAAGATGATAACTCTGCTCATATGATCGTAAAATGGGGAGCTCAGTTCATAAGACTCTGCCAATCTAGTGTCTTGGGATGCTTAGTTTGTTATAAATCTGTTTTTGTTGTCCCTAGAATCAAGAATTGAAATTTTGAACCTTGAAGTTAAGCTTTCCAAGTGAGAATAATGAGTAATTTTTTGTTTATTCTTATCGATTAGATTTTAATAGAACATCCTTATGGTTGGTTATACATGGAGCTGGTGTCCCTCAATAGAACTGTTCA
Source organism: Ensete glaucum (assembly GCA_021527575.1). Taxonomy (NCBI): domain Eukaryota; kingdom Viridiplantae; phylum Streptophyta; class Magnoliopsida; order Zingiberales; family Musaceae; genus Ensete; species Ensete glaucum. Next base: position 45,154,273 of record CM038552.1, read on the forward strand.
TTGGTAGTGGATTAAGTACCCACTTTTTTTTTCCTTTGCTGCTGCTGCTGCTGTCCTGCTATTGCAGCAGTTGCTGCTTCTGTTTTTTTTTGTTCATTCAGTATTTTCATTGTGCATTTTGCTGCTGTTTTTTCTTGTACTGTAACGGCTGTTGATACCAACATTTTTCAGGCTGTGAAATCTGGTCTTCTCAAAATATTGTCAAAGATGGGAATCTCTTTGCTATCCAGGTTTGTAAAGAGATTGCATGACAATTCTATTTGCCAATTCATTGTTAATATGGAAAATCACATTTGGAATGACTCTTATAATCAATTTCTTTGGCGATGTTGTTTTTCTTAATCAGTTATTGTGGGGCACAAATATTTGAAATATATGGACTTGGACAAGAAATTGTGGATATTGCTTTCTGTGGGAGTGTATCAAAGATAGGCGGACTAACCCTGGATGAGGTAAAGTACTCCAAATAAAGCATCTGAGGTCTCATTCTTGTTATATAAATGTTAATCAGATAAATATTGTGGAACTCTTAATCTTAGAAGATCTATTTTGGCTATGCTCTTTTGCTGGGGGAAGATAATTGTTCCCTGGGAAACATTGACCTTTGATGGTTAAAATATATGAAACATGGATTGTGGTAACTTGTTTTTATCTTGGAGGAGCAAAAGTGGGTAGATATATATATATTAAAAAACTATTTCTTTGCATATGAAATACCTATTTTGACTTGACGGTTACCATTTGCTTTTCTGTTACTTGTTATGTTTCTCTGATAATTTCATGTAAACTTTAGAAAGTTTTTATAGTCAATTTTGTATTCTTAGTTGTCTTTATATTCAGTGGCTTGTGCATAGCTGGATTAATTGCTGTTGTTGGTGGTATTGCCACTGATAACAATTGTTTGAGCATGGAGTATTTATTAGAATCATGTGCTAATAACTTCAGTCATTTTATGGCAAGGCAGATTTTTTTTCTTTAGCTATATACAGATATGTTATGAGTGCCATCCAGAGGTACTAAAATATAAGTAATGATTATGACCTCATTTTGTTGTAAATGTTGTTTTGTTTGTCTGGTTTATTTCTTTGTAAGAGACTATTGTTATATTCTCATGCTGCTTCTTATGGAAGTTCTTTTCCTTTACAAAGTTGGCAAGAGAAACATTGTCCTTCTGGGTCAAGGCATTCTCAGAGGATACTGCCAAGAGGCTAGAGAATTTTGGATTTATTCAATTCAGACCTGGAGGTACCATTGATTTTTTACTGTGTGGTTTCAAAATATGTAATTTGCTTGTAAACTATGAATATTCCTAAATGGATGACACAAAACAGCTTGTTGTTGTCATTGTCATCATTTTTGCTACACCAGAATTGGGGCACTGTCTTGCATTATTCTGTCTGCATATGTATGGTGTCTTGGCACACACTTGCTTATCTTTCCATTTTCTGGTCACCACTTAGCATGCCTTCTGCATCCTTTCTTTTATTTTTTGAGGATGAACCTAGATCTATCTGTTGGATTTGAAACCTGTCACTATGTGTTCTTAATCACAGGTCATATGTATTTTGAAAGGTCTGTAAGTCATTCAGGCTTCACACTTACAATGCCAGTCTGGCCTGACATGGCCTTAAGCCAAAAATATGAGCCCATTCCTGGACTTGTTTAACCTTTGCCTAGGTACCTTTCTCCTGTTTGACAGGTTTAAGCTACTAGGTTTCTATAGTTGAATGCTGTGTTTTCATATTTTTGCATTCCCATGTACTTGAACTCGTCCATTGATTGTGTGGCTACCACTTTTTTCTCAAGAAACATTGTGGTTTCTACCACTTTTATTTTGCTCATATAATGTTACCATAGCAATCAATGTAAGGAGTGTAAGTGCTGATACATGTTTCTATACTTTTGGTCACTTAGGTGAGTATCATGGAAACAATCCAGAAATGTCCAAACTTCTACATAAAGCAGTTCGTCAAAAAAGTGAAAATGCATATTCTATTTACCAGCAGCACCTTGCAAATCGACCTGTGAATGTGAGTTTCAGTTTGGCCACTCTTTTTCATTTATTTGATATATGTTTTGTCCACTTCAGCACATCTATGACTTTTTGTTTGAAGTTTTTGATCTATACTATTTTTGTCAATAAAATCATTTTCAGGTTCTCCGTGATCTTTTGGAGCTTAAGAGTGATAGGGCACCAATTCCAATTGGCAAAGTTGAATCTGCAGCCTCCATTGTCCAGCGCTTCTGCACTGGTGGAATGTCTCTTGGAGCTATTTCAAGAGAAACACATGAAGCAATTGCAATTGCAATGAACAGATTAGGAGGAAAGTCAAACTCTGGAGAAGGGGGTGAGGTCAGTTTATTGTGAAGAAACATGGTCGAATTGTTTTTTTTATTAGTTTCAATGAAAATTTTGTAGTTAAAATTACAAATAATTTTCCAGGATCCAGTTCGCTGGAGTCCTCTTACTGATGTTGTTGATGGGTATTCTCCAACGCTTCCTCATCTGAAGGGTCTTCAAAATGGGGATACCGCCACAAGTGCAATTAAACAGGTAAAGATATAAATAACTTTTCTGTGGAGTCTGGCTAGATCATATACAGTGGGAACTTGATTTTTTTAAGTTGGCAATATTGTGCGCATTTGAATTTTGCTTTTGAGCAGAGTATTCTTTTTTTGTACAATCTGTAGTAATCTTTGTGTTTCTGTCGCTGTAACAGATGGATTAAACTGCAATTACATGTATATGTGCATTATATTTATGGATGTTTATTGCATACTGTTTTGTCTTTGTTTGGTGACTTTCAACCAACATGTTGCAGTGCTTATGATATGATGTTTAATTGCTTATAACCTTTTATTTATTGATGAAATGGGAAATATCTTTGTGGATCAAATTGACTAGATATGTGCATTTCAGGTTGCTTCAGGACGATTTGGTGTCACCCCTACATTTTTAGTTAATGCTGATCAGCTGGAAATTAAAATTGCACAAGGTGCAAAACCTGGTGAGGGAGGCCAGCTGCCTGGGAAAAAAGTTAGTGCTTATATTGCTCGGTTAAGAAACTCTAAGCCTGGGGTTCCACTAATATCTCCTCCTCCACACCATGACATTTATTCGATTGAGGATCTTGCTCAGTTAATTTATGATCTTCATCAGGTAAACATACAGTTTTCTTAAATTACTGTGGTTTTTCTTGAGGAAACTTCAGTTGTAACTGTTGCATTACTATTCCTTTTTAGTTTCTTCAAATTTTTTATATGATTTAAGACCAAATCTGTGCATGTGAGCAGGTCAATCCTAAGGCCAAGGTATCTGTAAAGCTTGTGGCAGAAGCTGGAATTGGCACTGTAGCCTCTGGTGTAGCCAAAGGCAATGCTGATATCATACAGGTGTTTGGCATTCACCTCACTGTTGGCTTTAAATTATAAATTATTGACTTCTCTAGTTATATATAACAGTTTAAATTGCCTTTTAGTTATGAAATTCTGACTATGAGGTGTTTTCCATCTTTCCTGTCTTTCCCACAAGCATATGGATGTTTATCCTATATGATGTGTCTGAGTTGGCTGGTTCTGAACTCCCAAATTAATTGATTTAAGATGACAAATGTTGAAGTATGGGAAATTTTAAAACATTGGAGTAGCTGCAATTATTTCCCAGATCATCTTATTGTAAGTTACATTGGTAAGAGCGACAATTTTTTAGTATTTGTTCTTGCTTTGCTTATGACAAATTATTGCAAATAAAATTACAATGAGACAAAAGGAATAATCACAAAAATGCATCATGTTTGTGGCAATGGCTTGTGAAGTGAGAAATAAAAAATATATATGTAAACGGAAATTGATTTAGTTTTCTAATCAAAGGAATGACTACCAAATGGTATACTCAGTAATTTAAAAAGCGCTAGGTGCAAAACTCCGACAACGCCTGAGGTGCTAGGCGCCCGCTTAAGCGAAGCAAGGTGCTCTCGAATATTATTATTAAAATAATATATAACTAAATAGAAATATGCTAAATATGTTTATGAAGACCTATATTAGAATTAAATTGCTTAGTACACGTCATTAATTCTAAAACCTAATATATAATTTCAAAACAATAAATATTAAAGATTTAATAATATACTATTAACAATATATTCTTTACTGTTAGTTGTAATTAGAGGGGAGAAAAAAACCCCATTAAAAGTAGTAGAGGGGGAGAAAAAACAAGAGAGAAGTGTCATCAATGGTTGATAGTGGGGAAGGAGAAGGCAGCGACGGAGTAAGCTGCAGACGACAACAACAGTGACGGAGGAAATTGCGGATGACAGTTGCGGCAGCGGAGGAAGTTGCAGAAGACAGTTGTGACAGCGATAGAAGCTGCGGATGGCGACGTCGTGGGCAGAGGAAGCTTTCGAAGCATACGTTAGTCACGGAGGAAGCTGTGGTCCTCTCCCTCGATGGTAGAAGGAATTGCTAGCGACGATGAAAGGAAGCTATGGATGAAGGCTAAGTCGTTGGACTCGTTTGTCGTCTATAGAGGAGTCCTCGGCCCGTTGCGTCTGTGACGGAGGTAGCGGCAAAAAGCGTCGGTGGCGGAGGCAGGAGCACTCGTTATGGTTGATCCCTTAGGGTCGCGTGGGCTTGCGGGGGTAGCTTTTGCAGGTAAGAAAGTGGTTAGTTGGTTCAATCGAACCAACTGACCATTGTTGAATCGAACTAGACTTAAAAGTCTGGTTCGATTCAACTCTTTGAACCGGGTGCTCGGTGCCTAGATTCGAGCGAGCGCTCATGTGGTGCCTTATTGAAGCACGTCCTTTGGTTCACTACTGAGGCACTCGGGCCTCGCCTCGCTCGAGCGCTTAGGCGAGCACACTTTTAAATCATTGGGTACACTACATTCTGACCATTAGCTAGGGTAGTATGTGCAAATGACACAAATTGGTAATCCACCATGCCGTTGTAGGCATGTTTGTGGTGAAAAGAAAATAAAGAACTAAGGAAGAAATGGGAGTGATTGGTGGGATCAAGTAAGTGGTTTGCTACATGCTTCTAGAGTACATTGAGCGTGAGGTTGTGATTAGAGCTATGCTTCATTGGTGGTTTTCTGTCAAGTGGTCTTCCTCCTCTCACCAATCCAATAACACCTCTGTTTGACACTGGAAAGGGCTGAATGTGTCGAGTTTGCCGCTGCGTCTTTGGACGTCGAGGACGAAGATGAAGCTATTCTGCGACGATTCTCTGGTGTAGAATTCTGTTGCCGGTTGAATGAAGAAGACCCCTGGTCTGCTGATCTCAGCTGTTGCTGGAGTAGGGTTGCTGAGGCTTTCTTCCTCTGTTCTTCTTCTGCTGCTATTCTTGGCTAGGAAACTGTTCTAGGCCGGCTAGAAGGCTGGATAGAGGGAAGAAGGGTGTTGCTGTATCCTCCTCGTCTCTTTCTTCTTCTCTCCTCTCTTCTTAGCTTAGGGTCAGCTGGCTTCTTGAGAGGAGGCACAACTTGGATTGCTTTGGGATGCTTTAGATGGGTCTTTCCTTTTATAGGAAGGGTTGGAGTCCTAGCTAGGTTAGGATTTGGTCTTAATGCAGTTAGGACTTAGAGAGTCCTAATGCCTTAGGTCTTGGAAAGTCCTAGTGCCTTCAGGACTTGTTTTAGCGTTAACGTATGATTGTCCTATTCCTATTAGTAGTTGGCGCCAAGGTTTTCCATTTCGAGTTGTACCGTCCGATACGGGTGGTACGTAGCGGTCCGAGGCGGTGTCGTCGGAATCGAGTCTCCTTGTGCAGGAACGAGGCAATGCCTCGTCTCCTCGCATGGGGACGAGGTGTCGCCTCGTCTTCCAGTGGGAGAACCGCCTCGTTCTCTCGCGACGTCATTCTCCCGTGAGGAGAGGCGACGCTGTTTTTGTTTTTTTAATATATATTATATTAAATTAATATTATATTATATACTGAGCGATACACACTGTGCATACCAATCGATACTGGGTACCGTACCAAGATAAACTCGGTATGCCGGTACGGACCGGTAAGGCGAACCTTGGTTGGCGCCACCCTCTCCTTGTGGCTGCCCCTATTTGGGTGAAGGCTGCCTTAATTTTAGTCTTAGTAGGACTGGGATTTGGGTTAGTGGGCTGCTGTGACATGGGCTTTGAGGTTTCAAGAGGCCCTTCAATAGAGGTTGGTCGGTTCTGTGAATGCTGTTGAGATCATCCTTGATCATTACTCACTATACCAATCATTTCAAAAAAACAAATTAGGTTTAAGAAAATGAAGATTAAACCATCAGTACCCAAGGATTTAAGGTCCAATAGTACTGGAAGTGTTGGTCAGCCACTGAATGGTGTTTTTGCTGAGCCATGCTGGCTCTTATAGCCATGTGCTAACTGAATAGGAATACAAAAAAGGAAAATATGATGCTGCATGGGTTTATCAAAGCAAAATTTCTTATTCTTACACCTTTCCCTTGCATTTAGTTTTCAGGATTGAGGCTTGAAGGTTCACTGTACAGTTTTTTAGATAAACTGGATGCTCTATGCAAATCTGACAAAGATGGGTGTTTTGCATCGTGTCTTTTGCAGGAACAATAAATATGGCCAAATTGTTTCTTTTTCAGTCAAAATATTATAATATTGTTGTCAGTACCCTATTCTACAATTTGGTAGTGCCAGGACCTGCATTATGCAATGCAATTGGGCTACAAAAGAGGATATGTTGCACATGGCAGCATTCTTATCCATGGTTCATTTAGGTCAACAGAATGGTATGCAGTGTGATGCTAAGTTGGGAACATGTTTCCTTGAATCTCTGAAGTCCTACATGTGACAGCAAAAGCGCCCATCTCCCTGCATTGTAGAATTTGATATGTTATTCTACCTTTATATCATTGTTGCCTTTACTGTCTCTATTTTTCATTTACCCAATTAACTTTTCAAGTACATCTTTGCGTGAGATTTAGGAAACTTCTGAGACAAAATCAAGAATGAAATAGTCAGAAGCCAAAAGAAATCAAAATATTTTTCAAATGTTTCAAATTTTAGTAATTTTGTGAATTTCTTTTGGAATGCCAGGTTATTTATCTACAGAACTATGTTTTTAATTTCATTTTTTCATTCATGCCGACTTTATAGTAGACCAAAGAAGGCTCAGCTGTGTCACTCATGTCTTTAATGAATGCTGTGCTGGGCCATGTTACCATATTCATAAGTTAAAACTAAGTACTCAATGGATGCAGTCAAATATCCCTTTTCACATTTAACTCGTGATGTCATATCAGTTTGACAGAGTACTGGCTCAAGAAACTAGGGAAAGGATGTTGTCAAGGTTTTTCATATCGGGCGGTACCACAATATAGCGATTGTTTATGCTCGTTACCATGTGAAATCGACCGGTAACGGTCAGTTTCGATCGTTGTATGCTGCTGTCGGGCGGTAACAGTTGATTTCGACTGTCGCCGGTCGATTTCGAGCGATATCAGCAAGGGAGGGAGAAAGAAGAAGAGGGAGAAGAAGAGGAAAACCTGCAGATTTCTTCACCCGATCCGTTTACTGGTCGATTTCGATCGTTGTCGGTCGTTGTCAGGTGGTAACAATCGATTTTGACTGTCGCAGGCTGATTTCGAGTGGTATCAGTGAGGGAGGGAGAAAGAAGAAGAGGGAGGAGAAGTGGAGAACATGGAGATTTCTTCGCTCGATCCGTCGCCTGCGGGCGATTTCTCCCCGCGCAGGGAGAAGAAACGTCTCCCCGTGTGGGGAGAAGGAACGAGGCAACGTAGCCCCTTTTCTTTTTTTTTTAACTTATATTATATTATATCGAGCGGTATGCCTTGTGCGTATCGCTCGGTACCAGGTACCATGCCATACTGAGCTGAGCTTGGTACGCCAGTATGGACCGGTATGACAATCCTTGGATGTTGTATTTAATGCTTATTTCAACAAGTTAATGTGTGTAGATAAAGGTTTGATACTCTGATCCATCCTTCTCTCTAAATCACATGTTTTCACATTAGATGTATTAGTTAGTATAAAGTATAAACTAAGACGTTCCCAGCACAGGAGTCTCATGCACAAGGTACACTCCTTATCAACCAAGGTTTCAAATACTGGTCAATACGAGATGTACCGACTGATTTGTATCCATCCAATGAAGGATTGGTATTGGGCCACTTGATCCAATACTGGCCATTTGTTTTATTTACTAGTACAGGGAAGTATGGGTTGGTATGCTGCCCACTACACTGGTATTGTACCAGTCTGAAAAATTCCTGAAATCAATATTGGATCAAGATTTAAAACCTTGATATAAAAATTTAATTTAAGTATACTAGTTATTGTCAATTTATTTGAAAAAATAAGCTTTTTTATTTTCTTGACAAGGCAGATTTCAGGACATGATGGAGGAACGGGAGCAAGCCCAATAAGCTCAATTAAACATGCTGGAGGTCCATGGGAACTTGGTTTGACTGAAACTAATCAGGTTGTCCACTACTTCCATTATCAGTGCTGCTGATTATTTTGTTCTCTGTGTTGTCCATGTAATCAAAAGAAAATTGTCTTTCAGACGCTTATTCAAAATGGCTTGAGAGAAAGGGTCATCTTGAGAGTTGATGGTGGATTTAAGAGTGGCATTGATGTCCTCATGGCTGCTGCCATGGGTGCTGATGAGTATGGTTTTGGCTCTGTGGCCATGATAGCTACTGGATGTGTCATGGCGCGTATTTGCCACACAAATAACTGTCCTGTAGGGGTTGCCAGTCAGGTATTAACATGAAGATTATTTTTTTACTGTCCGTTTTGTTCTTTCTTTTTCGTCTCATGTGTGTATTTGTGATGAGTGTGGTGCTAAAAATGTCCTACTCTGTAGAGAGAAGAGCTTCGTGCTCGTTTTCCTGGAGTTCCTGGAGATCTGGTCAATTACTTTTTGTATGTTGCAGAGGAGGTAACATTTCTGTTATATTATCAAAATGAATATTTCTCGCTGTGCAGCTTCCAAAAGCTAACTTGTTTTGTTATTTTTAGTATCTCTTTGGATTTATTTTTGTTCTACTCTTCGGTAGATTTTATTAATTATAGTTTGGTTTAAATGTCTGGTCAGGTTAGAGGGGTTTTGGCTCAACTTGGATATGAGAAGTTGGATGACATAATTGGGCGAACAGATTTATTAAAACCAAGACATATCTCTTTGACAAAAACTCAACATCTTGATCTGAGTTACCTTCTTTCAGTAAGAAACTGAACGCCTTAGGTCTTCTACCCTTTTATTGTCATGGCTTTAGATTCTTTCTATTCAATTCTTTGCAGAGTGTTGGCTTACCTAAATGGAGCAGCACTGAGATTAGGAATCAGGTTGTTCATACCAATGGACCTATATTAGATGAAATTATACTTTCTGATCCTGAGGTAAAAATTTAAAGTTATTTCCAGCAGTAAATAAATTATTTCTCTATGAATCCAAGTAACCAAGATAATTTTTTGTGTTATGTTGCATTTTGGAATTGTTGGTTTTCCACTTTTCTTGCTGTAACTGTTTCATTATGTCTTCATTAATTTTTTAGTTGGGTTAATTGGTCGCCTATGTGTATTAGTGTTAACTATGAACAAGCCGTCAAATATTTTTACTAGATTTTAAACTTTTTATCACTCCCATAATTAGTTATTATACTATCTAAATCTTATTTCAAATACTTTATTATTTGTCTAAGCAATTTGTTATCTACCAGTTGTCTTGGTTAGGTTAACTAGCTCAATCTTTCAATGACGAGGTTAATAACTATGGAAGAAGCTTTTAGCAAAAATCATAAGCCCTTGTTGTTTCTTTGTGAAATTGATGATAGATTCTCTATGCTGGTCTCGTCTCACTATATTTGCTTGTTGTAGTGAATTGTAAACTTAGGTTGCCAAGATATGCAAGAATTAATTAGTTGACATCTGCAAGTGCCGTGGCACTGGAAGCATACAGTTTCTTTGTATTGAATATGTGGATTGAAGATATGCAAGAATTAATTAATCACAGAAATGCATCCCTACCCATCCTGGTTTTCTTGGGCTTCATTATTGCTCTTGACATTTTTCTTGTTTTATTAAGCTTTCTCTTAGGAACTCCTTGATTCAACATTAGTTATTGTTTTGTCATCTTTACATTAATAACACAACCAATTCAGTATATCTGAGTTAACACCTTCTAAAGATTAGGTACAAGAAAATGCCTTTATTGATAATCCAGATCACTGAAAGTTTCTAAAGCATCATCCCTGTAGAACCTAGGTATACCTGTCTAAATTTCCTAAATTCAGCAGGCTCAAGTTCACCCTTCTCTTCTCTTGAAGCCATGTGATACCTGTGTGATAAAGCATTTTTCATTTAGTTTTTTAATGCTGATGGCCAATCTTTTACCAAAAAATTTCATGATGCAGATATCCAATGCAATTGAGAATGAAAAAGAGGTCAATAAAACTGTAAAGATTTATAATGTTGATCGTGCTGTTTGTGGTCGCATAGCTGGTGTTATAGCCAAGAAGTATGGAGATGTAGGTTTTGCGGGGCAGCTTAATCTAATGTACGTCATGTGATCTCTAGATTGATCTAATGCCAGTTGAAAATGCAAAAAATTGATACGCTATCTACTAATCTACAGATTTACTGGAAGTGCTGGACAATCCTTTGCTTGCTTCTTGACTCCTGGAATGAATATTCGACTAATTGGGGAAGCCAATGATTATGTTGGAAAGGTAATGCAGTTCGTGCCCTCATGAAGAGGCTTTTTTTCCCTTCAATTGAGTAAGATTGTCAAATTTTCACAGGGTATGGCTGGTGGGGAGCTGGTAGTAACACCTGTTGATGACACTGGTTTCTGCCCAGAGGATGCTACAATAGTAGGTAACACCTGTCTGTATGGTGCAACTGGTGGTCAAATCTTTGTGAGAGGGAAAGCAGGTGAGCGATTTGCTGTTAGAAATTCTCTTGTGGAAGCTGTGGTTGAGGGCACTGGGGATCATTGTTGTGAGTACATGACTGGTGGTTGTGTGGTGGTACTTGGAAAGTGAGTGTTTCTTTTTCTGAATTATTTGACACCATGAAGGTTACTAGTCTATTAACATATGTATTTAATTTCTTGTTTTTATCTAGAGTGGGCAGAAATGTTGCTGCTGGCATGACTGGTGGTTTGGCATATATTCTTGATGAGGATGACACTCTTATTCCCAAGGTTTCTCTCAAATTATTCAATGTTCAAGACTGATCAATATATTAATCTGCTTTCTATAGAAAAATTATGTCACAACTTGATAAATAGATTTCTCTTGTTCTTTCCCTCTTTCCTTCCAGCCTTTGTTCCTACCAGTGCATGATATACATGTGTATTGTGTTTATGCAAGACAACACAATAACCCCCTCTTATAAGCAAAGAAAGGACTTCAGTTAATGTGGCCCAAAATGCTTGAGCATCCATCGTAAGAGTAAGACTTAGGCCTTAAGTATTTCATTACCTTGGTAAGGATTTGATGAGGTTTGAGTTATTTACAATGCTAACTTTGCATTGTAACTTAAGTGAAGGTGACTTTCTATTCTAATCATGCAACTATGATATAAATGAAATCGGAAGTAGGGTGTTACACTCAAGTACGTTACACGTTTCTCTTACATGTACCCATACGGGATAGTTGCAACGCTAAATTTGCTCTTAATTGTAACCATCTTGACTGTAGAAACATAAAATTACTAGTATACATGGCCAGTCCTAGTAGATGCTTCTAGTCGCATCAAACATGTCTCATCACTCCGGTGCACTTGTGATGACCCAAGGCAAGTTTGACAAGTTTTGTGTGAACTTAATATACCTACTAGTACTTTTTTGGACCTTTTATTTGAATTTCTTTGATTTCTTACTCAGGTTGCCTTCCTTAATGCTGGGAGTCTATGTTGAGGCTTAAATCCAGGTCCATGAATTTATACTGGTCTTGTTTGCATCTTATGTACCAGGTCAACAAGGAAATAGTGAAGATTCAGAGGGTAAATGCCCCTGCAGGACAAATGCAGCTGAAGAGCTTGATAGAAGCTCATGTGGTAAGGAAAAACATCTTGTGGTATTAAAACCATATGTTGCGAATTTGTACTGTAAATCAACTCTTTGCTTACCTTTTGCAAGGAAAAAACTGGTAGTAGTAAAGGTGCTGCGATTTTGAGGGAGTGGGAGGTGTATCTGCCTCTGTTTTGGCAAATCGTACCTCCTAGCGAAGAAGACACACCAGAGGCATGTACAGAATTCGAAAGAATAGCAGCTAAGCGAGGCATGACGCTACAATCCGCCTGATAAGAAATCGCAAGACTAAACAGATGTGTAAATGGACAGTGAGCTAGTACTATCTGCATCAAGTTGCAGACTGAGGACTCCATATCTTCCACAGCGCTCTTCATAAACAATGCCATGTATGGTTGATGCATCTAACATCAAGGATGCACATCAAGAGGGATCAGCATCACTTGGAGCAGGTAGCGCTATTCATCAACCGTGTCTTGTGGTCCTTTGCATTAGTCTACTGCAAGATTAATGTTGCATGCAGGTCAAGTTTATTTCTTGTAAATCTTAATTGACTTCACCTGGGAACATACTCTCTCTCTCTCTCTCTCTCTCTCTCTCTCTCGTAGAACATTCAATTAGAACATTCAATTCAGGATTATCTGAATCGTAGCTCTTTGGGGGTGTTAGGAACCATTTGGTACATGGAAGATATCTGTCATGTTTTATGGTGTATAATAAAAGCTACCATGTCGTTTTGCTTTACCATGAACAATCTAGTAAGCAGCCACCTTGCTTTACCATATCGTTTCTTCCACCACCACGGCATCTGGCTCCCAATTAGTGTCCTTTCGAATTCATTTCCTGTTCCTCTAAATTTTAATTTCTGTGTCCCTATTGCTATTATCATGTTCTTGAAATGCTACTGTGGTCCTTGCAATCAATCATGTTCCTTGTCATTGCTTTGTTCAGAATCTTTACCTTTATTACAATTATAGCTTGTATCAATTCAAGTCTGCTTTTAGTATTTTCCCTAACAGAATCCATTTTTTTTTTTAATGTGTATGATCCAGAACAGTATTATGAATATGGAAGTCATTTGTTTTTGTTGGGTCAGTCACTGCCATGGATCGGTTCACCTGAAGGACCGATTCATAGCGAAGGCCGGAGGTCTCGATCACATCGGGGGCAATTACGCCTACATAACGTATTATTGTTGACAGTATATTTTGTATTGATAAGCCCCAGTCTGCGCTATACTCTTCCTATTTGACTCCCCTCTCTCTTTCCCCCACCCATGTGACGCGCCGGCAGAGATCCCTCTTCGATGGGCTACCTCTCCTGTCACGCTGACTCCTCCGTCGCCACCTGCCGCTCTATCTCCTCGTCCGATGTAACCACCCGAAACCCCCACAGAAAGAAGAAGAAGAAGAAGAAGAAGAAGAAGAAGAACAGCAACCTCCCCAAACCGTCGGCTCCACCGCATGATGTCCCCAACGTCGAAGGCGGCGAAGCCCACGACTTCTGCCACCCCAATATTTGTCATTTCACCTATGGAGAGCTCGAATCGGCCACGGGCAACTTCTCCGACGGCGCCCTCCTCGGCCGCGGCAGCCACGGTGCGGTCTACAAGGCGGTCCTCCGCAGCGGCCGCCAGGTCGCGGTCAAGCGCCCCTCTCGCCGCCCCCACCTTCTCTCCTCCCCCTCGCCATCTCCGGCCGCCGCGCCCGCTCGCGACGAGGTTGAGAACGAGATCGAGATTCTCTCCGGCATCCGCAGCCCTCGCCTGGTCAACCTCATCGGCTTCACCCCCTCCGACGATCGGAGAGAGCGGCTCCTGGTGGTGGAGTTCATGCCCAACGGCACGCTCTACGACCTCTTCCACTCCAACCCACGCCCGCCCGGCTGGGCTCGCCGCCTCCGCCTCGCCCTCCAGACCGCCAAAGCCCTTCTCACCCTCCACTCCGCTCAGCCGCCCGTCATCCATCGCGACGTCAAGTCGGCCAATGTGCTGATCGACCAAGACTCCAACGCCCGGCTCGCCGATTTCGGTCTCGCCCTCCGCGACGACGACGACGCCGCCGACGGCAAATTCCCCTCATCCGCCCGCTCCACCCCTCCCGCAGGCACGCTTGGCTACCTCGACCCTTCTTACGTCACGCCCGAGAGCCTGAGCACCAAGACCGACGTCTTCAGCTTCGGTATCCTGCTTCTCGAGATCATGAGCGGCCGGAAGGCGATCGACGTCGCCCACTCCCCGCCATCGGTCGTGGAGTGGGCCGTTCCCCTGTTGCGAAAAGGCAAGATCTCGACGCTGTTCGATCCGAGGATATCGCCGCCCAAGAACCCATTGGCGAGGAAGCAGCTTGCGTCGCTCGCTGCCAGCTGCGTGCGGTCCCTCAAGGAGATGCGGCCTTCCATGGACGAGGTGGTGGAGCAGCTCAAGGTGCTGAGCAAGACAGTGCCTTCCAGGGCTTGGAATGGGCTCTCGGTCGGCAACCCGTGCTCGATAGTGGACGTAGAGAGGACCCTGACGAAGCTGAACTCTGGCAGTACCAATCAAAACCACAATTTGTGTTCAGATTCGAGGATTCATGGGGAGGAGGAGCCAATTGCAACCACACATGAAGAAATGCCCGTCCATGTCAGGAAGCTGCCTTCGACCGTGAAGGGAGCCCGTTCTTTGTCGAACTCAAGGAGGGGAAGTACAAATCTGTTGAATCTAATGGCTCAACCTAATGGAGAGCTGAAAGGGGAATCAGCAGTAGATGGGAACAGTAACGGTGGTCCGGCGATGGGCAGGGCGAAGGCTCTGCGTCTCCTCCATGATCTCTATGAAAGAGATGCGGTTTGGCAGTCGAGGAGGAAGGCCAAGGACTCGTTGAAATCATTATGGAGAGTTGATGAGAAAGATGATGTGGATGAGAAAGCTCATGGCTGATCTGGAGATCCACTCTAAGCTGGGGCAGATGGTCCAGACCACATGGTATGTTGCATTGCATTTATGTTATTGTCGAATGAACTTTTTTTTTTTTTTTGGCTTGGGCAATTCAGATTACTATTTCTCATATATCGACATCTCCAATTGTTTGCATGTGCATTCTGCTGTTCTGTTTTTTTTTTTTTTTACTGTATTACTAGGAGATTACTTACTATTGGTTTTTTTTTTTTTTTACTAGTAGGAATCCCTTTACTTCATACAAATCATTGGACAAATAATAAAAATGTAATTTTATCAAATATAATTTCTCGTTACTAATCATACAAATCTCATATTATGTGAGACGAAGAGAGAATTGTGTGAGAGGAATCGAAAGAGCTTATTAGAATTCAGTGATAAATTGAGTATATTTACATATCTTAGGAATATTAAAATTTTAAAATCGAGTTATAAATAATAAAAAAAATTAACAGTATAAAATCTCGTATTGTTATTATTATTAATTTAGTAACTGTCAAAAGTCCATATTAACTTGAAATAGCTGATGCCCTTCTGAGCTGCTTTAAGGACATGATGAATGCTGGAAGTAGAGATGAAGCTTAGGGTTCCAACAATCCATCAGTCAGTAGATAAACCATTTCTTCCTCGGTCATAATCTACAACTATCTTGGATGAATGAAAGCTACAAGTAAAATGCTGAACTCTTCACTGCAAAAGACATAAATGGCATCTCCTCCTACTCGTCAGCGTGCACTCTTTAAGCCTCTCATCTCCAACACAACCTATTGACTGGAATCAGGATCAAATGATAGATCAAGACTGCATAGTTTCGTCTTAGACGCCCGCCCTGGGCACTTCATTGAACATGTACTGGTTTTGATACTCCATCAGATACTGCGTCGATCTCTTCACATCCAGAAACAACTGATACACCCTGCTTATGTCTTCCATCTCGACTGTCTTCCCCTTCCGCTTCTGAGAAGCCAGTGCAGCCACTGTGATCAGGTGGATGGCGTACCTCAACGACGTCTCCACCCCAATCTTTGTCAGCAAGAGCTTTGCATCCTTGGACATCTCCACCTCTTCTTCTCCGCACCTGATCTCGATAATCTTGCCGATTTCTTCCTCCGTATATGGCTGAGTGGTTATAATGAGGAGCCGGTCTAAGAAATCGGCTGGGATTCCATGAGGTGACTGGTAGTTAGTTCCGCGGATAGTCGTGATCCCGCGATTTGTCGCGATAACCAGTATCGGGGCCATGTCATTCTCCAAGGCACGGTTGAGAAAGGAAAAGCACTCTATGTCTAGCATATGGACCTCATCGATGAACAGGACTCCTGGTATGATTTCGGCCTTTCCTTCCTCTTTCCACTCTGAAACCTTCGAATCAATCTGTTCTCTAACTTCGGCTCGGATTTCGCCGGTGTCACCAGTAAAAAGTGCAAGATAACCCTGCGTCCTGAAATCCCAGTGAACAGAATGCTACTATGAGCATGCTTGAAAATATGCACAAACACAAAAATATTGATGCTCCATTCATGCTATTCCACCCTAATATTCTGGGAGATGATTCACAAGTTCTAATGTAATATATAGCAGACATGATATGAAATGGCATGAAGAAAATAATCACTAGTGTGCTTCATATCCTGCTCTAGTATGTTATCAGTCGAACATAGTCTACTAACAGAAACCCTTATTATCGATTGGAAAGAACCTCATTTCCCTGGATTACTGCAAGCAAAGGCATAATGTGCGTCAGAAAACTGTGATACCAAAATTGGGAACAGAGATACCTTACGAAATGCTTCAGGAAACCTGAGATATTAAATGAGCAAGAAGATAAAAATTGCACAGGGTACAAGTTACAAATTTGTAAGACAATTTCTCAGTTGATTCCAACCCGACTATTCCGATCCACAGGTGCACACGATAGCGTATCCCAATTGCATTTCTGAATTTGCAACATATGCTCTACACACTACCCAATATACTGAGAAAAGGGCTTGGGTGACATGAACTATGTCTACGTCTTAGCAAATAATATCGTAGTAAGAATGCTCAATTCTTACGATACCAAAATATTCGATACAATATCTTTTACCTGAAAGTAGATCCTTTAGTAGCAACATAACTAATAGTCACTAGACAGTGTTACATGAACCAACATTAGAAGCTACCATGCAAATCTAATATTAAACTATTAGTATTTTTCTTTTTCTTGAAGCAAAAAACAAATATGAAGATAAGTGGCACAGAGACAAACTAATATCAATAGCTGAATAATGTAACCATGAAAAGCAGAGAAAAGTTTCAGTAAGCATTTAATGACTAAGCATAATTATTTAACAAAATTTTGGTTAACCATATGGAAGATACAAAACCCAACAGATAAAACAAGTCACTTTGATCTTTCATCCAATAAAACCTTATCAGGTGATACCGTCAATGAAGGTGTTTAGAAGATGAAAAGTCTTGCATATCAGGTCTTTAGAATCTGTTCAAGTAGTGAAGATGGCAACTTGTACATCACTTTCTTGATAGGGAGAAGAAAAGGAAAGTATCAGTCATAATTCTTTCTCCTCACACCTACCACAGTCAATAACGAATCTCATGCCTAAACCTGTAGTCATATATACTGTCAAGCTCATAAGCTACAAAGTTTCAATTCAATCCTTGCATAATTTCTAGATCAAGTGTCAACCTAGTTGCACTACCATCACACTTGGAGTATTTTTTTCGCAAGTTTCAAGCTGCAATTGGACTATCATGTTTGAAGAATATGCATTAAACATGCAGTGCCCTAGCAAGCCCATTGTTCTATCAATCAACATCAAAATTCTCAAAATGAAAAGAAAAGGTTCTAAAAATCACTGACAGCATACAATTGCACTGAATTTTCAATTCAAAATGTAAAGAAACAAACACCTTAGCAGGTGTAATCTTTATTTTACACCTAAAAATGGAGCTATTTCATTCACAAAGGACTAAGACAAAACATAAGGTTTGTGAATGGAAGCACTCATGGAGTCTCAAAAGATGATTCTTTTTTTTTTTTTCCTTATGCAATAGCATAATGGAAATGTATCACAAACTGATACGAAATAGTTTGGAACAGAGAGGGCAATCTCATACCTGCTATTGATAACATCGATCTCATGAAGGGTGACACAGTGCACCACCTCCTTCCTCTTCTGCAACTCTCCCTCTGGACACCTCACGAACTTGGTGCTCGGGCCGGTGGCATCATAGTCCCTCGAGCGCGTGATCGACCGCCCAAGCTTTGTGACCCTCCCAGATGCCCTATCCAGCGCTATCACATCCCCACTCTGCACCTTCTCCTTGCCCAGCGCTTCTATCATCTTCCCTCCGAGCTCATAGACCGTCTCCATATCGGTCGTCTTAAGGGTCAGTTTCCCAGTTTTGGAAGAGGAATGGCCCGCCGACGACCCAGCACCGGCCGCAGGGCGGTCGATGGAGATCTCGACGACCTCGCCCTCGATGATCTCCGCCTCCTCCTTAATGCGGACGCCGATGGCCTTGCGGAAGGCCTGGGTGAGGGCCTCGGTCTTGGACATCTCGAGGGAGAAGATCTCGGAAGCGAAGACGGTGGCGAAGGGGGTCTCAGCGCCAAGGGACTTAGCGAGGCCCATGGCGACGGCGGTCTTCCCCGTGCCAGGCTGGCCAGCGAGGAGGATGGCACGGCCGGCGATCTTGCCCTCCTTGATGAGGTTAAGTATGAGTCCAGCGGACTTGCGGGCGGCGCACTGTCCCACCATCCCCTCCGACACGGCACGGGCCTCGAGCCCCGCGTCGAGGCCGAGCCCCCGGATGTGGGAGTGTGCCCCGATGCGCTCGATCCGCATCAGGTCCCGCGCCTCCGACAGCTTCTTGAGCTCCGCCATCGACGACGATCGGGAGGAACCACCAACAGCAACGGCGAGGGTTTAGCTCCTCGAGGGCTTGCTCTTAGGCTGTTGGCGCGCAGCGCTTACGAGACCACGAAGCAAAATTGAAAGGAACATGGCGGCCTTTCAACGGCCCAATAATCCATTTCAGTCTTATCTAAATAGGCCCAATATGTGGGGAGGATCGGCCCATCATTAGGTTCACACCCTATTTAGATATAGAAATCCAAAAATACTTATCAATCTCAATAAAAAGAATTAAGTCAAAATAAAAAATTCTTTGTTGATATAAATAATGTATGAGTGATCACATTCATCTTAACTATGCTACTAATCTTTGTCAATATCTGCTGTCATCAGTTCTAAGGATGTTGTCTTCACCACAACCCTTCCTATGGCACCATCAATTTGGGGGAGCCTCTGAGGAAGGTGGCAGCTGAAAGATTCTAGCTGGGACTGCAGAGCACGCTGAAGCGAGGACAAGACACATGTCGCCAATCATGAAGTTTGCAGGTCTCATGGAGGTCCAGTGAGCAAATGCTTTTGCCGCAAACTTGCAGAGTCATTGGACTTCAGGGATTGAAGCGGGTGGCTGTCACCTGTAAAGCAGAAATTGCCTTGCAAACATCTGTTGAAGCAGAGAACATGAAGAAAGGCAATGATTCTTGATGGCTCCCCATCCACCTTCTGTGGTGGATCAATCTTTGGTTTGGGTGGTAGTCTTCGGACACACACACGCGCACTTGTCAGCTTTTGGAGGAGGAATCACTCCTTTTGATGAGTGGAAAAGGTATGCATATTCTCCCTTTTGATTTCCACTCCCAACATATGTTCTGCTTTTAGATGATTCTATCTTCTTGCAGGCATAAGATTGCTTCCGTTCCTTCTGTGAAAGATAACTTGGGTAAACGATTTGAGCTTGAACTTGAAACAGAGGAAGTGAATCCATTGTGTCAGCTTTAATTGGGTTTCTCAAAGAGGATGAACCTTGCATCCCATTCAGATCTCCAAAAGGGAAGATGCCTTTTCTTTCTGTGCTGACTTCTTCTGTTTGTAACTTTGCATTGGCCATATGCTTGCTTTGACTCCTGGCTATGGACCCAATAGAGGCCACTGCAAGATTGGATCTCACAACATTATCTGCATTGCAGTACATGGATGCTGTCTTCTGCCTCTCTCTGTGCATGTCATGATCTGTAGTTGGTGGAGCCACACTGTGAATTATTTTTAAGCAGCAATGCCTTAAATTCTTCTGTAGTTTGAATGATGAAGAGCAGGCAGGATCTTAATTATAATTCCTTTAAAATATAAAAGATGAAATCCTCTCTTTTTCTAATGTGAGCTAGTTTGGGAACCTGAGTTGAGGCTACAAATTAATTTGAACCTTGGTTTGTATGCCTAAACACATATTTATTATATCAATATTTGATATTTTAGTTTGAAATGATTGAAAAATATAGTTTAGTGTGCCAAACTTTTTTCGTCAATAATTTCTTGTTTTTGTTAAATTTAATGAACATGCAATGGATTGTCGAATTGCCATAAATTATGATCTTAGCATTGACATGGAAACATCAGACACGCAAAAATATGCCAGAGAATTTGCTTACCTCTCTTAAATCTTGCATAGAGTTGGCACTTGGAACAAGGTACGAATGATACCAGCAGCCATGGAGCTCTGGCTATAAATTTGGAGTGCAGCAACATCCAGCCCAAGCCTCTTCTTGTGTTTGAAAGGGAATAGGTTTGGGGAGTTTGGCAGGGAGATAGTGACCACAAACTTCCCCTCCCCTGTATCTGATGTTCTATCATGAACCGATCGATCTACCATCTTCTTCCCTCCCTCCTTCCATAGACAGATAGGTATAGATATATAAGGCCACCATCTTGAAGCCAAGGGAGGGGGTCGGGAGGAAGAGAGTTGGGAATGGCTGCACGAAGAGTGCCCCTAGCACTGGGGGTAGCTTCTCTTCTTCTTGTAGCCTACGCAAGCGCGCATGGTATATCAGTCTTTTAGGTTGCATTTGCGTTAGGCTCTCCTTTCTTGCTGAAACAGCTTCTTGATTCCTAAATGGAATGGTGCTCAGTTTTTGTGCTACTGCTTGTTAGGAATCACTTCATTTCAGATGTTTATGTGCTAGAAATAGAGTTCTCTTGTTGCTTTTTCTCATCTGACCTTTAATCTCTGTTTAAGGGAAAAATATGCCTCCATGAAATAGAAATAAAATCTTCATCATCATCACTAGAAGTCTATGATAAATAGTCATTGATGTTGTAGTAGACTTTATACGATATTGGAAAGGTAGCAAAATATCACAGGAGCATCCATATTCTTCTAGTCTACCAATTTAACATGCTGTGTTAAGTCCCATGATGTCTGAGTCTGACCATTCCTTCTAAATTGGTTTTGTTCTACAGATTTTGTAAGGTTTGGGTACAGGGGAGCAATTGGACCTGACAAGTGGGGTAGCTTATGCCCTGACTATGAACTGTGCTCAAAAGGAAAGCATCAGTCTCCAATCAATATTGTGAAAGATGATGTGGTCTATGATCCGAAGCTCGAACCTCTTCAGAGGGATTATGCTGCCACAAATGCTACCCTCATCGACAATGGCTTCAACATTGCGGTTTGTTCCTTAATTAACTGGTGACAAACAAACGCAAAAGTGAGAAAAGAAAGGAGAAGAGGAAGCATATAAGAAGCAACATAATGGCAAATTAAGTCAATTATATGATCCATCTATAATTCTAAACATGTAAACAGATAGTTATAATTTAGTTTGCTTTCATAATCCAGCAAAGGTTTTATTTTGTTTTTTCTGAAGAAGGTTGTGTTGTCTCTTTGTTTCTTTTCTCTATTCAAGTCATTCCATGAAACTCATGTCCTGTGTTATAACACAATAACTAAGGGGTGTAAAATGATCTTAAATGTGGAAACAAATAAACAACTTTAAGTGAAACTTTTGGAAAAGCAAAAGCCTTTTCAGGAAAATAACTGCTCCAATATATGTCATGTAATTGATTTCATGGAATTCAAAGATTGTAAACTTGTTTAGCTAAAGAGGCCTAACCATCAGAACTTGCTGAGCATGGTTTTATGTACACACAATTTGTACACAATATTACTTCAACAAGTGGATCAAATTTCTCATAATAAAAAGAAGGAAGAAAACCTCAAATAATCTGCAATTTGCAAAATTACTTCTTATTGTTTATTTCTACCGAATATAGTAAGTGTGTTTCATTCTTCTTCTATCGTTTTATGCATAATTTCTTGCTTAAATATTATTCATATTTTACATTCTTATTTTTGTTTGATGTTTCTTATTTTAATGAAAGCTTTCATTACCAAGTTTTCGAGGTTCATGACTGGCTTAACTAGCCGATGGTGTTTTAGCATATAACTAGAACTTAGTTTGATTCTTAACATTTATTATCCAACATCTTCCATTAGAACTTTTTTTTTTTTCTTATCAGAATTCAGTTTAAGCATTTCATCAACATGCATGATATGTTTATATCAGTGCGCTAACGAAATCTCAAGGAGCTAATTTCTGGTCTTCATTGTAGCTTCGGTATGACAGCGGTGTAGGGCATGTGATTGTGGGTGGAAAGAACTACACCTTGATACAAATGCATTGGCATTCACCTTCTGAGCACACAATTGATGGAGAGCGGTATTCACTATCTTTACTCCTCTGACTGCTTACAACAATTACAACAACAGTAATCTTGATACCTGTAGTGCCATCATTTGCATTTTGTGAGAAGTATACCATCAAAAGCAAATTACTATCTCTCCTTTCTACACATGATGGCTGCAAGTCCATTAAGATTATACACCCTATAAAACTGTAGCCTCATCCTTGGGTAATCTGTTGTGCTGCAAAACCAAAATGTGAACTTCATGATCGAATTTTACAATTGTGCAAGAGAATTATTGGATCTGAAGCTTTTGTGAAACAGAAATTGATGTAAAATTACTGTAAAGCTTGAACTGTGGCATAAACAACTCTTCTTTAGGCCCGAAATGGGATATTAATGGAGGCATATGTGTAGTTGTTTGCTCAGTGGACAGTTCTATCTGTTATTTCTTTCTGTTTTGGTGCCTCAAATTAGTATTGCAAATCAACAGATTCCCTGTGGAGCTCCATCTTGTTCACAGTAGTGCTGACGGCAACATCACAGTTGTAGCAATTCTGTATCAATTCGGCCATCCTGATCCTTTCCTCTTCCAGGTATCGATGTCCATGCCTCTCCTTCTTTTCTTTTACTTCTGTGTGAGAAATGAATGAGCCTATATCTGCCGCCCAATCCCTCAACCAGATTCATCTCATTGGTGAATTTGCGAGAGTGAGTACATTTTATAAGCAGAACAAAATAAGACACAAGTCGAGGCTCTACTTTCGCATGAACTAGTGAGGGTCAATATATGTAATCTTATCCGTACAAATAAGTGAATTGTTTCCGTAGATGTCACACCCCAGATTTGTAAAATAATAAACTATTATTTCAATATTCATAATTTACATAAGACTTTTTTTTTCTTTTATTTTTGAATTCAATTTCTTGTCTTTACAATCTAATTGTAGAGTTATTGGAACTAAACATCGTCGAGCATTACTCAGTTTTGTTGACAGAAAAACCCTGCTACATGTATAAAATCTTTCCTCATACTTAGCTGCTTGCTGATTATTGAACCGCAGATAAAGAACAAGGTTGCTGAACTGGCCAAGGAAGTCTGCGCCGGTGATGAAGAGGCACATGTTCCGGTCGGAATTGTGCAAACAAGGGCCATGAAACGCCACTCTCGCAAGTACTTCAGATATGTTGGATCGCTTACCACACCTCCATGCACTGAGAATGTCATTTGGAACATCCTCGGCAAGGTATCCTACTTAACTATGAACCTTTTCATCAAGCAATTCTATATGTTAATTGGACATCACTATAACCCAAAAGCTTAAGTTGTTTAGGTTGTAAGTCGACACCGATAAATATAGCTTGACTCTTTAAACACTAAACCATGTGAGACTAGTTTTTAGCTCATCTTTTGGTTCTAATGCCTGCAACTGCATCATGCTACTGTAGGTGAGGGAGATGACCGCGGAACAATTAGCTGAACTGAAGGCGCCTTTGCACGAGGAGTACTACAACAACTCAAGGCCAACACAGCCATTGAATGGGAGGACAGTGCTTCTCTACGAAGAGTCGAAGGCCGGTTAACCTCAGTATAACCAAAGATAACATGCATCATCACCTGGAGTGTCATTGTATCACCGAAGAGGAAGAAATGAATGATGTACGAAGCTACATTTCAGCTAGTACAGATTGAAATCTCTTTGGAGTTCGAAATGCTGCCTACACCGAAGTGCTACTTTTTCAAATAAATCATAGTAATTACAATTTTTATCAGGTAAAACATATGCTTCATGAATGATCCTGATACGTAGAGCAGCAATGTCATGGCTTCCAAAATCACATCTCAACTCTTTTGTATTTGAGCATATTTATACAGAGAGATGCTTGTTTATGTTCACTTTAGCTTTCATCTGCAAATAAACAATGTCAATTTATTCAACTATTTTCGTTAGTCATTGATGTTTAGCATACTATATTGTGAAGCTTATCTTGTGGACTTTCATATGATAATGTAACATCTTGATTAGTCTCATATCGAAAATAGATAATATTAAGATTAACTTGTAAGGGTCTAATGAATGTATTATTATTAAGTTCAATCTAAACATTTTAGACACCAATTTAGGCCAAACAAAGTTGATAACCTAGTTAGCCCATGAAACCTCTAAGCGGAAGAAATTATAACATCCTGGAAGATTAATTAACTTATAAAGGTGTGATGAGAGTATTATTATTAATTTCATATCTTATACTATTATAAAGATTTGATGGTTTAATACTCATCAAATTTCTATGGTTTCTAGGTTATAAAAAGGATCAAATGTTTGAGGTTTATAATTTTGTCATTAATGAAAAATGTTATACATGAAAGATTTTGATGGAAGTTGCACAAATTATAAAGCAAAAATAGTGTTATATCTTTCTGTTATCCTTTTTTTAATTTTCATAATTTCCCCATTTTCTTCAATAAAGAAGACATATGACGTCATCTCGACGTCGGGCCCAGCCGGCCGGTAAAGAACGTTTTCTATTCCGCGTACGCGCCGAGGAGACTTCGTGTGGGGCCCACCTGCGGGACCGCCGCTGAACGCACGCGGGAGGCCGGTAGATGAGAAGGGTACCCTGAAAAGGAAATATATACGTCAGTCACTACGTGCTTTTTCCATGGATAAAATAGAGGAAAAGAAATTAGATTCGATGCAATCCCAAACGCCTTAATCTCCGAGAAATTTAAAGGCAATAGTAGATTTAATTACACCATTAATGTCGGAATTTACTTGCGAATTAATCACAACATTTACTCCTTAATTGACTAACTTTCTCCTTACAGCCGACCGAGCCTCGTTCTCGTCCTCTCCCTCTCTCTCTCTCTCCTCCTGTCGTGTTCGTTTTTGTCTCGCTTTTGTCTGTCTATCTTCTCTTGAAGTGTCGCTTTCCGTATCGGATAAGGAATGATTCTTTTTGTTTGGTTCTGATGCGGTCGCTCGATGAGATTCCAGGCAACACTTTGTTGGCATTGATCGCAGAGGAGGGAGATATTTGATATGGGTTGTTTCCCGTGTTTCGAATCGCCCGAGGAGGAGGAGGAGGAGAAGAGGAGTGAGGTGGGAGGAGGAGGGGATGCGAAGGCGGAGGCTTCGACTGGGGTCAGTTTTGGTAAGAAATTTGGTTTTAATGGGTGAAGTTTGGATTTTTAAGAGTATTCTATCAATCTGATGGGCAGCATCTGCTGTTCACTTGTAGTGTTCATTGATTCGTTCTCGACCGTTCACTTCTGTATAGTTCTAGTGGGATCTGTGGAATCTCAATTCCAACCTGGTGCTTCTAGGATTTTAGTATTTTTTCTTGTATTGTTCCTTGAATCGATTGAGAATGTATTTTATTATATTTATGGGGCTTGCTGTTGCTGCGTCTTCGTTTAGAATCATGTCGATTCGAACTATCGCTTTTTTTCAAGAAGATTATGATAGATTTAAATTAGTCTTTCTGCTTCTGAACAATATGATTGAAGAATTATAGTGGCTTCTCTAAGTAATGCTTGTGAATTTACTTGTCAAATTTATGTATATTTGAACTCATAATTCAGCTCAAAAGTATGTCTTCTTACTTGGTGGTGTTTGATCTAATCTGGTTTTTGCTTATCGTGCTAAATGGCTTGTGGTGTAAGACAAATCGAAATTGAGAAAGTTCTCAGACTCTAAGAAGGAAGCATTGGCTCCAAAAGAAGAAAATGCTGGACTTATTGCATCACGTACTTTCACTTTCCATGAGCTTGCTGCAGCCACCAGGAATTTTAGACAAGATTGCCTTCTGGGTGAAGGTGGTTTTGGTCGTGTACACAAAGGAATATTGGATGATGGACAGGTTAGTCTCCTTTTGTTTCAAATCATCTAGCGGATGGTTCCCAAGTAGTTGGGACATTACTGCTTCTTGTAGTCGTTGTAGCACCGAATGCATCGGTTATGCCATAATTGAGTTGACGGTAATGAGGGTAGCCAAAGAACCTTCTTGTTTTCTGCATTTGTTCTGTGTTTTTGACTTAATACTTATCTTGATTGTGTTCTTTATCGATGGACACTAATACTATCGTAAATTTTGCAGGTTGTTGCTGTTAAACAACTCGACCTAAATGGACTTCAAGGGAACCGAGAGTTTCTAGTGGAGGTCCTTATGCTAAGCCTGTTGCATCACTCTAATCTTGTCAATTTGGTTGGTTATTGTGCTGACGGTGATCAACGCCTTCTTGTCTATGAGTTTATGCCATTGGGATCATTAGAGGATCATTTGCATGGTCAGGCTCCATACTTATACTGGTGTTTATATTTAACTTTTTCTTAATTGTAGTGCTTGTGATCCATACAATTAGATGTATAGTGGTTCTATCATAATTACAGATCATGTTAAGAATTTGACTGTTTCTTATAGTTGGTTTCTTTAACAGCTTTCAAATTGGTCATCTATCTGTGTAGAGTTATACATACTATTTCCATGTTTACCATACCAAAGTATCTGATCATCTTTGGTTTGTTGTATAACCTCTGTTATCTATCTCAAAAGCTACATGCAATAGCAATGTTATTTCGGTGTTGGACAATCATTTGATATTGAAATTTTTATCAGCAATCACACATACTTCCTAAATGCTTTCCTTCAGATATATCCCCTTTTGCTGCCAAATGCTTTCTAAGGTCTTAACAATAGAGTCACATCAGATGGTTGGTAAACTGAAAAGAACCAATCATACTTCTCGATCCTCATCTCTGATTGCTTACTTGTGGTATCCTACTTTACTCTCCAAATTCAGTCATAGAGGACGTTTTCAAGCCATGTCGTTGAGATAATTTAGATATTAACATCGATACCAATGTATGCTATCATGTATTTATAGTAGCTACAGTTCTCGATAAAATTGTAGTGTCAGATTATTTTGCTTGATCTTTTGCTAAATTGCCTGATGCCTGACCAATGCACTCATTATCACAATCTGCTGTTCTAGAAAAAAGGGATTGGATTGGATCGGCAAGATCGGATACTATGGATTGGAGGATCGGATTTTGCAAAATATTATTAAACAAAGCCAGAAATCCATAAAATCATACTATTGAATAAAAAACATATTCGCTTTAGAGGATATGGATCACGCCGCATGAGAATCATCCTATTGATGAACTTTTAACTAGAGAAGTCCTTTTAACTACAAAAGTCCCTAAGTGTTAGAAATACTGAGATTCCCATGCAGGTTCTTATATATTGTCAATAATGATCAACATAATTTATTTGACATTTGCATTAAGCCATGTGGCCCGTAATGCTTGAGTCCAAGTTATGAATTCATCTTGAAAAGTAACATCTTTTTGTCATTATTTTTCACGGTGGGGTTATTCTTGAATGAAAGAAGTTCATCCTGGATGATTATAAATGTGAGCTACATAAGTTGCTTTTATAACTTTGGTTGCTTTTGACTTGATGAAATTAACTGCTCCATTGTCAAGTAACTTAGAAGAAGCAATGTATTTAATAAGGATTTGTAAATTGGTGTATGCAATTATGTGCTTGTTTATGACTTTCCGATTGAATGGTTTGTCTTTTTTAATAGACATACCACCTTATAAGGAACCCCTGGACTGGAATACTAGAATGAAGATAGCAGCTGGTGCAGCCAAAGGCTTGGAATACCTGCATGATAAGGCGGACCCTCCAGTTATTTATCGAGATCTCAAGTCATCTAATATACTTCTTGGTGAAGGCTATCATCCGAAGTTATCAGACTTTGGCCTGGCAAAACTTGGTCCTGTTGGTGACAAGACTCATGTCTCGACGAGGGTGATGGGCACATATGGTTACTGTGCTCCTGAGTATGCTATGACTGGGCAGCTAACAGTAAAATCTGACGTTTATAGTTTTGGTGTTGTCTTTCTTGAGCTGATTACTGGACGAAAAGCCATCGATGTTACCCGACCTGCAGGAGAACAGAATTTAGTCTTGTGGGTAGGTTGATCCCTCACATGGTTTTGTAGCTTTGCTTGTCATACTAGATTAATTTGTGCATGCACTTGTAGAAGTTCATGCCATTTCATTGCTTTAAAATGTGAGTTACTTTGAGAATGTGATCGATGCTGCTCTTCGGCATACACCCGAACCTCTTCTTCGACTTGGAACTATGTTCCTTAGGAAGTAATTCTGTCTCCTGTTTGCTTGGATCTACACATATAAAATCACACTTTCAGGGTGTGGTTCCATAGATTCTATTTCTTATCATAGAGCCCAAAAGCAAGATCTAGTTTACTTCAATTAACAAACAATGAATCTTGGGTTTCTCTTAGCCTCTTCAGGATTCTAGTTTCAAATTTTAATCAAAATTCTCTTTTTGATTTATCTGCAGGCTCGTCATTGTTTAAAGACCAGGGTTCTAGTTTCGGATTTTAATCAAAATTCTCTTTTTGATTCATCTGCAGGCTCGTCCATTGTTTAAAGACCGACGAAAGTTCCCTAAAATGGTTGACCCTTTGCTTCAAGACTGTTATCCAATGAGAGGCCTATATCAAGCTCTAGCTGTTGCAGCAATGTGCTTGCAAGAACAAGCAGCAACTCGACCCCTCATAGGTGAAGTTGTGACAGCACTATCATATTT
This sequence comes from Ensete glaucum, assembly GCA_021527575.1. Lineage (NCBI taxonomy): Eukaryota > Viridiplantae > Streptophyta > Magnoliopsida > Zingiberales > Musaceae > Ensete > Ensete glaucum. The sequence continues at coordinate 45,183,392 of CM038552.1, forward strand.
AGCATCACAATCCTATGATCCAAATGCAACTGCAGTTCAAAATGCTAGGATCTGTTCATCTACCCAAGGAGTTAGGGAGGATAAAGGACTGCTCGGACACAGGTTCGTTAATGAACATGTGCATTCACCACATCATAACTCTTCCGACTTCAGCCAAAGGCATCAAGAGAAGAAGGAAGTAAGCATGAGGATAGATGTAGGCAGAGCCCGAGGCTCCCCGAGAAACTTCAATAATGGTCTTGTTAGAGAGGAAGTTGTCACTGAAGCCAAAGTCTGGGGCGAGAATTTGACAGAGAAAGAGGACAAAAGTGCCTGGTACTAAGCATTTTTCTCAGACACAATCCTTACATCATGCATTGCTTGTCATGCTCTTATTACCAGAAAATATCGATGCCTGTCAGAGTTTAGATGGCTCGGACATATATGAATGATGCTGCTGCACATACTATCTTTCCCAATAAGTTTCATGCTGTGATGCCGTTGGTTGAGAATCAAGTCTGCTGTTTTTTTAATTCATTTTCAGAAATCAGAAATATGTGAAGTGCTCAGATCTCAGATGTTTTTTGGTGCAACTTGATGCACATTCAATTTAGGGCTTTTTGGAGCAATAAACACAAGACAATGTTATTAGATTTTTGTCCATACCATATGAATCTGTTTTAGCTGTTACCAAATGTTACTTAATTTCTTAGTGGCTCATTTGTCAAATATGCAATGCAACTCTCAGGTGGCAGAGAATCACAAAAGATTTTATTTTTAATTTTCTGCAGTACTTTTAATCATAGAGGCATTCAGTTGCGATTTGGTACCCGAATTCGTAGGTGGCCTGGTGGGGGCGTCGAAGGCCTCATTGGAACCCTTCAGACTATTTGTAGGAGGCAACGACCTTCCTCTCTCACTCCGAGACTTACTTTTTTTTGTCCTCCCAAGCCCCTTTTGCCTCCTTGGCTACCAGTTGCACGACCACCAGCTCGTCAGACTTAGTCGATAGATAGTTGCTCCTCTAGTAGCCATTTCTCCTCAATCACTTTGCCTAGCTACTAGTGAGAATCTTTAAACTTGCGACGAAGGGCCTCGATCTATTGTTTGCCCTCTATTATACTTTCAATGGTCATGTCCTCAGTCATAGCCGTCTCTACCCGAGCCTCCTCTGTCTGTTCCTAGGCTTCTTCGATACGATGGAGGGCTAGACCCAGCTCCAAGGCCAACTCGAAGGCCTAGGAATCTGCTTCCTTTCGTGCATTCGCAAGGCGTTGCTCTGCCTCCTCGGCCTAAAGGGTGTCTCAAGCCAACTACGAGGACAGCTCAGCGACCTAAGCCTCTACTGCCTTCCTCTATTCTTTAGGCCATTTCGCTCTGGCTTGTAGGGCAGAGTTAGCCTGAGAGAGCTGGTTGATCTATGACCCTGTGTCCCATAGACGGTCAACAAGCATCGGCAAGTAATAGTGGGGCTGCACAAGGGCAAGAGTAAAGTTTGACATACTGGTCTGTACCGACGTACCGAGATTATCTCGGTACGGCACGGTACACGGTACTAGGTGGTACACATAGTATGTATCGCCCACTATATTCAAATATATTATAATATTTTATAATATAATATTATATTATATTATATTTATATATTAATATATTAGAAAAAAACCCGGCGACGTCGCCTTGATCATTCTCCCCCCGCGAGGAGATGTTTCGTCTCCTCTCGTGGGAGAAGAATCACCCACGGGCGACCCACAGGCGATGACGATGCGTAGGTGAGGACTGCGCGGGAAAAGGAGGTCTTCTTCTTCTCTTCTCTTCTCTTCTTTCTTCTTTTCCTCTTCTTCTTCCCTTTTTCTCCTTCAATCGACCACCAACAATCGATTTCTCCCTCAATCGACCGCTGACAACCGAAATCGACCGCCGAGGGTAGATTTTGACGGTAGTGGACGGTCCGCGTACTGGTAACCTGGCGGACTGGTATGTATTGCTCGTACCGTGCGATATAGGTCGAAATTACAAACCTTAGGTAGGAGCAAGGAGGTTAAAGAGAAAGATTAGAAAATATAATATATATATATATATATGCTCAAGGAAGGGGTCTTACCAAGACTTCATTGTGAGAGCAGAGATTAGCTAATACCTTTAGTGGGCAATGGTATATCAAACCAGCCAGGACAGGGCTGAGGGACTCCGGCAGTAGGTGGTTGCCACCCCAACCTCCTCCCATAGTTGTTGGTCCTTGGTTAACCCCTCCCAACGTGGCTTCAGCAGGGCACCCAGGGATGGAGCCACATGGCCAAGTGCAACAACAACAGACGAACCGGAGGCAAAGGAGCTTCAGTCTACCAAGGCGTCAACAGATGGAGGAGGAGGGATGACCATCGGACCCTCAGGGGCGCCTTCCCCCTCGAGAGTGAAGGGCTCTCCAATTGCTTCCTCACACGGTTGTGTTGTCATAGGTGGATATGAGTATGGGTCTGAAGAAGTTACATGTGGACCCTCCCCTGTCGGAGATAGTAGTGGGTTCCACATGGGGAGTCATGACCCCAAGTGATGGAGTAGTAGGGGGGTTCAGAGTGGTGATGCTGGTTGCCCAGAGGTAACCTCTTCAAAGCGCTCCAGGGTCGGCCTAGATAATGGGCTCGGAGAAGTGATAGCAATAGGGTAGCGACCCCCAATCGTGGGCCCTACAAGAGAGATAGGGGATGACCCCTGAGAGGCCTCCACCCCCATGGGTGATCCCAGCCCAAGAGCTAGGGCCAACTCTACCACCACGGGCGGCGGCCCCTCCACGAACAGTGGCTCAGGGGGCTCAGCAAGGACCCTCAAACACTTCTTATAGAGGCATAGGCCCGCCTCATCACCCAATGACCTCGATGAAGTTAGGATCCTCGCTAAGGGTTACAAGCCCCCCTCGAACATATCAACATCGGTCACGAGGCCTCTGCACACCCCGATAGAAGGGCCACAAGAGAAGCCCCGAGCCCATAATGGAGGCATAGGCCCGCCTTATCACCCAATGACCTCGATGAAGTTAGGATCCTCGCTAAGGGTTACAAGCCCCCCTCGAACATATCAACATCGGTCACGAGGCCTCTGCACACCCCGATAGAAGGGCCATAAGAGAAGCCCCGAGCCCATAATGGTCGCTCACCCACTGATAGGTCCTCATCGGACCCGAAAGAGGGAGCAGAAGGGCATCGCCTCTTCAGCTCCTGGATATTCACACATGTCGGATGACCACATAGCAAGAGTCAGGAATAAGATGGAAAGAGTCAGAAAAAGAAAAAAATAATGATCGTACTAGATGGGGTCAGAGGAGGAGTGGCCTCCACCAAATGAACCTCCTGCTCATGCACTCCATGGTCTTGGATGAGAAGAACTCTCGTATCTTCTCTAGGGCTTTAGCTTTGCCCACAAATAAAGGGAGCAGTGCATTGTCGATGATGTCTACTACCCACGCCACCAGGAAGCCCTATTCTTGGCTTTTACTGATGATGAAGGAGCGGCTCCTCCTTGCAGAGGGTCGCTCCACTTACCTTAAACCCTGCATAGGGGAACAAGTAGTAATTGCTCGACCCGCAGCTTAGCCGAAAGCATGAGTAGAAGATTTTATGAGACGGTGCAACCCCATATTGTTACATGTCCTGTAAAAGACCTTCAGGAAGCGCCATGAATTTGGCACCATTTGGGAAGGTAAGTCCACCAGTATCCTAAACAAGAAGCCACCATAGGAGTAAGAGGAAGGCACAGCCCTGCCTGCATAGTGTCTATAAAGAGGTAGAATCCCCTAGAGAGCTAATGGAAAGGGCGAACCTTGCCCCAAAGAATAGACATGATAAACTTCGGTGGAACCTCCTTTGTTACTCTAGTTGTTAGAAATAGAAAGAATTAATAAAAATGCCCGATTGATTCATTGATTCATCGTTTATTTATACATAATGAAAAGGAGGATTTCCCTCAACTAACATACGAGATTTACTCATTCAGTTAGGAAAATCATATCTAAATCCTATCTTTTATCATGCCCCCGCAAGATCGATCTCCTGTAAGGACGTCGATCTTGAACTAAGGATGTCGATCTTGAATCAATGTCAATGAAACTGAAGGAAGGAAGCTGTTGTGTTGTCAACCGCGGTGAAGACCTAACGGTGGTTGACTTTGACGATGATGTCAGCGACAAAGAGCAAGGGTTGTAGCAAAGGACGGTGACGCGGGTGTGTGGCAGCAGTGGTGGTAGCGGTAGAGGGCATGGCTAAAAGTGACTACGGCAGCAGGTAGCAGCGGCTCCTTGCTGAGCGACGGAGGTGATGGACTATAGTGGCGGGTGGCACGGGAGAGGCAGTGACGCTGCGATCGTAGATTTGCTGTCGTTTAATCGTGAAAAAGAACTTGTTATGCCCTCTCTGTAAAGCATCGAGAGACAATGGGCGATGACCCTTACAGGTGCTCTCGGTAGAGAGAAAGAACAGAGCAGCAGAGGCTTCAGGAGGGACGGCATCGGCGAGCAGATGTAGAAGTCGTCATCTGCTGCAAATGGGGTAGGGAAGGTGTCGTTGCTCGTTGGAGCTGATGTGATAGTGGTGGTGCACGAGGAAGATGACCTCATGCATAAAGACGCCTCAATAGAGGAATGAGAAAGCCGACGGAAAAGAAGAGCCGTCGCGGACAAACAGTCATAGAAGATGTCATTTGACAGCGGATAAAGAAAGGAAGCCGACGCACTAGAAGCCGTGAAGAGTGGCTTTGATGTCAGCGAGAGGCTATCATTTGACAATAAGAAGAGATAAAAACTATCGTTAGACAGTGAATAAAAGAAAGATAATCTCTCTTATAGAGAGAGGGGCTCTGATACCATGTTGGAAATAGAAAGAACTAATAAAAATGCCATTCATTGATTCATCATTTATTCCTCAACTAACATACGAGATTTCCTCATTCAGTTAGGAAAATCATATCTAAATCCTAAATAAATCATATCTTTTATCACTAACTACCTTGAGGTCATTATAGAATTGCAGTCGTGGGCCTCCTTTGTTTGCACCAAGTCTTATGAGACTTTGGGAGTCTCAGATGGCTCGCTCCTTGTGGATGAGGAGCTCACCTAAACCACCTTTCGAGAGAATATGGTTGACCTTTCAACACCTAGTCAGTGCCAAGAAAGTGGGTGAAAGATCATCAGAAGGTCATTGCCCGAAAAGGATGACCCCGTAAAAGAAGGCAGAGTCTTGTTGGAGAAGGAAGACATCTTAGTTCACGTGGAAGTATCTAATGGCCAACAACAACAATAGTGATGGAGCAAGAGAATGCCAAACAAAGGCAACTCCCTACCTAGTAGGCGTCAGTTTGATGTAACAGTATATTGGGGGACCACACAAGCAATAATAGCAAAAATCGTATCACTTACCCTAGCACAACCATAGAAGCACCAAAAATAGAAAAGGGAAGCTCTAATCCCGAGACAAATCAAGCCCACGGAAGAGGACCTCGCAGAAAGGGGTGTAAGCTATCAAGATAAGATGACACATCGTATCCCGGGCGGAATGCCCCACAATGGCCAGAAACCATCATCGACGAAGGCAACCTGACCCCCGGCAGATCCAGCCTCCTACCTTAATCTGGTTGAGCTAAACCTTTGGATGAGTTCAGATTACTGGTTATTGGTGTCTTGCAAGTCAATCATATGAGTGATGACACATGTGATACACTATGCACTATTTTTAGTTATTAATATTATGATATTTTCTCACTTTATATTATATGATTAATGTATTATGATGTTCTTAGATCTGTGAATAGTTATTGAATCTATGATAATGAGACCAATTCACCCTTAAACACAGATTCTAAATAATCATGGTTGTAGGTTACTTGAGAGAGACATTAAAATAACCGAACAGATCGGTATGCTATATACCTATCCATATGATAGAGGCAGTTGGCCTCATATTTGCTTATGTGGGACACTAGAGATATAGGTGCTCATTGGAGAATAAGTTTATTGATTGATCTATTTATGGAATGTTAGATTGTTAAAGATACATAATCGTCAGACAACAATTATGTAGTCTCACTTATGAGTATTTCATTCTTTAATGTCGGACTTATGGGTTTGGAAGTTTCACATCAAATACAATTGGTTATTAGGAATGGCAGCCAACCTTACAAAGATAATTAAGTGTCAATAGAGGATCATCCACTCTCGATATTATGAGAAAAGTATCAGCAAATCCCTAGCTAGGGTCATTCGAATTGAGATAGAAGTTCTCTGAGAGAATTTGATTAGAGTGAGGCTCGAATAGATTTTGTATGTGCTTGATAGTATTATATCCGATATACGATCTCTAGGGTATTAGATGGATGAGGGGCTACTAATACATGGTAATTGAGGGCAAATAGTTCTAATGAATTAGATTCTTTTGTATTATTTGGGGACTACAGCGTAGTGGCCTAGTAAGTCCATAATCGATAAGTTTGAGTGAATTATTATGGGATAATAATTCACTAAGTCGAAAGAAGTTTTGATAGGTGCGACTCACGATCAACTTGGTATTGGGTCTAGAGGGTCATACACATATGATAGTAGATACAACGAATAAAGGATTGGATATATGATACCTAATAAGACCCTATATTATTGGATCCATTGGGTGAAACCCAATAACGGTTTAAAGTAAATATTTGGATAGAGATTCAAATTTCAATAAGCTAGAGATAATTGAATGGATTTCTAGTATCTAATATATCAAGATAATTAGATAGAGATCCAATACTTAATAAGGTAAGATCCATTAGGATTAAGTTGAGAAGACATTTTATAAATAGAAGATGGACCAAATGGTCATGGGCTAGACTCTTTTGACTTCCCACCTCCTATTCTCCTCCCTCCCTTTCCTCTCCAGTCATCAGCCCTATTTGGGACATGTGGATAGCAAGAAGGGTCTGCCCCTTCTTAAAATTGTTGCAGCCTTGTGGTGCTCAAAAGTGAGAAAAGATCGTGCTAAGAGAGGAGGCACGTCATCGCTTCATCCGTTGTATAGATTATAGCTCAAGAGGAGAGCATGAGATCTCCTTCGTTCATGGACTTGGATCTACAATTTTGATGATATACGATCTCCATTATGTGATAGTGTCTCATAAATCTTACATAATTTTTTGATTTCACGAGTTTTTCGCTCCTAATCATATCACGATGATCAAATATAATTCTTTTGGAAAATCTATTGTCTTCTATTTTTTGCTACACATTCAATGCTTCCCAAGATTTTTCAATAGTGGTATCAGAGATAGGTTCATCGTGCGATGCATATACATTGTTATAAACTATATGTGTTGTTGAATCACGTAAAATTGATTTCTATGTAAATTAGTTGCATTTCTCATCGATTTTAGATTAGAACAACGTAGTTCTTAGCGTATGAACTATTCAGACATTCGAAGACTTGTCAACATTAGATTTGATGATGAATTACGAAAGAGCAACAAGGGTTGTTGCCCATAATTTGGGCGCAACAAGTTTAAGTGCTCGAATTTGCTCGCAAAGGACTGCGACATCAAATCTGATCGAGAGGGTTGCTTGTAGCCATCTGGTCAAGATGACTGCTTGCAGCCATCTAACCTTGAGATCCTCCATGGACAAGGGCTACTTGCAATGCCTTGGTTGAGGGTCATCTTGGCCGAAAGATTGCTTGCATTTATCTGGCTGAAAACCTCCTATTTTGACCGGGAGCTCCCTTTGGTTGAGCATAGCCATGGTTACTTGCAACCATGGCTGAGAGGAGAGTCCCCTTGGTTGAGGACTCCCCATCAGCAAGGAGTCCTAGTAGCCAGGTTTTCTTGGGTGTCCAAGGACTCCTTGCGGCTTGGGTTTCTAGCTGCCAAGGACTCTAGCCACTATAATCTTTTTCTTAATATAATAAAGATTTAATTCACATATAATTAATTAAATAATTTAATTAATTATTATTATTTAATAGTCCTACGTAATGTATACTTACGATGTATGATGTGGACAAATGATCATGAACTGTGTAATGATGTGTATGTTTATGTGATTATTATTGGGGCCTATGAGGCTCCCTCTCTTTCTCATTTATGTGATTATTATTGGGCCTATATGCTTATAATTATGCAAGAAGGTGTGGCGGAGCGTCGATATGCCAACGAGACCAATGAGGCCAAGACGAATGATTACCGAAGATGCACCAAGGTACCGACATGACTAATGAGGACAAGATAAATAATCACAAGGCATGAAGATGTGCTGAGGCATATATAGACTCTTTTGTGAGTCATCAAACCTTCTAACTCAAGCTTGATCACATTAGGCTTTAGTCCATGATCATATAGTGTGATTGCTTAGATATGATATATGCTTGTCTTATATATATATATATATATATATATATATATATATATATATATATATATATATATATATATATATATATATATGTGTGATATATTATATTTAATCACGAGACCAAATTAACCCTCCAACATTAATATTAAGTCGATAAACACAAGACAATTAGATTGACTCACATGACATTCCATCATTATAAGCAAAGATCATTTTACGCTATACACAGAGTTGGTCGAGTCTCTCAAGGCTTACCTATATTAGGATTTAAGATCTTACCTATGATATAGAGGTGTCATCGGTGACATGAGGACATGATATACTTGGTTGAGTCCCTCGAGGGTATATCATCGAATCAGACTCATCTTGTAATGATAGTGCTTACTTAACTAAACATCATGATTGCCGAGTCCCTTGAGGCCATAATGGCTCGGAGGCCGAACAAGATGGGAATCATAATGAGTTGTGATTGGTAAGAGTTATCTACCCTTTAGGCTTAGTGTGATTGGTTGAGTCCCTCGAGGTCATGCTAAGACACCGATTTGATCTAAATCCCTACTAGAAATATATTAAGGATTTCTAATTTACGTACTAAGATTATTATATATTTCACGAGAAAATAGTTAGATTAAATTAAGATAAAAGTTAATATCTTGGTCTTTTTAAAACCCAAAATTTGTAATGTTATTTACTTTTTGCTACATCTTTATTTTCAGAAAATATCACTTTTAAATCCCCTATATGATATATTTGACGCCAACCGTGCCACTAGTCTAAATTATATGGATTAGTAATGCAATCCGAGAATCATTATCATAACAGAAAAAATTACATATATCCTTGACACAATAATGCCATGCCAAAGGAAGGGGCAAGTGAGGATTAGATCACTCGCTACGTGAAGTACATAAATAATTTCACTCTTGCTCAGTGTTACATGTTGGCCTCTATGACTCCTGAGCTATAAAGGCAGCATGAAAACATGGATGTCAAATCCATTCTCTTACATCTCGTAAATTATTTGAGGAATAGGGAATGACTCAATGGTATGAGATATCTAAGAGTCTCTTCTGTGCTATGATAACTAAGGGGATATCGGTTCAAAACCATATCCTTAAAATGACTAAGTAGATAATGAAGCTCATAGGTTTATGAATGATCCTAAAGAAAAACCTAGGTGTGGTGGATCTGATTTTTTAACCCCTCCTAGATTTTTTTTAATATTTTCTTATGAATTTTAATATTAACAAGCATGAGGTAACTCTCTCTGAGCTCCTTAATATGTTGAGGGAGGCTGGGAACACCATCAAAAAAGAGGAGATGGTTCTCTATGCTCGTGAGACCAAAAAAAAAAGGAAGATAGAGAAGTCCCTTAAGAAGGGCAAGGGCAAGGGTAAACAAAAAAAGGCAAAGGCTGCTAAGAATGATCCGACAAAGAACAAAGGTCAGTGCTTCCGTTGTAGCAAAGATGGGCACTGGAAGAGGAATTACAAAGAGTACCTTATAGAGAAGGCGAAACAGTAACTTAGAGAAGCTTCAAGCACATTCATGATAGATCTTCATTTGTCAGAAAATTATGATAATGCATGGGTATTGGATACCAATAGTGCATCTTATATCTGCAATTCATTGTAAATTCTAGCAAGAGACGAGGTGGACCTCAGGATGAGAAACGATGCAAAGGTTATTGTTGTTGTTGTTGGCAAGATCACCCTACATTTGTCTAATGGAGCTATTATTGCATTAGATGCATGTTATTTTATTTATTTATTTATCAAAAATATTAGTTTTATTTCTTGTTTGACAAATAATGGATATGATGAGTTTTTTAGAACAATGATTGTTCATTAATTTTTTATGATGAGATCATCAATAAATGAACATTAATAAATGGTCTATTTATATTATATATTATTTCACATATCATTAGTGTTGGTGTGTCTTATAGGAAGAGAGATAAGGTAAAGAATGTGTACTCATGACATTGTAGGCTAGATCATATCCACGAAAGAGAATTCAAAGGTTACTGAAGGATGGATATTTATATATATTCGATTATAAATCATATGCAGCCTACGAGTCTTAAGGAAAATTGACCAACTCTCTATTTAGTAGAATTAGAGAGAGAGAGCCACTGAGTTGTTAGAACTCATATATATAGATGTGTGTAGTCTTATGTCAACTCTGGACATAGGCGGCTATTCATACTTCATTACATTCATTGATGATTTCTCTAGGTCCAGACATATGTACTTGAGGAAGTACAAGTTCGAAGCCTTCGAGAAATTCAGAGAATATAAGAATGAGATAGAGAACTAGACTGAAAAGAGTATCAAGACTCTTCGATTAGATCGAGGAGGTGAGTACTTAAGTATAAAGTTCACCTAGTTCCTTAAAGACCAAGGGATCCTATCCCAATAGACTCTTTATATATCATAGCTCAATGTGTATCAAAAAAGAGGAACTATACACTACTGGACATGGGCAGTCCGTGATGAGTTTCGTCGATCTATCTATATCTTTGTAGGGATATGCCCTATAGTTTACAGCTTATCTTCTGAGTAGAGTTTCAACTAAATCGGTAGTATCTATACCATATGAGATATAAAAAAGGAAGAAACTTAATCTTAAAGTTGTTAAGATTTGAAGCTACCCTACCCACGTTAAAAGACACAACATCAACAAGTTGGAATTCAAGATAGAATGATGTAAATTCATGAGATATCCTAAGGAGACTTGTGAGTACTATTTGTATCACCTCAGGAGCCAAAAGGTTTTTGTTGCTAAGATATGTGTGTTCCTATGAACATATTTTTGGTGGAAATAGTGGGAGTGTGATAGAGTTGAGCGAGATTGAGAAACCTAGCTTAAGCACCATTCTGCGGGACGAGTATGTTTATATATCTAGCGCAAAAGTTATTCCTCCTCAAAGATATGTGAGACATATCAGGGGAGAGGATACTGAGGATATTGATCCTCAGACTTATGAGGAAGCTATTATGAGCATAAACTCCAGGAAGTGGCAAAAAGCCATGAATTCTGAGATAGATTTTATGTACTCTAACAAAGTTTAAAACCTAATTGATATAATTGAGGACATCGTACCCATTGGGTGCGAGTGACTCTTCAAGAAGAAAATCAGAGTATATGAAAAGGTGAAGACCTATAAGGCAAGGCTAGTGGCTAAGGGGTATCGTCAAAGGTAAGGTGTTGACTATGACAAAACTTTCTCGCTCTAGCCATGCTGAAATCCATCTGAATTATGTTAGCTATTGTACACTATGATTATGAGATCTGACAAATAGATATGAAAATCTCATTCCTTAATAGAAATATCGAGGATGTATATATGATATAGCCTAAGGAATTCGTGTATAAGGAGAGTCCAGATAAAATATGTAGATTCCTTATGTCCATCTATGGACTAGAGCAAGCTTTCCGAAATTAGAACTTAAGATTTGATGAGGTGCTCAGATCTTATGGCTTCGTTAAGAATAAAGATGAGTCTTATGTATATAGAAAGGTAAGTGGAAGTGTTGTCACATTCTTGGTCCTATATGTGGATGACATCCTGATCATCAGGAATAATGTAGTATGGTTAAGGCTTGGGTATCTAGACACTTCTCCATGAAGGACTTAGGGTAAACATCCTATATTTTGAAGATCCAGATCTATAGAAATAGATCCAAGAGGAGGTTTGGTTTATCTCAGTCTATGTACATAGACACTATCGTCAAAATATTTTGCATGAAAAATTTTAGGAGATGTCTCATACCGATAAGAAATGAAATATCACTTTCTAGGAGTATGTCCCTAGAGACTCCTAAGGAAAGGGTAGACATGGATAGGATACTTTATGTATCTATGATAGGGTATATTATGTACATATGCTATACCAGACCTGATATAACATATGCTCTGAGTGTTACAAGCAAATATCAGGCTGATCTAGGTTAGAATCACTATAAAGTAGTAAATTGCATCCTTAAATACTTAAGAAGGACTAAGAATCTTTTACTGGTATACGGAGGATGTAGCCTCTAGGTTGAGGGCTACATGAGTTTGAGTTTTTGGTCTGATGTCAATAATAGCAAATCAAACTCAATGTATGTCTTTACTTTGAATGAAGGAACAATAAGTTGGAGGAGTTTCAAGTAAGATACTACTACTAACTTAACCATAGAGAAGGAGGATATTATTATGGCAAAAGCAGTAAAGAAGGGAGTCTGATGAAGAAGTTCATCATAGATTTGAGAGTTGTGCTGAGGAGTGAAGAGTTGATTCCCTTATATTACGACAACAACGAGACGATTGCTCAAGCGAGGGAACCATGGTCTCATCAAAAGTTGAAGTACGTTCTGAGGAAGTTCCACTTGATAAGAGAGATCGTAGCTCATGGTAATGTAATAATGAAACAAATTTCATATCAAGATAACATTATAGATCCACAGATAAAGTCGTTATCTTAGATTATTTTTTAGCGATGTCGAGTCCTTATGGGGATCAGGTATATGGGTAATTAGCTTTCGGTTAAGTGAGAGATTATTAGTTATAAGTGCCCTATAAGTCAATCACGTAAGTGATGGCACGTATGATACACTATGCATTTTTTATTATTATTAATATTATGTTATTTTTTTACTTTATATTATATAATTAATATATTGTGATATCCTTAGATCTGTGTAATGATAATTAGATCATGATGAGATTAGGATAATGAGACTAATTCACCTTTAAATATATATCCTAAATAATCTCGATCACAGGCTACTCAAGAGGGACATCAAAATAACCGGATAGATCGATGTGCTATATATATATATATATCCATATGATAGAGGCAACTGATCTCATAGTTACTTGTGTGGGGATATGAGGAATATAGTGCAGGTGCTCATTTGAAAATGAGTTCATTGATTGACCCGCTTACAAAATACTTGATGGTTAAAGATATCAAGTATTTTGTACCCTCAATTGTGTATTTGGTCCTTAGACTTAAGATACCAAGGATGTCTTATTTGAGTATTTCATTTTTTGATACCGAACATATCGGTTTTAAAGTTTCAAATCTGATACAAACGGTTATTAGTATAATAGCCAACCTTACGAGGATTATCCACTCTCGGTATCACGAGAGGAATATCACATATGTTCTTACTTAGACAAATCTTTGCCAAGGTCATTCAGATTAAGAGAAAATAAGTTTTTGATGAGAATCTAATTAGAGTGGGATTCAAATGTACTCTGTATGGACCTGACAAGATTATGTCTGATATATAGTCTCTGGGATATTAGACCAGATAAAAAACTATATATACATAACAATTGAGGACAAATAAGTCTAATAGATTAGATTCCCTTATATCGTTTGGGGACTATGGTGTAGTGGCCTAGTACGTCCATAGTCGATAAATTGAGTGAATTACTATTTGATAATAATTCACTGAGTCGAAAGGAGTTCTAACAGGTGTAACTCACGGCCAGCTCAGTATTGGGCCTAGAGGGTAACACACATATTGTGGATGATGCGATGAATAGAGGATTAAATATATGATATCCAATAAGCCCCTGTATTATTGGATCCATTGGGTGAAACTCAATAAGGGTTTAAAGTAGATATTTGGATAGAGATCCAAATTCTAATAAGCTAGTATCCAATATGCCAAGGTAATTAGATGGAGATTCAATACCTAATAAGGTAGGATCCATTAGGATTAAGTTGAGAGGGCTCTCTATAAATAGGAGAGGGACCAAAAGATTATGGGCTAGATTCTTTTAGCTACCCACCTCATATTTTCATCCCTCCCTTTCCTCCCCAACCGTTAGCCCTATTTGGGGCGTGTGGACAATGAGAAGGGTCGGCCCCTGATTGAAATTACTATAGCCTTATGGTGCCGAAAAGCAAGGAAAGATCGTGCTGAGAAAGGATGTGTGTTGTCGCTTCATCCGATGTGTGGATCACTGCTAGAGAGGTGAGTGTGATGTCTTCTTCTTACACAGACTTGGATCTATAATTTTGGGGATGTACGTTCTCCCCTAGGTGAAAGCGTCTCACAAATCTTACATAATTTTTTTTATTTCACGAGTTTTTTTCTCTCAATCTTCACACGATGATCCTATATCATTCTTTTGGAAAATAAATTTTATTTTTTATTTTATGCTATGCATGTGATGCTCCTCAAGTTTTCTTAACACAAGACCTCGCTTTAACATGGCTGAGTTCGACCTAGGACGATCCCAGTCTTTTACCTCAATGCAGCCAAATTTAACCTCGAGGGTTGCATTTAGGCTGAGCCTACATGCTTCCTAGTTGTGCACTCGGTGAAGAAGACCTGAGGGTCACACCTCAGATGAGTTGAGTCAAAAAGAACTCGCCTCGAGCCATGCACCTCGATGCAAAGCCTGAGGGCTGCATCTAGGCCGAGCCTATGCACTCCCTAACCGTGCAACTTAGCAAGAAACCCTGAGAGTTGCATATAGACCAAACTTACATGCTTCTTAGCCATGCACTCAACGAAGAAGACCCGAGGGTGGCATCTCGAATGAGTGGAGTTAAAAAGAACTCGCTCTCGAGCCATGCACCTCGGCGCGAAGCCTCGAGGGTTATACCTAGTCTGAGCCTATGTGCTCCCTCATCATGCACCTCGACGAGAAACTTCGAGGGTTACACTTAGGCCCAACCTACATGCTCCTTAACCGTGCACTCGGTGAAGAAGACTTAAGGGTGACACCTCCGATGAGTGGAGTTAAAAAGGACTTGCGCCCGAGCCATGCACCTTTGTGTGAAGCCTCATGGGCTGCACCTAGGCCGAGCCTACGTACTCCCTAACCGTGCACCTCAGTAAGAAACACTGAGGGTGAGCCTACATGCTCCATAGCCATGCACTCGACGAAGAAGATGTGAGGGTGGCACCTTGGATGAGTGGAGTTAAAATTGACTCTCTCCTGAGCCATGTACCTCAGTGTAAAGCCCCGAGGGCTACACTTAAGCTAAGCCTATGCACTCCTTAGCCGTGCACCTCGGTGAGAAACCCCTAGGGTTGCACCTAGGTCGAGCCTACATACTCCCTAGCTGTGCACTTGGCAAAGAAGATTTGAGGGTCCCATATCAGATAAGTGACGTTCAAAAGAACTCGCCCCTGAGGTATGCACCTTGTCATGAAGCCCCATGGACTGCATATACACCGAGCTTTCACACTCCCTAGCCATGCACCTTGGCACGAAGACCCTAGTCTGGACCGATGCACTCCCGAACCATCATTCTCCGGCTAGTAAACTCCCATCAGAGCATGTACCCAACAAAAAAGCACACGAGTGCGCCCTCCGAAAAAAGGCCCAAAAGGATGCCCTTCCAGGGGGGGCGCAAATGATAGGGATGATTTTGCCCCATGCCAACTTATCTGCCATAGAGGCCGACACCTCATTAGGGCTCCAAGTCATCAGCCCCAAAATGACATCGTAGTGCATCATGATGATCGGTAATAATCGTTATATCTTAGCAAGATCAGAGACTGGAATGATCAGGTGGTTAACTTGATCTTATCCCAAGCCAGCCATCGAGGAGGCCTAGCGATCAGGTATAAAAGGGATCTATTAACTCAGGTGGACTCGCTCTATTCACTAACTCAATCATACAAATTATATCGTTATCTTCTCCCCTCTACTTATTTCATCATTTGAGGGATCATGCTAGGTAATCCCAATGCTAACCTATCATGTAGAATCATCAAACCATTGAGGACACCCGAACGACCCCGTCCTTAGAGTATTAACCTTGCAATTAGCAAAATAGAACGATTTTGAGAGTTGTACCTGTTTTATCTACCATTGACCAAAAGATGAATTATGCAGAAACATTCATTTTCTGCATCAAAAAATCTCTCCTAATGAACTTTAAAACAAAGTCAACCCCTTCGCATAGAGTGATCAACTTCAAATCCTGGCAGTGATCCCAAAAGATTTCTGTCCTATTTTGGAATGTCATAAAAAATCAATTTCTTTTTTCCTCCTTTTTTTGGTAGTCTTTGGCTTGTAGTATTATTGTCCTCTAAGAGATTTAACAATAACAAAACATGGGATCGAGTCTTAATTTGCCATCTTATATATTATTAAACCCGGAACTCCTATTGTTGTGTTTTGTCTGTTTGAAAAATTTTTTATCTTATTGAATATATAAATGTTTTTTATAATATTTTGTAAAAAATTGCGGTCAAATTTGTGTGTCAGGCTCGTGGGATTACCTGAATCGAGCTCTCCATGCTGATGTGTCGAGCCGTCCACAGCGGTCAAGTTAGCTCTTTTAGCTCGCCTGCCCAATCTGAGCTTGCCACATCGGCCAGTATGCCAAAGTGATCACAAACCTTGGTCGAGCTCTTAAACTGACGTGTCGAGCCTTCCACGCCGCTGATGATGGCTGCCACGAATGACCTCCAATCCGAGATTGACACATAGGCCGGTATTCCACGTGGGTGGGTTCTCTCGTTGCGTCAGATATCATACTTCAATTAAATCCCGCCTTCACCCTAGTTCACCTTAAATCACTCGCTCTTCAAAAGGAACACAGCCAACCTACCCATTCTCTCACCCACAGTGTTTCGCTTTACGTTAACCTCAGCTAGGGATATCTGGAACGCGTTTCTCTGAACTCTTCGGCCAAAACGGCGCGAGAAGGGAGGGGAGAGGGAGATCAGCCGAGAGGATGGGTTGGCTTTCGGACAGCTTGGATTCCATCCGTACTCTTCAGATCAGGCACGTCCTCACTCAGATCGTCAGCCTCGGTTCGTCCCTATTCTTTATTTAGATTTCTCTTTCGTGTTTTTTTATCTCGATGTCCTCGAAATAGGGTTTTCTTGTTCGTTACTGAACCCTTGCGAAGTCTTGGATCGGGAATTGTGGATTGTTTAACCTCTCGATTTGATGTGTGGGGGGTGATTTCTTGCAGGTATGATCGTGACATCGGCTCTCATCATATGGAAAGGATTGATGTGTGTGACTGGAAGTGAATCTCCCGTCGTGGTCGTTCTCTCCGGAAGCATGGAGCCCGGATTCAAGAGGGTCAGTGCCTATGAGATATTTTTCTTGATCGATTATTGCTTGAGATCTTTTGATGCAATGCGGGTGGGTTAGAACAAAGTTGTTCTTATGAACCTTTTATACGGTTAGACATGTAGGGTGACATTTCTTAGCGGTAAGCAAGACGACAGAGTAAGTATAGCCCAAAGGATGAAGGAGAGCCAAGGAAGAGGATAGATGAATGGTGAGGAGTGATATAAATTTATAAAATGGAGGAAATACAAAGAAAAGAGATAGCATAAAAGGGTCATCGCGAACACAAAGAACTTTCCTGATCAGATTTATTTTCTCTTAGGACTTGCAAGCATCTTATAATACTGCCTAAAGATTCCACGATATGATATGTCATAATTGGGGCTATACAGCAACCCCATTTTAAGACTATTCTACCAAAACACATATTACCCACATTTTCTGGAATCAATAATCATACTGAATGCCATCCAATCAAACCTTGGAACTTAGAATCATTTATAGCCAATATCTAGCTTAATAGACCCTTTAGAATATAAAAAATACAGAAAAATCTGGAAAATTAAAAACAATTCTTTGGACTTGACCACACGTTTACCATTGGCTGTTAATTTTCAGCCGTGACTATGTTGCAGCATCTTTTGATTATAAGAGTAAAAAAATGAATTTTGCACTTATGTGATGTAGAAGGATGAATTTTGCACTCTTGTATTGTATTCAGATTGTGGTGGGTGTGCACTTATGTGTTTGCTTACTAATTATGTGCACTTTGACCATATATGAGTTTGGCATTTTTGTATCATGTGCAAGATGGGCGTTTAGAGCATTGTACAAGTGTCTTCCAAGTTAAAAATGTTATATAAGTGGAATCCTATATTATGTCATTTGATTTTTGGAGTATCAAGCTTTCATATGTATCAGAATCGGCGAATCACTGTGTGTTTTGGTTTCTCGTTTCTTCCTTCGGTCTAGATTAATGCACCACTAGGTTTGCATACTATATGTTCAGGCCTATTATTAGTTTTAGCATATTCATTTCCGGACATGAAAACCTGCCTGATAATCACCTTCGAACCGCCAAGTTCTTATCTATGTAATAATCTTTGTTTTCTTCCTGACTCAGCTTAAGGATCTCCCTGAACTACCATGGATTTGGTATAATGATGTAATTAACTATTTTGTTGTTGTTACAGGGTGACATTCTCTTTCTTCACATGAGTAAGGATCCTATTCGAGCTGGAGAAATAGTTGTATTCAATGTTGATGTAAGTACTTCAACATTGCTTGTGGAATTACCTTAGACTATCGTTTGTTATATTTTGCCAGCATCTCCCCTCCATCACTACTATCTTGCTGCTTTTCCTTTTGCAATAAGATATGCTAGTTTAATTTAAGTCGTATATCGAACTTGCATTGTCCATTTGTTTACACTAATTCTTTGATATATGTTCTATGCTTTGATAAAGGAAATCTTTTTCTTCTTGTTCTTATTAGTATCCATCTTATATATCACAAATATACTGAATTTTCCATACAAACTCAGAATATTGTTGCATGATTTAGACATTCTAGCTCAATGTTTTGAAGTGAGTTTCATTCATGAATATGATATCTTAACTGTTTCATTCATAAAAAGATATTCTCGCTGATCCTGATGCTGTTATGTTTTTGATACCATTATATCTTTCTCCTTTTTTTCCAAAAAATAAACTTTTTAGGTTTACCTAACTGTATGAAATACATAAATAGGATTAACTAGGAACTTACAAACATAACCACTAAAATAAGACAATCTTGTTCCATTTCTATTGGGCTTGCTGTGGACCATTAAATGCATTTATTTCTATCTTTTTATCTAACACCTTAACTTTTTCAATTTTTCATGTATTCTTCCTCCTTTTGTGAACATCACAGGGCACAAACCATTTTTAGTTATTTGTTAAATTGATCATCACATAGGTGGCATGTGAGGGTTTTCAATAGTAAGGGAGTGTTTGTTGAAGGTTTAAGATAACAGCATTTTTTATAAAGAAGCTCAAGGAAGCATGTAAATTTATGCCTAATTTTAGCTTCTACTGCTTTTCATTACACCAATAAGGATTTCCATTTGTTTCGGATGTTTTCATCAGTTGGATAATGCTTAATTCTAACTTCTCGTGTCTGTTCATTTTTTGCTTTGCAATTTTTGCTTCTTTTGGTTTGTGAAGTTTTGTTATCCATGCTTTTCAGGGACGTGAAATTCCAATTGTTCATCGCGTAATCAAGGTGAGATTCTTTTCATTCTTTTTTCCTTCCTTTTTGTTGTGTACTTATTATATGTTACTAATTGTTATATCCAAATTCCAAGTCCAAATCCAATTTCCAATGGTGCATTTGGATTTTTTTAATTTGATGAATGATATCAGCATAGATGCAAATCCAATTTCTATTAATAGATTGATGGTGTTTTTGTTTTAGCAACTATGTAGTTCATCTGTTTTAAACTAAGTTCTGCTATAGGAAAATCCATCTTATACATTTTGAATCTGAAATTTTTGTCAGACAGTTAAAAATACATTATTCTTTAGGTCATGAAAAATCTTCTTGTTTATTCTTTTTCGTCTGCTTTCTCAAGTATTAAAATGGTGGAAATTTTCGTCTGCTTTCACTAACCGTGTAGCTAGTGAAATCCAACATGGCATTAAAATGGTGGAAATGTGTTGCATGGTTATGGATGTCAAGGTTTTCCATATCGGGCGATACCGCTCGTACCGGGCAATATATATCGGTCCGCCAGCTGATCGGTATCTGATTGTACCAGGTGGTACTGTCGGGTAGCGGTTGTTTCCGCCTGTTACCATGCGAAATCAATCGATAACCGTCGATTTCGATCGTTGTCGGTCGTTGTCGGGCGGTAACGATCAATTTCGACCATCGTCGGCCGATTTCGGGCAATACCAGTCGAGGGAGGGAGAAAGAAGAAGAGGAAGAAAAATACATGGAGTCCTCTTCACTCGTGCGATCCATCGTTCGCGGGCAATTTCTTCTCCCTATGCTGTCACGAACTTAACTAGTTTTGCCTAAGTCGTGCGGCACCATCGCGTATCCATCCGTAAATGTTAGCCTCCCCGAAACCTCCTATTGGTCTCTTAGAACCTTCAAAAGAGAAAACGGGTTAGAAAAAGCATTTCCTACGGGATCCACAAGTAATTATTTCAGCAAACACTTTATATAGCCAATGCAAAATTACAACCATGGACTTTACAGACTCCGAACGGCCGCACATAAAGGATCAAGGTCCATTACAGACTGAGGTCCCCACAAGCGTCCACATGACACAACTTTCATTTAGAAGCCGAAATCAGCCACGAAAGCTAACTAAACTAGGGTTGTCAAGCTTACTGCTAGCCTGCTACATGTTGTACAAAGTATGAACAAAACCCGAAAGCCACGAACGTACATGAGCATTACATTGAGCACCCTCTTTATATTTTTGTCTGTGATATTCTCCCCCCACTTAATCCTTCGACGCTCTCGTCGAAGACACTATAGACAGTGTATCTCCTCGTAATTTGTTGAATCTTCAATCTTCTGCTCTGGCTGCAACATGCCTCTTGGCTTCCAGTTGCTCTTCGCCACTGTTGTTGATTTGTCGAACTTTGATCCGCCATGCTACTTCAACTCGCCAATGACTGATTCTGGTGTGGAGTCGACTAAGTTGTGCTCATCCTTGTCGATTCTTGCGGATCCTTTTGATAAAGGAAAAGACCTTCCTTGTTTTGTGCTAGTATCTCAAATGTCTCCTACCGTTTAAACTGGGTCGATTTTTGTTAGAGCTTTAACAAGCATCGCCTCGCAGACTTTGAAGTTTTTGAGGTCCTTCATAAAATTTGCATATTGATTCTTCTTCAACTTAGTTGTTGCTTCCAAGTAGGTTCACATCACTTCCACTTTCGATTGACATTATGTTGGGAAATAAAGCGGATAATCTACTCTTAGTAGCATCGATCACCAATAGTAAGGATTTGACAACTATTGTCTTTCATTAGGTTTCTTCTAAGGGTCTTTGAACTTGTGCAGAGCTCCTCTGTCAGATAAATAAGAGAACTGGGGCATTCGGTTTCACCCATTCTCTTAAGAGTTGAGAAGATAAAGTTACTTGACTTCGCTCGCCTCCTCGAGGTTGTATTTCATGCATCAAGCTGGATACTAGTCTTCGCCTGCTCTTTGCTCACACTTCCGAAGCACCCGAAGTGTTTGCACTCCTTGAATTGAGTTAGCTATCGTGATTTGCCTTCTCACTGCCATCAAACTTTCAGAATGCAAGAAGTTTTGCTCGAAAAGAGCAAATTTTTACCCCAACTTAGAGCAAGTCTTTGATGGTTTTGGTCGTCTTTTGAGATTATATTGTCTTCTCCATCATCTTTGTCGCTTACTCCTCTGAGTAGAAAAGGTACAACACCACGTACTGCCTATTTCGCTCCTTGGTCAAGCACTCCTGCATCAATCCGAAGTCCCTCACTTTCGGTTATCTTGATGAGAAGCCCATTAACACCGGTCTTATGAAGTTCCTTCGCCTCTGCCCTTCAGCCTTGTCCTGGTACTTGGAGTTTGCCTCTGTATTCTCCACCTCCTCGGCCCCTTCCACGACCAATGTTCTCCCTCCATGAGCAGATGTGACATTGTGACACTCCTCCGAGTCCACCTCCATTTTGATCGATGCTTAGCTTTTGGGTAACTAAGCCCCTCTGGACTTATCGTCGCTTCCTTACCCCTTTGACCACCTGCTTCAACACCTCTGTGTTCTCTGAGCAGTTCTCCTTGGTCGATGGAAAGACAAACTTGTAACTCCTCTGCATGGCCTCCACCATCCTGTTGTATGGCTCACGTTGATTTTGTTCTTCTTAGCTTCCTTGGTAGCAACGTTCGCTTACTCGGTCTTGTCTTCTGACTGTCGTAGCCCGTCTTGCCATCGTGTTGTTCACCGAAGTGGAGCTCCCAGTAGCTCCTGATCATACCTCCGCATGATCAAGTCCCACGGGACTACTCCCGTGTGTGTTGTATCATCTCAAATTATTCCACCACGATCCGTTGTACTATGTCGCCTCCTGGTGACATCTTCATTGCATTCATATTCTTGTGGGATAAATTCGGACTATGATCTCTCCATGTGTGGCCTCTACTAGCAAATCGTAGGGCCTGCACCACTTCCGATTGTGTTCGCTCCTTTGGTAATTAACCTTCGCTCACCCATTCTCGGGTCACACCCGGACGAAGCATCGCTCTAGGACAGTCCGTCGCCTAGTAGCTCTTAAAGTCCCCACCAACACAACCTCTGTTGTGCAACTCAAATGGCAGCACTGTGGCATATTCTTCAAGAGTACCGGCTTTTGCGTCCTCTTGCCCCATACTAAGGCCTCTTGATCCTAACTTCGCCTCCGCAAGTTGAATTGCCTTAGTTCCTCCACAATGCCTCTGAGACAAGGTGCATGTGCCTCGAAGCTCTCTTCATCTTTGGCACCATTATAATGAAGAACCCATGGAACGACATAATCCCACTCTTGCCTCTACAAGAGTTCATATTCCTTGACCTCTGTCCAAGAAAAGCTCTATGCCTTCGCTCCATGTTCCATCTTTTATGTCCCTTCATATGGCTTGGATATTTCAGTTGCTCCATCCCTTGATTTGCATTGAGTTTACGGTGGCCCTCGTGCCCACCATTTCATAGGTCATCCTTCTGTTGAGTCTGATTTTCACATCAGCTCTAGTGTGCCTTCATTTGATGTTGCCATGGTCGCTCCCCCACTTGATCTCGTAATGCATCCATCAATGCATTCCCTTATGCGAGATCATGTGACGACTCCTCACTGCTTGCTCGATTTGTTGAGCTTTGTGGATGATTCTCTTCAACATGTGCGGTTTGTTGCACATAATTCTCCCTATAGAGAACCAGGACTTATCCGTCCTGGATATCTGTCCTATTGGAGCAACTTTCCTCTTCGCATTCTTTCTTTTGGAAGATTTGGAGATCACCATTCTCTTGGACTACTCCGTCTTGTTGAATAAACTGTGCATTGTTCTGCCTTCGCAAATGCACTTGCTAGATTGTGACTCTTCGCCAATACAACCCCTCGTTGTACCCTTCAAGGCCTAGCAACATGCTGAACTTGTTGCACACTTCAGCCTCTTACGGGCATATCCTTGTCATGTCGAAGAGAAAGTTTCAATGTTCTATGGCGTCGAGTTTCAGTCGCATTGGGATGGCCACGAACACTCTATCGTCCGCATACAAGCCCTTGTATTAGTACCAAATTCTTTGAGTTAGCATTTCCCCTCACCTCTGTGAGTTTTGCACAACTCTTTCTGTTGTTGTGCAACACATCCCACTTTGCATGGTCTCATCTTTTACCAAGCGCCCCGCTTGCCTTGAGCATCGTCAAGTTTGGTTGCCAATGCCAAGTCGTAGCTCGAACTCAGCCATCCCAACCTTTGTGCACTACGCATTCTTCCTAGCTTGCTTGTCCTCGTTGTGCCTCTCGCGCAAAGGGTTGGGCATTCCTCTGAATATCAATCATAGATGCCCGCTCCTCCGAGCGACTCCTTTCCCTACATCTTAATATATATTTCCCCTAAACGGTCGTGCGTGCTGGCTGCCCTCCATGCAACCCAGCTAGGTCCCTCACATTTGCATGACAAGTGCTACATGTGCTTGGCTTGCTCTGATACCAAATGTCACGAACTTAGCTGGTTTTGCGTAAGTCGTGTGGCACCATCGTGTGTCCATCCGGAAAGGTCAGCCTCCTCGAAACCTCTTATGGTCCCTTAGGACCTACAAAAGAGAAAATGGGTTAGAGAAAGTGTTTCCCACGGGATCCACAAGCAACCATTTTAGCAAATACTTTATATAGCTAATGTAAATTACAACAATGGACTTTACAAACTCTGAGCGGTCGCACACAAAGGATCAAGGTCCATTATAGATCGAGATCCCCACAAGTGTCCACATGACACAACTCTCATTTACAAGCCAAAACTGGCCGCGAAAGCTAACCAAACTAGGGCTATCAAGCTTACTGCTAGCCCGCTACTTGCTGTACAAAGTATGAACAAAATCCGAAAGACATGAACATACATGAGCATTACATTGAGCACCCTCTCTATATTTTTCTCCGTGACAGCATGGGGAGAGAAAAGTCTCCTCATATGGGGAGAAGGAACAAGGCGACGTCATTGAGTTTTTTTATTTTTAACTTTTTATATTATATTATGTTATATTATACTGAGTGGTATGCCCTGTGTGTATTGCTCGATACCAGGTAGCATACCGTACCAAGCTCCGGTATGGCACTCCTTGAAGGACGTACACTTTTTCCACTAGAAGTTCGATTAAATTTGTTATGATATGCAAATATGTTGTTTCTAGAAGTATAAAGCTTAACGTCGTTTGCAGCAGACAAAAATTTTAGAATTAGCAGCTTGTTTGTTTTTCCAAAAAAGTGTGATGGTATCTTTGTGATGCACATGAAGAGAATATTTGATTGCAACGATCTTTTTTTTTTTCTAAAATTTCATGGATATGTAGGGCGGGTCTTGGTACAACAGTAAGGTTGCTCCTTTACCTTTAAATATATAAAGGTACAGCTGTGTATATAGACCCTCCCCAGACTCCTCATTACGGGAGCCTTGTGTACACCCTCCTTTACTGTCTACCATCATCTAAATGATATTTAGCATTTGTGATCTCTTTGTGCTGTCAACTTAATTTTGCATCAAACTATTTTCTGTTATCCTCAAGTTTTCATACGCTTTAGTCATGTATGCTATGTCTCTTAGCTGGATTTTAGCCTGATTCTCTGATGTTATGAACTTATTGTATTTTTTATAATTTATATCCAGGTTCATGAGCGGCAGGATACTGGAGAAGTCGATATTCTTACAAAAGGTACCAAAAATCTATAATTGGTTCTCTCTAGATAATAAGTAGAGCTTCACCTTTCAACTAATGTATTTCTATTAGTTTATGAAGGGCATTGTAAGATGTATCATGTGACCCTTGTAATTTCTTTTGCAAATGATTATGCATGTGCAGTGGAAAACATATTTCTTTTGCAAATAATTATGCATGTGCACTAGAAACAGTCTCTCTATATTTAACGGTAAGGTTGCATGCATTAACTCTTCACTGGGTATGTCCTTTTAGTAGGAAATAGAACAAAAGCATCTGTTACTGCTTTGAGTAGCCTCAACTCCAACTGCAATTTTGAGAAGTTTATTGAGTTTTTGGGTTGTTTTAACTTGGTTGCAGTACATGGCATCTAAAATAATAGCAAACACAGTCTATATGTTCCTTCTCTATCCTCAATTTGCAATTGTGAGATCTCAGATACATTCTTGTATTTACTTTCCATATTGTTCTTTTCCTAAGATATATTTTCTGAATAACTTTATGGCGGGGAGCGGATTCAGTAATAATAGTAAATCCTGATCTAATTTTCAGGGGATAATAATTTTGGTGATGATAGACTTCTCTATGCCCATGGTCAGCTCTGGCTTCAGCGTCACCACATCATGGGTCGAGCTGTAGGGTAAGACCTTTTGTACTCAGCTCAAGTGTTGCATCCTCAAAAATTGTCTTGTACAACCGAGCTTCAATAATCCAAGCTAACTTTGTCAATCACATGTCTGAATGAATGACATTCATTTTTATCTCACCAGGTTTCTACCATATGTTGGTTGGGTTACAATTATCATGACTGAGAAACCAATTATTAAGGTATGATTTCTATCAAGTAGATGTCATATGTTATAATCTCGCACTTTAATATCATCAAAGGATGGTAGGCAGAAAAAGGCTGCTTTGCTCGATTTAGATTGTTTCATTTTTAGCACATATCAGGGTTTTTAGTCTGGCAATGTAGCTATTATATTTGGATATCTGACCTACTCAACAGTCTCATTATTTTTCTGGGAATCCTTGGCACTATAACGTTAAAGTCCTTGTATATACCAAACAAATATCAAGGATGATCAATTAGGTTGTGCTAGAATGATAACCATCAACACCGAAATGGCTAGGTATTAGTTCATTGTTTTCCATAACAGAGACAAATGCATTTAGTGTGAGTTATAACTTCTGTTGAGTTCAAATCTTCAACATACACCTCATCATCTCTGTGACATGTGGTCAATCTTCCCTGTTTAAGCTGCAGTCTTTTCTTCACGTATATGATGCATGATCTGTAGTCTTGGAACCGATTTATTATACTCATGGTTTAGGATGATTTTTATAAGGCCTTTAGCTAGCCTATGTTCAGAATTATCGGTCGATGGATTAAACTATTTATCATACGGTGGCAATTAGAAGCCTCCCGTTGGACTTGTTGCTACATGTTGTCATTCTGATTAAAAAAAGTAGGCTGGAAACGAAAATAACAAAAGAAAGCTTACATGAAATTTTTTATTAGTTCATGTGCTGACCGCCTACTGGGGTAGATTGTTGGATCAGACAAGCATACGGAACAGTGTCTTGTAGCAAGATGCTACATGATGGATGCACTTGTTCATCACTTTCGTTGCCCTTATTATGATATCTTCATTTTTTGCATATTGCAGTACTTGCTGATTGGTGCTCTGGGATTGCTGGTCATAACGTCCAAGGAGTAGAACCCTTGCAGTCTCTGAGGAATCTATAGATAACATTTAACATGCGTGGCTACTAAGATTATGATCTTCATGTTGATGTTAGAAAGGAATATACTCGATCAATCGCCTGTTCGATGCTTAACATCTAGCTTTTCTATGTCCCCAAAAAAAAAAAAGGGTTTAGCTTTTCTATGTCCAACGTTGTAATTCCTCAGAAACAATGGCACCATAAATTTTGCCTAGTTGCTATCTTGTCGTCGTTGGTTTCTTTAAAGTTCTCACACATCTATCCTTATGATGGACACGAATGTTTTAAACAATCATCTTTGATGCTGATGCTTTATGTATCAACTTCCATGGAAATGTCAACGTGCAGGTAGCTCCTCCGCTGCTATGAGAGAGGGGAACGAAAGATAATTTGTGATCCATTTGGCTGCGAAGTCGTTGGTATATTGTTGTCCATCAAGTTTCATCGAGGATAACAGAAATGTCCAAAGAAGCATTCGTTTGACCTTTATACACTCGTTAATAAACGGTAGTATGACAGCTCTCTGCAGTTTATTTTTCCATTGCTTCTGCTTCTAATATATCCTTTCGAGTTTTGAAACAACACCTTCCGGTTGCAGATTTTAGTGTACAATATGCAATATATATACGCTCATATTTATGTTAAACAAGTATATGAAGACATACAAATACCATTAACTAACACCACAACGTGTATTTAAAAACTACTGATTTAGATCCGACTTACTACTAATAATTAATCTATTGTAACAAGCGATGATTAATTATAATGATATACCCTACAATATTATGTTTAATATGTATATATATCAAGATAATTAACTCATCAACCTGAGTTATATATTTAATAGGTATATATATCAGAATAATTAACTCGTCAAATTGAGTCATACATTATGTTACAATAATGTACGACCCATATTGATGATTGATGAGCTAACTATCTTGATCATTTCAGTTTGGCTCAACCACTAATCAAAATACTCGAGTCTAAAGTTATCAAGGCAAGATGGTAATCAGTAAAACGTCTGAAAAATAAAAAGTAATAATCATATAGTGAATAAAATAGATGACGAGACAATCATATTACTTGAAAAAAAACATTCAACAAATAGAACAATTTGGGAATTTGACTCTCTTAAATTGGGATAAAAGTACCTCTACAGTGAATATAAGTGTACATGATCAGATGTAATCGATAAAATGTCTGGATGAATGTATAGTGGTACATAGTGCTGATAAATTATCTTTTCCTCGATTATCAAATAATGACACATTGCTCCCCCTTCCATTACTTTGGGCTAGCGTTTATATCTGCAAGTTTAAAAAGCATTTACAAGGTGAAACACAAACTAAGTGGGGTAGAAACTTAGGGTTTATTCATATTTTGTTGTTACCTTTCTATCTCAAGCCGAAAGAGTATCATTAGAAAAATAAAAACATGAAAGTGGACAAAGATAACTGTTCTATATGCACTCTAGAAATTATAAGTGCGGTTTTACAATTTGTTGAGCTTCATAGTAAAAAAGAAGAGCAAATTGTAGATTGCCTACTTTGATTTGGTTTAATTCCAAATTGTGTAATTGTGCTTTAACTTGGATGAACAATTAGATAGAGAGAACTTAAAAATATATGTATCTTCCCACATCATTCTAATTCAACATGGTTCTATCTTGTGGCGTAAATAATTAATTGATGATAATATGTTTAATTTAAAGGTGTCACCTAACTGATAAAAAAACTTTTATCAATTTATAAAGACAAAACAATATACTGCTAAAAACAAGTCAGGTGGATAATCATACCATATTAGAGGGCGGTAGATCCCACAATCTAGCATTTACTCCCACAATTTGAATAAGCAAATGCAGGGAAAAATAATACTATTATAGATTAAGCTCTTTCATCTTTTAAAAAAAATGACAATCATATAGTTAAATGCTCTCCCATATGATATGTCACACCACAGTTGGGTGCTCCCACTAAACAGACTGGACACTCATGGCCATAACCACCACCATAATTTGATGCTATGAGGTGATAATTTATACTCCCATTAAATGCAGCTACTACGCCTCTCAAAGCTCAAGCCCTATTAATCAGTCTGAACTAATAAAAAAATAGCATAGTAAAAAGTTCCTTAGTGCCCTCTATTTTGCTCATTTATCTGGCAGAGGCAACTTTTTGTCAAAAGAAAACAAGATCTTTTTATACCACCAAATTTCAGAAAGGAGATTTTTACGAGGCTGTGTCAAGGAAAATGATACATCTGATATTTAATTTGTAAGTGTTTACAGGAATGCTTATCTCCTGCTGACAAGTGACTACCATAATTCTTTACATGTTTTACCATACTGTGTCATTAAGAATGATCTCTGAGGAGACATCCAAGTAGTTAGAGCATACTGTCTGTGCAGTCAAGTGGTTAGGACTTGAGTCCTGTGCTTACTGTGCATGTTTATAATACTTGTATATGGAAGAGAATTATTTTAATGGAAAACAATAGGATTGAACATAAACAGAAGTAGAATGCTAGAGCAAACAACTAGCAATGACCAACTCCTACAAAAAAAAACCTACATTAGAAGTCCTCATACAAAAGTTTACGGAACTAAGAATTATCATTGGAGAGAACTAGATGAAAATAGAGGGTACTAATAGAAGAGTAGTATTGTGCAACTATAACATTGATTGTTATGCATACCTGTATTTGATGATGATGTCTCATCTCCTGCCAAGATTTTAACCATTTCATGATTTGATCGAATAGAATTCTAGCATCTCCTCTTCCACAGGGTGTGTCTCTCCTACTATTACAAGGCAATGAAGTGGTGGACCAAAATCAATATCAAGTAATTCTTTCATTGATCCAGCAACTATCATCTGATCATCATTACCAAGGCGAGCGATTCCTACACATTTTGTCTCTGCATTGTAAGCTGGAAAACAAACAAAGTATTACAATCTGATCAATATGTAGGCATTCCATAGTCTACAGATACTGAGATAATTAGGAGCTAAAAAGCCAGGAAGAAGTAAGACAAGGGCTTCAAACTTTGTTGCTAAGAGGATTTAAATGGCACGTCAGAATGGATAACTTTATCCATCAAGATATTTCAGGTCATGCAATTGCTTACTGGACAAGTTGTTCTCATGCAGCTTGGCATGTAACGTAGATTAATCATTACATCAGAAGGAAGCATATGTAAGAAACACGGTTTGCCGACAAAGCTTGAGGCTTCTCTTTTGGATAAGTTGGTGATAACAGATGTGTAAATTGATTTCTGGAGTATTTAACCGTTGAAGTACCTCAGGGAATCATTCAACTGTTAAACCAAGCATGCTGGCATGTCCATTATGGATAACTCACATTTCATGAATTTTTTGTAGTTCCAATTGTAAAAAGGTAAATGCATGACTATCAGCCACAACAAATATGATAGTATATTGTTGCTTGATCAGTAATGTTATACACCAGTAGAACTTTTTTTTCTTCAACCAGACCTAGCAAAACAAGACTCCTCGTGAACAAGCAAAGAAAAAAAGCATGAATATAGAACGCATAAGATACACAATGGTATGTACCAGATCCTCCGTTAGTCTCTTCAACCTCCAAGAGTTGATTTATAGCAATGTGGATAGTCATATATTTTGGTGGTTCGTAACACTTCCGTCCTCTGGAAATTCAAGAGCCAAAAGCCAAAAGACTATTAGGGAAGCCTCACTAAGCCAAAAGTGCATATGAAAAATAGAATGTTGTTTGTGCTTAGGTGAAGAAAATTAAAATCATTTAGTGGTAAGTTACTCCACCCACACAAGTGTAAGAAAGAAGATCAAGAAAGACAAGGGACTAAATGAGAAAACTTATATGCCTGGAACAATAACCCTATGCCACAATCAAAACAAGTGTTATTAACTCCAGAGAATAAAAAAATTGCTTCAGGAATGCAAATGATACGATGTTAGAGAAAAATGGATTCATTATGCACTGTACCTGCACAATGACTCCAATGATGGTTCCTTCACTCGTATATCTGCAACATTCAGAAACTGCTATGAGAAAATTGAAATAGATATGGCATGTAACATGTCCGAGTACACCCCAAAAAAACTTTACAAAATGCTCAGCACACCCAAATCAAATTCCAATGTATGACCGAATTGACATAAAAACACAGGCTGTTGTGTACTTAGTCTTTAATTAACACAGAGATGATGCAGGTTACCAGGCTAATGGCCTCAAATCTCTACTCTGAATTACTAACTAGTTCTTCCTTTTCCTTGCTTGCTATATAGCCTATCTGCTACCAGTACTAGGCAGTATAAACTAAAAAGCTTTTTGAAGTGCATACCAACCTTCTAGGATATATTCAAATATCGATGATTCTCACCTTGCACATTAACAAGGTTCATTAAGTCAAGAAGGATCAGAAGTATAGAGAACTCACCTAACAGGCAGAGTGTATGCAAGCCAAGCTGCCGATTTTTTTGTATCTTTGAATAGAAACTGTCTGGTCTCCATGAATCTGTAAAGAAAGGAATGGAAATTGTCTCGCCATAGCGGTAAAGTTGCAAACCACAAGCTCCAATCGCATTCATAACTGATGCATTATGTATCACCTTAACTTTCAGCCCCATCATTTTTGCCCGGACAACCAGATCAGTATGGGTCGTTGCTCTGCAGTAAATTCCAGAATAATTCTTTAAAGAAGTACAACATAAATTTTCCAGTAAAACCAATATGAACATATCCAATGTCACTGGAGTTGGACAGTTCGAATTACAAGATGATGCAAGCTAAAACTTACATGGACCACAGTCCAATCAACATAACTATTTTCATTCTTTGGACAGTTCAAATTACAAGATGATGCAAGCTAAAACTTACATGGACCACAGTCCAATCAACATAACTATTTTTATTCTTTTGTCATCTATTAGTATAAAGAAAAATTAAAAATCAATCGCCAACTATAAAATTCTCATGCAAGCACCAATAATTTACTTCCAAAGACACCCAGGTACCCATAGATATCAAGTATATTACTACACTTTATGGATGTTAGAAATCAATCACCAATTAGCACACAAAACGCAGAATAACCAAGAGAAGGACATCAGAATAAAACTTTTCAATTGATTTGTTGCAGCTGAAAAAACTACAAGCTTCAGCTGAAACTTAAAAGCTTGGCTTGAATTCTCTGGTTAATGTAATAGACAAGTCCGAAGGCATAAACAGCAGCCTGGGCAGATATAATAGAACAGGAAAGAACAATAAGATGCTTCGTTAACCGAAAATGAGACCAACAAGTACATGTATAAAACATATAAAGTGCTTCAGGCATAATTATGTATCTCCTGCATATAAAGAAACTTTCCCAGAAGAACCGGGAAGAAAAATAGGGCAGAGCAAGAACTTCCACCTTAGGAACAGAGTCTAGTGGATTTACTTCTGATGGAGACAAAAAAAAGGGAAAAAGCAGGAACCATACCCGAAAGGATCTCCAACAACCAAGAAGGCGACATCAGAATCAACAGCTTCGGAGAGAATCTCAGCAGCCCGCTCCTCGACCATCTCCCGGTCGGCGACCACAACGTCCCTCCCGTACAGTTTCTCCTGCAAAAAAGATCGGGTTTCAAGTACACTTAGCCCTCACCGGGCCACGCGGGCAGAGAAGAAGAGGGTCCGAACCATTCTGGAGAGGCCATCGGAAGCGAGGCCGAAGGAGAGGAGGGAGGTGTAGGCCTCCACGTAGACCTTGTGGCAACTGCGGACGGCGTCGAGACCTCTGACGGTGATGTCCCTCTCGTCGCCCAGCCCCAACCCGATGATGTACAGCATCCTCCTTCCCTCTTTCGCCTCCTCCTCTAGGGTTTAAGACTCCTCACAAGTGATGCAAGTAATCGAATGGTATTAGGGTTTGAGGTAGGAATTATTATTATATTATATAAAAATATTAAAAACTCTTCAACTTTCGGATCCGGATTCAACTAAACCGGGTTGGATAGATCCCATTTCCGTAACGCTATGGTACCCGACCCATTAACAATCCGAAATTATCGAGGTATTTGTACATGTAGGTATAGTTCGGAACGCAACACAGCGTATTATACCACTCGCCCCCCCCCCCCAATCCATTTAAAATTACGCTTATGGACATCATCATAAATAAGCAAACGTGTGAGGAGAGTCGCCGTTACACAAGCGTGGCGATGGAGAGACTTCCCCTGCCCGAAGGGCTCAACAGAGCTTAAAAATTACGTGTAGGAATGTTACACCGATCAGATGGTAATGAAACGGCAATGGAGATGGCCGAGGAAAGGAGGGAGGAAGCTGCAAGCGTTCACCGCTCGATGCCTTCGATCTTGTCCTCAATCTCCGAGTACAGCTGCCGCAAGCGCTCGATGTTGTCTTCCGATGTCTCCCAGTAGCCGCGGCCGCTGGCCTCTAGGAATGTCTGCACCAGCTTGCGAAAGGAATTGGGGTTGGTCTCCATCAGCCGGCGCCGCATCTCCTCGTCGTTGATGAAGGTGGTGTTGGCCTCCTCGTACACCCAGTTGTCCACCTGCCCTGAGGTGGCGCTCCACCCCACCGTGTTCGTCAGCCGCTTCTCGATCTCCCGCACGCCCTCGTACCCGCTCGACATCATCCCCTCGTACCACTTGGGGTTGAGCAGCTTCGTCCGCGCGTCCAGGCGCACCGTCTCCGCCAGCGTCCGCACCTGCGCATTCGCGGTCGTGGTGTCCGCGATGTACGCGCTGGGCTTCCTCCCGTCCTTGCGCAGCGACTGCACCAGATTCGTGGGGTCCGAGTCGAAGTAGTGGCTCACGTCCGTGAGCGAGATCTCGGAGGAGTCCAGGTTCTGGAAGGTGGCGTCCGCCGTGCTCAGCGCCATCTCGAACACCTTGCGCTTCTCCGTCATGCCCACGCCCGGCGCGTCGCAGTCGAACGCGAAGGACTTGCGGCTCAGGTACATGTCCTGTAGCTGCTGCTCATCGTTCCACGATGAGTTCTCCACCGCCAGATTGACGTTGGAGGAGTACGACCCGGAGGCATTGGAGAAGACCCTGGTCGCTGCCTCTCGCACCGGCACGCCCAGCTCCGACGCTTGCTGCAGCGCGTGCTTCCTGACGTAGTTCTGCTCCTCTGGTTCGTCCAACTCCGCCACCATCTTCACCGCCCGGTCCAGGAGATTCATCTGCGGCGACATCAGAACACGGTCACAAGCACATCCCGGGCATCGACAGCATCAGTTGTTCGGGAATATCCATGGATTCGTACCTGGTTGATGAAGAGGTCACGGAAGACGCCAGAGCAATTGACGACGACGTCCACCCTCGGCCTGCCAAGCTCCTCCAGGCTGACAGGCTCCACGCGGTTTACGCGGCCGAACGTGTCGGCGACCGGCCTCACACCGATCATCCAGAGCACTTGAGCCAGGGACTCCCCGTAAGTCTTGATGTTATCCGTACCCCACAGCACAAGCGCCACGGTCTCGGGGTACTCGCCCCCGTTATCCGCCTTCTGCCTCTCCAGCAACCGGTCCACCACCACCTTGGCGCTCTGCAAGGCGGCGGCCGTCGGGATGGCCTGCGGGTCCAGAGCATGGATGTTCTTTCCGGTCGGCAGCACCTTCGGGTTCCTGATGGGGTCGCCACCAGGCCCAGGTTCGACGTAGCTGCCCTCGAGAGCTTGCTTTAAGCTCGCTAACTCGTTGTCGGCCACGACAAGCTTCAAGCACTCCCCCAAGAACTGGAACAGGGTCCGAAGCTTCTCCCTGTCCGCTCTTATGAACTTGGTCTTGGACAGGTACTGCATCCACGGCTCCACCAGCCCGAAGCCGAGCATCGACGTCAGCTTCTCGGCCACGTCCACCACTTGCCCTCTCTTGTTCGTCGTCTGGTCCACGAAGGCCGAGATCGCGCCGCGCGACGCCTCTGTTATCTGCCGGAGGAGCTCCACATCGGCCAGTATCCCTTTGTCGCTTCCTCTGTAGACGTCCTCGATGTTCCTCCCCACGGTCTCCGCCAGTATGCCAGGCAGCGAGTATATGCCGTCCTCGGGGCGGTCGAGCGCTGCGATGTTCACCAGTGTGGCCACCGCCTCCATGGCCGAGGGAGGCTCACCGATCACGTGGAGCCCGCATGGCAGCAATCGAGATTCTATCTCCATGATCTTGGAGTACACCTTGCCCACCACGAGGTCCCTCTCTTTGGCGGAGATCTCCTCCCCTTCTTCCGGCAGAGCCACATCCTTGTCGAGGTTGCACTGCTTGGCGGTGCTGA
Source organism: Ensete glaucum (assembly GCA_021527575.1). Lineage (NCBI taxonomy): Eukaryota > Viridiplantae > Streptophyta > Magnoliopsida > Zingiberales > Musaceae > Ensete > Ensete glaucum. Next base: position 45,218,715 of record CM038552.1, read on the forward strand.
TTATGGAGCTCACGATCTGAGGACCGCGCCCGGTGTCCTTGAGGGACTGGTAGGACGAGATGAGCTCCGCGAGCTGTTTGAGCCCCTTGTAGAGCCCGGCGTTCTCCGCAGGTGGTGTCAGGTAGCTGATGGTGTTGGCATAGCTTCGACGCTTGGCGATGGTGGCCTCGGATGGGTTGTTAGCGGCATAGTAGTAGATGTTAGGGATGTTGCCGATGAGGCTGTCGGGGTAGCACACGTCGCTCATGCCGACTTGCTTCCCGGGCATGAACTCGAGGGAACCATGAGTGCCGAAGTGGAGAACAGCATCCGCCTTGAAGATCTTCTCCACGAAGGAATAGTAGGCTGCGAAGCCATGGTGAGGGCTGGCGGACTTGGAGAAGAGGAGGCGCATGGGGTCGCCCTCGTAACCAAACGTCGGCTGCACCCCGATGAAGACGTTGCCGTACTGCTTGCCATAGACCAGGAGATGCTCGCCGTCAGAGTTGAGATTGCCAGGGGGCTTCCCCCAGCTCTCCTCCAAGGCGGAGGCGTAGGGAGTGAGGGCTTGGTACTCTCGCACCGTCATCTTGTGAGCGATGTTAAGGTTGGGGCTGCTGAACTTGGCCTCCTTGTCATGGATGACATCTTCGATCAAGGCTTCAGTTGTATCGGGTAGGCCATCGACATCGTAACCATCTTTCTGGAGACCCTTGAGCACAGAGAAGATGGAGGAGAAGACATTGAGGTATGCTGCTGTCCCAACGTTGCCCTTGTCTGGTGGGAAGCTGAAAACAGTAATTGCCAGTCTCTTCTCCGCCTACTCCACATGAACCACACAAACATTAAGCCGATGAAACAATGGGGAACACTTACTTAACTGCAAGTTATGGCTCATAACGAGGAAGAAGCCGTAACCAGGCAATATGTACCTTAGATTTCCTCTTTAGCTCAGCCCACCTGATGGCCCTTGTACACAGCTGCTCCACCCTCTTATGCAACGCATGCGACTTCCCTGTCACCAGCATATCAATCGTCCACATAGGACATCAAAATCAAACGTGAAAAATAGGACATCAGTCGAGTAGGTTCTGACAGAACAGAGGACGCAGGAAGAGGAGGACAAACACAGCAATAAAGAAAGAACAGAGCTTAACCTGTTCTTGCATCCCGGCCTGAGAAGACGATGGGTTCCATGCCGCCGTCGAGTTCCGGGAGGGCCACCTGCAGCGCCACCTGAATCGGGTGCAGACCCAGGGTGCTGTTGAGCCACTCTTCGGTGGTCTGGAACACCAGGGGAAGCGCCACAATGTAGGGGACATCGAGCTTCCTCAGTGCCTCGATGGCCCTCGGATGGTCTTGCCTCGCCGGGCCGCCCACGAGGGCGAACCCGGTCAGGGACACGACGGCGTTGACGAACGGCTTGTTGGTGATCGGGTCGATCAGGTACCTCTCTGTAGGCCCTGAGAAATCCAGCCCGCCGGCGAAGATCGGTATCACTTTAGCACCTCTGGCCTCGAGCTCCATGATCACGGCCACGTAGTGCCCGTCGTCGCCGGTGACGATGTGACTCCTCTGAAGGACCAGCCCAATCACCGGAGCGTTGGGATCCTTGAGCCTCTCGTTGGCGTCTCTTCTTGTGCCGTACCAGTTCAAGTACTCCTTCGCGTCGTCGTACATTGCCGGAGCCAGCGGGTGCCATATGCCACTGTCCAAGAAGAGGACGGGGTCGGCGTACTCGATCTTGGTGCCCTTGAGCGTCGGCACGTACGAGCCGGCGATCATCTTGAGGAAGTTTTGGAGATTTTCCGGCGATCCTCCGAGCCAGAACTGCAGACTGAGAATGTAAAGACGGGCATCCTGAGCCTTGTCGCTCGGCAGGTACTTGAGGACCTTGGGCAGCGTCCGGACCAACTTGAGCATGCTCTCCGCGAACCCGGCAGACTGCTTCTTTCTCTTGAAGAGCTGGAAGAAGGGGCTCTTCGACTGGCCCAGCTGCGACATGCTGAAGGTGCCCAGCTTGTTCAACCGCATGACCTCCGGCATGGAGGGGAAGACGAGGACGGCGTCCATCCGATCCCTCTGCTTCTCCACCGCGTCCTTCACCTTCAGCGCCAGCTCCTCCACGAAGATGAGCGAGCCGATGAAGATGTTGGCGTCCTCGAGGTCCTTGCAGAAGGTCTGGTAGGTCTCCTCATCCCGCAGCTCCTCCACCAGGTAACCCACCACCTCGAACGCCGCGTGCTGGCGGCTGCTGTTGAGGGACCTGACGGCGGCCGACAGAGACGACTGGTACTGGGCCTCCAGGACAACGTAGACGACCTTCACCCTGGGGAGCCCCGGGGTGGAGTCCGGGACGATACGGCGGACCTCGGGCTTCGTCTGGGTGAAGAGGCCGTTGCCGACGGCGGCGCAGCTCACTCCGAAGCTCCGCCTGCCGCGGGAGGCATGGCCGAGCTGCTTACTCCTGGGAAGGAAGGAGTGGAGGAAGACATTCTTCTGGACGACCAAGGAGAGGCCGTCCGATCTCGTTGCGGATGAATTGCGTAGGGTGGAGAAGGGGGTGGTCACCAGGGACGACATCGAGGAGCGAACCGATGCGTGAAACCCTTTGGGTAGCAGGTGAGGACGGACGGAGATGGTCTGGTGGTGCTCTCTGCCGTCCCACCGAAGGAAGCAGGCAAAAAACGAAGGGACCGCCGGGGGACGTTATAGTGTGCGGGCGGGAGTGGGTTGTGTGGAGGAGAATTGGGGCCGTCGCTGTGGCGCCTCTGGTGGTCGAACCCGAGACGCGTGTCGGCGACAGGAACAACGAGGGAGTAAGGAATCCGCGCCGATGGATTGTGGGGGTGCGCTCGGATTGCGTGTGCCGCGGCTCGGGCTCTCATTGGCCAGGTTGGATTGCACGGCCTCCAGCGAAGGATGAGGGGAGGCCGACCACGATAAGCTTTCGTCTTCTATTTGGGAGGATCTTTTTGGGATGTGCTTTGTGACTCTGGTTGCACCGTGAGATACTTTTGCCCGGCTTGCCTACGTGGAGCTCCCTGGTCTTTTTGCTTGCAGTATCTGAGGACGGCTTCTCTGGCTGGCTTGTCCGATCGATCATCGTACAGTCGTCCCTGTTCATAAAGATATGTCGTCGAATCTAACTAAGGTTAGGGCCAGGGTTTATATAACTTGGGTCTGAAGTAGAACATAAAATGGTGCCAACCCATTGGTATACCACATTGATCTTTCAAGCGCTAGCCCAGGTTTAAGTCTTAAAGCTCACCCATCCAGGTCCACTGTAGCATCAAACTCCGGTCTCAACTATATGTTCTCCCATCTGCGCCAGCAAATATGAAATTTAGCAACTGCCAAATTTATAACGTTTTAAACACAAATGAGCATAAACAGCAGCCAAATGAAGTGGTTGATAATAGCATATGACCTTAAAGCATGACAATATCATGGTAGCCACAGGAAGAAGAAGAAGAAGATGAAGAAGAAGAAAAAAAAAAAAGTCTTCCAGAAAACAAAGATACATTCTTTAGTTCATACCAAGTGGTGCAAATTTGGACAGCAATTTTTGGCTAGGATTAAAGAAAAACCTAATTCTATGGCAATAATTAACACAAGGTTACAAAATACAACAAAAGTCACCATTAATCCTGGCCCTAACCAACAACAAGATTAAAAAAGAGTGCCAACCATTTATCCAGAATGATTACCAACAAATTCTCCATTCAGATCCCATGGGCGCATCTCGTAGGACTTTCCCATCACGCTGCGCTTCTGATTTATTGTCCCGCTGTCACATTTATATTCAGGGAAGTAGTCCAAGAATGTCTTTGCTCCGAGTGAATCAACTCCGTCAAAGAGAAAACCCCACACCAGCTCCTATATTCAATAGAAAAAGGAATTCGATGAAGTCCTTCAAAAGGATATGCTGCAACACTAGCAAAGGTCACTAAGAAAAACTGATACAGTTTCAAGTAAGGCACCTTTGCAAGATTTTCTCCCACCAACTTCTTCAATATTGGGTGTCCAGGGTCCTGATACACAATAACAGGTAAGCCAAACAGAGTATATTGAATATGATATTGTATTCTATCTTTTTTATGATCTAGGCGTGAGGCAATGCTGGTCCCGTAATTATTTCTTGAACCAAAAATCACCCCGCAAACAGAAAGAAAAAATATATATTATTAGTATTACATTGATTCTGTGGTTAAATTTGTTTTTGAGAAAATGTTAACAATTAAAAGAAAGAAAATGAATAATAGATAGTCATGAAGATATTGTAAGATATCACAGAAAAATTCTTTGAACAATATATGTTTATCTTCTTCCTGTAAAAACACTTGCCTATTGGTAATATCTCCATAATAGAGAATCAGATCAGCACAAGTTGCAAATGAGCAATTCGACTTTGCAAAATACTCGTGACCATTTCATTACATATCTCAAAACTAAAACAAGAAAACAATGCAAAGCATACAAAAACACCTTTTCAGCTCTCCACGTAAGATACTTATGCTGCGCTTCACGATTCCGATGAACATGACAAGCAGATGTCTCTTTAACTGCTTCATCCATCAATTGAAGCCATGCCTATCATGAAAGAATTATTTTCAGAACCACATTACTTTTGATTATAAGAAACAGATGTCAAGAGATAAAGTTAATGACTTCTAGCTACAAAATCCAAGTGCCTTCAAAAGTACAAGAGACCTGATGTGCTGGTATTTTTCTACAGGAGAGCACCTTTGATTACAATAAACATTTATTCTCAAGTTCACATGCCTAGTTCACCAAGTCATAGTTTGTCATACACAGCATAGTACATTTCCCAAAGTAGTTTCGTATCTCAAAATAAAATCTCATGTTAAAGTATACCTAGGATATCCTGACCCTTGCCCAAAGTTATACCACAGTACCAAGCATAATTGAAGTTTAATCAATCTTAGTCTAATTGGATAATGATTTATCAGGGTCAAGTCAAGATAAAAAAAGAAGAAAAAACCTTCATTGATAGTTGCAAAAATTTAAATCTCAATCTGAAACCAATTCTGGTAACTGGTTAACCAGTACAGGCACTAGCATTATCGGACTGTATGCCAACTTGTATTGTCCAGTATCACCGGAGAATATAACAAAAAAGAAAAATACCAAATGATACCAGTCTATATGGTTTGGTCCTGATCCTTAGACCAGCATAACTTAAGTTTGATACATTGGAAAGTAGCAAGTCATGTCTGTAGTACTTCTATGTTTAATTTTAATCAGTTGTACTTCTATGTTAATTAAGCTACCATCTGTCACTATTTTGTGTTAGATTATCACATGGGAAAAATTATAGCAAGCATAAAATCCTTTTTACGTTTCAAGCCTTGTAAGGATAAAATACTGAAATTGTTGAACTATTTTTGTCTTTCATAAGCAAGAGAATGAAAATTTTGTACCTTAAAGTAATCCACGAATGCAGAATATAAAACATCGTGCTTGAATTGGCTTGAATTGAATCGTGTCCATATCACAATTGGCGAGAAGAATCTCAAAGATTCGCCTGTAATATTGCCTCCCCATGGCAGAAGCTGCATTTCCTCCGTTTAAGACTTAAAGCTATATATATAGCAATCATAATACAAACATCTGAAAGTATCACTAAAGAGTCAGTAATATGTAAGTAACAATTTTTAGCACCTCAAAGTATTTCCTGCCAAGAGGCAGTAACTTTCTATAATACTTCTCCTTGTAGTCTGTATGGATGGTGACATCATAGAGAGGGTTAAGATCCCTGCAAAATTTCCACTTAAAGATAAAGTTTAAGGCACATCATGGAAGCTCAAATAAAAGCTCAGGAAGACAACATGATTGTTAACTGATCTTATAGCCATTTCTTTATTTTCTTCTCTTAATTCTCTTTTCTTCTTCCCCCATTTTCTTGGCCTTAAGAACCAAAATCTCTACCAGTTTCACAATGGTTTGAAGGTGATAAGCAAGAACATAATGCAACAATTTGAACCAAGAATTCTTTCACTGTAAGACAACCTTTCAATAATTGGTGGTTAAATACAAACCATGATCAATTGCAAAGCCTGCTCGTATCACTCTATCCTGACCTATGATCCAAGTTCCATGTAATAACTTACAGTACATGTATATCTAGGATTACTGTGATATGCGATACTGAATGTAGAAATCGGGATCTAATCTTGTACATAATAAAAGAATTAGCTCCACAATCAACCCAGTCTATTTTTAAGTAGCAAAGCCACTGAATAATAAGAAAAATCAGAGTACATAGCTTTCTGGATTCAACCACCATTGTTTTTAACCTAATTTATTACAAATCTAATCATCAGTAAAATCATATCATGATGGCCAAACAGAACCCTATCCCATGCAGCACAAACCAAGTGCCAGACCTTGTACTATGCATGTATCATAGCCTAAAGCATTCCACGTTATAGTTAAGTGCTATCTTCATTTCATGCCCACATAAACATGCTAATGACATGATATATGTTAAACGTAAATGATGAAACAGAGAAAACATATAAGAATATTGGAAAGGACTACTTACAGTACATTTATGTTTAGTCATCCCCTCAGGAGGCCCCATAGGGCCACACCTCCAGGAGAGTTAACTAGCCAATATGGGTACCCAAATGGAGAAATGATGCCCATCACCGCCATTTAGCTCACATGAATTCCTCTACCGACTTCAATTCTGGATTGTACAAGAGTTTAACCAGCCTTCGTCGACATTTGACTAGTCAACCAGACTCAGGCATTATATTAGGATTGGAGCCCAATTGATCTAGCTTGACTTTTCTTACTTGAAGTAGTTCTAGTCCAACTAAAGGTGGTCAGAGCCCTATCAATCTACCTAGAAGTGGATCAACTCATAGAAGACAAGTGGATGGATCCCCTTATTGAAGTGTCACAAACCCGGCCTGCCATAACTTACTAATTAACTTGTTGAATCTGAACTGCTGATCCAAAATGCCCAAGTCCAAGTTAATAATAGTAACTCATCTAGTTCTTCTTATAACTTCATTTTAATCTTCAATCTTCCCCACATAAGACCTTGACGCCCTCATAAAGGAACAAATCAGACATCAAGAAACATACCTCAGAATCAAAGCCTAGCATGAAATATACATGACTGATGAGAGTTTTCACATTTATAGTAAGTCAAAAGTCCAAACTACATAAATATTCCCAGTACTCAACACGGCCAAGAGCTCTACACATGATATATGTTAGGACAAATGTGTAGATGTTATACACTTGTTTCAAGAAACCGACACTTGTAACTATGTATCCAATAAGGAGGATCAGTGTCCAGACCAAGGTTTGCAATTTCGACTTGTAACGCCCGTACATACCGGTCCGTCAGGTTGTCGGTGCGTGGACTGCCCGCTACCGGGCGGTTCCGCCAAAAATCGACCGTCGACGGCCGATTGAAGGGAGAAATTGACCGCCGACGGTCGATTGAGGGAGAAATCGACTGTCAGTGGTCGATTGAGGGAGAAATCGACCGTCGGCGATCGATTGAGCGAGAAAAAGGGAAGAAGAAGAAGAAGAGGAAAAGAAGAAAAAAAGAAAAGAGGAGAAGAAGAAAGAATAACTAGCGCCCGCGCGCGGTCCTCGCCCACGCACCGTTACCTCCAGCAGGTCACGGGTGCTTTTTCTCCCGCCCGGGGAGAAAGATCGAGGCGACGTCGCTGCCCTTTTCTCTTTTTTTAATATTTTTAATATATTAATATTATATTATATTATATTATAAAATATTTATATTATATTTTAATATACCGGGTGGTACACACTGTGTGTATCGTCCGATAATAGTACCATACTAGTACCGAGATAAACTCAGTACACCGGTACGGACCGGTAAGTCAAACTTTGATATAGACCAGGTATTTTAAAGCATGCTTTGTAGTCAAAAGAACTTCACTGTAATTTCCTAAGATTCAAAATATGGAAGATAGAATAGCAGCCTATGAGCTAGCTGGGAGATGCATTAATATGCACGGTTGCTGCTATCATGCTTAGCAGCATAATAGCCTATACACATTATATGTTCATTAGCAATCATAATATTTCATACAACAGACTGGATATGTGAAAATAAAACGGTTAAAACTACCCATCTAATTAGTCCCTTACACATGAAGACTTCAGCTATCATCAGTTCATTGGGTGCTTGGAACAAAACAAGAGATCATTTAGGTTAGTATATCAGTCAAAGTAACTAAAAGTAAAACCAGAGAGGGTGCAATCATTAAGAACATGAATCTTAGTATGTTCAGCTTAGAGAGAAATAAGCATGGTCAATAAAATGTAACTCACAAGACGACGATGCTCAAACTAGCATTGGTAAAAAAATTGGCGCAAAATATAGGGAGATCAAATTCTGGTTCAGGGAACACAGCAAAATCGAGAACCTGTCAGAGAAAAGAAAATTAAGTAGCAGAAGTACCATAAAAAAATATAAAGATTTACAATCCAGTGATCGTTTCCAAAAAGCCTCTAAAAGATAGCACGTCTGATATTTGGGATAAATTTCAAGAATTTGTTGGGGAAAAAAATCTTATTTTTTTATGTTACCAGATACAGTAGTCTAGCAGCTAAAGTATCAGGTAACTAAAAAAAAGTTAAGCTATGACAAAATAAAATAAAAAAGATAAACATCAATTGAACTTCAAATGATTCTAACAATAGTCTTTAGGTTCATCAGATAAGTATCTATAATACTAAAATAACCCTGCACTTTCAATTTGAAAAGGAGTATTTAATAAGCTAACGAAAATAAATACAATCAAACCAAGAGGTAAAGGCAGGAGATATGACGTGAAATATTGAAGATTTAAATGGTCTTATAAGCTGACACAGATAGCTTATAAGCTATCTGTCTGAATTATGGTGTTTTAATTAATGCTGGTGAGCATGACAGTCTAAGCCAATTGTATTCATCAAAATCTTTTTTTTTTTCACCAGATATTCCATCATATTTTGGAAAAATCCTATAAGTTGCTATGACCAGCATGTAACTGCCACACAATAACTATCATGTCATGTCCATACAATATAAAAGAGCACAAAAAGATTAAAATTGATACTGCAATTTGTTTCAATAGTAGCCCAACCGTGCAAGGTATACACAAAATTACAGGCATTTTTTAAGACAAAAAGTTTTTAATAGTAAAAGCAAGGTTCGCTGTACTGGTCTATACCGGTATACTGAGCTCAGCTCGGTATGATACGGTACACTGGTACCAAGCGGTTGGTACATATAGATGTACCAATCAATATATATAATATAATAATAATATACAATATAATATAATATAATATAAGGTTAAAAAATAAAAACAAAGGACGACATCACCTTCTCCTAGGCGAGGAGACATTTCTTCTCCCCACGCGGGGAGAAGAAATCGCCTGCAGTGACAGATTGTGTGGGCGAAGCGCAGCGGGGACTCCAGGTATTTCTTCTCCCTCTTCTTCTTTCTCCCTCCCTCGGCTGATACCGCCCGAAATCGGCCTCCAACGATCGAAATCGACCGTTACCAATCGATTTCGAGTAGTATCGGAGCAGAAACAATCGCTACCTAGCGGTACCACCCGGTAGTGGGCGGTCCGCATACCAGTCCGTTAGCGGACCGGTACGTACCGCCTGGTATTGCAATCCTCGAGTAAAAGAACTCATCAATTATGAGTGTTAATATGCAAGGAAACCCAGAAATGCATATCTAATTTAGTTATGGCCTACTCACAAATCATGTGATTGTCAACGACCATACTAAGCTAGTATTGTCAATTGCTAGACGCTTTAAGATGTCATGATCCCATATTGCCCGAAGCACCCGCCTGAGCAAGCTAAGATGCTTATCTTACAAAACACAATAATGAAAATAAGAAATTAAATCAAAAACATGAGTTTATGCAATATCATATGTAAGATGATTACCACCAAAAACATTAAATTACATATGTCTATCCATCTATTAAGTATTTGATTAACAAAAGAGCAATTAAATTGGTCCAGAACCAAACAAACATCTAACAATACAATATATGGATTGATCATCAAGGTCAACCACATCATCATCAAAGTTAGGTAAATGACTAAAAGATTCAATTTTTCTGTCATTCATATAAATATTTAACTCTTGCTTTACTTTTGGAGGACACTTTTTTTTGTGTAAATGAATTTTAAACTTTCCAACTTGATGTTCTTATACTTGAACTTTCCACCTTTAGTAGTTTTGCAATAAAAGATTAACTGACAGCACTAGGATCATTGTATCATTGAAATAGTTCTACTTTCATCCAGGGTCCTTTTTAATATACTTCTTATGATAATTCCTTTGGCAGATCTTGCATTGGTATTGTTCTTGAAATGTAGTTTGAATTGTTATATTTAAGTAATAGTTATCAAGTGATGGAGACAGTCGGGAGGATGCACGAGAACAGCATTGATGGTTGTTGGATGTAGAGAAAGGAATAAAGAGATGGCGACAGCAGTGGGTGACGGTTGCAGAGAGAGGAGACAAGAGAAGAGGAAGGGAAAGAAGAGGGAAGAGAAGGCGGTGATTGTGGGGAAGCTGGCCTTCACACAAGGAGATAGAGTAAATGGAGAAAAGAGAAAAGGGAAAAGGAAAGAGAGAAGGTAGCAGAGCACCCACAGAGAAAGAGATAAAGAAAATGGAGCAAAGAGAAAAGAGAAGAGAAGAGGAGATATATCAGACAGAGAAGGAAACACAAGCAGTGGAAGAAATGCTAGGGTGAGTGCAAGTGTCGGAAATTCGCAGGAGGGCAAGGGAAGGGAATTAGTTGGACCAGGTTGGGTCCAACGTAGAAACTGAGCTACTCACTTGAGCAATGCCCAGTTGAAAGCATCTCACCAGGTTCCATCAAGATGGTCGAGCCTCACCTCACTTCACTCAAGCGGCTACACAAGCACTTAAGTTCCTTTTGATATCACTAACTAAAATCACCTCAATATATAGACCAACAATCATGAAGATAGCTTCATTGCAACAAACCACTGGAATTTGGAAATGTCAAGTGAATTTTCTTATTAATGTTCAGTTTTTTCTAGTAATTCCTACCTAGATCTAGACATTGATCCAGTACTAGTTTTGGCAAATGGTTGGCATAGGTGGACCAGGTGGAACCTTTTAGTATACCTACTTTAGAAACCTTTTAGCAACTCAGATATTTATCTAATAATATTGGATGATGACATATAACTCACCAAACAACCAGGCATCGATCTGGTTCCCTTCTTCGTTTGACAAGATTATAGGTCTGAGTCGTTGTGAAGGTGGTACCTCAGTATTCATACAGGAAAATGCTATTATTGGGGGACCACTCCTCTATAATTATCTAAAACATATAACTCGTCACCTCTATCAATATATGCACCCTTTAGAAGAAGCTTGATAGAAATAGTATGTTTATTCCAAAGTGAATAAGCAGAATAACAAGGTTCATTATGAAAAATGTAAAATAGGAGTGGTACCTGCATTGCACGATTCCCTTCAACTGTCAAACTTCGAACAAGTCTAATTTTGGGGGCACAGAATGAAAGTGTACGAAGTACAGTATTGTTGTCTTTGGACTGTAGTAATCTGAACTTTTCCTGAAAACATGATCGCAAAAAGTAAACTTTAGAACAAAGTTTTGGACATCCCAATGAAAGATTGAAGATATAAGGTAATGAGAGCATCAGCAAGAAAATTTGTAGAATTATGTTACAGATTTGGTTTGCTACTTTTTAGCATAGCTCCTACCTAAAGCAGAATATTCTGTTATTTTAAGTGAACTAACAATGGTTTGTTTTATTTTTTGTGCCTTTCCAATGGATTCCACCCCCCACCCCCACCCCTTTTCCAGCCAAAAAAATTATACCAAATACTAAAGTTCCCTCCAAAAGAATTTTAAAAGTTGGCATAGCACAAACTTTAGAGAACCAATACCAGATGATATGGCAAGCAAAATGATGAAATATATGTTAAGATTAAAAGTGAGTTTTGTTGTCAAGGAAAATATTAGTTCATCAATAGCATGAAATCTAGACCAAACTATTTTCTTTTAGCTTGTCAAAATGTAAATCAGAAGTCCTTCCCCACACTTATTTTGGCCCAAAAACATGCCCAAGTTCCTGTCCAATTTGTTTCATTGTTATTCATGATTTCACCGTCTCATCCATCCGTCTATCACTTGGCAATCAGCAGACTAACTCTCAGCTTAAAAGTGCTCTCTTCTATCTCTTTATTGCTTATATAAATTAATACCTTGATGTTATAATACATGGTAAGGTCACTTCTCTCCTGCCTCACATTCTACAAGCAGCATATGCTGCTACTTTGCTGCAGACACAAATTCAAAGAGATTATTCCATTCGAGACCAAGATCTAGTATGCTGACAGTTTAGCATCAAGTAACAGTATTGTCTCGAGACTATTATTTCTAATTACAGAAACACAAATAATCTTTAGAGACGACAAGAGAGAGAAGGGAACAGATGATGGGGTGGACAGGGGAGAGCAAACCGACGTGGGAGGACAGAGGAGCGAGAGCGGTGCGAAGCTTGGTCTCCTGGAGCGCGAAATTTACGAACTTCTGATAAGAAAAGGCGGAGAGATCCATGGAGACGCCAAATCCCCCGGCCGACCGCCTTCGTTCCCTCCGAAAACTTTGCCCTTGTCGATCACACCAAGCTCGGCGATAAAGCAAAAGCAAAGCACATCCAAATCCAACCCGGTCATCCCACCCACACACACCTTCGTCCTAACTCGATCCAACCCGACCCGACGCCTGGCTCGAGTCCTCACCCTGTGAACCCAACCCGACTTCGAAATCGTAATTCATTAAACAAAATAACACCTGCAAACGGGATGTCACCGAAGACGATGATCGATATCCAAAGAAACGAGACCGGGGAAGACCAAAGGCATCGATCTTTTCAAATTCCACGAGTTGGAAAGGAATGCGAAGAAGTGGATCGAATAGCTCGCAGCAAAATAAAGAAAACCATGGAATTACGCAAGAAAAAGGGAAAAGCACCACTGAAATGGAATCTCATTATCACGAAATATAGAAAACCACGGAATTACCGGCAAGAGAAAGGCAAGAACACTACGCAGCTAATGAATGGGTCGGCTCGATCACAATGGGACATGCCACTCCCAAAAGCCAGCTCATCATATATCACGTCATCTAGCAGTATATGGGATAGATGATGCAGCCTCGATCGATCGGGGATCGAGCTGCCTTAGTGTCATTCAACCTGGCACAGTGCTGATCTACCTATCACAACAGTGGGCTCGAGACTTGAACGGTGGTGTTGTCTGACACTAACCCACCAACCAATATTTCGGGACTCAACATTATCGTACCCCCGGTTTAGCCCAGGATGCTATCGTTGTTAAGGGTTGGGGTACAGTTATCTTCCACCCATGAGTATAAAAGTCACCCCTAGGAATGGCTCAAGGGGCTCTCTCTCTCTCTCTCTCTCTCTCTCTCTCTCTCTAACTCTATATATTGAACCCTTTAAATAATCTCGGTCGGAGCATTGACTTAATCGTTGGAGTGGTCACATCGGACGCCCCGATCTCAACGAGACCTTTGTGTAGGATCGCTGGGCAGACCCCGAGATGAAGGAACCTGAGACGCGCACTCGAGCACACCCAACCGTTCTCTCTTGAGCCCCTACCTATTCCCGACCGATGTTGACGAGCTTGCGCACGCAAGCTGAACTAAATCGTGCTAACTCCTCGACCATAACATAAGGTCCCTCAACACCACCGAATTATGATCTTATCATCATTAACAACAAAGATGTAATAGTCCACAAAAACAAAGAAAACCCACAAAACTACTTACAAGAAAAAGAGTAGAGCACCACAAAACAAGGACCTTGTGATCAAGAAGATATAGTGACCAAGAAGAGAAATCTTTGCTTCTTGATTAGATCGATCCAATGTGGATCGCCCGCCGCATAAAGCCCACAAGCGAGGGAAGAGAATGCTTCGTTTTCCTTTAGCCTCGGAATTCGCGATCGAATCAACGGAGAGAGGCATGATGACACACAGCAAGCTAGTCCAGCCAAACCCGTTCGACCCAGTTCGATCAATGCGTGCCCCCAAATTAATTGCCAATATTATTCAACTTTTGATCGAATGAGTGGCCCAAATATTGAACCGTACTCGCCTGATCCAATATATAGTCCAAATTATATATATATATATATATATATATATATATATATATATATATATATATATATATATATATATATATATATATATATATATACTTATAACTTAATTTAATTTCACATCAGAAATGGAAGGATATTTGAATTGATTTATAAGATTAAAATTGATTCATTATACTAACATCTTAAACCAGTATATATGACTTATCATATTAATGTATAAACTATTTTATAAGCCAAATAATAAATAATGGTATAAAAACACTGTCTATTACACAATGGAAAATATCTTATAAGATTTAGATACTCCGAAAAAAATCAATATCCGTATTTGATGATTCATATATTTTTGCAGAGAGCGCGTGCTACCAAGTCTCTCATCTAACCTAATCACCATCTAATTATTATAATATCATGTGTTTTTATTAATAAAAGTATGAAAATAAAAGATAAATATATAATCTTAAATGTTGTAGTTGATGATGACAGATGATGTCGATGATGGCAAATGACGACGCCATTAGGGGTCACATTTGGTTATTATGGATGAGAATAGCGACAATAAGAAGTGAGGGTCGTTTTATACTTGTATCGACACTAACACAGTTACCAAGCAACATCGCTTAACATCTACATTAGTGTTACTTTTGCTACTCGGCAATCATGTCGATATTGATATAAACACAGAGCGATTATCGTCGCTCTTATCATCCATAAATAATCACTCGTAGCCCTTCGCTCCCTTCAGCGATGTTATCACCAATGATGTCTATCACTATCAATTTAAATATTATTTTTTTATCTTTAGTAAAATCAATGACATTAAGATAAATAAACTTATTTTTTAATGATTATAAAAAATTAATATATTTCTTAAAAAAATATAAAAATATATTAGAGGTAGATAATAAATTAGCCCCTCTCGTCTTCATCAGCTCAATGTTTGACCACTAGAAGCCGTGATGGGACTCATCCACCAATTATTGTGAAAGTGGTCCTCAGCAGATGGTGACGTGTTGCGTTCCGAGTGACGTTAGCAAACGTGCACTGTGGTCCGGTTTCTGCCTTTTCTAAAATGATCGCGTCGAGACGCGACACGTGTTAGTAGGTGTCATCAAGCCATCCCATCTTAATCAAAACACGGCACTATAACTCCACTGGATTCCACCACCGCATTGGGGAAGATATGAATGTTAGGTTATATCTATTTATAAAAGCAGGTCGGTATTGGAACTCATCAATCTTTTACTAGTTTTGCTTAAATGCATTAAACTTAGTTTAAGCAGTGAATTAATTTTTTTAATAACAAGATAAGATTTGACCGGTAGATAAACTTAAATTATTATTATTTAAATACATAATAAAAATAAAAAAATTCAATATTATCATCATCAAATAGTCAAAGTCTTAACCAACCCTTGTCATTCTCATTTTATGATTCGGTGACATTCACATTTATGTTAAGATTTATGTTATATATGTGAAAACTTATCTTATTGTTCATGTGACAAAAGTGAAAAAATTAATTATATAATTTGAAACAACAGCTCAACAACTTGTTGGTTCGATTGGATTTTCCCAAAAGAAAACATCAAAAAGAAAAAAAAACCTATAAAAATTAGACACTGGTCAAATATTAGCTTCAATTCGAACTCAACCAACAATCTAACCACCAAAATTAATAGAATTCATTATATATATATATATATATATATATATATATATATATATGCATATCCTGTTCGATGAAATGTGGAGAATACTAAGAGGGCTGACGGAGCTCGTGGTTTCCCCATTATTTCCAACTGATTGCGGATGGTTGACGGCTTTTAGCTGGCGCAGCACATAGACAAGAAGCTTCGCCAAGAAGAAGAAGAAGAAGAGAGAGGGGAAGCGTTGATGTCCGACAGCTGCTGCTGCCACGGCCACTGCTGCGGCCTCGACGCCACACGATTGCATCTCGTCCTCCACAGGCTCAACCCCTTCACTTATTTATACAGGCTTCCGAGCGGACAGGGAGAGGGAGGAGCGATGGGCACCGTCACAGTCCCAGCTTTTCTTCCTTCCCCGGAAGACGACGGCCAGAAGCTGCGGAAGGCCTTCCAAGGTATCTATCTATCTATACATACATCCATGGTTCTTTCCGAGGGTTTGTGTGATCGGTTTCGTTTTTGACGGACAACAACAGGGCGGGGGACGGACGAGAAGGCAATCATAGACATCCTGGGCCACCGCACTGCGGCGCAGCGGTCGGCCATCGCCGCCGCTTACGCCAGCCTTTACGGTGAGTCGCTGCTGCATCGCCTCCACTCCGAGCTCTCCGGTGACTTCAGGGTAATTCTTGTTATTGTTCAGATTAGTATGCGATTGGTTGAAGAGGATCAAGGAGTGAAATCATCAGTTAGCTAAGTGTTGCTGCAGAACGCAGTGATGCTATGGACCATGGACCCTGCAGAAAGAGATGCCAAATTGGTGAACAAGGCACTGAAGAGGAAGGGCGAGAGGCATCTCTGGGTGATCATAGAGGTCGCCTGTGCCTCATCCCCGGACCATCTGATCGCTGTGAGGCAGGCATATTGCTCTCTCTTCTCTTCCTCCATCGAAGAAGATGTGGCTCACAAGATTACCCCAACGGAGCCCCTAGGACAGGTAATGCTCCTCCTCGACATCATCATCATCCATCGGTATCGGCAGCAGCAGCAGCAGCAGTAATCTTTCGTTCCTGCAGTTGTTGGTGCGTCTGCTTACCTCTTATCGGTATCCCGGGGAGCACGTCGCCGTCGAACTGGCAAAGCATGAGGCAGCTCAGCTCTTCGATGCGGTCCAGAAGAAGCAGTTGCATCGGGACGAAGTCATCCGCGTACTCAGCACGAGGAACAAATCGCAGTTGAAGGAAACCTTCGAGCAGTACAACGAAGGTTATGGAAGACACATTGAAGAGGTAGGCACAGCTGATGCTGCTTGATTACGTTCTGAGAGATGGATTCATCGAACTCTCTGCAACACAGGACATCGAGGGCGCTGGTCGAAGCCAGTTCGCGTCGATGCTGAAGACTGCCATTTGGTGCATAGCGTCCCCGGAGAAACACTTTGCAGAGGTAACACAGGCCAAAGAATGGCCACCCCAAACAAGTGTGATCCTGTTTCCATGACGGTGAAGAGATGGTTGCTGGTGGTGTTGCAGGTGGTGAGGAGCTCGGTGGTGGGACTCGGAACGGACGAGGACTCGCTGACGAGAGCCGTGGTGAGTCGGGCAGAAATCGACATGAAGAAGGTGAAGGAGGAGTACAAGAAGAGGTACAACACCACGCTCATTTACGATGTAGTGGACGACACCTCGGGGGATTACATGAGGTTCTTGCTTACCTTGATCGGCCCTGCGGATCCATGAAACAGCAATCAAACGATGGTTTCAGGTACAGAGAAATGTGATGGTATATGATGACGTGTCTATATTTATTAAGGTGTAAGCATATGGCTTGTGGGAATGAACAACATAAACAATTTTTGGACATCGAATAAAGATTTGGCATGGTGGGTTGGATTCTGCAAATTAGTAAAATAATGTTAGGAAGATAATTGAGCAAACAAGTCTGGAAGTAAAAAAAGCAGTCTAAGTTCAGCTGATGCAAGAAGACACAAACAAAGGCAATCTGCTTGCGAAGATAAGTAGTAATGGCTACAAAGCTCTCTGGTCATGAGTTGAGCATGTCATGTTCACGGAGTCCTTCCTCACTCTCCTGATACATCTGACTTCTTATTACTGCAATTACAACTTCTGATACAAATTAAACTAGAAACCTAATGCCAAAGAGGTACTACTGACCATATCACATGGAAAGTAGATTACGCGGAGCCGAAGCCAAAGAGAGAATGAGATACGGCACACATTACCAAAAACCAGATTACATGGACAACAGACGAATCGGAGGAGCCAATCCTTCCTTAAACTTGAACACCGATTCTTTGAGCAACCTGCAAAAGTTAAGTCGAGTGATCAGACACCGAGTAGAGGTCAGAGCAAAAGTTAATAGTTTAGTTGGATCGATAAGCATAGTGCAGTTCTAATTCTTTTTCTAGTTTATAAGTTACCAGCTTGAACACGAGCCATTTCAAACCATTTCCCAAGTTAATGCCTTGTGAATTTTCAAACCAAAGTGAAGTGTGATCGAAAACGAGCGGCCACACACCCATGTACATTGATATTATTTGTATCCAGTCAATAAAACTGCAATCTATGTGCACAACAGTAACCAAGTATATTCCATACATCAACAATGAAACTTCCAAGGTTTATGCATGCGATGATTAAATTATTTAACTATACCTCCTTGAAAGAGTGAACATCACCGCCCCATAACCATGCATCACAGCCTGCATCCCTAGCTCCCCATATGTCGTTCCTGCGATCGTCACCCACATGAACTGCTTCCTCGGGTTTTACACCCAGCAACTCACATGCTTTAAGAAAGATAGTCGGGTTTGGCTTCTCAGCTGCTACCTGTTATAGCAATACTAGACCTATGAGAAACTTGAAAATAACTGGGGTTGACACTGTTGAGGTAGCAACATTTAGAGCGAAAAAGATGAGGCACAGAGGACCACGAGTTATCCGAATTGGTAATGTTCAAGCCTCCAAGGCAGGATTATAAAATCCTCGTCTTAAAAGAACTTTTAGGAGTTTGCAATGACCACCCACAATCAGCCAAATTTCCATAAATAACAGAAAAGACAGTTTGGTACCTCAGCAGACACTGCAACAGCATCGAACCAATGATCACAGTTCAAAGCCTGCAAAAGAGGCCGTAAGCGGGTATCAAAGTTTGAGACGATAGCTGTTTTCACTCCAGCCTTTCTTAAAGCTCTGAAAACATTTCCAGCATCGGGATCACAGATATGCCAAGCCTAACAAACAAAATGATAACAAACATTAATTTCACTAAGCATCATACTAATATGTAGCGATCATAATGACATCCAATCAATTAATCAATAATACCTTCTCAGTTGTATAATACTTATAGAGTTCTTCAAAGTACTCCAAATTAGAACAGCCCGTAGAAGAGCTAACTATGTATTGCCAAAAAGGCCTCCCATCGTCCACGTACCTGATAGCAGGCACATAAAAAAAGACGGACTTCAGAATCATGCACAGAAGACTCAGAACAATACTGAAACAGGGAAGAGGAGCATATTTTCAATAGATGCATGTTTGAAGAAGTTTGATAATATCTTAAAACAGGCAAATAGGTAGTAAGATCATTTGGCATTACAAGGTTATAATGATCACAAAGACGAGAAAAAAAAATCAGCATGTTCTGAAGCAGATTCGATGTGTTAAACAGAGAAACAAAGATACTCAGCTAGGAAATCTTGCCAGTCTTGCATGTTGCAAGATTTTGATTACTACCACAGGTTTGCGTACTTCAATGAATTCTTAAACATAAGTACCAAAAAGAGAATATTTCTCAAATAAAATTTTAATCTTATCATGGTTCCTCGAATAATCAGGTATTTCCTTTGTGAAAAAATGCCGTGCTCTCTCAGATCAAACATGAAACGTAAGGGAGATATTTGACAAAGCAAGCTTAGTAAAAAGATCAAGGCGCTATAAGAAACCCTTGTGTTTAAATTCTGAGGTGAACAGGTCGAAGTAGATATTAGAAAGCAAATATGAAGAAACAAAGAAGTGGAATGAGATCCTCTCAGATCCAAAATGGAGGTGATTCCTCGATTAGAGATGAAGTTCATAACAAATTCATGCAAATTTGACTTGCAAAACAAGAACATCAAAGGATCTATCATGGGAAGACAAACCTCAGCCTTGATCTGCCCCAGGGTTGCTCATACGCCCATCGATACCGATTCAGTATCTCATTTTCAGAATACTTCACCCCGTATTTCTCCCCGATCTGTCTGTATATCTGAAACAAACCAAAGTGGTGGATAAAGATGAAGCTCGTTACAAGTAAAACATCACAATTTGTCTGTCGTTTGCATATGGAACTAAAGCACAAAGAAATAGAATGCCAACTCCAAATCCCAACAAAACAAGATCATATATATCAATTAAAAAAGGGAACTTTTGGAAGTTTATGAAGTCTCCCTTCCCTTGAGGAAGAGAGAAGAGCCAAACCTGAGCCATGGGCTGGGAGGGAACAACGAGGGTGCCGACGGCGTCCACGAGAAGGGCTTTATGCGTGATCTCCCCGTACAAGGACCGCCGGTACTCGAGGTACTCGATTGCTCCGGCCAAATCCCAGCCTTGGCGGCCGGGTAACCGTCTCAGACCGCCTGGGACCCCGCCCTCCACCTCCACCGCCGCGGCCGCACCCGTGGAGTATTCCTGGCGGCGGCTATCGTCCTTGCGCCCAGAGGAGTGGAGATTCCGGCATGACGATAAGGAAGTGGGCGAGGGTGCGGCTCCGCCTCGAACCCTCGCGCAAATTGCGACCGCCGCCGTAAGGGAACCCTTGGTAGCCCTAGCCATCTTCCCTCCACTCTCCTCCTCCTCCGCCAACAACTTGTTCCCGCCCTCTGCCGCTGTTCTGCACCGCTCCGGTCGGGCTCTCCGCTCTCATCACAAGGAGAGGCCGCTCTCTTTCTTCGGTCCAACGGAGAGAGAAGAGAGTTTAATGAGCGATCGCAATGTAGAATAGAGACAAAGAGGAAGAGTGTGTCTATGTCTACATACATACATATCATTTATATGCAATCGAATAAATTTACATATATAAAAATAATTTTATGCAAATAAAATTATCCAAATTCCTCAAAACGAATCTTTTTTGCCCCTTTTTCCCGCTACTTTTCTTACAATATTTTATGTTTTTAATAATACTAAAATAATATTCCTCGAACCAGAGCTTCTTTTGACAAAAAAAAAGGGGTGAGAAAAATAGTACAAAAAATTCAGAAAAATAGAGCTAAAAAATCATCAGATGCTAAGAAATATCTAAATAAAAATTCAAAAAAAATTCGTTGATTGGTTTCATGTAAGAACGTGAGTTAGTAGTCGTCGTTGCTTGTTTGTTTCATTTATAATATATTCAAGAGAAATATGTATAAAAATACAAGTAAAATTATTTTTAAGTAATTAACTCATAGGAGAATTATTTTTAAATCTTTTAAGAATTACCAATCCTAGTTATTTTAAATATTAAATTTATGATATTTGAAAGTACTACCTTTTTTCCATAGGATTCTCGTTACATGACGGCCAAACAAGATCATAAATCTCATGAACCAAGAATTTGTCCAGTTCGTGTGGCTTTATTTTCTAGAAAATTAAAATAGGTTTTTCCTAAGACTTTTTAAATCTTTTATAATAAACTTTTTCTCGTTTGAAAACTAAAACTAACTTATTTTTCTCAATACATCATGATATGTTTTGTTCTTCGTATTCCTAAAGCCAAAGGCTGCTGCATCAAGAAACACGCTCAAATATTTTCGATCTCTTATTATTTCCCCGACTCTAACGTAAGCATCGTTATCGGCTATCTTTCACTTAAATTTCGACACCATTGGATCCGTGATCTAACGCCTCGAACAACCGGAATATACGTTGACCACGACAAATCTTCCTTAAGATTTCTCCCTCCCTCCCTCTCTCTCTCTCTCTCTCTCTCTCGGCGATTAGCAGCCATGCGTTGATTACATGCTTCAGATATCTGTCGGTGTGGGGCCGGTCGAACGGCCGCCACTCACCAATTCGTGGCCTCCAACGAAGCGCCGGTCGATGCACGCTTGTTCGCAGAATCCAACGCCGCCAACATGTGGCTACCATAGAGTCCAGAGGAGGGAGGAGGAGGAGGAGGAGGAGGCAGCGACTGCAACTACAGCTGCTGTGTGGTGGCTGTGAGAAGGCGGAGGAGGAGGTCCCAACTCGAGTAGTAGTATTATTATTATTCGCTTGCTCCGTGTTGTTTCTTGTCGCAGCGACGTCTTCTTCGGGACCGGAGAGTTGCAGTCGAATGTGTGTGTGGCGTAGGAACCGAGCCTTTTGATGCCGCCACTGGACTTCGATTTGTGGTGGAAGGCTTTGTTTATGGATGCCAACAGCAGGTGGGAGGATTGACAGCGAGAGGGAACGAGAGAGGTTTTTGTTCCTATCGTCTCCGTTGTGCCATTCGATAATGGCATCCACCCGTATCGTCTTCCTTTGGGTTAATCCATACGATGCACGGAAGAATGATCTACACCGGTAAAATGCTGTTCCATCGTCTTCGTCTTTTGAGGCACCTCAACATCAATTCGATCCGTGAAACTTAAACTTGACCATCCGTGAGAAGGTCGAGTTCGGATCCATATCACCTCAGCCGATGCATTAGATTCCAGTCATGTTTTATATCTTATACTCTTGGAAGTGAAGAGCTCGTTCATCCTCACCGATCAACGCAACGCATAGCTGAGGATATCCTTCCTCCAAGCTATGACGATGTCATCGGATTTGCCTCTCGTTTTGGGACAGTCTGTCTCTCCATTGTTGGATGAGGCTTTTGGTTTGAACTCCTTTTTCTTCTTGTTTTTTGTGTTTTAGATTGAGGAAAAGATTTGGATCAGAGGTGCTTCCCTGAGTTTAGGGCTCTCCTTCTGGAAGCTTCTGGAACATATAATTTGTTTGACCACAAAGCAATTTGAGATGGTGGTTGAAGGCGCATTAACTTTACTCTAAGATGCGTGCGGGAGTTGGATTCGACTCTTGGGTGTACGAAGCTGCGTTGACCTATTCCCAGCTTTATCAGTGCGTGTGGAGTTGACAAACTTGCATCCTCGGTCGCCGCTGACCACCGACCCACTTGGATCCCAAAGCTGACCGGTCCGACTCAGCCACCCACCAACTCATCCCCATAAAACCCACCACTGGCGATGCTTCTACCGCGCACAGATCCGCAATGGCCAAAGCATTCTTGACCTGCTTCAGCCGCAGCTCCCGGGGACTCGTCAAGCTGGTCCTCTGGGGCGGCGCCACCAGGCTCTTGCCCGAGACGCTGCACGCCGGCGAGCTCATGATCCGCTTCCCGGGCCGCATCGTCTGCCACGCGAACTCCTTCTATATCGGCCTCCCTCTCCCGGTTCTCTCCGCCGACGACGAGCTCCTCCCCGGCAAGACCTACTTCCTCCTCCCCCTCGACCGATTCCGGCCCAACCAGGCTCTGACGGTCGCCACGCTGGCGTCGCTGTCTCCGTCGCCGACGAAGGTGTCGCTAGCCGGGGACGGGCAGTGTCCGTTCGCGTACGTGAAGGGCGGGGACGGGAGGAAGCTCATCAAGGTGACGCCGGAGTTCATAGCCAGGGTCATGTCCTCGGGCGAAGGTGGGAGAAGGAGCGGCGCCGGGGATGGTGGGACGTTATGTAGCACGCCGGAGTTGCAGAAGCACTACGCCCAGCTCGTGGGGCCCAGGGGGCGGCCGTGGTCGCCGGCGCTGGAGACGATATCGGAGAGCAAGAGAAGGAGACCATCCAAAGCTAGGTTATCGCCGGCGAGGCTGTTGAGATTACAGAAGAGTTCGAGCTAAGCTTCCGTTTCACTTAGAGTTGTGAAGGACAGCGAGGACGGACACAGATTACAAAGACTTACAATTATGTATGTAAAAAAATATCAGAGAAAAGACTGTAAATTATGTGTACGAGCAAAATGGATCGAGCTGTACTTTGCATGCGTTGTGGTGCGTACGTGTCTTGAACTCATGGCGGCGTTGCGGTGATTGGGGCTGTGGACTCGGTATTCCAAGTTACAAGAGACGAAGCATGGGAGACCGAGTCATCCGGTCATATAAGCTTAGCTGGCTATACTTCGTTGGCGGCGGTGACAAGATCGCTGTGTTGACTACCATCATCCCAAAAGAGGCCCATGGAGAAGCTTCTATGAGCTGTTTGCAGTGTCATCCAAACCCACCCATAGTTCACCGCGTTTTATGTTGACCTTTACCGTGTTCATCAATGTTTCTTACGGGCAGTGGCCATAATTGACTCGGAAATCGTATAGACATATATCATCATTAATGATATTATAATCAAAACATATAAAAATAATTATTACTAAAGTATATATACATCACGTGATATATTCAGCTTGTTCATATACCACACAGAATAATAAGCTTCTTCTCACATCTGAAGATGGTCGAGTCACTCAAATTAGTGAAGCCAAGATAAATCCACGATATCAAAATTTAGAAGCATTTTTAACAATAATGTGGCAAATTTTATGAGCTAATACTTCTACAAAATGTTCAGATAGCTGATAACAAAGTCTGAAACAAATAAAGGATTCCAGAATTGGAAGACCCCAATTCATATAGCTCATTCTTCATCATCCTCATCCCCGTCACCACCGGCTGCCTTCTTTGCTGCGGCTTTCTGATTCTTTCTCTTCACCCTCCCAGGGCGCCCACCACCAAATGGACTTGTGAGGGAGAAGTCGATGTGCTTTGCCGAGTCCACCCTCACCATGAACGACGGGATGTTAACCACTTGCCTCCCTACTCTGCAAGGATGGTCGGGAGAGGTGCGCAGACCGATAAGTTCATTGCAGAAACAATACACTCAGAATCCAGCCTCTAACAGTGCACATGGTGCCTTTAACAACTTTGAGATTAAACACTAACATCAAAGAATTGGACAAAAGGGCAAATCACAATGCCTATTAACATGGCTGTCAGTCAAATTAGAAAGGTCAATCAACTTCCAGATTTATGAGCATCTCCATCTTACCGTACTGTATACATCAATACAACACATTCATCCTCCGGACCAGCTACCCTCTACAAGCCGTCGGAATAAACCTAAAGCAGGTTGCCGTCAAGTTGATACTCATGAGACTTTGTCAATATTTTGCTGAGGCTTCTAAACTCTAGATTGCACAACATCTTAACAATGAGCATACTTGAACAGAGATGACAGTAAGAATTGCATGGACTAACATCAAGAACTTATAATATTCTCCCGTGTTGCAACACAGCATCAGCATTCAATTTTATTTCTTTGGGCATACTACATAAATCCATACCACAATTCCATGATTACCCAAACCGCCCTTTATATGCTTTTAGGCAATCCTTCTCTTGCTTAATTTTTCTTGCAAGGCATCGGGCATCAACACATCGATGTCAAGTTGATAGTTGTGACTCCGAACACTATCAATCTTCTGCTGAACCTTCCATACTGTTGCTTGTACTTGACAGCTTGACTATGAACATGTTTGCACAACAATGATGATGACACTTCCCCGGACTACCTCATGAATCCATAGTATTCATCGACATCATAACACAAAGCACCACTACAGTTTTGGTTCTTTAGTCAACCATTGATTGACTAGAATCTAATCCATGGTGAACAAGGTACTAGGTAAAACCTATAATTGTTAGTC
The DNA here is from genome assembly GCA_021527575.1 of Ensete glaucum. NCBI lineage: Eukaryota > Viridiplantae > Streptophyta > Magnoliopsida > Zingiberales > Musaceae > Ensete > Ensete glaucum. The sequence goes on from CM038552.1 coordinate 45,244,289, forward strand.
AATTGGGTCTCAGCTTAATTATAAACTTCTTTTCTCACCCGTAAGAGGATAACAAATGCTAATGCTACAATTCCTGACCAGCAACAATCAAATTAGTAAGCTCAATTAAATAGATATAAAGGGGACAAAATAAGTCTCGTTACGTGCTGCAGGAAGGCATATCACAGGAGTCCTAAAGTTCCAACACTCACGTACGGAGAACAAGCAATCTGTTGTTAAAAAGCCTATTTCGGTGGTTAAGATTCGAATTAGTCCTCAAACACTATTGTCATAAGACCATTAAACTTAAGCACCACTAAAGGGGAGTTTAGGCAAGCTGGTAAAAGACAGACATACATACATCTGGATGATACAGTGTCCACCATAGAACCCATCTCACATGACTGCTATTAATAACTACAAGTTTTTTTTTGTAACATGCCCAAATATCTCATCAAAAGCAATACGATTGATTTAATCCAGCATTCCAAAGCCAACATATTGTTGGTTATCGGCAAGTATAGGTCAATATAATCATGTTAAAAAAAAAATCATGAATCATGGTAGATCATAGATAGACCAGCAAATATATGTATGGAGATAGTTTTGGTTACTGCCTCAACAAATGTATATACCTGATGTGGCGCTGCCTGATCAGGACCCGGGCATGGTGGATTGACTTCGCCATCCCCGACTTGAAGACAAGAGTCTGCAGACGGCGTTCCAGGAAGTTCTCAACTGTGAGAGCCAGGACGTAGTCGAGCTTGTTCTGGCCTTCCTCGAGCAGCCCATAGCGGTTCATCCGGCGGAGGAGGGCCTCTCCTTCAAAAATCCGACGAGGGTTCTTCTCGTCGAGCGTGAGAAGATCCCTTGCAGCATTACGAATTCGGCTCAGTGCGTACTGGACCCTCCAGAGCTCCCGCTTGCAGCGGAGCCCGTACTCACCCACCAGCTTCAGCTCCGCATCGAGCCGCTCCTTCTCGTAGGGACGACGGGGCTTCTTAAAAGTCTTCCCGTCTGCAAAGACCCCGACTCAGCTAGGGTTAGCAGATCCAGTTCACAATCACGCTACCATAACAAGAATTGTACATCGTAAAAGCCAAATAAATTTTGAGAAAAGAAACGAACTCAGGGTGGCAATAATCGTACGGTAAACCATAAACCCTAGAAAAAGTTGGATCCATTTGAGGACCGAACGATAAGAAAGTTAAGGATCGAGAAAATTTTCGAAGATCAAGGGATTCCAGGACGAAAAACAACAAGTTCGACATACAATTCCTGTAGAAACTGACATGAACCATGGCTGGTTCCCCTCCAAAGCCGCCTCAGGCGCTCGATCGATTCAAAGATATGCGGAGGGAGGCGGCGATGGACAACACTGGAGAGCCCCTTATATGTACAATTCCAGAACCCTAATCCTAACCGCGGGACGACACATACGGGTCTCTGATCCGCTACCGCTCGTTGCGGATTTTGAGGCTTTTGGGCTTGCGAGTTGAATATTTGCATATAAGCCCTCGATCTAATTATATTCTCAAATACGGTACACCAAAGACACTGCATATATATATATATATATATATATGTGTGAAGTGTACGAGGATAATTCTTTTTTGATTAAACTCTATGAAAAAGTTTAATCATCAAGAAAGTTGTTTTATGACACATTAAAATTTTTTTAAAAATAATAACGTGAAACGTTGAAATTGGATATATTAAACACGTTGAAAGGACCGTAGACCTCTGCTGTTTGACTGTACAATACACGCGATTAAGAGGCTCAGTATCTGTACATGAACAGGAAATTATAACAACATATGGTACATGAAGAGAAGGAAGAGATCAACATCACTAATCCCTGGTTATCTTTAGGAATTTGGACTCCGAAGGTTGGATCTCCTTTTTGCATGCATCCACCTTGTTCTTCAAGGAGTTGATGCTGCCTTTCACGTCGACAGCCTCCATCTTTTTTTTTAGCTCCGTCATCCCTACCTGCATGGCGTCCTCATCCTCCTGCTGCAGTACGAACTCCACCTTCTTCATCATTGTTTCGACGTCGGTCCACAGTTTCACCACAAGGGATCGAATGTTGTCGTGCTCGTGCACCGAGAGCCCCTCGTCGAGAATCATCTTCACGACCTCCTTCTCGTCCCTCAGGGCCGTCTCCCGCTCGTCCCACAGGGAGTTGACCCACGGCTCCACCGCCTTTATCGCCGTCGCGCCGGCGGTCCCGGCTGTGATCGCCACCGGCGCAGCCCCGGTGACTGCCAGCGCAACGGAGCAGACGAGCACCCCGATGAAGGCGGCGGTGAAGACGACGTCCCACAACTTCCGCCACCGCTTGGTGGAGCGCAGCGCCGCTTTGATCTCCTTCTTCCTGTCCCGGAGCCGGTCCATCGTCTCCCTGAGTTTGCTGAGCGCTTGCTGCGGCTCCTTGGCGTTCAGCCCGGCGAACGGGTGTCCGGTCCGCTTGAGCTCCTTTAGCTTGGCGACTGTTTTGGCGTAGGCATGCTTCTCCTTCGTGTCGGCCTTCTTTTTCTTTTTGTTCCGGTGGTGGTGGTGCTGCTGCTTCGTCTTCTCCTCCTCCTCGTAGTGCTCGATCGCGGCGTCGATGATGCCGACTCCGAAGAGGGCCTTGCCGAGGCATCGATCGAGGTCGTCGAGGCCGCTCTTGATGGCGGGTAGAATGAATTCTGGGTACTCCTTGGCGAACGCTGCGAGCTCCGGATTCCTCTGAATCACCTTCTTCAGCTCGAGGGCGTGGAGGTCGGCGGCGGCGGAGCTGCGGAGCTTGGTGGAGGAGCACCCCATTAAGCGCGACTTACAATATCCGAATTGTGAAGCTTATCATAGCTCGACATAGCCTCCGCTGGAACAGGATTTATAAGCGGCGAGGTTAGCTGACGATTAGCTGCAAGATTCTCTATATCAAACACCGATAATTACCACAAGATTTCATGCACGTCGACGTAGCAACGATGAAACACGGCGAGGGGACACCTGTCCCATAACTAGCGGCTGTAGTTTGCAAAGGAGGGGACATTACGAGGAAATTGCACATGAAGTTTTACGTATCGTTCTACCAGGAAATTGCATGTAAAATTCTACGTGGGATCGGCTGCACGAGACGTTGCATGGAAAGGTTCCACGGGGGGTTAGTCTTGTGACAGCTGGGCGAGGGAAGGAACAGAAGGAAATTACACGGAAAATTGCAAGAAATCTACTGTTTTCAGCTAATTGGGAACAATATGTACTTTTCCTACATGTCGTTGACATGGAAAGCTCACCGTACTTCATAAGGCATGCTCGATGAGAGTGTGGAGTTGTTAAAGGATCTTAAATATTGATTATTTTCGTGACTTGGAACAAAAAATGCATCATTCTCTTAATTATCTTAAACATCAACATCCCAAAAGATGAAAGAGAAATTGTGATTCCACAAAAAAATAAAAAAAAAGTTTAATCTTTACATCATTTCCAATACATAGATCCGACGATGAGTAGGAAGTCAAACATTGTTTAAAGATACGACCGTCGTGATGGGAACAGTCTGACTTAGCAAGCTGAGTTTATTGCTCCTGTCGTCTTCGCACGGACCTTTGACTAACAGCACCGATAAAAGACATGTCTTCTTCTCCATCCATCGTAATGGTTCTCATGGCAAAGCCAGCCGCAGGAGGAGGCTCCTCCTTAATGTTCCAAGAAGCATGGTGGAATGAGGATTCCTCTCTCTCTCTCTCTCTCTCTAGTCTCTTCTCTTACATTACATTTTAACCATTGGTTGACTTCAACGCCGAATGCCAATTTGCAGGCTAATATTTGGCACTTTTGAAGAAGTTTCCTATCGCAAGGGAGGAAAGGTGAGAAGATACTTCGGCTCAAATTACTTCTGAGTTTTCTTTTCGCTTTCCTATTGATCAAATATAGCGACATCTTTAGTTTGAACAACAGTTCCATCACGATTCATCCCAAAAAAAAAAAAAAGTAAAGAGATAGAAAGAAAAGCATAGTTTCGTTGATTAGATTGGTTTTGGGATTCTTCATCGAATTCACTCCATGTAATTATTTTTGTATTCAATAAACTAATAATTTAATGTGATTTGGGTAGGTCAAATAGTTATGGATTACAAATAAATTCTATAATCATAGTGAAAATACATGGATCTAATCGATAATACTAATAATTAAGTTTTGATTGCTGTTCTTAGATGCGACCTCATCGAAAGATTCAATGCAAATTTAAAATAAAATATTTAATAGAATTTATGTCAATTTGTGATTTTAACTGTCGTTTCACTCTTAATTAAGGATGGTTTTAAAGCTGTTAAAATATTTTCATTTTTTATGGAAAGACTCTTTAACACATCATTTTGTGTCTTAAACCAATTTTAGATGTTTATTTTTATATTTGTATTCATAAAAGGGAAAAAATAATATAATAATAATGATGATAACAATAATAATAGTATAAAAGCAGGATAATGGCTCAATTATTCTAGCCCTTTTTATATATATATTTCTCTCTTAAATCTTTCTTATCATTTTTATTAATAATCTTATAATATGTGGGGCTAAAGAAAATGTAAGTTTTATGCTGCAAAGATTTTTTTACTTTTAAGCATATAGTAGAATAAAAGAAAGTATCGATCAATTCATTGTGTAACGAAAATTATTTTTTTGGATATTCTTTATTTGACTTTTATTAACATGACGGATTGATAATTTTCAACTTATTCCCCTGTCAATTTTATGCTCTCAATATCATAATCGGATAGCTTATTTTTCTAGATGTTTAAAAATTATTTTTTTAAAAAAAGAGAGACTGATTTATGCATAAATCATGGCGTGATAATTATTCCTAATGATAACAATCGATTATTCGAAATAAAGAAAGCATCAAACAATTTACAAAAAAAGCCAACAACCGATTCACTTGACACCCAAATAATAATAATAATAATAATAATAATAATAATAATAATAATAAAATAATAAACAGTTGCTGTTTAGTAAATGTAACTCGATTCGTGGGGACCCGAGTCGACCCGGACTTGTTAACGAGGTGGGGAAGAAGCCGATCCTGACTCGCTTTGCTGCTCTCGTCCCGGTCGGGGAGGAGATGACGGGCGGCTCTTTCATCCCCGTCAAGCTCGCTTTCTCCATCTCTTTCGCCTTCTCCTTCTCCTTAACCCTCGCGGCTTCCTCTCCTTATTCCCTCACTTCCTTTCCCAAGGTCTCATCTTTGCTCTCTCTCAAGGCCTCCTCCTCCTCCTCCTCCTGTCCCCGGGCCACCGCCGCCCACCTCCTCGCCATCCTCGGATCCGTGCATGACGCCGGGAAGGTGCCCGCATCGGAGGCCTGGGAGCTCCGTTCCTGCCTCCGCTTCCTTGTCCCTTTTTCCTCCTCCACTCCCGTAAAGGAGAACAAGCACCTCCGCCTGCGCCACGATGCCGACGACATGGTGTGGTGGCCACCAGAGCCGGTGATGGAGCTGGCCCGGCTCGCCGTCGACTCTGGTGGCGACCCGTCAGTGATCCAGATGGCGCTGGATCCCACTCCGTTGCCTGTGAGTCCGGTTATACTAGAGAATTGCGTCTTATGTGATAGAAATTGATTTTTTTTACTATTTTTTTTGCGTTATCGATTCAAATTAAGCATGTTTATTGGTTTAAATCTTGTAATATCATAATGATCTGACTGAAATTCTCATACCAAATGAACCCTAAATGTCTGGGCTTTGAATAATTCCTCCGTTCCTATATGTCTAAGTAAGTTATATGTTTGGTTAACCTTTGTGAAATAATAGCAAAAAGAAATTTGATTTGAAGTCAGTCTGATTTCCTAGGTGCCTGATGTGGAGGGCTTGAAGAATGATAAATGTCAGTTGACAAGAACTCCTTATGGGTACCGTTTTGCAAACATGGTAAGAAATGTCAACTGATTGTTCCGCTTTCTTTATTCTGATCTGTAAAGTAATGGTGAAATGCTTGAACATTTTGAACAGAAATTAAATACATATTTTGCCTTCTTGTTTGAACTGATTGCGGAGAGAGGACCTTCTGTGGGCTTAAATGTGTCTCTCAGTCGATATGACTTGTTTCATGGGCACCTCTTCGTCGCCACGGACTCTGGAAGGCTTGGCATGCTGTGAGTTGAAAAAATGTGCTTCTAAGTTAAGTCATCTTTTTTTGTGACGATGGAATCTATATAATACCTCGGTGCAATATATCTCGTATTCCAATCATCTCATTGACCTGCTTACCGTGTATTATCAACAGTAGCACAGCCAGTGAAGAGATTCCGCAGCTGGTTGAGTTGTCTCTGTATTAAAAATGTTATAATTGGATTTATTTACAGTATTAAACACATCTGTCAGAGGCAGTATGATCAGTTTTATTAGGAGCTTTAACAAGTGAGTTTGTTTCTCCAATCAATTTCTCTTTTCTTCACAAACTTCCTAGGGAAAGCTGCTGCTGCAAATCGTTAAATAAATATGTAAATACAACTCCGTCTCCATAGCGCATCCGGGGCTGCTAACACCAGCGGTATAGAAAAATTGAAATTTTGTCTATTAAAGTACAAATGGTATAATTTGATGTGGTTTATCTTTAGATTTTTGAAAAGGCAGTGTGGCATGTTCGTTTTTGATAAATTATTGCAGAGAAGCGAACTACAAATTGCTCTGTTAAGTCTCAACTTCTAATATGCATTTAAATTTGAAAATGATTCGGCTTTATGACTATTTATTTGTCTATATATATCATTATTTTTTTCCAAGTGAATCTCTCGGTGCAAGTTTCTCACAACAATTTAATTGCCTATGTAGCCTCGGTAAAGGATTTAGAACCATGATACAGGCAGGGGAGAAGGAAGTATGTTTGTGTTCCAGAGTTAATTTTTTTGCCTTGAATACTCGAATACTCATTGTTGTTTATGATGCTATTTGTCATTTGTGGCTTCTTATCTAGCTATATTGTCCATATGTTGAAGAGGTTAGCGGTTTCTAAAATGCCAACTAAATCACTATAGATGTTAATTTGTTCCATGTTACATTAAAGTGTCTTTTAGTAGGATCTTTCTAGTCATGGTGTTTTATTATCATGCTTTGCAGGTTCCATGCAAAAGAGTATCCAGCCTATGAAAAAGAATCATTTCCTTATAATATGGGTTATTGCCAGAGAGGTAAGTGTTGGAGTTACTCCTAGTGCATCTATTGCAGCTCCATCATTTTATTTTCATCATCACCTGACTGTTGGTGAAATTCTTCCACATTTACAACTGTCAAACTGTTTACTTTATTTGATCTTCTGAAGATGGTCAGGCCCTCTGACCCTACCAAGTGTTGTGTGTCTCTTTCAGGATCAAATGTGGTTTACGATGATTCCATGAATCTAAGGAATATACTATGGCTCGCACCACTGCCTAATGCCATCACAGAAGCTTGGCTGGCACCTGGTATATCTTCAATCCAACTTCCAATTACTTCTTGGTTTAAGTTGCACTAAAAGTTCCTTTGTAATCGAATGTCTTCTAAGATCAAGTGGATTATATTTTCTTTTGCCTCTTACTTCACTTTAATGGTGAAATTATTTGCATGTTATCTTTGTCAGTGTGGAGAATGTACACTAGGTTGGACTTAGTTAATATCTCGACATACTTCCCTTTATTACTGATCCAACTTCTCATAATACGCTAAAACAATTTTCATAGTTTGTTAGTACTTTAGAGTTTCGACTATGTGGGGCAAATCAAACTTTGGCTCTATAATTGACCATGCAATTCTATGAGGATACACAATATATATATTGGTGGAACTTGAGATGATCTGGAAGAGACAAACTAAAGTGTTACTATGTACTTCAATAGTATACAGGAGGCATGACTAACTGGATATAAAGCGTAGAAAGATAGAGAAGAAATCTTGTGCAGTGCCATGAGTGTGTCCACTTGAGGAAGAGCCTATGTCAGTAGAAGAATTTTTGTCCCTCTGAAACTTCATATCAATAATACAATGTTGAAGGGAAATAATTGACTAAATTGAAGTTCCTCCCCACTGAACTAGTTGTATATGGATTTAGGTGTGTTGGTGGTCCTGGATGCTCATCCTGAAGGTATTGTATACAAGGAACTAGTACCAGAATATGTGGATATTGTGAGGACAATATATGAAGGTTAGTTTCCTCTTTCCTTCTTTTCTACTAGTTCTAGTTTCTATTGTCATTAAAAAAGCTATGTTTGTTTTCATAACTCAGGTTATGCTTTGGGTGATTAATTTGGGTTCCTTTGTTCTGATCAGATGATTTTGGGGATCATGTGGCCGATGTCAATTACTTGAACGATGTTAATGTCATTTCTGGCGACAGAATTTTCATATGCTAAAATTTCCGTGGAGGAAGCTTCTCCCTAAAATGGCTTCTAAAAAGATATTCTCTTGGTAAGATATATTATTCCGGTTCTATTATATATTCAAACAATCTATTTTGATACATGCTACAGCATGGTCAGCCGATTGCTTTAGCTTTATCCTATTAGGGAGGGCCATGTTGCCGTGTTACTCCTATGTTAAAAAAAGCTATGTGGGTGCTCTGAGATGTATGAAATGAAATGAAATGACGACAGACCGTTTTGTCGGTGAGTTGAAATTTCTGGAGTTATCATCAATAATCGAATGGCATAATTTCACTGGAGGCATAATTAGTCTCCAAGTATGAAGTGAGGTGGTTGTACTCATTCTTCAGTTCTTTTCCCAAGTTACTGAGTATATTGATTTTTGTTATGCAATAGGCTTTATGCAGAGATTAATCTACCCTAGCTGACAAATTCAATTAATCCACCTAGTTATCTTATAAATTGTCATTTTGATGTTTAAGATGTTTTTGGAATGGTCAGGCTGGGATACTCTGCTTCATTCTTGCTCTGCAAGTTATGTTGCAAATGATTGCTTCGGCTACCGACAAGATGAACAACTCTCGAATTACAAGTGAATTTTCTTGGCATTTTGGTTGTCCAACTTGAGTTCTCCAGGCTTAATTGTTATCGAGGATTAATTCCTTGAAGTCTCACTTAGTGTGCAAATAATGTTTGGTTTCAGCAGATGCCAGCATGGTTTTCTTTTTATGCCTTTGATATGCACATCATCTTGTCTGGGTGATGAGAGGGGATTCAATGACACAAAGGAGACAAGTATTTTACTCTGTTTCTAATGCTTATTTAACTATCAATTGCTCTGCATTAATCTGTAGGAGAACATTGTTTTTGTGCACTAATTTTCTACTAAGTTGCTAGAAGAAACTATTACTGGTGGAAACAGAAAATGTAAGCAATGAATCAGAATATTATTACCAATATTGCTATAATGTTGAAATTCTGACTTGATGTGCTATAATTAACTTCTTACTGATTTTTGTGCTGAATTAATGACAACATATAGTCTCTTACATAATTAAAAAAATTAAAATTTATAATTGAACACTACCAATATCCATCTCAAATTAAGGTAAAAAAGATAGAAGTTTATGTTATGTCATTTGATTATTAATTTAAAACTATGTTAGATGTGATATATATAGATTTTAATCGATTTCATTTTGATAACGATAAAAGTTTCATGTTGTTGACCTAAAACCATTGAAATTTATGATTTTATCTTTTTATTGTTAAATTTTATAATAAAATATTTTTTTGTCTTATAATGGACCAATTAATTGTTAAGCAACACTTGTCTAGCAAGGATCTTCTCTCTCTCTCTCTCTCTCTCTCTCTATATATATATATATATATATATATATATATATATATATATATATATATATATATATATATATATATATGAGATAAATATGTAAATTTGATGTTGTAAACAAATTTATTTTATTTTATTCGATAAGGGATCATTAGGTTGGTTGGCCACTGGTGTGGCCCATAGGCTCATGAAAAATTACCTATTTTGGACGATAGGCATATTTACACATTTTTACCTTTTGGAGCTCATGAATTTCAAAAAACATCTCAGAGGGTATGGGAGACTTGATAAATGAGCCTTTGGTTTTCATACTTACTCCTCAGCCAATATGAGGCTAAATGATCTTATCAATGCTCCTTCTCGTAGATAGCTAAGGGCTCATAAAATTAGATGTACAACTCAAGGCTATTGCTCGGGTTAGATGCATGACTCGGGCCTTCTTTTTGATACAATTTTGATAAGGGTATATTTGGTCGATTGACCATTCGTGCGGCTCGTAGGTTTACGAGAAATTATTCGTTTTAAGAGATGGGTATATTTGTACGATTATACCCTTATGTAGCTCCAAAAAAAAATATTTGAATGTAAGAGAAACATGATGAATTTAGTCTTTAGTTTATATATATATATATATATATATATATATATATATATATATATATATATATATAACTGCGATTGGAGGGGTATCACTGCAACAATCTATCGTGTGGAAACTAGTAATATACGATCTCCCTAAGTAAACAATCTCACAGATGAAGCAATTTTTTGGTTTTGTGATTTTTCGTGATCCAATCTTTGTATGATGATTTTGATCTACCTGGGAAACTAGTTTTATTTTGATTTTATGTTGCGCATGTAATGCTCCCGCTTGATTTTCTAGCAGTGGTACCAGAGCCAAGGTTGTTCGTGCAAAATATTGGTTTTAAATTACGTGTGATGAGATTGATATGCGTAAATTATTTTCTACATACCTTGTTGCGATTTTTCATGGTTAATCAGATTTGGACAATGTTTTTTATCATTGTAGAAAGGTGTTATAGAGAGGTGTTCTAAAGTTCTTTGATGTCAAAATTGTTGGCATAAAGAAGGGGTGAAAAGGTAACAACTGTTACTACCCTGTGGTATGGCTAAAGGCTGCTTGCAACCTTGGTTGAGAGCAAGGATACGACTCTTGACCTAGCCAAAGGCTACAGGGCCAAGAGCTGCAAGCTCTTAGCCATCCTCTCATGCAGCTAAGAGTCCTAACTGCATGAGCAACCCTGGCTGCCAAGGTTTCCTGGCCGCTAAAGGTGACCCTGCGACTAGGGTTTCCTAGCCGCAAGGGGTGTTTTGGGCGACCAAGGTTGCTGGCTGCCCATAGTAGATTTTAGCCATGGAGAGGGCTACAAAAGAGTTCCTCGGGGGCTAGGGATTCCTAGCCTTCCAAAGTTTCCTTATGTCTAGGGATTCCTAGCCGCAAGAGGAGTCCTAGCGGCTAGGGTTTCTTAGCCGCACAAGGAGTCCCAAGCTACTATTTTAGGAACCTTATGGTAGCGTGTCCCAAAAATTTTGAAAATAATTTATTTATTTTATAGTAATCCTACATTATTATATATACATGTGATGTATGATGTGGATGGATAATCATAAGTAATATGATGTAGTTTGTGTACATGTGATTATTATTATTATTGGGGTCTGCGAGCCTTTATTTTTCTCATTTATTGTTGGGTCTATGTACCTATGATTATTTTGTAATCACACAAAGAGATGCGACATGAGCATAAAGGTGATAGCGGGACTCATGATGTCGTGGCGGGAGATCACGATGCATGTGGACACGACAAAGATCTGACGGAATCGATGATGATGAGATCAATTATCACAAGGCATAGAGATGCATCTATGCATGCATAGATCTTATTATGATTGATTAGGCCCATTTGCTCGGGCTTAATCATATTAGGTGATGGCTCATGATTATCCGGTGTGGCTTGCATATGTGATATATATTATACACCTACTATATATATATATATATATATATATATATATATATATATATATATATATATATATATAATATGTATGTGTGTGACACGACATATTAGGAGACTGATACAAAACAAAAAAAACCCCTCGTTTGATAATATTAAGACGGTGAGCGTGAGGCAATAAGATTGACTCACGTGGCCTTTCATCGTTATAGGAAGAAATTGAATCATGACATAAGTTGAGTAGGTCGAGTCACTCGAGGCTTACCTATCAATATGATTTATATATTGCCTACGACATAAAGATGTCATCGGTGATCCAAGGACATGGTATGCTTCGTCGAGTCACTTGAGAGCATATAATCGAATCATACTCATCTAGTAATGATGGTGATGACTTAATTAAACTTCATGATTAGTCGAGTAGTTAAGACCATGATGATTCGAGGTCGAACACGACGGGAATCATAAGGAGTTGTGATTAGCAAGAGTTGTCTACTTTTCAGGCTTAGTACAATTGGCCGAGTCACTCAATGTTGCACTAAGACACCAAGTGGATCCCAATCCCCACTAGAAGTCTGTCAGAGACTTATGTTTCACATGCTAGGGGTGTCGCTAAGAAAATAGTGAGAGTATATTAAGATAATAGTTCATATCTTAATTAGTTTTTTCATAAAATCTACATGATATTTATTTGTGCTATATCTTATTTGTCAGAAATATGCCACTCGCAAACCCCTTACATGGCATACATGATGCCAACCACCTTAGTAGTCTAAACTACACGGATTGGCTCCACGATTTGATAATTATTCTCATGGCAGAGAAAATTATGTACATCCTTGAAATAATTATGTCCACACCGAAAGAAGATGCAAGCGAGGATGAGATCACTTCCACTAGGACAAAGAAAGATCTGGCAAAGGACAAACGAAGGCCAGTAAGGCAAAGGTTACTAAGAAAGATGTGGCAAAAGATGAAGGACATTGCTTCCACTACGATAAAGACGGGCACTGAAAGAGGAACTATAAAGCTTACCTTGTAGATAAGGTGAAACAGAAGCTTGAAGAAGCTTCATGATAAAAATCTTCACTTGTCAGATTTTCATGATAACACATGAGTATTGGATAACGAGAGTGCTTATCATATTTATAAATCATTGTAGGTTCTAGCAAGACCTAGGAGATTGGCTAGAGGCGAGATAGACCTCAAGATGACTAATGGAGCAAGAGCTGTTGCAGTTGCTATTGGGGAGGTCACCCTACATCTGCTTGATGGAGGTATCATGCATTTGATGCATGCTATTTTATTTTATGTATTATCAAAAATATTATTTTTACTCTTGTATGATAATTAATAGATATAAATTAGTTTTTGAAAATAATAGTTGTTCAATAATTATGGATGATGAGATCATCAGAGAGACCCTAATAAATGATTTATATATGTTAGACACTTCTTCATACATTATGAATATAAATATGTCTAAGAGGAAAAAAGATGAAGTAAATAATACATACCTATGACTTTGTAGGCTAGGTCATATAAATGAGGGAAGGATTTAAAAGTTGCTAAAAGATGAATACTTAGATCCATTTAACTATGAGTCATATGCAATTTGCGAACCTTGCCTTCGTGGGAAGATGACCAACTCTCCTTTTAGTGGAATTGGAGAGAGAAACCACTAAGTTATTAGAACTCGTACATAGTGATATATGTCAACTCAGACTATAGGTACTTTAGTACATTTACTAATGATTTCTCTATGTATGGACACATGTACTTGATGAAATACAAGTTTGACGCCTTTGAGAAATTCAGGAAATATAAAAATAAGGTAGATAACCAAATTGGAAAGAGTATTAAGACTCGTTGATCAGATTGAGGAGGATAATACTTGAGTACAGAATTCACCCATTTCCTTAGAGACCGTGAGATTCTATCTTAGTTGACACCTCCTTATACACCTTAGCTCAATGGTGTATTAGAAATGAGGAATCACACGTTGTTAGATATTGTACAATCCATAATGAGTTTCACTGACCTACCCGTCTCAGTCTAGAGATACGCCCTAGAAACCACAGCTTACCTTCTGAACAGAATTCCATCAAAGTCAGTAGTATCTACACAATATGAGATATAGAAAGAAAAGAAGTATGATCTTGAGGTAGTTAAGATTTGGGGCTGTCCTGCCCACGTTAGAAGACATAACCCTGACAAGTTAGAATCAATAATGAAACAGTGCAAATTTGTGGGATACCTTAAGGAGACTTTGGGGTATTATTTATATCATCCCGATGACTAGAAGATCTTTGTTGCCAAGAGAGTTGTGTTCCTTTAGAAGGAATATGTTCTTGGTGGAAATAGTGAGAGTAAGATAGAGTTGAGCAAGGTTGGAGAACCTAGCTTAAGCATCATTTTAGAGTCTGAGTATATTCAGGTACCTAACACACAAGTTCTAACTTTGCATAGGTTTAGCAGAGTATCTCACCCTCCTGAAATTTATATGGGATATATCAATGGAAATGACTCTCAGGATGTTGCTCCTCAGACCACGAGGAGATTATTATGAGTATAAGACTCCGGGAAGTGGCAAAAAGCCATAAATTCTGAGAGATTTCATATACTCCAACAAAGTTTAGAACCTTATGGATGCACCTGAGGATATCGTACCCATCGACTACAAATGAATCTTCAAGAAGAAGATCAGAGTGGATAGAAAGGTGGAGACATATAAGGTAAGGTTGGTAGCTAAAGGATATCATCAAAGGCAATGAGTTGACTATGACGAAATATTTTCACTCGTAGCCATACTTAAGTTTATCATAATTCTTTTGGTCATTACAACACACTATGATTATGAGATCTAGCAGATGGATGTGAAGATGACATTCCTTATTGGCAACCTCGAGGAGGAGATGTATAAGATATAGTCAGAGAGATTAGTATTCAAAGAGAGTTCATATAAAGTGTATAGATTGCTTAGGTTCATTTATGAATTAAGGTAAGCTTTCCGAAGTTGGAACATAATATTTGATCAGATGATCAAATCTTATGACTTTATTAAGAGCGAAGATGAGCCCTATGTGTGTACAGGAAGGTAAGTGGGATTACTATCACCTTCTTAGTGTTGTATATGGATGATATCATATCATTGAGAATAATGTAGGAATGCTTTCCACAGTTAAGGCTTGGCTATCCTCTCCATGAAAGACTTAGGAGAAGCATCTTATATTTTGGGGATCTAGATATATAAAGATAGATCCAAAAGGATGCTTGACTTATCCTAGTCCAGGTACATAGACTCCATCGTCAAAAGGTTTGGCATAGAGAATTCCAAGAGAAGTCTCATACCGATTAGACATGGAATATCACTTTCTATGACTATGTCCCCAAAGACTCATAAAAAAAAGACAGATATAAATAGGATACCCTATGCCTCAGCAATAGAGTCTATCATGTATGTTATGCTATGTACCAAGTCTATTATAGTACACGCTTTGAGTGTCACGAGCAAGTATCAGGTGGATCCAAGTTTGGAATACTAGAAGATAATAAAGTGTATCTTTAAGTATTTGAGAAGGACTAAGAAACTTTTATTAGTATATAGAGGAGATAGCCTTTAGGTTGAGGGCTACATGGACTCGAGTTTCTAATCCAACATCAATAATAGCAATTCAAACTCAGGGTATATTTTCACCCTAAATGGAGAATTAGTAAGCTAAAAGAGTTTAAAACAAGATATTACTACTGACTCAATCATAGAGGTGGAATATATAACTATAACAAAACTAGTAAAGGAAGAAATGTAGATGAAGAAGTTCATCAGGGATTTGAGAGTTGTACCGAGCAGTGTAGAGATGATTCTCATATACTACAACAGCGATATGGCGATAGCTCTAACAAGGGACTCCAGGTCTCATTAGAATTGTTCTAAGAATGTTCCACATGATCACAGAGATCATAGTTTTTAAAGATAAAAAATGAAAAAAGTTCTATCTAAGGATAACATTATAAACTCACACATGTGTGGATTATAGTCGTTAAAGATATAGCAATAGAAAGGGTTTTTATGAGAGAGCCACCCATGATAGGCTACATATTTGATCGCCCCCCTTTATTCCCCTCCTCTCCCTATCTTTCTCACCTGATTAGCCCCTCTCTAGTATGAGAGGGCAATGAAGAAGATAAAAGATCTTCTTCCATGTTCGTTGCGAAAAGTTATGCAAGAGTTGCAAGATTTGAGGCTGCAATTAGAGGAGGATCATCACAACGATCCATCGTTATCGTTAGAGAGGAGGACACTTGACCTCCTTCATTATCTTTATCCAGATCTGAAAAAATAGAGATATATAATCTCCCTAGGTAAATAATTTTATACATGATAATTTTTTTAATTTTATGATTTTTTGTGATCCAATTTTTGTACGAGGATTTTGATCAACATGAGAAATCTTTTTTTTTTCCCAATCTTAGCAGAGTGAGCTATTCAATGCATTCTCTAGAGAGAATGCATTAATTGCATACACATAGGATATTATATATATATATATATATATATATATATATATATATATATATAACTATGGAAAAACATATGTATAGGTTTCAAAGTGTACGAGGATAACTTTTAAACTCGATGAAAAAGTTTAATCATAAAGAAAGTTTTATGACACATTAAACTTCTAAAAAAATATATGACATGAAACGTTGAAATTAGATACATTAAACATGTTGAAAGGCCAATCTTATTGACCATAGATCGCTGTTGTTTAACCATACAATTCGTACGGTTGATAAGAGGTTGAAACATTAGTCTCTGTATATGAACAAGAAATTATAACAATGTATGACCTTCATGCACATGAAGAGATCAACATGACTTTTCCCTGGTTATCTTTAGGAACTTGGACTCCGAAGGTTTGATCTCCTTTTTGCATGCATCCACCTTGTCCTTCAAGGACTTGATGATGCCTTCCACGTCGGGAGCCTCCATCTTTTTCTTCAGCTCCATCATCTCTACCTGTATGGCCTCCTCATCCTCCTGCTGCAGTATAAACTTCACCATCTTCAAATGGTACTTCGAACTTGGAACAACCATGAATAAATTAACGATATTTCTTTATCTTTTGAGTTATTCTGCTGGATCAATCACTGAATGATAGAACCATGCAGGATTCTATCATGGTTGAAGATGAAAAAAAGGGATAAACAATCACTTTGAGGGTATCTGGCCTCCTAGATTACTTCGAGGGGATTTGACTCCTTGATCTCTATAGGAGATTGGCCCTCATAGGGTTTTGCCTATTAGTTAAAGTATATATTTCTTTATTGATTCCTCACAAAAAAAGTTTACAATCTTATTTATAGGGCTCTACCCATAGTCCCACTAAACTTGGACTCTTAACTAATTGATAAACTCCTAACTGAAAATAATAACCGACTCTATCCTAACTAAAGATAAAAACTAACTCCAACCAACTCATAACTGATTCGATTGGGCTCACCCGACCTATAACTGACTCTGACTGAACAGACTAACACGACTCAACTCGAATTAATTACGAATAGATAGACTCGACTTAGCTAGGGTCCTAATACTGAAGATCTTTGGTCTTCACACGGACCTAACGAAACAAAATTGAATCACTTCTTATAGATTCGTTAAGAATGATTTTGATCTTGTTCATGGTCTA